>VHKM01000048.1:0-1370508 GCA_007210695.1 Neogobius melanostomus
TAACAATTTTATGCCAACTTAGGATTTTATGAAATTTAAACAGTTAATGAAGTTTATATAATTTATGCAAATTAACCAATTAATGCATTTTACCGTTTTTTTTTGCAATTTAACCAGTTATGCAAACCATAAACAGTTTGCTGCAAATTAAACTGGTTCATGCATTTTACCGGTTATGCAAATAACAATTTTATGGCATCTTTACAGTTTTTCTGCAATTTTAACCAGTTTTATGCAAATTAACCAATTTAGGCATTTTACCATTTTATGCATTTTACCAGTTTATGCGATTTTACCAGTTTCATGAACATTAGATTATGCAAATTAACCAATTATGCAATTTTAGCAATTTCTGCAGTTCGATCCCGCAGTTCCGCCAGTCATCGCAATGGCGCAGCCATTGCTGCATTTCTACGTTGATTGACTGCGGGAATTTCCGCAGTCAAATTATTGGTTGCGTTCTTTATTATTATTATTATTCCGGCACTTTTCCTGATTTCTGCACCTTTCAGCACTTTATGCTTTGTGCAATTTCCTGCAAGTTATGCCATCCAAAACGTTTCCGATGTTGAGGAGAAATTCCTGCTATCTACTTTGGGACTTCTCCGATTTACGGTTTTTCCGCAATCGCGACGAAATACCGCACATTTTTTCCCATTGACGCATAATGGGGCTTCCCGCAAAATTCATAGCTTTTCCCGCATTTTTTTCCGCAATTTCTGCAATTCTGCAACTTGTGCATGTTCAGGCTTCCGCAACTTGTGGGATTGAGAAAAAAAATTGGCCTTCTGCAATTTTCCAGTTTTTTTCTACAGGATGAACTTTTTGGCATTGGTGGATGTGGTCTCTGCTCCATTAGTGTGTATGGCGAATCCAGCCAATGCTTTTTAAATAGGATTTCTGCCTCTCCATGTGTTTCAGCCATTTGTGCAGCTATCTGCATCTTCAGATTTAGGCGATTTCAACAGTTTGACCAGTTTATGGAATTTAAAAAGTTTTATGCAATATAAACAATTTATGCAAATTAACCACTTTATGGAATTTAACCAGTTTACGCTTTTAACCAGTTTACGCCATTTTAACCAGTTTAAAATGCAACATAACAATTTATGCCATTTAGGATTTATTGAAATTTTAAACAGTAATGCAGTTTATAAATTTATGCAAATTAAACCAATTAATGCATTTGACCGTTTTTTTTTGCAATTTAACCAGTTTTTATGAACATAACAGTTTGTGCAATTTAAACTGCATCATTTACCGGTTTATGCAAATTAAGATTATGCAAATTAACCAATTTATTGGCATTTTACAGTTTTTCTGCAATTTTACCAGTTTATGCATTTCACCAGTTTTATGAACATTAGATTATGCAAAATTAACCAATTATGCAAATTTATGCAATTTTCTTGCATTCGATTTCCGCAAGTTCCGCAGTCAATCGCAATGGCGCAGCCATTGCTGCCATTTCTAAGGTTGATGACTGCGGAACTTTTCCGACAGTCAATTATTGGTTTTCGTTTCTTTATTATTATATTATTCCGGCACATTTCCCTGATTTCTGCAGCTTTCAACACTTTTCATGCTTTGTGCAAATTTTCTGCAAGTTATGCATCAAACGTTTTTCCGCATGTTGAGGAGAAATCCTGCTATTACTTTGGGACTTCTGCGATTTACGGATTTTCCGCAATTCGGCACGAAAATACCGCACCATTTTTCCCATTGACGCATAATGGGGGCTCCCGCAAATTCATGCTTTTCCGACATTTTTTTCCGCAATTTCTGCCATTTCTGCAATTTCTGCATGTCAGCTTCCGCAACTTGATGGTTTGAGAAAAAATTTGGCCTTCTGCAGTTTTCCAGTTTTTTCTACGGGAATTTTAAATTTTTTGCATTGGTGTGTATGTTGGTCTCTGCTCCATTAGGTGTGTTCTATGGCGAATCCACGCCCAATTGCATTTTAATAGGATTTCTGGCTCTCCAGTTGTTTCAGCCATTTGTGCAGCTTCTGCATCTTCAGCATTTAGGCGATTTCAACAGTTGACCAGTTTATGATTTTAAAAAGTTTATTGCAATATAAAACAATTTATGCAAATTAACCACTTTTATGGAATTTAACCAGTTTTACGCATTTTAACAGTTGACGCATTCTTAACCAGTTTATGCAACATAACATTTATGCCATTTAAGGATTTATGAATTTAAATCAGTAATGCAGTTTATATTAATTTATGCAAATTAACCAATTCATGCATTTTTACCGTTTTTTTTGTAATTTAACCTTGTTATATGCAAACATTAACAGTTTGTGCCAATTAAACGTTCATGCATTTTACCGGTTATATGCAAAATTAGATTATGCCAAATTAACCAATTTATGCATTTTACAGTTTTTTCTGCAAATTAACCAATTTATGCAATTTATGCAATTTCTGCATTCGATTCCCGCAGTTCCGCAAGTCAATCGCAATGGCCTTCAGCCATTGCAGCATTTCTAGTTGATTGACTGCGGAATTTTCCGCAGGTCAATTATTGGTTTGCGTTCTTATTGATTGACATGCGGAATTTTCCGCAGTCAATTATTGTTTTCGTTTCTTATTTATTATATTATGTATTATTATTCCCGCACATTTTTTCCTGATTCTGCACCTTTCAGCACTTTCATGTTTGTCTGCAATTTCTGCCAAGTTATAGCATCAAAAACGTTCCGCATTGTTGAGGAGAATCCTGCTATACTTCGGACTTCTGCGATTTACGGGTTTTTTCCGCAATCGGACGAAATACCGAACAATTTTTCCCATTGACGCATAATGGGGCCCCGCAAATTCATGCTTTTCCGCATTTTTCCGCCAATTTCTTTCCAATTTCTGCCTAACCTTGTGGCAGTTCAAGCTCCGCAACTGCGGGTTTTGAGAAAATTGGCTTCTGCATTTTCCAGTTTTTTTCTACGGGAATTTGAAATTTTTGGCATTTGTTGTGTATGTCTCTGGCTCCATTAGTGTGTATGGCGAATCCAGCAATAGGATCTGGCTCTCCATGTGTTTCAGCCATTTGTGCAGCTTCTGCAATTTCAGCATTTTAGGCGATTTCAACAGTCTTTGACCAGTTATGGAATTTAAAAAAGTTTATTGCAATATAAACCAATTTATGCCAAATTACCCCTTTATGGATTTAACCAGTTTACGGCATTTTAACCAAGTTTACGCATTTTTAACAGTTTATGAACATAGGCAATTATGCCATTTAGGAATTATGAAATTTAAACAGTTACATGCAGTTTATATTAATATTATGCAAATTAACCAAATTAATGCATTTTACTGTTTTTTTTGCAATTTAACCCAGTTTATTGCAACATAACAGTTGTGCAATTTAAACTTGTTCATGCATTACCGGTTTATGCAAATTAGATATGCAAATTAACCAATTTATGCATTTTACAGTTTTTTGCAATTTTACCAGTTTATGCAATTTCACAGTTTATAACATTAGATTATGCAAATTAACCAATTATGCAAATTTAGCAATTTCTGCATTCGATTCCCGCCAGTTCCGCATTCAATCGCAATGGCCGCAGCCATTGCTGCATTTCTAGTTATTATTATTATTCCGGCACATTTTTCCTGGATTTTCTGCACCTTTCAGCACTTCATGTCTTTGTGCAATTTCTGCAAGTTATGCATCAAAACGTTCCGCATGTGAGGAAGAATCCTGCTATTACTTTGGGGACTTCTGCGATTTACGGTTTTTTCCGCAATCGGACGAAATACCGCACCATTTTTCCCCATGACGCATAATGGGGCTTCCCGCAAATTCATGCTTTTCCGCATTTTTTTTCCGCAATTTCTGGCAATTTCTGCAACTTTGCATGTTCAGCTTCCGCCAACTTGTGGGATTTGAGAAAAAATGGCCTTCTGCAGTTTTTCAGTTCTACAGAATTTGAACTTTTTTCATTGGTGTTAATGTGGTCTTCTGCTCCATTAGTGTGTATGGCGAATCCAGCCAATGTATTTAATAGGATTCTGCTCTCCATGTGTTTCAGCCATTTGTGCAGCTTCTGCATCTTCAGCATTTAGGCGATTTCAACAGTATTGACCAGGTTATGGTAATTTAAAAAGTTTATGCAATATAAACAATTTATGCAAATTTAAACCACTTATGGAATTTTAACCATTTACGCATTTTAAACCAGTTTACGCTTTTAAACCAGTTTTATGCAAACATAACAATTTATGCCATTTAGGATTTATGAAATTTTTAAACAGTTAATGCAGTTTATATAATTTTATGCAAATTAACCAATTAATGCATTTGACCGTTTTTTTGCAATTTAACCAGTTTAGCAACATAACAGGTCTTGTTTGCAATTTAAACTGTTCATGCATTTTACCGGTTTATGCAAATTTATTATTTAGATTATGCAAATTAACCAATTTATGCCATTTACAGTTTTTTCTTGCAATTTTACCAGTTATGCAATTTCACCAGTTTATGAACATTAGATTATTGCAAATTTAACCAATTTATGCAGATTTAATGCAATTTCTGCATTCGATTCCCGCAGTTCCGCAGTCAATCGCAATGGCGCGCCATTGCTGCATTTCTAGTTATATTATTATTCCGGCACATTTTTCCTGATTTTCTGCACCTTTCAGCACTTTCATGCTTTGTTGCCAATTTCTGCAAGTTATGCATCAAAACGTTCCGCATGTTGAGGAAGAATCCTGCTATTACTTTTGGACTCTGCCGATTTACGGTTTTTCCGCAATCGGACGAAATACCGCACATTTTTCCCAATTGACGCATAATGGGGCTCCCGCCAAATCATGTTTTCCGCATTTTTCCGCAATTTCTGCAATTTCTGCAACTTGTGCATTGTTTACAGCTTCCGCAACTTGTGGATTGGAGAAAATGCCTTCTGCGTTTTCCAGTTTTTTTACAGGAATGAACTTTTTGCATGGTTGTATGTGGTCTCTGCTCTATTTATGGCGATCCAGCCAATGTATTTTAATAGGATTTCTGCCTATGTGTTCAGCCATTTGTGCAGCTTCTGCATTCTTCAGCATTTAGGCGATTTCAACAGTTTTGACCAGTTTATGGAATTTAAAAAAGTTTATGCAATATAAAACAATTTATGCAATTAACCACTTTATTGGAATTTAACCAGTTTACGCATTTTTAACCAGTTTTACGCATTTTTAACCAGTTTATGCCACATAACAATTTATTGCCATTTAGGATATGAATTTAAACAGTTATGCAGTTTATATAAATTTATCAAATTAACCATATATATGCATTTTGACCGTTTTTTTTGCCAATTTAACCAGTTTATGCAACATAAACAGTTTGTGCAATTTAAAACTGTTCATGCATTTTACCGGGGTTTATGCAAATTAGATTATGAATTAACAATTTATGCATTTTAACAGTTTTTTCTGCTTTTACCAGTTTATGCAATCTTCACCCAGTTTATGGAACATTAATTATGCAAATTAACCAATTTATTGCAGATGTCTATGCAATCTGCATTCGATTCCCGCAGTTTCCGCAGTCAATGCAATGGCGCAGCCATTTGCTGCATTTCTAGTTGATTGGACTGCCGAACTTTCCGCAGTCAATATTGGTTTTCAGTTCTTTAATATTATTATTTTATTTTTTTATTATTATATTCCATCTTTTTTCCTGAAATTTCTGCACCTTTCAGCACTTATGCTTTGTTGCCAATTTCTGCAAGTTATGCGCATCCAAAATGTCCGCAATGTTGACGGTCGAGAATCCTGCTATTACTTTCGGACTTCTGCGATTTTACGGTTTTTCCGCAATCGGACGAAATACCGAACATTTTCCCATGACGCATTAATGGGCTCCCGCAAATTCATGCTTTTCCGCATTTTTTTTTCCGCAATTTCTGGCAAATTTCTGCAATTGTGCTGTTCAGCTTCCGCAAACTTGTGGGTTTTGAGAAAAAATGGCCTTCTGCAGTTTTCCACTTTTTTCTACGGAATTTTGAAATTTTTGCATGGTGTGTATGTGGTCTCTGCCCCATTAGTGTGTATGGTCGAATCCAGCCAATGCATTTTAATAGGATTTCTGCGCACTCCATGGTTTCAGGCCATTGTGCAGCTTCTGCTATTTCCAGCATTTAGGGCGATTTCCTTACAGTTTGACCAGTTTATGGAATTTAAAAAGTTTATGCAATATAAAAACAATTTATGCAAATTAACCACTTTATTGGAATTTAACCAGTTTACGGCAATTGTAACCAGTTTATGCAACATTAACAATTTTATATGCCATTTAGGATTATGAAATTTAAACAGTAAGGCAGTTTATATAATTTATGCAAATTAACCAATTAATGCATTTACAGTTTTTTTTTGCCAATTTACCAGTTTATGCAACATAACAGTTTGTGCAATTTTAAACATGTTCATGGCTTTTACCGGTTTATGCAAATTAGATTATGCAAAATTAACCAATTTATTGAATTTACAGTTTTTTGCAATTTAACAGTTTTTTAAATGGGGGCAATCTTAGTTCATGCACATGACAATTTCTATGCATTTTACCTATTATGCAAATTAAGATTATGCAAATTAACCCAATCTTATGCCATTTTACAGTTTTTCCTGCAATTTAACCCAGTTATGCCAATTTATCCAGTTTATGCATTTACCATTTTATGCAATTTCACCAGTTTATGAACATTAGATTAGCAAATTAACAATTTATGCAATTTCTGCAATTTCTGCATTCGATTTTCCCGCAGTTCCGCAGTCAATCGCCAATGCTTCAGCCATTGCAGCATTTCTAGTATGATGACTGCGGAATTTTCCGCAGTTCAATTATTGGGTTTCCGTTTCTATTATTATTATTATTATTATTTATTCCCGCACATTTTTCCTATTTTCTGCACCTTTCAGCACTTTCATGCTTTGTTCCAATTTCTGCAAATTATGCATTCAAAATGTTCCGCCATGTTGAGGAGAATCCTGCTATTTACTTTTCGGGACTTTCTGCAATTTACGGTTTTCCGCAATCGGACGAAATACCCACATTTTCCCATTGACGCATAATGGGGCTCCCGAAATTCATGCTTTTCCGCATTTTTCCGCATTTCTGACCAATTCTGGAACTTTGTGCATGCCGTTCAGCTTCCGCAACTTGTGGGTTTTGGAGAAAAAATATTGGCCTTCTGCGCAGTTTTCCAGTTTTTTCTACAGGGAATTGAAATTTTTGCATTGGTGTGTATTGTGGTCTCTCTCCATTAGTGTTGTTATGGCGAATCCAGCCCAATGGCGTATTTCTGGCTCTCCAAGTGTTTTTCAGCCATTTGTGCGCTTCTGCAATTTCATGCATTTAGACGATTTTTCAACAGTTTCACCCAGTTTATGGAATTTAAGAAAGAGTTTATGCAATATAAACATTTATGCAAATTAACCACTTTATGAATTTAACCAGTTTACGCATTTTAACAGTTACGCTTTTAACCAGTTTATGGCAACATACAATTTATGCCACTTAGGATTTATGAAATTAAACAGTTAATGCAAGTTTATATAATTTATGCAAATTAACCAATTAATGCATTTTACCGTTTTTTTTGCAATTTAACCCAGTTTATGCAACATAACCAGTTTGTTGCAATTTTAAACTGTTCAT
Source organism: Neogobius melanostomus (assembly GCA_007210695.1). Taxonomy (NCBI): domain Eukaryota; kingdom Metazoa; phylum Chordata; class Actinopteri; order Gobiiformes; family Gobiidae; genus Neogobius; species Neogobius melanostomus. Next base: position 7,666 of record VHKM01000048.1, read on the forward strand.
TGCATTTTACCGGTTTATGCAAATTAGATTTGCAATTAAACCAATTTATGCACTTTACAGTTTTCTGCAATTTAACCAGTTTATGCAATTTCACCAGTTATGAAAACATTAGATTATGCAAATTAACCAATTTATGCAATATTATGCAATCTTGCATTCGATTCCGCAGGTTCCGCAGTCAATCGCAATGGCGCAGCCATTGCTGCATTTCTAGTTATTATTCCATCTTTTCCTGAATTTCAGCACCTTTCAGCACTTTCATGCTTTGTGCAATTTCTGCAAGTTATGCATCAAAAAGTTCCGCATGTTGACGAGAATCCTGCTATTACTTTTCGGACTTCTGCGATTTACGGTTTTTCCGCAATCGGACGAAATACCGAACATTTTTCCCATTGACGCATAATGGGGCTCCCGCAAATTCATGCTTTTCCGCATTTTTTTCCGCAATTTCTGCAATTTCTGCAATTTGTGCATGTTCAGCTTCCGCAACTTGTGGGTTTTGAGAAAAAATTGGCCTTCTGCAGTTTTCCACTTTTTTTCTACGGGAATTTGAAATTTTTGCATTGGTGTGTATGTGGTCTCTGCCCATTAGTGTGTATGGCGAATCCAGCCAATGCATTTAATAGGATTTCTGGCACTCCATGTGTTTCAGCCATTTGTGCAGCTTCTGCAATTTCAGCATTTAGGCGATTTCAACAGTTTTACCAGTTTATGGAATTTAAAAAGTTTATGCAATATAAACAATTTATGCAAATTAACCACTTTATGGAATTTAACCAGTTTACGCATTTTAACCAGTTTACGCATTTTAACCAGTTTATGCAACATAACAATTTATGCCATTTAGGATTTATGAAATTTAAACAGTTAAGGCAGTTTATATAATTTATGCAAATTAACCAATTAATGCATTTTACTGTTTTTTTTGCAATTTAACCAGTTTATGCAACATAACAGTTTGTGCAATTTAAACTGTTCATGCATTTTACCGGTTTATGCAAATTAGATATGCAAATTAACAATTTATGCATTTTACAGTTTTTTGCAATTTAACCAGTTTATGCAATCTTAAGTTCATGCAACATGAAAGTTTATCATTTCCGGTTTATGCAAATTAGATTATGCAAATTAACCATTATGCATTTTACAGTTTTCTGCAATTTAACCAGTTTATGCAATTCATCCAGTTTATGCATTTTACCATTTATGCAATTTCACCAGTTTATGAACATTAGATTATGCAAATTAACCAATTTATGCAATTTATGCAATTTATGCATTCGATTCCGCAGTTCCGCAGTCAATCGCAATGGCGCAGCCATTGCTGCATTTCTAGTTGATGACTGCGGAATTTTCCGCAGTCAATTATGTGCGTTTCTTTATTGATTGACTGCGGAACTTTCCGCAGTCAATTATTGGTTTCATGTTCTTTAATATTATTGATTGACTGCGGAATCTTCCGCAGTCAATAATTGGTTTCATGTTCTTATATTATTATTATTATTATTATTATTCCATCTTTTTCCTGATTTTCTGCACCTTCAGCACTTTCATGCTTTGTGCAATTTCTGCAAGTTATGCATCAAAACGTCCGCATGTTGAGGAGAATCCTGCTTTACTTTTGGACTTCTGCGATTTACGGTTTTTCCGCAATCGGACGAAATACCGACATTTTTCCATTGACGCATAATGGGGCTCCCGCAAATTCATGCTTTCCGCATTTTTTTCCGCAATTTCTGCAATTTCTGCAATTTGTGCATGTTCAGCTTCCGCAACTTGTGGGTTTTGAAGAAAAAATGGCCTTCTGCAGTTTTCCAGTTTTATTCTACGGGAATTTGAAATGTTTGCATTGGTGTGTATGTGGCCTCTGCTCCATTAGTGTGTATGGCGAATCCAGCCAATGCATTTTAATAGGATTTCTGGCTCTCCATGTGTTTCAGCCATTTGTGCAGCTTCTGCATCTTCAGCATTTAGGCGATTTCAACAGTTTGACCAGTTTATGGAATTTAAAAAGTTTATGCGATATAAACAATTTATGCAAATTAACCACTTTATGGAATTTAACCAGTTTACGCATTTTAACCAGTTTATGCAACATAACAATTTATGCCATTTAGGATTTATGAAATTTAAACAGTTAATGCAGTTTATATAATTTATGCAAATTAACCAATTAATGCATTTTACTGTTTTTTTTGCAATTTAACCAGTTTATGCAACATAACAGTTTGTGCAATTTAATCTGTTCATGCATTTTACCGGTTTATGCAAATTAGATTATGCAAATTAACCAATTTATGCATTTTACAGTTTTTCTGCAATTTACCAGTTTATGCAATTTCACCAGTTTATGAACATAAGTTTATGCAAATTAACCAATTTATGCAAATTTATGCAATTTCTGCATTCGATTCCCGCAGTTCCGCAGTCAATCGCAATGGCGCAGCCATTGCTGCATTTCTAGTTTTATTATTATTATTATTCCATCTTTTCCTGATTTTCTGCACCTTTCAGCACTTTCATGCTTTGTGCAATTTCTGCAAGTTATGCATCAAACGTTCCGCATGTTGAGGAGAATCCTGCTATTACTTTTGGGACTTCTGCGATTTACGGTTTTTCCGCAATCGGACGAAATACCGCACATTTTTCCCATTGACGCATAATGGGGCTCCCGCAAATTCATGCTTTTCCGCATTTTTTTCCGCAATTTCTGCAATTTCTGCAATTTGTGCATGTTCAGCTTCCGCAACTTGTGGGTTTGAGAAAAAAATGGCCTTCTGCAGTTTTCCAGTTTTATTCTACGGGAATTTGAAATGTTTTGCATTGGTGTGTATGTGGCCTCTGCTCCATTAGTGTGTATGGCGAATCCAGCCAATGCATTTTAATAGGATTTCTGGCTCTCCATGTGTTTCAGCCATTTGTGCAGCTTCTGCATCTTCAGCATTTAGGCGATTTCAACAGTTTGACCAGTTTATGGAATTTAAAAAGTTTATGCGATATAAACAATTTATGCAAATTAACCACTTTATGGAATTTAACCAGTTTACGCATTTTAACCAGTTTATGCAACATAACAATTTATGCCATTTAGGATTTATGACATTTAAACAGTTAATGCAGTTTATATAATTTATGCAAATTAACCAATTAATGCATTTTACTGTTTTTTTTGCAATTTAACCAGTTTATGCAACATAACAGTTTGTGCAATTTAATCTGTTCATGCATTTTACCGGTTTATGCAAATTAGATTATGCAAATTAAACCAATTTATGCATTTTACAGTTTTTCTGCAATTTTACTAGTTTATGCAATTTCACCAGTTTATGAACATAAGTTTATGCAAATTAACCAATTTATGCAAATTTATGCAATTTCTGCATTCGATTCCCGCAGTTCCGCAGTCAATCGCAATGGCGCAGCCATTGCTGCATTTCTAGTTATTATTGATGACTGCGGAATTTCCGCAGTCAATTATTGGTTTTCGTTTCTTTATTATTATTATTATTATTCCCGCACATTTCCTGATTTTCTGCACCTTTCAGCACTTTCATGCTTTGTGCAATTTCTGCAAGTTATGCATCAAAACGTTCCGCATGTTGAGGAGAATCCTGCTATTACTTTCGGACTTCTGCGATTTACGGTTTTTCCGCAATCGGACGAAATACCGAACATTTTCCCATTGACGCATAATGGGGCTACCGCAAATTCATGCTTTTCCGCATTTTTTCCGCAATTTCTGCAATTTCTGCAATTTGTGCATGTTCAGCTTCCGCAACTTGTGGGTTTTGAGAAAAAATTGGCCTTCTGCAGTTTTCCAGTGTTTTTCTACGGGAATTTGAAATTTTTGCATTGGTGTGTATGTGGTCTCTGCCCATTAGTGTGTATGGCGAATCCAGCCAATGCATTTTAATAGGATTTCTGGCACTCCAAGTGTTTCAGCCATTTGTGCAGCTTCTGCAATTTCAGCATTTAGGCGATTTCAACAGTTTGACCAGTTTATGGAATTTAAAAAGTTTATGCAATATAAACAATTTATGCAAATTAACCACTTTATGGAATTTAACCAGTTTACGCATTTTAACCAGTTTATGCAACATAACAATTCATGCCATTTAGGATTTATGAAATTTAAACAGTTAATGCAGTTTATATAATTTATGCAAATTAACCAATTAATGCATTTTACCGTTTTTTTTGCAATTTAACCAGTTTATGCAACATAACAGTTTGTGCAATTTAAACTGTTCATGCATTTTACCGGTTTATGCAATTAGATTATGCAAATTAACCAATTTATGCATTTTACAGTTTTTCTGCAATTTTTACCAGTTTATGCTATTTCACCAGTTTATGAACATTAGATTATGCAAATTAACCAATTTATGCAAATTTATGCAATTTCTGCATTCGATTCCCGCAGTTCCGCAGTCAATCGCAATGGCGCAGCCATTGCTGCATTTCTAGTTATTATTCCGGCACATTTTTCCTGATTTTCTGCACCTTTCAGCACTTTCATGCTTTGTGCAATTTCTGCAAGTTATGCATCAAACGTTCCGCATGTTGAGGAGAATCCTGCTATTACTTTTGGGACTTCTGCGATTTACGGTTTTTCCGCAATCGGACGAAATACCGCACATTTTTCCCATTGACGCATAATGGGGCTCCCGCAAATTCATGCTTTTCCGCATTTTTTTCCGCAATTTCTGCAATTTCTGCAACTTGTGCATGTTCAGCTTCCGCAACTTGTGGGATTTGAGAAAAAATTGGCCTTCTGCAGTTTTCCAGTTTTTTTCTACAGGAATTTGAACTTTTTGCATTGGTGTGTATGTGGTCTCTGCTCCATTAGTGTGTATGGCGAATCCAGCCAATGTATTTTATAGGATTTCTGGCTCTCCATGTGTTTCAGCCATTTGTGCAGCTTCTGCATCTTCAGCATTTAGGCGATTTCAACAGTTTGACCAGTTTATGGAATTTAAAAAGTTTATGCAATATAAACAATTTATGCAATTAACCACTTTATGGAATTTAACCAGTTTACGCATTTTAACCAGTTTACGCATTTTAACCAGTTTATGCAACATAACAATTTATGCCATTTAGGATTTATGAAATTTAAACAGTTAATGCAGTTTATATAATTTATGCAAATTAACCAATTAATGCATTTGACCGTTTTTTTTGCAATTTAACCAGTTTATGCAACATAACAGTTTGTGCAATTTAAACTGTTCATGCATTTTACCGGTTTATGCAAATTAGATTATGCAAATTAACCAATTTATGCATTTTACAGTTTTTCTGCAATTTTACCAGTTTATGCAATTTCACCAGTTTATGAACATTAGATTATGCAAATTAACCAATTTATGCAAATTTATGCAATTTCTGCATTCGATTCCCGCAGTTCCGCAGTCAATCGCAATGGCGCAGCCATTGCTGCATTTCTAGTATTATTGATTGACTGCGGAATTTTCCGCAGTCAATTATTGGTTTGCGTTTCTTTATTGATTGACTGCGGAATTTCCGCAGTCAATTATTGGTTTCCGTTTCTTTATTATTATTATTATTATTATTATTCCCGCACATTTTTCCTGATTTTCTGCAGCTTTCAGCACTTTCATGCTTTGTGCAATTTCTGCAAGTTATGCATCAAAACGTTCCGCATGTTGAGGAGAATCCTGCTATTACTTTTCGGACTTCTGCGATTTACGGTTTTTCCGCAATCGGACGAAATACCGAACATTTTTCCATTGACGCATAATGGGGCTCCCGCAAATTCATGCTTTTCCGCATTTTTTTCCGCAATTTCTGCAATTTCTGCAACTTGTGCATGTTCAGCTTCCGCAACTTGTGGGTTTTGAGAAAAAATTGGCCGCATGCAGTTTTTCCGGTTTTTTTCTACGGGAATTTGAATTTTTGCATTGGTGTGTATGTGGTCTCTGCTCCATTAGTGTGTATGGCGAATCCAGCCAATGCATTTAAATAGGATTTCTGGCTCTCCATGTGTTTCAGCCATTTGTGCAGCTTCTGCAATTTCAGCATTAGGTGATTTCAACAGTTTGACCAGTTTATGGAATTAAAAAGTTTATGCAATATAAACAATTTATGCAAATTAACCACTTTATGGAATTTAACCAGTTTACGCATTTTAACCAGTTTACGCATTTTAACCAGTTTATGCAACATAACAATTTATGCCACTTAGGATTCATGAAATTTAAACAGTTAATGCAGTTTATATAATTTATGCAAATTAACCAATTAATGCATTTTACCGTTTTTTTTTGCAATTTAACCAGTTTATGCAACATAACAGTTTGTGCAATTTAAAATGTTCATGCATTTTACCGGTTTATGCAAATTAGATTATGCAAATTAACCAATTTATGCATTTTACAGTTTTTCTGCAATTTAACCAGTTTATGCAAATTAACCAATTTATGCATTTTACCATTTTATGCATTTTACCAGTTTATGCGATTTTACCAGTTTATGAACATTAGATTATGCAAATTAACCAATTTATGCAATTTTAGCAATTTCCGCATTCGATTCCCGCATTTCCGCAGTCAATCGCAATGGCGCAGCCATTGCTGCATTTCTAGTTATTATTATTATTCCGGCACATTTTTCCTGATTTTCTGCACCTTTCAGCACTTTCATGCTTTGTGCAATTTCTGCAAGTTATGCATCAAAACGTTCCGCATGTTGAGGAGAATCCTGCTATTACTTTTGGGACTTCTGCGATTTACGGTTTTTCCGCAATCGGACGAAATACCGCACATTTTTCCCATTGACGCATAATGGGGCTCCCGCAAATTCATGCTTTTCTGCATTTTTTTCCGCAATTTCTGCAATTTCTGCAACTTGTGCATGTTCAGCTTCCGCAACTTGTGGGATTTGAGAAAAAATTGGCCTTCTGCAGTTTTCCAGTTTTTTTCTACAGGAATTTGAACTTTTTGCATTGGTGTGTATGTGGTCTCTGCTCCATTAGTGTGTATGGCGAATCCAGCCAATGTATTTTAATAGGATTTCTGGCTCTCCATGTGTTTCAGCCATTTGTGCAGCTTCTGCATCTTCAGCATTTAGGCGATTTCAACAGTTTGACCAGTTTATGGAATTTAAAAAGTTTATGCAATATAAACAATTTATGCAAATTAACCACTTATGGAATTTAACCAGTTTACGCATTTTAACCAGTTTACGCATTTTAACCAGTTTATGCAACATAACAATTTATGCCATTAGGATTTATGAAATTTAAACAGTTAATGCAGTTTATATAATTTATGCAAATTAACCAATTAATGCATTTGACCGTTTTTTTTTGCAATTTAACCAGTTTATGCAACATAACAGTTTGTGCAATTTAAACTGTTCATGCATTTTACCGGTTTATGCAAATTAGATTATGCAAATTAACCAATTTATGCATTTTACAGTTTTTCTGCAATTTTACCAGTTTATGCAATTCACCAGTTTATGAACATTAGATTATGCAAATTAACCAATTTATGCAAATTTATGCAATTTCTGCATTCGATTCCCGCAGTTCCGCAGTCAATCGCAATGGCGCAGCCATTGCTGCATTTCTAGTTATTATTCCATCTTTTTCCTGATTTTCTGCAGCTTTCAGCACTTTCATGCTTTGTGCAATTTCTGCAAGTTATGCATCAAACGTTCCGCATGTTGAGGAGAATCCTGCTATTACTTTTGGGACTTCTGCGATTTACGGTTTTTCCGCAATCGGACGAAATACCGCACATTTTTCCCATTGACGCATAATGGGGCTCCCGCAAATTCATGCTTTTCCGCATTTTTTTCCGCAATTTCTGCAATTTCTGCAACTTGTGCATGTTCAGCTTCTGCAACTTGTGGGATTTGAGAAAAATTGTCCTTCTGCAGTTTTCCAGTTTTTTTCTACAGGAATTTGAAATTTTTGCATTGGTGTGTATGTGGTCTCTGCTCCATTAGTGTGTATGGCGAATCCAGCCAATGCATTTTAATAGGATTTCTGGCTCCGTGTGTTTCAGCCATTTGTGCAGCTTCTGCAATTTCAGCATTTAGGCGATTTCAACAGTTTGACCAGTTTATGGAATTTAAAAAGTTTATGCAATATAAACAATTTATGCAAATTAACCACTTTATGGAATTTAACCAGTTTATGCATTTTAACCAGTTTACGCATTTTAACCAGTTTATGCAACATAACAATTTATGCCATTTAGGATTTATGAAATTTAAACAGCTAATGCAGTTTATATAATTTATGCAAATTAACCAATTAATGCATTTTACCGTTTTTTTTGCAATTTAACCAGTTTATGCAACATAACAGTTTGTGCAATTAAACTGTTCATGCATTTTACCGGTTTATGCAAATTAGATTATGCAAATTAACCAATTTATGCATTTTACAGTTTTTCTGCAATTTTACCAGTTTATGCAATTTCACCAGTTTATGAACATTAGATTATGCAAATTAACCAATTTATGCAGATTTATGCAATTTCTGCATTCGATTCCCGAAGTTCCGCAGTCAATCGCAATGGCGCAGCCATTGCTGCATTTCTAGTTCCCATTGCTGCTCTTTTGTTCCCCGTTATTCATTCATAGTGAGACCACTGAGAGACAGACAGAACCAGGGCTCGTCTGCAGATTAAACATGGCTGACATTTTACGATTCACTGGCGAATTATTTATTGGACTTGGTCTGAGCTTCTGTTGAAATGAGATTTACTCAGAGGGACTTTCATTTTGTTTGACATTCTAAGATTCATTCCCACCAAACCCAGTAAGACAAGACAGAGCCAAAGACAAATGCCTATTACAAAAGATGAGCCTATGAAGAATGAATTCTCCTCCTTCCTTTGTTTCTGTATATTATAAGATTACAAATTTTGGAAATGGAACTTCAATGGCACATTAAAGTCTTTTCTAAACTTTTTATCTTGCTTTTTATTCTAGACATTGAGTAACCATTAAACGATCAGACAACAAAAATATATTTCACCAAGCGCTGCTACCTGCTACTTCACCCTCTGTCCAGTACTGTATGTTGGCTGTTTGTGCCCATACCTGAGTCAGTGGGTAGGTAGAAGACCAGGCCGGTGAGGAAGGAGAAGAGCATACAGGGAATGATGACGTTAACGATAAAGTAGAGGGGCAGACGCAGCATGAGGAAATGGTAGGTGATGTCCAGATAAGGCGTGTCCGGGCAGCACGAGTAGAAAACCTGGTGCTTCCAACTGCGGAAGTCCTTCATCACCCACTCCCCACTCTCCATGAAGTGGCCCAGGTCCGGACGATCACTGTCCTGGGATGAGAGATAAGGTATGCTATGGCTGGAAAGTAATATTTGTACAAATGTCCAGAAAGTTGTTGCATTATGAAGAGAAAATGCTTAATACATTATTTTCTTTACAGTTAAAACTTCTTATCATCTCAATTCTTTATCTGGTGACAAGGATTAACTGCGGACAGCTAGGGTTCAACCTGTCCCGCGGCATAAAAAAAGCCAAGAAGCAGTACTCCAAAAAGATAACTGATCACTTCAGAGACACTCGGAGTCTGTGGGAGGGGATAAAGACCATCACAGACTATAAACCTCCTCGACAAACCTGTGACAGTGACACCTCTCTGTTGAACGCTCTAAATGAATTATTTGCTCGCTACGAGGCACTCAACAGAATCCCAGCACAAAAGTCAACACCCCCTCCTGAAGACCAAGTGCTGAAGCTATCTCCAGAGAGTGAGAGAAGATCTCTGAGCAGGATCAACGTACGCAAAGCACCGGATCCAGACAACATACCAGGTCGTGTACTGAAAGGTTGCGCTGATGGACTCACTGAAGTCTTCACAAACATTTTTAACACATCTCTGCAGCAGGCTGTGGTCCCAACATGCCTCAAAGTGACCACCATCATTTCGGTGTCAAAGAAGTCTCCACCATCCTGCTTTAATGACTACCGCCCAGTAGCACTCACTCCAATACTTATGAAGTGCTTCGAGCGGCTCGTCATGGAACACATCAAGTCTGTTCTCCCTCCCACCCTGGACCCATACCAGTTTGCTTATCGGTCCAATCGCTCAACTGAAGATGCCATCTCCACTGCGCTTCATTCAGCCCTCACCCACCTTGAAACAAAGGACTCCTATGTTAGAATTCTGTTTTTAGACTTTAAGTCAGCATTCAACACTATAATCCCACAGCAGCTAATACACAAACTGCTCCACCTGGGGATCAACACATCACTGTGCGACTGGCTGCTGGACTTTCTGACGGGGAGACCACAGGCTGTACGTGTCGGCAGAAAGTCCTCCAGAACCATCACACTGAACACGGGGGCTCCTCAAGGCTGTGTGCTGAGCCCCCTCCTGTTCACTCTGCTGACCCATGACTGCGCTCTCAAACCTCTTCATCAAGTTTGCAGACGACACAACAGTGGTGGGACTCATCAACAACAGAGATGAGTCAAACTATAGGAGTGAGGTGAAAAGTCTGGCCATGTGGTGCACACAGAACAATCTCTCTCTAAATGTGGAGAAGACAAAAGAGATTGTTGTGGACTTTCGAAGAGCGCGGGTCCAGCATGCTCCTCTAACAATCAACGTTGCTGCAGTGGAGAGGGTGACCAGCACTAAGTTCCTGGGTGTGCACATCACAGAGAACCTTTCCTGGACCATGCACACTACATCACTGGTCAAGAAAAGTAATCAGCATCTCTACTTTCTCCGCAAGTTAAGAAGAGCTAGAGTCCCAGCCTCCGTTATGTGCAACTTCTACAGAGGGACTATAGAGAGCATCCTGACCAGCTCCATCACTGTGTGGCATGGCACCAGCACTGCCTCCTGCCAATGGAGCCTCCAGCGCATCGCGAGAGCAGCGGAGAAGATCTGTGGAGCCCCTCTCCCCACCATTAAGGACATGTACTCCACCCGTCTCACCCGCAAAGTCGTCAGAATCACCAGGGACTCTACGCACCCATCACACAGTCTCTTTAAGGTAATGCCTTCAGGGCCAGGTCCAGTCGACTTAAGAAATGTTTCATACACAAGGCCATCGGGAAGCTGAACTCCCTGCCCTCCTCTCAAATCATTCACATGGTTTGACAAATAAAAAATCTTGAATCTTTATGGGGACGACTTTAGTAACATGTTTCACAACTTTCACGGGACAAAGTGGAGCTTTACTGACAAGGTAATGCTAAAAACTATCCTGCTAAGAACGCATCAGTGCCACTTCCAGGTTTGTGATTGCCAAAAACACTTCATATGATGCAGATAGTTGCTTTTTGCACAAATATGTGTGAAATACAACATACTAATCAGGATACACCGCATTAACTATATGATGTATCCGGCACCACTGTTGTGTTTTGTGATATTCATTCTATGCAGTTGGTACCGGGTTGATGATGACCAATTTTCCGTCATAGGTCCAGGTGCCCAGCTTCATGCTACAGTTCTGGAGGTCGAAGGGGAAGTGCAGCACAATGATCTCACAGTAGCTCTTGAAGATGGCGGGAGGGTTCCATGTGATCATGCCTGTGTGCTCCAGCAACACTTTGGTCTCATGGACGATGGCAAAGTCCCCGTCTGCACTACGGAGACACACAAGTGGATATGAAGGGTACATTCAACTGGAGAGACTGTACTGACTACCTCATTCAAACAGCCTGGGCCTAGTCCTCTCCACCAACCATCTTTCAAGGAAAGTACATTCAAACATTCCTTATTTCAGCCATGCCTCCGCAACCAACAGCCACCTTAGCTTTTCACCACAGCTCTTTTTGTCAGCGCAATCCAATTCAAGTCATTGCTGATTATTACTGTTGATCCCTAACAAATTTTTCCCTAACAAATGTATCATTCACACCTGTCACTGTATTACTGATGTCTCGACCTGCCAGGGTCTGTGTGCTAAAGTCTAGCCATTCAACAAAGCATCCACACCACTCTAGCTAAACCAATGCATGTAAACAAACACAGGCACATAAGCACCACATCAGGAGAGGATAATGAGTGGAATGCTAACGCGGGGGGACACTGGTGCCTGAGGATGCTTCCACTGCCACCGCACATGCAGCCAACCAGAGCGCAGCTTGGTGTTAGCTGCTGCGACGCTGGTTGTCAGGGAGAAAGGCAGCCGCGTGTCAGACCAGGCATATGGCGAAAAAGGGGTGGGGGGTTGGGGGCTCTGTTGTTAAGGGGGAGCAACACCATGACAGATTTAGCCTGATGAAATGTGAGCTTTCACACGACACACAGCGGCATATAGGAAAGTGTGATGCAAACATCAGGTGCTCTATTTGTTGCTGGAAAATAAGCTACTTATGTACGCAGCCTGGGGCTGGGGTGTGTTAAGTTTAGATGCTGGTGGGGGGCTTACTTGTTGTAGAGGACCAGGTCGGGCCTCCAAATGTCAGTGGAGGGAACTCTGATCTTTTTGATTCCCCCGTAATCCTCCGGGTTCCACTGTAGGTTCACATCTTTCCATTGCTGAATATAGAAAGAGACAGGCATGTATAACAGCGGCATCCTATTGTGGCTTGGAAAAATAATCTTGCTTTGCTATCGTCAAAAATAAATCCTTTTGTTTAGCATAAACCAGTCTTTTCATCCCATGCACACACGCCTTTGTACTCCATTGTGCTGAACTTTACCAAATCCCACTTTCAACATACATAACAGTTACTTGATAAAACATAGTGGTATGAACTGAAATTGTATGATGCCCACTGTAGTGGCATTGAATTTATAGGCCAAGTCAATAATTTATTAACCTGATTCCTGGCAATTGGGTTTTTCTTAAACATATGTTGTGCCAATTAGAGTTGTATAAAATACGTGAATATCAAAATAAGAAAAAGTGGGTCAAGAATAAAACTAAGACATTATCCAGACTATTCAAAAGCCATTGGTCCAGAATGCTAGTGTAGTGAGAAGACAGGGATTGCCTAAAGCAGACACAATTCGACAGATATTTCTACTACTGACAACCTATGCAATAATCTATGTCATAATAAACAATACAGTTCATAATTCTGTGAATATTAAAAGTACCTGTTTCAGGCGCACGTTGCTGCTAACAATCTGGTTGACCTCATCCTGTATGGGAGAATAACATTTAATGAAAGGTGACGTCCTTGTGCAGATGCCAACGTGTGCTACTGTAATCTCACCACACTGATGAGCTGGATGAGCTGCAGTCCCACTGTCACCACAACTGGATCTTTGAAATGTGCCACGGGACGCACCACCTTGTTATAGCCGGTAAACAAGGTCTTGACCAGGCGGGTCTCATCATGGGACGCCCACGCTACACCTGACACACAGGCAAAAGCAAACGTGAGACCAAGAGAAAGTGGATGGAATGCAAGTGGCATACTTAGGCCTATGTATGTACATTTCTGATTGGAAAATGGCAAAACAGGCTATTTAATGTAATTTAATGTAATGTCTGTTATATAATTTATAGTTAAGGATGCTAATGGGGTTATTCTTTTATGTGTTGCTTAAAGAGTAACTAAACACCAAATCAAGTTTTTTTTTACTGATAAACTGTCTCAATGGGTGTCTCATAGTGTTGTCCACTGGTCCCTGACATTATTCTGACATTATAGCGCAAACATGTGTAAAATCCTAACTTTGGCCTGAAAACGAATGGGTTGCGCCCCCTTCAGGGTTAACTCTGCTACTAAATTAGAATTTCCTGATTGGCTGGAGAGTGTCCACGGCCTCCACAGAACGTCATAAGCCGCACCAGCTCCACACATCGTCATCAGGTGCTGCCAATTGTCCTGCCCCTGTACCTGTGGTTTATAACCAAGTCCCTCCCACGTAATCAGTCTGCTGTGACTGTGCCAATGCAAAGGCCCACACACTCACCCCCCGCATGTCACCCCCAAACTTCAGAGACCGCCTCTTTCACAGCACTTTTTGACTTTTGTTTGTGGGTAGGGAAAGGCTTTGGCACGCCCGTTTAGTTACTCTTTAAAAGAATGTATATGAATTCAAGTAGTATAGGTAGGGTGACCAATGTAGTGACCATACGTCCCGAAAAATTCGGGACAGTCCCGAAATCCAGGTTCTCGTCCCGAATCCGACCCAAATTGTCCCGAATATTTTTAGAATGTCGAAAGTGCTGTGTGCGCTCTTAATATGATGTTGCCATCCCATTTTCTGCACTTTGCTTTTTGCACAAGTGCTTAAGCACTTCTTTTTATTATTCATGTTTGGTAATGGTTCACTGTAAATAACAATATTTATTCATCTTTGCAAATGTAATGCACTGCCTTTTTTATTGTAATATTTTATGTGTTGACCCGGAAGCGCTATATCACGTGACTTGCCCGAGCTAGTTTTAAAAGCTAGGCCCATAGCCTCTCATAGTAGGAGCTGTGGCGCAGTAGTCGGGCGTGGCCTAAGCCTCTGTACACCTGTGGGACGTGTAAGTTTCATTTTATCTGTTTCTGTGCACCCGTGACTTAAACTTAATCCTAAATATTCTAAAACCTTTTACTGTTTTGTTTACAGGGGACCTATGTTTGCCTCTTTTAAATGTTTGAGCTCATAATAAACTTGAAAAAAAACGACATCTGGTCATTTCGAGGGGGCAACAAAATCTTGGTGTTTCTGCCCGGTTGGATTAAGTTTGTGGATCATCTGGATCGCTGCTGTGGATTGTTGCCACCGGAGCTCGTGTGTGGATTTTAATAGTGAGTGGATTACGCTACGAGAAACGCCAACACGAAGCTATCACTGAGCTAATGCTAACGGAAGCTAGATCAAGGAAGACGACACAACCTACCACAAGTCACGATCAAAGCCAAGGTAAAAGAATTTCCAATCATGCCAGACTTTAATGAACAAGTGTCCGAATGGGAAACTACGATGAAGGAAATCGAGGTAAAGCTTATTGCCTTACCCGTTTCTGAACTTCTTGAAATATCCACTACACTCGAAATCGCTATTGTTGAAGAAGATAAAAACTTGTCTCGCAAATTGAGAAGGCTTATTCTGCAGCATTTGGAGTGTGAGGATATCACGTCGCTTGAAGATGGAGGAATATCATTATTATTGAAAGTGAATGACAGAATTGATGAACTGTCCGAATCTGGTCCAACGTCGCCATGCCGCCCTCTGGCGGACACAGCTGGTACTGCACACAGCAACACTGACCATGTGTTGGTAAGAAACCTCACGCCTCGAGGTGGTCCGGGGAAGCTCCGCAGTCACTGGGAGAACACTGTCCATGTGGTGAGGGAGAGCAAAGGCCCTGGAAGCCTCTGAATGCTGCGGGAAGAAGACGTGTGCTGCACAGAAACTTACTCTTACCTTGTTGAACCTGCTCTTGTCGTCCCCAACCCTAAGAGGAGAAGCAGAAGAGCCAGAACGTCGCCAGAAAGAGGGACAAGTGCTAAGAACAACATCCAGCCTGCAGATACAGAGAGCTCTAGTGATGAAGACTATCATCTAGTCATGCAATCCCAACCCACTCTTCAGCCACTCAACCCAACTGCCAGAGAGTTCCAACCGAGAGCCTCCACTTCAAGACAGCCTGAACAGAGAGGTGTGCCTGTGGTGATCCTGATCCCAGAGGTTGAGCCTGAGCCTGAGCCATTACAGGAAGCAGATTCATCCGAGCGAGAAGCATCCACCTCTGACTCCTCGGAGGAAGCTTCTGAGTCCCGCCCTGCAAGACCTGTCAGAGCCAGACAGCCCAGGCGCTTCTACACCTACGACGAGCTTGGTGAGCCCACGGTCCGAGAAGTGCAGACTTGTCCTGTCTGTGTGTCCAAACCAGCGAGGGTCCGAGACGGCTTCTTCAACACCGCTGCCAACCTATAACCTTTTGACCAGTCGTAATGCAGTAGTAACATGCACTTTACTTACCTGTTAAAGCACTTTAAAGTATCTAGCTTGTGTGCAATAGTAGTTCATGTACTTTTAATGATCTAAGTTGTACTTTAATTATTGGTTTAGTCTTGTTAAACATGGTTTATGCTACGTAATTAAGGGTAAAAGTATTTTCCTTGAGTCAATTCTGAAGATTTGGGGGCGGGGGGGGGGCACCTATGCTTCAATGGACTATCCACCCAGCTACGCAAATGGACCGCCTGTGTGTACCGTCATGCCAAAGGACTCTAAAGGTGCGTACAGACCAAACGCGACCACACCACCAACTTCCATGTTAACCCTATGTAGACGTGCTTCGATGCGCTTTGAAATGTAAGCAAAGCCGTCCGCGCGTATGAAGCGTAGCAAATGCGAGCGGATGAGGATAAACGCGCGTCAGCCAGGGAGAACAGCGCGGTACACGAGCAGGGATGCCGCGCCCACTGCTTCATGCACTCAAGTAATCCAATCTACACGTGCGTTCATTTAAGCCTTGTTAACCAATCAGGGACTCCCAGCGCCAGCACTCTCCTAGGCCATAGAAGAGAAAAAGGCGCGCGGGGTCCGTGAGGGACGAGGCGGCTACAGGAGCCCCGTCACTCACATCTTCCACCTGTTCACTCAGCTCCACTCTGCTCTTGGCCGCCTGCGAACGGCAGCGACATCACCGCACACAGTCTCCTCCTCAGTCCGCCCCGGTCATCTCCACCGCTGCTGCTGCTGCCCCACAAGGAGCTCAAAGTGAGCATAAGGCAACACGTTTGAGAAATAAAAGACCTAATGAAATAACTGTAACAGAGGAGATCGCATTGAAGCAAAACACCTCTTTCACTTGCGTTTTTTTCTCCCCTCTTGCGTGAGGGAAAGAGAGGAGCAGAGGAAAAGTTACGTAAATGAGGGCAACAGAAGCTTAATCGGGCCGTGTGATTGTTTTTTTGTGATAACAAACTCCATAGAGGGAAATATCGATGTAATATTGTGTGAAATAGTGACATTTTCGTTAAGAAAGTAAATACCCTCTGAATTGACTTTATTAAAAAAAAAAAAAAGCATCAAAGAGCCATAAGTTCCATCACTGGCGCCAATATGATAGAGAATTTTTTTTTTTAAATATAGTAGGCGCGCAAGGGACAGCGCCCCATACCATCTAGGCCATTTCCTCATAGCACTACCAGGTAGTAGTTGCGCCCCTGACCTGCAACATGGAGGACAAGTTGATCATCGCGGTTTGTGCTCGGCCTGAGTTGTATGACACGCCTTCTAATTATGACGCTTGCAAAACTTCACGCGCCAGCAAACAGGCGTTTCTTGTGAGTGTGAAGCGGCAATGTTTGACGTCCAACTAGAGGCGGATGGTCTGAACGCACCTTTAAGTAACTGATACTATTTTAGTCTGGACTTTGTTTTGAAATGTTGCGATTGGTTCAAGTTGTGTTATTTGCTACTGATTCAAGTCAAGTAAGACCCCGGTTGTATTAAGAAAATGTTGGTTTATATATATATATATATATATATATATATATATATAATTATTTTTTTAGTGGGGGAGGGTGTTGCCATCCCATTTTCTGCACTTTGCTTTTTGCACAAGTGCTTAAGCGCTTTTTATTATTCATGTTTGGTAATGGTTCACTGTAAATAACAATATTCATCTTTGCAAATGTAATGCACTGCCTTTATTTATGTGTTGAACCGGAAGCGCTATATCACGTGACTTGCCCGAGCTAGTTAAAAAAGCTAGGCTCATATGCTCCATCCGAAACCAGTAAATTGGTAAGAGGTCTTACGCCAAACCGGATGTGCGTCAGCGTCCGCCATGATAAGATGCGTCCGAATTGGGCTTTCAGTTAGGAAGGAGTTAGGGAAAGTGGCCTGTATGCTAACTATCATAGCCACTTTAGCATAGGGACCTCTGATGCTAACTTACTGGCGATTAGGAGCTATGTGCCATCCCATAAGCCACTGCGCCAATCTCCCCACCCCCCTCGCCCCCACCCTCAAGTGATTCATGCGCAACCACTGTTGATTGACAGGTGCACATTTAATAATTAAAAAAAAAAGATTCTGCACAAGCTAAACTTTATAAAAGTAACAAAATACATGTTGTCGTCACCACAGCACAGTCACATGGTTTTAAAGAGCCTCCTCAGTAAATGGCCTAAATGAAGGCAGTTTGTGCTTTTGCTTTCATTTAGTAGAAACTTAAGCCACATGGCTAATTTGCATACTGTTATGAAACCGCTGTTGAGATAAAATAAAGGGAAATGTGAAGGATCATTTGAATGTTTCTCTTTTTTCCCCTTAAATGTCTTTATTTGGACACTATGTTGTTGTTGGACAATATACAGTAGGTGGCAGTATGCGCTTTTGTTTGGCCTGCACTGAACTTTAAAGAAGAAGAAACACAGCTGTTGGTGATGTCACTTCCCCTTCCCCTGGGTAAGGACGGTCGAATTGGGCAAATGCTGCTGAAGCTCTAGTTCACTAACTGCATAGAGATCTAACAGTTGACCCCATGAAAGGTTAAGGATTAGTTGCTAGTGTTAGTACTTAGAGGCTACAATTTAGTGGTTTCGGATGGGGCCCTGGCCTCTCATAGTAGGAGCTGTGGCGCAGTAGTCGGGCGTGGCCTAAGCCTCTGTACACCTGTGGGACGTGTAAGTTTCATTTTATCTGTTTCTGTGCACCCGTGACTTAAACTTAATCCTAAATGTTCTAAAACCTTTTACAGTTTTTTTTTTTTTTTTTTTACACAGGGGACCTATGTTTACCTCCTTTTAAATGTTTGAGCTCATAATAAACTTGAAAACACTGACATCTGAGTGCCCTGGTCATTTAGAGGGGGCAACACTGAGAGGGAAGGCAAGGAGAGAGATGATCTGTGGCGCAGGTGACAGATCTGCACCACAGCAGCATTGAGCAGCACGAGGCGGCCCTGATTCTGTCTGTAATAAAACCACATGAACTCTACTCCAAAGGACTTCTAGGGCTACTTTCAATCAGAAGTTCCATTTTATATATCTATTGATTAGCTTATTGGCGTGTGGACAGGCCAAAGATAAATAGGACAATGCGGTCGTTTATAAATTTCCTAGTTAGATTTGCAGTTGTGCGTAATTGTGAATGGGGCAAATGATACAAAAAAAAACATGAACCCCCTCCGTCCCGAATTTCAGGGCAACTCATCCTAAGTATAGGCTAGACTGGGCATGGACACAGCTGGCAAAAGCGGCACAATGGAAAGTGTCCACATGCTCATGTCAATCAAAGAGCTGGTTAGGACATAGTCATTAAGGTTGAGGAAAACACAGAACTTCATGCAGATTAGTTTAATATATCAAGTTAGTTTGGATATTTTTAATGTGACATCTTACCCGCCAATATCAAGAGATGAAATGTAAAAAATATTGCCATCATTGCTGATAAAGCCAGGCATCCAAAACAGCACCTTCAGCACGTTTCCTGTTGACCGCTAGACAAAGGCGTTGACTCACCTAAGTGTTCTTTCAACACTGACAAAAATGACTTAGGCCGTTTCTCAATTCTCAGAGTGCAGACTCCATACTTGTGAACTCCTGGGTACAGGCTTGCGGGAGCAGGCTCGGAGAATGGACGCGGCTATTTCAGCGTTTGGAACGAGTGGACTCGATGACATCACAGGAAGTAGCTCATGAACATGGGGCTGTCAGCTTTTACTGTATGACATTAAACAACCTCATATGAAATTAAAACTGCAGGCGAAGTGGAAAGATGTTTTTAATGACATCAATTACAAACCTTTGCTGTAAACAAAAATAACATTTTACATTTTAGTCAATTTCACATGATTTAAACAAGTATAGCCTACACAGATAAGGCGTTATGTGTAAAGTAATTTAAAAATATCTGATGTGCAAACTGAAACAACAATAAAAAAATATTATCAAATATTATTTATTAATTTGTTTGGGGGTTGAAAATTATTCTGAAAAAAAAAAAAAAAGAATATGAAAATATGAAACTATTGGATGTTCCCATATAAAGATTTGTCTGCAGTCCCCCTTTAATAATACAATGTAAAAATAAAATGTATTCCCCAATAACCTGTCCATGACGATACGACTTAATATTGCTGTCATTATGAGAAAATGAAAGCGTGACCAAAGTTGTTTCAACACATCTGCTCAGAAAACCATCTTGAACAGGGAGACACTTCTAAAGACTCTTTGGGTGTTTTCACCAATGGCAGCTAGCTGCTCTGCTTTATGACCGCAACACTGGAGGCCGCCATTGCTCCGCCATTGCTGTAGTATCACCGCTAGGCCCCCATTGAAAAGCATTGGACTTTAGACACCTTAAAAACAATTTTTAACACTTTCTATGGCTACATATTCCTCCTGAGATAACGCTGGGTTAGTCACAAAAAAAGAAACCAGGCTGGTTTTCGAAATAATATATATTTTTAAAATCTCCTACTTATCAGGGGTCGGACTGTTAGCATTGGAGCTGCGCGAGCTACACGTCACGCAAGGGCCGAGTCTACAGTGAAAATCCCGCCCTTATGCCCTTATTAGGAACATGCTTCGTCAGAGCTGGGGAGGAGGAGTCATTAAATCCGCCATGATTGTCATTATGGTAAATGGGGAGGAGTGAGTTTTGACGGTCTATTAATAATATGTCTATGGTTTTCACACAGGCTCTAGTTAGGTCGACTTACAGGGACTTTCGGCCCGAGAGCGGCACTTTAGGGTCAGTGTGAATCTAACCGCAGCACTTTATGATGGTCTAAACAGCCGCTCCGACTGCGGCTGAAACAGGTGGTCTCGGAGCGGCGCATCTCGCTCTCTGTAGGAGCGGTTGTGGTGTGAAGGCGGCCGACCTCTGGTGAACTATTCACGTTTTGATGCCTCTTTTTTTGCACGAAGAAAGAATGACTACGCGCTGCATGAGGACGTTTGGATTACTCTGACGAGGCAAAATGGATTAACTTTAAATCATCAAGGTACGCCTCTCTTTCCTGTCTTTCCCTTCCTGCTGCAGTGAAACTTTCCTCTCCATGTGCTGATTAAGTACATTTCTCCGCGCTGCGCATCTGTAAGCCTCAGTGTATTTAAGGGAGAGAAGTGACCCCCACGTAACATCGGGGAAGTGTGCCTGTACGTGCTCGCGTCAGTGTCGGCACATTGACAGGCCGATGCCCGTTGTCATGGGAATAAGTTCGTTGAACAGCTGATCGTTGTTACGTGGCTGATGTTGGGATGTTTTGTGCGAGCGCGTGTGAACATGGACCTAACTAACTTTGGAGTAAATACAGTTGAAACTAAGGCGGTCTCTAGGCGACCTACAAAGCGCTCCAACATGTGTGAAAACGGCCTTAAACCGGTCACATCTCGGCATTTATTTACATGCGCACGATCAGCTGTTGTTCAGCTGGAGCACGGCTCGGTGAGCGTGGAGGAGGGGCCGCCGCAGGCACAGGCCCAGGCTCGCGGTGATCCACGTGCTCAAAGCGAAACGGATTGTGGGAAATATAGTCACAAGTCTCCTCTGATGCATCCTTGGTAAAACGGGCGGAGCAAGTTCTCATCCGAGGATTTACAGCGAACTTGCTGAGAAACAAACTTTGATTTGGAACAGGACAAGTACACAGATTGAGAAATGGGCTTACAGTTCTCCCTGGCGCTGTCCACTGGCACAAGCCGGGGTTAAAGATTATATGGCTATCAGATGGTCTGGCTATGACGCAGTTCCTCTCCGTGGCTCGTCTCCAGTTATGTACACACATCTCTGTACAGCAGTAGGCCACTACCTCTGATAGGACAGTCACATATTCTCAAATGTCTGCTCTCCTGCGCAGACCTTTTCCGAATGGAAATGTACCAAGAGCGATAGAAATAATACAATAAACGCACCGGTGCTACTTTGAAAACTAGCCTTATAAGCGTTCTCTGATTGGACGAGCCACGGAGAGGAACTATGTCATAGCCAGACCATCTGATAGCCATATAATCTTGAACATTGTGGTTTTGTCTGACGGACCCACTGCCAATGCATGTCATCTGAGAGGGCTGCATACTTTGTCATCTGTTAGGACATCAGCATGCCGGGCTAATCCACTACTGAAATATCACTTGGCGAAGTTGGCTGCGCACAACCTCAAGGTGCAAAGATACGTCACATGCTTGCACTGCTCGTTTTTTCTGATGTCACTCATTAACTATCACAGTATTAAAAACAATGGACTGAAAGATATGTGCTTTAGGAGGTGTGGGCCCGAAAAGAGAGAGACAGAGTACAGAAGTGAAATAGTTTGGTGTCTGGGAATAACCTTGACCTTGACCCCTGGAAGTGCCCATTTACTTCCCAGGTGTCGGGTTACCTTATTAAGGTGGGGAGCAAATGGTGCGCTAATGTAAAGCTATAGCAGCTTGTTGAGATGGACCAAACTGCCAGGGAGAACTCTAGATTAGAATACCAGTGTTTTACTGCATTCTTTTTATTTTATTTGTACATTTTATACATGGTACATAAATCACTACAGAGTGCATATTATGCATAACACATTAGAAGATAAATACATAGAAAATAAAATAGAGCTATATGCATCAGGGCTGCAAGATATATCACATATACACATATATATATCAGCCAGTGAAAAAACAATGCATTGAACTCATAAATGTGTAAAAGCCTCAGCCTTCAACACCAACTGAGTCTAGTTTTAGCCTTACTTGGCCCTGGTAATCTTTTTTAAAGTCTTCTTTAGACACGGATTGTTGAGAAAAAATAAATAAAGTCAGTCACCTACGACCTATGTTCGATTAGAATGGAACAGATCGTGTTGAAACGGTTCAGTGAAACATCGCAACAATATCGCTATTGCAGCATTGCTCAGCCACATCACATATCACAAGCTACTTCGACGTTGTTCAACCCCAATACATACATACTTATGTATATGTGCATTTATACATGTACACATAACTCAGTAAATCCTAATGCTGTCCGTCTGTTTTACTCGTTCTGAACACGCGCAATCAGACGACACAGAGCACGAGGAACAAAAAAACAAAACAAAAAGAACAAAAGCAAAGGAAAAAAGTCAGCAGGGCTACACCTCTTATACATATACATCCTGTATTCAGTCAAGGCTTCTCACTGGACAGGTCACATCACCTGGGAGTATTATTATTATTATTATTATTATTATTATTATACCAACAGTGTTTTACCGCTCCGGATTAAAGGGGATGAACAGCAGAAGAGACATCCAGCAAATTGTCGGAGGGAACCCAAGAAACTGAGGTTGAGTTTGTTTTTGTTTGTTTTTAAAGCATGCATTTGTATTTATTTTTTTAGACGCTTTATGTCTTGGTTATGTTTGAAACAGCCATATTGACCTAACAGCGAAACAAATAAAATAGTATGTCTTCAAATTTTCAATATCTTTAGGCTATATTGCTATTTAAATGTATTCAGGATTAATTTTGAGCAGGAAGATCTAAGGACAGGGGATAACTGTCCATCTGCTGCTTCACTGTCATCTGTTGTTCATTTTGTTGCGATTGGATTGGAACAAAAACTGATTGAAATTTTAGCACTGTGCAAGGTTTTTTCCATATTCCTTCTTTTGAGCTTTCAATATACACAACTCATCCTTCCTTTTACTGACAAGATGCATGGAGAATACCTACCAATTGTATTTTGTATTTTATAGTGGGCTACTTGAGGCCAGATGTTTTGCCCCACACCCCATCTGTATGTGGCCAGTCAGCGACGGGTCAGGCAACTCAATTTCCTCACATCCCCCGTACGTTCCATCAACCAGTCACTCAAGCGCTCTCCTCATTCATCTCACTTAGGCACAAATGACCGTTTTGGCAATGTCCAAATTAAGAAGGATTTGTCTTAACCCGCCCACTGTCTTTCCAATCAGCCGGACCACCTGAATTCACCCTCTTCCAGCGGTCCCATGTCAGAATGGTCACTTTTGGCGCTGAGCCGGGGGGTAATGGCAGGCCACACGTGAAGATTGAGGTCTCTGGGGGGACTATATGAGCATTGGTGGGTTGGTGGTATTTGCTCCATTGGCGATTACATGTGCAGCGGGTGTGAATATCTGTGGGGGGTAGATACAGTACTGGGCAACATAGCCTATTGGATGCTCATGCCTCAATACCGATTATGAGGATTACAGTGTGGCCTATATTTTATTTAATGTTACAGGCAAATATGTGAATGGTATGAGATTGGTATTGTACATCCAACTGATCTGGCAGACTACACTGTGTTAACAATTATTATGCAAATTGTATTTTAGTGCCATAAAGGTAAAACAAATATAAAATAAAATAAAATAAAAAAATAAAAATTATTAAACTCATGGATGGTATTGTGTCTCAGGGCTCTTTGAATCAATGACATCAATCTCTGACAGCTTTAATAATTAGTTGTCAGATAAGACCAATTAAGGGAAAAACTACTGAAAAAGGACGTTCCCCATTATTAAGCAGACCACCATTTTCAAGCAATATGGGAAAGAAAAAGGATCTTTCTGCTGATGAAAAGCATGAAATAGTTGAATGCCTTCGACGAGGTATGAAAACCTTTGATATTTCATGAAAAATTAAGCATAATCATCGTACTGTTAAGAGATTTGTGGCTGATTCAGAGCACACACGGTTTTGTACAGATAAAGGCACAATGATGATGGTTTCTGCCAGACAAATGCATCAGATTAAGAGAACAGCTGCTACAAAACAGCAAACAGTTGATTGCTGCTTTGTAGCAGCTGTTCTAGCAGAGAGATTCTTTTTCTTTCCCATATTGTTTGAAAATGGTGTTCTGCTTAATAATGGTTAACGCCCTTTTTCAGTAGTTTTCCCCTTAACTGGGCTCACCTGACAACTAATCATCACAGGCATCTGAGATGGATGTCAGTGATTCAAAGAGGCTCATATAACATCCATGAGTTTAATTGACTTTTCTTTTCTTTTTTTTACCTTTATGACACTGAAATACAATTTGCTTAATAATTGTTAACACAGTGTAGGATATGTTTATATCATTTACATATGATTTTGGCCATTGCAATCATTTTGAACAATTAGGCATTAGTGTATAAAACATCCACAATAGGCTAATCCTCCAACTAAGTGGTCCTGACCCAATGTACAGCTCAAGAACAGGACAAAGTTCCCTGCTGGGACAATATAATAAACATTAACCTTAATAAGACTACATTTTTAAATATAATATCAAAATAAGCTGTCATAAGTCGCTATAAAAAGCGGGCCAAACATTAGCATCTGAGTCGACACAGAAAGGTCACTTATCTCATGGATCGCAGAATTTCATACCTCGGCTCATTACAGTGAATAAAGCCCATCCACCACATGATGCCTTATCTCACATCCAGGACAATATCAAGTGCTGCGTTTCAGTGGACAGATAGACAGGTCCGATAGCATTATTGGTGTGCTCCCCCCGCACTCTCTAATATGTTTAAAATGGCCCATAATAGCGACGAGCCAGGCTAAACGCTTCGGTGAAAATCCAATTTTAGCAGACAATCGGCTGAATTTGGCTCACATTAACTGAACGTGATGTGGCCACAAAACCCGAGTGATTACTTGTCAGGAAGGCAAGGCTTCAACGTCGCATTGTATGGAGCTGTCCCACAGAATACAGGCTGGCAGGGCAACAGCTGCTCACAACAAGCTACAGGCAAGAATTCAGTGGAAATGGATATCGGTTTACTTGTACTGTAGGAGCAAAACAATATGATGATAAATACTACTCCTTAGACCAATGTGTTCTGCTTATTATGAGGAAAAAGTAGATGTTTTATATGCGGATACATCCAAGACAGAAGGAGGACCCTCAAACCAGCCCATTTTCTATCTAAAATAAAAGTGGGGGACAATGTGAAACCTTTTTGCACTGGGCCCCTGCAAGTCTATTAATGGCTCTGAACATCACACTACAGTATGTGAGTGTAGACCATGTGAGGTTTAATGTGGCAGACACAACCGCAATGTTGTCAACAACATAGCTACTATATTTGGCAAGGGATGCAAATGTCCACTCCCACTACTGCCCTTCCTTGGCACATTCAGGCATAGTATATTAAGTGAAAAATGTCTGGACACCAATGATCCAAGATTCAGTTAATTGCGAGATGTGATATGTTTGTGAAGGCTCTCATTCATCCAGAGAATATTCATTGTAGAAAAGCTAAATCATCGACTGGACTGGGTTTTGGTAAAGTTGAGGATATTTTGCTTTTAGTCACAGAAGCTTCTTAGCTCTTTTGGTCAGAAAAATACCTTTTACTTTTTCAGTGGCACAGCAGTTTGTGCCAGTGATCGTGCTTCACAGCAAGAAGGTCCCGAGTTCGGTCTTTCTGTGTGGAGTATGTTTTCCCTGTGTCTGAATAGGTTTCCTACGGGTATTCTGGTTTCCCCTACCACAAAAAAACATGTACAATAGGCCAGGTTGAATGCTGTGTGTGTGTGTGTGCGTGTGTGCGTGTGTGAATGAATGTTGGTGGTCAGAGGAACCGTTGTGCAGTCGTACTTCTGTCAGTCTAGCCCAGAGGAAACTGTAGCTACATACGCAACTTACCAAGAGTGAATGATGTACAAAATCCCCTAAACTGTGTGAAGCGCTTTGGGTGGTTGTGTCATGTAAAAAGTGCTATACAAATAAGATTCAATTCCATCTGCACAAAAGGAGACAGGTGTCACATCATGTACCTTTCTGTTTAAAAAGAATCATAACTAAATATATTATTATATTGTATTACATCTTTGTATATTGCAGAAAATATTGTATTTGTTTAATCAAAAATGGATAATTTATCTGTCTAAACCCCTGCTGAAATTGTATAGTATAGTGTAAGCAAATGCTTCCAATGAAAATGTTGGAAAACAGAAATCACAGCACTTCCCCAATGTGTGCTTCTTGGAAACATGCTTGTTGCTTCAGAAATCCTAACCTGTGGGTAATTATGTATAAACTGCATACATTTCCCGTGACATGGCTGGTCGTACAGCAATAATTAAGCCTCTCTTGACAGTGTGAGCCTTAGGTGTTTTTAATCTCACAGAGAATCAATGTGACGGATGTGTTTACGCGCCTCTCTGCTTCATCACGTGATGTCTCCAACGGTAACATACGCCAACCAGACAGTTTGTCAAGGTCAGCAACTGCGCAGGCAATTATGTTTTCATTATTTATAAGCGAAATACTCTCAATACATTCTTTCTCAATTGTTCCATAAAGCGCATTTAAGTGTATAATGAATAATGTAGATTTGGTTCTGGATCTTTGGATTCTGAATGTTAAAGAATCAAATATTAAATTGATTAAAAACAAATGCAGTAGCTTTATCAATTAAATTTAATGTGGATGTTTATCATGGCAGATTTGTTTCTCAGAACAAAGTTTAAATTAATAAATTAAAGTGATCATGCACATGTTTAAAGAATGTACAGTTCAAATTAAATTGACAAAGTATGACATTGCATATAGTAACACATTAGAAATGTCAGGCAAATGCATCAGTGTGAACACAATGACAGAGACGTTGAGAGCTAGAAACAGTTACATAAAAACAGTACAAGAGGTACAAAAATACAGCATTGTAAAAGTACAGACCAAAAATCAGTAGCTTATTGTTTTTTACAGCATTTAACTAGAACCACTACAGAAGAGAAATGAATTAAGAGCCACCGCGCTACACCTTCTGAAGACATGCCGGATCCTGACTACAGAGCAACACAAGAACAGACCGTGCACGCAGCATGCTGGCCGACCTTCCCCGACAAAAATGGGGAAACTAAGAGATGGGTACAAGGTTTGAACCCAGAAGAAAAAGGGTTGGTTACTAAAAAAGTGTGATTCGGCTGTGATTCAAGTTTGTACAGAGGACAGATTACAGTGGTTGGCTTCAAAAGTCCTGCGTTTAGAAGAGCACATCCTCGTTCTTGATTAGCGCCTCCACCACTTGTCTCTGGTAGCGGATGTCGTTCAGTGCCGTCATGGCGTCTTCTTCTGGCGTGCGCATGAGAGTGGGCCCAAAGATTATGGCGAGGTTCTCCGCGTTCATCAGGTTAAATTTCTCATTCTGTGTCACCCTGTAAACGGATTATAATGTCAAGTTAAAAAAGAAAAAGAACAAGATGACTTTTAGCTGCTGTAAAGGCTTGTGCGGAGGCTGACCTTTTCAAGTGCGCCATGAGGTACTTGAGCGTTTCAGTGTGGGACTCGGGCAGCAGAGTGAGCGCCTCTCGAAATGCCTCGAGCTTCTTCTCCGGGTCTGAGAGCTCTGGAAGAAAGCAAATTAGCAGCTTATTCAATAGCTCAGAATAGGGACAAGATAAAATCAGCGGTGCAGTGATTTCCTGTGAGCTAATAAAGACCATTAGTCCGGGAGTGGGGAGGGCTTTCACAGATCTGCTCATAAAAAAAGCTTTTAGTGGAAGAACAACAAACGCCTGAGGCTGCGTTTGCGACTGCGCCGCAAATGATAGATGCAATTAGGGAAAAACTAGCAAAAATAATGAAAACCATGGCCATATTGTAAGAATAATATAATTTAGACATGCTCTCTGAACATGAATATTTATAGAGAGCTATTAATTTATATATAACTCAATATAACTCACAATCCAGAAGACAAATAAAAAGCTGAGTATCAAAGGGAATAGTGCACAAAATGGTAAAATGCGGTAATGTGCAAGAAAACCTTACTGCTGCAGTGAAACATTGGGAAGTGATTCAAATGAAAGAAATAGTGTTTATCGCGATTGGCAAGTGTGTTATTCTGCACATTGGGAGTTTGACCACAATCAGAGCATGTTTGGTGAAGTTGTCTAGACTTGAAAAACTCAAAGAAACTTAATGGATTAATCTGTGTGACGTATAATGGGGTGGGAGCTGGTGCTTTGAGTACGGACGAGGAACACGGACTAAAGATACAACTACTAAAACGTGCAAACAAAAGAAAATACAAATCCAGGTTCTGTGTGTTCTTTCATTCCCATCCTTTGCATCAGTGTTTGAAATGTCGCATAATAAACTTGTTACCGTGACAAAGCTTGGCAACAACTGAATTAAGTGGTGGCTCTTACTTGCAGCCTCGATAAAGCGGGGGTATGCGTCGTAGGAGATGACAGGGACAGGAAGCTCCCTCAGGTACATCTTGAGCGCTCCTGTGATGATGTTGATGTCTTCATAGGCCTTCGCTGAGATGTCTGTCTTTTCACCATCTGTGAACATGATGTTGAAGTAAGTGAGGAGGGTTTTTCTTTTTTTACTCTAGAAAGGCCTACATCAGCACTCCCACTTCACAGAAATCTCCTGACCACAAGTATAAAAACTCTTGCTGCGTATCATTGGTCTCAGCTCTTCTCTTTGACTCGGAATGAGTTATGCATGCGTTTCTGAGCGGGCCGTGGCCTACTTGTGCAGGCAGACTGAACATCGCAGCGCTGTGAGCTGGAATGACACTCTGTCATGGATGATCTCCCACACGCCGATCTGGCTCAGAGTTTAGCCCAGTGCTGCGGGCGTCTCCTCAGAGTTTAAATTCACACCGCTCTCGGCCAAGACAGCCTCCATCTCATGCGGCCCCTCTGCTGACTTCCAACACAGCACAAGACGGCTGTTCTACAGCTAAGACAGGGACTGCATCTGTACATAGGCCCCTATAGATCTTTGAGTCCACACTGCACTGAACTGAAGCATGTCTCAGCAGATGGACACCAATCCTTGACTTACGTGTCACTTTTTCATTCATTGTAACTCTTATGTAATGTACACAAGTGTCAGTCATTAAGAGCGACAGTAATCTGTAGAGGCTTTTAAGAGTGACATAATCAAAGAAGTTAAGCGTCACTATTGTGAAATATATAATTTATGTAACTTTGAAAAAAATGTTTCCATAATACACTTTAAAAAAAAGTTCCCTTGGCCAAAATAAACTGTCCTTCATTTTCAGATAATATCCTGTACATCTTATTTTTTTTAACCAAAACTACTCATTCAATTCAATTCAACTTTATTCCAGACATTTGGGTCCATTTAAATCTAGTTGTTGTACATTGGTGTTTTTTATTCTGTCTATCCAGCCACTTTTGTACAATCATTCGGACGCTTATGTTTCTTTGTCAGTTGAAAAACCTTGACAGCCATATTGTTTCCAAACACCAAAGCGCTTTACAAATGGCAGCCACAAACCTTTGTCAAATGACATCTTGACTTCTTCAACGGAATCGCTGAATCCTGATATTCTGTAGAGCCCCTCAGATTTCAGCCCTGTGAGGGAGATAAACATAAAAACAATAGTTAAACACCGTCACGGCTGTCAGGGCTAATGCAGAAAAATCAACCTGCTCCCATCGCCCGTGGGTAATCTAGGAACTGCCATTAAAGCGCTCTTGAATATGCATAAGGAATTAAAAAACGAAAATGGCCGCAATGTCACACAATAGGGGTAGCACGGGGTAGATGCAAATAGTTTTCCGCATCGCTGGGCAAAATAATAAAGACATAAATCAAAGTTAGCTCCAGATGTGTGTTAGCGGGCAGACAATGAGGCAGTTTCCCATGTAGCCGAATGATTTAACTCTGAGGCAATCAGCTCAGGCAGCAGGAAACATGATAATGGATTCCTCATTACAAGTGAAAATTACCAAGAGTCTCATCAGTTGTCTGAGTGCCATACAAACATTAATTGTTATAAGTAATGCAACCTGCCTGAGCTGTGTATACCGTTGGTTATAAAAGTAAAGTGTTTTTTATCATGCTTTTATGTTAGCAATTACAAACCAATAAAGACAGCATGGGACGGAATGGTTTTATCTACTGTGTTTTGGGCTTGTTTGCTGGTTGATTTGCAAGATATCTAAAAAATAATTGTAATTTTTAAGTTTAAATCATAGTTCTTAGCAGATTTGTGCAGCAGACACCCGTCTAGTCAAAACCAGCAACATGAGGGACACTGTATTGAGCAATGGGGGTCGTGGTCAAGGCGGCACATACCAGCAAACTTTCTAATTCCCAAACAAATACTTGGGATCGTTGAACAGCTGCTGTCTGAATGCTTTTTGACCTACTTTGACTAGATAGAATACACAATCCACTCATAGAAAATCGTTTATCAACTTCCAGTTTTTGTTTGCTATTCGAACCTGTCATTATTTTTGCACTGGTACATGCGGGGTCCTGAACTGACCTCTGGATTCGATCTCCCGTATGCACATGTCCACCACCATTGGGCGCGCCGTGTTGTATGCGTTCACCAGCGTGGTCAGGTCACAGCTGTACACTTTACGGATGTGTCTCAGGCTGGGCTTGCAGTCGTTGGGGACCAGGGGAGCGCACTGTTTATGGACGTTCAAGCCGCAATCTGTAAGAGAAGTTGACGAAAACATTATTCACAAAGTCTTCAATGAAGGTACTTGAGTCATCTTCTGTACTCGGTAGTTGAGGTCTCCAAACGTTTCGCCTCTCATCCAAAAGGCTTCGTCAAGAGAACTTACACAGACATTATTCACAAAGCTTTGCATCTATAAGGCATTTATAGAGGAGTGAGTGTTAAATTATGCGTAGCCCTAATAGTGGAAGAACATTTTTCCAAACTCAATAAGAGCTCCGAGATTAATCAACCTCAAGCATATTATTTTTTCGTTGAGCAAATGTGTTAATGCTCCTGTTTGAAAGATGAAGTGATAATTGTTCTCTTTAAATATATATATATACTTAAGTTTGTTCTCCAGAATTATTCAGCCCTACTCAGTAATTGAATGAAAAAACAACAACATTGATCTATTTACATTTTCTAAAAAAAAAACTCATTTGAAGGGGCTTATTCAAAATGATTAAAAACATTGCGTTTTGGATGTTAATGTATCCCACGCAGAGCTTCTATAACAAAAACAGCCTTCTTCAGGGGTGGGAGTAATTGAATTTCTGCGGCGTGGACGTTTTATAATCGGAGCTAAAGCCGTCTCCACACATTTACACTGCACGGGTTAATTGTGATCTGGTTGGCCTTTTCGCACTCATTGGCCACGCAGACCACTGTTAATCCCCTTGATCAATATTTGTCCCCCTCAATGTCAAAGAACCACTGGAGAGCTCTTGCCTCGCTGCCAAACGGGAAACATTGAAGCGTCCTTGAGCGCCGGTCAAAACCGCCCCTTTCTGGATACAAGCACTTGTTTATTCAAAGAGTGGGAAAAACAGCCGCGAAACAAAGACACAGCCTGCATTGTGCTAGTTTGAATTTCCTGAATGTGGCCCAGTGGGTGTTCAAGCAGTACATTTGTGTCCAAGTGTCCATAGTCTTTAGTCACAGCCCAGGGTCGGGAGGCACGGCTGTTTAAGGGCAGGATTCTCCTTATCTCTTTGGAAGGAGCGGAGAGGAACAGACCGCTATGGATCGGCGAATGAGAGAGAGGGATATTAGCGGTAGAGGGTACGCCATGGCCCGTAGGAGGGACACTGAACACTGCTGCGCGCTCCATTCTTTTCCAAATCCCAGCTCTGGCGCACAAAGGCTGAGGAAGCAGCAATTCATGCACCGCGGGCTACACAAGACCTACTTTCTTTCCCAGACTGAAACGAGGCCGCTCCTTCAACCGCTCGCATCTTTTCAGGCTTCTCCAAGTTGGCTGTTTGATGAACGGCAAGCCGTTTTCATACCCTTCAAGCACAAAAATACACAAAGAACGCGATATGGCCTCAAAAGTCTCGCCTAAGCTAGATTTCTCGAGCGGTGCGGAAAACATTGTGATTAATACAGCTCCCTTGAGAACGGCCGCATTGATATGCATTGGGGCAAAAATGTAATTACTTTAAGAGATGATTGTCGTAAGTGCATGAGACAGGCGGAGAATAGAAGCAGATCTGTTATCAGTGTCTGGATGCGTTCGCACTGAGGGCGGGGGTCCCATGTGGGGCGGGTGAGGGTGAGCCAGTGGCCCCTGGGACCCTGCGATCCGGGAGAGTGAGGAGGTTGGTTTACCGCACCGTCAACTCTGTCTAGGTTGCTATAGCGAGGATGATGCACTGAGCTGGGTTATTTTGGATTAATGTTATGGGGGAAAATAGTCTATTTCTGTTGCCCTTTTAGAAATGGTATCATTTTGGTGCCTTTTCAGGGACGTTTATGTCATTTGGTGAGCTTTTAGATTTTTTTTTTAGGTTTTCAACAATTGGGAGGGCACAAACAGCCAGACAAAATCCAATGAAGGTTAATATTCATGGGTTTCAGTCACATAACATTTTCCTATTGACCGATGAATAGATATGGCAAGAGTTCTATTTTTAGACACAAAACATGTAGGTTAGTTCGGGGGTAAAATCTCAATCATCAAAATCTGATCAACTGATTTTTTTTTCTAACTGGGTAACAAAAAAATAAATAAAAAGCATCCATGACTTCATTAGAGAAACACCAAAGCTATTTTTTGCTTTGTAGCTATGAGTTCATGTGAAAATCGGGGTTGAGCGGTCCTGACCTAGCTGTGGGGTTGACGCTGGTGAATTTTAATGTGTGGAAACAGAGCTCCGAGCCCTCATTAAAGAGACATGCCAGCTTTGTTTTCCTTCATGGCCGTGATGGGATGAAACTGCGAGAGGGTGAGGGGGGGTCTCCTCTATGCGTATATACACTGACGAGGAAATGTGGCACAACAACCACAAGCAGAATCTGGCTCTGTGGCACCAGGCCAATGACACTTAGCACACTAAAACCGAAAAAAGGGAACAGTTTTTTTGGTATGCTAATTCATACATCATGTGAAACTAGGCTGTCCTAGATACTGATAGACTGATGGAATGAAGAACTAGATGAAAATCCAAGCATGAAGGCAGGGGAAATGGGAACATACTGTGGCTGTAGTGCTATTGTTGTCAGCGTAAAAAAAAAACAGAGCGTAAATATTTAACGCTAAAGCTGTGTGGCACACTTTGTTTCATCTATTAAACATGACGGACACGTATCGAGCTGTATTCTCGCACTGTTCACCGATGGGAAAGTAATTCACACCACGGCTGGCCGGGAATCTCTCACACATTGGTTTTGTTCCCACAATAGGAGCTGAAGGCACAGCAGTTCATCATAATGCAGATGTAGGGATGTGTTTGGTACAAAAATAGCATTAATAGGGCAAAGGGAAGGAAAAACCATAGCAACAGCTCTTCCTTGGAAAAAAATTCAGATTTTAAGTGTTTCATGAAAGTGAAAATATGAGGAAAAAAGTGCAATAAAGCATTTATGCTTTAAAACCAAGATTCAGTTCACTGCGCACATTTTCAACACATCCAGGAGCATTTTACCCTGACACAAAAAATACATTTCAGAAGATGTTTGAAGATTTCTAAACTACAGAGCTAGCATGTTTTCTATACAATAAGAGCCCACAGAGACAGAATATTTTGGTAGATATTGTACTGCCTGGATACTTGGGATTTGCAACCATTCAACTGGCAATTATGATTCATTGTGCAGCCACATGATAAAATCTTGTATCAATATGCGATATGTAACGTATTTAACTGAACAGTTTGTGATGTTGCATAAGATGTCTCAAATACTGTAAGCAGTTATTCAAATATTGAGAACAACAATCACGTCTTTCTCATTGGGAAAAAAAAACTAGAGCAGTGGTTTCGATTTAACTTTACATTACATCACTAACAGTCCTGATTTCTTTGTGTTATACAAGAAATAATCTGGCGTGGCACTGCTGGTGGGGGTGCGGTTAATACTGATGCCCATAATCCAACAGCAGCTGCACTAAAAACCAAGTAACCTACATAAATAAATGCTCACTTGGAAAAAGGCCATTAACAGATCAGGAGGTTTACGTAAGATCCGAGGGAGACGTACCTGAGCACTTGACCCCCTGCGCCATGAGTCCCCACATGAAGCTGGCACAGTGTTCACACCAGTGCGGCCCTCGGAACGTGTGCACCTACAACAATGAAGAACATACATTAGACCATTTTCCAGCAGTTTACAAAGTCCACAGCCTTTCATAGATCGGAACATCTCACAGGGCCACTCACTTATCCATGCAGCTAGTCATGTGTTTAATCATACATTTACAAATAGCACTAATACGTACTAACTACAAATAAAAAAATAAAAAAACTTTTGGGGCCCCTCTGCAGTGCCTCTGAGGTTCCCCAGAGAGGCCATGAACCACGCTTTGGGAACCACTCTATTCTGTTACAGTTCTAAACTGAAGTGATGTTGTAGGGCAAGGCATGTAAACTTTGTAATAAATAGGTTTATGAGCAAATGGAACAAGACATCAACCAATATGTAAAATACACCACAATTTTATGACCCCCCTGCCGCCCCGAGGGGTCACGAGTCGTGACCCCGACATTGAAGACATTGCTTTATTATACTGCTGTCACTTCTGTGGTTATAGGAGCTGTTGTGCAATAAAAGCGCAATGAAATATCAGATTTAGCCTTTAAAGTACTGCATAGTACTGTTGTTCTGCCAGTTAGATGGGTACTTGAGCCCCAACTGGGACTTGTTTATACAGTAATTCAGGGCAAAAGACTCTAATACACTATAAATTGGTGAACTTTTGTGACTTGATTATTGCTCAACTCAAACCCACACTGGTAGAACAATGCAGGACAGCAATAGTCATTGACATGAAAAATTCATAACTTCCTTGGTCCATTCCTGACCTTTTCAACTCCCTATCTGCTAATGAGATCTGTTACAATGCTTTACTATAGGACTGTTAACCCACTAAAATATAATTAAATCACATTAGCTATATATAAAAAGGTCAAGGCCTAATGATGTCCCATGGATTCCAAGTTGTCTGTTCACACATGAACACAAATCCAAATATGCTTTGACCAAACCAGGGCCATGACTGTAAAAGTGACAGGAAGGCTCTCGGCTGATGCCTCGTTCTATACTGCAGTATTTGGACAGCGCTACAGCCCCATAGGTGTCGCCATGTGAGATGCGCCACAAGGGGAGGATAGTGTGTCTGTGGAAGGGGCTTGTTGTTTTCGTAGACTGACACTCCTGAGCCGCAGCAGTGACTGGAAGCAGAGCAGCCTCTGGCATTATGGCACCGCAGACTTTGACACTTCACCGCGGAGAAGGTGTGAGCTGTCGGGAGGATAATCTGCTTTGGAAACACTAAAGGGGCACCCACGCTTGAGCTGGGAAGGGAGGGGGTAACCCCGCGTCGCGGCAGGTAACAACAGCCCAGCCAATCAGAGCGGCCGCTGGGTGCCAGGGGGGGCAATGGCGCTTCCTGATTTGTGCCAGAGGAGGAAGACACTTTGTTTTTGTTGTTATCGCTAGTAACCATAATCCCCCTCTCATATGATGTTTTGGATTTGCTTTATTGTTCACGGCATGTGATACTGTTTGAGTATTGTGTTATTGTGAATAAAAAAAAGCTGGAAAACTACCAGAGCCATCAAAAGTATAACATAATGGCTATGGGGAGAGACTATAGAGCTTTATTGAACTATAAAAATGTATCAAAATGACTCTGTATGAAAGGTTACAAAGAATAGTCAACGTAAACAAAGTAATGACTAACACATAGACAAATAAAGCAGACGGGAACTAAACTACCAATATGCTCCATGGTAATGTGTTCCCTCTCTCCTCCCAGTGAAACCAGTAGCCTAAGCCAAACAGGGACACACTCATCCTCTGTTCTCCTCTCCACGAGCTTAATCTGTCCATCTGGTACTCAAATGAAGCACAGTGGACCACAGACCACCCAACAAATTCCCCTTTGATAAGACTCAGTGCCTCCTCTTACCCAGCTCTGCTCTCTCCCCTCTGCAAAAACCCATCCCCTTAGGCCATACATGATGAAACACTTCACACTGACTTGAAAACATAACCCACCCAGTAAAAACTCACCTTAAAGTTATGGACTTTCTCTGTCCTGGGTGTACTCTCCTTCAGTGTGGCTCGGCGGACCAGCGAGGTGAGCTGTGAATAGGCGAACAGTTTCAGCGGCTGCCAGAAAGTGGCTGGAGGTTTCTGTGTTCCCACTCTCATCCCCAGAGCGGCAGCCAACATGTCCTCCTGATTGGCCTCCCGCTTGGCCTTTTGCACAAGGGACTTCTCCTCTTTGGATGCCTCGTATGACTCCCGGGATGGCATTTTGTTGCTGAGGAGACAAAGTGAAGCAAGAAAAAAGGAAAAGAAAAGTGGACAGCCCAGCAATTTGTGTTTAGATGTCGGACTGTCAGTTGCAAGTTCCACTATGACAAGACATCATAGTAAAAAAAAAAAGAAGATAAGAATTTAAAATACTCCTTTAAATCCGTCCAGAAAAATGGAGTTAGCAGGAGGAAAGTCTCTAAGATGACAGTGCCAGGTTTGACAGAGAAATAGGTGCTTCCCAGGATGCTATACAGTACTGCATGTATGCAGATGAGCTGGCTCCTGGCTAATCCTCTCCTCCCTGTGCCGTGCTGATATTCCTGCTGGAACACTCAGCCCTATGTGTGCGTGGATGCTGTCAGAGTGAGGGGGGAGGAGTCCGGGGGATTAAACGCATCCCACCAGCCAATCACTGCGCGGAACCAGCGGCTTTATAGTAACCGCCACCCCCGCCCCACCGCTATACTGCCACACTGCCATCTCTGTCCCCATCAGATAAAGCGGGGGGGGGGGTCAAAACTGCGGGGGCTGTGGGATGATAATGAGCAATGAATGAGTCAAGACGAGTGGGTCGCCGCCCGGAGAACTTCAACAGCGGGCCGTTAGTGTCGGGAGTAGCTATTTTCAAAATCATGTTACCACAGAAACTGGAGTGGAGGAGTGGGACGCACAAAGAGCGAGCGAGACGCACAAAAGGCGACCCAGCAGGCACGCAAGCTATGAGATCACCGCTGTTGACGCACGTTGAGAAATTCAGATACGCTCCACCTCCAAAAAAGGAATATGAAATAGAGAGCAATGAAGGAAAACAGGAAGTGGCCAACATTGGGATGAAGATGGAAGATGATGATGAAATATTGAGTGTTCCTAGATAAGCCAAAAAATAAATATAGAAATGTTAATTGAAGTACAAAATACATTATTCTGAAAAGATCTCCCGGTTTGATAGTAAGACACAATATGAAACTTGATTTGTTTTATTATTATATGAAGACCGTTGTCCTTTGTATAATTTAATGTAAATAACAAACATATTTAGCTTTCAAAAGAGCCTGCAAAACTATAAAACGATATAAACGTTTTCTCAAGCAATTATCTGCAGTTTTGCCTTTCACCTCAACAAGAGGCTTTGTCAGCAGCTTAAGATCTTCTATCAACTGGCTGAATTGATACTGATCTAGAGAGGAAAGGGGCTACAAGTTATTGGTTCAACCCATCTTTAAATTAAAAATGGTACTTTCAACGTGTTTAGTTGCATTTGTTGTGTAGTGATTTTGATCAGAATCGACAACTCTTCCCACGACACAATTCTTGGTCATGGCCCACATGTTAAGAAACATTGTCCTCAATACAAACTTGCCCCCGTAATTCTGTATATTATATAAGGATTAAACCACTTGCATAATCATGTGACAGCCTTTAAAACATTCACATTCATTTTAAACAGGTCATAAAAAGGCTACGTCACATGCTAGGGCACGTCACCACATAAATTAACAGTAAAGCCCTGAATATAGCCCTGAAATGACTCTATTCACTCCTGCTCATATATCTTTGGATGAAAGCACCTCTTGGCACTTATGCAAACTACACTTCAAATATAGCCTTGTATCGGCAATGTGGGTGAGGAGCTTTTGCACTCTGCTCTTGCATTTCGCACTGCTACTCAAATGTGATTACGCTCCCCCCGACTCGGCTGTTATAAGAGTCTAGCGCTCTCACCTCCGCACAGGAAGTGCTTGTACTGTCTCCCCTTCAGAAATCAATAAGGACAGCCATAAGGGACAGCCACGGGGGTAGATGCCTACGGACAACAAAGGAAGCCAGGTAGATGGTGCTCTTATGTGGAATGGCATTTTTAAGTTGGAGATAAAAGTGCTTTTTACTCAGCGGACGTCTCTGGACACTGGAGAGGGCTGTAGAAGAGAGGCAGTGTTCTCATCTCGTCCACTCAGACCCTGGGCACTTTAGGTTGTTTGCACTATAATTGCTTTGCCTGCTGTTAAGTGCATAAGGAGGGCTATGGTCGCTCAGGATGTGGTTGGCTTTGAACACACCTCTAATTGACACTGATTGATTCGCCTGTTTTGAGACATGCCCAAAGAAACTTCAATGGAGAATGGGCAGCCTTGTATGCTACAAAGTACACTCCAGCCTCCATATTTCTAAAGATATCACAATGCTATGCTCCAATTAGTTCCCCAATCCGCGAATGACCCCAAAACTTTCTTAGCGCTTTATTTTAAGCAATTTCCACATTCCCTCGCGCCTCTTTAAGCCATTAAGCCAAAGAAATGCTGAGTATTTATATGGCTTAGGGAGGTTTGTTACATAAGGGAAATGTTTTTTTTTCTTTTTCCTGCACTGTTGACCTAGCACAACTGGAAAGACTTACCACTACCACATGCTAACTCCCTTTTGATTTGATAGAAAACTGTTAATAAGCCCGCAAATATAGTGCATGAGTTGGGCTGGCAGTAATTATTATCAAGTATAACTATTAACAATTTCCAATTTATCTTTAAAGATAATTGTAAGTACTAAAGTTATATAAGGTTGATAAATGATGAAGGGAGAAAAAAAATCATACAGCAGGAAAGTGAAGTAGAAAGAAAGTAGAAATGTAAATGGACAGTGCACAGTGCTATATGTGCATTTAAATGTGTGAAACCACCACGAAAACTTCGCATTCAGACATGGTTTCTTGGTCTCTGCTGCACTGTGACATAGAGCATAAAATACAGTGGAAAACGCTCAAATTTACAGATGCATAGGAGGAATATGGTGTCAATGGCGTACCCTGGAGTTGCTTTGAAGCAGCCTATACAGGAGTTTTCTGCCGCCCCGAGCATGTGGTGCGGCTCAAATGGTTTCCTTTTTTGCTGCGCTTGCAAGAAAGCTGAACAAATTACACCATATTTTCGCGCGACAAATAGATTACCTGGATGTTGCTGGGGCAAGCCTGTGCGGTGACAGTGATGTATGGCAGGCTGCTATCTGCGTTCGCTATTCAAACAGGAAGGTCACCGCGCGCAGAGGAGACGCTCTTTACAATGCATGGACTCAACGTAGTGCGATGAAGCCAGACACGTTTTCTCGTCTTCATTCCTGCTTGGGAGACAATAAAGAAATATGCATTAAATCAGTATGGTTGATAGCGTCTCTGCTTATAGACTGTGCGTGTTTTGGTAGGATGGGAAATATCCTGCAAGCACTGAGGTTTTTAATAAACATGTTAGGTTATATACTAAATTCTGTATCGTCTTTGATTGTGTGGCTGGAAGAAATGCGCATTTATCACTAAACTAGAATATATTTAATGTGGTCTTTGTCTTGGAACCATGTATTTTACCAATGTTATTGCGAGCCAGGACATGCCTTACTCCCTCAATGGATTTCTTTTACACCAATTTGTTAAAACAGGCCTGGATTTCTTTAATTAAAAAAATATATATATATATAATAATTTAAGTACTGTGCAAACTTCTGCTACCCTGTAGGCCTGCAAAATGGAATGTCAAGCCCATCATTTTATCTTCTGTTGCAGGTTATATATAAAAAGTCTAACCAATCATTCAAGTTAGTCTCGGATAAGAGAATTCTGGTTGTGAAAATGTCTTGACTTGAAAGGTAGTTTATCTCCTCTTTGTACATGTGGAGGTGAGACCAGTCACAATGTTTTCTGCGCATGCACGGGGTCAAAGGTGAAGGTCACTTCCTGTTTTCGCGGATCTACGGGAAAATAGCTCTCGTTTTTTCAACAACGTTGCTTAATTTGCCCACTTTTCGTTCGCTGGTGCGGAGGCAATCGCAGTCACAGTCAGGTGGGCAGGCTGTGAGGATGGGCTCTAATTATATTAATGTTTTCTACTAGATTTAGATTGACTAAAGCAAGGGACACTACCATAGCCATATTATTAATAGACCGTCATTACCTCACTCCTCCCCGTTTACCACAATGTTTATTATATTAGATCCATGCAATGACCACGTTTGAGGGGAAATTCATGGCGGATATACAGACTCCTCCCCAGCTCTGACGAAGCATGGTCCTAATAAGGGCATAAGGGCAGGATCTTCACTGTAGACTAATGACTCGGCCCTTGCGTAGCTCGTGTAGCTCCAATGCTAACAGTCCGACCCTCATTAGTACGAGATTTAAAAAAAAAATATTTCGAAAACCAGCCTGGTTTCTTTAATTGTGACTAACCCAGCGTTATCTCAGGAGGAATATGTAGCCGTAGAAAGTGTTTAAAAATAGAAACCAGGCGTTAAAGTCGTTTTTAACATGTCTAAAGTTCAATGCTTTTCAATGGGAGACTAGCGGCTATATCGAGGTACTACAGCAATGGCGGAGCAATGGCGGCCTCCAGTGTTGCGGTCGTAAAGCAGAGCAGCCAGCGGCCATTGGACACTACTAGCCTGAACTGCGGCAGTGAGATGGGTTGATATAATTGCTCAACACACCCACAGATGTCTTCAAGTAATGGCTCACTCACCTGTACCGGTAAGTGGCTGAAAGCTGTTTTGCAGTTTTAGTTCAGATGTGTATTTGACGTTTAGGTCTTGCTTTTAGCCCTTGTTTTGCTCGTGGCAACAGCTGCTAAGGCCAAGGCTCGTTAGCTTCAGGCTATGTGACATCTAATATTTACTTTTCCTCAATCTATCACCTCCAAATCTTTGTCTCAGTGTGGCTCACGTAACTATCATTTTTGAGACAGTGTTGAGAGAAAAAATAGAAGTTAAGCCACACACCACATGGCTAAGTTGTGCTAAGTCACTTTCTGTTAGAAAGCACAGTATTGTATTGAAATAACCATTTGTTTCTTAATCAGTATAACATGCTGGTTATTCTTACTAAGGTAATAATTGTTTGTTATTCTTGCAGGTTAATCAGTCAAGGAAATAGATGCATCATATTCTGATTATATTCCAACTTTGGGGTCACTTTGAAGGGCAGAAGGGCACGCAAAATCGTAAGTCTGTCACCACCGGTACCACAGTTAAATTAAAATATTATTTGAGGGCTCAACATTTACCATTTGTACTTTAATTACACACAGTGACATTTTTTTAACCAATGATCTAACTGCAGTGGTGAAAGTAATGTATTTTACTCTGCAACATTTCAAGCAAATATCTGTACTTTCTTCATTACTTTGTCTGAAATGTTTAACCTAAAAGTATCTTTTAAGCTGCTTGCACTACTATTTGTAGACAAAGGTGGAACAAAATAAACAGCTTCAAGAAAGTAGTTTTGATCAGAAAAAAAAAAAAAAATCCCAACAGTTTTCAAAATCTCTCAGTGATGTGTCAAAGTATATATCATTGACAACAAAGCTCTATATACTATATACAGTTCACTTATCCTTCCCCATTTAACATATTGTGTAGAGATCTGGGGTAATGCGTATAAAAGTAATCTTGACCCATTGTTTAAAGTTCAGAAAAAGGCAATAAGAATAATCCATTTAGCTGGATACCGTGATCATACAAATCCATTATTTGATCAAAAACAAAAACAATGAAATTTGAGGACCTTATTGAATTTAGATTGGCACAAATCATGTTCAAAGCAGGTCGAGCAGCGGCGGCAGGCTCCCCCAGCTCACGTGCCCCGAGGCGGACCCCTGGATCTGGGATATAGCTCCCGGCAAAATCCCATTCATTTCAATGGACCTGAGCCGATCCTGCATGTTTTTCTGTCTTTGACCTTTCGTACCGACTTCATTTGTGCTTCAGATATGAAACCATTATTATGTATCCCTCCCAGAGGACCTCCTTGACATGCACATTCACTAGATTTTGAATTCACATATTTTTTTACCATAGTTATAGGGCCTAAAGCCTGAAAACAGCAACAGCTCTCCATTCATTTCAATGGCAGTGTCCTCCATGTCTGTGAATCCAGCTATATATTTTGTCTTCAGCCTTTCATACCAACTTCATTTTAACTCTAAATCTGTAACTTTTTTTTAGATATACACTCCACAGGGCCTCCTCTACATGCACATTTACCAAATTTTGAATTCAGTCATTTTTTCCATAGTTTTAGGACCCAAAAACCAGTGCCATAACCCATAGCCTCTATTTTCACTACAGTTGGTTACCAGTTATTTAAAAAATAGAAAACAATGTGTGGAAATAGGTGATTATCAGTCGGGTTGTCAAGAAATTGTGTGTGGTTTACCTCAAGGTTCCATTCTGTGCCCAAAATAGTTTAATATACATAAACGACATTTGTAAAACATCTAAAATTCTTAGATTCATCTTGTTTGCAGACGATACAAATATTTTTGCATCAGGAGACGATTTACAACAACTGTGTCAAATTGTTAACTTGGAACTCAAGAGTGTCAATAAGTGGTTCAAATAAAACAAACTATCTTTAAATCTGAGTAAAAGCAAAATTATGATATTTGGCAACTGTAATTCCAATGCTCAGGAAGCAATTCAGATAGAGGGTGTTGATATAGAGCGGGTGCATGAAATTAAATTCCTTGGAGTTATTATAGATGATAGAATTACTTGGAAATCTCACATTAAATATATAACTACATACTATAACATTTCTAGAAGCATTGCAGTAATAGCAAGAGCAGAGCACATTTTAGATATCAAAGCTCTACATATCTTATACCGTTCTCTCTTATACTGCCCTATTTAAATTATTGCACTTTGGTTTGGGGTAGTACCTATAAAAACACAGTAAAACCAATAGTAATGCTACAAAAAAGAGCTGTTCGATTAATTCATAAAGTTGGGTTTTTGAACCACACAAACACAAACTGTACAGATGTTATACAAAGCAAGGTACAAACTGTTACCGGGCCAAATACACAGAAGGTTCCAAGAACGTACTGGTCGTTATGAATTACGTGATGAATTGAACTTTAGGATTCAGAAACATAGCACAACTTTGAAAAGTTTTAGCCTGACAGTTAATGGGGTACAATTGTGGAATAAATTGGAGATGGAGATGAAACAATGTCCAAACATCAACCTGTTAACATATAAATACAAAGAAAAGACTTTTGAAAAGTACAGAGAAGAAGAAACGCATTGTCTCTAGGGGGAGCAGTAGGATTAATTTGCATTCAATTAATTAAGGAAGAGTGTTGTTGCTCTGAACAGTTGTTCTATTGCTCAAAATCGCAAATAGAGAATTAGAGTAGGCGAGCTCCAAATCTGTTGAGAGGGATCCTCCAAATGGGCTCGTATACCTTGTCTTTTAATGCACTACACAGTATAGGAACATCATCTACCAAATGAGCTAGTTGGGGCAGCTGGGTGGGGGTTTGTTGATGAGGAGCTACTGCCCTCTTCAATGGACCCGCTCTACACCCTGGCTTTTTAACGCACTACACTATGCAGGGCTTACATATTACATAATTCATTGTACATAAAAATAAAAAAAAGGAAGCAACCAAGCAAAATTGTACACTAATCAATACCATATCAAGGATGGAAATGACAACTGGGAAGTAGCGGATAATATGTATATTAATGTTCTTTTAACACAAAACTAGTGACTTTCGGGAATGTTAACTTTGTTTGGCAATGATAACCATCTGTAACTAAGTAATGATCGCCTTTTGACACTTGCTTTGTACCAGACATCGTACATGAAATGAGAG
Organism: Neogobius melanostomus; assembly: GCA_007210695.1. NCBI lineage: Eukaryota > Metazoa > Chordata > Actinopteri > Gobiiformes > Gobiidae > Neogobius > Neogobius melanostomus. Next base: position 52,372 of record VHKM01000048.1, read on the forward strand.
CGTTCTTGTAGCTGTGCTTCGCTTCTGTTAATTTTTGTTTATTATATGAACATTTCAAACAGTGCTTTGTAAGTGTGGTCCGTGTTAAAACAGCCGCTTTGAAGTGTAACAGGTTCTCTTTTGCTAACGAGGCAAATCAAAATATGATGTGCTAAATGTAGCATTGATAATATGAAAAGTTTGTGTGCACGCTGTGTTCCTATGCTCTTGTACTTTGTTCCTTGTAATATGTTCCTTTGTATTATTGTGATATGTTATTTTTTATTGTAATGATTTCGGGGGTGGGCGCTCATAAGCTTTTGCTTCGGCCCTCTTCTTTTGAGCAGAACTTCAACTGCTCAAATAAACAGATAAACTAAACTAAACCACACAACAATGGCCCCACAACGTTCCTTCGCCATCCGCCATCGTTTATTTTGGCTGGATTTATGGGGCCTTCAACTTTGACCTTACCCACAATGCACTGCCCCTTGTCAACATTGTGAACTGGTCTATTCTCCCCCACCAGCAGCATGAATAAAGCAATTGGACTTGATGCATGAGACATGTGGAGGCTTTTTGTTGGCAACAGGAAATTTATGATAACAGGCAAATTAACATGCTAAAATCAGTTAATTCATGCTTAAATTTCTTACCTGACAAAGAGGTCTATGAACCAAAAAAGATCAACTATGAGGAAGATAACCTACAAGATTATATTACACAGTTAGAAATTATGTGCTATAATACAAACTGAGTTAAGGTTTGTAGGCAATTCAAGCGGAGAGAGCATTTGAGAAGCTGTTGCTACATGCAATGTGTTAGCTTCGTAGTGTTGCAACTAAATTCTAGCTTAGCTGCAGCAGTTTGTTGAAGTTCAAACTAAAGCATAGGAGGCTATATTGCACAAAGGGGGTAAGTGATACCATGAACCTCAACAATTTCTCTCTTACAGTTTAATTGACAAATGTTTTATCTTTTTTATCTTCTTTTTTTGCATTCATTTTTTTTGCGTTTTTGGCTAAATTTAGCAAACACAATTAGCTAATTTTGCCATTAAGACTTGTTTCTTAGCATGTTAGCTATAGCTTAGTTAAATTACATAAATTACACACAGAATGTCCATGAAAGTCATAGGCGTTCTAATGAATCAAAATGCATTAGGTACTTATTATTCTACTAGTCATCATACAATTAAATAAATGCTACTGAATTTACAACATTAACAATCAGCAATGTTGATAAAACCCTTAATTCATTTCATTTTTAGCATGTTTGCTGAATGACATCATTTATGACATCATCCTGGTTTTCTGCTCTTATATTAAAGATAGTGTGACTGTTACATAATTATAGTAAGTAGTAAGGGATAACAATCATCCACAAAGCACTTTAGCAGAGTAGAGAGTGTACAAACTTTTCATACTTGGGATTTACACTCTGCTCAACTGCTCTACTCATGTTTGTCAATGCATGCACAGCTAGAACATCGCATACTGATCTCTCTAGCTGTCGATGCTGCTCTTTCCGTGTGGAGCCTTACATAACTGAGCCATCCTCCTCCACATCTCCAGGGACAAAGACTTGCAGGAGGCTTTCATAATTTGGTTTTACATAACATCAGATGTGGTCATCGTGTCAACAGGTTATTTATGCTCACATTGCATTGCACAAAGGGAGTGAGATGAATGGTGCAACTCACGGAAAATAAATGTAGATAGATTCAGGCCATTGTTGAAAACTGAGTTTCAGGGTTAGATAACACAGGAATTAGACCAGGGGGAAAAAAAGACATTCTTGACAGATTTACCAACTGAGACCTCATTTACAAATAGGTTACATTCTCTCCTTATGAAACAATGAACTTGTGCAGGGTGAATTGTCTGGCCCCAAAGCTGGCGGTGTGCAAAACGGGATTTGCACCATCAATTATAGGTTTTCAGAGCAAATAGACAACTGTATGAGCCATTGCTGCTCCATTGTAAAAGATTCTCAGCAGATACTAAAAAACAAAACAAAACTATAGCCGCAAAGCGGCAATTATCGGCCCTCGCCGACTGCCCTGCCCAAAGCAAGGGGGCGCTTCGCACCCTTTTGTCTCCCTCAATCTAAAATTACGGTATTGCCACTGCCTTTATGTTTGTTTTTAGCTTTTTTCCCTTGGGTCTTAGTTTTAGGATTTTTTGAATGCGCTAACGCGAACTCTGCGCTGAATTTTGACATTATACAGAGAAAAATTTGTATGAATTTGTATCACACTATATCTGCAAACTGAGGTATATTTTTACATTTTACTTAGGGTTGCGACTGCGCCGCAGAAAATCCACAAAGGTTATCCAAGTACTTTGGATCACCTTTGGTTCCTCACTTCTCGCTGAATTATGGAGTTTAACATTTTCCATCAGAATAAAATGGGACGTTCTGGTCATTGCTACGGCAACACCGTGAAAAATATGGCATGGGTGTAATTGACTTTTCTGATTGGAACGACCAAGTAGAATTTTGTGCCAAATAATTTTAATTTTCGTAAAACTAAAATTTGTACTCTCCATATAATTCCTATAGGGGGCGCTATTGCGCCCAATTGGAATTTTGCCAGATGAAAGTGTTTAGGACTGTGACTTTAACAACTGATAACAAAATGAGCAAAATCGGGCTTCATATGCGCGAATGGGAGCCATTTTTGTTTGCGAAAAATCTCAAAATACTTCGTACAGTTTGCGGCTTCACCGCATAAAAACCGTAAAACTTAGAAAAGTAATTTTGATAACTTTTAAAGTTCTACTTCTCAAGATTATTTTCCACCCAAAATTAGGTCGTTCCGATAAATGCTCTAGGAGGAGATAGATTTTGTACGAAGTGAAAAATAAAGGCGGATTCCCGCTTCGCGGGCTGTCATCCAAAATGGCCGACACCCAATATGGCGGACGGCGTTGCCGTAATAATATTTTTGCTCAACATGTCATGATGCATGTCTGTATTGATTTTTATGATTCTACGACAAACTTCATTTTTGCCCGCGTCCTATCTTGCAATGTTAAAAAAAAACTGAGGTATTCTATTTTAGAATTCAAAATTTGGAAATAGTCACTTTTCGTCGATGTTCACTGTGTGAAAATTGCGACGGTGCGAAAGAAAGAAAGAATGTAATATTCCCATATGAAAACAATGTTCCCGCTTACGCGGGTACCATAAACTATATATTTTCGGAAAGCGCTCGTGCATTCCTACCTCATGGTAGAGGTCCTGGGTCACTGACGGGCACTTTGTGCTCTCAGTCGCCCATTGACTTTTATGGGCTCTGTACAATTACAATGTTGATTTTTGCATTATATATGTATGTGCACGGGACGTGCACGACAAGAAGCGTTAGTGAGTATTTGAGAGGAGGGGAGCGCTTTGCGCTCGTTTTGTGCGCTCCGCGCACTCTATACGATTACAAGAGCCCCTTCGCCAGCCCTGATGGCGCTCGGGCCTAACAAATGAGATGAAACTGGAGAATACAAAATACACCTGTGATGATGTCCAACAACCAACATTCATTATACTACACATATCGTATATTTTAGTTATTGCAACTATTTTTGTAAGATCATGAAATGATATAAACCTAAGAAGAATTTTCCGTATGTTACACATATTGCATTTGGTAGGTCTGCAGTCACTTTCGCATGCTGCTTGCCCACTTTAGCATCCGTTATGTGCTCGGTGTCTGCTGCGACTTTAAGGACCTGTGGAGTGAGGACCATATTTTACTTTACTGTGTTACAGCAGCCGTGCAAGAACAGCATCTGTTTAGAGCGACAGCTTCCCAGGAGAACAATGCTACTGAGCCGGTAGACTTCTTTTATACACTACTGCCTGTCTTAGCTGCTCAAATTAGCTGACTGGTCCCAGGAGGAGCCCATGTTAATAGATACTTTAAAAGGAGCTGAGGTATGAACAATACAATTAGTATGGTTTATGCTACAATGACAGAACACAGCCGGAACAACTGGCAGTGTTTCAGAGGCTCCTGGAGTTACAGAATTACATATAAAGCTTACAGCCGATCGGGCTGTGTCAGAGTCGTAACCTTTTGGACTATTAATGCCTGAAAATACAACATGCCTTGTAAAAATGCCTGTCAGGCATGATTAGAGGAGACAGTGAACCTTCTCAGAGTTCCTTGCTCTGAGCTCGTGTACAGTTATTTTTTCCCCTCAGGTCCATATCATGCAGAAATTGTGATGTAATTGTCATTTCATAGCTGCAAATGCTTCTAATGTGACTAAATAACACCACAATCACCTGGTTTGCCTACCCTGCTATGACAGCTCCACCAACAGGACCATTGATGACAGTGCAGTTTGAATCCTGTTATTGTGCCCTTTGGTAAGACCCTTCACTCACTTTTCCTATGTGTGACTGTGGTGAGGTGGTCGGAGCTTTCATCAGTTTACCCCTGGGCAGCTATGGCTGAAATAGTACCTTGCCACCATTGAATATAACATATTTTGCCATTCTCAGTTGCTTAGAAAGCCACATAAAGTCTGAACTCTTCCATTTATAGACTGTCTGAGCCGCTAACAGACGCCTTGAGGTGTGACTTGTGTTATCACTTGGCACTTTGTTTTCACACTCCAGAATAGTACAAATGATTTAATCAACTGTTTTCCAAGTCACTCAGGATATAATCAATGGTGAGGGAGGAACTCAATATCAGTCAAGTAAAATTGCTCATATCTTTAATGTGTTTCGAATTGTTGATTGCATCTGCGACTGAACTGGTCAAATGATTGACACATGCAGTTTGGTGCATGAAGAAAACCTACACATGCATTTATAAATACTTCAATTTCATTCAGTCAGTAAACTTGGTTGGATCTCTTTGGAGGTAGTTTTTTAAATGAATGAACCCTGAATCGTATGCTGAAAAACATCTCTGAAAATGTAGACAAAACCAAGGAGAGCATCTGATACTCACTGAATCTGCTTATTAGCAAGTCAAAGGATGTACACGTACAAAATATAGGGAAGAGAATGAGAACAGAAACTATTCTTGGACATATTTACTTCTACAAATTCTTATGCAACCTATTGAATACAAGCCCCCACATTCGCCCCCCGTGTTATCTAACTTTGCTGATGAGGGGAATACATAACAGTGTAATTCATCACAAGATGAATTTATTTCATGGCGAAGTGCGATTGTCAGTTCGGACGTAATCTTCTCCTGCACTGCTGAGCCAGAACAAGGCGTTTCATTGTAGAAGCGATACTTCATAGGCCCCAAGCTGAACCATGGCCATATACAAGGGTCTGTGCTCATTTAACTTTGTCACCAGCGAATGAGCAAACAGCTTTCATTTTGTGGTTAGTGCAGACGAAATAAGAGAAAGCCTAAAGCAGAATATCACCAAATACATGAAGAAGGATAGATGTACAATGTCTCTTTGATATTTAACTTTGATGCAGGCAACAAATCAAAATGAAACTACAATTACTTGTGTAAGACGTCTGTGCCATGACCCCATGAACTTTCTTTAAGGTCGAAAGCAGGACATACAAAGAAAACAAAAATAGACAAAGTGAGAAGAGTGGTTTCCAAATTCTTCAGACCACATTTTAATTTCAATCTCTGTTGTGTGCTATTTTTGGACATTCATAAACGTTTTAGTCATTGTAAATACCATTATTTGCCCATATTACAGACTTGATCTGTCTATTATACCTTATTTTTCTTCTTTAAAAAAAAGAAAAATTATGATAATAATAATTTGAACTTTTTCAGTATCATAACAAAGTACAATAACATAGGAATGAACAGAGGGGCATGAATACTTCCTTAACTTTATAATCTTGGACAGCTTTCATATGCCACATGTCGTGTTTTCTCATGCAAATCTCTGGATGTACTGCTTGAAATAACATGAGCAATTAATGAGAGAAGGGTGTGTAATCCTCAAACTGCAAACTTGCATGTCCAGCTCCTCCCTCATCCCGGTACCCACCCTCTGCACCGTCGCCCAGAACAACCCCCTCAGGAACTCAACATTATATTAGACTACATCCAGCTCCGAGGTTGGAAAAGTCCAGCTTTCTTGCTTAAAGTAGAACAAACAAATTCAAGTGATCCCCCCAAAAAAAGAGAAAGCAGGATCCTTGCACTGAACAATGTTGGTGTCTTCCTTTTCAATCGGGGCGACCTAAGCTATACAGGAACACCATAAAGGCAGTGTTTCCCACTCATCATATTAGAAAATAGAGTAAAGAACAAAAAGTGAAATGTGTGCCGTAGTTCTAAATGAGGCTACTGTATGAACACTGGGCATTGTTCTAAATTTCAAATCATTAGCTGTATATGTGTGGCCTGGCTAAGTATTGAGTAAAATCATTGGTCCTGTCATGCTCCATTGCTCCTTGCTGGCCCTTGCTCCATTCTTCTGTCATAAGGGAATAACACTTGCACCGTTTCTGTCAGCCTGACTGATACACTGGACGCCATGATTGCGTGTAAAGTCCCTCTAATTCCCCCGTTATTGCTTCTGTGGGCAGGGGAATAGCAGAGAAACACGGATCTTAAGACGAGCCGCCATAACAAAAAGCTTTTCGGTCTGTTTGCTCTGGGACATAAATGTAATAAAAGGGAGGAAATACCATCATGTGCAGCGATCAATACGTGTCATGGCTTATAAGGTCCAAGCTGGATGTTGATACACTGTGAGAACATCAAATCAGACGGGTCAAACTAAAGACTGGGATATATTGAAGAGAAGTTACCCGCCAAGGCACTGTCCCTATGTCTCGCAATTACAACAATGTCCAGACCTGTGCTCGAAATGTGTCTAATCTGGAATTATAAAGAGTTTCTTTAGCCGTACCGTACTGTTTAGAGTTATTTTGCTGATTAGAAAATAAGGAAACAACAAATGCAAAGAAAATCATCACATTTTTGAGGCCAGGTATGAACTGAAATTTGACTTCTTCAAATAGGCCTGTCGAATGAAATATTTCTGAAAAGCCCGCTGCAGTAATTAGCCCTCACTTGGTTTAATGGAGGACGTTAAAACAGTGATTAGCTTGTCTTTGTCCTCTTGATTAATTCATTCAGCGCAGTGAAAGCAAACAGCTGCAAGTCTGCTAATCAGCCTCCACGATCACCGACGCGACACAACCTTCAGCGTCTCTGGTGAGCTGTAATGATATCCTATAAGGACAGCGCTGGGATGGAGAAAGTCAATTCTGATGTGAAACGCAGGTAAACAGAGGAGAAATGATAAACATACGTGAGAGAAAGAGAGAGGCAGTCATTTTGCTGTTTTTAAAGGGGGTCTTAGAGGGATGTTGCAATGGATGATGTCATTAACTGAGGGGAGATAAAGTGCACAAAATCTCATCTGCATTACAATATGAGGACAGACACAATTTCCTCACAGCCTCCCCGCTATCCACGCGCCTCAAGATCTTGAATAATTATCTACAAGTAACTCAATAGTAATGAGTTTGAAATGATTCATTGTGTCTTTGGCACAAAAATCAAAACGCTTGCTTTTGTAAAAGCCCAAGTAATTCTATAATGTTCTTATTCAGGAATTATAATGTTCTTGACCTATTTACGCTGACTTTATTGCCACATGTAAAATTCAGTTTTCCATATAGCATGTAACATGTATGCTATTTGATATCCCTTTAGCTGTCTTTAGCTGTGATGAGAATAACCGTTTCTGATTATTGTCAAAGGAATAACTCCACATGATTTTGTTTCTTTGAGAGTAAACAACTGTGTTACTACTGTGCAACTTACTTCAATGTATCAATACAATATGAAGTTCCCAGTAGGCATACACTAGTTGGCATATTCTTGTTTAGATATTCTGGGAGCCCTTACATCATGGCAATAATGGATGGAATTACCAAAACAAGTTACAACATAGTTGACTTAAACCTAGTACACATTTCTTGGTATTCTGGGTTTGTTCTTGAAAATAAAATAAATGATCTCTTGTTGCTGATGTGGGGTTTTGCTTGGTTGATTGAAGGGCTAGATGTCGCATGTGGCCCACCTCTATTCTAACTTCTGACACATGGAAAAAGATGACATGATCAGCGGCAGCCATCCATCCAACCATCCATTTTCTTCCACTTGTCCGTTGCCAGGTCGTGGAGGCAGCTGTTGGAGTTGCCCAAATCACATTGCACCAGCCCCTATAGCTCCTCCTGCAGGTGGTGGGTCCACAAAGGACGGCCTCATGGTTCTAACCAATGGCCGCTGGCTGCTCTGGTTTACGACCGCAACACTTGAGGCCGCCATTGCTCCGCCATTGCTGTAGTACCTCCATATAGCCGCTAGTCTCCCATTGAAAAGCATTGGACTTTAGACACGTTAAAAATGACTTTAACGTCTGGTTTTTATTTTTTAAACACTTTCTACGGCTAGATATTCCTCCTGAGATAACGCTGGGTTAGTCACAATTAAAGAAACCAGGCTGGTTTTTGGCAGAATTTTTTAGAAATCTCGTACTTAATGAGGGTCGGACTGTTAGCATTGGAGCTGCACGAGCTATACGTCACGCAAGGGCCGAGTCTACAGTGAAGATCCCGCCCTTATGCCCTTTTTAGGAACATGCTTCGTCAGAGCTGGGGAGGAGGAGTCTGTAAATCCGCCATGATTTCATTGTGGTAAACGGGGAGGAGTGAGGAGGAGTTGTCTATTCTTTTTTAACGGTCTATGGTTCTAACCGGGCCTGTTGGTCTCTCATAATGGGCTTCTGAACCGCTCTTTGTCTGACCCGTCACGTAGGCCCTGTTTGCCATGGGAGACCCTACCAGGGGCACGAAGCCCCAACAACATAGCCCCAGGATCATTCGGGTGCTCAAACCCCTCCACCATGTTAAGGTGGCGGTTCCAGGAGGGGAGCGGCAGCCATATTGACGCAAATTTGTTTCAAAACAAGAATACATACACACCCACACAAAAGACTCCAGGTCTGTTATTGACATGCCGTAACAATGGCTGTGACATTCACACACTGTTGTTTTTTTTTGTTTCCTCACTCTGTTCCAGTGTCATTTGTGTGTGGAATTTGCTCTTCGATTTGACAAAAGTTACAATCAGCTGATAATAATGGACGTATGGTGTGTGTGTGAGTTGCGCAATAGACGGCCAAGAAGCTGTGCATTAAAAGTGCATTTCCCTCCGGCTGCCTGATCCCTGAGTCACCTGTTTCATAATGAGCCTCTTTGTGAAATCCATTAGCATGTGCTTGAAGGTGCTGCCCTGCTCTCTCTGCGGTGATCCCTCATAGAGCAGCCGTGGTACTCTTCATGTGTGTGTGAAGTGGCCTTTATATCTTCCGCCGCCGCTCCCACATTTAACTGTTCAGTCCCAGTCTGCTAATCCCATTAACGCCATCAAGCTCAGCCGATTTAGGAGCGGCGTGGAGCTCACCGAGACACAACTAAGTCTGGGAAACCTCAGATCTTAATTTTACAGTGTGCATGAGGAGAAGCGTTTTTAAACCCATCATGGAGATTTATGAAAAGCGCATTAGAGAGTGACTTGAGTTAGTGCTTTGTGACGTTCTGTGACAAAGAGACATTTTTTAATAGCAGCTGACGGATATAAGTGAAGCAGAGCAATTATCGACCAAGCCAGAAGATTGTATCTGAGTAATTATGACTATTGATTGCAGCCAGAGATGCATCAATGCCATTAAATACAGCAGAAAACATTGCAGGGAAAGAAGTCTTAATGGCATTCGTTCTAACATTGAGAGGTCATTTCAAAGGCGCTGCTATTCAGGCATTACGCATGATCACATGTAATACCCCATATATGGAGTGCGTCATTTAGAAGTCAGTGGTTGTCTTTACATAACATAAGCATTCACAGTGACATTCTGTGCGTCTTTTTTTACATAGCCATAACCTCAATCCCCAAATGATGCCTAAGATTAGGAATACTCTTTTGGGTTACTTCTTGTTATCTTGCTGTTAAATATTAGACCTGCTTTTTACTGCAGTCATTCTAAGAAGCGTTGTGTGTCCCAAAGCCTGTTTAGGTCTATTAAAGTACCGAGATATAGTACAGTTTTGATGTTGTGGCTAGGGATGGGACGATAATTAAATGTGGGGTCATGATCTTGGCCAAAATAATTGCGATTAACGATATTATCACGATATTTACCATGGTTTAAAAAATCGCTGAAACTGCAGAAATGATAGCGGGGGCAATTATTGAATATTGACAAAACTCCTGGACCATTTAGCAGTCAAGAAAGTTACTGGTAATTAGCATTACTATCAGAGAAAGCACATCCTATCAAAAGTCACTGAAATAAATCAGCATGATGCTGCAGTTCCCCAAGGGTCCCACCAGCAGTTCAGCAATATTAATGGAAATTAGCATTAGCCACCAGCAACTTGTTTGAGACAACTTGTGCGTCAACAAATCTGAGAAGAGGCAATCGCTAAAACACATGTTAAATCAACATTCTACACTGAAAGTAATGACATCCTTTTGTTAAACCCAAAATTAAAAGTTAAACATTTGCACTTGTTATCTGCACTTAAAACATAATGCAACACTGGAAAGTAAGAATCAGTATAATTCAGAGAGATCTACACTTACGTTTATGTAGAGTCGACTATCAATCGTAATCTTGTCTATCCTCTTGCCTTGTAAACCTAATGATGCACTAGCAACTGTTAAAATCCAAATGCTTTTTGTACTGCTTGACTTTCTAATCAAAAATAAAGGGACTTGGATGGTTGCATCTGTGGTTCTTGAGCTGTGGTACCGGCAACACTGATATGTGGTACTCGAGCTCCTCTGCAGTTCTTGTCAGTTCTAGACAATTCTACTTTTGGCCCTCATTTAGGTTAGTCATTGTTAAGAGCTTATAGTCATGGATTAATAATTTAAACCTGTTTCAATATAGACCATGGCGTCAGGATGTTTTATAGTACTTTATTTTTGTCCAAATAGATGATAACTAGGCTGCAACCAGGCTAACTTACTTTTTGTTTTCTGAGAAATAAATAGTGAATAAAAACCTAATAATAAAAAGGACAACAAAAGGAAATCTATCTCAATAACAGCCACCAAAACGCTCCCAATAAAAAGCCCGAGTTACAAAGTGGCCTCCCTCCAAATGATCGACGGCGTAATGAAGAAGCTAATGAGGGGATCAAGATGGCCGCAGCACCTATAAATCAACAGCACTGTGCCGGCAATGATACGAGTACAATCAGTAACAGCGGTCAGCACGCAGAGAGAGAGAGAGAATGAGAGAGAGAGCTGTGTAGGGGGAGGGGGGCGCAGACACAGGGGTCAAAATTGTAATGCAAGTCAAAGTCAGCCTGTCTCATCAGTTTTTATGGCTCCTCGGTGGATGACATTTAATATGCAGAATCGAGCAGTCCCAAAACAGGTCCGCTCATATGACAATCTTTTTTCCAAAACAGCAGATCGTTACAGGTAGATCACCGTTCAAATTCTATTGTCACCTTGCCCAGCCCCACCTTTATTTAATAATTAGCTATTAAGATATACCAATCGAATTGCAGCTTTCGACCACGAGGTGTAGCTAAACCTCTATTGACTCAATCTTCAATCCATCTGTGATCAATGGGCCGACGGGGCTCAAATGTTGGCCAATCGATACCTCTTTGTGCAGGTCAGCAGTTAGAGACGCCGTTCCCTGGTGTAAGCATGTTCAAGCCAAAGGTCGGCCAGCACCTCAGCTCCACAAACAGTTTAGAAGTAAGAAGTCCTCACACTGAGATCAGAGGACAAGCTGCGTGCCTCTGCTCACGAGAAGATCAATGTTCATGCATTATGAAGCGGGACAGGAATCAAACAGGCTTCGAAAAAAAACACTGGCAGGTATCACGCTGGAGAGGGAAGAGGAGATGACGGGCGGGGAGAGAAGTAAACTTAAAGGTGCTGTGCCTGACTTTTTCTCGTTGTTGAGCAAAATCCTTTTTGTCCCACTTAGTATAGTGGTTAAAATATATTCTACTCAGTAATGTGTGGGGAATAAACTGGCCCAACATTGTATTAGTAATATGAACCAAACCTGGAAGATTTGCTACATGGCCCTGTGTCAAAAATGGATGCACCTTTTTGTCGGTGAGGGATGAGTTGATGGTAAAAAAAAGAATGGCTATAGGGCCATGAGGAATTAATAAACGCAGGAATCTGAGCAGGCTTTTTCTTGATTTCACATTGTAGTATTATAACTCACCAAACCTTGTAACTGTATGAGACATAATGTAAAAAGAAATAATCCATCTTTGTCTGATTATCCGACAGGGTCACGAGGGCAGAGTTCTCTGAGCAGTGTCTGCCCCAGACATCCCTCTTCCCAGACACTTCCTCCATGTCCTTTCTGGGGACCTAAGGCATCCTGGAAGTATCTTGTGGACAGGTGAAATTAAAATGAAAACAAAAAATGGTCCCACACAGAGATGCCCAAAGTGGCACACATCACCAGAGATTGTATGCGTTTTACTGCAAAGTTTGATAATTCTATTAATTATAACCTCAATCCCTTACATTTTAGTGTGAGAACGTGCTGCATTAAGCTTCCAAGCCTAAAGAATTGTGTGGTTTCATGGGTAAAACCTCCGCTATATGTGCCCAATTGAATCTTTCCTGATCGGTCGGTGGCCCGCTTCATTATGCGTGCCCCACTGAGAAAAGTGTGGACACCCCTGGTCTAGCAAATTTAAACGAATAACCAGCAACTTACAGTATTATCTTGAAAACTTTATTTTCTCATAAGGTTTACACAAATGTGATAAATACAATTATGTAACTTTCTTTTGTAAATTGCGGTTACATTTGCATAAGAAGTTATTTTCTTAAACAATTTCATTATGTTGACTCAAGCAATTAATTGTGCGGGCTGTCAAAAAAACTGATTTTTATAACATGCATTAATACAGCTTCTCGGTTGTCTGTTTTGGAATATGCTGATATCCACTCTGTGAATGTACAACAGCGCGAGCGTACTTTGGACTAATGACATGAGCCCAGTGCAGTCTCCCTGATGTGGGAGAGAGAGCTGTATGAAATAACAAGAGGATTTGAATACGATTACGGTACCAGACACACAGAATAGCAAATGAGGGACCGGCAGTATGCATTTCTGGGAAAATATATGGAATATTTGATTTCATATTCATGCGTCCAAAAGAACATCCAAGTTATTGAAACACACATTTGGTACGCTGGACTATTACATTAAAGTCCCTGCTTGCGATCAATGCACACATGCCTATCCAGTCCAGTCATACTGTTCTTTATAAATAGAAAACTAAAAGGACAGCAATCAGAGAAACTTAACAATAAGACCAGATGAATGGGTCATAATGATTTCAGATGACCAACTATAAAATGATAAAAGTGCAAAATTGTAAAATTGTGCACACTAAACAGCAGATTGTCCAAAGAGCATTCATGTGAAGGTCAACAGATATATCTTTAAATGCACAAAAATATCTTAATTTGATAACACATCATAAAAAAGATGGTCACAATAAAGCGAGCAGAGACAATAATGTCCCTCAATGAGGCCATGTTGAGAACTACCGAGCAGACAATGAAGAAGACTCCCTGAAGAAAAGCTCCCGTGCTCTGGAGACATCATAAATGCAGACTGCAGCAGTGACATGGTGTGAACAGTTATTAAATATTGATTCCAATATCACTTGCTGGGGGGAAACAGACTCACATCCGCATACATTAATGCTGAGTAGCCTGATGCTAATGTGCAGGGCTAACAGAGAGGGGACGTCTCGCCTGCAGATTCAACTCGGGGCATCACAGACCCAAGGGACAGATTCACCAAACCCCACACTGCGTCCCGTCTCTGGACAATGGGATTAATCTGTGCCATGCTCCGAGTTAACTCAGCCATCCTGGACCACTGCCATGAAGGATGTTCGCTCACACCATGGAAGATGTGCTGACCATAACGAACAAAAGTCTAGCAATATACTGTAGGGCCCCAGTGGCAATTAGGCAACTAGAGGTCCCATGGCTTTTGAAAATATGTGTTGGAGACATGCAGGGGTTTTATTTTTCATAAATCAGAGCCATATACATCATATTTCCCTCAACAAATGCATTTTAATCTTTTCCAAATGCTTTATTTTGAATAAGCAATGGAAGAAACAGCCTTTTTGATGTCACCCTGATCATTATGCGCATGTTTGGTATGGCTGGCATGTTGTTTTATTCTTTGAGTTTGGCTAAAAAATGTATTTATTTTTTTAACCTAATTTCTGTGGACGTGAACAGCCCCTGGACTGGAGTATCACAGTTTAAATGAGGCTATTCCCAAATGCACTTTCTTTTATTTATTTTTTTATTGTGAATGCATTCTGAGTCCCAGAATGAGAAGCACGTCCAGGGCCCCAAGTCAGGACAGCAACATTGGAGCACTTTGGGAATAAATGAAAACAAGTCCTGCTCTGTTTTTGATGCGGGAACAACAACATGGGTCCAAGGTTTAAAAAAAAAAGAAAGAAAGAAAGTTAATTAAGAAGAATCTCATTTCAAGTCCATAAATGAAATGCACCGCTGTCTAACATTTGAATAACAATGGAGGCCATCTTTGCTGTAGGGAGCACACAATATGTTGGGTTTGGGACATAACCAGAGTATTTGCATAATCTGTATTCAATGTAAATGCCTGGATTCTCTGCAGGGGAAAAGAGCAGCTCATTGTTGGACAGACTGGAGCCCGGGGCCTGGGCTCTTTTCAGCCGACCATGCGCTTTTTAAACATGTATGTAGCAGGAGGACAAAGGGCCGCGCTGCCTGTAGAGGTTACGCAGTGTAAATGAGGCAGTTTGACCCTAATCCCGGACTAATTAAACAGCAGAGTGCGGAGGATGAGTGCGGCGAGGGAGGGAACAGCTGGAGGAGGAGGCTGTCAGTGAATCAGTTTATTATGGTATAAGAAAAAAACACACAGGGAGGCTCCAAGAATTCACCACTCATGAAGAGAGCTTTCCTCTAACCTTTTCTCTTACTACATGTGTTTATTATTAGTGGCACAGGACTGATTAAAAGATTAAAGAAAACATTAAGACTACATTGAAATGATCACAAAAAGTAGATTTCTTAAGTATCCATAATGTGTTACTCTTCCTATTGAGTTTCTGTGTACGTATGGAAAAATGTGTATGTAATGTTTCTTTTTTAGGAATAACTTGAAATGGTGTGTTTTGTTTGTTGGATCAGGTCACAACTAAAATAAATAAACTAGTATTATCAAATCTTCCTTTTGATTTTTACTTGAGTAATAATTGTTTAAAATGTTTCACTTATATCTGAGTAAAATTATTTTAAAGGAAGTAGTACTCTTAAAGCAAAAAAAAACCTACCAGTAATGATCTCAACTTACAGTATATTGCGCTTTTCCACCAGACAAGGAGGGTGAAGTGTCTTGCCCAAGGACACAACGACAATGTGCACCTTCCGGAGGCGGGAGTCGAGCCCCCAACCTTCCGATCCTGAGATGACCCGCTCTACCATCTGCGCTACGGTCGCCCCGGTAACCCAGAGGCTGTATGAGTGGTTAGCATGGCGCCTTTGCTTTCCATCACAGTGGCCTCTATTGACTTTCCAGGATCAATTGTTTTCGGGTATACGGTAGGTTTTCTGGATGGAATGTACTGTATGCGCAACCCATGGAGCTGGTCCCATCAGCATTGAAAACCTACCAGAAACCCTAAAAACAATTGATCCTGGAAAGTCAATAAAGGCCACTGTGATGGAAAGCAAAGGCGCCATGCTTCCACCTATACAGCTGCTCGATCACTCAAAGGTATAATAATTACACTCAAAGAAATAAAAATGCCATAATACTCCTTTAAGGCGAGACACTGCAGGTGAATGGGGAAAACTCTTAAATTTTGAGATATCATTATGAAACTTTTGTTGTAGATTACTGACATAAGTATGAGGAACAATATTGCACTTGTTTTCGACCTGTTATGCTTAAAAATGCCCCAAATTCCCCATATTTTTGGAGACAAGATCTGAATAATGGATTGAGGTTTTATTCTGTTGACGTACTAGTTACAAAGACTTTTTCAGAGGGGATTTTGGATTTGTGAAATAAGCAGTTTATTAGTGGAAAAGTCTGTAAACATTGAAATTATGCCTTGCTTTTTGAAATTCAAAACTCAATAAATCAGGCTAGGACTTAGATATTACAAAATCCCTCCGACAAAACGTTCAATATTGTTTAGTCCAACGCTCTGTGCTACTTACGAGATATTGACGCACCAATGTGAGAAAAATGCATTTGGAGAAAATGGCCCTTGGACTTACAATTTCCATGGAGAAATATTGAATCAGTGCAATAATTAAACATGTTTTTGGGAAGATTATGTATTTTTTTTGTTTTTCGGTGAACGTTGTATACGGTATGTTAAGAGACCAATTTGGCCCAAAACCTGAAGATGTATAAATTTTTTTGCATGTAGTGTAATTTAGTAGGCCTTCTAACTAGTTTTATTCATTGTTTCGATTTTGACTTCAACACTAAACAAAACACCCAAAGTCTGTTTTTACTTTCAGTCCCTACATCTAAGCTATATTTGTCTGAAGTGTGGAGCTTTTCTTTCAGCCACATTTAACTACCTCCATGCATTCATTACAGAAACCTCATCAAATTAACATTAAAATCATTACAGAATGAATAATGAATAACGCAGGCTGTTTGCCAAGGGGAATTCAATTAATCAAACAATCACAATTAAGAATCTGCTGGAGGAGGAAGAGAGAGGGGGGACATAATGTGGCATCCTTCTCTTTCATGCTCTCTTTGGATCTGACTTCAAAGAGGCGTATCCCAGCCTCACTTTTACAATCACTAAATAAGCTCCAGAGCTGTTGTTATTGGTGAGAGCTGTGACCTACATCTTTACATTTCTCCCTCTCCCTGTGATGTGCAGCTAATCAGGATGGCCTAGTTCTACTGCAATGAGGAGGCGGAACTAAACTATTCTCTGATGTATTGTGGACCCATAGTAGATCTTCATTCAGAAAGGCATGAACAAAAAATAAACACAAACACTAGAGGCTGGATTTTAAAGGGTAAACTCACATGGAATAAGTAATCTAGTGGTAAGCTGTAAAGGTCTAAATTTAGTAGACCTATTTCAGACCCATACCCTCACACAACAGCACTGGTCATAATCATTTGAGAATTTGGCGTGTATTGATATCCATGCGCATGCGTACATAGGCAAATTACGCCAGTCCTCTGTACTCACTTGTGCGCCACGTTAGAAAAGGGCGCCATCTGGACGATATTTTGTGTTAGTGCATGTACCACAACTCATTTGTGTTAACTCGTACCACAAACTGACTGCACTGTTGCCAAAGTGCCTGTGTGCCTTCATTCATTCTTTTCTTTTCATTTCTTCATTTATTTCAGGCAACGGCACAGAAAGTACAAGGTAGACAAATATAGTTAAGTCATATGTGCAAAAAAGGACATGACGATCCAATTCTACCTGAAAGGGAGTGGGAAGATAACTCACAGAAAACCTTTGGGCTCTGAGTCTTTACTGTCTGAATGGTTAATGTACAGCCTTCACTGAAGAATATAAGAAACCATAGTAGGTTAGTTACCCAATTCTTTTTTATAGGCCAGGTAGGTCCCAAATTTGTTGGCTATTTCAAGCAAACCACGTATTTTTATTAAACAACCTTAAATTGCAATTTTTAGTAAGCCCAGTACAGTAGAAAATATGTGTTGTTGGGGCCCATTGACAATTCCGTTCCTGAGTGAAATAAACTACGCGCACACGTGAGCTACCACAAGGAGGCAGCAGACACCACGACATTTCAGTCACGGACACTCGGCTGCAAAGGCTACAGCTACACAAATAAGACAAATAGCCCAAAAAGTAAATGTACAACAATTGTATTTTTACGACTGTAAAAACACAATATTCTATTTTTGAATATGAAAAGCAATTGGAATAATTAAAAATAAAAACCTGAGGTGTTATCGGCCTTTAGCTGTCGGTTCCGTATGAAGACAAAGATTAATAAATAAATGGCTCTTACTTTAGATCATTATTGTTTATAAACTGATACTGGACATTTGAATAAGATACTTGGACACGTTTTGAGGTCTACAGAGTAAGAGAGTTGAAAACAGACTGACAAAAGATTTAAAGTGATATTAAAAGTTTATTACAACAATTTATCAATTCATATTTTTTTCAGAACTTCCACAAGTAACAAGTACACTTTGAACACAGAGTCACACCCTTTAAGCAGTAAAACTGAGGTAAAACAAAAGCTTTTTTTTTTTAAACATAATTGAATGAACTTGTCTAATAATATTTTCAGTCATTACCAGAAATTCTCGCAGAGAATTGTAATCTCATGCAAATGGCACATAACAAACTTTAAAATGATCTTCAGAAAACAGTGTTATTTTATCTTTAAACTACACAGTAGTAAGCAATAGGAATGAAGAGAAAAGGCAAACTGACTCCATTGGCTCCTACTACATATTTTTCCAAAGATGAATAAATTCTTGCAGGTATAACAAGCAGAAGTGTTATGCTAATATACATCCACTTTAGGTAAAAGTGTAAATCCAGTTCACATCGCAAGTCTTATTAACGTTATTAGTCAATAAGGCGTATCCATTGACTAAAAGTCAGTTCTGTGATCACTGGGCTCAGATACATGATCCTGACTAACCTAAAAACAAGGTACAGAACACCTAAAGAGCGCATACAGTGTTATTTACAATGTTACTAAAAATGTACCCCGAGAACGGCATTAAGACCTAAAGCGTTCAGCGCAAGTCACTTAAAAAAACAGTTACAGGCAGATATTTTCTCTACAGGCTCTTTCCTTCATTGGAGCCTTTTTAAGTCTGAAATAACACTAAAAAAGTTTATACAAAACATTAATGGCACTGCATGAGTCCACATCACCATGACTGAGTAATGAGAAGGTAGTGCGTCCTACAATCACTGCTTGAGAAACAATCGCTCTATAGATGGAATGTAAAATGAGTTCACACACGGTGTTCCAGTGGACCTCCTCACACCTATTGTACAAGCGGAGGTCAGACATTCAAACTGCACAAAGCAACTACAGCTGCGCCCACACAACTAACAGTGTCCAAATCTGATTCATGTACATTTGTAACAATATCCAAAACTTAAGAAAAAGCTGCCAGTACAGAGCGAATGGACCAACAACCCTTAAAGGTAAACCCGTCATCTCTCAAAATGTGCAATATGGAAATAAACCAAATGGGGAAAAAGTGACGGAGTTTCATCATTCCATATAGTGCTTACAAAAGATAACAAGCAAATAAATTAAACATTGAGCCACAGCACACTTTGGTCAAGTCAAGTCCTTAACAATTCACTGATCAAGCTTCAGGCTCTTCATACAGTTATAAATAAAATAAATAAGATTAATAAATAAGTCACAATACAAAACATTCCATAACCATGGTTTACATCTTCATGTTACACCTAAAGTGCCAGTTTCTTTTTCATGTAAATAAAAATGCATCAAATAAATAGAGATAAAATAAAATCCGAGAGAATTCCTTCCTCTGTTGGTGTGAGACTGAAGAGGCCACGGTGCGCCGTAGTGTGGGATCAGCTCCCGGTTGTGCTCTGGTCTGAGGAGGTGGTGGTGCCCGCGCTGGAGAGCACGGTCACGGCGGCTGAGGAAGAGCTGACCCCGTTGGAAGTGCTCACGTTGCTGTGCTGGATGGCCTCGTTCTGAGGGCTGCCCGGGACCGACATCTCCTCGCAGCTCTCGTCCTTCTCCAAAACTGTGGACAAAGGACACGGTTCACATTTGATTCAAGAGGCAGCGGATAAATAAATGTCATTTTTTTAAAGAGGGGTATTATGCTTTTTTCAATCACATAGCACCAGTCTATAGCATACTACAATGATGACGTAACCTTCTGTTGGTCTGTATATGCAGTAAATTAAAATAACTGCCTTGAATGAAATTGCTCTCTCAAAATGGCTGTACTGAACGTCTTGAAATAGGCCTCTGTCTCTTTAAGAAGCTTTCCGACACGCCCCCTTCAGCACACTGCTGTGGCATCTAAACAACACTACTGTGTGGGGAGGGGCCTCTGCTGAGCTGAGGAGCAGTGGTTGGTGGCTTGGCTGGTGACAAAAGGTCCAGAGGCGTCTCCAGGAGGTGGGGGCGTTCCTAGGAGGACTGAGGCATAGCTACACCTAAAATGGCTGCCGTCTAAGTTTTTACTCATTACTCAAAAATATGTGAATGAGCCAAGGCAACACTCCAGGCATGTGTTTAATGAGGGAATGACATAATAACATGATATAAAACTTGAAAAAGTCGATTTTACATAATACCCCCCTTTAAACTTCCTTGGTTCATAAGATTAGACGAGCACTGTGAAAAGAGGATTGTTGAGTGTACACATACATAACAGTGGGTTCATTATTCAGACCTCTTTTAATACTTTCTATTCATTAACCCCTTAGCCCCCGCCTGAACCGAGTGCATTTTTTCCACTTCTGCTTGACCCAAATCTAAACAATTTGAAAGCTAAGACCTACAAAAGTGATTGTAACTTTTTTATCACGTTGTCACCGTGTTTTTAGTCACATTTTTGAAGCGTTTTTGTTGTGTTTTGTTCACGTGTTTCATCAAGTTTCTGTCACTTTTTGTGGCTTTTTTGTTGCTTTTTCCTCGCCTTTTTTCCATTGCTTTTCTGTCGTGTTTTTGTCACGTTTTCGTCGTATTTTTGAAGCATTTTCAATCTTGTTTTCGTCGCTATTTTGATGCTTTTTTTCTAGATATATCGGGCCGATATTTGGGGATATTACAATATCGGCTATCGGCCGTTATTTCTGGGACTGAAAATGATAGAGACTTCATGTCTGTATGAGCAAAGTCACGGCTTTAAACCGAGTCCTCCCACAACTCCCTAGGTCTCAGGGGAGGTGAGAAACATCGTAATGAAAATTGGTTAGCTTCAAGTTTGTTAAACACAAGTTTCACTAAACCTCCGTCAATATGGATATGCTGCATGTCATTTCGAGGTACAGAATCTGGAGAATTCAATCGCTGAGTTAGATTTAACCTCCACTATTGTATTTTTGATCGCTGCGCAAAATGCCGCGACTAGTAACAATATGCTAATGCTAACGACAACTAATCAAAGCTGGGACAGAAACTATGATTGGATCACCTAAACTAATAAAATTAAATCGGCCAGTGCTGGAGCAGCCAAGTATTTGTTTTTACAGGAATATAGACCAGACATTTGGAAAAATCGGCCAAAAATATTGGGGAGTATATCGGCATCGGCCAATTAACATCCCAAAATATCGGCATCGGCCTTAGAAATACCCATATCGGTCGGCCTCTACTTTTTTCTGTTGTTGAAGCTTTTAGATTTTGGTGAAGCCAAACCGGAAACAATTTGCTCAGTTCAGGTGAGGGTTAAGAGGTTAAAGGAACACTGCTAACATTTTGGATTATACTGTTTCCAGCAAAACAAAACATGCTTCTAATGACCAGCTAGACACAAATAATCCAATAATGGATTTGGATGAGGACCAAACCAATTTAAAACACATATTCTCCATGGAGACGAGCAGGAGATGCCAAAACTCTCAGTCAGGTGGGTCTAAGGAGAGGTGAGCTGCTCAGAGCAAACACATAATGTTTTAGGTATTTTTTTTAACAATAAGAATATCTGTAAAAAAAAAAAAAAAAGTCAGTGATATGTTGCGCGGTGTGGCTTTTCTTTTCCATTTGTAAAAGTTCTTTACTGCTTTCCCTAAAAAAGGGGAAATAAAAGCTACATTTTTATAGTGACATAAGAATTCAGACCCCATACAAAATGCCTCAGTTTTTGAACCCTCTTAATTAGAGATTTTAAGCATAGAAAACATTTCCGGTATCAAACTTTAACATAATACTAAAGGAAGAATAAATAGAGGAGTACGAGCACTTCCTGAGACCACTGCAGGTTCGAGTGGTTTTCACTGTGCTTTCTACAGGACTAGAGCTTGTGGTGCACATGTTTAGTCAGACTACTCTATGACTTCTACTTTATATGGAAGTGGACAGGCATATTAATGACCCCTGTAGCCATTGAACAAGTTCTCCCAAGTGATCTCACAGTTACACGTTTGGCGGGCTGACAGTTGAACCTACAACCTCCCCGCTGAGGGGCGGACGTCCTAACAACCCAGCTGTGCACTTTTTCTTCATCCTTTAAATGAACAGGACCTTTTCATTTCGGGACGATAATCAGTTAATTATGACAAATGACCAACTCTATACATCACAACTTCCGTACTTTTAGTAGGTCCAACATTTCGACACATTAGAAGGAAGGCAGTGGGAAAAGGTTTAGAACAAGTCGTCCTCGTCAGATGTAGCGCTGCAGCCTCCTCCTCGGCGTGCTGTTTCTGCAAACTGTTCCATTAATCCCCATAATGCTACTTGTGCCACCCTTTTCCTTTAATTAAAGCTCCAATGTCAATTTAAACCCACATCATAAGGGTACATTACATTGCGGGGCATGTGGCACTGTTTCCCCATCCCTTAACTGCGCTCTCATTTGTTTTTTTGTTACCTTGCCAACTACTGCCGCGACAGATGATTACAGCACCTGATTTTAATGATGCTCGCACTGGAGAGGAGGGAAGACTTGGAGTCGAAATGCCACCAGCTGTTCGGCAGTTGCATTGAATTAATTGGATCCTGATGGAGGCAGAAAGGAAAAAAAAAAGAAAAAAAAACACGCTCCTCTCTCATGCTCTGTTTCATAAAGGAATAAGGAGCACAATGATAATTAATATTGCTAATGATATGAAGTCACTTGTTCTGGCACTTTGTAATAAATGATTTTGAGAGCGTAAAGTAAGAGCGCATTCCGGAGCGGCGATTAAAAATGCAAAGCGAGCGCTCGGCGGAGGGGCTTTTCTTCTGCCGTTCCTGACTGGACTTTGACCATTTGATTTAGCGCCCGTGAATGTCAGAGAGCTATAAACTTTTCTCAGCACAGAAGGTCAAGCGCAGAATAAATCAGCCTGCTGCTTTTTTCCCCCCCACCATGTTCAAGTGTGCATTATTGCTCCTAATGGCACTAAGGCTCCGGCCGCCTGATACATCATAATACTGGCAATTTCGGCCGCTTTCACTCGGCGGCCAGACCCTCCTCGGGTAGAGCCGCGAGCAGATGGACGGACCGGTGAGCCAGACCCAAAAACATGTCCTGGCTTGTTTGCGGGGCAGTCTGGGTAATTTCCCCCGCACCTGCCGCTGCTACGCCTGGGTGAGAGCGCCAAGGGTAGTACTGGGACTTTGAGGGCACCGTGGCCTTATGGGAGATGTAGGAGATTTTTACACGTGTGAGGAAATGCCTGTGCACTGATGACGTTCCACAATTGTATCACTACAACCAATCACTGTTTTCTGGAAGCCACAAGTGTTTCTGTGCTGACCATTTAAAACTATTAATTAATGAACAATGTATATGAGTTATGAAGTTGAAAATCCAATCATTTGTGTTAGCATGAGACTAAAGAGCCCATTTGTACAAAAACCACAGAGGACAGTTTACATCTTCTTGGTTGCTCAATAATGGAAAAAAATATGAATCACAATTATTTCAGCCAATTATTCAAATATTAATTGACTGAAACACATTTATTACTTCATCTTTTGTAAAACAGGCCGAAAGATAACAACATAATGCTTGTTTTCTCACACAAAGTCCAACAAAAAGACAAGATCTTGGGCAAAGAGACGAAGGATAGCCCACTCTGCGTCCCTCTACAGTGGTCCAGCTGATACCCAGCCCACTCCAGCCTGGAAAGCATCAGTCCCTTAATGCACATGACGGGTGTCAGAGGGACGCCATGCAATAAGGGCTGCTGCATAATGAAGAGCCCACAACCACAGCGCTCTGCAGTCCTGTCAGGCCCCTGCTTTAATGGACCCATTTCAGAGGCAATCATTGTCAATACGAGTCAGCGCAAGCATTTAGAGCAGAGAAGAAGAGCTCCGGGGCCGCTGCGTGTTCGGGTTATCAGCAGAAGACATGACAAAACCAAGGAGAAATACTAGTAGTGCGGTTCAGATCGAGCTCATAGACAGACAGCTGACAACAGGAATGTAAACAAACTGACAAAAACCTCGGTAAATTGTGATTTTGCATTCAATTATGCCATTGTGATCATTATTGTATTCTGTTACAGCAATCAAGCTTCACATTTCTCCACTGTGCTGCATCCAAACCTCACTAACAAATGCTTTTTCATGTTTCACATCAAGACAAACCAGTTGTTTGGATGTGGACACCTGTGGCCACTGCTATTAATCTGAATTTGTGTTCCAATTTGCCACCAAATATTTTAACTTTTGCCAACTTTCTCAACCCAAAGTCGGGCTATGTGTCAAAAGCTCATGTTTGCTCATAAGGAAGGCCTGGAGACGTTAGCTGTGGCTCATTTTCCACGTGTTGGACTGGATGCCTCGGGCTGAGAATAATGGTGCATTACTCACTGTGATAGCCAGATTTCTTCTGCATGGCCGTTACAGGGCAATCTTTATGAGCCAGGAGGAGCTGCTTCAGCTGAGCCACTTCGTTTCTCAGCAGGGTGACTTCATTCTGACGGAGACAGGAGACACACAAGAGGGTTTAATAAAGTGGAACAGAAAAGTGAAAGAGATTGAAAACAGTCACAGTATAGACACTATACTGATACAGAAGCCTACTTTCCATCTTATTGTTGCATGTTTAATAAAACCACTTCTGCGATGATCATATAAATGTTTTGAATCTAATGACACATTGTCTGTGGTTAAGTCATACATACAGCTATAATGTAATTTCATATGGTGTTTTTCTCACACTCAATTCGATCTACAGTGGGAGGAAAATGTACAGTATGTGAACGCTTTGGAATTTCTCACATTTCTGCCTAAATTGGTCATAAAAATGTGTTCTGATCTTCATCAAAATCACAAGAATGAATAAACAGTGTCTGGTTTAACCAATAACAACCAAACATTTACATTTTATCATATTTTATTGGCCATAGCCTGTAAAAATGTGCAGGACATCGAGGAATAAGTAAGTGAACCCAGCAATCTCACTGCACTGCAGCAGTTTTGTAAAGAGGAATTGTCCAAGATTCATCTTGATCGTTGTGTCTAATTTGCAACTACAGAAAATGTCTGGATGAAGTTATTGCTGCCAAAAAAACTGCTATTTAATACAAGGGTTCACTTACTGTACCTATTCCACACTGTTGTGAATGTCTCAGGTTTTTCTGCAAAATACCTTAAAAACATGTGAATTCATTTTTTTATTGATGATACACAACGTCATGTGTGGAGGAAAAATGCAACAGCACATCAACATCAAAACCCTCTCCTCACTGTGAAGTACAGTATGGTGCAGGAGCATCATGGTGTGGGTTGTTTTGTTGCCTCAGGGCCTTGACAACGTGCTATCATCAATAGAAAAATGAATTCACAAGTTTATCAAGATATTTTGCAGAAAAACCTGAGACATTCACAACAGTGTGGAATAGGTAAATGAACCCTTGTATTAAATAGCTCTTTTTTGGCAGCAATAACTTCATCCAGACATTTCCTGTAGTTGCAGATTAAACGTGCACAATGATCAAGATGAATCTTGGACCATTCCTCTTCACAAATATGCTGCAGTTCAGTGGGATTCCTGGGTTCACTTACTCATTTCAAGCTTTCCTGTGAATGTTTACATGGTATGGCCATTAAAAATATGATAACATGTAAATGTGGGTGGTATTAGTTTAAAGGTACACTGCGTAACTTTTTGGACTATACTGTTGCCATCAGTACAAAATATGCTCCTAATGACCAGCTCAACAGAGAAAATGCAGTGGGTAATCAAAGAATTGTTTTGGATGAGAACCAAACCTTTTTAAATCTCAAATTCTGCTGACTTTAGGCACATCTCCATGGAAACGAGCTGGAGACGTACCCACTCCTGGTCACGTTTGAGGAGAGCTGAGCCACTCACAGCAAAGGCACTTGTTTGTGCATTTATGAGGTATTTTTCAATTATGAAAATATCTGACATAAAATAAAAGCTTGTATTTCAATATTTTTTATTGGGTAAAATGTTACGCAGTGTGGTTTAAGCAGACACTGTTTATTCATTCTTGTGATTTTGATGAAGATCAGACCACATTTTTATGACCAATTTAGGCAGAAATGTGAGAAATTCCAAAGCGTTCACAAACATTTTCCTCCCACTGTCTATAATGAATCATTTGTACTCAGTCATACACCTCAGTGCACAGACACTGGAGACAAGAGGGTTAAGTGTCTTGCCCAAGGAAACGACGACAGTCTATGCCTGCAGGAGCCAGAGTAAGAACCATCAACCATGCAGTTATAAGACGACACGCTCTACCATCTGAGCGACTGTCGCCCAGCTGTATAAAGCTCTATAAACCCCTATGGAGGTGAATCCTCCAGCCAGGTGATTCTGATCATTAGCCTGGCGCCACATCTGGAGATGGTCCCGGGCGCTGCACTGCAGTCGCCTACTGCTCCTTACAGGTTACTCCAGCGGCATCGAAGGATGGGTCAAATGCAGAGGACAAATTTCCCAATGGGAACAATTAGGTACACCTTAATTTTAAAGCTGGGGTACATGACTTTTTGATGTTGTAGTGTAAATGCATTTTTGCCACCACAGAGAATGTTGTAAACACAGCAAAAAAACAGACCTTGGTACATTGTCCTTAACATTTTATTGAGCGATGGAAGATAGAAGTAGAATCTAAATTAGTGCCATTTATTTTGGGGGTGGTCTCGCTCAAAGCTGTACACCGGTGTGAAACATGCATATAATTAATTTGCTTGAACATTTCAAATGTTCAGGAAGGATTGTGAAGCTAGAAACAAGTTTTTGATCCAAAGCTAAAAAAAAAATTAGTTTGAACAGAAAAAATTAGGCTCCACAGCTTTAAACTTATCGCTCATGTCATAGTGGACAAATGCATCAGTGAGACAAACAAATACAATAAAGTACTGACTTTGGGCCTCATTTTGAAATAAGAAACAATACTAACTTTTGCTTTAGCTCAGGATTGAGCTCAAGAAAGCTTTTGAGTTGAGTGTTCAAGATACACAATGAACTCCATATATTAGGTTATAGCTAAAGGCATACAGTATTATACAGTGGGCAGTGGAAGAATAAAGCTTGACTGAGGTAAATATGGTGAGCAGTTAACACTTGGCCAATGGAAAAGCCCAGAGTGGCAGCAGCATAATGAATGAATGCAGAAGTGTGATGCACTTGCCCATTTATGTTTTTCTGCACAATAATTATAGGCCTTCACCGACTCGCGCCCAGCGCATTTGTCAGAGGTGAGATGCTCAGATTTGTCAGAGCAACTTTGTAGATGCAGCAGAGATTTACACTGTGTGTCGTTACAGCTCCCAGGGGAGCGCAGGATTTCTGCATGTCGTAAAAGAGAGCCACATTACGCTGAAGGTGACTTTAACTGGATTTAGAGCGGCCAGGGGCCCACGAATGCACCGTGGCAGATTTAAGCTCCTTCTCTTCTCCTTTAAAGGACTGCGGGCAGCTTAATCTATTAGTCTAAAAGCAGCCAATTTATTTGATTCCATCTGTTTAGCCTTGCTGCTGCTGGCAGGGCTGAACTATTGTACGACAGATTTAAACACAGCTGGAAGGAGCGGATGTACCAGCGCCATATTCGCTTCACTTCCACCATGACTGCTGCCACTTACAGCCAATAAAAAGGGCTTTTTAAAAAGATCCCTCTAAACATACGGAAAAGAATTTGAATAAAACAGAGTCCTAGAAAATTCTTAAATCTCTCAAACAAATAATAGTGTCATAACTGAAAAAAATGCAAGAGATGAGGGCTAAGCTTGTCTCTAACTTTGAGCATGTGGTTCCTGGGTGTTGCAGAGCCCAGCGAGTTGCCTGGTCTGACACCTCATTAAAAAGCCAGTTAAGGATGATGTTAAAATAATTGTGCATCATTAGCGGCACTTTCACTGATCAGCTGGGCCGCGTCAGCGTGGGCCCTTTACTAAACCTGCACTGCTGATTAATGCTCTTTATTCTCTGCCACATGTTGGTCCCTTCTTTGTAGTTAACACAAGCGTGTGTTCCGTTTATAACCCTGCTCACCTATCATTCCTCTCTCATCTGCCTTTATTTAAATGAAATCACAGTCAGTGCACCCATGACAAGTACTGATAACATTTTTTTGAACCTAATATTAACAACGTGAACCCATTACTCCAATGCTGCCTAAGCCCCTCCTCCGCCATGTCTTACTCTGCTTAGATGGAAAATAAGACAGTGAGCAAATAAACAGCACATCTCATTTAATTGTCTGGAACACCGATGTGCCGCACCCCGGGCTCACACTTATCAACAGAGACAGCAGATACATGAACTGTTTCGAACTTGTCAGCATCAGATCCTAATTGCTTCCAGTGAAATGAAGGTTCAAAAAGACACCTTTCCCTAGGAGATTTTTGAGGCCATTCAGTAAACTGCTGAGACAGAAGCGAAGACACGCTTGTGTGCGGCTGACATCTGGAGGATACATCTTTATTGACAGGGACATATCGATGGAAAGGGCTCACACTCTGCTGCTGTCACCACCAGCTCTCTTTAATGGGCTTTAATGACTTCATCACCACAGAAGGGAGAAGTCTGTGCTCAGACGCGCTGCACACTACGCTAAACATGTACATACTTATTGACAGCAGGGACACCTGTGAGCGCAGCACCGTTGTTAAAGGCACCATCTGAAGCTGGAGCTCACCTGTAGTTGCCCGTTCATTGAGCCGAGGTCCTCAGACTTTTTCTCCAGGGACTGGACCCACACTTTCCTCTTCTGCCGACAGCGGGACGCCGCGGCCCGGTTCCGCTCCAAAAACTTACGCCTCTTCTCGTCGGGGTCTTCACTGGTGGTTCTGCGCCGCCGACCTCCTGTGCTGGGGGGTTTGGTGCAGGGGGTGCTGGAGAAGCCTGGGACAAAACAAAATATAAACCTGTCCTGTAAACAACTTTGAAATAATGTCTTAAAATGATGATCCATGGAAACGGGAAGAAATTTGTTTTTGTATGTTTGGGCAAACGTGTTTCATTATTTATGGTTTGCAGGGCACATCCTGGGGAAAATAAAATTGTTCTTTAAGTTCTTGAATGTGTCCACTTACAGGGGTTTCGGTGGTGGAGGTGGCCGGCTGCTGGAGGGAGTGTGCAGAAGGCTCCTCAGAGGGAGCCAGGGGTGGAGGTATGGTGACGACCGGGGCAGGGGCAGTGACCGGGACAGGAGCTGGCACTGGGGCAGGGGTCGGGGCAGGAGACACCGGGGCAGGTGTGTGGGTCACAGCACTGCTCTGCAACTCACCACCATCGCCATTGGTTACCTGAGGGAGCTGCAGGCTTACCGTGGGCTTTAATTGCTGGAAATACAAGACATCGGTAAATAAATACACAACCATTTTAACCTTAATGGAATGAAAAAGTATGATGCTTTTAAAGAAGACATTTTTTATTTTTTATTCATTAATTTATCGTCTCTAAAAACTACCCTCATGTTTACACTTTGATTTTCATATCAAACCTAAGTAATAACGTCTCCATGTCTAACACACATTTTGACGGAGAGCAGATCACAAGCCGTACGACCACATTCAGAAACCATTTCAGAGCAGCCATGTGACCATGATTCACAAGCCAATTCCTCCAGAATCAAATCGTGAGCAAACAAGGTGAAAGTGAACGAGCCTTTCGACGCAATAACAAAGTGCGAGGGAATACATTTACATGGGGAAACAGAGGGGCCACATTATTCTCACAACTACCTTTGCCAGACCAATCTATCTACCAAATTAGTTTATCGTGTAATACCCTTCCAGAAGCTCTTCTGGCAGAAACAAGATATTATTCTCAGGGAATGGGCCATAGAAAGAGGGAAAAGCCAGTCAGATTCATATTTCATCTCTGCCATGGAAACCTCATCAGTGTAATAACCCTCCATCTCATGGGTGTTATTCAACCATCTGCTACTATATTACTTATCTTTATTTTGCAACTAATTAACAGCATAATCTTCTAAATTCAGCAAGTTAATTATCATTATTGTGGTCTTTGCAGCATCATCAGTCCTTGTAAAGTGCCGTCTCCGCGCCCCCTGAGATGCGCGTGGGGGCGGGGAGCGGGGCAGGTTGTAGTGCGGGCCTGTTTTCTTGACGCGGGCTCATTAGGTGTTTGCTGATGAGCTGGATGTGGAGGGACTGAGGGAGGGGGCTGCACACAGGTCAGGGAGGATTCTGCTGAACAAAAGGTTCCTCTCAGGGTGAGGCTGACTTAATGTGCCAGGATGCCCCCAGCTGGCTCGCGTCGCTCGCTCCCCCCCCCTCCGGTTGGCCCCGGCGACGGCGTGCTGGGCAGAACGCTGTCTCTACGTTTGTCATCGCGGTACCCCATGATCCCTGACAACCCGGCTCTCCAGCTCACCCCCCCAACTCCTCCGCAGGATCAATCCTTCGCCCTCTCTTTATCGGTTCATTTTCGCGGCCGTAGCACGCTGTGAGCACTTACGGGTTCTCTGGTTCGTGTTTCATCACGTTGCCACAGATCTGCTTCCTGACACTTCATATTCCTGCCCCTCACGGTTATTAGGGAGAACAGAAGACTAGTACTTTCATGGAGAAGTATTTTAAATATACGAGGTAGAGTAGATCACCGTTTATAGGCTGGTATTTTACAAACCACTAAAAGACACTGGGTGGGTAGCTATAAGTCAAAACTATGCCAGAATTATGAAATTTCAGTCTTCACTTAACTTTCATATCAATAATCATGGTACATGTATAATGTGAGAGGTACTTAAGCTGCTGTACATGTCCCAGAAGTGTGCGGAGATTTGAAACTTAAAATTTTCACTATCCTGTCCCATATGCTTTATTTTATTTATTTATTTATTTTTTCTCATTAATCCAGGACAGAGATTAAAAATGCAAATCTAACCTGATGACAGTTACACGCAAATGTTTATGCGCAAATGTTTATGTTACTGTACAAAACAGACATTATTTAGCAAAGGAATGGAAATCATAATTGTCATTACAAAACAATTCTAATCAAGTCTGTAACTACATGGCTGTATCCTGGCCAGTCCGGCTCATCTATTCATTGTATTGTAAGGCTTGCCAGGCTAATGTTACAGTAATTACTGTGGAATGTGAACACAGTGATAAAGGGCTACATTTCACACCATTCTGGTTTTCTTAATACTTTGTTGGTATTATATATTTTATAATAATATTATTTATGGATGAATAGAAAGGCATCAGTTACAGCTAAGGGCACAGGAACTCGCTGCTGCATGAGAAGTGGAGCCTTAATTAAGGCTCAAATGATTACCTGCAATGCTAACACTGAAGTTAAGACTTAGTGAAGGCAATTTGAATGCTGAACTGAGTCTGGAACATTTGTATCAAAAATCAGTTGTGCATAAAAAATAAGCTTTTATTAATTTATTTATAACATTTGGTAACATGTGAAGCTTTAGATTTAGGCAACTGTTAAATGACCATCAAAATAGGAAAGCCGAGCTGCTCAAACAGCCACTGAATAAGAAGCAGTTTATTTTCCATCACAAAAATGTCATATCAAATTGCAGGTCTCTCAGTCAGCATCTCTAAGCAGATGAACTTTACATATTTCATTTCAAAGTGAAATAGGTAACGAGTACTATACCAGCTTAGCTTCTGATTGGGTGGGCTGTGGTGAGGGCGGTCCTGGGATGCCGGGGACGTTAGGCACTATGGTGACAGGTCTGACAAGCTGACAACAGAGACACAGATGAGCACAGACAGAATTAGTCTTCGTCCCTAAGAGGCAGGCAACGCACAAGCACCCAACAACATGGCCCCGGCTGGTTGTGTGCGCTTCCTCATATCTCAGCCTCATTAGGTTGGATGGCCTGTTATTTTGTGGAGGAAGCGCCACATGGAGATGCTGCATGCACGCTAATGAACCTCTGGCTGGCTGCAGGAGAGCATATGGACAGGGATGGTGAAGAGAGGATAGAGAGACATGAGTCAGGAGGCCAATGCAAGGCCTCTCCTCACAATAACACAGAAGGAATAGCGTTTAGGAAGAAAAAAAAACAGAGAGATGATGGAGTGAGCCACTCCTGCCCATCCCGCTCCCTAAAGACCGGGAAGACGGAAGTTTTCCCCTGCTGTGCAACCATCAGACGATAATCATCTGCTGCTCAGTGTTCCACATAAACAATCAGCTCCATTGTGAGCAAACAAGACAGGCCTCCACATGGGAAAGTGCACTCCGTTATCAACAAGACCTTGATTTTCCGCAAAGTTCACCGGAAAGACAATGTGATAAACAGCCGTTATAATTGCACCACAAAGCGCATTAGCAGTGTAATGTGTGCAGTGTGCCAAAAATCAAGAACGATAATTCTCATTGTGCAAGGACAAATAGGAGTGTAACTTCCTGGAAAGCAGCCTACTGTGCATCAGCCAATTCCTGTCTTTGGCTTACTTGCACAACCACATATACTTGAAAGCCTATGATTTCATTCTGATGCTTTTGGTATTTATCCAGTGCCAAATCTCATGAGCCAAACGAGTAAATTCTAAAATACAAAAAGTGCTGGAACAATGCCGCAAACTTTCAACGGTTTATTTATTGTAATTATAACAATGAGTGTACAGTATACATTTGGTACTATTTAGTGGGAAATTAAGGACATTTTAGTCAATATTCAATAGTAATTGGATATAGTAAATATGCAACTAGAATGAAATTAATCATTTTTGGTGTGGTTAGTTCAATTCAATGAAATATCTCTAACCTTTCAGATTGGGTAACGCAACGGTTCTCAGTTTAAGTTCACTGGAGTTTAGATTCTTGAACCAAGCTCAACAGAAACCCAAGCCCGGCCCAACCTGACGAAGGACTTGAGCCTAGATTTCCCTGCCAAGTCCTTGCGCCAGGTTGGGTTCATAGGCTGTGGAGGATGTGTGACTGCGTGTAGAAAAACGTGCTGAACCCTGGGTGCTTTGATGCCAGCGATGCAGCGGGACCATCGGGATATTCTCTTTCTCTCAGGACAATGTTTAACTTGCAGTCGGCTAAAAATACTGTTGGAGAGATGTCAAAGGACAGGAAGAGCTGAGGAGAGGCTCATGGGAAGAGTAAGCGTTGTTGATGAAAGCCACAGGTAAAGCCTGCATGTTAAGCTCTAAGCTGCCCTGATTATGTTGATCAAACTCTGGATCATACGTGTCCCTCTATTATTGGTTGGTTTAGAGTCAAAAACGTGAAATTGACTCGGTTAGGATCGGGGTGGATTTTTTGAGTCTGATCTAAACTTTGCTTCACACCAACTACTTCATAATATTTGGCTTTTAAGTATCAACAGGACTAACAGAGACTACAGCTGAGCTAAACCAGCGCTAAAATGAAAATAAAAATTGGTACATGTACCACAGTTTGAGAACCGCTGTGGTAGTGAATAAGTCGACAGATGTTGGTCAGTAGTTAACTTACAGGGATTGTAGTTGGAATATGTACACTTGAGCTTGTAATTGATGCAGGTATAGCCACTGGCATGGTTTGACCATTAGGCAGCTGTAACAGCACAGGGAAGGTACCAGACATCGGCCTGAAGATGGAAAAACAAAGAAATTTGAATCAAACCACACAAAGTTGTATACATTAGCTGTGTTTTTGAGTATATAATATATCCATCCATCCGTTTTCTTCCGCTTTATCCGGGGCCGGGTCGCGGAGGCAGCAGTCTCAGCAGAGATGCCCAGACTTCCCGATCCACGCGCACCTCCTCCAGTTGTTCTGGGGGGACCTTGAGGCGACACCAGGCCAGCTCGGAGACATAGTCCCACCAGCGTGTCCTGGGCCTTCCACGAGGCCTCCTTCCAATAGGACATGCCTGGAGCACCTCCTGAGGGAGGCGACCAGGAGACATCCGAAACAGATGCCCTAGCCACCTCAGCTGGCTCCTTTCGACGTGAAGGAGCAGCGACTCTATTCCGAGCTCCTCCCCCAATCTCGAAGGGTGCGCCCAGCCACCCTGTGAAGGAAACTCATTTCGGCCGCTTGTATTCGCGATCTTGTTCTTTCGGTTATTACCCAGATCTCATGACCATAGGTGAGGGTGGGAACATAGATCGATCGGTATAAATTGAGAGCTTTGTCCCCCAACTCAGCTCCCTCTTCACCACAACAGTCCGATACAGCAACCGCATCACTGCTGACGCCGCACCGATCCGTCTAACGATCTCACGCTTCATCCGTCCCTCACTCGTAAATAGGACCCAGAGATACTCCATAATATAATATAATATATTATAATATATTAACTGGGTTAGTCCAATTGAGATTGAGAACAAAGTTTGCATAACATTAAAACATTCACACCCAGACATTGAAAAACATTGTATAAGGCGCACATTATAATAACATGAACATTGAATAGCCTTAAGTGACCATAAAACAATAAGCATAAAGCAACTTTTTCCCCAGTAAAAAGTAACAGTCAAGTAAATAAACTTTTACTTACACTATAGGCCTATTACAGGGTGGGACTTGGGTTATAACAGAACTGGATGTTGGCGATGGGAGAGCTTGCTGTATCACAACATTAGCCTCTGTAGTTGCTAGAAGTACATTGGGGACTTGGAGGGAGGCAGGATGGACTATAGTAGATGCTGGCAGTGAGGTTGGCTGCAGGGAAATGTCCTGAAAACATGAGGCAAGTCAGAAATCAATGAAAATTCAAAGGAATAAAATGTCTATAACATTCTTATAACCTGAAACGGACTGCTTAACGTATTTTTTACCTTTTCATCATTAGTGGTAGATTCGGGATGGGGCAAGGGGCTGTCTCGATGTGCATCAACAGTTGTTGGTGCCTCAGTTTTGTTTCGTATAACAGGTGTTGCAAGAGGCGACAAATCCAAAGGTAACTACAATAAATTTAGACGCATAATAGTGAATAAAATAGACTGAAAAATATCAAATGAAGAAAGCAAGATCCATGGTGATACAACAAAATTACCTTTTAATATCCTCTTCGGTTGCTTTTTGAAGTCATGGTCAAAGGGACTTGCAAGTTCATTGAAGAGCCCGACTTCCTCACAGTTCTTCAAAAAGCGAGTAGGAGTTGGCGTTTGGTCTTAGAAGAAAATAACCCGCATGTAAACATTATTAGAATGTACATCAATGTTTGTTATTTTTGTCATCAATCCAAAAACATACCAGCAACGATGACACTGTCATTCCTTGCTGGGCCAAACTTAAGGGTCATCTCATGCTTGTGTCGGTGAACAGCCAGGTGGTCTTCATTTGTAAATCTCTATGTTCAAAGAGGAAACACAGAAATCAAAAATATAAAGACACCGATTGATAATAGCTGATACAAGCAAAGAATAATGACCACTATAACACCAAAATGTATGAGTCTGAATGCAATATTGTTATTATCTATAGTAATCATGCAACAGATGGGATTTGATACTGAAAGGATGAAATGACCACCACTTTTTTTTTAAACAGTTGTATCGATCTATGATTAAATACCTACCTGACCACAACCAGGAGCAGTGCATAAAAAGGGTTTATCATCACTCATATTAGGGAATTCCTGTCAATTTACCCTGGAAAAAAATACAACAAAACCCCTGAGTGTTTATTTGGCACAACAATTTCGCTTAGAGGAGCATTTAAACACATTAAACATTTAGGAAACTGTGGTGATTGAAAATGAGACGCGCTTAATGTTCATAGTGGGAGAAAAGGATAGATCTCTAGACAAAGCATCGGTGATGGGCGGCACCTTGGCTTGTTTACATCCGTAACATCACGAAAGCCGCTGGTATCAAGTTGTTTGGACCATGCAGATAGAAACATCTCAAAAGCTAGCAGTTTGGGCAACATTTAATGACAGAAAGGTACCACGATTCCAAAGGTGATACAGAAAAGTGATGCTGTGTTCCAGTCGCTTCCATCATGGACCAGCTCGAACCCTACGTCAACATACAGGCGTCGCCATATTTGCAGCTGAATTTCATTGTAAACAAAGAAGGCTAAGTGAATATATTGGATTATACTGATACTCGTCTAAAATTTTCCGTTTTCCTACTGCTTTGCATCATACGCTCTCTGTGGACACATGGTGGACACTTACCCCACAGCCACAACCCTTGAAGCCACAATCCCACGTCTATGCAGTTCCTCGCGAGAGCAGTCAGAGAGCTTCCGTATACGTCATAGTTCCCCCTCGAACCATGGATCTAATATAAACCTCAACCTCGAACAGGCATTTTAATGATTTTAATCTATTATTATTATTCCATCTATGGGGGAGCAGCACAACTACAACCGCTTATTATAAAGAATAGTCTGTTTCAAAAATGAACTTGCATCACACAATCAATGGTTGCACAATCATATAATCAGGAAATATGTGGACATACGTTGGGGGACCTGAATTAAGTTTAGATATCCACTAACCAAGAACAGGAAATGTTCACCCGAAATTTAGATTTAGAGTCAGATTAAGGAGAATCAAACAATATCATTCTTAAATTAAATCTAGATTTATTGCAATTTACAAAGGCAAGCACCAACTTGCTGCCCAATTACAGAACATTTCTGCAGCTGAAACCAGAAGTTTATGATGGAAAAAGCGAGCAGGTGAAGCGTTAGCGACTATAAGATACAAGGCTGTTTTGTAGCACTGTCCCAAACAAGGACAAGACCTTGCAGCAAAGACTGCTCAGCACCACTGGCAAGATGTTCAAATCAGAAAACTTGTTGCTACTGTCAAATAGACAATTACATGTATTTTAATCACAATGAGTTACATTTGTACAATACATGTTTTGCTTATTTAAACAGTGTCTGAAAGATCCAAAAATGTACATTTTCATGACACCAACACAGAACA
The DNA here is from genome assembly GCA_007210695.1 of Neogobius melanostomus. Classification (NCBI taxonomy): domain Eukaryota; kingdom Metazoa; phylum Chordata; class Actinopteri; order Gobiiformes; family Gobiidae; genus Neogobius; species Neogobius melanostomus. The sequence goes on from VHKM01000048.1 coordinate 89,407, forward strand.
AATTGGTAGCCACAATAAAATATGTAGTTACATCTGTATTCAAAGTGTAAGAGCATTTTACATTGCAAACAGGATAAGGAAAGCAACCATCAAACAGAACAGTCCCATAGCTTCAGACAAAGCAAATCCCAGGATGGCATAAGAAAACAGCTGCTGCTTTAAAGATGGATTCCTAAAAAACAAAAATGCATTTTAGCACACACACACTGAATGATTAAGCATTAGAAAATTATGATTACTTTTCATCTTTCACAAACCTAGCATAGCCAATAATGAGACTGCCGAAGACTGTGCCGATACCAGCTCCAGACCCAGCCACTCCAACTGTGGCAGCTCCAGCACCAATGAACTTGGCAGCAGTGTCAATGTCCCTACTCACGGCACTGGTCTGAAAGCTCCTCGCGACCTGAGAGAGTGCGCTCTGTGGCATCACGACTGCATTTTGCTGTAAAAAAAAAAAAAAAAAAAGATGGAAAAAAGATAAACAATGCGACTACTAAACAGGATTCAATCTGCATACTTCTAATACATAACTCATTGCAACATGTTTGTATTACATCCTGTGGTGACTTATTTCAGCATGTTTATATATATGTACACAAATGTCCTTACCCCTGTTTGAACATCTGGCCGAGACAGTAGAGAGGCAGAAATGGGTCTGTACAGTGCCCGAGAGCCAGCACGGACCTGGCAAATAGAAGTATAATATAGCATTACAGACTAAAACAGGATGCACCATTGTGTGGCCAAAATGAAAATCAAGTTGGCCGGTTAAACATAACATACAAGTTGGACGGACTACTGAAATTATATGCCACTAGCTACATTTGGGCTAATACTGACCTTGGCTAATCTATAACAAATCAATGAAATGAAATCTCCATATCGTAAGAATAAGCACTGTAGGAAGATTGTAGCCTTCCCGAAAAGTGTTGAGTTTGCAAACGGCAGAAATATATGTTACAGAGATAATCAGGAGCATGTCATTGAATATTAGAGCACTAGCCACCTAGCAAGCTAATCCACTGGCCTACTCTGCAGATACCCTTGTCAGTGAGCTAGTCAAGTTCACACAGGCCCACTCGCATTCATTCAGCTACTTGTAGGTTTCCTAATGGGGAAAAGCATAACCAAAAAACACTCACCAAAGCCGGCGTAGACACAAACTTTGCACAGGCGTACATTTTCTAGTTTAGGTAGTTTGTACCGGTGCGGTCAAATCTGTCTGAAGCCCGGAATCTGTCTCTGGAAAAGAAGACGGAACATAAGTGAGGTCAACCCGATGTGCAAGTGTTCCGCATACGAAATAAAGTCACTGCTGTGTACACTTTAATCTGCTTTACATGCTACTGATACTGCTGATATGCAACATGAAGACAGACGGACAGATGAGAAGGGATTTGCAAATAACACTCTTCCCATTCAAACTGCCATTGCACTTACCGACTGCAGAGGTCGAACCACAGAAGCGAACTGCGCATGCGCTATGTGTGTCGTACGTAAAGGCCCGGATGACGACAAAGAAAGGTCAGAGATCAAATGTATAAAAACATGACAGCGGTCCATGGACAAAACATTTCCACATGTGGAGTAACGAACTAGAACTTAAATTGAAAATTGTAAAAAACAACAAAAAACATTAACCTCTTAAACCCCAAGTGCGTTTTCTCCCGTTCAGATTTACCCAAATATAAAATGCTCATCTAAACTGATCTTTGTCCTCGCGTTGTTGTCACTTTTTTTTTACATTTCTTTTCCATGCTTTTCTGTTGAGTTTTCATCCCATTTCCCCCCACACATTTAAAAAAAAAAAATCACTTTTCTGTAGCTTTTTGTTTAATTTTTGTCACACTTTTTTGTCACTCTTTTGTTGCTTTTGTTGTAGCTCTTGTTGCATTTTAGTCCCCTTTCTATTGGTCTTTTGTGGCTTTTTTATAACTTTTTCCACACATTTTCGTCACTTTTTCATCACTTTTCTGTCACTCTTTGTTGCTTTTCTGTTGCATTTGTGTCACTTTTTCGTCCCTTTTTGGTCACATTTCAATATTTTGATTTATAGTTGTATAATATAATTTAAAACTAACACGTGAACAACAGGAAAGAACCCTCCTTCACAAGTGACTAAAATAGTCTAAAACAGAAAAATAAATAAAATGAAATAAAAAAGTCCACATTCAAGCCCAGTTGCTTCAAAATATTCCAAATTGGAGTCCATATCAATTCAGTCAATTTCTCTACCACTAACTGCGCCGTAAGATAATAGTTTGTTCAACTGTCTTCGGCTGGGAGAATCTTTAACGTGTTTATTTCTTTACAAGGTATTTGGTGAGCTTTATTTCAGTTCAAGGGTACTTTTTGTGTCTATGACCTAACTTTGCTCCCTGCTCTTGTCCATCCCCTATGTCACCTGTAGAGTTTGTGTAAATAACAGCACAAGCTCTTGGGGGCGGTGCATAGGGCTGGTGAGCTGTAGGGGATCAACACCGACCAGGTTTGTAATAGTGATGAATGAGTCAACAGCAGCTGTTCTGTGATGGAACGGTGATGAGTGCATAGTCTCTGGCTGAAGAAAAGAACTGTCCTTCTGCCCTGCCTGTCCTTTAGGTTTGCACAGAAAATAATTAAGCCACAGTTGTTGTAATTCAAACATCGTTTAAAGAAATTTAAATAATGTAATCTTCCAACAACATCAAAACTGTTTTACCATGTAAATACAGAACAATTCAAAATAACAACTTGATTATCTATGTGAACACTGAAGCCATTTCTCTAAGTATCCAGCAGAGGGAGCAATGGGGCGTGAGGTGATTATACCCTTTGTTGCCTGTTGCCTGCAGAGAAACAGAAGGAGTAGCTTTAATTTAAAGACAACTGAAATTCAGGAAATGCATTATTTATTCTTCACTTTGAATTAATTAACAGCTGATTATATCAAGTGTTTTAAAGAAAAAGTATACACAGACCACAAATTGTTGCTGAAAATCAATTAAAATTTGAAGCAATTTATATGATTGTGTTGTTGTTGGCACAGGCAGTAAGACACAGCAAACCTTATAGGTCAGATTTAATTGTATAATAAAACATGAAGATTTACAATGCATTAATTGCAAGTAGCACGTATCAAAGTGGCCATTAACTACCTGGGGTCAGTGTCACACTGTCCAATTAACTGGGCAGCGGCTGTGTGGTCCTACACGGCTGTGGAGGGTGGGCAGAACACTCTTTGCTCACCTTTTCTTAATCCAGTTCAGACGCACGCTCTGACTGTCTCCAGCCGCATACAACACTGAGACACTGCATTTGCATGCCCGCCCCATCAAGCTGGATGCACTCAGACTGGTAATAAAAGGCATTGACCCCCTTAACCTTTATGAATTACAATTTGTGCCTGTAGCACGTCCTGTCAGAGGCCTCAGAAAAGCAGGCACCTCGGCTGGGGTGTGTGCGTGTTGTTTTGCAGTTGTTAAGGAGAGGGGAAAAGGTTTTTACAGCTCTTCGTCGGAGCTTCTGACAAGCAGAGAGGAGGCGCCCTGACAGCACACACAGGGAAGGGAGGGACTGCAGCGCTGCTGATGGCTCCATGCTAATCTCCATCCCTAGATGCTTCAGGAAACTACAAAGCTGCTTTCCTATGTCAAGAGCAAGCAAACACAGCCTGTAGGCAGTGCTCGGTGTCAGACTTCTCCACAGCCTGTCTCTTATTCAAGTAAAGATATATATGAAAGAAAATACAGATTATTTCAAACAGACAATGCAAACATATGAATGTCCATAATGACAGAAATGTTAGTTATTCTATTCCTGCAGCCAACAGGTGTAAGCCTTTGAACCAAGTTGCATCTAAAACACAAACTCAAAGTTCAGTAAAGTTGTATCTTGAAATATATGGGGTTTAAGGGTTGGAGAGTAGAGCAGAGGAGTGTTTTGATCCTGTACATGCAGACTACTAACAGCGCGACTGTTATAATCCAGTGAAGGAGGCAAGTACATCTCTCAAACCACTCTAAATCACAGAAATGCAACTCCTATTGTCTTTTTCTTCCTTTTTTTTTTTTTTTAGCTCTGAAAGATTCCCAAAATAGATTTTGCTGCAAATCTATAATAGCTCTGATCTTTGTACTGCTGTTGAAGTCGTCAGAGAAATGCTGAGGCAGAGTTTTTGCTAAGCCTTTAAAACCACGATACCCTTGTGCTTAGAAATGCACAGTTGTAAAATAAGACTATATTATCTATTTTCCACACACAAAAGTGCCACTGTTGAGTAAATATCAAATAAAGTTGATACATGATATTGTGATGAGCATCTACAGAGCCTATTCCTCCCTTCTCCCTCTGTTTAACATCAGGAAATTCAGGCAGTGAGTGTGTGAACAGGAGCGTGGCTGACAGGGGCAGCCGTGCGATGATTGGTTTACGGATCTGTGCTTTCTCCAGTGACTTCAAGGTCACTAAGATTTACAATCAAATGTCTTATGACACTTTAGTAAAACCCAGAGACGCTCAAGACAGCAGAGAGCGCCTGGCTGTGTGTGCCTGACCCCTTCGTCCATTACAAGGATGCCAGCTTTATTATCGCAGCTAACAGATTTGCATGTAGCAGACAGAAGGTTGTTAACAGAGGCATATGGAGAAAGGATTTGATAGACACACAATATATGGTGTGCATGCAACTGCACATTAGAAAAGCGGTATGTTTCAAGCTCCAGTCAAACTGCAGATACAGTCTGCTACACAAAAGAGCAATTAAATATGATTTAAAAGCCAATCTGCAATGGTGGTGTGCTGCCCTCTATTGAAATACTGTATCATTGCCCTACATCCTATCATTTTGGCTGGTGAGTTGGCTTATATTCAGTCATAGCTTACAAATATGATAAAGAGCATAACAGACTGGTAAAAGTCAAATGCTTTCTTCCAGAGGAACACAATAAAGCTGTAATTATTTTGGAAAAACCATAAACCATAAACCGCCTTCTATGTAAATGTCCTGAACACACGCCAGCATTTTCTCCATAACTTTGTACAAGAGGTAAAGGCATGCTTTGTTTTAATCATTACAGAAATTACATTGCACAGCTCTGGATATGAGGCTTGTTATACATGCGCTAATATCCGAGGCGTGTTTACTTAGCACTCATATGGAACGCTGTTGATTTTTATGGGGCGCATATGGCTACATTTTATTGAGCTCAATTAAATCGCTCTAAACTAGGATTAACTTTTTTGGAGCGGCAATCCATTACACAAACTGCTCGAAGGCTGCTCCGCTCGCGGCTGCCACAGACGTCGTCTCCTCGGCACAGATTGGGGTGTCAAATATGAGCCTGTCACAACAATATTTAGTGAAAGAGGCCCTTCCTGCTTTTAACGGGCTGACCTACAGCCCAGTTCAGAGGGCTAATAAAGGTAGTCTGGTGGAGGTCCTGGTGCTGCACAATGTCACTCACAGATGCCCAACTCAGCAAGATCCGGAATGCTCAATTAGTTGCTTTTATGGGCCCCATTAATATGCATTAACTCCTTTTTCAAGGTACAAGCAGAGACAAAGAGTTGCGGGTGCTAATATGTAAGCCGGGTAACAGATTTTTTTTTTTTGCCCTTGACACAACAAAACTGTAAAAAGAAAGATTAGGCTACTATACTTTGCCATACAATAATACAGCAATTCCTACATCTTATCTACTCTCCTCTGATGTCTTACTAAACCTATAGCCAACAATCTGGTGCCACTCCTCCCACACAATAAAGCGATCTGGCACACAGCAAGGCCCGAATCAATCATGACACTTTATTATGCTGTCACTAGTCTGCTTCCTGCAAGTGTGTTTACCCTGTCCATGGCCCTGCGATCGTGGCTGTTCAGTGTACATTAAGACGGACATAATTGGGATTGTGGGCGGCCCAAAGTGCAGGGCTCAACCTGTTGTCGTTAATCTGTCATATTGTCGGGAGTCACGGCGATGCTTGACCTATAGGAGGCTCCGACTTGAAGGCAAGAGGCTGATGGAGGCTTTTGTTGTTTTCATGGCAGCGCCTCGCACCTATTCGAACTTTATTGCTTTGCCACCAACGGAGCGAGCCAGAAACCAGCATGATCTATAGGCCAACCTCTGACTTCAATTCTGCCGGCCAGCCCGCCTCGTAATCCCTGTTATGTGCTTGATGATTAGCAGCCAGTCTATTAAAACTCACCACCTCTGTGTGGTCAAGAGAAAAACAGGATTTCAAAATGAATACTGTGTGGAATACATGCATAATCAGGAAGCAATCAGCTAATCCTTTTCTAGTAAGTAAAAGTGAAAATTATTTAACTGAATGTGTATTGAGTTGTTTGTGTAATGATGTAAATTAAGAATGTAAATTGCTCAAATAAACTACTACTAACTAATACTGATGTAATGCGTACTACTACTCTTACACACGTACATCAACAAGCACTGAACTGACATAATACTCCGGTGTCAACAACTACAGATGCTGCTTACTCTTGTTTCTATTACTACATTTTGTTAAGGATATTATTTTTTGTCTGTACACTTTATTGGTTGGACATAGTGATGAAGGGAGACAGACACTGTCTGTCAAGCTCAATGCTGAGGCACGTAATCTGTGCACCCACTTAACCTCTAGGCCATAGTACAGCACTACAAATCATGCACTACCAAAACAATGCCACTCTAAATATCAAATCAAAAATCAAAAGTATTTGTTTTTCCAGCATACTGTGCTATAATGATACTAAATCCGGACTATAATTAGGTTAAAATGGAACATAAATTAATGTGTATGTTATTAAGTTTCTATCCATTTTTTTTTAGGCTGCGTTTGCAAAAAACATGTAAATTTCAGTCAGAAGAAAAACCTCAGGGATTTTGGGATGGGGATATAACCACCCAATATTGCGGTAGCGATCATTTGGCGAAATGTTGTGCAGCCCTAAATTCTATACTTTGAGCCTTAAACTACTGCTTTGGTTAAATGACAACTACCATCTCTACCTCTACTGATAAAAGGGGGAATTAATGTAACCAGTAAGCCAAAAATAGTGAGCAAAGCGGATCCACCTCTGCAATTCTTTGAAAAATTAGCAGAGAAACGCAAAGGGAGTGACCAGTCATATTCAGAATAATGAAAGCTTAATACTGCTTTTTGTAATATGCAAAATTATCCCAGAGATCAATTTGAATTACTTGGTAACCATGTGGATAGCAGCAGTCTCTCTCTTCGAATTACATTACTGATGGCTGTACTGAAATTCGCCTTCACTCTGTATAAATTAAAGCTCTTGGAAAAGCATTCACAAAATAACAAGATATAAATGAATGCAATCGCGCCGCTGGAAAAAGGTGCTTCTTACAATCACACCACATATTAGAAATAATAGCCAAATCTCGCCTCAGCGGTGTGTTATTAATTACCTGGCAGATAGAAGCTGTCTGTTCTCCCAGTGAGTTATAGTGGCTGGCGAGAGATCACCAAAGAATATTAAACAGAGATCAAAGTACATTTCTATCATCATAATTCTGATTGTCAGTATCACCTTTCCCCACGCGGCCCACGGCGAGCATCACAAATCCCAGTTTTCATTAAGCGCCTCAATTTGCGCCCGTTCATAAGTCATATTTATGCTGTATTACAAGTGTGTCATACGTGCCTCCTCCTACATTGTTTCTGGTGCGTGATTTATTAAAGATGGAGATGTGGGGACGCCGCTGTGAGGGTGCCTTTAATTGATGGTTAAAGAAAACGCGAGCTCTTAAGAAGTAATCGTCGGCGTCCTGTGAGCCGACCAGCACGATATGATTTTTGCTGCACCGGCAATTAAAGCGTTTTATCACGTCACGCCTCGGATATTTGTACGGGAAACTTTAAAAACGCAAGTTCAAATTGGATGCTAAGCCCACATCAATTTCCTTTCCATGGGTAACATTTCTGCACTGATTACCCTGCGATCATACATTAAAGGCCCCGTACCTGATATTTTTTCTTTCATGTTTTGGGATAAAATTAGTCAGGCACATTGAGTTGCCTTATGTACGAAAAGCGCGATATAAATAAAGTTGCTTTGAAATTAAAAAAAAAAACACTGTGCGTCTAAATATCTAAGTATATGAAGCATTTTCATCTATCGTAAACAAGCAGGCTGCGATTTATTTCTCCCAGGATAGGTGGTGATAGGTGGTACACAGTACACAGAGCAGACGAGTTGTTGTTAGCATGACCATAACAGTAAAGCTCAGACTTACTCCTTGAAAATCGTTTAACCTCTTGCACCCCACCTGAACTGAGCACATTTTCTCCAGTTTGCTTTACCCAAATCTAAAAGCTTAACAAAAAAGCAGCATCAAAATAGCGACAAAAACGAGGATGCGAGGATGGAAAAGCAACAAAAACGCAAAAAAAAATAAAAATCACAAAAACTTTCAAATGAGGCATTACTCTGTTGCTCTCCAGTTGAGACACTTTTAGATTTAGGTAAAGCCGAACTGGAGAAAATGTGCTCGGTTAAGGCAGGGAGTAAGAGGTTAACGTGCTTACAAACTCATCCCAGCAAAAAAATTGAGATGTTAGTAAAGTTTGAACTACAACTAACTGTTTAAACCTTACTCAGATATAGGACCTTTGAAATAGTGACTTAAGAAGTTTAGGGGAAAAAAGGCAAAAAAAGAAAAATCAGATGTCATCATGGCATAAGTTCATAAGACCTATTCCATTGCTCTCAAACACACTTGTGCTACATGTGAACATTCATGAAAGTTCAGGTGGTAAATGTCACTCATTGCCAAACACACCGAAAGGCACAGCCTCTTTAAGTTTGAGTACTATATTTTTTTAAGAATGGAAAGAATAATCTAAGCTTTTCAGATCAAGACTAACATTATAACATAGAAATAGGGATATTAAGAGGGGTTGAACACTTCCTTCCTGTATCTGGCTGCGCGTCTTCAAAGCGGTGGTGCTTTTATAGCGGGGGTTATCTCAGCCTGGAGACCCATAAGTTATGTGATGTCAGGAACCTATGCATTCTAATTGAGTGTGGAACAGTTAATGGCTGTGGAAATTCAGCTGCTTGACGTCTTATTCCCCCGTGTGCCGTTTCGCAGCCCGAGCCCATGAGCCTCAATTAAATGACAAAATGGGCCCTCATTCTCGGAAATAACAACAATAAAAACACAAGCCTGTACGGCAATAATACCGGGGCTCACCTTGAATCAACAATGGTCACAGCTTGCAAATGGCTGAGCGGAGATGCGGTGACAAGAGCGCGGGCAAGATGTTTCGCTAACAGCTTCATCAGCGCCCTGCATAACTGATGCTGGAGAACAATGAGAAATGATGTGCAGCAGGTAGAAGTCAGGCAGTCTCGTTAATCCAGGGAACGGAGACTGTGGACCATGGCAGAACTTGACCCTTGGCAATTAGGCACTGGTCGAACAAAACTCATCACCTCATTTATGCAACGATAAAGGAGAAATTCAAAAGCTGAAGTCAAAGTATTGTAAGATAACACTTATAATTGGCACAGTGGTTGGTCCACTCACCTCAACGTAAGAAGGTCCTGGGGTTCGTTTGCTGGACAAGATGGACATTTGCGTGTAGCATACCCTCCTCTCTCCATTTTTCCACTTCCACTACAACTCCACCACCTCTACTTCTATTGCTGCAGAAATCTTGTCACATTTAATTCAGTTACCAACATCAACTGACAATATCCTAAGACTAATATTGCTGCTGCTTTTACAACAATGGTAAACATTATAGGAACACCTTTGGACTGGTGTGATGGTCAAAACAGTTGCCAGAAAACACACATTACATTACAACTACTTATACTATTAATACTACTACTGTAGCATACACCTGCTGTGAGTATAACAATATTTCATTATGTCATACTTTACTGCTAACAATTGTTACTAACAAAGACTGCTACACATATAAAGACTACGAATCGTTCCATCTAACATTAGTTACAAAAATAGATGTTTGCTGTCAGGAGAGCACAAACATGGTTTCATTTCTCTATGTACTTATATGTGTAAGAAATTATATAATTCAGTGACAAGGAGCAGTCTGTCCACTTTACCCACAGGACTGGCAGTTCCTCTCCTGTCGCACTCAGTCCTAGTTTTCCAAGTAGATCATGTCCCAAAATGCATCCCACAAAACTTGGAGTCACCTGCAGTATGTGTGTAAAACTTTTACAATTCACAATCAATACTACCTAAACCTTTTCCATTTTCAGCAGATGTCCCCAATCTATAAATACACATGGAGCATGTCCTATTAAATCCTGTTATATGGTGAGGGGCAAAATATTGACCCAATCCTGATTGGAGACGATTTTTTTCCTCAGCCTTGCTTATTGTTTTTATGACTCTCCGACTTTAACCCCTTTACCGCTCCACTGATTTCACGCAACAAACAATAGCTTTTCAATAATTCAATTTATATCCCGCCATAAATGGGATTCAAAGGACAAGGCAAATGAACACGGACACTCGGCTGGAGCGACGCCCCGGCAGCTAGAGGACAGAAGAATATTTATTTTATGATTGCCTCAAAAATCCCATTAAAACCAGGAAGCTACAATTCCAAGCATGTGGTTTGAATGTAATAGAGAGTTGAAATAGACAGATGGTGGAGGCAGAGTCTCGCGTGGCAAAGCTGTGCAATGGTACCACCACGGGCAGTTAGTGCCAATACAGAAATCCTGCCAATGAGGTTTGGAGAAGGATGAGATGTGTGTCAGTTGAGGAAAAATTACAGAAATCTGTACTCGAGGTACTGTTATTTACAACTACGTTATTCAACACAAGTATAAATTAACTTGGCTGGCAGAGAAAAAAACTAACAGCGAGTACATGTACATGTAGCGTTGTTACATTTATAGAAATGTTTATAAAGTATTTCATAATCAAAACCTATTCATGTCCCAATATATGAGGTAACATGTTGTATGATCACAATATCAATTTAGATTTTACATGATGTAAACTTGTTTCCATTTTTTCTTATGAAAGCTAATGAGCCAATCAGAAAGTGGAATGAGCTCCATGTTTTAGGTTTCCAGATTCAATGGCTAAAACCAGTATCTAGTAAGAACTGTTTATGATCCAAAAGCTTGCTAATGGTTGATCAGGGAAACCGGAGCCCCCGGAGGCAGAACAGGCCAATGGTACCCAGAACCATCTTACTGTAAGGCCAGAGCAGCAACCGCTCCATCAGCCGGTGTGCTGCACCATATGAGGAAAAATGCAATATTTATATATTTGAACTATTTGAATATTGTAATAACAATATTACTGAGATATACTGTACATATTGGGTGGCACGGTAGTACAGTGGTTAGGGTTTGTGCTTCACAGCTAGAAGGTCAGGGTTCAATTCCCACCTGGACGGGGCCTTTCTGTGTGGAGTTTGCATGTTCTCCCTGTGTCTGCGTAGGTTTCCTCTGGGCACTCCAATTTCCCCAACCACGAAAAAGAGTAACGGATGCAAATTAGACCAACGGATGCAAATTAGCCCAAGGCTACAATCCATGCATGTTTACATGCATGAGTCCCATGTATGTTCATTAACATGTATTGTCCCAACCAAATAAACAAATTAATAATAATTATTAATACAACATAATACATAATTAATACAAATGTATATCTTCATAATATGTTTTGCACAGTGCACTCCACCTCAGTGATTTTGCAAAATATTGTGGTTTCTTGAGATATGGATATTGGATCGCCTAATATTGTGAAAACAATAATTTGGTGATATAATGTGCAGCTCTACACCAAATCATGATGTTGATATTATATTACTACAACTAATGTTGCTGCTTCTGCTGTTACTATTGACATTTGAGAGACACAAACTATTTTGCATAGAAATGTAAGAATTTTCCTCAAATTCATTAAGTGTATTTTAAAAGTATCCACAAATAACCAAATAAATGACTGGAGTGAATGTACCAAGGTGCCCATCCCCACTGTAGTGTTCTAATGTAACCTTCTAATACAGATTTATCTTCTCATACACACATGCTTATGTAGACAGTATGCTGTTGAAGCCTGTTCATCCTCATCTCGTTTATCACGCACTGTTAATGCCAAAACGCCTAGCAGTGATATGTGGAATGGATCTAAGACACAAGCAGCCACATAAATTACCAGGCCATTTACTTATCCAGCCTCTCTGTCAATCAGCGCAATAATCCAGGCTAACTCATTCAAATTTTGAGAAAATGAAGGCAGCATTCCCTCCCCATTTTCAATTTGGAAGTGGCAACTATGGCCATGATGAATGTCTGAATAGTCCATCTTCTTCCCCTCATTCCTCCTAACCTTTCCTGACAGCTTAGATATTGGCTACCTGGTAATTTGCCCAACAATAATTGTTGCTCTGAGATTTTCCCCATCGCTTCTAACAAGGATTCTTAACACCCTCTGTAGGTGACAAAATGCAATTACAGACAGAAGTGCCCCGCCGTGACTGGTCATCAGCAGCTGCCACCGTCTCCATTCCCTCAGCCTCAAACATGGCCATTTCTGTGAATAAGACTATAATTAAAAGATATGAGGTGGTTTCATTACCAAAGCTAGTTCGATTAGCAGAATGCATCTCATCATGATCAAATTATGCATTTCTGCAAAGCCCTGTGCAACGTACAAGCTAATGGTTATGAATCGAAAAGTTGTAAAGCAGTGATGAGTTTCCAAAAGGATTCTGGGTTACACCCTAATATAGTTGTGCCTTTCATCTTAGATGTGGATTTTTTAAGTATGTGCTTTAATACCTATAACACATGAAGGGCAATGCCCTGACTGTGCAACAACAAGAAAAGTTATTCAAATTTTTTTTTTTTAAATGGCCTGTCAAATATGTTTTCTGACTTAAAGGTTTTTATTTTCAAAAGGAAAGCAACTTAAAGTTGACTGAATATGTAATAAGAATAAATTTGATATTTACTTTCCAGCACGGCAGCCTTTTTAACGCTCTAGGATCAATGTTTCTTTAGGGTTCCTGGTAGGTTTTCTCTGATGAAGGAACCATCTCGATGGTTGCGCATGCATTACGACCAAAAACCCTTAAAACAATTGGTCCTGGAGCATTATAGAGGCCACCGTGAAGGAAAGTAAAGGTGCCCTGCTAACCAAGCTGCTGGGTCTAATAGTCAAATACACACTAATATCAAGGAGTTTTTTCCACATGAAAAGTTCTATAATGCACATTTAAAGGTCCAGTACCTATTTTTTTCTAGACTAATGAAATTTGTTTTGTATTTCAGTAGACTGTAAAAGCAGAAAGAAAGACCCCTGTGAGTTGTGAATCTAATTATAAAGCACTTGTATCGATCAAGCTGAAAGTTGTAAAACGAGGTTATAAAGTGTTAAGAACAGCTAACAGTTTAAACTTTACTCCTCACTTGCTCCTTTGTCATTTGTAAACATAAAAAAAAAATCAGATATAGGACCTTTAATTCATAATGTTAAAAGTGACAAGTCTGAAATACTGTATGTTGGAACTGGGCAACAAGCGGCCAAGACCTACAGCATGTACATAAATATATTCAACAATTAGTAAACAATAATTTTGGATCGAGAGTCTAATTAGCATAGGTTTCAGCTACTGTAACTGGATTGCTAAAGGCTCAGCAGATAAATGTTGTGCTGCTTCATGTCTTCAAATTCAGTAATGAAATAGTGGCATATATCGAGGACACAATATGTACACTATAACATGTCCATATACATATAGCTTACTTGCATTTTGTTGTTGTTTTCTTTTAAAATAGAGGTGATACATTTCCGCAGATGATTTATCGTTCTGCCGCCATTGTTATTTATTCATACTGTTTGGCTGAATGCAGATGTGCTTACTGATGGAGCGATCATATTGTGCTGTGAGAGCCAGACTCAGGCCGAACATCTGTTGTAGCTCTACCCACTGGGACGCCATGTTCCTGCACCACCCCGGGCGCACACCGTAAACGCGAGCAGCCAGCGCGCTCACACATTCGCGCTAACAACTCTATGAATTTTATGACACATCACGAGAGTTCCCTGCATCTCGGTCCGGCACTAAAACCTTAATTATTGGACTAATTGCTATGGCTATATTCATCTCGGCGGTAATCCTTTGGCGATTAGGTTTTCTGTTCAATATCAGACTCATCCCTTAATTAAAAGGATTATTAACCTTTAAAAATGGAGCTGCGTCGGGATTAAACCCTCCAACTGTTGGTGTCAGAGGCATTTTTCAACAAAACAAGCTGCAAACAAAGTGAAACCCGCATCTCCTCAATCATAATAAGGAGACTCTCTGCTGCTCTAATAGCTCGTAACAGTGCATGTTTTGAAGGAGCTGGCTTTATAACAACAATTACCCATCATCCATAGCTCTTTCCAATTACAGCCTACAAAATGCTGACATATTACGCCTTACGGGCAAACAATCAGAGCAAACAGATAGATAATGATGCTTTTCTGACCGGCCAGATTCTCCATGTTGCAAGATCAAGGCGAGGGAAAGTCAATGAGTCATTGGTAAAAAAAACTAATTATGAGACAGTGAGTGAAATGTCGGTCTCGATGAGCCTTCAAGGCCCTATAGCTGCAGGTGGAGTCAAAGTTCAAAGTCAGCCTAAGCGGAGTGTGATTTGAAATCATGGGGCGATGGTGGAGAGCCAGGGTGCATATGGCATAAGGTGACGCTGTTGCAGTGATCGATATGAGGTCCTGTGATGTGAAATAAACATAGGCTCTGCTGAGTGAATGCATGAAGGTAAAGCTATACCTGACTAAGGGCACCTGAAAAGACTAAGGGCAATACCTGAACTGCATAGATATTTAAAGAGCGCACAGTATAAGGCTGAGCAGAAAAAATAATCATGAATTTTGCCCCTCATAATGAGTGACATTTTTCCGATTTCATTATTCACAAAAACAAAGAGATGTTTTATTTATTTTAATAAAACAAAACACAAATCTTATCCATTTTAATAATGGACAAGATTAACCTTTTTAAACTTTAGCTTGACCAAAAAAGTAATGCTTTCTCCCGGATTCCTTTAAGGAGCTATATCATGCAAAATTGATGTTATGCTATTTCCTTATCAAAAACACACTCTGAGCGGTTTTTGGCTTCATTCACGCAGTTCTAAGTACTCCTCCTGAATCCTGCTCTCTGAGCAGCTGCTTCGCCCTCTCCTGGTAAACGACTGAGCTGTTCAGTTGTGTCGTCACAAAGGACGAAGTGCTCAACGTCTGTAATGTAATGCCTTACGCCCTGATTTTAATTTATTAATTTTGTTTTAAGAGAGAAATAAATAAAAAAATAAAAAAAAGGAACTCTCTGACGTATCTGTGCTGTCCCGGGAGAGTAAACAAACGCACCCCCGGAGGTCCGATCAGAAGTCATGTTTGTGAGGACGGAGCTCTTTCTAACTTATTCTGGACACCGCCTGTTCTTTTTCTTACCCAGCGATAATGTCACGGATGCGCGTTTGGCTACGAGAGGAACAGGACTATTCAACCTTCCTAAAGAAGAGTGCACTCGCCAGAAGTTGGAATTTCTTTCCGGGATTCAGCTACTATATCAACCAACCTGATGGATGCTTGGTGAACCTTGGTCCTAAACAAAGTGGATTAACTTTTATAACCAACGCGAGTGCCATAACGTAAACACCCAATGATGGGAGGCCAGGCTGAGCGGTGAGTCAATCAAAACGCGTGTTAGCGTGTGTGTGTTAGCCATTTATGAAACTGTGTTGCACATGTCAACTTCTTATAACTGCATTATGTGAAGTAACTTCACTTTTTGCAGCGATATTTATATTTATAATACTGTAAATGTGGAATGAACGGAGAGAGGGGCGGAGTTACGTAACTGAATCGAAGCGTCTTGTCTTCCGGGTAGGGAAAATACCCCAAGAAATACTTATATTTATCTCAAAAATGAGTACTCCATAGTGATAGAGGTACAATATATCATATACTTTACTTTGGAATGGCTAAAATAGTATGATACAGATCCTTTAATATACAGAAAAATATAAAATGTTACTCCTCCAAATTCCAGAGCAGGTGCTAATACTGCCAGAGGAAGGCTGTTAAAATTACTGCAGGCTGACGTTAACATCTTTAGCAGAGAGTTCAGACAGTTGCTAAAATCGGGCCAGAGCTGTTCTCAAGTGTAAAATGTGCCTTATTTGATCTTGTTATAATATGTTTTTTTTACCTGTTGTAGCCTCAAGTGTTGAAAAAGACAATACATCTGGTTCGTTCAATGTCATTGTCTATGCCCAGAGTAAATAAATCGTAAAAAAAGGTTTTAAATACTAAATACATACATAAATAAAATAAAATAAAATTAGCATCACGTAATTTTCAAAGCATACTATTCAAAGCACATTTAATTACACTACTCATTGTTACAGATAACACTTTGTTGATTCATTGGTCCAAGTTTGTCACAGTTGGGCTGGCTAAGCTGTGTCAACAAAATTTATGTGTCAAAATAATGATTGTAGACGGCTGTATCGTTGTCTCTGTGGGTCGGGTGTATTTACGTCGCACAGTGATCATTCTCAACAAC
Source organism: Neogobius melanostomus (assembly GCA_007210695.1). Taxonomy (NCBI): domain Eukaryota; kingdom Metazoa; phylum Chordata; class Actinopteri; order Gobiiformes; family Gobiidae; genus Neogobius; species Neogobius melanostomus. The sequence goes on from VHKM01000048.1 coordinate 106,003, forward strand.
TCCTCATAGAAATTTGCTGGCACAGATTCGGTTGTTCCCACTTCTTCTTACCAATCTCTAATGTGAAGTACCCACATCCATCCTTGTGCTGTTGAGTTCATCCTGTCTGATTTGCTCCATCAAAGGCTCTGCAGTTTCTGTTCAGAGCTCTACCCTGTTCTCTGCAGATGGACAAGAGTGGACCTTTGCTCTGCTCTCTTCTCTCCTCTGAACCACTTCATTTGAAGCAGACATGCTGGAGGGACCCTGTTCTGGACACATCTCCATTTACATAGGGTGCCTTGTGGAAAACTGTTTCACCCACTGGACTTTGCTCCACAATGAGGGCATGCGACTGGGACACCAAGCTCCAGGGGCAAGTGGATTTCCACAGACCTTAGATCTCTCCACTTCCTCACATGAAAATCCACAGAGCCCAGGATTCTCATTCTTCTGGTCCTCTGGTGGAACACTGTGTCAGCCCATTGGGTTTAGAGGGGTGGCCTAGGCCTAGACCCTACTGCCCTTCATCTTTTCCCTTGTGAAGATGAAGAGACTTCCACATCTTAAAAAAAATGGATGAGTCTCACTGAACTCGCAGCAGTTTTTAGACATAATCTGTGACAAAATGGTAAGGTTCATTATATGACTATACTATATTTGTTACATCTTTTCAAAAAGTGTGAAAAACCCATTGTTATATAGATCCCTCCATCTAAAATGATGCCATAACATTCTAGAGTGGCATGAACACAACCTGCCTCACACGAGCCCATGCACCCTCGGCTGACAACATTTGGGATATATGTATTTCTCTTACATATAATTAAATTCAGTTCAACAGCATGAAATATCAATGCAAAGGTAATGCAAAGAATGTATGATCGATAGTATAGCACTTTCAAGATTGAGACATGGCCAATGTAATGACACGAGAGAAGGACAACACTGGTGACATGTGAGGCAGCCCTATTACCACTGATCAACACATGCCTTCATCAGAACTATTAGGCATTAATGAAGCGAACATGAACTATAAATGAGAAAAGGAGAGGCTGCACTCCCAAAGCTGAGTCAAGCCATTTGAATCTGGAGCTGTTTGCCCACGAGCCACGCCGCATTATCCAGAGCAAGTCTTCATTTGAATGTCCTAATTAGTTAATTAGTTGGTGGTTAAGGATGATATGAGCGTCTCATCAATCTTGGGATCTCTAAAAATAAACAGAGTGGGCCGGCGGCGGCGGTGACTCATTAGAATACTGATGACTGTGGGAAGTGGGAAGTCTGCGAGCGTGAGGGCTCTGCCTGTGACACTCTATATTTCCCCAAAGCTCCCGGCCCCATAAAGAAGACTACAGGCCAGCGCTCCAACTATTGTACGGAAGGCAGACCAAGCGTGACATAATGAGTTTACAGCAACTCTGAAGAGCTCAATTACTGATTTTTCATGCGTAGCTTTCGCCATCTATTTCCTTGTTTAGCACTGATGGAGAGAAGATGAGAATTAGACACGAGTATAAAAAAGCCTGGGGTACTTTTTTAAACTAGGAATTGCTCTCAACTTTAAAAAACTGACTTTGCCGAGGAGGTTGTTCGTGCCCCCTAACCCCTCCAGTCTTGATGCAGACTTTTAACAATTACTTTGAGCAAAGTAGCAGCGGTGGGGACACTGTGTTTCCACGGGAACAAACGAAGGAGACGGGGGGAGATGGGGAGGAGAGGATAGGTTAAAAATAGTTAGCATATGGCAGCGTATGATTGAGTTTCCGGGGCTCTGAAAATTCACTCTAATTATTCAACACTATCCCTCTGTCATCCTCCCCTATACGCATTCCTCTGCATGGAAAAGCAAGTGACTCCAGCTAATATACATAATTCTGCTACTTAATTGGCACAGATCGGGTGAAAGTGGGCTAGGGAAACTCCTTAGAGACTAATAGGGGCACATATCATTGGCTCCATCAGAACACTAGTCCCATAGGTGATGGAAGTCAGCAAATATTTCATGAGCTTGTACTATCAGAGCGCCTCACCTCTGGAGTCCTGTGCACCATCCGCCAGAAGGAACACTTCCCAAACACCAAGTGCTGGCAGGTGTATTTATAGTCGGCGGGACGATGACTGATGTTAATGCCGTGGAAATTATGCAGTGCACTGTTGCTGTCATAACAATATGCTGGGCTTAAACAGGAAGGTTAACTAAACTAGTCATTTAAGTTATAAGTGGGCCAGAGGCGCGTGTCGCATCCTCGGATATAGATTACATTCTGTGTTGCGCTACATACAGAAGCTACAACAATAAAGGTAGCCTGGTGTTGGCTTAAATAATGGGGTGTTACAGGGAAATTTGCTCCCGGGCTAAATATAGGATTTAATAACGACTACTGAACAAGATTTAAAGGTTTTTCATAACAGTGACGGGATAGAGAAATGCGTACTGTATGAGTAGAAAATATCTTCGAGGCAGAATATGTAGATACATGCGACCAACGTTTATATTGCCTGCATTTAAATGTGCGCATTTGAAATTACTATGCATAGATTGAAAATTTTGCTTTTGGGCGCATTCATGTATTTTGAATTGAAAATTATGCAAAAGTATTAACATCCTACTTTATGATGGCGGTTAGAGATGGAACTTTCAATGATTGTTGGGCTACATTATCAAGAAATAGAGCAAAAAATATGTAGCATGTAATACAAGTAATACTGGGAAACACAGAAACATAACATGAATGAAACACTGACCCGGTTTGGCGTGGCTGGACTGAGACGATTAACCAGTCCGGAAGAATGAGCTGACCCTGAACTCTAAACATCTAGTTCATGGATTAAAACTCTATTCGCAGCACAATGCACAAAAAACATCGGTACTCAGGCCAACACAATTTTCCACAATCTAATCCATTCAAAAGTCATTGCTTTCTCTCCTTTGTACTTAGAAGTTTTCAATAGCAGAAAAAAATAAAATAAATCTGGAGGCAAAGGTTAGTGTTTTTATACAGTGCAGTGTGCATAAAAGTTGACCAGCTAGATACAATCTGTGACCTATTGTACAAAGTTGTTTTAATTACAAAAAGCCCCTCCATAATTAGGGTTAATGCTGCATTTCCTTAATTCTCAGCATCGATTTTGATCTAAAATGAATGGAGTCATCACTGTCCACTTCAGTTAGACACTACACCTCTGAACAGTTAACTAAATAAAAGGCCACACCACAATAAAATGTTGACACTACAGCAAAACAAAAAGTGACCACTGAGAGAATCAATTTTTGACATTTCACCCCATCCACCGAGAGTTCACTGACCCTGACGCTTCAATTTATTGCCACTACATATGGCCTCAATCAAAGTGTTTGTCAGCGATGCACTCTGTTGAAAGTTTTAGTGTAACACACGGCCGATCATGACACGTATGGATTTAACAGGCCCTTGAGCCGCCCCCCTATAGCTCATGTCACTCACGCTGGATAAATATCTGGGCTGCTCGTGTGATAACATGGGAGGAGATTTGTGGATCTGCACCATTTTCTAATCTTAGATCTATTAAAGCGCTTCTGAATGAATCATCAAAGCTATTGATGTCACTGTGGGCTTGTTAGCTGGATCCCCAAGTCGATAACCGCTTCTGATAGGCTTCGTAGGAGTGGTCATATTAAATTTATATAAGCAACAGGAATATTGGCTTACAAAATAAATGTAATATGAACCAAGTGAGAGAGAGTCTTATTAATATTTCCAGCAATAACAGAAAGCAGTAAGCATTTCTATGACAATGATGTTCATGTGGTAATATCATGAATAAATTTAGTATAGTCTGTTTCTATGAATAAAGAGGTGCGAGTTCTTGATTAAGAATTTTGAAAACATTTAATAAAAACATGACCTGAATGTTCCCAGAAATTACGTGAACATTGCACATTTCCTAACTACGTGCACCGCCTGAGTGTTTCTTGAGAGCTGCTGTAACAAGTGAATTTCTCCATTGTGAGATCAATAAAGTCTGGTCTTGTCTTAAAAGTTGTTGTTGTTTACATTTTTTGTTTTGGTTCTCAGGGCAATTATCCAATCAGAAAGCAGAACGGGCACTTAGGAACTCCCACAATCACAGCAAGCGTCCCTTATTGGGTCCTGATTAGTGCTAGTGCAGGCCTACAGTAGTTAAAGCTTAAGGAGGTCCTTTCCGATGAGGAGTGGCACGCTCAGGAGTGGAACCTGTGCTGCATGGTGGTAGAAACCTGTGCATTAGGCATGACGAATGCCACAGCCCGTCTAAATAGTCAACGAGTGTCATGTTGAGACCAGTGGCAGAGGCTACAACTATTACAACAGCTATAAATACTGTATTGAGCAGTTTGCCTGTAACCTTGTCCACTATTTCCAACATTGAGCTTCAGCTTAGTGCTTTGGCTGTGCTCCTCTGAGTCAGGAAATAGAGCGGGCACCAGCAAAGAAGGAAAAACACCACATTTAATCCTCCCTCCCCGGGTTGCCTTCACTTTCCGTGAGCGTACACAGCCTTCATGTGCGAATCAGAGAGGTACACAGGAGCAGGATTCCCTCTAAGCAGCAACTATGACTTCCTCCATCGCGGCGAGAGGGCTTCCGAGTTAGCCCGGGGAGAGGGATCATGAGTACAATATTGACTTTAAATTACGGCAATAGCTGCTGCTCATGCCGTCTCAGGACCATGCTGCGGATCAAACACAAAGATCAGGCCGGGATTAGGAGAAAGCCACTGACAAGCGCCCAGCCGCCTCTGTGCTGCGCTACAACTGCGCCTCCCAAATCTCACGCTAAGCTCTCCCCTGCCTTCCTACAGACAATACACGGCGCTCATTTGGATTTCAAAGAGCAAATTGATACAAACAAGCGAAAGTACATAGGTTCAGGCTTTGCGAGAGCAGCGGCGGCTTGTAGGTGAGTTAAGCACGACACATACAAATCAGCTTTGTTCAATGCTTGCTTTGGCCACTGCAGTGAAATCTCTAACAATTCAGTTTATAACAATAGGTTTTACACCAGATGCCCTTCCTGACGCAACTGTCTTATTACCCCAGACTGGGAACGCGTACGCAGTGTACACAGTATTTACTTATAAAAGTACTAAAATAAAACAACTAAACCTGGGTTGTCTTAAGCTAATGTTTGCTCACTAGCAAGGACCACGCCACAATAACAAAGTGCAATTAAAGAATTTAATTATGTTTAGAAGCGTAGAGTGAACTGTGGGTGGGGGCTCCGTCTCGAATGAGCCCAGCTCTTCAGGACCCCCTTGAAGCAGGAGAATCAGCGCAGAAAATTAAACAGATGTAGAGGGAGGGAGGGTGGAGTCGACAGTTTCAAACAGACAGGAATGAAGCTTAGCCTGGTGAGTATAGTATATAGGCTCGTGGTTAATTGGAGGCGTGGTGAGGTGAATGCGGGATTGGTTGGTATGCAGAGGTTGATTGATTGAGGCGTGGACCTGCTCCTGAACTTAGTCAACAAACATTAACTCCATTTATGAAACATTTGCAATAAATCCTATACACCCTACCTTTAACAATTAAATGCTCTCTTTTAACAGAAAACAGTCAACACAGTCACACTCTCTCAATATAACCCAAGTACTGAACAATAGTGTTGGAATTTCACTCACATCACCACAGGCCACCTCAGATTAGGATATATCTATTCTCAGCTTTCCTGTCACTCTCGGGTTTGCATGCAGGACACAGCTTATGCCTTTGCAACGCCTTGTAACGGGACCTTTATTTTCCCCTTTCCTGGCAGTTAAACACAAATAACAGCATGGATGATGTGCTGGGACTCATTGTCTGAGCTCGGGGAGGAGGGCAGGATATGACTGGTGTGATAAATGATCGCGCCTTGTGCCCGGCGTGACAAAGGAACTGCGGCACAATCTGCATGTGCTCCATCCTCTCGCCATCATTAGGTGTAATTGGGACTCATGGTGAGGCGTGTTCCTTGTTTCACTGTGGAAGTGCGGGCGAATGAAGCCACTACTCCTAATAGGACAGGCTACAGGAGGGGAGACATGTGCGGCCCACTGTTACAACACTGGATATGCTAACGCCCGGCGCTGGCCTACATGGTGACGCAACAGATATGCATGTGCCTGTGTCACCGTTACATTGGCCATGACAGGCCGAGCCCATGAAGCCTATGAATTGGATCAGCAGTTACTAAGGACGTAGGGATGTCCACTGGTATCATGGTGACGATATATACATCCTCATGTTACTGTATGAAGGCAAACAGTCTTGAAAAAGTAATTCTTATTCTCTATTTACACAACTGTTACATTTCCTTTTTCTTTATGGAGTCATGTCTGTCCATTCAGTGCATCATAAGAAGCCAGATGCATGAGTGCGACTGGACAGGGCAATGGGGGTAAAGTGGGATACAAAGCGGCTAACATCCAGCTGTCATGACTGTTGTCCTAATTAAAATCACTGTGCGATTTATGGTGAAATCTGAGCTGTCAAGTAGTTGGCCTTGACCGCGGGGCTCTACCCACAGGCGCTGTTAGTGGCATGTGTCGGAGGGAGCCCAGCTGATCAGTCCTTACACACAAAACAAGAACAGAACACCCAGTTAAGCACTGATTAGAGTGTCGCTCATTAGGCATAATGGGAATGCATGTTAAATTTACAGCACACTGTAACGAGGTTAAAATAGACTCATGAATCCAAGTGTTCACGCAGCCTTTTTTCCCACTGCAGCACCATTATTCATCATTAAGACAGTATCCAAACAACAGAGTTGTGTGTACAGTCGCGGGCTCTTCAGTGAATGTGGAGGGTAAATGAGCGCACTGGTCGGCCCTGTTTGTCAGCCCCAGCCTCCACAGCTCTTTAAGTGTAGTAGAGTTAAGTTTTAGCCACACTACACTACAAGTCTTTGTCTCATGACCTCAGCCTCTGTATCCTTTCTCCTCTTTTGAATAAGAGCCCCCACACCATCTTTAGCATTTAGAATTAATTGCACTGTTATCCTCAAATTAATTCCTAACTGTTTTACAACACACAGAGAGAAAAGGGCAAACCAATTATTATTCTGTTTTCACCTTACAGAGGGGGATATTATGCAAATGATCTTCTCTACATGAGAAGGGAAAGGGGCTTTATTTTCCTCAGCAGATGCTGCCTAGACAGTCTAGCGATCGGTGGGGGACAAGAAGTGGGGATGCTGTGGAGATCTGATCGCTCCACCTGGCTTCCTACTGACTCCATATCTGAGCAATGATACAAAAACACTCCATTAATTATTTATTTAGTAAAAATCATTCCTCTCCCTTTCGCGCTGGACAACTAAGGTTAAAGGAAATGTTCCAAGTGCTGTCTGGAAGTCTTTTACAACTCTTGCACTTACGAGCTCTGAGGTGTTTCATGATGGAAGACAAAGTCCCTTGGCTCCGCAGAACTGCAAATAGTTTTATTTGCTACTTTCCCAGGGAAGGAGTAAGCAAGGCTGCGAGCCAGACATCAGGATGCGGGATGCAGAGATGGCTTTTCGCAGAGAACAGGGGGCATCTCACCTCCCTCTGCTTTGCTGCTCTTCTGACCACAGCAAGTGTTTATTAATCGGAGACCTTGAGACCTCGGAGAAGTTACTAAATGAAAACTAAACCACAGACACGCAGACAACTCTGTGCAGTGGCCAGCGCTAATGCCTCTCAAGCAACTGATTTAAAGCGGCTGCTGCCAAGGTGGAGCAAACAAAAGCTTTAATGAGCTGTAATGATGAGTTAAGGTCAAAGCACTTATCATCTTTACAAATCAGGAGAAGATGTGTGCATGGAAATAAGCTCCCATGAGTATCCATCATCGCCTCAAAAAACTGCATGCAGTGGGACAGCTCCAGGTGCTCCAGCAAATTGGGCTTTCGATGTGGAATGGATCAAACAGCAGCTCAATATTCATTATTCCGGTGACTGTGATGTGCGACGGTGGTGCGAGCGCCCGGGGTAATTGTGTACCTCATTGTGAGCGTGTTTGGGCCAAACTTAATCATGATGTCAGGCCGTTAATAAAAGGTTATTACAGGAACAAAGATGCGGGTTTTACATATGTTAGGCAGGGGAGGTCTCCGTCGAGGTAAACATGGGGCCCTTGGTGACAAACGACGCTCACGCTGAGATCAGATAGTTAACACGAGATCTCTTATTAACCAGGTCTGCGTAGATAATTGGCACTTGAGCCTCACGTTCTGAATGTGGCCCGAGCGCTGTCATTTATCACCGACCCGAGCGCGCTGTCACCGCTCCATAATAAGCTCCAGTAACTGATGAATCAAGATTAGGCACATACTTTCACAATAAGGGCGGGGAAAATGGGCCACGGCTGCCCCACGTGGGAGGGGCTTATCGTATTATTTATAACGTTAAAGTGGTGTGCTTTTCTTAAAGGATAGATCTATTCTACTTTAGGAGCTATAGGGGACCATGAATAACTGTCCTGCTTTAATATCATCTACATATAGCCAAGCACGGCAATCTACGAAGAGGGTCAAAGCTGTCTGAAAATGCACTGCTACACTTTCAGCTCCTTCTTCACCTAGATTTAGAGTTAGCCATTAAAACAAATCCAACTATGAGAATTATTTAATCAACAACATCACTGAAATATATCATATCAGAAATGCATTGGTCTTATCTTGCACTGAAACAATATGCCTGGCTCTCTTTATTCAAGGGTAAATGCTAATTTGACCGCTGTAGTTGCAATTGCGATAGACTTTTTAGAAGAAATATTTGGTCCACAATTTTAAGTCCAGGAGCACTAATGTTGGAGGAAAAAGCTTAAATAATGATTGAAAAACTACATCACAATATGTTCAGAACATGTTTGCAGAGGTCTAAACAACAGGGTTAGCAACTTTTGTACATCATAATCTTTGCAATTTGCTCATTTCAACCATGAAACAAATTTAATGGTATTTTTGCAACTACCTCTGTATGTTTTAAACTGTTCCCCAGCACAGTTTGTGTTGGTACCTCCTCAAAATGTGTTCCTTCAACCATTTTTCAACAAGCTGATAATTCCACTAAAAGCTCACCATCCCTTATTAAGCGGTCTTGCTAACAAACTAAACTAGCACCAACAACCCCACACTGGCGCACACGCACACACACTCCTCGGCGGAGGTAAATATATGTGTATACTTCTCTCATTATACTGTATTCCTCATTTGGGCTTGCTAATAACAAGCTCTCACTGACTGAGCAAATTGTTGTTAGGGAATATAATTAGCTGTGGCTCAACAATGCAGAGGCCTATTATGGCTATTACTGCAGCCGTAATAGTGTATCAATCAGAATAATAAGAACGGAGACCGCTTCCTCATCACAGCCACATAATGAGATAGATTCTTTCTCAAGTTTGCGTTTCGGGGTTGCAGACTTTCTCTGATGTGCCGCGATGCTTTTGGCTGGGTCTGCGCGAGCGTTACCTGGCTGCTATATAAGTGGGGATAATTACAGATGATGGGCCGGTGATCAGCTTGCAGGTATGGGAGCCACCGCGGGCCCTACACCTTTACAGCTCCCCTGCCCCGAGCTTGGCACCGTCTCCTCGCCTCTAAGTCTCCAGCTGTCCAGTGGGGTGCGCCAAGTCACAGCGGGAGCCTTCCTAGAAATTTGAAAAGGGGGGGTAAAAAAAAAAAAAAGAGAGGGTACGGGACAGGAGAGGAGAGGAGAGTAGGGATGGGGAGGTGATGGTTTGTTCATGTCTGTAGTCACATTACTCACAAGCAGACGGAGCACGCTGCCAGCACCCAGCATGTCCGCCCACGCGCCCCTGCCCCGCCGCTTAGACCTCACGGTTGGAGGAGATGATGGAGAGAATCTGGCATCCAGCGGGGGGGGAGAGGGGGTGAGGGGCGCGGGGGGGGCGGCGGGTGAAGAGGAGCCGGAGGAATCTGAAGCTTCACCTGCATCCTACTGGCCAGCCTTTGGACAGCAGCTGCTCCTATGGTAGTGTCACGTCTCCTCATTGGGGTGGGGTGGTTATAACGGAAAACTATTTCTGAAAGCAGACAGTTGCGAGTTTGCGTTTTAGCAGCAAAGCATAGAAATTGTTTACATTACATCCGAAAACGCTAAAGTACCACTTCACTTTAAAGTTGGCTTTTACACAGTACATGCTTGTAGTTAAATGACTGCACAGACATATCCCAAACTGCAAAATTCTCGATGGGATTTATACATTTATTTAAAAACACTTGATTATTTCGAATTACAATAAGTGGGATATTATTAAAACTAACCACACAAAAAATTACAGCAAAAGAATAGTTTTAAAAAGTTATGGCGCAATCCTTTGACATTTTTTTGGGGGGGGGGGGGAGTCTTGAGGGGAAAAAAGTTGTTATTATAAATTAAAGCTTTAAAGGAATGTAAAAATATATATACTTTACTTTGTCAACAAAAATGCAACTTCCCCGTTGGATTGAAAAAAATAAAAAATAAACCCAAACAAAAACAAATATAGACAATTTATTTACAATATGCGACTGAGTGGAATATGAAAAACATTATGCCAACACTAAATTTGTCTTTATTTACGGCTTAACCGGATCAGACAATTGCTGAGAATAATATTCAGTGTATTAAATAAACAACAAATAAGAAAAAAGCTGCCTCGTTTATCATGAGCCCTGAGACAGCTTTTTCATCCAGGCTTCTCTGAGGCGGCCGGAGCGCGTTACCGCCGCGTGCCTAGTGGGGGCTCTAGTGTACCGCACATCCCGGTTGGCGTGAATCTGACGCTCTTTTAGTGACTGCTGTTCAGAGCCAGTGGAGCTGATTGTGTTGAGGCTTAGACCTTTTGAACTGCCGTGCTGTACGATTGATATAAGCATTAACCAGGCTTATACACAAATCACAAAGCGCATGGTTAACAATGGAAAGAAAACAAACAAACAAACAAACAAACAAAAAAAAGACTAAACAACTACTCACACTATTGTCTGTCTCTTCTGTCGTGTAGTGTGACGTGGTCGTGGAAAATTCAGTTTAAACGCTTGTGAGTGGATGCATGCGTTGGCTGGTCTTCCTCAACTATGCCTTTGTGCCTGTTCCAAGGTGGTGAACAGTACTTGATGAGCCAGCTCTGGAGACCTCTGAATTTTAATGATGTTGGAGATGATATTGTGTGTCCTTCAGCTTGTTATACTGACACAAGCACTCCATAAATCATCATACCTAGCTATCGTAAAATCAATACCAAACTGCTACCTCAGCGCTAACCCGTAATAAGTTTTTCAGGCCGTCTAACAGCTTAAACTTCGCCGTAATGCCGTTCGACCTATAGGTTAAGATCAGAGCATGCTTAATTTGTTTTGTAATAGAGACTTTCTAATCCTTAATGAAGCGCCTATTAGGGAGGCTTTTGTTGGCACATTGGTGATCAGTTGGTGGAACAGCCACAGCAATTAAGTTTGAATCTTTGTCCTGGAGCTAGGGAAAAAAAAAGAAGAAAGAAAGAAAGAGAAGAGAAAATAAAAAAGGCGGCGGGGGAAAAAAGAGAAAAGCTCCAACGGTCAATAAATGTTAATCCAGTCAGAAGTCGTCTGTGCCTTTGAACAGGAGTCATGCTGCTTTTTTTCACATGCACTTGCTTCATCCCTCCCAAAGAGAGAGGCCATCCCTTAAGGAGAGTGCCACTGATCCTCAGAGCAGACCTGCACACACTAATAAGAGCCCATGTGTAAGCAATATTCTCCAAATTAAGCACATTATACCACTGGCTTTGTGCAAAACCTCAAACATAAGTGCAGCTTTTGAAGCAGTTCCTAAAAAGTTCATGCGACTAAATTATACACATGTACTGTACCAGGAACAGGGAAGTATGCATTTATCGGAATTATGAAGATGGGTTTTGATCATATTGATAGTGCAAAAGAAGTTTGGTTCGTCTACAAAGTCTAAAAGGTTGCCGTCTATGGAAATCCCAAACATAAAGAGATTAATAAAAAATAAAAAAACAGATATTGGCAGCAAACTTTTATATTGACACATTTATTTAATATAATATATTTGCGTATTCCATTGTGTCTTATGGACATTATTGAAGCTGTTTCTAGGAGAATGTCCGGTATTTCTCTTTTCAGGGTACGGACAAAAGAGAGAGAAAAAGGATTTAACTAAATTCCACCTTGAAGTTTTAACATTGCGAAATTGAAAAAGCGGAAGATGAATGAACGCATGAAATTGAAAAAAATAATAATAAAAAAATAAAAACAGCAACAAATGTAACTTATATTCCCCGCTCGCTTGTACCAGCGCACACTTCATCCCAGACAAGATGCAAATCACAAACGAAACGCACGAAATGACAAGCCTCATGTAACCTTCCCGAGCTCGCGCTGCTGCTGCTGCTTTGTTTTGTTCTTTTTTTTTTTTTCCTTTCCACAGAATGATAGCTATAACTGGGGCGGCGTTTTCGGGAAGACGCACAACATATGTAAAAGCCTTTTGCACAAGAGAGAAGCCATTGCCACAATTTCTGAAGCGTAAACAGCTTATGAAAGTCAAATGGATGTGTGGCATAATCTGACACGCCGAGTCGCCGCTTCAAAAAAAAAAAACACATCCCCTAACAAACCGCCCGGCGCCGCAGACAACAGCCACGCACAACAGTTGGATGTTTTGAAAGCGCCACAGGTGAGAGCCTGCGCGGAAATCACATCCTCCGCACCAGATTACAGAGTATACGAGCATCGACGTGATTCAGGAATTAGCCGTGACCTCCGACTTTCCAAAAAGATTTAAGCGTCACGTTACACCAATTAGCTTCCGCGCGATGTCCTTTTGATTCAGGCATAGGAACGCCCTCGTATACCTGTGGTTTTTGGCCGCGGACAGAGGCAGTGATTTACGCCCGGCGAGAGGTGGTGACCAATTGTCCGAGGTGCGGCTGGCTGACCTCAAAACATGTGTGTTTATAGGCTCTTGATTAGACAGCCAACACAGCACAGGCAGACGGAGAGGGGGAGACCTGCAGGAGAGCAGAGACAATATTTACTCTACACAATGACATTTAAGCACCAAATAATATAAAATATACCATATGTTCAAAAATACAAATTATACTAAAGGGTAAAATATGCTTTATTGTTGCCTTTGCATTATTTGCTTTCTTAGAGGGCACTAAAACAACATCTACTGTAGCCTATATTAAAAAAAAGTAAGTAAAAAATACCTTTACACAATTGCAATTTTAAGAAGCAAATCGTCAGTTCTACTTTCTATCTAATTTGTTCCTTTTTATGACAACAATATATATTCTATAATTGTAAATAATTTCACAAACATATTATTCTGCTCATACATTAATTGCATACCAATCCATCGAGTTCTTTCTTCTTCTTCCTCTCTTAAATAAAGGCCGTGGAGCTCATTTGTGTTGCCTCTCGGACATGATAGAACAATAAATCCCCGATATTGATTTTTAATATGAAATCAATACTGCCAGCGGATGATGCATGTTGTTAGCTTTAATTTAACTCGACTCATATCACCTTCATTTTCAGATTTACTTCGCCCCGAGTGAAGCGGACGTGAAACATATGCTCACACACCGGTTTGGGAGAAGAAGAAGTATTTTTGTGTTCCGTTTGTTTGAATGTATTATTTCTTCCGACGCGGGGCAAATTGGAGCTGTCAGCGGCGTCCCGTGTGATCCCCGTGACTCTGATGGGGCTGTTAGGGACAGGCGGGCCAGAGCGGGGCAGGAGGGGCAGTAGGGGCCGAGCTGAGCGGGGGGTGAGGGGAGACCGGCGGCTGTGTGGGTGGGGCGGGTCACTTCCAACATGACCTAGCACCTCGGACTGCGCTCCGAAAAGTGAAATCCTGACCCCAACACCAATCCCTCTCTGTCAAACAAGGAAGTGAATGGTGTTTAGTTTTGTCCAACTCAGATGAGACATTGCAGTTTTACCCAATGCTTCGCTATAGGAGCGATTTGAAAAAATGCGTCTTGAAGACTTCATAAATAAGAATATTCATAAAACAGATGCCCAACTTTTACTGGCACAGCTTGGCCTGATACTAGGCAATTTTTTTCCGTCTTTCCCATTGAGATGAAGAAGTTATTTATACATTTACAGAGCCTATTTTTATCATTAGATTTTATTCTATACAACAGTATGATATATTTGACAATTTTAATCAGTTAAGGTATATTCCATACAAAAATCCATTCAAATCATGAAAAAGTAACTATAACTAGATTTGAGTTAGCAGCAGATATTGCCATGACAGTGATCTCAATCTTAATGGAAGGCCCAAGGTTAAAGCTTCAGTGTGGCATTACAGTGAGTTCTGTTATTGTTAGTTTACACAGGTTCACCAAAATACACTAAGATTCCAACATATCCCCTGATGTCACTTATCTTGCATAAAAATGATGGCGAGTCTAAATTAGATCCATAGGCAGTGACCCCTGTTCACACATGGATGTAGTTTTTCACAATTGTATTATCTGCCAGAAAGTCCAGTGTCGCCCTTTGTTGAGCATCTGCAGAGGAAAAAACAGAGATAATAAAGGTCTCTTTATGATGAGTCTCCAGCACACACAGCCACAAAAAACTTAAGAGAAAAGATCTATCAAGAGGTGGGAATTACACTGCCCTGTGCCGGGCTGGGAGAAATGAAGCAGGCATTTGTGAGCTTGCTGGCAACATAACCTTCAGAAACATCCTATTTTTCATTAGAGTTGTGTCAGACAGCTATGCCTTTAATAACATTCATCCCCGCACCAAGGAGAGGATAACTCAAGCTTTAGCACATAATGAATGGGAGAATAGGGCCTAGCAGCCAGGGCTGCAGTTCTGCATTCACTGCACACAGCAGCAGCAGCAGCAGCAGCAGCAGCACCATGCAAATGAACAGTCACTCCTCTGAGGTGGCTCTCTAATGTAACTCTGTTAATTACTGTAATTAGAGCCAGGGCCGGCACAGGCGACTAACAAGCCACATCCTAATGATCTGTGCATTTCAAACTCATCTTCCGCCATAAAAACATGTCAGGAGCCCTGCAAGAAAATTGCAAATTGCTAAATTTGCTGACAAGGTGGAAATATTTCTGCTGACTGCACGCCGCCAGCCAGTGATGGATGCATTCTTGACACAGTCTTGGTGTTTAGACTTAAGAAATAATGAGTATCAATGTCCCAGGCACAGAATATGTAAAGATGAAAGAGCGCTGGGTGGCTTTAATTAAGGCAGGCTGAGGCAGGAGCAGCTTTCAAACAGAGTGACCCGACATGATCAGCTTCTTATTGCTGTCATTTTTGTGCTGAATTATAGCACTGAGGAATGGCCAGCGCTTTAATAAGACCGACATAATGTCAGCGCCAGTGAGCCAGAGGCAGACAGCCTCATGCAAATGCAGCCCATGGACATATCTTTGATTTCAGAAACACTGGTTACAGCAGGGAAACTACATGTACGGCAAGAATGAGTAACTGGCTCACCATAGTTTGGTGCAATTGGATTTCACTGCATCATTACAACTGTGGGGGTTGTAGGCACTTATTGTTCCACTGTCAAGTAAAATATTTTGCTTTTACAAATGCCCTCAGGCAAGTTCCTTCTCTCCACATCCAGAGAGGGAAAGCAGACTTCTCATACAGAGAGCACGCCAAAATATCCCCTATTATGTCTGTGATGCATCAAATCCCTTCTGTGGCCTTCAAGCGGAGTTTCTCCCCAAATTCTGAAGGGCGACATGGTCAATATATGAAACACCCGAGGCCACGTCCAAGCTAATACTCCACACTTCTTCCTTTCACTAAGCCGCACTTGTACCAATCTCATCTTTTCAAAGTCTGTGCTCTTGAGGACAAATCAAAGGCTCCATTTTACTAATGTAGCACTGAAGACTGCGAGGTGGCTTCAGGGATAATGAGGGACTGTGGAGATGTGAAACAGACAGCCTGATGTGTAATTAGGACAGAAAGTTCCAGTGATGCCAATGACACCACTACAGGAAATAGGGCCATTAAGTGCTGTATAAAATGTACTGTATAAAACAGCTCATTCATTTTCACATCCTTTTATTACAACTCCTTGTGTGGTTACAACTAGGCTTTTTTTAAGTTAAGGTACAGCTTTTACACAGATGTTAAAGGAATGTCAGCTTAACGATCTATGAATATATTTAGCATAATTAGAGTTGTGACTCGACGGACAGGTACATGGATACTTTTGGTCCACAGTGAATCCTAAAAGATTTCGGACGACTTCAATTATGTCTATTTTACTATAATGTAAAATAATACTTTTGGAAACATCTCACACCGACTACCTGACAATACTGCATTAGAAATAAAACATTTTAAGTGTTGAAAAATTATGAAAAAGAAAAACAAAATCTGCTGACCTTTTCCAGTATTCTCAGTCGTGCTTGTTTGAAATCATTCACCACAGTTTAGGTCTTATTATCTACTTATTATTATTAAGAAACGCTAAAGCGGCCATTCCCTAAGTCTGGGACATCGTGGCCCCCTTATGTTTCCCAAAAAATTCTCATGGCCCCCCATATTGATAATTTCCTCAATTTAATGGAATTGTTTTTATTTTACAGCAAAAGTTACATAAAAAAGCAACATCTAGCAATAACTGTAGCCTAAATACTGATTTTAAGTCATACATTTTTAGAAATAAATACATGTTTCCTTTCAAAATATATTTTTGTTTTGTAGACAAGCTTTGGGGCCCCCTGTAGCGCCTCTGAGGCCCCCCAGAGGGCCCGGACCCCACTTTGGGAACCATTGCCCTAAAGCATCAAAATGACAGCAAACTTTTGCTCGAAAAGTACTAGTAAGTAAGTAGTAAGTTGCAAAAACAATGAAACAACAGTATTTACCTAAAGTAATATAAAGAAAATAGGGAGAAAAAATTATAAATGAAGTAGATGATAAAGATTGAGCCGAAAAATATATTGTTTCACTGTCATTTACGAAAAGACAAGTCGACATAGTAATTACTTTGAAAGGCCTACTACTCATTGCTTATTACGGAGAAAAGTACAGCTTCTATACGGCCAAACTACATTGAGAACGTGCGATGGCGCCTGATCTCGAAAGCTAAGCAAGGCCAGGCCTGGTTAGTTCCAAGATGTTTGTCCATGGACTTGAAATAAAACCGTCAGTTTGATACGAATACCACAGAAATAAGCAGCGAGGCATGAATACGCGCTGTAACCGCTGCATTCCCCTCTCGGAGTTCATCAGTGAGTGCGGCGGCCATGTTGTGCGGAACTAGCCGGTGTTTGATTGCTCTGATAACATGACAGGACGTCCTTATAGGTGCGGAGGTGTGTCGGCAGCTCGCCGGATAATGAGCCGCAATGGCTGTTAAAAGGCGTTTGAGGGAGATATCATGCTATGTTGCTCTATTATGATTAGGTTTCTCCTTGACAATATGAAAAGATCAAATCAATAGCTACTGAGATTTTGATGATCCGCCCGCCGCTCCCCCATCCCTCCCCGGGCTCTATTGAGAAAGCATCATCTGACACCGCCAGGCCTTCCGCCTCCGCCGCTGTGAAGTTATGTATCTTCGATTAGCGAAACGCTGAAGTAAATTACCCCGCGATTTGGCGCTCCTCCCGAAAAAAAAAAAAAAACTGCCGCCGTTGCGTCGGTGATGACTGGATGCATTGTGTTCCACTTTAAGGCAATTCAATTAGGAGCCATTAGTCCTCTGAGTGATTACCAGTGGCCTATCGATACAGACGAAGGACACACTAATTAAAGGGCATTTAAATGTTTCTCGCCGAGGAGTAATGGGGAGAAACGTAGCATTTAAAGCGCAGTTTAGAGGGAAATATCCGTGCACAGCAAATGACCGACATAACACGCTCACTCTGCTCTCTGCAAATTCCCTTTATAGACAAATATAGAGGAATGGCTCCCCGGGGAACACTCAAATGTGGTCATACAACAGTCACAAGAAGCGAGTCGTCCTGCCTGAATGGAGACACCAAATCACATCGCGCAGATAAAAATGAGCAGGACAGATAAACAGCAGACTGATGTAGAATTATGGCTTGTATTTAGCACACATATGTGGAATGAAATACTAAAAGCAAGGTGCAGATTATCTCTCTTTTTTTAATTGACTGTCACTGGGATATATCAGAATTCATTGTATGTGATGGATCGCTACTTTTACTGCCTATCATGGAGCTAATTTCATTCTCAGACAAATGGTGGTAATTATGCTGAAGGAAGGGAACAATTCCAGAGCTGCTTCCTTTTTGTATTATGGGCACTTTGCAGCTTTGTTCACAGAATTACGCTCCATGAGAAGAAATCATCAAAAACTCTACACATTGCATACAAACGTACACATTTGCTCAATAGAAGTCGGCTGATGTGTGTGTATTTTTGCACCATGTTTTACATATTCATTTTACTTTAATTGGTTCGAATGCTTTGTTATGGGGCGAAGAGCGGGAAGTTCCAGCAACATGTGCTACAGGTTTTTAAAACACAGGGTTGCAGCTAAGCTCTGCCCATGTTAAAGGGCTTTTATTATTAGTTTTTACCCTCATTACATGAAGAAACAAAGTGCTAAGTCCTTCATTGAGTTAAGCCGAAAGATAATATCAGCCCACATTTGCTGGAACTTTAAGATCAATAGCCAAAACAGCTGATCTATTGGTATTCCTACAACAAACCTTCAGGGCATTTCATAGTACACGGCCATATTTGTCGCGTGAAATATCAACAAACTTAGATAATTACAACCTTACTTGGTAGCTATGCCAAAGAAATGTTTCCCACAGAAGGAAAACAACAACACACTTTAACCAAACTGGCAAAGTGGATGTACAGCAGTAGTAGTAATAGTAGTTGAAATAGCAAGTAATATTATTCAATAAGAATTCATTCTGGACATACCAGTACTATACAAGAAACGACAAAATGTTTCAAACTAACAGTAAATTCATTACAGAGATATTTTGTCTACCTTATGCAGTTAAACAACTACTTAAACTGGTCGTAATCTGATATTTCATTTTGTAGCGTTTCCTGGGCTCTCTCCATCCATATCGGCCCAGCTCTCAGGTACAGAATGGAGCTTTGTGTTAACATAGTGCCAGCGTTATTGATTAAAGTATGATAAGAAGAAGCTCAAGTCCCCAGGCAGAGTCTCTACAGCCATGATTAAATATGCTGCTCCGAGCCCGGACCTATATCTCACACAAATGCAAACCATATGCCTCTACGGTGGATACTGCAAATGATCTCCCCCACTAATGAAGAATCAAAGAGTATGAGAGGCCTGGAAGTGAGCAGCACTGCATTACGGCTCCATTTAAGGTGACAGTAAATATAGTCCATAAGCAGCTCGCCGGCGCTATGCATCATCCACTTGTCCCAAATCCAAAAGTTGTGATTAGCTTTGAATTATTTGGGACAGTTGGAGTAAATCACGCTATTATTACCTCTGCCTACAGGGGGTTTCAGTTTTAGATCCTGTGCATTTGAAGGTCAGCGTGATTATGATTAAGAATAATAAGGCATTACTACTTTAGAAGAAAAACTCCCACACAGGTTTTAGAGACGGTATGCACAGAGGACAAAGCCTACATTTGAGAACAATGCAGTGTGAAGCAGATATTAAAAAAGGCAGAAAAAATGTTAGGACTAGTTTGCAGTCGAAGGCGGGTGCCTCGACGACCTGGTCCGCATGCGCAGCTTCTGTCGTGCGGGACATGGAACGTCACCTCGCTGGGGGGAAGGAGCCTGAGCTTGTGCGGGAGGTTGAGAGATACTGGCTAGATATAGTCGGGCTCACCTCCATGCACAGCTTGGGTTCCGGATTCCAACTCCTGGAGGGGGCTGGACGCTCCATTTCTCTGGAGTTGCCCGCGGGGAGAGGCAGCGGGCCGGGGTGGGCTTGCTCATAGCCCCCCAGCTCAGCCGCCACGTGTTGGAGTTCACCCTGGTGAACGAGAGGGTCGCGTCCCTACGCCTTCGGGTTGGGGACAGGTCTCTCACCGTTGTCTCGGCCTACGGGCCCAACATCCGTGCAGAGTACCCGGCCTTCTTGGAATCCCTGGAGGGGTACTAGATGGTGCTCCGACTGGGGACTCCGTTGTTCTACTGGGAGACTTCAACGCCCACGTGGGTAACGACAGTGAAACCTGGACAGGGGTGATTGGGAAGAACGGCCTCCCCGTTCGGAACACGAGTGGTGTTCTGTTATTGGACTTCTGTGCTAGTCACGGTTTGTCCATAACGAACACCATGTTCGAGCACAAGGGTGTCCATAAGTGCACGTGGCCCCACCACCTGGTGGTGTCAACTGATCACCACCAGGTGGTGAGCTGGATCCGCAGGGGAGGAAGCCGGTCAGACCTGGCAGGCCCAAACGTGTTGTGAGGGTCTGTTGGGAACGTTTGGTGGGTCCCTCTGTCAGTAGGGTCTTCAACTCCCACCTCCGGAAGAGCTTCACCCAGATTCCGAGGGAGGTTGGAGACATGGAGTCCGAGTGGACCATGTTCTCCTCCTCCATTGTCGATGCGGCTGCTTGCAGCTGTGGCCATAAGGTCTCTGGTTCCTGTCGCGGCGGCAATCCCCGAACCCGGTGGTGGCGCCAGGAAGTAAGGGATGCCGTCAAGCTGAAGAAGGAGTCCTACCTGGCCTTGTTGGCTTGTGGGACTCTGGAGGCAGCTGAGAAGTACTGGCAGGCCAAGCGTGCTGCAGCTCGTGCGGTCGCAGAGGCAAAAACTGGGGTCTGGGAGGAGTTTGGAGAAGCCATGGAGGAGGACGATTGGTCTGTCTGAGATTCTGGCAAACCATCCGGCGCCTCAGGAGGGGGAAGCAGTGCTTCACCAACACTGTTTACAGTGCGGGTGGGGAGCTGCTGACCTTGACTGGGGATGTTGTCGGGCTGTGGAAGGAGTACTTCAAGGATCTCCTCAATCCCACCGTCACGTCTTCCGATGAGGAAGCAGAGGCTGGGGACTCGGAGGGGGCTCGTCCATCACCCAAGCTGAAGTTAACGAGGTGGCTAGAAAGCTCTTCGGTGGCAAGGCTCCGGGGTGGATGAGATTCGCTCTGAGTACTTTAAGTCTCTGGATGTTGAGACGTGTCAGCCAAGACAGCCCTATCTTGGCTGACACGTCT
Source organism: Neogobius melanostomus (assembly GCA_007210695.1). Lineage (NCBI taxonomy): Eukaryota > Metazoa > Chordata > Actinopteri > Gobiiformes > Gobiidae > Neogobius > Neogobius melanostomus. The sequence goes on from VHKM01000048.1 coordinate 127,137, forward strand.
CTGCAACATCGCGTGGCGATCGGAGACAGTGCCCCTGGATTGGCAGACCGGGGTAGTGGTCCCTCTCTTTAAAAAGGGGATCCCTCCGATCCCCCTTCTCACAGAGGGATCACACTCCTCAGCCTTCCCGGCAAGGTCTATTCCAGGGTGCTGGAGAGGAGAATCCGGCCAATAGTCGAACCTCGGATCCAGGAGGAACAATGCGGTTTTCGTCCCGCTCGTGGCACACTGGACCAGCTCTATACCCTTCATCGGGTGCTCGAGGGTTCGTGGGAGTTCGCCCAACCAGTTAACATGTGCTTTGTGGATCTGGAGAAAGCGTTCGACCGTGTCCCTCGTGGTGCCCTGTGGGGGTGCTCCGGGAATATGGGGCCCTAAACTAAGGGCTGTCTGTTCCCTGTATGACCGTAGCAGGACATAAGTAAGTCAGTAAGTCAGATCTGTTCCCAGTGCGTGTTGGTCTCCGCCAGGGCTGCCCTTTGTCACCGGTTCTGTTCATTACCTTTATGGACAGAATTTCTAGGCGCAGCCAGGGCTGGAGGGTGTCCGGTTTGGGAACCTCAGGATCTCATCTCTGCTGTTTGCAGATGATGTTGTTCTGTTGGCTTCATCAAATCAGGACCTTCAGCACGCTCTGGGGTGGTTTGCAGCCGAGTATGGAGTGGCCGGGATGAGGATCAGCACCTCCAAATCCGAGGCCATGGTTCTCCACCGGAAAAAGGTGGCTTCCCCTCTTCAGGTCGGTGGGGAGTCCTTGCCTCAAGTGGAGGAGTTCAAGTATCTCGGGGTCTTGTTCACGAGTGAGGGACGGATGGAGCGTGAGATCGATAGACGGATCGGCGCGGCGTCAGCAGTGATGCGGTCGCTGTATCGGACTGTTGTGGTGAAGAGGCAACTCAACCCTATGAGGCAACTCCTGTTGTGATATTGGGCTATACAAAACCATTGATTGATTGATTGATTGAAGAGGAGCTGAGTCAGGGGGAAAAGCTCTCGATTTACCGATCGATCTATGTTCAACCCTCACCTATGGTCATGAGATCTGGGTAATGACCGAAAGAACAAGATTGCGGATACAAGCGGCTGAAATGAGTTTCCTTTGCAGGGTGGCTGGGCGCACCCTTCGAGATCGGGTGAGGAGCTCAGTTACCCGGGAGGCCCTTGGAGTAGAGTCGCTGCTCCTTGACGTCGAAAGAGCCAGCTGAGGTGGCTAGGGCATCTGTTCCGGATGCCTCCTGGCTGCCTCCCTCAGGAGGTGCTCCAGGCATGTCCTGAGGGAGGAGGCCTCGTGGAAGACCCAGGACCCACTGGTGGGACTATGTCTCCGAGCTGGCCTGGTGTCGCCTCGGGTTCCCCCAGAACAGCTGGAGGAGGTGTGCGTGGATCGGGAAGTCTGGGCATCTCTGCTGCCTCCGTGACCCGGCCCCAGATAAAGCGGAAGAAAATGGATGGATGGATGGATGGATGGAAAAAATGTTAGCACAATGTTTCTCAACAACTCAAAGGTCATACCGCCTTTGCTATGCCCAATCCCGTCAGATCTTGGAAGCTAAGCAGGGAAGGGCCTGGTTAGTACTTGGATGGGAGACCGTTTGTAACACCAGGAAGCCTAGCGAATGTAGTGAGTGAGTGAGTGGTTGGTGGTGGTCGGAGGGGCCGATGGCGCAGACTGGTTGCCTCGCTTCCGTCAGTCTACCCAGGGCAGCTGTGGCTACAATAGTAGCTTACCACCACCAAGTATGGAGTGAATGAATAATCAGCTGTGAAGCGCTTTGGGTGTCTTGAAAAGCGCTATACAAATCCAAGAGATTATTATTATTATTATTAACTATTTTAATTGTGAGGCTAATTTTAACCCGGATAAGAATAAAGAAATGATGTAAGGCAAACACAAAGTAACATGTTAGTGGCATAAAGTAAAACAGGGGTGGCCAACTAGTCAGAGACCAAGAGCCGAAATCTTCAACCTTGATCCTTTGAAGAGCCACAAAGGCACCGATCATTCACGAGATCCAGGGGCGGTAGTTTAAACTGATTAAATGTAATGTGACCGTAATATTTATTCAAAATAAACTATAACTTTATGCCTGGCCTGTTTATTATATTTTCAATAATTGTATTAGATTTAATGGTTTTACTACTGACAAAGATTGAAATAAATTTATATTAAATTAACTGACATTTTCTGCTGTGCTGTTCTGCTATGACTGGGACAGAATTCGATTTTTTGATTTTTAATGCCTGAATGTGGGCCCTGCCCACTGAGCCCCCTCCTCTGGTTCGCCCCTGGCCTGTGCGCTCAGTGTCTGCAGCTTGGTCCTGACTGGACTGTGCAGAGAATGCACTCTAGGTTGCACAAAGTTCATAAACTTAAATCGGGAGCCTCTGGAGGACATCTGAGATTCTGTTTTATGTTGCATTTGTTACAGTTAGAGCACATGTGAAAGAAAAGTCAATGACTTTGCGTATTTCCGCGTTACGATGTCGCTCTTCGCATCATATGCTTCATTAGAGCTCCGCTTTTTTCCATTTCCTAATTTTGATCTTTTTCTGTTAATATGAGGCCAACTTTCATCAAATAAAGAGTAGGCTAATCAGAAACGCACAGAAGCTGATCCCAGTGCCACAATCTGCCTGACTGTTGTTTAACCTACATCCAACTTGAGTGAGGCTGCAGGCACCTTTTACACGCCGCCTCGAAAAGGAGGGAGATTCGGACTCTCATTCATGTGTGTAGAGATGGGAAACAGGGTCTGTAGGACTATGGTTGGATTTTGGTAAAGATTCTTAAAGACTGTTACAGTTTATGGGAAATATGTACCAATTCTTTTGCAAAGAGCTGCATTGTATTAAACATAACCAATCATGCAAAGAGCCGCACTCTGATTGGCCAAGAGCCTCATGCGACTCACCATATAACCATATAACTACACAAAGCATATTGTATCTATAAAGCGACTAAGCTTTTTTGAGTCTGAAGCTGTAATGCATTAGTAATTTCTCTATGGTACATTAATTGTGAATCCAATAGGGCAGTGGTTCCCAACCTTTTTGTCTTGCGGACCCCTTGGACCATTTATTGGTACTCTGTGTACCACCTCCCTCAACAGTTGTTGCAGTTTATTTAGTCAAAAGGACTGTTTCCAAGTAAAAAAGACAGTGGCTACGTTTACATGGTCAGAAAAGTCAGATAACTGGAAAAATCAGATAACCCAATAATATGATGTGTTTACATTTTCTTCAGAGTATCCAAAATTTCAGGTTCTACATGTGCCAGTGCAGATTTGGATTTTTAGAGCAACTAATAAATCTCCCCACCCCTTCCTTCCATCAGGCCCATCTGCAGAACCAGGTGGAGACTTCTTGAGCTTGGCAGCCCAGTAAATACAGCACATCTAGTAACTCATAGGTCTAGGATTCAAACTCGGTCAGTCTTATTTTCTTTAGTAAGTGTAGTAGTAAAGTAAAGTAAAATATAGCACAAACTGTGCTTCAGCTTCTATTAAAATGTGTGGGTGAAGAGAAGGGAGCTATGATTTAAACAGTAAATAATGGGACTCAAACTCGCAATGCTGAGAATGGAGTAATATTCTGCACCTCTCGACTGCTGGAAACATACTGCACTTTATCTACACAAAAATTATACATTTATTTCATGGATCTCTTTTGTGTTTTTTATTTCATTTGTTATCAAAATACTTCTTAAATACAGTCTTTTCATAATATCTTTGTCTTGTGAGTTTGTAGCCTTTTCTTTTATTATCCTGGTTAGTTGAGGCACACGTGTGAAAGATCAGTAAGAGGTCAGATTACATGAATATCAGATAATCTATATCAGATTATGACATGCCAGGTCAATAATCTGAGAACTCCAGAAATCAGATGATGATCAGATGACCGTTTTGGAAGCCAATGTTGTATTCTAAATAAACCCAAAATACTCCCTATGCATTTTACTTTCACTTTCTTTATTCATCTGAAATAGCTCCAAGTACCCCCTGCTAAGTCCTCGAGTACCCCAAGGGGTACAGTACCACTGCAATAAGGCACAATAGTGTCGACCCGACACCCGCAGGCCTGCGGATTCGGTTGCACATATTTTTTTTATTTTGTCTTTACATTGTTGGCTTACAACATACAGTGCATTCTTATTCATAAATACCACACAAAGTTGTCTGTCGGCTTTTGTTGAATGTTTAGTTTATGGGGTAAATGTTCATTTGCATGTTTGTTTAGATGTCGCCCGGCCTTTCGCTTCTGTATGACTTTGATCACCGCTACAAATGCGGCACAATAGCAGTGCTGAAGCACATATGTGACACGCACACGTGATGAAAATAATGCATCAGCAAGAAACAAGGTAAAACTAAAATAACAAAGACACAGCATCTCACTAACCAAAGGAGATTAACTTCTTGTAGTGTCAGGTAAGATGCTCCACTTTAGTCCAAACTCCGTTTAGTTTGACAGAAAGAGTTGTCCATGACGTGGTGAAAGTAAAGCCTAATGATAGTTTCTGCTCCTCGTTTCCTGATAAGTCCATAAGCGATTTCAAAGGTTCCTCAGCGATGCAGTAGCAAAACAAAGCATCAAGTGCTAATTCGCCACTGTAAACACGTGAGGCGTTCCCATTTGAGTGACAGCCAGCTGCAGCGTGACGCATGCCGCTATTTTTTTTTAATGTGCGGTTCGGGTCGGGCCGGGTCGGAAAACTGAGACACTTTCTTTGGGTCGGGTTTAATTTACAGCGGGTCGGGTTGGTGCGGGTCAGAAAAAAAGCAGACCTGCGCATCACTAAGGCACATTGTCAGTGATGTTACATGGGTAATGGGATGTTTTTGGGATGGTTTTGAAAGAATCATACATCCTCACCCATCCGACCTGACAGAGGGTGATCAGATCGTGGCCTGTGTCCAAGCAGCAACTCACGGTTCTCCCCAAAGCCTTTGCCACTGTGGGTCGACCTGACCAGCATGTTTTTGGAGGTAGTAGAAATTATAGCACTGGTCAGCTTCACCTTCTCCTTCTTCCTCTTCCTCCTGCGCAGCTCCTTCCGCTACAGTTTTTCACCATCTTTTGGGAAGAGCTTAGCAGTTGATCTGTTAGCCAGAACGTCCATTAGCCAGAACACTAGAAGGCATGTGTGGCTTAGCTGTGAGTCTCGCTTGGATACCTCCTCGTTTGTCCCTTCCTTGTTTTCTGTAGCGCGTCTTGTGACACCTTGACTGTGCTGCAGGTCTCGGGGCTCTTGGTGCCTCTTCAGTGTTTCAGAAGAAGACATTTGTAGGTCTCAAATATGGTTTAGCTGATAAGCTACTGTAGCTGTTTACTTTTAAAAAGCTGCTTTCTTCAGGACCATTATGGACTCTTTGCAGTAAAAAAAATCCACCGAACCCCACAAAAACATGGCAAAGACGTACAAAAGCATCCAGTAAAACAATGTGGAACACAGAAATCACAAATGCAGTTCACAGAAAAAGGCACAAAAAAAAGCACTCATACCGAGAGAGAGGGAGGTTGCTGCCTGTTTACACATAATACCCCGGATAAATACATAAAAGTGGACATAATATGCACACAGGGCTTAAAAGTTGACTTAAAATATTATTTTGGGTCCCTTAGCATCAGACACATTTTTTTAGGTTTTAGGTTGTCCGTCTACCCCAGGGCAGCTGTGGCAACAATAGTAACTTACCACCACCAAGTATGGAGTGAATGAATAATGCAATGTAAAGCGTCTTTGAGTGTTCAGAAAATGCGCTGTATATAAACCAATGCATTATTATCATTATTTTATAATTTAAAATTATGTCTCTATAAAAATAGTGACAATAAAATATAGGCACTAGAGCTGGAGAAGACTTTGACTGAGGCGTCTCCCGCTGGCAGCTGAAGGAATTACTTATCTTATCTTATTACTTAAAAATCTGAGGTTTACAGGTTCAGCTCAGCAAGGGGGACAACGTTATAACATCAACCAACATATTTGTTACATTGGGATATAAAGAATGTGTTAGGAAAGGAGAAAGGAGTTCCTCTGTTACCGTTCAAATAATAATAATAATATAATCTTGGTTTGAGATGTTCAAGTACTGTAGTTGTATTTTAATAGTTGTTTTTTTCTACTTGTACTAAAAAGTAGAAACTTAAAACTAAGCATAGGATAGTGTAATGTACATGCAACGTCCTGTTTTGACATTTAGCATTGTGTAAATATGTGTTTAGCAGAAATAGTCACATTGCTAGCTTGGACACAGTGAGAATGAGCCAATAAAGGATACAAGAAAAGTGCCAGTTTTACAATGCGTAACAAAAGATATTTATGGCTACATTAAGTCCTGTACAGGGTCTTTTGTTCATCTTAATAAACTCCTGGTCCTTGGCATGAGTGATCTGATTGGTCCTCACACACTATTTTCTTTTATAGGAAGATTTTTTTTCCCCACCCAAGTTACTTATTATGTGATGATATCTATCTTGCTTTTCATAGTCTAATTTTGCATGCCAGCTGCAGTCTTAGCAACGTGGCTGAAATAACAGTGAGAAATGTCCCCTTGGCGTGACTTTTATTCCTCACCTTATTCCCAATGTCATTCATTTGCCACTGAAGGTAACAAGCCTTTTCCACTGGCTGCTCTGTAACGGCAGACCTTTAATAGCCATTTCCCGGTGTGGCGCGGGGAGAGAGGGGGAACATGTTTATTTGTGCGCCTCTCTCTGCTCCGCTCACCAGCCGCTGGCTCCACAGTGATTCATGGGCCTGACAGATGCCTGCTGCAGCTGGATCTGTCCTTGATCATCCCAAAAGCCTGGACAGCACTGTCATTCACCATTGCCCAAATTATCTCTGTATTGACTGCAGAACCCTCTGTGACAGCGCCGTAATGGCTAATTACCCAGGATGCTTTGGGTACTTTTAAACCCCAGAGTGTTCCCCTTGCTGTCGGGGCGGTGACTGTGCGAGGGCCAGTGTTAGCTGCACCACCTGAGCACCTCGGCTAAGGACCAGAGCAGAGTGTCACACAGCCACAAACATGGCATTTGGTTTGCTCAGAAATATGTAGTGCTGCTCAAATAACAAAACACTTTTCTCATGGTCTCTCTCGGGCTGTCGCTCGTGACATGTGATAGGAATGAAATGTGCACATAAATTACCATTTACGCTTTGTCTCCTCGTGTTGCCTTCTGCCGATGTCGGGGGAATTACTTTGTGGAACTCTCAGAGTAAATGATCAAAATCAGTCATGTTCAACTCACAGGCTGACTTAAATCATTCTCGCTTTGTAAATATACAAACATACAACGCTGACACTGCACGGCTCAAAGTTGGGCTGAATCCCAACAATTACAACACGGTACTGTAGACTCTGAGACGCACTTGAAGAGGAGGATGACACCAAGAAGAAAATAAAAGAAAGACAGGAGGAAGGTGAGGGAATAGCGGTTACAAAATCCCATTCTGACTCTTAGAGAAGATGATGAGCTCCCAGGAGAGCGGACAGAGCAGAGAGGGGAGCCGCTTTCCCTCACAAGTCCCTGCAGTAATTTGCCACATCCTGTCCGCACAGCCACCATGGAAGCCACTCTGTCTTTAATTACTAGGATAACAATCCCATCCCCTCCTGTTAGCAGCCCGCGTCGCCAGAGCCCAAGCTCTCTGCACACCTCCTCCCCATCGGCGGGTAAACGGATGACCAGTGGCACTGTCTGGACATGGTAGACGGATGGGCACCAAATAAAGTGATAAAAGCTGAGAGAATGGCCGCCCCTCAGTTAGCTGCTGTGATACTGATGGACAAGGCCACGATAATGACACCCAGCACTCACCTGGATAAACTAGTGCTTCTGACAGGCCTGTTAGACCTATACACAAGGGACAAGGCTTCTCTTATGGGCCCACTAGCTCCGAGGGGCTGTAGATAACGGCCACAGGCGCTCGGTACAGTACGCTGACAAGGGCGGAGCTGTGATTTCACTTTTAAAGGGGGCAGAAAACAGTCCTCCTAAGGTCAACACGAGACCGATTGTGTGGTGCCCACCAAAGCTAATAAGGAGGTTGCAGGTTGTTGAGAATTCTATATGGAAAAATAAATAAATAAATATATATATATATTTTTTTCTTTTAAATAACAGAATTATGTCACATCTGCACAGAAAAAAAATCCTTTATAGCACATCCAGTCAGTCCATTCGTCATTGATGTGTATCTTGCTTTGACAAGTCTCCAGAATATGAAGTCCGTGGTTGATTTGAAAATCAGCAGTTACTGGAAGAATTTGGACCAATTGTGCACTATTATATCAGACATATTAGATACAATATTTGTCCCCAATCATTGAGGAAAAAGAGAAATGTGTTCCCAAAACCAGGTGATCAAATTAGGCACAGAGTAAACTACTCATTAATATTAATTGTTTACACAGTAAAATGGTCATATCTAAATGCTGAAATTCTGAGGGGAAGGAAAGGTTCTGCACGCGTGATGCAGTGCCAGGCTAGAAAACACTGGCTAATTTTGTCTAATTTTAGTTACTGAGACGTGGAGCTCCTCAATAAATAAATAAATTAATTAATAAATACGATTTTAAGAAAAATACATTTAATAGATTTTTTATTGATAAATTCAAGTTTTGTCCGTCAACTATTCATTTCCAAACATAAGTAATGTAAGCAAATGCTATGATATTTTACTGTTCTATGAATGTAATAAAATATTATATTGAAGAGTCAGATCAATTTGCTTTTCTCTTTTCACTTTCATATATTGTTGCTGTTCATATTTTGTGTAAAAAAAATAAAAATCATTTGAAACAATAAAAATGTGTGTATTAGATTACATCACTGTTGGACCTACAGGGCCATGGCCTCTGAGTCTGGCCATCGTCTGTCACCCTCAAGATGGCGCATTGTCTGCCTCAGCTCTATTTACATTGGCTTTTGCATACGTATGCTGCACCAGTGAATCCTGACTCCACAAAAACAAAACAAAGAGGAGGGGAGAGCCAGTACTGACAGCACTGCCTCTGGAGCCAGCGCGCAGTGAGATCAGCGCGGGCGCAATGACAGCGCTGAATTAGTGGTGTGTCTGTGGAGCAGCAGTGGGAGGGTCTGATGGTCCTGGGGGTGAAAGGGTTAGGGGGGAGTGCGTCTGTGTTACCAGTCACCTGCTGCTAAATCCTATTAGCAAGGCCCGGGGGTTAAACCAACCATCACCATTAAAGGCCTGTCAGGGGAAAGCCTGCAAATAATAGGGCTGATCGCTACAACTCACAAATAATAAGGTGCTTTGATAGAGGATAATCAATTAGTGATAATAGGACAGCACTTGACATTTGGGGTTGAGGCTCTAAAGAAAAAGTGCAATGAGATCAAAATAACTCATTGACTCAGTCTTCTAACAGATGGAAACAGGCATAATTTAGGTGGACCAATTTCTTTTTGGAAAACAAAATACAGTAGTGATAAAAATTGTAAAAAGTCATGTCGATCAGTATTACTTTTGGATCTTACTAAAGAAACAGGTCTAGTAAATATATGGGATATGAGTCGGAGCTTCAGGAGGAGAAGTGTATCAATCTAAACATTTCCATATGTTTACCAAACTGCGGCAAACTAACCGAGCATAAAGTGGCAGTGCAAGTGTTAAAAGAGATGAGAAGTGACAGTTTACATCTCCAGCCACAATTAACACATTGATGGCGTTTTTTTGCCGGGCCCCTCACAGCGATAATGCCTGTTGTCAAATGTGTTTAGCACGCCAAATCTCCTGGAGCCTTCAGCTAGGCAGCAAGCTTTTGACAGATTGAAGGTTCAGAGATAGGCTATCATGACAGATGGAAGCTGGCATCGATGTTCAGCTCTGGCCAATCACAGGGGACCTGCCCCCCTGATTCTGCGGGCCAACCTTCCCCCTCTGATGGGAGCAGGGGATGGCATTGTTAAGCAGTGCATCTGTGAGACTCAGTCTCTCTGATGGAAGCATAAGGCAAAGAGCTCTCAAGCAAAAGACGGCCACTGCTGTACGCGCATTTCAGATATGATGGGAGCGAGCTCCAGGGAATAGAGACAGAGAAAGTTTGAAAGATTCTGAGGAGCAGAGGAAGACCCTGGAGAGTGGGGAGTGACTGCGGCAAGCTTCAGCTCTTCAGTAATGCCATCATTAAATTTGATGATCACTTTAAACGCTGGCAAACACTGCACAGTCACACTACACTGGAGTTTGACAGACACATTTACTTGATCACTCTAATTAGCAAAATGGCGTTTTTCATCTGACCAACTAAATCTCACCTGTTAAATACTCAATAATGAGTAAAAAAGAATTCTTTTAAAAACCTTGGCTTGTGTATAAAGTGCTCGGTTCTCATACCACAGTATGATTACCCTTAATGAGATCCATCGGAGACGATGGCACAGGAGAAAGTCATTACACTGAGCCTGTTAATCAGACAGGCTTATAGGATTGCAGACATCAGAAAGTGTTGTGAAAGAGAAAAATACAGCAGGGCCTCAGAAACAGAGGAGGGACTGGATAATGAAGTATGTGCCATGTGCTGATGATATCACCACTGTTAATGATCACTATAATGACAGTTCACACAGCACCCAGTTGATTTACAATACACCTACTGTGAAACACCACTGTGACAAACACTGCAGCGCGCACAGCAGAGCAAAAGCGTTTAGTAAAGATTAAAAAGCCATAACCCGGACCCCACAGACACTTTAGGATGCCGCAGGAAAATGAGATGCTTGGTCGCACACTAAAATGTAGATAACTTTTAGATATATGCAGCTCGTCGGCCTGCTCTGGCAGGCAGCGCTCTAAGTTGTTTGGTCTCTCCCTCCCTGTTTAGGCGAACACATTGTTGATTCAGACCCATCATGTTGAGGCTTGAGGTCACCCTGTCTCAGGCTTGGCTAGTTAGCAGCAGCCCACCTGATGGCCCAGAGGAAATCACAGCAGCAGCACTCACAGGAGAGGGCCTGACAGCCGGGCCCCGCACCAGAGAGGGGTCCGTCTAGAGGGGGGCAGTGAGAGGGTCAGCATGGGGGAGGGCGAGAGGAGAGAGACACAATGTTATAGGCACTGCTGAATTTAAGGAGAGTCCACACAGGAAGTGCAGAAAAGTGCTGTTGAGTAGTGCGGCTGACTTTCTGGGTGGTAAACCAGAGAACAGCGAACAATGAGGGAGAAAATGTTTCACAAAGGTCCAGTGACTAAAAACGATTGTCTTTCCTGTTGGATTTTGAATGAAAGAAGAGCAGGCTAATATGGATCCATACAGAGGGCTGGCCTCAGAGCGGTTTGGCCCCACAAGCCGCTTTCTGTGTGTAAATGAAGTGAGGCATCATTGTAAGTTATCCTGGGGCAGTGATGCTGCTCTAGCCGAGAAAATGTTGGCTGTAAAATGCTGTGATGAACAGCAGACATTTCCAGTTCACAAGTCTCCCAGTCTCTCCTGAGAGTCTGCTTCATCCCTATTATAGCCAATAATAGCCCATTGTAGTCAAATGCTCTTCTCTTCACTCTGACTGAATGGGGACACATTATTTACTGTGAGGAGACAATGCTAATACACCGTCACAGAACGTGCTGACAGGAGGAGGCCAAGAATCACAGTTTGGCCACTCTTAAGACAATACACCTTAAATGTAGGATTATTTTAATAAAATCCGGAATGTATATTGTACTGTAAAACCAAATACTACCAGTAGCTGCTTTGGAGGTTTATCTGAAGTACTATTTTGTAAGACCATGCAATTGCAGTTATTTTCTTTCCCCTGCAAGGAAAGGGTCAGCGATTAGATTTGCAAATGATGTTTTTTTACATACATATTCAGTGTCCAATGGCCCTTATAAAACATCCGGGAGCATTAACATGTTAGAGAACTCTAAAATATGAACTACCAAAGTAATATTTGAGAATATGTTTGTAGATGTCTACACTTCATGGTTCGCGGGTACTGTACATAATAATACCCCATGGAGTTTGTTTTCTACAGTGGTCAATATACTGTATATTACACAAGCAATTGCAGCTTTTGCGATTTGCTAATTGCCACTGTTCAAATTGCGCTTAATGTTACAGCTGTACTTAGTCAACACCCTCAAAACATCTATAGATGAGTTCAAAAGTAAGAGCTGAAACACGTATGGAAGTATTGGGCTCTAATGATCAACAAAGCCACACATTCCTCTGTGCGATACTCTATGAATGTGTAAAACAGATATTAAATACAGCAGGATTCCACTGAAGCTATTTATTTACAGGAGGGGTAACAAAACATTTGGTGCAGATCAAAAGCTGTGTGTATTCAAGTACCCTGGTCACTGTTTCCCCCGTTTTGAGCTTATGTCCAAAAGCATCTGGAGACACATTCCTCACGGCAAAGAACTACACCATTAATGCGGCGAGCGGTGCCGCAGCCCCAGAATCTTATTATCTAAGTTGGTTCAGCCTCATTAGCCGTTCTATGCATATTAATGGATGGGAAATGGAAAACTATACCCCATTTAAGAACAAAACATGCTCACAGTGCGGGTATCTCTGAGCTTATGGCACATAACTCACTCAGCAAATTGCAATGATCGCGAACCCTGCTGTTTTCTGTGCACACATGAAGCAGATAGCGCTCCAACAGCCCGCAGTGCGTTCAGACGCCATTATAGCTCTAATCACGGCGAGAGGAAGGGCTTTTTTTTTTTTTACCACTCGTATGTCCCACTGCCGTGTCGCCAAGGCCGGGGTCGTCCACAGTGCCGCCCAGGGTCCCGGAGGAAGAGGTGCACTAATCTGGGACGCATTGAAGCTGGCTTTGGAGACTTACGCGGGCTTATCTGTCACGGTCACGGCAGCATTAAGCGTAAGACCTTAAGTTTCCTGGCTGCGAAGGAGAAAGGAGAGCAAATTAGACTCTTCTCATCTACCTCTTCAGATTGAATCAGTCAAAGGAAGGCTGGGATAATACCTTTGATACTACACTGGTCTGATTATTATGCCTTTCATTTGCTCATTTCATAACAAAAGTTTGATTCAGTTATTTTCAGTCAGCAAAATTGGACATTGACAGAAGCATAACAGTCGACAAAATTAACAAAGCTTAACGGATTTGATGAAGAGTAAAAGAACAAAATGACGGCGCGTCTGCAGGCCCATATAGCCTCAGCACTTCTGCCAACACACCAATGGAGACCTTAGCTCTAGAAACAAATAAAACCTCTGTCCAGTGTCTCATTATCCATGAAAGTATCTCCTCGGCTTCCTCTGTCTAATCAAAGCGGAGGAAAACATGGGAACAAGGCGAGAAATACCTGCACGAGGGAGATTGAGAGAGTTCCCTCCGCACGGAGCATTGTTCGCTCACAGTGAGAGGAGGTAAGGGGCTGCTGGCAGGTGCTGGGCCTGTCAGAGGGAGCAGTAGATGAGCTCCATGCTGGATAACATCTTGCCAAATGCCCGAAGCTTGTCAGTTAAGCGTCTGCTAGAAAAAAGGTGGACAGCTACTACTAACCTCCATGAGAAAGAGCAACAGCAAGTTTCAAGCTATTAAAGAAAAGTATTGAGCTACTTCAGTGCAATTACAAGCATGGCCGTAGAAAGTAAGCCCCAAACTTATTTCAGAACAAAAGTTACTTCTTTAAAAGTGTCACGAAAATATGTTTCTTTACATAGCGCTGGTCAATGGCCAGTCACTGTGTATTTCCCGTGTCTTGATGTTTCTATATATGTGCTTTGCCTTAACATAACCTGATTGTAATTTCGTATATCTTCTTTTGTAAGGCGCATTGAGTTGCCTTGTGTACGAAATGTGCAGTATAAATAAAGTTGCCTTGAATTAAAGTAAGTAAATTAAATTCAAATTAAATTAAAGTAATAACCACCCAATGTGTCTTATCAACTCAACTTGACATTAGTTATTTGTGTTATTTGTCCATGTTTTAATAACGCAACATGGTTTTAAAATGCAAAGACGTTTCTGCAGGCTGGATGCCATTTTTACTTTATTGGATACTGGACAAGGCCCAAATGAATCCATGTTTAAATATAGGAACATATAATCTCAACTCTCTCATTGTGTTTGTTCCTATTAGCGATGGGCTCTTTCTAGCACATCCCACAGTGTAAATGATCCATGCAAGAAGTTTGGTATTGCACCTGCAATACACACTTTCAGTTCTCATGGGACAAACTCAACCCTTAAAGGTGCTAAACAGCACTTTATATTTAGAGTGCACAGGTAGGTGTTTTTAATATTTCTAATATCCAGCTGAAGTAATCCCAGGAGGCAGAGGGAGAGCTTTGCTAATTTCTCTCTGGTGACTTCCACCGTGTCCCCTGCTTACTTTCAGCATCGAAACACTTAGATTATAAATCAATTGGCTGTATTTTGTCAATATATTAATCTCTACAGTAATTTATCAAGTGGAAATAGACTCAATAATGTTATATAGATCTTTCTGGATGAACCAATCCAGCAATATTATTGGTTCAGAAACAAAATAATTAATGGACAAATTAATCTTGGAAATATGTATGTTATTTACAGCCATACTTAGCCTATATAGAGACCCACAAATCAGCTCCAACGAATTCAGGAAAAGTCAAATGAGGAAAGCAATGAATCGGACGCCACTGTTGCTAATATGGCCACAGAAGTGACCACCCCACAGCTTTACATGGAGAATAAGGAAAGTGCTATTGATCCTGGCTCAATTAGCCTGCACTTCTATTAATCATTTTATTTCGGCTCTAACACAGAAACAGGCCTGACTTTTTTAATGTTCACAACAAACAAACATAACCGCTGGTAATGAGAGGTGATGATGGAAGACTCAAGTGAAGTCTCCACACTTGAAATGCGCAACACTAATTCCAATAAAGCCCCTTCCTATCGAAATAATTTTGCTTTAATTATAACTGCCATAACAATGAGCCGCAGAGAGATAAATAAATAAGTTCACTGTCCTCCCTGGAATAGTGCTGATGCGGAGGCCTGCCTAGGCATTATAAACCTAATTAGCAGAAGATTACTATGCAGTGTGCAAGGCTGTGGTCCAGAAAGACATCATTAGGTCTTCTGATGGGGATATGCCTTCAGCACATTGATTCTTTTTTCGCTCCAAGAACAATGCAGATTGCACACTTTATAATTGGGCTTTCAGGTCACTTGTGACTTCACTTCCACTATGTTTTGCTGGTGATCTCTCTTCAAACAAAAGAAGCTAAAACAAAAATTCTCTGTGTATGTATAATAAGGTATATCCACAAAGGCTTAACACATGTGAGCAAACATCTGATATTTATTATGCAAGTAATGGTGATGCCTTGAAAAAAAAAAACATTAACACATTCATTATTTAACTGTATTATTATTATAATACATTTAGGGCCGGTGAAAATGAACGTTCTGCTGCTCAGTCCAGCAGCTTGTAGTTTAGCCATTGCATTTGTGGCTGGTTGAGCTTGCTCATTAAAGGCAGTGTTATGATCACATACCTTCAGAGACAATAACTTTGGAGGATTTTAGTTACAAACAACCTTTTATTAGTAGTGTAGTAGTTTAGCAGTATCTAAAACGAAAAGGGTTTTGATAGAGAGCCCTAAATATCACAGTACGCCCTGTGTGATGTCCTGCTTGAGCTGCTCTTTGCTTGCTCTGCATTCCTTTATGTGCATCAGGAAAAGGCCCTGCCACTTTAATCAGCTTGCTCACTGCCTTCCTATCCGCACTTAGCCATCCAACGGCCGTCTTGTGCACCGCGCTCTCTTTGGCTGCCGCACGCACAGCACTACGGCCCCATTTGAGGTATGATAATCAGCTGATTAGCTAGCGAAGTCCTTTTCCCAGAGGCTCCTTTGTGTGCAAAATCCTCACGCTCAATTGACATGTGGACATCATCAAGCTGATGAAATGCAATTGTAATGAACAAGTGAGGCAGAGCATCTGCAGTGGGACCCTGAGCGAAAGGACTCTTCCCTCCTGACATGCTAATGCTGAAAGCTGCTCTCCGCTGCACTCCCCGCGGGTCTCTCATGAAAATGTGAAGAGATGCATATTCAAAGCCAGGCCTTCTGAGGGGCTACTTGTACGGCAAAGCGAGGTGGAGGAAAAACCCTGTGTGGACTCGGCCAAATGCTAATTCTGAGACAGATTATATTGCATCACGCGCCGTAATGATCTGACAGTTCATTTGTGAGGAGAGTTCAGGATCTGAGCTTTAATGCATGGCTGGACGCAGGTGCCGAGCCCTGGCTCCTCAGAGCTGTCAGCGCCGAGCAGGGGGCTCCTGTCAAATTATCCCAGTTAAAAAGGCTGAGGCGCCAGGAAATATGAAAGACATTTAAGAAATTAATGCATTCGTATTCAACACATATCGCAACAGCGTTTCATTAGAGATGCTTGAGTCGTATTAAAACTGACATCTGACCTTTCACATTTCTCCAAGGCAACCAGTAACAGTCTTATTACATACATGCAAAGTCAAAGAGAAGGTAATTGTGATAACTAGCAATAATTAAACAAAGTGACATTTTAGCACCATCATTTTCACTATTCTCCCTGTTCTACAGCACCACCCCAGAGCACAGGGGTAATACACTGCCAGTTCATTCCAAAGAAAATGTTTTACCATTGCTTCCTGCCTAGTAAATATAGTATGGTCTATGCCTCGCTCCATTTGAGACTTATTGCATACCACTGCTGTTTTGTTACTGCATAATCTTGCTGTGATTATGATAAGCATACATAATGGAGACAAATCCATACAATTTCCCAGATCAACATTTTCAGCTTTCATGTTTAAAAGATTTCACATTCATCAACACCAGCCACAACACCAGCAAGCCTTTACAGCAGTCGGCACAAACATGTCATGAATTATGGCTGTTCTTCAACACTGGCTCCAGATGTTGCGTCATGCAGCTGCCCATAAAGTTTATCTAAAGCCTCAGACTTTAGCAGGAGGCTGCCTCTTCTCACTGCAGCGCATGCACTGAATGTAGAGTGTCTTCATGAGGCAGTACAGTTGGTGGAGGTCACGGTGGATAAACACAATGATGATGCTGTACATATTGTTCTATATGGATGAATGTAGGTCATTGCACCTATGGCCTCCAGCTGAGAGGTTTAGTGATGAGAGGACCTCAATGAGCAGCGTCACAAGCCTCTGGGGTTAGTCCAGTGGCAGAGTCTACAGGGTCAGAGACCCTCAAATCCAGCTCAGTGCATCTCAACACTGCCCCTTAGCCACTGCGTGCCAAGAGGTGTCCCGTCCCACCAGGTGTCTTCAGGTGTGGAGTGGTGTGGCCCCAGGCCTACACACAGAGCTGAGGGTCAAACATGGAGCCATGGTGGACCAGCTGTCGCTGTGCGGCCCATGCTCTGAGCCAGAGCTGCTGAGGCCAGCTGCACACACTACAACACCACATTCTGACGTCTGCTTTAGCGTCATTTAGTCAACTGCAGAACTCCAGGAGAAAGACGAACCAAACGGTTTGTGATGTCAGAAAGTAGTATTTGAACACATGAAGAATCTGGGCCTGCTCGGTGCTCCTTTAAAAGACTATCGTGTGCAGATCACAGGCTGGCCAGTGTTTGGAGGCAGCAGCACTCCATCATCTGTCTAGAAGCGCCTAAGAGCATGAAAGCAGTGGTAAGAGTTCATTTGACTAACTGACTGAAGGCACTGAGGGAGTAAAGCTCTGGAGAGATTCATACGAGCGGCCAAATGTCTTGTGCTCCTTATAATAGAACAAAAGCTTGTTGTCTCTTCCAATTACAGATGTCAGAACGCTTATTTTGAGGGTTGTGATCTTTTCCCTTTTAATCTGCAAAGATAAAAGCTGTGAGCTTCATTTGCATGTGTGCTCCCCTCAGACTTTGGCTCGCTGCAACAGCCAGCTCAGCCTCAGCCTATTACCCACTCCTGGGGCCATTAAGGTCTAACATTAATGATGTGTAATTAGCATATGATGACAAATAATAACAATGTACTCCCATTGACTGTAATGGGGCTAAGATAATAACATGGAATCCCACTGTTTCAACCCTACATACAGCTTAACAATATTTATGTTTTATGGCACACGCTGTTCCAAAGGTATAATGAAGTAGGGTGCACAATGTATGCATACATTATCTAAATGAATTTGTTCATCAAGAATCCTCACTAACACAATATATTGTCATTTTGTTTAATATGCACAAAGGCAGACAGCAGGTAAATCATTTTTAATGACTTCAAATGTACGCTGTTGTTGTTGTTTTTTCTTTTCTATGCCATAAAATTAAAAACACAATTTTTATAATGATAAAATTTGGTGGGAACCAAAAATTGCAATAACAATAATATTTTATAATTTTGATCATGGAAGTGTGTCGCTTTATAAAACAGAATTAGAATTAGTGACAACAAGACAAGTGCAGATAGAGAAGTATTAGTGGACAAGTGATCAATTATGCTGCAAAAGGTAAAGAAATCAGAAGTGACAAAGTGTCTTCAAACATCTTCCATTAAACAAGCTGCCTGTCTGTGTCAGCTGTGGCTCAGAACAAAACCATACAATTAGAACCACACACATTCATATGCATCTCCAACATGGAGCATCTTGTATTGTCTTTGTGTAACGCAGCCAAGCCTTTTTATTTTCCACATCTGTCACAAAACAACCCATCACCAATTATACTGAAGCACAAACATGGACTACTTCAAATTTGTTGGTTACCTCCTGTAAAGAAGATGGCGGGGCATCTCTGAATCAAACTAATCAAAGCACCTCTGAAGTACAAACCCGACAGATACATATCGACAAAGAGAAAATAAGGTTCTGTTTAAATAAACAAGACTAAGATGCTGAGACTGCTGGTGTGGGAAAGGTGTTAGAAGTGCATTAAAACAACTATTCTGCTTGATATTTAAGTAGTCTATGTCAAAGAAGTTTTCCATTTTGAAAATTCAAACATACAAAAAATAATTCCATTCTGAATCCAGACAGTCTTTCTAATTGAATGTCGTTCTTTGAAAGCACAGACATTCATGCAGTACTCTTCCAACCCTGTTTACAGCAGCCGGATCTGAAATTGACTTGCTAATGTTAACTTTTATTCCGTTGCCATGGGTAACCATGTCATGTGATTTGACACCGCGCTACAGACACTGCTGATTAGTAGCATCCAGCTCTGTCCATCTCTTTGCATCACTGAACCATCTGGTCATTTATCCACTAATAAGCCCCTAATGGCCCAAATATTCAGCAGCCTGTCACTGTGACATGGCAGAAAATGCCTACATCTTTCAACTCGCTTTGACATGTTGCTTGTTTCACATCAAAACTCGTCATTTACAGAGAGAAACTCAGGAGGTGTAAAAAGTTGACCTAATCGGTAGTGTTAACACAGAGCCAAGGAGCTTTGTTATCTGCAAGAGTGACTGAACGGATGTTAATGCATTCATCCTTCCCCACTTCAAGACCTGCTTTTCTGCCACAGGGAGAAGGATATGAGTGCTGTCAATAGGAATTTGATTATGCACACATTGATTCTGGGCTCAAAAAGGAGAGATTACGCACAGCCCGGACTCTGAGCCGTTGGGAGAGAACACAGCCTCTGCAATGTGTTCACGTCCAACCTGTCATTTGTCGCCAAAACATTGACTTTTGCCATATTTCTTTCCAGATGAACAAAGCCAGCTGGTGTAGTAATTGGTGACATGCAACCGTAAATTTAACCTTTCCAGGGACGCTGGTGGCAACCAATTAACAAGCCATTGAATAAAAATTTTCTCAATTATCTGTCTCATTATGGTCACGCTGGCCTGCAGACAAAGTGAGCACTAAGTGAAAGATAATCAGCCCCAATCAAAAGTATTGTTTCTTCTTTTTTTTGGTGACATTTTCTTGAGAGTCTGAATGAAATCCATATTCTGTGTGTGTTATTATAAATGTTTTTGATGATCTGTCACATTTAGCAAAGATGAAAGGTGAATTTACGGAGATTGAAAAGCCACTTTAATGTACCTTTCCAAATGAGCTCCTCAGACAGCCCATTCTATCATTGGCCTGATTGGAGCGTGAATGGGCTTCAGGTTGACCGACTGGTTGTAGAGCCTCTCTGTCAGCGTAACTAGCATCCTTGGATGGTGTGAATGTATACTTAACTCCCTGTCACTTAGCCAGGCGTGCACCCTGAGCCTCCATCAGGACGAGCTAAGTAAGATGGAAGACGAGCAGCCTCTGGCTGGAGAGAGAAGGGAAATGCCACCTTTGGTGAACCCGCCAGGGACCTCTCTGTCAAATATGAATGCTGTGCTTAGGGAAAGAGGACACAGACTGCATGGATCTCACATACTTAACACGCTTATATTTATTTTATTTATTTTATTATGTGATTACATGGAGCTGTTTAAATAACAAGGTGAGCCAACAGTTTAATTTAGGTAACTATCAAGTTTCATGCCAAATAAAATTAGAGCACTTTTAAAGACTAGGACCACATTCTAAGTACAGATAGTTTTTGAGTGCCTTCTTTTAGTACTTTTAATTAGCCCAAATGGTCCACACAAGTAGTGCAGGCTGTCTCATGCCACCTCAATTCTGTGGTCTAATTTATGTAAACTTGTTCCATTATATAGGCTGCTGAGAGTATCATTAAGGTTTGGCTTGGTTTGGGGACTTTTCGAGCACAGCCAGCTCATCTCATTTGCTTTCTGCGTTGGATGGCTATTCTAATGAGTGGCTTACAACAAAGCGACCTGCCAGTGCAAATAATTAACCTTAAGTGAAACCAATTACATACTTTTGTGCTATGGCAGAAGCCTCCAAAAGCAATCATGTATAGCTTTCCACAGGAATGTTTTGCTGATGCAGTAACAAAGTAGAGGATCTTGGGTTATTCTGTAGCAACAAATGAACACTGAAGTCTCTTTATGCTCACTGTTATCTAAGAAGTAAGAAGATAAACAACAATTATAGTGCTCTCCCTGTCAGCGCGGCATGCCTCGGGTCAGTCCATTAGATCACTGTTTGGTGCTCTTGTGCAGAATAAGAAGAGCACCCGTTTGCGGCTGGGCTTTTGACTGGCAGTTGGGACCTGGAGACTGCATGTGTTGTGGGCAGCCTGTGAATGCGCGGGGAGTGTTGGGTGGGGGTGTATCCAGACGTAAACTTCCACTGTCAGCACGGCAATCATGGCGCTTCATTGTCCAGCAGCATCATTACAATATGGTTATCATCTGAGCGCGCGTCTGACACCTTCTCCAGGACCTCTCCAATCACCCCCATAGTGGGCTTCAGTAGCAGGCAGGCAGGGCAAATCTCAGCTTTGTGCTTGTCTGCCTTAATAGACTGGATGTCACTTCTGCCTGTGGAATGTGGCCGGTCTTCACTGTCAGTCAGAGCGCGGGTGTCAGGCCGGAGCGTGGCTGCAGCCGTCTGGATTAGAGGGTAGTTACCATAGCTGTCAGAATACTGACAGCCTGACACCCCCTCACCCAACTTCCTCTTATTGTTTCTTTGTTTCTCTCAAACATCCTCCAGATGGGAGAATTACCAACCAGGAGAGAGAGAGGGGCTGGAAGGGGCGGTGGTTAAGAGCTGGGTGGGGTTTCAAAGTTCTATGCAACGTTAGGTTTGTGATGAAGTAAAAAGCGTGCTTGGCTACATTCCCATCGAGGAGGTTGGAGAATGGAGGAGGAGAGATCATCCACCTATTCCCACCTCTCCTTGTTATCTTTGGTATTCATGCCAAGATAGGTGATTGTGTTGGTCATTAGTGTTCCTATAGCCAAAAGAGTGTCTTAGTCAGTGCCTTTGAGGGAGGCTTCATCTTCATTCTGTTTTCACCCCTTTGACTGCTCCTGTCTCATACGTCTGGAGAGAGCAGGAATGTTCTTCTTAATTTCTCTTCTTTTTAAGACAAATGAACTGGCTTAAGGGAAAGATGTAGACAGGCATGATAAAAATCACTTAAACACTATAACCTATAATGAATAATGGAATCATCCGTGGTTTAAGGAAGTATTTTAATGATTGAAGAAACGGTGGGCAGGCTACGGTCAGCGCTTGTCTTTACATTTTTCATTCCTCTCATTTGGCTGACCCTGGACGGGCGACACTGTCATCCTGCCATTTCTAAATGAGCTTCGGACCAACAGCACACTCTACATTTGAGGGTGGTTAACCAGTGGGAGAATCTGCTGCAAGATCCAGGCCTATGCCAACAATTCCTTGAAACTAAAACTCTACCTCACTTTAACTCCTTTTAAACTTTCTTACAAAATACTTGCGTGTGGAAATCTTCAACACGAAATACATTTACAATCCAGCCATACATACGGTATAATACATTTCCCCAACAATATAATATCTTATCCCTAAATATGCACAGACTCCTGACAAACTGCCCCGAGGCACTGGTTGAAGGTGGGGTCAAAAAAATAAATAATCCAATATTTCAGAGAAAGAGAGGCAACGATATAAATGCATCAAATCAATGTCACACAGTCAGTCTTGTTATGTTCCAAACAGGCACTATGAAGGGATTTACAATCACATAGGAACCATTTCTATAAAAAGAAGAAGATACAAAGAAGATACAAAAATATGCAAAAATATGTGATAAGAAGTATGCGAGGTTTCAAAACCAAATCAATAAGAATCCATCAAATAAATACATAGCTAAAATAGCGGAGCACTGTTGATTTTAACAATTATTAGCATGCTCTAAATTGGATCAGCCCCGAGCAGTGAACTTGAGAAACAATTACATGAATATCAAATGAAAAGGAAATGGGGTGTTATGTCCTCTGTAAAAGATACCAGTAACACTGCTCCAGCCCCTTGCCTTTTGGTTTCTGCCATAAAATAACCAAAGGCAGATTACAGTTTGCCCTGACCTCCAATCTCCTCTAACAAGCGCGGCCACTGAAATCAGCTGCGCCGTCATGTAGGGCCGAGATAATGAGGGCGCTGCCTGAGGAGAGACCCAATGCAAAACAATTATAGTTAGTTCCAAGAGCACAGGTTAATATTCTCTCATGTCCCTCTGCTTTGGCGTTCCCTTTTGTCCTGCATCAATCTTAATGAAAGTTATGAGACCTGCCCGCAATGATAAGCAGCCACTCAGGCGCACTCTGTGTCAAGGCTCCCACATTATGCCTCCCCGTCAGCCTATGTTTTGCATAGCCTAAAGCATCTATTAAAATCCCCTTGTAAAATTCATAAAACAAAAATGTGGTGGGTCAAGTCTAGGGGGAGCCAAAGTAAGCTGCTTATTAGCAGGGAGTCGAAAACACAGATCCAATTACAGATCCTGAACAAGGAGCACTAAGAATCAGCATTGGGGAATAAGTATTTTCCTTTCCTCTCCTCTTCAATTGGCCAAGGTGCGGCCGAGGAGAGGGGGAGGTATCGGCGCGCAGGACCCACGAATGGTAATTACAGTGGGAGTGTTTAGTGCATGAAGCCGGAGTTGGAGCCATTCAAGTACAAACTCATGTAAATCTTGACTTTGCTTCAGATAGTAAATTGGTCGGGTTTAAGAGGAATCCCAGAAGGAAAGGAGCAGAGGGTCTGCGCAGAGAGAAGCCATGAGCTCCAGAGATATGTAAAGAATCTCTGTCTGGAATTTAAAGGGCTACAAATTAGACCCGACATTAGCCTTTCTCTTTTACAGAGCCAGCAGAATGTGAATGAAACAGAATAAATAACTATAAGACGGCTTTTCTCCCCTTCTTATAAGATGACATTAATCCTTTCATGTGCAATGACAGCTTACAGGGGCTGACCCTCTCCCCAGACAGCCTTGGAAAGCCTGGAGATTTCTTAAGATTCCACCAAGAACAAGCCTGTGTTAATAAGAGCTCCTGATAGAGGTCTCCACCCCACGTTTAATTCTGCCGTTTACACGACCTGCCCCACTATATGCATTCAACAGATGGCCCTTATTAGCCTAATCAACAATATTGTCAAATGTAAATCCGCGCAGGGTTTATTTAAATGGGACTTGTTCCGAAGGCGTAACAAGCGGACAGCACTAGTCCACTTTTTTCCTGCGGTGTAGTGAAGGCTGAAGCGCCTCTCAAGCGTACAATAGCAAGAGCGTTTGAGCCCTTTGAAAGAAAAAGATCAAAGGCGCCGGGTCTGGGTTTAAGCTGTAACGGCGCGGCCCGGGCTCTCCACATCTGGGGTGGCACATAGTGGTGGGTGGCGAGCTGACTGATTGCAGCAGTGTAGTGTCTACATCAGAGTCCCCACAGGGCGAGCAGGGCGGGGGGACTGTCCCCCGGAGGGGCATGGAGGTGGACAGGGAGCTCAGGACATGTGGGCGCCCCTTTCCAATACAGCAGCATCCCCTGTAATGACCCCAGTGCTTAATGTGCTACACTAATATCCAGACAGGCTAATTCATTAGCACAAATGGACAATCCATCACAGTCTGCACACAATGCACTGTGTCCACAACTAAATGAGCAGTGTTGTTAGTTTTTCAATACATGCCGACTGATAATAGGCTAATACAAAAAGAAATCCATAAAACTATTTCTATAAGTGATGTTTATGTATCATGTTTCCTCTTCCTTTGTTTCATTGGAAAAGAAGATAATTACACAGATGCAAAACCTTCTATGAATCACACTTGGAATAGACTGCAGTTGTGTGAAAAATCATAGCAAAAAAAAAAATCAGTTTTATTATTACTTATAACACCTGCATACCAATATTTTTGATACATTTCATATACAATACTAATAATTTTGTGTATATCATTATTTTGAATTTTTTTTTTAAAGAAAGGAATCTTGTTTGTCTAATGTACCCTAAGATGATTTCAAGAATAACAAGGCCTGTTACCTAAATGTAGTGCTGTAGTAAAAATAAAAAATAAATAAAGGTAATATGTTGTTGTTTCGTATAATATTAAGCATTTGGCAGAAAAAGTCAAGTCCACATTTCTCATCTTGTGCAAATCCACTGCATTGGCGGTAAAGATTTGACTCTTCATGTTTTAGTGAGACCCATTGTTATATACTAAGTCGTTAAAAATAAATAACTGAAAACGACGACACTAAAATCTGCAGTCAAGCCAGAGGCTAAGCTAAGTGCAAAAAGCTGTGCACTTACAGTATAAATGTTAACACAGCCGTACGAGTTAACAGACACTTCTGGACAATTACCAGCCCGTGTTACACTCTTGACCTGACATTATCAGGCTCCAACTACCGCAGTAACAACGGTCTGTCTTTGCAAAGCGGCAGCAAGGTGGCCCTCGAACTCACGTTTCCGCTTTCTCCTCTGTCTCATTTGGAGATCAGTCGCATCTGCCGTCAATGAGCCGAAATTCATTTTAAAGAGACACAAAACAAATAAAACGCTCTCCACAACAACATCTGCTCTAGTCGGTGTATGCAGATTAATTGGAAGTCTTAGGGCCGTGATTTCAGCTGAGTGCAGTTTGACTAACATCTTAACCTACTTAGTGCAATTAGTGCTTCATTAGAGAGGCTAACTAACTATTGCTTCCCTCCGTAATGATGTGCAAGAGTGTAGACATAAAAGTACATAATCAATGGTTTCCAATTACTCCAGAAGTGCAACCACTATTTCAAATAAACTGGATAATAATATAGAGCCATTACGGAGTCTAAGGTAGCAGAACCATTTAATTGCGCTGCACTTTGTCTCAGCTTCGAGATTTTTTCACACTAATGAAGTGTCATACAAAAAAGGCGCTATTGATTTTTTCACCACACAGCCTCCACCACAAATATGTAATTATCCCTTTGATATCTGGCAGGGGATTAAAGTAATCTATAGTATCTAGCCTTTGCGCTTTCCTGACAGCGCTGTGTGGGCTTTTACCCTTTTCAAAATATGCAGCTTTTTTGATGAATGAACTTTAGACAAAATGCTGCTCTGTTCTATATTGTTTTGTCTAAAAACCTGTATTCTGAAGACATCATGCCGCATGTACAGCTGCCCGGGCTTTCAGTACACCATCATGGCATTTGAAGCGCTGTCATCTGAGTCAGGCAGTTAGAGCGAGCACACACAAACAGCCTCTTAGCTCCAGCACACGCCCGGGCAAGTAAAAGAGCGCCTCACATTTGCACCGATTTTCTTAAGAGATCAGTGTGAAGCTGCGGGCTCAATAGAATTCATCACAGCTGGTTAATAAGGTTAATTTAATCCAATAATGTGTCCATGAAAATCACTACTTCCTCTGGAGCAGCACACAAAAGCGCCCTGCTGTTCACTGTCAAAGCCATCCACTCATCCACGGGCTTCACATAATAACAGCTCAGTCCACTTAAACTTTGAGCTACTCCTTTCTCCGCTCCCTCTCTCCTGCTCTGTCTGTCTGCGGACCTGAGATGGACGAGCAACCTTAAGACTACCCCACGCTGGGCTGCCCTTCACGATAATAAAAAGCCATTACCTTGACCGCTGACACGAGGCCAAGTGTGAGGGTCAGAGTGATATTTATTGATGAAACTCTGAGCTCCCAATCTGCTGCACTCAGTGCGCATCATACAGCTGTCAGCACAGACAGGGATCAGGCAGCATGATGGCCCTCGACATGGCCCATCTATAATTTATGAACTACACAGAAAACAACCAGGAGACAACAGAGGAGCCCGGGCTGCCCAGGGATTACCCTGCAGCCCAGCTAAAGAGCTCTGAACCACAAGCATCTGAGGGCCACAGCGGGCCAGCGCGCTGGTATGGGGCGCAGGTAGAGGCACAATGGCTCTGTTCCATATTCAGAGGGGCCTCTGCGGGATCCCTCTCTCTCAGGACACTGGTGTGAATAATATAATAGACAGTGTTTACAGTGGGCATGTAAAGTGAGTGCAGTGGTGCGTCACACACCCAAGCGCTCTTCAGCTGAGCCCCGGAAATGAGCCAACGGTGGACAGGCCACGCAAACTTCAAGCCCCGTCTGTAACAACCCACAGTGATCAGTCAGAAAGGTTTGTCTTTCATTCTAGACTGCAGAAACACACTGTGGTTAGAACTGCATAATCAGGGAGAATAAAGCCTTATCAACATCATGAAAATATTGTATACTGAATGAATACTGATTTGGTGTTGCCTCAGACATTTTTGCATAACAATTTAAATCACGAAACAATTGAGGGCATAATTATAAGACAAAACTTTCTCTGAGGATCTGGGTTTAAATTTTTTGAATCTGTCAAATATAATGGCACTAATAGACACAACTTTAAAGTCAGCATAAATATTCTCACGGAAAACAGCACATTTTACAATGAATGATTATTTTCAAAGGTTGCAGCAATGTTGTGTTCACTTCTTATTTGGCAGTGAAAAGTAATCCATAGAAAAGAAGGAATAATTTAGAGCAGTGGTTTTCAAAAGGGGGGCCCTGAAAGGCACTGCGGATGGTAAAGCTTGTCTACAAAACAAGATCATTAAAAAAAAAAAAAAAGTTTGACAGGAAATGTATATGTATGAGTGTTTGTTTAAAATACATACTTTGAATCAGTATTAAACCAACAATCATCAATATTTGTCATTATACCAGGGATTTTAGGCTGTATAACACTACACATTGGTTTGAATACAGTGACTTATGAATATTGGGGGCCCAGGGTATCTTCGGATCGATACGGTGGCTCCAACTTTAGGAATGCCTGACTTAGACCATTACAGTTAACCTATAATTATGTTTTAAGCATTAGGAGAAAATATAATGTGAAACTGCTCCAATTAGTCAGATGGTTGTAATGCCACTTCTTCTTTGAAATCTCTTCTGACACTTCTTTGTGGGAAACTTTAATTGCATAAAGACTTTTTGCCTGTATTTCAACACAAGGGCATTCTGTCTCCATTCTCGAATTCCCCACCAGATCAAATGCAATCCTTCTTCGGCCAATTTCCCTGACACTTCCCTTTTACCCGCTGAATTCATCTTTACATGCGGCAGACAGACATACATTGTTTCTGATCAATAAATAACCATATAATTGAATAGTGCTGCATCCCAAATGAAGCCCTCATTTACCAAGCTTCAGTAAACAGGCCGATCCGCTGCCTATCTAACGCTGACATTTCACAATTCAAACACATTCGGGCAGTGTCAATGCGCACTGCTTCTGTATCCCACTTAAGCTGCCTTTTCAATATGAACTATCTCCACCCAATAAATTATTCTGGGCATCTCGAAAGTCATTACACATTTATTTTGATCTGGCATCATAATTCACAGCTCGACGCGCAATGTATTTTCTCAAAATGCATGGTAATTCCTCTGTGCACATTCATTTATAGCAGAGTGACAGCATAATGCAGAGACGTCCAAATCCATTAAACTGTTCAATGTCTTGGGCTTTATTTAACTGATGGTGAAAAATATACAGTCTGCTGTGTTTACCTCACCTTTAGAGCCAATGTGTTATGGTTCCAATTAATTTGTTATTCCTGTCACTAAAGGCATTGTCTATGTCAAAGCTGTCACAGCGCTCTGGGCTTTGTTTTCTGAGAATGGCATTTAATTTCACTCTATAGCTTTTGCAATCTACCTCATTGGAAAGGTGGGCTCTCTATTTAGTGCCACTTAAGCTTAATACATACTGATTTGATTGCTCATCACAATGGCAGATTGTGAAATTGCAGCTTTTACTCTGACCAGAGAGAGCTAACTGATCATTCAGCCTTTCAAGACATTCAATTAGGTATCTTATAGGCGGCTGCTGAGCAGGCTTCTGCACTTTGCCTGAATCTTAAATTGCATTACCTCACTATATATGCACATAATGCAACTACTTAACACCGGTGCTTTTCTGAATACATTGCTCTATACACTGCTGAGCCAATGCAGATTGCACAATGCTTTGTAAGTGAGTGACTGCAGCATATTGCAGGTGTTGAGTACCTTTTCATTGTGCACTTACGTTACATTTTAAATTAATGAATCTGTTCAATTAAAATCCGTGGGCTGGGTCTAATCTGAAGTTTCAGATACAGTGTACAGTGCTACCATGCCTGTGCTGTAGCGGCTGTGCAGTGAGTACGGCTTTGGTCTGAGCCAGGGAAGGCAGGAGGGTTTTTTCTTTCTTCTACAAGGTTTTTTGTGTGCAGTTATGGTCCATCATTATTAAATGTCTCTTGTTGGATGGGAGAGGCGCTTTATCAAAAACAGCCATTCATCAGACGCTGTGCAAGACAGCTCACATCTGACCTCTGCGGCAATAATGCCGCATCAAGTAGGCCAACTACCTAGTTTAGCGGCGGAGCAGGGAGCAGGGGCCGGCTCCAAGATTAAGTGCGCTGTTTCAGGTTTTCATTCCCAGGGGCTCTGCTGGCTGATGTTGTATTGATTGCAAAAGTTTACCAGTAAGTATCACAAACAACAATAGCCAGGTCAACGATCGCTGATGCCTGAACCGCTATTCCCCGACGGGAGGCTACACGTTCAGGGCTAAAGCACTGCCATCATCATGGCTGTGTGCAGGGTGCACTGGGGCTCTCCCGAGCTGCACACAACTGCACTGGCTGCTCCAACTGACATTTAGGAAGGCAATATGTCAGTGTGAATTGAACGAGTGTGAGATAATTATAAGGCTTTGCATTATAAAAGGCTGCATCGACAAACTGTCGCGCTGGCTTTCCAGAGAGGCGTGAGGACCTGTTAGTTACTTGTTACGGTTTAGGTAGCTCTTTAAGCCATTTCAGTGGCTACTAATTTTACACATTTACTCCTGACTGCAGCTCACTGTGTTTTGTTGTTTTGATGTTTACAGTATCATGCCAATCCTTTCCTCACTGCAGTAACTGTATGTGAGCGCACCTTGAGTAGTGAAGAACACTCTTCACCCTGAGGCCATCTTGGCCTGGCTGAATGATGGTGCATCCTTGGCCCTGTGTGGAGGACAGCACACACCCCTCCATCACAGTGCCACCGGACCATTACCCCGGGACTGCTACGGCCAGGCGCCCCGAGCAGGCCTCCTCCACTGCCCCATGAAGCTAATCATGTGATTTGATGCAATGACAGAGTAATGACACAGATTGGTGGTGTGTTGAGCTGGACTCTGCAGGAGGGATGGGCTGGTAAACACAGTAGATGGCAACATTACAGGCAAGTTGAGGAGAGATCCAAGTGCTCTCACAAGTGAAATCAAGATTAATGACGCTGCAGAGGAATCCCTTTATGTCCTTCACTATCTATATTTCACCTAATGAGGGACATTAGCTGTAATAAAACTACTCACAAGTACAAGCCGTTAATTAATGCTTCCACATTACCACTCAATGAGAAGAACGGAGTTGTAGGACCCATTGGACCAAATATTAAAAGTGCAATCTGTGGGCTCATAATTTCCACTGCTCGGCACCAATTCATCATTTTCACAACTGAGGTCTATTTCTCGTACTTACTTCCAAGACCAGTAGCGTTAAGCATTAATTATTGTACTCAGTATCATTCCTTATTAGGCTCTCTGTTTCTTCAGCACAGACTGAAAAGGACAAACTTGTGAGCCTTTAATAGCACTTAATTAGTAATTGCGAAGTATTATGATTTTGCTAACAAGGAAGAAAAAACAAAATACAGGTTTGGTATGTCAAAAGTCTAAAATTCCTTCATCTTAAATTGTGGTCCTAATGTGTATATACAGTGCCTCTCAAAAGTACTAATACACCTTGAACTTTTGCACATTTTGACATGTTTACAACCCTAAAACGTAAAGATCTTATTTTGAATTTTTTTACTGAAAGTTCACACACAAGTAACAGACAACTGTGAAGTGAAAGCAAAATGATACATGATTCTGTTATTTTTCAAAAAATAGAAAACCGAAAAGTCGGGCATGCACAAGTATTCACAGCATGAATTAATACTTTGTGGAACCCCCTTTTGCTGCAATAACAGCAGCAAGTCTTCTGGGGTATGACTCTACAAGGTTTGCACATCTAGAGACTGACATTTTAGCCCATTCCTCTTTACAAAAAAACTCAAGCTCTGTCAAATTAGAAGGAGAGCGTTTGTGAACAGCAGTTTTCAGGTCTTTCCACAGATTTTCAATAGGATTTAGGTCAGGACTTTGACTGGGCCATTCTAACACATTAATATGTTTGTTTTTAAACCATTCCATTGTAGATTTAGCTTTGTGTTTAGGGTCATTGTCCTGCTGGAAGGTGAATCTCTGCCCCAGCCTCAATTCTCTTGCTGACTCCAGCAGGTTTTCCTCCAAAATGTCCTGTATTTGGCTCCATCCATCTTCCCAACTATTCTTACAATCTTCCCAGTCCCCGCTGAGGAAAAGCAGCCCCATAGCATGATGCTCCCCCCACCATATTTGACACTGGGGATGGTGCACTCAGGACGATGAGAAGTGTTGGGTTTGTGCCATACATAACGTTTTGCATTTGGGCCAAAAAGTTCAATTTTTGTCTCATCTGATCAAAGCACCTTCTTCCACATGGTAGCTGTGTCCTCCATATGACTTCTAGCAAACTTCAAACGGGATTTCTTATGGCCTCCTTTCAATAATGGCTTTCTTCTTGCTACTTGTCCATGAAGGCCAGATTTGTGTAGAGTACGACTTATAGTTGTCCCATGTACAGATTCCCCCAGCTCAGCGGCAGTACGTCGCAGCTCCTCCAGAGTTATCTTGGGGCACTTGGTTGCATTTCTGACCAGTGCTCTCCTTGTTTGGTCTGTTAGTTTAGGTGGACGCCCGTGTCTTGGTAAGTTCGCAGTGGTGCTATACTCTTTCCATTTCCGAATGATGGATTGAACAGTGCTCCGTGAGATGTTCAAATCTTGGGAAATCTTTGTATAACTTAACGCTGCTTTAAACTTCTCCACAGCTTTATCCCTGACCTCTCTGGTGTGCTCCTTGGCCTTCATGATGTTTAGTGACCAATACACTCTGACCATAGCTCTGAGGCCCTCACAGAACAGCTGTAATTATACTGAGAGTAGATTACGCACAGATAGACTCTATTTAATGGTTAGGGCAAAGTGTGAACATTCTGCAGTCATTAAGAATGTTATAAAGGCAAATTAATGCACTCCGAAAATGCTGTATGAATACTTATGCACGCCCCACTTTTCACTTTTCTATTTTTTGAAAAATAACAGAATCATGTATCATTTTGCTTTCACTTCACAGTTGTCTGTTACTTGTGTGTGAACTTTCAGTAAAAAATTCAAAATAAAATCTTTATGTTTATGGTTGTAAACATGACAAAATGTGCAAAGGTTCAAGGTGTATTAGTACTTTCGAGAGGCACTGTATATAGTCTTACAATGATTTTGTCAGTGCTTCTAGCTTCGATGAATTTTGGTTTAAATCTATAACCAAAACAGGTAACCAGAGACACTTTGCAACCACAGACGCTTTAAAGTCATGAGAACATCATCGAAAATCATAATGGTTTTGGAATGGCAATAACTGAAACCGCCCTAATACATTATAACTCACTTACCCTGCACAATTGTTTCTTGTGTCACGCTTCTAATCAGTCACCTACAGTCGTGTCAGTGAGCACATACGCAAACTATCAAACACTGTGATCGTCGATTGCACACATGCCAATAAGTTGCTTCATCGTTGGTCTTCTTGCATCAGACTTTGCCAGCGAATATTAGTGGTTCTCCACACCTGAGCACCAATGAAATCCATCTACCTCCCTCTCAGAGCACCTTTATCTGGGCTATAATCCTGGCTGTAATGTGGGCTCGTTAGGAAAGCACTGCTGGCCCACACCAAGCGCAGCACGGGAAAGGCCTCGGGCACCACTGGAATTAATTACAGACAAAAGCGGCGGTGTTTGCAATTGTCATGCCAAATTTATCACTCGCCACTTAATGTGCTTCATCTGAAGTGATCCGCACTAGCTAAACTGCCCCGGGGCTTCTATTCTTTGGTCTTCCAGGGGTGGGGTGCAGCTAGCGAGGGAGCTAGCGTGCCTTTTGTGTACGTCCGTGCATGTGTGTAAGTGCGCAGGCCGGGGCGGTGTGCGTCTGCCGGGGGCCTGCCTAAGTCTTTGGGCCGGGGGCGGTGTGTGCTAACAATGCCCCCAGCAAATACAGCATGTAGAAGTCTGTAACAAATGTTAACAACCGCCCCCACCCCCTTTTCCTATCCACCCACCCAGCGCCGTCTCCAGAGAGGGGTTCAAAGCCGAGCCTGACATCTTTAATTCTGCCACTTTTGTCATGATAATCCTTGATATGCTCCGATGTGGTGTCAGTAGTCATTTGCTTGCTATCGAAATACGTCTTTACAAAGGCCTTTGACATAGAAAACACATTTATTTTGAATGGCACTTTCCTCATTTAGCTGTCCGTATGACTTTGTAAAGTGTACAGCGGTTTAGTAGTTTGTCAATAAAACATATATTTCAGACATTCTAAGACGAACCAAAAAAATAATAAAAAATCCAGTAAACCAACCATACGAAGACAATATGACAATCAGTAATGCCACAAACTTAATAGCAAAATCAAAAAGAAAAAAAAGAGGCTATCTGTCAAAGAAATCAAGTGTTTATTTAGTAAAGTTCACTTTGCCGTCACCACAGAAGCAAAGAACATGTTTTATTAAATACTGCCATTTATTTGGCTGTTTACATCAAAAGGACAAAGACTGTCCCTAATGCATACTCACACATAAGCCACCATTATCTTTCTGCTTGTGCAGCTGAAATCCTAATACCTTAGTTCAATAATAATGCAGAGGGGACAGCTCATTGGTGCCCTCGCTACAAAAGAATAATAGCTCCGGAGCGGTCCTGCATCCGTAAAATAAATATGCAGGTGCTTCAGTTCAACCCGGGAAAAATGAACCAAATACTGTATCCACAAGTGCATAATGTCTCATCAACAACCATTGGTTATCAATTACAGCAAAAGCTACTCATTATATTAATGAATGGCCTCAGCCAATAATGGGCTGTCTTATTGACGTTCGAGCAAGGTAAGTAAGCACAAACTCCCTTACACAGCACCGAGGACCTGAGCATCTGAAGAGAGATTTGCAAGGATGAAGAAAACAAGAAGGAGAGAAACTGGAGGGGCTGAAGGACACAGCAGGATAATCTCAGAGGACTGCATTTATTCCAGCGATTGTCATGCAAGTGGTGTTGTAAGTAATAATGTGGCCTTTAATGACGGAATGATGGACCTGCCAAACACTGCCTCAGCCATACACTATCTGTGTCCCCGCCGCCGCTCTCTCGACCCATCTGGGACGTATTAGCATATCCTCGTCAATTCGCAGCCCTTTAACATAATCCATATTTGTTGGGTAAAGTCCAACAGTGAACCACCACCACAGCGGTCATATGATGCGATGACACACTTCAAGAGCCCAGCCCACGTAAAGCATGCATGGGCAGCTAAGCAATTCCGAAATGCAAAATAGGAGGGCACACCGCTCCCTACCTTGTAGCTAGAGGGACAAATCCCTTTTGGCCAGACATCTCCAGACTTACCTTGGTATTCCTCCACAACACTTCTTGTGATTTATATTCTAAGTGTTCAAGAAAAAGGAGAAAAGGAACAAAAAGGAGTCTGCTGTCATGGCTGCCACAGAGTGTGTAGAATATAGTGAACTGCCGAGGCATGTCAAAGTATGTATGCTTCACCTATCAGCGAATAATGCCATATTATGATACACATTTGCTCTGTAAATATTCCACTTTTATTCTTCCGAATATGGAGACCAAAAGTCTGTCTTATGCAGTAGTTACTCTAAATTTAAAAAGAAAGAAGCACTTTGTAAATGTAATATGTACAGTGCATGTGCAGTGAACTGACATTACCATACATTGATTTTGTATTTGAATTATTTTAACAATGTGATGCAGAGAAGTTGTTCGATTCTAATTATGATCCTTTACAACCAGAGCATTTTAGCGAAAATGTATCGTGAAATACTTAAATATTCATTATGATCATTTGTAATTATAGAGTTTATAAATGTGTGTGGTGCACTATTTTCTACAGTACTATTTTATGAAGTTCAGGGAAGTAAAGACATTCAGCAGAATTCCTTCACCCACTTGACGCAATACCTGTCATGAGCCATCATCACAAAAGCCTTCAGAGATATCATCTCGGAGAACTTTTAACCCAGGAATTTCAAACCTTCCTGTCAAAGAGAAAGCAGAGATCTTGGGATCATGACACTCAGTCAGCAGCAGTCACACAGCTCTGGGCCCACTGCTTCTCAAGAGCCGGACTGTCTGGCAGCCATAGGGCCAAAAGCTCTACTTCACATGCTTTTGTTAAATAGTGCTCCAATGGGAGAAACTGTACTGCTGCACATAGCAGTGGTGTCAGAATACATTCTAAAACTATAACTAACTAATTAGTATTAAACTAGTTAGCAGAAATTATGTATTAGATCAAATATTAAACAGAGGGAATGCATAGCTGAACCGATTTAAGTCAAGAAATATCTCGATCTATCTCCATGATCAAGGATAAAATTTCAATTCAATTCAGGGTTGAAGAAGTGATTTTCTTTTAGTAAATTTGGATATAGATAAATTACGACATTTATCAAAATACATGTAATCTATGTTTCCAACAAGCAACAGCACCGACCGAAATGTATGTTCTGTTCTCAACATGAGGAGGTTCAGAGGTTTGAATTTTACACAACACCCCCATCACAATCGAACACAGTGATGCCGATGCTACTGTATAACGGGCGTTTGTGCTCAGTGTCATGCAGCATGTCACACGCCTGTT
Organism: Neogobius melanostomus; assembly: GCA_007210695.1. Classification (NCBI taxonomy): domain Eukaryota; kingdom Metazoa; phylum Chordata; class Actinopteri; order Gobiiformes; family Gobiidae; genus Neogobius; species Neogobius melanostomus. The sequence goes on from VHKM01000048.1 coordinate 162,867, forward strand.
TAAATTGCACTGCCAGTGATTCAGCAGCAGGGGTCACATGAGGCCCAATGTGCAGAGCAACACGTAATGCATGGGAGACCACCATCTGAAGTCTGCCTCATAATGACTCCAAAACGTCTCATAAAGATTGAGGTGCAGCTGTTCTCAAGTCCTCCCTATCCACTGCAGTCCTAGATCAAGTACTGCTCCTTAAAACACACAGGGCAACGATCAATGTATCACTACTGGGTCAATAATGCTCAGCTAACACAGAGAAACTCTTCAGTTAGTGTTGTTCTTCATTTATAACTATTATTTTTGTTATGCTTTTTATTTGGAGAATAATAAAAGAAGCTCAAGTGTGATGCTAAAGGATATGCTTAGGTGTGGAGCAGCTTCAACCATTTGCCCTTGTAAACACAAAGCCCACATGTGCGGCGGCCTCAGTTGGGCAGACAGCAGAGGGAGTTAACAAAGCTAATTAGGAGAGGCTGACATGTTAAAGTGAGCTGCGGCTCGGGAGGCAGCTCTTTCACATATGTTTCCTTTGTGGCGGGTGAAGTGGCTTCTTTGTTTGTGAATTGATGGCGTTTCGCTCTGCCGTCCCTTTGGGTAGAGGCAGTGACCTGCGGAGGCCCCGACAGCGTCTCCCCGAAGCCTGCTGCTCCAGCTGTCCCGCTCCCTCCCAAACCCAAACCCTCCCGAACCATGGAGCACACAGAGATGGGCAACACCTGTAAAGAGTGAGTACCTCCGCCCAGGCACCTCAAGCAGCCTGCCCACCTGCTACTGAGCTCTCTGGGCCTGCAGCTTAAACGCTCATTTTGTGCCTCTCAGCACGGGACTTATTGATATAAATAGCTGTGCACAAAGTGCACACTCTGTTTTCTCTTGGTCTGATGCTGTAGGTGTGTGTATGTGATTATATTCAATGGCAACCTCTTTCAGCTGGGGATGAAATATGAACAGTTTGGACACAAGCTAAATCACTATCTCTGCAAGGATTCACTCAAAAGGATTATGGTCCAGATGACATGTATTGGAATGGACAACACTGTTTTGGTGCTTCTTTAAACAAAGATTCAATATCTAATATGTACTGTAGACACATACTCTGTGTTAAACATCACAGCTACACAATAGATTTAATGATGACCTTACCATTCATCTTGATATAGCCTGTCCTTTAGGTTGGTGCAACACAGACTTGTCCTTGAGCAGTAAGCACTGCTCCTAGAACAGGAGACAAAACAAGTCACTATTGAGGACTCAATTCCACTCTACACATGTGATAATGAGATTACTGTGATACACGGAGGCATCAACAACATGTAAAATGATGATGAAATTCAATCAAAATGAGTAAGAACAGAACAAAACCTCAAAGTTGTTGTAAGGCTACAAAGAAAGTTAGTGAAAGTCAGTCTCTTTGATTCACCTAAGCTGCATGTCCTCAGATTAATGTGACCATTTGGATGACAGGCCAATCTGCAGGGTAGTTGAGTGTAAATAAACACGCTGAGCTGAAGATAATACATTAGGCTGCTGACCGCGCTATTACATTACAGCAGCACATTTGTTTCCATACACACAGGAAGCCATTGAGCCAATAGTGTCTTTCTTTCAGGAGGCGAAAGTGCGCTCTTGCCTCTGAGTGGAAAATAAGGGCATCAGGACTCCCAGACATTAACTTTCATCACAAAAGTCATCCCAGCCTAGAGAAATAGAGGCTCTCTGGATCTGCTCATAAAGAAAATATAACACACAGCCTTCAGTTTAAGGGGTAACAATACTTTGGTCTCCATTAGGTCTTATAAAACAACAACCGGAGTGCTATTTCAGAGCCATGACTGTAAAACCACGACCCTGCAATCATTCTGCAGCGACACAAAACAAGCGAAAAGTGACCGCCCGATACGTTTCATCTGAGCTTATGTGAGGGAACCCTTAGATTTACCACTCCAGGAGCTAGTTAAGCTGCAGAAAGAGGCACGACGAGCCAAGTGCCTGGATTGATTTTGCCGTAATTGATCTGACGGTTCCTTGTGATAATTGACAATTATCCCTGATTACCAGACAGGGGCCTAAAATCAGTCTAAGAAAATGACCAGCATTATGGGATGTTGTACAATGGGTGAACAAAGATAATCAATACACATCAGAAAAGTGCTGAGAAAACAAGACAAAAGACACTGCAGCACATGGTGTTTCTCCTCACATAATGTAAATGTATCTATAAAAATACACGCTAAAGTTTCCAATTGCTAAAGATACAGAAAACAGATATATGAAAACTGGAAAAATGCATTTACCAAACAAATATAGTCCCTACGTTTTATCTGATATTATTTACTTTTTTTTTTTTTCCAGTTTGGAAAATGATAAATAATAAATAAATTGTATATTCTATAATTGACAACACTTTGGTGGACAGTTTCGGTGCAACCGTTCTTGATGGTGTCGCGAACCTAAACAAATTTAGATTTGTGCTGCTGCTCCAATAACAGGCTCTTGTCAGCGCTCGTGCAGTGTCTATATTTCTCTTTACTACAGTATGTGCCTGACCTCGGCTGATTGGTCATTTTGATTTAACCAGACAGATGCAACTCATTGCAGCTTAATAAATATAGGGGCCCAGGGGATGCTGCTAAACAGTTCTATTAAGTTGGAAACATGTCAGCCAATATAAAAGCCAGCTGACCCCGCGAAAAGGTCAGCTGTGACACGCATGTTTACCCAGGAAAACAACGGCAGGCAGGAAGGTCCTGTTTTATCGGACGTTACAGAGGGGAGAGAGTGTGTCTGGCTGCTGAGATGCTGCTTTTACGCCATTTTTAGGTCTTTGAGCCGACAGAGCAGCTTGTCATCGGTGCAGAATATTATACTCTGTGCGCCGAAAAACAACTAATACATAGGTCAAGGAAGGAAAGAGGGAAAAAAAAAAACTTAGGCAGGTGGGGAAAACTCTCAAAGTCCAGAGAAAGGTAATGCAAATAAAGCAAAGGGACACACTTTCTTATTATAGGGGTTGATGGCGCCTTATTGCACGTGTAATTAAAGCAGGCTATGAGTTACTGCAGGATTCCTGGTGTACTGTATTTATACTGTATTTGTATTTTCATGTGGGGAAAATAAATAGCACTTGTGCATGTACGTTGAATTTATATGAAATTATTTGAAGTGACAAAAACAAGTAAAGGTTATTTTTACATATGACAGTAGACACTTTTTACATAGAATTATTTATACATGAATTTTGGCCGATAGAGTTAGCTATTTAATGGTACACCTGTGTTTAAAAAAAACTCCATAGTTACTAAAGATACTGATATCCCCCAGAATTGGTACCATAATAACTGATCCCAAGTTTTTATGTGTGGCCCCTTAAAGCCACACCGCGTAAAATTTTACCAAATAAATAAAAATGGAAATACAAGCATTGATTTTATGATAGATATTTTCATCATTGAAACATTCCTCAGAAACGCGCAAAAAAAACATGTGCCTTGGCTGTGAACGTCTCCATGAAGATGTTGACTAAAGTCAGTAGAATTTGAGATTTAAACAGGTTAAGTTCAATTCTTCGATTACCCACTGCAGTAATAACATTTCTGTGTCGAGCTGGTCATTAGGTGCATGTGTTTTTACTGATGGCAACAGTGTAGGCTGAAATGTTACACAGTGTGCCTTTAAACAGTGGCAATAGCCTATACATACATACATCCATACATACATACATCCATCCATACATACATACATACATACATACATACAGACATACATACATACATACTGTACATATTATGTTTTGTGGTTCTTGATTTATCTCTATCAGGCACCAGTATATTGTAAACAAGGCACTGCTTAGTACACCTTGAAACTTGTAATAAAGCTTATAGACTGCGATGCACACGTCAAAGCTCTGATCAGAGTCGGTCACCTGTGACACGTGAGGAGACCGCATTGCCTAGTTACAGCACCGCTGTTGCTGCTCCTCGTCTCTAATGGGCCTCTACAATGTTTAATCAGCACATCACAACACTGAGGGAGAAGAGTTTCCGTGCTTGGTGAGCATATTAGGGATGCAGTCACAGCGTTAACTAGCATTGATGAACTGTTTGCTTATGCAGTAATAATTAACTTCCATTACATTACTTTGTGTGATTACTTTCTTAATTGCCTGAATTATGCATCAATTTAATATCTAATAACCAGTCTCAGACATTAGACACTGTTCAGACACAAATTGCATGTAGTTTCCGAGCTTTAATTAAACACACCAGAATAAATGAAACGAAGGAGGATGGATGTCTTGCGGTGATTTCCTGGGTGCTTAAATATGCTATTTATTATAAAAGCATATAAAATTCACTTTCTCCTCAGGAAAGGAAACCACAAGATGCCAATTATAGTACGCAAGTTGCTTTGCTGTGCCTTTTTCAGAATTGAGGCTAATAAATTTGTTGAGTGGGGCTCATTGTTATATTATGCTAATACATTACTATGCCATTTTTTAAGTTTCAAATTTGGTGTGCGGAGCAAAACATGTCCCCGAAGATGATTTTAATTAAATCGCAGAATGGGCTGGGGCTGCAGTGTGTTTGTCTCTTGCTACGGACCCAGTGAGCTGAGACACATTGCGTTTATTTGTTGTAGCGCGCGTTAAAGCCACACATCACTTTGGTCATCTCTCCCTGCAATGTGATGCAAAAATAAAACCTTTCGAGAATTGAGGCGATCGTTTACAACCGCTCGAGCCGCGCCACCTGATTTAATCCTGATTCACAGGTATAAAGCGGCTGCGTGTCATATGAACTAACCATAATTAAAAAGCCAACCAGTGGAAGCAGCAGGTCATTCCCCCAGATTGATATGAACTTTCGGTCCCCGTGTATCATCATTTCAGCCTCGTTCAAAACCCTGACATATCCACTTAAAGAGAAAAATGAACCCTATTTTTCTCATCAGTGGGATTTTGGGGGTGAGACGCGTAATAGAAGCACACGCACCACGTTCATGTCCGCATTTTGAGAGTTAAAACAACCTAAAACATATGAGAATTACTGAAAATGGCATCTTCACAAAGAGATAGAACTACCACAAGGTAATTCTGTTTAACTGATATCCCGACACCAGCGGCCGCGGCGTTGGGCCTGGCAGAGTCGTTAAAGTCTGTTTTTTTTTGTTTTTTTTTAAACGATCCCCGGCACTTGCTGAGCTGCTGGCAATGCAAGGTTAGACAGAAAATGATGGCGGCGGGCGGATGCTTCACAGACCTCATGATAGTCTGCGTCTGTCATTATTCACGTCTGACTAGTCGCGTCATGTCAGCTACCGGGAGAGACACTTTTAATGTGCCCCCCCACCCCCCACCCACCTCCCTCCCTCCCTGTCTCACTCCCTCACGCTCTCCCATTGCTTTTCACAGCCCGTGTACGATACCATTATTTCTTTGCTTCAGTACCTTTAGGTGAAACTCGGCCTCCCATCAACCAGAATCAAAGACACATCCTCTGCTTGGTATAATACATGCTCGTGTTTTTCTTCTTCTTTTTTTTACGCTCTAGACATCGTTCTGCAATGAAACAGGGCATACTGTATCTCATTTGAATTGTTAAATATAAAGACAGCAGAAATGTGGAGTTCTTATGGCACCGATTCTCCCGACATACTGTATGAACTTCTGAAATATTTCTATTCATTATAGAAAAATAGTGTTGAAAGTTTTAAGACTTCTGCGGACACCGCGACTGGCCAACGCCATCGAGCTTCCACCTATTCATGATGTTTTATAAAATGTTATGCACTTTTAACGCGAGGAAAGCACCCTGTGGCTTCACTTTCACCACATACAAATTTATTTCACAACATGGTTCAATAAGACAGTCATTTATCACGGCGCTGGCCATGAATCAAGCTACCTTGTAAAATCAATCATTGATTCAACCTTATTCCCTTGTTTTTCCATCTGAGCCACATAATGATCATTAAACTGACCACAGCATGTCCAAAAAATGGATTTATAATACAGCGAGCAGCAGCTGAGGCGACCCAGCAGCGGTGTCCAGAGGAAAAAGATGACACAGTTATAGAATCCAAAAGATTGCTGTTTGCTGTGGCTGCACTTCCTCGTGCATCTCAAACAGAGCTCGGGGTTGTGTGGCTGAAAACTCCAGGCCCGGGACCTCCTGGCTGCAGTCCAGCTCCATGCTTTGTGCACGTGATCACAGCCTAGATGAGCATGCTTTAATGGGACTGCTTAGCCCCATCATGACCCAATGAGTGCCGGCTGTGGAGTGGATGTGCTGGGTGTGCGAGTGCGTGTTCCCAGCAGGGAGAGCGTGCCTTATGAAGGTCACAACTGCAGCAGTCTGGGGCTCGCTAAGTGAACCCAGGAGAGGATAACAAGCCACAACCATGCACTCTCTTTGTGCTCACCGCTACTGATCCACCTCCGCTACAGAACAATGCAACACACTTCGCAAAGCTAAAACACTGAGCGGCTACACAGAGCTATTACTTTACTCCTTCTATGTGCACCTTTACAGTTAGTTTGAATCTCTGCTCTGCTTTGAAACTACGCAAAAGGAGAAATGCGAGTCCTCAAACGCATGATCACAAAAGTAAAGAGGATATTTTCCTTGTGGGAATCAGCTGCAGTGCAGATTGGGACAGTATTGCCCTGTGTTATAGCCACCTAATGGACAATGTAGCATTAATTCAGCTTCAGATGAACAGGCAGGGCAGCAGAATCAAAATGAGGAGGGGCTCGAGGTGTATGAATTATGCATATTACATTACCATAACCTTACAATACACCAACAAAACAATGTGCCGAAAATTGGTCTTGGACTGGGATATTGAACAATTTTCCACATGCTTCTTGGCCATGCACCTCAGAACAGGAATTGTATTTAGTTTGCTTAGTGACAACAGAGCCGTGTGAAATATTTATGTTAGCATTAGCATGCCGGGGAAAAATGCTAAAACAAGTCCCAAATTGAAGAGAGCGTACTGACGGCTTTCCCTTGGCCCCATCATTTAGACGGAATTTGGTTAAATGGAAGGAGAGAAATTACTTTATTCATTGATTTTCCTTTAGACTTCAACAGAAATTGAGCAATTTGCTTTGTCTGCTTCTGAAAGTATATCCAAGCAAAACATGTCAGAAACTATTATCTGTAATCATTTTGCTCTGATTGGTCTGAAAAATAGAAGAATGAAAATTCACAATGGGACATGCAGGTCTCCAGCACACTTTAGTGTGTATTAGAAACAGGGGTGGAGACACTTTCACTTATTACAGTAAATAAACTCAATCGTTCAATTGTATTTAAGATTCACAACAAAACAAACAAACATGCCTTTAGCGTGAGCTCCTGAGATCAAATAATGAAATCACCTTGTTCAGAACAAATCTCTTACTTGTAACACAACTCTGTAGTCATGTAAAAAATGAGTAAATTGTATAGTTTAATGAGACATTTCAGGTGATTGCTTATGTGTAACTGCTGAGTCCTCATGTGAGTCTGGGGCAGCTGAAGCACTGGTTCCAGTGAGCTGTGTAAAACAGCATGTGGTGTAGGTAACTGCTTCTGTTCTAGTCTTGTAATCATTACAGGGCATCTTATTGCCCGTGTGGCTTTTAAAGCTCTTGTCTCAGCTTTAGAAAACAGCGAGTTATAGCTGATCTTTTATTAAAACTTTGGGAGAGTGTCCCCCACTCGAGGGGCGGAGGAGGAGTGGGACAAATTAGTGTTGACAGTAGACACTTAAAGCAGGAAAATCACAGGCCCACAGGGAGGCAGGGCCACATGGGGCTCGCGCTGTGTAAAGAACACTCCAGATTTCACTTGAGATGCAGTCGCCTTTTAACAGGGCAGAGGCAATGTCAACACCCCCCCTTGAAAGAACCAATAAAGCCACTAAAAGGAAGGATTAACCAGCTGATATTAGGACAGCGGCTTGTTTTGAATGCGCCCCCCTTTTCTGGAACATGGCCCGTACTCCGAGCGTTTGCCATTCTTAGGGTGCTGGTATTCTGCCAGTAAACATGTCATTAAATTAAAAAATAATTGTTTGTGGTCACAGCAGGACTAACCATGACATTTGCAGGTGAATATTCTTACTGCATAAATGTAACACAATAAAATATAATGAAAAATATATAAAAAATAAAACAGAGATCAGTCCTTGTGAAGCTCTTGCATGGTTGAACGGTAGTATTGCTGTTCTTAAGTGATTGTACATAACATAAAACTGCAATAACAAGATATCAAGGCCTTTCAATGTCCTGACCATTTCCCGGCAGCTGTGACAGAAAGTCGTCACTCCAATTAATGTGTCAAATGTGACTAAACAATGTCATGGCCTTCTCCCAACCCATAAACATCACATAAAACATGCTCGGTAATGAAGCACAATGGCAATGTTTTAGTTCTATGAACCACTGAGCACTGAGTCATTTAGGGCAATACTCCCGTCTGTGTCTAGAGCCAGGAGCGACACTGTAATTCAGGTCTTAAAACCCAGGCATCTGTAAGAGGCTGGTAAACATGAAATTAAAGGAAGTCTGGACGGCAGTTAAAATAGCCCATAGTCACTAATGGGTTTTCACTGACAGTATAGTATAGTATATGCATAGTCTTACAATGTAGTATTAGCAGCATCTTCACTTCATCTTTATAGACAGCACAGGTGAATTACCACAATGGGACTACAGAATCTAGTTTGTACCGTTGAATGACAGATTTTTCTCACATCACAACACACATTTTTTACTTTTATTACCATGTTGTGCTTCTCAAGCCTGCATTTCATAAACATAAGACTTAAGATGACATGCCTGCTGTTCCAAAGTTAGTTAATGTCTGGAGAAGGGCAACATGCAATTAGTATTTAGAGCATCTTTCTGTTTCACTGAAAACTTGTTTTTTATGTCAAGCAGGGCAGAGTGGGATGAATTTAGGCATTTGCTATGTGCATCTGATTTATTATGGGGAAGGTGAGGGTACAACATTGAGGGATTTCCACTTAATCAGATCTCTTAGGAGCCCATGTAGTGGACCAATACTCCGATGAGTTCCCTTTTAAAAAGCATAGAATATTAGATTGGCTGCATGCTGCCTCGGTTCGGCCTCAATCAAGGTGAATTGAAGGGGATTTATTCAACCAGAAAAGACTTTTACGACTCTTAAAGTTCATTTCTCTTCATTCTATAACTAAATAAAATCTAACAATCACTTATGCATTTGTCCATTCAGAAAATGGTAAACTCTAAAACTATAGATGCAGACTAAATTTGGAGATTAAGGAGGACCAATCACAGAGGTGCCTGCCTCTTGGCTCAAGCACAAATAGATTCTTCCCAGCATTGTAAATCAGGACCTCAAAGACTATTATTTAGCCTCAAGCAAAAGAGTGCTTGTTTATCAGATGGTGCCTGCGCCGGGAATAAAAACCTGCCCATAAATCGGGCTCTTTTATGTGCTCTCACAGACTGACTCATTCACATCGTCTTAGGCATTCAGATAGGCATGCCATTCATGTCAAGCAGAAGACACGCCTTTGCACTGCAGCTAATGGACAGTGTTTATGAGAACTTTAAACAGCTCCTAATTGCTATAAATGCAGCCTAATGAGACTGCTGTAACATACTTTGCCTTTTGACTTGAGTGGAGACAAACAAACCATAAAGCACAGATCAGTGACAAATCATAACAGTTAAAGGGTGAATTCAAGGTGAATCTTTGGCTTGGCTAAAAGCTTTGCATCCTTGATTTAGTGCGTCTTGTCACTATATGGGTTCAATAAGCATTGCCAATTTTTCACATGAAGTGTCAGTAGGTGCCACGCCGCATCCGACAGTGTTGGATGTAAGTTATCAGGCCTGCGGCACCCCAGCAGGTAATTTTCTCTGCATTTTATTTTGTTACCTGATATATTGCTGCTGTGAGATGGCAATGCTAAAGCCCGGATGATAAATCAAACGTGCAGTGGCTGCCTCTGATAACTCAATAAGCACCTGGACTCCTCTGAACATGTCACACCTGCACGTCTCCTCGACGGGCTGTGGTCCCATGGCCTCGCCGGAGGATCTCCGCACCTGCCTCACAGCAGCACAGCGGCACGGCAGCTGGGAGACAAACGTCACGCATGCTTAATTAAGAGCATCAGAAACCACACTATACGGCTTACTTTTATTTGTGACCAGTAGGACAAGAAAACAAGACTAACTAAAATGTATTGGGGAAATATTAAAGTCTATATCGGTTACTAAAAGAAATCCCTGTCCACATGTAGTGAAATTGAGATTAGTTATGATGAGACCCATTGCTAAATGTTATATGGATACTTATGTTTTAAGAAATCCTATAGTGACATTTATACGGTTTTTCTTTACTATTTCCCTTTTGTTGCAAGTTAATGAAATGTTGAGGGATTAATAGAAGATTAATAGAAGTTTCATATTGTACTTAAGTGGCAGAAAAAATATCTGGATGTGAGCTGCTTGTTTACTATAAGCAACCAATAAATGCATTTTTAGTATTGTACTTTATTTACAAAGCTGTGTAATAAAGAGTTGATTTAATGAGCCACAGAAAACCAGGGGAATCTGCATTCATCAATATCACTGTGCTTTCTATACAATCAATAGTGTCTGCTAAGGGTAGAACCAAGTGTGTAAAAACGAATGAGTGTTTACAGAAATAATATTATGCTATTTCTCCAAAGGCATTTGTATGAAGAATGAATCGACTGTGAATGCCAAAATACAAAGTTTTGTCCACAGATTTCCACACAGCTCTTTAGATGATTAGAAAAGTGTAACAATATCGTTAAAAAGTGTTTGAAGTCAAACTGAGGCTTCAACGACCGATCAGAATAATGGTAATTATTCAATGACTAATTTTGTCATTGATAAGATAGGTGGGTAATTTATTATTTTTGAATGAGTAAAAACAAGACACACAAATTCAGACATCGTCCAAAACCAGAGGCTATTCACAGACCCTATCTTAGGTTTTACCACAGTATATTATTAATTATAATGCAATAGTTATTTAAAGAAACTGCACAAAACAAAGCACATTGTAATAAAAAAAAAAAGATAAAATGACAAATTAAATGGAAAAATAGTCTTCGGATTCAAACGGTCCACGTCTAAACATTTGTACATGTTATCAGGCTAACATTTAAAATAATATATAAAATAAATATGTCGACTGATTTCAAGAAAGACAGACGCCATGTCAATGAGTAACATTTTTCACACATACATTATATTATATGCTTAAAAGTCAAGATATAGTTCACAGTTCAGACTTTTAACATTTGAGCGAAGATTGAAAAATGAATCGCATGCGCTGTAAAACATTTTTGTAGACGTCTAAAGTCTAAACTATAAATATAAATCCTAAATCCTTACACAGAGAGTTTTTGCAAATTTCAGAGGGTATTAACTTGCCTAAATAACTGCAGTTTTTTGGCAATTTACTAATTGCTGCCATTAAAATTGATAATTTGTTTTGATTTATATTAGCTGTGCAACCCTACGAATTCATCTTCTCTCTCAGCGGAGGTTTTAAAAATATAGACAAGTAACTGCTGTGTTATGACCCTATATGCAGTAAGGAGTGTCACCGAGGGCATTTCAGAGTGGGGCGGCATTTTCTAACAGCTTTTTAGTGTTTTACGGATCCAATCTTCAGCGTGACTTGATTGCTTGCAGGCCAGACGACTCATCAACACAGCTCGAGCGATGCGTTTGGTCACATAAACTCATTCTGATATGTGGGTTCAGCATAGGCGGCAGACTCTATAAAGAGTCTAAGGACATGAGGAAGAGAGGGGCGGCAGATAACTCAGAGCGTCCTGCTGTAATTACGGTATTCATGAAAAGATGAAATTGACTGCAGACTAAATCTGTAGCTCCAGGCAAAATCAACAGCCTGGCGTTACGGCATGACCCCTGCCTTTGGGGAGCACGCGCCGGCACGCCAAAAGTTTGCCGCCTTCTTCGTCAGTCAAGAGTGAGGGAATGAAGTGCATCGATTGCTTGTGATTATTAACTAGACTGAGATAAGCCCTCTCCTTATTATGCAGATTACTGAGGCTCTCCGCACCAGCATATTGTACAGATGCAAGGGAGCAGCTGCTCTTACAGATGGCGGGTACACGGATCTATCATCATGCCTCCATTGTCTCCACTTCAATTGTTCAGGGGACAACAGAACTGCATCAAAGAGCAATCCAACTGCAATGAATTAGGAACGAGAAACGGAAAGCATCAACTAAATTTATACACCCGAGGCCGAGGAGCGGAGAGGAGCGTAAAACTGAGCTATTACATCTATACAGCCACGGAGTCGCCCAGTCATGTATACTGGATCCAAATCTGTCAGAGGCAGCACTGAGCACCAGACATATGTTGTTTTGAGACACTAAAGTGATTATTGAGCAAATAAATATTCATTACAATATGAAGCCTTGTTATTCTTACCAAGCGTGCATTACCAAGATTAAATCATCGAGTGGAAAGTAGGCATACAGTGCAATTACTATCAAGCTTTTGTTTCATGTCAATTAATAAATATCTTTTATATGTAAAAAAAAAAAAAAGAAGACGAAATGTAGTTTTAGTAACAGCTTTATATTTGCAGGTTAAGCAAGTATAACAAGTCTTGTTTTATTTTTTTGTGTTTTGTTATTATGACTTAATTTGATGGGAATCATGGGAAAATACTGATATTAATTAACCGCAACTTTACATCAATGAAGAGACAAATTTATGAAGAAAAGTGGAAGTTATTATGTTCAATAAAATCAGTGACATACGAAAGTGAGAGAATTCCATATTCCAAGGATAGAACAGGGACTAACTCAAGGCCTTATGTACAGTATGGAGGAAAAAGTGACAGTTATCACCTTTTTGCTGCCATTTTTCATAATGTATACAATGTCAAACCAGGGAAACTATAAAATATGGTCTAACCTGATATGATGTATAATGTAAAGTAACATTCGAATAATAATCCACTGATATCACGGTGGTTCTAAACATGTAGAGACTAGAGCTGAGCGGCATGTGCAGATGTGGACAGTGCCCTCTGTAGTACCTCTGGTTATGCACCGGCCGGGCCACGCCTCCCGCTGAGCTGATTGCGAGCGCAGGACACTGGACTCCTCTGATCCAACACGACACCGCTCTGGAGGAGATTACATATTAGCCACATTAGCACAGAGAAGGTCACACCCAGCCGCATGTCACTACAGCACTGCTACAACCCAACCACAACGACAGGCTCGTACTAACGACGCGCACTGACATTCAAACGGGCACATTACAAGAGTACACGCTCAACTGACCACTGCTTTCTCACTTTCTACTGGAAGTGAGTAGCTGAGGTCAATTGCTTACAAGATTGAAGATATATATTAATATAAGTTAATTGTTTGAAAGTACAACACATAATGCCTGTTTATTTGAAAAAGAGGCTTAGTTGACTTGCTGCATCTTTTTAATGCAGTGGGAAAATATATAAAATACACCACTTTTTGGAAGCTGAAGCATCCCATTAATCTCCATACAGAGCAGCTCAAAATACTTATAAGTGTCCTCTTACTTGGAGCAGTTACAAGTACACTTTGTTATAGCCTGCAATGGGAAATCGGAAACAAAGTAAGTGTCTCTTTGTTGGTAAGAGACGGGCATTTGCTCAGCTTAACTTGTTTTGGACTTGTTCTAACTGTATTCAAATAAAGCAGAGCTGCTTTCTTAAGTCATGTGTCATGGCTGGATAGACTGAGCCGCTGTCAGATCACAAAGCCCCGTCTGTTGTTAGGACCTGGTCCACATGGGGCACGTTTGATTGGAAAGCCCAAAGGGAGGAGTTCCACCAGTCACTGGGGCATTGTTAGTGCCTCCAAACTGGCCAGAGAAGAATGACTGATTATGCAACCACAGCTAGGGTTACTAATAGGAATTCTATTTGAATTTCTAACATAACAGATGTTTGCTGGGCACCTCCATGGAGTGTGCATACACAGTTATGCAAATTTAGCAGTGTTTCCCTTCAAGTTAGCTCAGAGTCATTAGAGCACACAGCTAGCTTGGATCCTTCTGTCAAACTAATAATTGGCTATTATTGATATTAATTAACATTTTTGCTCTCTGTGTCCTTTTTGACCCAGTATGTGTTAGTAAATCCGCTTACTGAAGCCTATTAGGGTGATCATTTCTATGGGACTCTATAGCAGAACCATTTATCAGAAAGTGAACATAAAGCCAATTAGGACTGGGAGCAGACAGTTGTCTTCATTCTCCACTGACTATTTCTTGATCTCCATTATATATTGCTAATAGGGCAGATACTAGTTAGCGAGCGAAGGAGCTGGTGTGGGGGGTGCCATTGCTCCCTTGCAGCGATGACAGGTGAATGGTACCAGTAATAGTGGACTTGCTTGATGAGGCTACACCAACATCAGCTGCTGTTTTTAATATCCCTTTGTCTCTCGTGGAGCTCTTTCTATTTTACTGCTGGTCAATCATACTAATTGGCTTAAAAGTACAATATTACAGAAATCCATTAAATTGCTGATGTTTCATGCTACAAAAAATAATAGTCTCTGCTCTGCACACTATTATGATGCGATGAGCATCGGAAACAGAGCACACCACAGCTTTATGGGCTCAGATCAAGAAATCCTAATAGGTGTATATTGACTGGTTTATTTTCCACTAAACTCCAATGGGAATGCTGCTTGCGAGAAAATATATCAAAAAGGCTATCAACAATAGTTGGGTCTTCTGTGTAAAATCAATACTGAGCAATACTGAGCTTGAGTTTTCACAGTTCTCTCTCGTCATTTAAAAATACTGAGCTTATATGATGCCTATAGACCAAAAGAGGGTGAAGAAAATTAGCGATAAATTCATCTCTATGCCATTAGCCTGAGCGCATTGTTTCTGAAATATTATGCACTTGCTGCTGGTCTTGCTTGACACTTGGGATAAATGGTTTGGTTTTCTAGAGCAAAAGGCTGAGCAGCATGAAGGATCACGAGGTGCTGTTGAAGGAGTACCCTAACATGACCTACGTGAAGCACAACTTATGTTCAACTCCCCAAATCCAGATGCTCCGACGACAGCACAGGTTTACGACAAGAGGCTTCGCACTCTCTTAAATGAGCACTGGTTAATAGCCCGGATTCAAGAGTAAAGGCTTTCTCCCCTGAGCTTTACTCCGAGAACCTAATTACAAGTTTCATCATCAATCATAAGCATTATTTATTCAGTGAAATGAATTTCTAATTAATAACTGATGAGCATTATGGCCTCCAAGACTGTAAAGCAATTAATTATGGTTGGCAACAGGGAATATGAGCGTACCGGACTATCTGGCGTACAGTCAGAGCGCAGCAGTGCCAACAAGCTAATGTCCACAACACAGAGAGACACAAAGCTTTTGTATTGAGTTTACTGCCATAATTACTATACTCATTGTTTTCTCAGAGCTGTCACAGAGCTGGCAATGGAACAAACACAGAAAGCAGGGTGCTACTGTAAATGTACTTGTCTAATCTGTAATATTACGCTTCATTATATTATGGCCTACTCCAAACTACTACAATATTAAGTTTCATGCTTCCATTTTAAACCTTACCTATCTGTGTCTCAAGATATAAGAACACCTGTTTAAACCATACATTGATTTAGTGACAACAAATGGACTTCTAACTTTTAGAACTTGGCTGACCATTATTTTACTAAGATTAGCCACAAATAAATAAATATCTCAAGCTTAAGTGGCGGAGAAAGAATTGCCATGTAACTGGAAGTATGTTAAAAACATTACATTGGATGTTACTAAAAACAAAGAGTACTTGAATGAGCCTGCATTAAAAAATAATGATCTTTAGTTGAAATTTTGATCAAATATTGACTGTACTTATTTGTGTGAGGCACCTCTAAATAACAGGAGTTATTTGATAGTCCTGGAAGAAATTACTTGTTGATTCTATGTAATTAGTCTATTGAATTGTTGATATAGTCACAGTTGCACAAACACTTAACACCATGCTTTTGCTTATTATAAAAATAACCAAACCAGAAACTAAAGAGAGTGGGTTACCATATCCTGTGGCTTAAACCTGCTTGAAATAAACAAAAACAAAAAATGCGTGCTCTCTCTCTCACTACCATATAGTCTCCCCCTATGACCAATGAAGTCAGGGGCTACCTTTACTATTTAGTGCTAGTGCACCCTCCATTAGTTAAAGCTCACTGACTAGAATTTGAGGTTGAGGATATCAAGCGGTTGCTGCATACACTGCTTTTGATATAAATTTAGGCTACACAACTTTAAAATGACGTGATCTTGTTTTCCCAGGTCCACACTGCTAATAAAACATATTCTTAGTGTTCTGCCAGGTGAAAAGGGGGCTAAAGGAATTAACTATATTGTTCCGTTTTAGCACGTTTCTGAGCATTGCTCTCATTTGATATACGTACTAGCTCTGCATTACAGAGATGAATAGAGTCATGCATGGTTGTTTGAGCTATTCAGAGTGTAAATGTAATAAATGTGCATCACTACAGTATATTGCTGAATCGCAGAAGTGTTTCTTTTTAATTTGCATGTCTGCATAGTCTATGTGTAGCGAGACAGAAGGGGTTATACATTATTCTTAATAAGAGCCCTATTTTGGCGAGATGTTGAATAGTTTTGTCCCAGGATCTAATACGCCCTTACCTTATTTAGTTGAAGCCGGGAGACCTCTCTCCCTATCTACGTCATGTTCGTACCATTGAAGCTAAACGATTAAAAAAGCACAAATTAATATAACCTTAGAAAAACAAACTAACAAAACGATGTGCTGCCAAAACCTACCAAACATATTTAGACATACTTTCACCCTTAGCGTTTACTTACAACTGCCCTTTGAGTCGGGATGAACTCTTCGTGATAGGCCTCATGGGCCAAAAGGCCCGCGACGCACATTTGATTGGACGCACGCAACGTGCAGCGTACGATGGCACCTCCGAAAGTAGATACCGCCTACACTAAAAGTGTGGTAAAAGAAGTTGCATAGTTTTATAAAAGAAAATCCATCTGTTAATAGCTGTAGAATACCACACTATGTGACCATATGTTGTTTTTGTGGAGGAATTCATCCATTTTAGTTGCACAGTTGTGCGCAGAAGACCCGCCTTTTTGCGTTGAAGTCTTTTTTTTCTTAGTTACACTTGATTGGGCGAATAGATGTTCAGGCGGGCCACAAGTCAGCGGGTCAGTTCATTAAACATTATGCCACTCTTACTGCACACTCAAACCATCACTATGTCATTCTTCAACATGTGTGAGACAACACTGTCCTCTGTAGATCCACACGCACTCGCAGTCAGACACGTGCACACTAAACCATTCCCCTTTCCATCTGCTGAAGTGGGCTGTTGTGATTGATTTGTGGATTTGCTGTTTTTTCTCTCCTCCATTTAAGTGAAATAATGTATGGAAGCAATCTGGCGACAGACATTTTGGAAAATCTATTTGAAATCATTTCAGCTGAAGCCATGGCAGTTTGTCTTCTTAGGGGAGAGGAGCAAAGTATAATTGTCTGCAGTCTAGTAAAACACAGTATAACTGCCATCACACTTGACTGAGCTTATAGCCAGCTAGTCCCATGGCCTCTAGAAGATAGAGCAGTTAATGTTCCCTTTTATTTTAGAGGATATGTCACTTGTATCGCAGATTTATACCATGATACAGCAATTTTGTCCAAACAGATGGATAATGGTGTCACCGGCAGAAAGCCCTGTTTTTATTGGCTTTGGAGGGTATTGTTTAGATCGGGGACTGTGTTGAACAGCTCTGCCAGCGCCTTTTCTCTTTATCTCTCTAATCTTGCCAGTATTAGATTTGATCATTTTTGTTTGAAGGAGGAAAATGTGGCTGTAATGGCTTCCTAATAGCAAACACAGGGGATACAAATCCAAGAAGCCTGTGCGGTAGTGCTTCCATAAGCACCACTGATTTATAGAGGTCTTTATGACAGAAAGGAAAATGATGTGCTGCTGGTATAAATCAGGTGAGGAGTAGGAAATTGAACTTAGATATCATCTTGTCAGATGCTTAATGCTCTTCCTCCTGTCACATTCGATAGGACCAATTTGGAGAATCCTGCAGAGGTAAAAAGAAGACAATTAACAATGACAGTGTGGTAATAGATGAAGCTATAAAATGAACCAGGCGCCTGCAGGATGCTTTGTATGATTTCCACACAAGGCAGTGGCAGGGAATGTTGCCATTTAGTCTTTGCCATGTAGATTTCAGTATTTTGTAACCAGCATTAGGTTATGTAAAAAAAAAAAAAAATAAAAAAGGGATGGGATCAACCTATGCTTTTTACATCATGCGTTTGTTCTATAATTATATTGGGATGAAGAATTTTGTCTCAACACTAAACTGATATGAATATTATATGAACTGTGTAGTACTGTTGATATGTTGCCTTTCTTTTACACACTCATTTGACCTGAGTTTTGCAGAATGATTTCAGATTGTTAAATTTCCTGTCAGTTTAGCCAGATGAAAGGTAGAAAGTGATGATGGAGGCTGCGCCTGGGCTAAGGCAGATGTCTGCACTCAGTGCTGTAATGAGTTCACCATAGGACGCAGAATGACAATGCTCTCTGATCCCTGAATGTCACTGTGGTATAAACTACAGCTCTCTGGTTCATAACAGCCCATGCAGTTCATATTGCGTTTGTGAGCCGATGGATTGAACATGAGGAAAAGTGGAAATCCATCCATCTGGGCATGTGGGCTTCAAATGACTTGAATTTTAAAGTCATTTCTCGAAGGCTGATGACCTTTAGTTGAAAGGCTGCTAAACTTCATCAAAGGGCAATTCAAGCACAAGCGCCTCAGACATAGATGTGCACATTGTAGCTCATCAAGCCCAGCTCTTGTATAATCTAATTTGATTTTAATGCATCTCTGAAGGAGATTGTGCTCTTATTACTGTGTAATGATGCTGTTGTCAGGAGCCAATGGTGATGGCTCATATCACACCATGTTAACGGCCTCTGTGACACTTTGGATTTCACAATGCGCAATGGCTTTTGCTGTATATTTATCGCACTCTTGTTCTTCTTGGTGCATTTGTGAGTGACAAATCTTTAAAAGTCTCTTCTTTATTACCACTGTCTGATAAGGCTCCTTTTTGTATTCAGTACAGTAGATAGAGCATAACGATGGAGGCCTAGGCTGAGATGAGGAGAATTCTGAAGTGCTCACATTCGAGGGCAGCAAATGGTAAAGTGACAAGCTTGGTGCACTTGTCTATTTTACTTATTCTGTGCCTCGGTTTCATATTCCGCCTCGCACCGTGGGCTTATTTTCCTCCGGGGTTCAGGAGGGCATGCTCTTTCATTTCTTCAGAAAATTGTTTCGCAGGATTTCAATCTTTGGCTGCAAGATATGACAAAACACAATATCAAGAACACTTATGTTTCTTATCTGCCATTTTTTCAGGGTATAAATAAAAGATCAGTATAAATTTAAGTCAAGTGGCCTCGAATGCACATGTGAAGGATGAGTATGAAAAGAACTATGAACCATGGGACAGCTCCACTGTACATTTTCATCGCTGGCTCAAAATTACCTTGGCACTAGGGCTTTGTGTGCCATTCATCATCCTTGAAAAACAATTAGTGTGTCTATGATAGCAATCCAGAAGCAATCCTTTTGAGAGTTTGACCCCAGTACAGAGACAACTGTTTGTGTTATGTAAACATTACTGCCTTAAATGTCTTTATTAAGCATCAGGTTTAGGTTAACACACAAATTGGTACTATTGAGACTATTGTCACCATTGGTCAATTCAGCTAAGCCCCCTCAAAAAGAAAGAGAAAAGCATGTTTTTCAAAATATAAATCATAGGTGGCATTGTTAAGTTATAACGCTGTAGTAACAAAGATTGTTCACATAGCCCTGGGATCTTGTGTGATAAATCTTATGATGATGCAGCCTATGTATACTGAACAGCCTCCCAAAGGTGTGAAAACATCCCAACATTGTCCTATTGATGTCCCATTTTTTCCCCTGTTCGCCTCTTGTCAGAGGTCAACCTCAAACAGCATGCGGTGGAATCAGGCGTTACTGTCGATGTCACATTGATGCATTACAAGGCCCCGGAGGTCACGTCTCTGTAAACATACATTATCAAAACCCATAGAAGATGTGTGGTTTTGACCCCCAATAGTTTACGTTGAATCTACTGGTGAAAGGGTCGCGTGGTGCCAGAGAGCAACTTTGTAGCCGCAATGACTTTCTGGTTGCAAATGAAGAGGGTCAAGCAATCAAGACTGGTCGGGCTCTGTGTCAGCACCATTATCTTACGCTGTCTAAAATGATCAATGAGGTAAAATAAAATGATCACAAGGTAAAATTGGCCAGCTAATGAAAATAGACTGTTTAAATGTGCAGCTTGGTGAAAACCCGGCTGGAGGAGGGGGCCAAAACCAAAGAGCTACAAGAACCTAAATGTGTTATTTTATACTAACAAGTGAAATATTTAACCCTTCACTAGTTTACATGCTAGGCAATTTTTGTTTTGTTTTTAAATAGTTATAATTTATTTCACCAATGCCTAGCTCTACAATACCGCTAAAAAAAAGCTTTGGTAATATGGTGCAGACAGGACCAAAACACAACAATCTCTGGAGCCAATGATTAAATATTCTCACATTTTTATTTAAGGAAAAAACAAAAGGAACATTAACCTCGGCATATTGTGTCCCTTGAGACCTTAACAGCATTTGTGTTTAAATAAGTTTCAACAATACTCGGAAGCAGGAGAGATAAAAGGCACATAGGGCAGGGCAACAGTACGGACATAAATTCTTCCCGACCTCTGCAATAAATACATTCCAATGGTACCGATGATGTGTAAACATGCTAGCACTAATGGTGCTACAGAAAACCTCATTTAACACTGTTAACAAAGTACAGCGACATTGAAAATATAAATAAATAAAACCCAACAACATACCACTGGTTCATGGGAACTGAGACCAATTCATTCACAATAAAAAATAAAATATGGAGAAAAAACAAGCGCATCGAGAGAAGTAAAGCTACATAACACCAAACAGCACATTAAATTGCTGTGATGGGAAAATAAGCCAAGAGTGGGATTGGCAAATACTAGTGCTACAAGATTTACAACTCAATTCATTTGTAATACAATATTAAAACTATCTTGAAGGAACTGTATGAGACTCCAGTTAGTCTTAGTAATGCTACTCCAGCGGCTTATGGCATTTATTTCATTATGTAATTTTCCTAAAATGAAAAGGCTTGTGGCGGTTGTGCTTTATTCCACCTCCATTGCAGATTCGTCCTGGTCCACGTCGGACTTCTCAGAGGGCACGTCTTGTGATTCAGGGATGTTCTGTTCGTCTGATGCAGAGCAGCCATCAGTGGTAGGTGTGGTCGGCTCTTGGGGCTCTGCTTCATCACTAAGTTTGCACTTTCCTATGGCATTCAAATATGACAACGTTTAGAAATTTGATTTATTTAATTTATCTATTTACCTCATTTTTTTTTTAAATATTGTTTTCTTTTTATCTATGTTCAAATCTGTGTTATTTTTACCCAGTACAGACACTTCCTCATCTTCGTCGGCTGCAGGAGGTGGTGACTGAGGAGCGGGCATCCTGTGCTCAGCTGGACTCTCTAGGAGTAGTCTAGGAGCCTGGGGCCGCGTCTTCTTTGCCGGATTCAGAAAATAACAATACGCACATCGGAAGGCTTTAAAAAAACAAAACAAAGTATGACACCAGTTTACGTCAGTGTGTATTTCTAGTCAGACACAGATTAATAAACATGAAGATGAAGCAGTGACAAAAACGGCTGAGAGGCACAAACATTTCAGATTGATGTGATGTGCTGGTTTGCATATTCAATCTTACAGGGGTCGGCGGAGGCAGAGGCATTTAAGTGCCATATGATATACAACACTGCCAAATGCTAGAGGGCAAACCAAGGCATAGTGTCTGATGGAGAATAACAAGTGTCTTACCAGTGTACTCAAATTCCTCCTTTAAAGCCATGCCATTATGGGACAGACACTGCTGACAGATAAGAGCATATCTGTGTGTGTGAGAGAGAGAGAGAACAATGAATTAAATTGATACTTAAATGAATGAAAACAGTTTAACAATCAGTTTTACAATCAGAAATCAAACGTATACATATGTATACAAGATTTGCTATATTTGACTCCGTATGATATCAAATATAAGCATAATAACAAACTGTTTTCTAATGCATTAACAAGCACCTGTTTCCAGGACCATCTCCAACCAGAAACTCAAGGACCCTGTCCACAGCCCCTCTTTCTCTCGGGAGCACAGGTCTGGCCAATGGCGGTCCAGGTGGATGCATGCCTGTACATGACGGTACACAAGATTATTTAACAGTGTGCAGTATTAAAAACACACAAAGAATAAACTGCAAACACTTAGGAGAGGAAACTAAAGCAGTGATTAATTGTATTCTGCACAAACCATGATGAATTTAACAGCCTCTCCTTTGCCTAATGACTTAAAACTGAATCTCACTTGCAAAGCACGTCCAGACTCCCTGCTGTGTTGGTGAGTAGTAATTAATATAATCTAACATCAAGAGCAATCATAGGAAGATGACTGGTCATTTCTGTGAGACTTGGCAGAGTCTTGGCATCCTGCTGGTTATTAATTTACCAACATATGGAAACTCTGTGGTGACTCTTTGTATCAAATTGCTTTTCACTTTCAATTTTCAGCAGAAGCAGGTGATAACATCAAGTCATGTAAACCATTTGCGAGGTGATCCCAATGCCAAATGCAATTTCACCAAGCATTAAAAGACATTTTGTAAAATTCCAGCACCATTGCCCAGAGACCGAACACATGTCTACAGAATTAATCACTTAGTGCAATCTTACTTTGTCTCGCAGTGGGCATTCTACATTGCAATTACAGCCCACCCCTTTCTCTATAAAACACATTTTCTTTAAGGTTTGATCAAATATGCGTGTTTACGGGAGTGCTCAAATGCTTCTGAATTTCATAAATGGCCTCTTGCTTGGCAGTGAAAAGTGTTCTATTGTGTTGGCCAACAGGGAAGAAAATATTGATTCAGATGTTAATTGCTGGCGTCTTTTGTTGAGGTACGAATGCCATGTGGAATTTTAGTATCAACTGTATATTATCAAATCAGAGGTGTGCACTTTGAGAAGGCGTTAACCTTTTAATAGGGTACCTATATTTACATTTGCACAATTATCATCTACAACAGTAACATATAACAACCTTCTGACAACACACTGCAGAGCCTTGAGCAACGAGGGACACAGAGGAGTAAATCACACCTTAATCGAGCACATTATGATGTGGTCCCCCTGTGAGCAGGTAACTCACCCACTCCTGGAACAGGTGTTCCTGGGGTCACAGGCCTCCTCATCAAGCTCTGCTGAGCAGCTACAGCCGACAGGCCTCTCTCTGGGGGTCCACCCGGAGCAGAATGGGAAGTTCGTCCGGAATGGGTGGGCCCAGAGGCAGAGGGAGGGCGAGCAGTCGCACTCCCAGGATTCACCATCACTGTGGGGGTCTTTGGCATGACACTGCGATGCCTGAGCTCTAATAAAGCAACCATTGCATTTTGTTTATTCCTGTAATTGTCCAAGCATGCTAATGTAATTCATTAGATAGGTGCTACTAGAGTTTATACCACCTTGTCCTGGTGTTGGAGTCATCATGGGTCCAGCTGGAGATGATTCTAGTTCCTTTATACAAACAAAAAAACTTATGTAGAAACAACCTCCTCAGGAACATAGTATCCAAGTCCAGTAAAAATTCACTTACAATTTTCTTCTTGGAATCTGGATCAAATCGCTCCAGAATCATTTTGGCATTTTTATATGTCTCCGTATCCATAACTTCCTCAAGCTGGAAAAAAAAAAAGAAAGTACAATCACAATATGAATATGAATATGAATATGTGGGTGGTTCCTTCCTCCTGGGAGGGGCCTGAGTCTTATATAGACCGCTCTGGCTTGCTTTCCAGTGTCTCATTGTGACCACAAGAGCTAAGGAGAAGCTTCTGTGTATAGAAGTGAAATGTCCTCAACTAAACCCAGTCCAGTCGACGATTTAAGCTTCACCACGATAAGAAGGCATAACCCTCTCTATTTAGCATACACAATGGGTTACTTTTCCCCCTCAAACTGGACACATTTTAACTGAACAGGTGACAGCTAAGCTATTCCTCTTAAAAAGGAACCAAAACATTTACAAAATGTTTGCTTATGATATGAAGAATAATTACATTCACTACTTCGATAATGGAGAGTGTGAAAATCCATCAGCCCTAATTATTGGAAGTTATTAGACTTGACAGATGATGACAAGCCATTTCTCAGATTTATTCCTTTCCTGCTCTAAATGCTATTAATTAAAGTGACATTAGCGGAGTAGTTTGAGGGTTAAGTCACTGTGTAAATCAAATGTTGTCAGTATAGATCTTGGATTAGCAAGTATTTTGCCACTAAACACTGGGTGGATCAATTAAGGCACAACAACGTCTTCCTGGAGGTTCCACAGAACAAAGAGCAGTGCACTCTCATAAACAGAGACAACTTGACAGAGGACCAAGTTTCCTATGTATAAAATATAAATCATTTTCAATCTTAAAGCATCCTGAGAACGTGGAAAGCGGGTGAATACTGATACATCCACACCAAGCATAGCAGTTCAGACATGAAAATAAAAGTACACATCAGAAAACTTACAATTTTTCTTTTTTGTCCCTTAAGATCATCCAACTTTTCATCTAAAAATATACATATTACAATTACAAATGGATTATACAAATAGATGAGTCATTTATTGTGAAACAAAAAAAGAAAAAAGGGTTACTTACTATTTCTTTCTGTTCTTCGGGAAAAAACAAATACAAGAAATTTTCTAAGCAACCAGATTCTAAAAAAAAGAAAATAATGTAAGTTACAGATCGCTAAGTTCGGTAAATAATAAATATAGCAACATACTTACAAAAGAGGGAAAAACAAAAAGGCGAAGCACAATATGAGCCGGCCCATTAGCTGTTCAGGTAGGTACCAAAAATACACTACCAGACAAGTGAGCAGGTAAAGTATTGAGGAGTATAGCAAGAGGCGTCCAACCCATATTTTCAGCTGCCGTTGATTTTTTGCACTGTATTCTTCAAGAACCTGGATGTCCTGTGGAGAAAATTCTAGTTGAGGTACATTTCAAATTAGCAGTTTTTGAATTACACTTACGACTGATAACATAACTAATTTGAATAGCAAAATCTCTTACAAATGGCAGCGCTAACAAGAAGTATCTAAAAATAGTCAGCAAACAGACAGGGGCTTGTGCTTGTGCCTATCGTTCACATGTGTGTCTGTCACTCTAACCACCAACTGTCTACTGTACATGGGCATCTGGTCAAGTGAGCCAGTAGAAACAGAATTCTAAACTAGATTATTTTACAAAATATAGAAGAACATATCTTTTTCGCGACTATCTTAGCAATATAATAATAATAATAATAATAATAATAATTAAAATAACAAAACAATACTGCTTTGAATGTATACAGCCACTTGCTCCAAAGATAGTAAGGCAAAAGACCACTAGCTTAGCAGCAAAGAACAGCAAAGCCCATTCCATCAGCTGACATAGAGATTCACATTCACCCAACATGTATTAGTGATCAAAGCTAAAAGATTGTCATTATTGTTACTCAACCTTTTCAATTCCTTCCAGCATCTCTACAGTGGATTTTTTTGTCTGCAGAGAAACAAATCAACAAGTTAGAAAAAATTATAAGCTGGAGCTCTGTGGGGCTGTCACACATGCATTCATAGGAGCATTAACATAGAGCTCTTACTTGCTCTAAGTAATACCACAACAATCATGTAAAAACACATCAAGCCTTATAGAACAGTCCATAGCATTATACATAGTCATTAATAATATGTTTTGAGGTTTAAGTTGTGTGTTTTTTGTTCTATAAGACGCTAATTTAAACAGACTTATGAAAACGTAGTTAGACATTTAAAAAAGGAAGGACAATACAAACCCTCCATCGGGATAAGAGAGCCCCCATGATGGTGACGGAGTGAGGTTCCTCTGTTAATTTCTGCCCAGGGAACACTCCTAACTTGCTGCAAAAAAGGCAAACAAACACACATATTCATATTTACAGACTAATCAGTGGCCGTAGTTTGTGCAACTCGAACCTTCAATGTTTAAGGTAGTATTTAAAGTAGGTCTCTAAATATGTCCTCCAAGTCCTTGGACGCGTTCCCAATCGGAGCTCAGAGCTATGTTTATCGGTGACATCTCTCAGTACACTTGGCAGCTCTCATGTCCATTAGCAACATTGTTTGACAGGTACTCTACCTGATAGCTAATATCTTGGGGAATCTACTGTAAACAGATTTCCTATCCTATGTAATGTAATCTGCGTCATGGACTGAAGGGTGTAAGCTGTGGCATTTATTATTGCAAGGAAGAAGAATTAACTTAAGTTATCAATGCTAGCAAAGTTAGCAAACTGTTTTGATAAAGCTAGCAAAGTCCTATGATTCATATGAAGAGTGATTTTGTCATATGCATACCCACGCTGTGGCCGGTTCAGTATTTTTTGCACAAAATGTTCCCTGAGGCACGTTTCTGGAAATATTAGCCTAATATTAGCATTAGCGAAGGCTGACTGATAGGCTAGCTAACAGCTAGCATGCTAGCTTCATACACCAATACTTTTCTCAAAACTTTATGCACTTCAAATTAATGATACAATTGGCAGAGCTGCTACTTCCTAAGCAGTGTCTAAAACAACAACATTACCTTAGCAAGGCTTCAGACTCGGCACCGCTTCTGTGTAACTCCTGCTGTCAGTGTTGTGCGTGCAGAGAGTGTTTGGAACAAGATGGGGGAGTGTCCACCAACGAGCTGCGTGGCTTTGGGTGACTTTTCTGAGTGGCATGGCTATTATAGTTGAACTGTATGAAATAAATGGTGTTAAATGACACAAGCCGGTGATTAGTGTCTTTAAAAAAAATCCATGTCTTTAAGGCAACAAGAAGATGTATGACTTGAATGTCAGTTGGTATGCGTGTAGACTCCTGCCAGTAGTCTACTAGACTAGACTTGTTTGTGCAGTATCACAGACTTTTGTTACTTTGTTGCTCTGCTTCAGGCTAGTACGGCTAGGGTTACAATGTTTTTAATTTTAAAGTTATTTTAATGGTTTTTAAATGTCTTAATGGTCTTGGTCCTTCTTATCTTTCAGAACTGCTTTTACCTTATGAACCTTTACGGCCCCTTCGCTCCTCCGGCAGGGGTCTCCTAGTTATTCCTAAAGTCAACAGAAAGACTCACGGCGAGGCATCTTTCCAATATAATGGCCCTCGCCTCTGGAACAGCCTGCCGGAGGAGCTCAGGACCGCAGAGAACGTTCATGTATTTAAGAGCAGGCTCAAGACCCACCCTTTTAGCGTTATCTATTTATCTAGTCCTAATTATATTATATTATATTTATATTTTGGGGGAAATGCTATTAGCCTACAACTACTTATTTCCCCTAATATGTCACCTTCTGTTGATACTATGTGAAGAATGGCTAATTTCGTTGTTTTTTAAAAATAGTATTTTGATAGTTTATTAGACCAGTTGGTCCCCAAAGAGTGCCACAGAGCAGGAGGGCCCAAGTGGCCCCCAAGTAGATTTCAATAGGCTATAGGCAATAAATAAATAAAAAAGTTTAAGTATTGATTGGGTATTCAATATAATTCTTACATGAAAACAGAATATATCTGTGATAGAGGTTAAATAGCAAAGTAAACCATGTAGCCTATGCATATCACTAAACCAGAAGGGTTTTTGCGTATTTATTTGTTTTTAGGCTGAAATGTTTGGGATCCTCTGGCTTAGACACAGTAGAGTGTAACAAAGCCAGTTGTCATATAACCGAGAGGTTGGCGGTTCATATCCTATCTCCTGCAGGTGCAGACTGATTGTGTTCTTGGGCAAGACACTTCACTCACCGCCTGTATGAATGCAGTGTGTGCGTGAGTGGCTAGTGGTGGTTGAAGGGCCTGAGGGTGCAGATTGGCAGCAATTTTTAGACATTTTTTTGTTACTTTTTACAAAGTCAGAAGTTTACATACACAGAAATTACTATACCATCCATCCATCAATTTTCTTCCGCTTTATCCGGAGCCGGGTCGCGAGGGCAGCAGTCTCAGCAGAGATGCCCAGACTTCCCGATCCCCTCACACCTCCTCCAGCTGTTCTGGGGGACACCCAGGCGACACCAGGCCAGCTCGGAGACATAGTCCCACCACAGACCTGAAGAGGGGAAGCCACCTTTTTCCAGTAGAGAACCATGGCCTCGGATTTGGAGGTGCTGATCCTCATCCCGGCGCCTCACACTCGGCTGCAAACCGCCCCAGTGCACGCTGAAGGTCCTGATTTGATGAAGCCAACAGAACAACATCATCTGCAAACAGCAGAGATGAGATCCTGAGGTTCCCAAACCGGACACCTTCCGGCCCCTGGCTGCGCCTAGAAATTCTGTCCATAAAGGTAATGAACAGAACCGGTGACAAAGGGCAGCCCTGGCGGAGACCAACACGCACCGGGAACAGGCCTGACTTACTGCCGGCAATGCGAACCAAGCTCCTGCTGTGGTCATACAGGGAACGGACAGCCCTTAGCAGGACCCCGTACTCCCGGAGCACCCCCCACAGGGCACCACGAGGGACACGGTCGAACGCTTTCTCCAGATCCACAAAACACATGTGGGCTGGTTGGGCGAACTCCCACAAACCCTCAAGGACCTGATGAAGGGTATAGAGTTGGTCCAGTGTGCCACGACTGGGACGAAAACTGCATTGTTCCTCTTGGATCCGAGGTTCGACTATCGGCCGGATCCTCCTCTCCAGCACCCTGTAGTAGACCTTACCGGTGATCCCTCTGTAATTGGAGCAGACCCTCCGATCCCCCTTCTTAAAGAGAGGGACCACCACCCCGGTCTGCTAATCCAGAGGCAGAGAGACTTAGCTGTCACCTGTTCAGATGTTGCAGAGACGTGTCAGCCAAGACAGCCCTACAACATCCAGAGACTTAAGGTACTCAGGACGAATCTCATCCACCCCCGGAGCCTTGCCACTGAGGAGCTTTCTAACCACCTCGGTGACTTCAGCCTGGGTGATGGACGAACCCCCCTCCGAGTCCCCAGCCTCTGCTTCCTCATCGGAAGACGTGGGATTGAGGAGATCCTCGAAGTACTCCTTCCACCGCCCGACCACATACCCAGTTGAGGTCAGAAGCTCCCCACCCGCACCGTAAACAGTGTTGGTGAAGCACTGCTTCCCCCTCCTGAGGCGCCGGATGGTTTGCCAGAATCTCTTCGAGGCCGACCTATAGTCCTTCTCCATGGCTTCTCCGAACTCCTCCCAGACCCGAGTTTTTGCCTCTGTGACCGCACAAGCTGCAGCACGCTTGGCCTGCCGGTACCTCTCAGCTGCCTCCGGAGTCCCACAAGCCAACAAGGCCAGGTAGGACTCCTTCTTCAGCTTGACGGCATCCCTTACTTCCGGGCGCCACCACCGGGTTCAGGGATTGCCGCCGCGACAGGCACCAGAGACCTTATGGCCACAGCTACGAGCGGCCGCATCGACAATGGAGGAGGAGAACATGGTCCACTCGGACTCCATGTCCCCAACCTCCCTCGGAATCTGGGTGAAGCTCTTCCGGAGGTGTGAGTTGAAGACCCTACTGACAGAGGGATCCACCAGACGTTCCCAACAGACCCTCACAACACGTTTGGGCCTGCCAGGTCTGACCGGCTTCCTCCCCTGCCAGCGGATCCAGCTCACCACCAGGTGGTGATCGGTTGACAGCTCAGCCCCTCTCTTTTCCCGAGTACCCGAGACACGCGGCCGGAGATCAGATGACACAACTACAAAGTCGATCATCGACCTCCTGCCTAGGTTGTCCTGGTGCCACGTGCACTTATGGACAGCCTTGTGCTCGAACATGGTGTTCGTTATGGACAAACTGTGACAAGCACAGAAGTCCAATGACAGAACACCACTCGGGTTCCGATCGGGGAGGCCGTTCTTCCCAATCACCCCCATCCAGGTCTCACTGTCGTTACCCACGTGGGCGTTGAAGTCCCTCAGTAGAACAATGGAGTCCCCAGTCGGAGCACCATCTAGTACCCCTCCCAGGGACTCCAAGAAGGCCGGGTACTCTGCACCGATGTTGGGCCCGTAGGCCGAGACAACGGTGAGAGACCTGTCCCCGACCCGAAGGCGTAGGGACGCGACCCTCTCGTTCACCGGGGTGAACTCCAACACGTGGCGGCTGAGCTGAGGGGGGTATGAGCAAACCCACCCCGGCCCGCCGTCTTTCCTCGCGGGCAACTCCAGAGAAATGGGGCGTCCAGCCTCCCTCCAGGAGTTGGGATCCGGAACCCAAGCTGTGCGTGGAGGTGAGCCCGACCATATCTATCTGGTATCTCTCAACCTCCCGCACAAGCTCAGGCTCTTTCCCCCCCAGCGAGGTGACGTTCCATGTCCTGAACGCCAGGTCGTCGAGGCACCTGCCTTTGAGTGCCACCCAGTCCTCTCGCATCCGACCCCTACGGCTCCCCCTGCTTGTGGTGGGTCCACAGGAGGCAGGCCCACGTTGTCCTTTCGGGCTGTGCCTGGCCGGGCCCCGTGGGCAGACGCCCGACCACCAGGCGCTCGCATTCGAGCCCCAACCCCAGGCCTGGCTCCAGGGTGGGGCCACGGTTGCGCCATACTGGGCGACATCACGGTCCTTGATCTGATACTATCCATAGAGATCTTCTGAACTGCTCTTCGTCTGACCCGTCACCTAAGACCTGTTTGCCAAGGGAGGCCCTACCAGGGGCATGAAGCCCCAGACAACATAGCTCCTAGGATCATTCGGGCACTCAAACAACCCCACCACGTTAAGGTGGCAGTTCATGGGGTCGAGAAAATACTATACCTTTAAACAATTTGGGAAAGCCCAGATGACGATGTCATGTCCTTGGAAACACAAGTCTGGTTCATCCTTGGGTGCAATTTCAAGACACTTGAAGGTGCCATGTTCATTGGTTCAAACAATTATACGCAATTATACGCAAGTAAAAAAGATAGAAATGTCCAACCATCATACCAATCTGTGTCCCAGAGATGAAAGTGCTACGGTCTGAAATGTGAATATCAACCCAAGAACAAATGCAAAAAACCTGGTGAAGATGCTGGCTGAACCTGGTAAACGTTTGTCATTATCCAAAATTCCTGCCAACTATTGTGAAAAGCTTGTGGAAGGAAATCCAAAACGTTTGACCCAAGTTATACAGTTTAAAGGCAATACTACCAAATTTTAATGAAATGTATGTAAACGTTTGGTTTTGTAAAAAGTAATATAAACCCTTGTAGAAAATTCTATCTCATTCTTCTGGCCTTTGACAAATAGAAATATATATATATTTTTAAATTCTTATTGACCTAAAAAAGTAAAAGTTAATTCTGGTTTCATGTCAGACGTCTAAGCGGATCTAAGCGGATAAAATGGGGCATATTGTGAGGCGTAATAACACCTGGAGTACTTCGACGTCCGCGCAGTAATATCGTCAAAGTACTCCAGGTGTTTTTTTTATCCGCTTAGAAAATTGACATGTTTAATTTTGTGTAAATAGACTTGGATCGTGTAAAGGCTCACATAACTGTATTTAAATAGGGAAAACATAGAGCACCTTGGTAGCTTCTAACTTCACCCCAGTTTGGCACTATACCTTTGCTGGGAGAGACTAAATGCTAACAACATGTGCGTGACTGAGCACACGCACAAAGACCAGACAGTTACGCATCAACTCATCGAAGCTAAGGTAAGAACATATCTCAGTATGTAAAAACGGTGGCCTATTCCTTTAAGATACTTTTTTTCTTCTTTCTTTTTTATTTGTTTACATTTCTTGTACTTTACAAACCTCTGATTGTTATATTTTATGTTTTTCTATTATCTGCCTAGGGACAACTGATGTAATTTAACCTTGTGGCTATAATCCGGAATGTTTACGTCTTTTTTGTTGTGTCAATGCCAATGTTCATTAATGCGCCATGTTCCTATCAAATTAATAAATACATACAATTTTGATGATCATAAGCTGATACTGCAACCCAAATCTTGCAACAAATATAAACGTGTTATAAGGTTGACAGGATATGTGCCTTCTGGAGCACCGTCAGGTTTGACATTAAATCATTTAGACATTTGTGTAATGGCATGTGTGATATTTTAGTTATCCTTTAATTTGTGAGACATTTTATATGTCTCTTACCAAGATTTACCATCGTTTTTGACATTTGGAGAGGCAACTCAGAAAATTGGCGAATTTGAACAGCTAGGCTACTTATTCAGGGAAAAATAAAAGTATCCCCCTTTCCTTTTAGTGCAACCAATTGCCTTCAGAAGTTGCATGATGATTTCTGAATAGTATAGAAATCTAAATAGAGTCTACCTGTGTGTAATCTAATGTCGGTTCAAATACAGCTGCTCTGTGATGGTCTCAGAGGTCTGTTAAGAGACTATTGGGGAGTTGACGGCACAAAGTCCAATGAAAACACCAGACAGGTCCAGGATAAAGATATTGAGAAGTATAAAGCTGGGTTAGGTTACAAAAAGATTTCCAAAGCTTTGAACATCTCTCAAAGTACAGTTAAATACACCATCAAATGCAAATACACCATCACTGCAAACCTACCAAGACCCGGCCGTCCTCCTAAACTTACTGACTGAACAAGGAGAGCACTGACCAGAGCTGTTACCAGGAAGCCTATGATGACCCTGGATGAACTGCAGAGAGCTACAGCTCAGGTGGGGGAAACTGTACACAGAACAACTATTAGTCGTACGCTGGACAAATCTGGCCTTTATCGAAGAGTTGCTAGAAGAAGCAATTTTAAAAGAAAACCATAAAAAGTCCTGTTTGCTGTTTGCCCAAAGCCACATGAGGGATACAGCAAACATGTGGAAGAAGGTGCTTCGGTCAGATGAGACCAAAATTGAACTTTTTGGCCTAAATGCAAAATGCTAGGTTTGGCGTAAAAGTAACACTGCACATCACCTGAAAACACCATCCCCACTGTCAAACATTGTGGTGGTAGCAAAATGCTCTGGGGGTGCTTTTCTTCAGCAGGAACAGGGAAGATGGTTTGAGTTGATGGGAAGATGGATGGGGCCAAATACAGGGAAATCTTGGACAAAACCATGTTGGAGTCTGCAAAAGACTTGAAACTGAGGTGCAGGTTCACCTTCCAGCGAGACGATGACCCTAAACATAAAGCCAGGGCAACAATGGAATGGTTGAAAACAAAAAATATCCACGTGTTAGAATGGCCAAGTCAAAGTCCAGACCTAAATCCAATCGAGAATCTGTGGAAAGATCTGAAAACTGTGGTTCACAAGCACACTCCATCTAATCTAACTGAGCTTGAGCTGTTTTGCAAAGAAAAATGGGTAAAAAATCTAGTCTGAAGATGTGCAGGACTGGTAGAAACATACCGCAACAGACTTGCAGCATAATTGCAGCAAAAGGCGGTTCCACAAAGTATTAATTCGGGGGGTATAGATACTTTTGCACACCCCACTTTTTAGTTTTTTATTTATCAAAACAAAATCTAAATTATGTATACATTTAATTTCACTTCACGATTGTGTGTCACTTAGTTTGTGTCTTTCACATAAAATGTAGATTAAATATATGTATGTGTGGACCATAGCGTGACAAAATGTTAAAGTAAAAGGGGTACGGATACTTATGCAACCCACTGTACATATTCAGGGAAAAATTATATAGTTCTTTGGAAACGTTTTTGATTTAATCAAAGTTAAACTATGGTATTGGTACACATTTGGCTATATTGTAGTTTTAGAATAAGAGTTGTAGTTTTCTATATCTACATCAAAATGCTTCACTTTGAATTTTGCAAAGAACAAAACTGTATAGCATTGCTTTTAGATATTGTTTTGAGTCAGTGTGAGACATGTGCATGTAAACATGCTACGCCTGATTCTAGATAATTGTTATTATAAACATTATAAGTTTCTGTTCATTATTGATCAGGCTTAAATTGTGCTCAGTTTCAACTGGAGAGTGACAAAAAAAATCTTTCTGAAACACAGTGTAAGTTTTTCTAGTAGTTATAAAGCCCACAGTGATGTAATTGTCTGGGGTGGCCAATGGTAGCACATGGCAATGGTAACACCTGCTACCCAGGTGAGCCAGCCAGCCAGCTTTATTTTATTTGAGTGATTATTTTGAGTGATTATTTACATTATTTACATTAACATTACCACCAGGATTCAGTATATTGTGGTCAAGTTCAATTCGGTTTTACTTATAATATATCATGACCAAAAGCAAATATTGGGAAATCACCTACTTCAAAACAAACGTATGCTGAAAACCCTCAACTGAAATTCAGTCTCGAAAAACTTGGGCTGGCCCTGTGGTGCCACCCGTGGGTCACCCCAAATTTCAGGATATGCCCCAGCAAATGTTTTATATATATATATATATATATATATATATATATATATATATATATATATATATATATATATATATATATATATATGCCATAATAATACTTTGTGTTGAACATGACTTAGGGGTTTAATATTGTTTAAAAATGCTTCAAAAACATAAAAACATAAATGAATCATCACTTTTTCTCATGCTGCCACACATGCCTGAAAACAATAATACTGTGTAACCTGACACAATCAACAGTCCATGGGGAGATGGCAAATGGTCTGAACTTATATCGTGCTTTTCCGCCAGGCACTCAAAGCGCTTTACAGCAAGGAACCACTCATCCATTCACACTGTCGTTCATACACCAGTGTACGCAGAAGTAAATTTATCTTGTTAACAGGTGCATGTTTTCATAAATACCACTTGTCTTATAAAATTGAATCAAATCAAAAACATATGCAATTCTTAATTTGATTAAATTCATAAGTAACTGCTATATTAGGATTAAGATAATATAGCTTTTGACTTGAAATGTGCACCACACATTTCAATAAAATCCTATGGTTATTAGGGTTCAAATTATTTTTAAGGTTCTAAAAGATAAAATAAAGTAGCACACATTTTGTATGTGCATAATTTTTGGTGCCTTTGGGATCTCCAGGACACCTTGATGATCTGACATTTTCAGGCCTCTATTACTGTTAATTTACTTTTACATTTTTTATTTTCAAGTTTAAGTTCGAGTGACAGTTTTACAAACGCGAGTGAAACTAAATACATGTCCCACCAAATACCAAACCTCATTCTGCCAGATCCTTGGAAAATTCTGGGTAAATTCATGTGCCTGGGGTTTACCAAAGTCCTTGTAAAAGTCCATCGTTTAAAAAGCATGCCCTGTATAACAATATCAAAGTCTGTCGTAATTATGTAATTCTAAACTTGTTCTAATAAAACTGGCACAATAATTATAACAACCACAGCTAGTGCACAAAGCACGGGAAGAATTGCACTGCGACCGATAAAAGCAATTTCCAAACATAATTGAGAACATGTTTCAATACATATGCATGAAAAGGGGATTTTCCATATGACCGCCTCATACGCCCATGTAATTGATTGAGGGGACGACCTGTTATGTTAAATGTTATTTGAGAACCATCAAAACCTGCAAAATTGCAAATTGCCCAGCTTGTATCAGAATTAATACCTCATTCATCATCATTATGAGTTGATAAGTTAATTTAACCATTTCATTCTGTCTTAATGAGCTATAGTTGAATTAATGTCATGTAATATATGAAAGTAACATTTGAACAGAGGCAATGATATGAGACAAACAGTGTGCAGGCTGCTTTAGAAGCATAATGGTGGCATAAATCTCAGCAGGCTGCCGTCCGCATTAGTCCTTACATATAATACAGCAGAAGCGTTTGATAGGTGCTGTTGGACCTATAATGTTAAAGGGCAGATAATACAATATAAATACATACATTTTTTAATATATATTTTTTAAGATCTTTGGTTTTGTCATATTTGCCATTGCCATTCATTTTGCTGTTTCTTTTACATTTAGCCATATGGTTAAAAAAAATGTAATGTAAAATATGTTTTCCCTTTTAAAAAGTAATTCCAAGATATGGGCCTTTAGGAATCCAAATTACATTCAATTAGGCCACTTAATGTGTCTACAATAATGTGATTTTGTAAAAAAGCCTATAAGCCAAATAAAATAGTGCGCAATAATGAAGTTGCCTCAGATGGTGTGACCCATCCGAGACCCATCCAGCCTCGTCTCCACTCTGACTACACAACAGCCTCTCTCTCGGCTCGTCTCCCAGTTCCACCTTAAATGCGTTTTGGCCCCGCTTGCTCCCTGTAGTTTAGGGTTTTTTTTGTCCTCCCCGCAGCAGCTGTCACCCTGTATTACTCGCAGTCAGCTAAATGAAACATTATTCTAAACATATGCATCGTAATCAGTCCGGTCACACTTACAAGAACACGCGTTAATAAGGCAATCAATCATTCTGGAACAAGCAAGTTGTTCTGTAACAGCTCATAAACAGTGTGTAATGAAGAATTGGAGGTTAGCATGACACGGCGCTGATCAGATAATCAATGTCAAAGATGCGATGAATGTCAGTAAATGTAGTTTTCATGTCCCCCCCCCCCATTTACAACAAGCAGTTCAATTACCCTGAAAATACAGTCAATTAAACGAGGGGTGATTGGACAGTAGGGGCAGGATCATCGATCTTTGCATTTTCTATCTCGCTGCTGGACATTTAATTTGTTTTTTCTATTAGCACCGAAATAAAGAAAATATAAAATATATTAAGCAAGCCCAAAGATTTATTTTCTTGTCAAAAACCACTCAGCGAAGGTGACAGACAGTCCTTTCTGCATTGTGATGAAGACGCGTTTTCTTTCGCTGCTGCGCATTGGCTACAAAACTAATCGTGTTATTGTGGCCGGTGTTTTTCTGGCCTCTGTCTTCTCCTTTTTACCCCTCCATCTATCTCAATGCCTTTGTTGTATGGGTTGCAGCCCTCGCTTTAGTAAAGAGCAAGGAAACACGGTGATATATCACGGCCATATTTGCTGCCCTAATCCTATTTCTTTTAATGGGGACGTTCAAAAAAAGCAACTTATCTTGAAGTCCCACCGGGCCATTCTGGTGGAGGCTATATTTTAACCAAGCGCAATTAACGACTGTATCAGCTTGTATCATTTAGAGGTAATGTAAAAATAATGGTAAATTATAAGGCCGGTATGACCCGTGATGGCAGGCCTTATATTCCCTGTAGCTTTACGCGCCAGTTTAATTAATACAACAAATGTCTCTAGAAATGGTGTCAGCGCCTAAATAAGCTCTACAATATAGGAGGCCATTGTTATTCTATAGCCCACGTTCCCATCAATGTCTGTGCCATGAATGTGTAGCAGCCCAAATATGTAAAGATTTTTTTTTTATTTAGTTTCCAAGAACAAACACGATCAATAAATAACAAGATTTACATTTTGTATTGCACATTTTTTTTTCCAAGTTAAAATATTTATAATACAGTCCATCGATCATTTAAATACATTGATAGTTAAAACGGAGAGCCCAGGGACATGTAGGCCAATGTGAACTGAATGGTTATTTCAGTGCGTTCGTTGCACCCCCTAAAGTCTCTCGTGGAATTTGTCGTCAGTTTGGTCTAGTTGGGAGAAAGACAATTTTGTAGTAGGCTATGGTCCATCCAGTGTTTAACATTAAAAAACATTCAGCAAGTCACAGAAAATAAATTAAAGGCAAAAATACTCCAAATATGCGCCAAATGACTATAGCCTATAACCACAATTGATGGAGCGTTAGGGCGATCAGTAGCAAAATATTTCACGTTTTACATTTCACATGTTTTATGATTAACTCATTGGTGAATGTCCTAACAGGAACGATAGGCAACTTATATTTACTTCTTCTCTTTTCTTTTTCTTTTTTCCCCCCAGGCGATGAAAGAGGCTAAAGTCGGACTACCGAGTGTGAAACATTTCGCCTTCACTTCCAGTCAATAGACAGCTCCTATATGACAACACTGGACTTCATTAACGAGCTTCGGCCATTCAAATTGAACAGTGGCTACAGTATCGAGGTATTTTCTTGGTTATTATGAGCCAACACGTTTGTGTGGAGCTCTTAGTAGGTTGCTATTTAATTTGGAAGCCCCTTATATTAGCCTCATAGCCCTACAGTGCTTGCTGTCTGTCGGTTCGCTTTGTTCCAGCTCTTTTGTATGTCTAATGACTTCCCTCCGCGGGTTGTTAGCACATGACAGCGGCTCTCACAACGACCGACTCCACTACAGCCGTGTATTCAAAGGAGCTCCATCTAGGTATATGATTGGCAATTTTTGTCATGATCCTCTCATTATTAACATAAAAATTGACATGAAAGACGCGGTGCAAAATGATATGCACCTTGTAGCTGATTAGGGGTGTCCCTATAGAGCACAGGCTGGGTGCAGGAAGATGCTATTGCTGCCAAAATCTCAGTCTATTAGGTCTAGTGAAGAAATATGGCCAAGAAGCACCTTCTGCTAGCTAAACTTAGACCCCTAAATTAGCTTGCACTGCTACCCTATAACACCAAGCTAAAATGCTGCAGGTTTGAATCTCAGTATTAAACAAAAAGAAAATGGCGAGGTCTGGCGAATAGGCCCAATTAATTAATTTGGATGGTTTAAATTAAAACCTTGGGAATTTAAAGTATAGGGTCACTCTCCCTAAAATAAATAATGCCTACATGAAGCCTAAATGTAAAATAATTGTTGTTTGGCACATGGCTTGGAAAAGTTGTAAATGGTGGTAAAGTTATGCGTAATTTCAATTGCGAGCGTCGTTGTAAACGGTCTTTTGGACATGAGCATAACAAATGTTGGTTTGTACAGTGCTCCAGTGGATGTGGCCTGTTCTAACACAAGACCAGTGCTGTGTTTTGCCCTCAATGGAGACGTTGCAGCGACTGACTTTGCTGAGTTATCTGTTGAGTGACGATTCTTCCCGTTGGTCTGGAGATGGGACTGAGGTCTTGCTCAGGACAGCGGCGGAATATGGCAAAAAACTGCTCTCGGAGCGCTGGCTTGATGCTGTACAGGGAAAGTCAGCACTGGTGCTCCGGGAGCCAAGCGCACTAGCCGCCTGGCTGCTGTGGCAGCTCAGACACGAACATGGCCCACCGGCTGAAGGCGCACTCACCGCCGCAGCCGCCGCTGCTGCCGCCGCAGCCGCAGAGGCTGCGGCCGAGCTGTTGAGGCCTGCGGGTGACTGATACAGTCCTGGATGTCTGAAGCTGCACAGGAGCTCTGGTCGTGAGTAGGGGTGCGAGAGCGCGCGAAAGGTGTCGAGGGGCCGGATAGAAGTGGCGAAAGGTGATGAGGCGGCGCTGGTGGCCGCCGCTGCCGCAGCGGCTGCGGTGACGCCGACATGCGGATAGTAATGGAGAGGCATATGTGAGTGGAATGGGTAAGGTAAACTTCCGGTAGCAGCCGCGTGCGTCATCATGTAGGTGTAGAAGCTGGGGTCTGCGGGATGCGGCCAAGACATCGCCAAACGCTGCCTCTTGTCTTTCATCCTTCGGTTCTGGAACCAAACCTGCACAGAGCCCACACCACATGCGCCGTTAACCCACGTGCTCAAGCTTCAGCGAGACCTTAAAGACTCGTGTAACAACTGTAAACGCTCTTCCAGACAGAACAGGATTTTGTTGGTCAAAATTATTATTGTTTTTCCCCCGATAATAACGTGTGAAACATTAATTAATAGCCTAAGTCACATGCGCGTCACCTTAAATAAGGATAGATCTGAGTACAATTATTGCCGTTTGTTTATGACTAATTTGTAATAATGCGCGTGCCATTTTTCCCGTATTTAAAATATTATATTTTATAAATGCTTATTGTCGGGTTTTAAAGGACAAAACCGGATCTATATTTTAAATATTTTTTATTCCAATTTAACCATAGCCAAAACAACAATAATTGTAGGTTTTACCTGCGCAATTGTACGCACGGTGTCCATATATTACAAACCGCAAAAACAATGCGCATACAACACAGTTGAATAATGAATATAAATATGCACCTTGATGGTAGTCTCGGGCAAATTGAGCGCCGCAGCCAGCTCACACCTCCGTGGCCTGGATACATAGTTTTCCCGATAGAACTCCTTCTCCAAGCGGCCAATCTGCTCTCGCGTAAAGGCTGTGCGGTACCTCCGGACCTGGTCAGCGTTGGAGCTGTTGCCGTTCATATTGGACAGCGAGCTGGAGCTGGTGTTCGAGGACGCCGAGTTACTGTCAGAGTAGCCTAAAAATAACACAACAATAATCATTACATTGCACATGGCCTAAATATAAGCTATACAATATATACACGCTATTTAAAATAGCAAATTCGATATGATTTAAACTAATGGGAAAATATAGGCTACAGTTGGGCATTTAAGCTCTAAAACATAATATTGATATATGAGACAGTTTTACTATTGTGAAATAGTAAAATATTGAATTATAAGAATTACTGACAAAATAAAAACAATCGAAAAAAAATAACCCATAGACATAGTAGTGGCCTAATAATAATAATAATGATAATAATAATAATAATAATAATAATAATACTGTGTTATATTTTTGAGCCTAGAAAATCTCAATAATAATGACGATAATTAAAAAATAATATATATAGGCTACTTTTCTACTGTAAAACACAAATGAATTAGTGGGATGAAGGCAGTGTGGTGGCCGAATACCTTTGTTCTCCTTGTGCTGGCTCGGAGATCGGTGCGCCGGGCATCCCACCTCCACATCGCTGTTAATATCAGACTCCTGGGAAACTTCAGAGTAAAGACTCATCTTCTTTCTGCTATCCGACGACGAGATGTCCGCTGAACCGTTGTCGCTGCCGTGGTGCGAGCCAAAGAGACTGTCTATTTCAAATTTGCTTTTGCTCGGGATATCCCCCAGGTTTCCGTGCAGGGACGCAGAAGTGATCCTGGGGCTCAGACGGCCGCTGTGCTGCGAGTTTTCCAGGGCCTCGAGCACGGAGTTCCCCGGCGTGTCCGTTAGCCTCTTCCCCGCCACGGGACTGTGCAGCCCTCTCTCCATCAAGATCATCTCTTTCCTTATCCTCTCCATCATCAAGCCGCGCCACAAAATAACACCCACCTAGACTTGCCTGGGGTGGGGGCTGGATCACCAATGGTTTGCGTCGGAGCCTAAATCCGCATGCAACTTGCCAAGTGTCTCTAAATAAGTGTCTTTTTATAACGCGCAAAATGAAAGAACGGCGACTGCTCAAAACCGGTCGAGAAACCTCCCCACAGCAGAAGAAATGTCATTCATCAAAAAAAAAAAGTGCGCGCTGTTCTGCTTCTTCTAATGCTCGGCTGACGTCGCTCCAATGATCATTTATTGTAACAGGTTTATAAGCAAATAAATAGGAGAGGGCTGTCACTTGATGATGGAGGCGGCCTTCGGTCAGACGAATAATATCCAAGAGAGAGGAGCGGAGTGGAGTGAGACGCTGCGTGTCTCTGCAACATCTCTGAGTCTGAGCCAGTCTGCTCTTGGGTTTGGCCTCTTGGCTCAAATTGACAGTCTGATTAATAAAATGAGCCCGGCAACGTTTCCCTCTTCATTTAGGAATATTATCATGCTTTGATTCTCTATTGTTCCCCTCCTCTTCCCCGCCCTCTCTTTTTTTTTTTTTG
This sequence comes from Neogobius melanostomus, assembly GCA_007210695.1. Lineage (NCBI taxonomy): Eukaryota > Metazoa > Chordata > Actinopteri > Gobiiformes > Gobiidae > Neogobius > Neogobius melanostomus. Next base: position 204,737 of record VHKM01000048.1, read on the forward strand.
GAAGCTTTGTGGGTGTTTTTTTTTCTTTTGTATTTACACTCTTTACTCTCTTTCGCCATTTTTTGTTGTTTTTTTCATTTTTGTAATTTGTTCACTTTTTTTTTTTTGCGAGATGCGAGCTTGTGGGTTGTTCTTTTTTTTAATGACTGATTTAAATATCTGTTACCACTCAAAAGAAACATGTATATGGTTTAGAAATTGCGCACTAACATTGTTAATGACGTTTCTTTTGGACTCTTGGCTTGACCTAAAGCTGTGCGTAATTGCGCCAATTACGCAATGACCAATATCGCATTTGTTTTTATATTATTATTATCAGTCCGTTGTGAATATTATTAAATAGGCTATGGGAGTATTAGTTTAAAGTCATTTGAAGACAATCATACGTTAACAGACTTTATCATCCATTCTCATCTCAAAATAGCTTTATCTGTAGGTTATTAATATGAAACCACGTTTGTGAATTCTCTCATGTTTGTTTGTGACAGCGACTGGTCCGTATATGCAAACTCCAGGAATAAGTGGAAGAAACACGCGTGGGCACCCGTTTTTTTTCTTTTTTTTCTATTGAGCTGCCCTCACACCGTTCTCTACATGTCCTGTGGCGCCCCCGGCTGGCTCTGAAATAAAACGCAAGAAGTGAGACTTCCACCACAAGCTTGAATATCCCTTAATTGTTTAACCTTTACCTCAAAATATGACACACATATTCCCTTATGCTAACGTACAGCCTCCTTCTGACCTGTAGGCCTATAGTGCTATAAACACAATAGACTTTCTCTTAATGCAGTTGTGTCTTTGTTTTTATGTTTGCGAATACTTAGTGCTAACGTGTTGTCTTTTCTGTCTTCATGTCATATCTAAATTTACACCATAGATCGATAGGCCTACTTTTCACATTAAGCCCATAATATATAGGCAGCTAATTCAACGATATGCATGCGCCAGTGTGACAAATATGAGTGTGCATGTCAGTAATGATGTATTTGGGAAACCACACGTGCCCTCTCGCATGCATGAACAACAGATTTACAGGCACTGTCGTTGTGTTTGAGTGACGGACCCAGATCAGCTGGAGGAGGTTGCGTGGGTCGGGTCTGGCATCTCTGCTCAGACTGCTGCCTCCGCGACCAGGCCCCGGATAAAGCCGAAGAAAATGGACAAATGTATATGTATGTATGTATGGTTGAAATATGCCTGAAATTGTCCTGTTGTCTGTGATAATAACTGTGTGTTTGAATAAAACTATTTTAAACAGTTGCCAGTGAACAATGTAAATTATTTCAACTTAGTCTGCATTTGACCCATCTTCAACCTCTGCGGTCAATCTGTCCGGGGTATAGGGAGCAGCTCAGGATTGGGGGGGGATCTGACTTTCTCATCCAAATAAAATGTAAGCCTGAAATATCAAAGAAAGTTTAAGTTATACAAAGCAACCAACACAGGATTTGATTTGATATGCACAAACCTAAATTGCATTGTCGCAAATATACAAGCTGCATGTATAGCAAGAGATGTTACTGTTTGCAGCGAATATACAGCCATACTAAAAGCAACCTTTTGTGATTGCGACCACTGTAATTGCGCAGTCCTCTACTACAGTGAGCACCCCTTGTTGTCGATTTGATCTGCACAAGCAAATTACTGAACAGGATTCATCCATTCCCACAACAAGCTCTGGGGAAGTTTGGACGCCGGATAATAAGATTAGACTGACATCTAGTGCTTGATTTTGGAAGTACACTCTACAGGTCATCATTTCCCTCCAAGTTAACCCATGTTGTTTCTCTTGTGCACCGGTGCCATCTAGTGTACATTGGCTGTAATTACTACACGCCGAGGATCCATTCACTCTTGTCTCTTAAATCACGGTCGACGCGCAGACTTTAAAGCCAGTGTATCCAGCGCCAGGTCTGTACTGCGTGATGTAGGCTGTACATGCTGTACTTTTTAGTCATATGGGCTACCTTTATACATTCTTTTTTAGTCATATACAGTATCGGTCAATAGTTTGGAAACGCTTTTTTGTATGTAAGCCTTTTGTCTTTTCTTTTATTTCAAGACTCTTTACATCGTAGATTCTCACCGAAGGCATGAACACATATGGAATTATATAAACCAAAAAAGGTCAAATAGATTCTTCAAAATAGCCGCCCTTTGCTTTTATAATTACTTTGCCCACTTTTGACATTCTCTCAGTCTTCACGACCTTATGAAGCTCATTGAGAACATGACGAGAATAAAGGGTGGCAATTTTGAAGAACACATTTTGAGTTATTTCACGCTTTTTCGTTGCCTTCATAACCTTACGTGTTCATTCATAGTTGAATGCCTTCAGTGAGAATCGCACAATGTAAAAAGTGTTGAAAATAAAGGAAAGCCAAAACATAAAAAGTGTTTCCAAACTTTTGACCCGTACTCTAGGGTGGTTTAAACTTGTTTAAAAAATATATATGTATTTTTTTACCTTCTGACTCAAAGTTGCTTGAAGGCTCGGAGCTGCACAATTGTCACAAAAAAAAAATCCCCTCTCCGTGATATTTATGTTGTAAATCTGCTATCCTTGTAATATAGGCCTCTACAATCATGCACACAATTCTTGAATCCAATACACTTTATTTTTAATAGCACATTTAAACAACATGACAGTTCCAAAATGCTGCACAAAATAACATAAAAACAGTACAAAAACATCTCAACGTCCGCTGGTCAATACAATGATATACTTATAATATGTGGTGGAATACAATGGTGAATATGAACAATCAAGTGATAACGTTAAGGGAGACATCAAAAATCTGAATCAGCATTTTAAGTTCAAACTCCTCTTGTTTTAAAGTTTTGACCATTGAAATAGGTCGACAGTCAAGATGAGCTTCTCTTTTCGGTTTTGTGCGGAGAGTTATTCAGCAGCAGTAGCTCTGAGAGGTGTCAATGTGTTCACATTCAAAACAATCTATTCTAAAAGGCACTGGAGCAGTGCATGATGACAGCGGTGACAGTATGACCTCATCAGTTTGTTTTTTCACTGTTTTGCTTTTTCAACTGAGACTTGTCTGACTTTGACTTAAGTTGTAATAACTCACAACAAAATATGTATTTAAAAAATAAATAACTACATTTTAAAACACATTATAACACCTTTACTGAGTAAAGGCCATGGATAGTGTCAAGAGACCATTTCAGTTCATTTTTCAGTCTTCTCTTAAATCTTAGTGCTCTTTTAGAAACTGCAGTGAACTGAAACTTGGTTTTAGATTATACATTGCAAATGTCTGGAAAGTTTCAATTATATATTTTTGCAAACTTGTGCAGCCCCTGTAATTATAGTTCGATAGATTCACTTAGTCACATTGGTGAAATAATACTGTCTGCAAGGTGCCGGCTCTCTGATCTCTGAAACATGGCAGGCATTCTGTGCTTTTGGCCTCTCTGAGACTTATACAGGGGCCTGATGCACAACAGCAACTGGTTAGTGCAGGATTTGAACCACTAACTTTCCTGTTATCGAGACATGACATCACTCTGCAACCTGAACTGTCACAGTTAATGAATATATATTAATCATTGATGGAGACATACTGTATCAATTCAATTCAATTCAATTCAATTCATCTTTTTTATTTGAGCATCTGAGTTCCACAAAGTTCTTCATATTTACAGAGTTTAGTACAGTAAAAAAAAAGCCAAAGAGATACAGTCGTAGGAAAATAAGTAAATAATTAAATAAATAGCGTGGATATGATGCTCAAAAGGAGTAGGCAGAAGCTTAAGCTTGTTTGCACCTACCCCCTTGTGTACTGAAGAATTTGATACATTCATTTACTAAGCATAATCAAGATATGACATATAGTTATTTTGTCCTATTCCAGTGACAATCAGCAATATTAACATCACAATTCAAAAAACAGAAAAACCAAGGCACTCTCTGGTGAAGTTAAAATGCCTTTATTTTTATGGCATGTCTAAATGGACAAACATAGCCCCAATGCGTTTCAGCCTTAAAGGCCTTCTTCAGGGGGGTCAAAACATCACAATATTCTACTAATCCCAAGGAAAGAAAACATAACTTGACAGTTTCCCCTGAGGTTACTGCTCAACATCACAACATCACACAAAAGTCATACAGCCTTACACTTACTTACTTTTCCCCCTTTTCTTCCATTGCAATGAAGAGCATAGTGACCATCAAAAAAAGAATATCGATTGTAGCAAGGTTTGACATCGTGTGTGGGGTTGGTTGTCCCTGTATTTTGTATTAACAAAATAATAATTATAACATTGGATTCACTCAAATGGCCTCTACAAATACTACTGATACAGCTGATATGGTTATTAAAGTAAATCAACACTTTTGCATAATTTCCCCAACCAACTCCAGACTCCATTAGACACGGATCCACATCCGATAACGAACACATAGGCCCAGCTCACACGTGGCGAGCCTGCAGGCTCAAAGACAGTTCAATTCAATGATGCATCACTTTCTGCTAAATATTAGATTTTTCAGACACTAATCACATACAGGCGTTTAATACAACACGACTGGCCATAAAGACAAACAATCTCCAAATGTCTGTATTTTTGAGTGAATGTAAAGATATATTGCAGAGGAAGCTGTAACTTGACGTTATTATCAAGTCACAGCGCTCGCTAAGTGGCTGCAAAAAGCAATGAGACAACCAGCTCCGTTCTCCCTGCACCGAGACAAAATGACCAAAGGTGAGGAAGAAATAGTGGCCTATTTTTTGTAGCAAAAAAGTTTCACAATAATAGAATGATTGTCATCTTTGGCACCCATGTCATCTCTGAACGAGAAACAATCGATACAATAGTTTTCCTGTTTATTCTGTTAACCAATTTATTTAAAATGATAGCCAATAAGTGCACATTAAAACTACAAGACATATCTATCTTAACTCTGTGTTATATGTTTTATGTTGCACGATTGCACCGAGAAAAATTCCTAGTTTGTGAACCTGTTCCAAACAATGGCAATAAACACTATTCTGATATCGTACACGACGAGTAATAAGAAGTTGACAAAATGTAACCTAAATAGCCAACAGTATTACTGTATGAGCGGAACATTTTAAAAGCCATAAAAACACTTTACAGTGTTCACAAGAAGGTTAACACAGTAACCTGTTACGTAGCTCAAATGCGTTTGTCGGTCTGCGCACTTTCAAATAAAAACCTATAGAATATAAGTACCTTTAAAAAAAGTAACTGAAAGTAACTTTTCAAAAGCTGTGTTGAACTGCACTACTTATTAACTACTATTACGCGCATCTGAATACAGGCTTTCACGGCTCGCACGGTTTACTCAACAATTATTTCCTCCCCATGGATATATGGATGTATTCAAAGTCCTTGGACACCACGATGAGGTTTTAGGTGTTTTTAAAAATATATATTTTTACTATTATAGTAATGAAAATGTAATTAACGAATAATTGTTTAAAAATAGTAATAATAATAATCCCGAAAGGAGAAATGTGTAACGTACACACTCGGTCTTTATGGGCAGCTCAACGTTGTCTTACGCTTCAAAAGACCAGTGCCAGTTTACCCCTCTACTAAGTTACAGCTTTTTAATCTTCACGCACAGTGTATTCATTTTTTAATTTTGAGACTACAACATTAGGTCAAAACCATGTGCCTTGGTTCATTTGAATGGTCTAGGCCCATTTATCGGTGAGCTATTGACCAGTTTGATATAAGGTTAAATATAATACTCTCAAGAGCAGAATTTGCCAAGTTTTTGGCAATTCTTAAGTTCTATTGTGCGGTTTATATTTATGGCAATAATACAATAAACATTTTCTGCAGGATCGTATCATCTTTACAGATAGCCACTCAACATTTTTTCCACTGCATGCTCATACTTACATGTTGGAGATAGGGTTCCGTGTAAAACATAAAAAGGAGAAATAATGCGTGTGTTATTTTGTCCAGTCCAGTGTCTAGTTTGCTTTATGCGTAATCCTCTCATCTACACCTATGGTTGTGTGCGTGTTTCTTATCGCCCCCAGGAACTTGAACGAGGGAAGCTGCAAGTTTATTACCAAGGACAATAGACGGCGGAAGGCTTCCTTCAAAGGCCGCGTGAAAACACGCAGACGGTGGCTCCTGACGCAGTAAAAGTGAAGGACGATGAGCTGTGAATGACACTAAACCTTGGTGCATTTTCTTATTGGAAACGCCTTTCTGACTAAAGATTTTGCCCATGCGCGTATTTCGAGCCAATATGATCAGGTACAATGTAGCCTATACTATAGCCACTAGCAAAACTCAGAGTGTTATCGTGTGTCCTTTGAAATCAAACATTTAGATACAGCACTTGTGCATTTTTGTCATATAGGCCACACGCGTAAAAGTAGGTCTACGTTACCATTTCCCAAGGACCATATGATTTTGGCAGCCGAATATATTGGCTTAAAATTATTATTTTCCAACATTCAATAGCAAGCGTATCAATAGTTTATAGTTTGGACTGCGGGGTTAGTGCGAAATAACCTCACCGGTTTTTGTAATGGATTTGCCAGATCTCGTTTTTTGTTTTTTTCCAGCCGTAGATTCATATTTTTTCCCCCCACAGTCTTGAAAAACTCTTTATAAGACCTGCGAGAGCATAATTGGGATATTTGTGCTCAATGATTACGCAAAATGCGTTTTACTCTGGACACAAACTGAAATCAAAAGGTATATTTGATTTCAGTATATGAACAATGAGGAGATATTGTTCGTTTTAGGCCTAAAACGATGCCTATTTCCTCCTGCATTTCCCTCACATTCACTGTCAGTCTTGGTTTTAAAATGCGGCTGCCTTAGCTCCATGCTGTGCGTTGAAATCTATAATAACAGAGCAATATTATTGTCGGAGGACGCGTGTTATGGTCCCAGTGCACATTATTATCAAGCTTCTATGTTACTCATTAAAACGTACCCATTACGCACACTTTTGGTAAACCTTCAGTAAGATGCTGATGATTAAAAGCCATCGCCTCATCAAGCTACAATGCAAGCCATAGAATTATGAACCTATATAGGCCTATATGCTCCCACACACTATATCATTATATACGGAATCTGTTATCATACATTCATACTGCTCTTTTGTGGCCAATTTTGAGAGGAAAAACACAACATGCTATTATTAGTTTTTAAACGCTTATTATTATTACGTTTTGAATGCGACTAAGCGTCAATACGTGCGCACTGCAGCTAGACTACACAGGTTGACGTAATGCAAAACTTAAAATGTAACTTCAGAAGTGGTCTTGAAATATGTTAATGACATGCTATAGGTTTGGTATGCGCGCAAAACATGAACAGTACATTTTATGATTCCTAAAGATTCCTTTTTGCGTTAAGGAGATGCGTTTTGCCCTTCATAGCAGTAGATTATATGCTTGCAGTATATTTCAATCCAGTAATCAATCAGTAACGTAGAATCGTGGTCCTATTTTCACTTTTACGCATGGATTTTGCGCCCAAACTGCAGGTTGAAATTAGCGTGGCTATCACTGTCCAAACTCCTCTTTTCCAGCCTTCTTCACCTCCCAAGTCCAATGCTGGAGACGTATTCCTATCATTGTTATGAATGTTTAATAATATCACACAGATGGGGTCGGATTTTGCTACATCCTCCTCCCACACAACAGTCAAATATGTCCTCATGGGCTACTTAGCTGTGCAGTATTGGGAACCAGGGTGGGGCATGACAACATGGTTTACATATCACGTGACCCTGTATTAACAAATCAACAATTACCTTGGCTTTATTCTTGAGGAGTTGCTAAAAGGCTCGCAAGAAACGTTTGCGGAAAGCTCCATGGAAATGTGTGAGCGAACCCCGTTAAATCCGAGCTACGTTGGTTCTTTACTTAATTTGGCTGCGCCTGATTCGCTCTATTTCTCCAACCTGCGGGGCAATGGAGCCCACATTCCCGGGCTTCATCAGCTCCCTTACAACAGGAGAGACATGTGCACGTTCCCCTGGACTTCTTCAAGTTCGTGTGCATCTGGGGCAGCAGCCACACCGCCAGGGCAGAGCCGCAGCTTCGGGGGCTACTGTCCGCCGTTTCTGCCCAACTCTGTGTCTGTCAACACCGGAACCAAGGCGCAGGGCTTTCAGGATCTGAACCACAAGCGAGATGACCATGGCAGAACGGAGAGCTACGTGGCGGAGCGCGGATACTCTCAGCTGGGTGGCAGAGCACAACTTGGCTCAGATTCGCTGGGTCCAGTTACTGAGTCCGAGTCCAGGCCCGAGCTGAGCGGGGGTCACAGTGCGTCCGGCGGAGACACATGTGCCAGGAGCAGCTATGAAGGTAAGCCTCCTCCTGTCTGCACTCTTGGCTGCAGACGGTGACTTTCCAGAGACACTCACGGGGCTTTATGGCGCCTTACACTCTCTGCATTTACACAAAACAGACAGCAACAACAATGGAACAATAGACTCAACTATAGCCTTTAAAGTATAAAGTAAACGATACCCCCCCCACCCCGCACTTTTTTTTCTTTTTTTTTTTTTTTACCTGCAACGCTTTCTTTGTGATTGCTGTTTATTTGAATGATGGTATATACATAAGTATGCATTTTAATTGTGTTTTAACAGTTTACAAAGTCCTGATTACTACATAGTGAGCACGGTTTATTTTGCATAATTGTCGTATTGTTACAGTAATGTAATGTAATGGCTCTTTGCCTCTTCAAGTTCTTGTCCATCACTAGTGTAAGGAGGCACATGTCATCCTCTCTGCTGACGCTGCTCCTGATCATCATCACTAAACTGAGCTCTCTTCCACTTTTCCATATAGGTGCACCTTGGTGCTCCCAAGCAAAAACCAGAAAGAAGAGGAAGCCTTATTCCAAGCTACAGTTGGCAGAGCTGGAGAACGAGTTCATGATGAACGAGTTTATAAACAGACAGAAGCGAAAGGAGCTGTCGGACAGACTGGACCTCAGTGACCAACAAGTGAAGATCTGGTTCCAGAATCGCAGGATGAAAAAGAAACGACTGATGATGCGAGAGCAGGCCTTCTCTGCGTATTGACGTATAGCCATTGGACTTGATTTTGACCACCTTGTCAATAAGACTGTTTACATGAATGCACACAAGACCATTGCTGGCTGTTTTTAAATACTGAATGTCAAACTAAATTGTCCGCAGCTCATTGTGAAACGGACAATTAAGCGCATTGCGCATTGCGAAAAAACTTTCAGATTTATTTTTTCAAATACAGAAAGGTTTGTGTTGGTTCCGATACAAAGGTTAAAACAAACTGTTGACATAAACTCTTTGTAGAAAACGTAAGTATGTCCCACAGAAACGTGCCATGTAGCCTCTCACACTGCGTGCAGAATTATTTGTGCTATAATTGTCTGTAAAAAACCTGAGATCAAGTTCATGTCTATGGCTGAGCTGCTGAAGCTCATGAGTATGTACACATAATGACATAGCTGCTTTTTCCATACAACGCATATTAACGCATTCATTTAATGCAGTAGCAAATGTCGTTTGCATTTTGTGGTATGGACCTATGTAATTCATAACCTCTTCCTGTGTACAGCATTTCTGTTTTAGAGGGAGTTCAATGAGTTCAGTGTTTGCTGCAAACATATTTGTGAATGTTCAATGATATTAATGAATGTAATAATTAGTGTGGGTAACTATGACACATGGTAATACATGGGTCGAGTGCAAACCTTATACGGCCATGCTGCCGCTTCTCATAGGGATTCCTTGTTTTAGTTTGGATTTTGTTTGGTTGTGTACATTATTTATATTTTTATGGATTTTGTTATTTTAAAGTCATTCCTCAAAGCATGTTCATTTGTTTTGTTTTTTGTAAACTAGTGAATGTGAATTGCAACAAAAGGCTTTTACGCACGGCAATGCGTTTTTACGCATTTTGGCTACACTTGTTAATAAAAAATAATGTTTGCTTGTGCATAACTTTATTTATTATTTCGTGCAATATAGCCTAAATAAAACAGGTACAAATTATCTATCTCATTTTAGAAGTATGATTTAGCCGTGCCCACTAGAATGTGGTGGAGCCGACATCTTGCTTTCATATTTGTTAAAACTTGGAGACACGATCGTTTCTTTTTTGCACCACTAACTTTTATCCCACATTATGGAGAAAATAATGGAGATAATTATACATCTTATAGATGCCACATACGAACCATCTAACGACTTTTTTAAAAATCAAAACGTGTTCGTATGCAAAGCACATTAGCGCTCTCGTTTCGTTTACTATCACATTTTATACTCATGTAAACCGACTTTATAATTTAGTTTATCGTTTCTTCTGTGTGTATGTTGTCCCCGTCCTTTCCGGACTGTGTGAATCTCTTCGTTAGAGAAAAACCTTTAGCCCAATGAATGTTACCATTTGTAGGGTGTGCATTGACAGAGCTTGTGCTCTTTGCTATCAGTGCATTTTGGGTGTTTATGTGCTAAGAATACTTCATACTTAGGTCAATAATCGACTTTTTATAATATGTATTAGCGAAGACTACAACCATCGCACATATCACAAAGGGCTCTCGTTGCGTCATATGGTCACGTCATCCCTGCAACGCCATGGTTCTGTATCAGCCACTCGTATTGCAGGCCTATCGAGATTAGTACTATTTGAGCTCTTTTACTTTTACGCTTCTTTTCCAGCTTTGTTTTTTGATAATATCATGGAATAATATTGCTAATATAATTGATGTTGCTATTACAAATGGTCCTAAGCGTGGTGTGGGTATGTTTTATATCTAATCCGCTTCACGAGGGCTGTCTGCTTTGGCTCACATTCCTGACTGCACCACTTTTATTGCGCGCTCTACTTTGAACAGTTAAAGCAGCTTTCTATAGGCGACGGTTTCCTTGAGTATTTGTTGCTTTATTGCTTTACTGCCAGACAGCGCCATATAGCTCCTGCAACTTCAGATAGATGGGGCACCAAAACAAAGTTAAGGTCAAGTTAGTAAGGTGCATATTGGTGCCTCTATCACAAGCAGCTTTTGCAAATGAAAATCACATAAAACCACATCCAAGTCGCACAAATACACATTTGAATGCATTTATCTTAGAGTCGAAATTGGTCAAATCAGAGCAACTCAAAGGACTGCTAAATAATGTTTTTCTCTACAGACATCGTTTTATATAAATCGTTTTTTTTACGACAATGGCACGAATTTATATGAATACATTTCGCCTAAATGAAAGGCAAAACGATGCAACAAGTCGTACCACATTTTACGCACATAACAATTTTGCGCTTTGGTGTCTTCTCTCACTTTTTCCACTTGGTATGTAAATAGTCGCCTTTAAACAAAACCTATATCTCGATGTTTACACTTAAAATGACAAGCACAGGTCACTACAGAAGCTATTCAAGAAAACCGGCCTCAAAAAGCGCAAGTATAGTCACCATCTGTCCACTGCTAAAAACCTGAGCGTTTTTATGTTTTCCTTTCAGTGAAGAATTAAGAAAACATACTCACAGAAAAAAAACTTTGCCCTGGAAGACGCAGAGAGTCCGTTTTGGCACCGAGCTGAGGGCTCTCTGGACACACACCTCACACACACATTCACACACTGCGCACTCTGCCTGGCGCAATAAATGATTGGGTATAGGCTCGTTGTTGGCGCTGGTTGGGAGACATATACAAAGAAGAGACGGTCAAAGGCACATGTTCTGGACGTGGCCATGCACTGTTATAAGTCCTACACGAGCTAAACCTGATTTTTACAAGTGATTCCAACTGTGGTCTATTGTACTTGGATTTGTTTTTGATCAGAAGAACCGAACAAAATATAATTGACATGCAGATATGGTTAGGCTACAGGATGTAAAGCTTTGCAGCTGATTTAATACTGTGCCATATGTGGATTATAATTGGGTTATGTTCCTTCTGGAGCAAAACCTTTTAGCGTCCTGTTCGGAGATTTTTAATATTATTCTTGTTATATTCCTGTGCACTATTCATTCTAAACGTATAGCATGCAGAATATGTGCGTATAATGTAAAATATAAATGTAAAATGTTACAAAGGAAGGGACGCGTGAATGAAACAACAGAGACACACTGTTGCGTTTTTTTTCTATATGCGCATGGCTCAACTTGAATGTTACCAAACAAAGCCTCGATGGCTCCTGCAAAGTGGTAAATTTAGAGTGCACTGAGCGTGCGCGACTGTCATTACATGTCATTACAAGATGGAGATGATGCCGCTGTAAAGCTTTCATTGAAATATTCCAGCGGTGCTTCCACAAATGTCTTTTCCGTGAGCTATAGGGCAGGGTAGGCGAGAGAGGAGTTTCCATTGCAGTGGAGAGCCAATGGAGGAGCTTGCCTCGCTCACATGCGTTTCTCCGGACAGTTTTCTAATGACTGCTATTGATGTATGGTAATTTCTCCGCTGGATCACATGACACAATTACCTCAAGAATCGATCAAGATGTATTGCAGGTCTGCCTACATTTCCGATTTTTTCTGCCTGTTGGGGTTTGTGTCGCTATAGATGGACAAAGTTTAACACAGTGGAGCTGCCAATTCCTCAGGAGGAAAAGGGACGAGATATGACGGAATACGATGATCGGAGCTGCGCCTCAAATATGTATTTACCGAGCTGCACTTATTACGTTTCGACGCCTGATTTCACATCAGTGTCCTCCTTTTTACCGCAGAACACATCTTGTCAAATTAATTTCCCCTATTCTCCCAACCTAGCCCAAGTACAACCTGTTCGGGAAGTGACTTTCAGGACTGACTATGGACTCGAGCACCCGAGCAAATGGCACTACAGGGGCAATTACCCGTCCTACTATTCAGCGGACGACATAATGCACCGGGACTTGATCCAGTCCTCCAGCAGCAGGGCAGACGTGAGATTCAAAAACGAGTCGCTGTACGCTCCCCATGGGGGAACGAGCTCTCCGTGCGCTAATTTCCTCGCCGGGGTCGGCCGAAATGGGGTTCTACCGCAGGGCTTCGACCAGTTTTTCGATGCTGCAACTTCGGAGAAGGCTACCGTGGAGCTGGCTAAACAAAAGGGCACAGAGTCACCAAGAGAAGCTGGGGATAACAACCAGACGGTGACCAAAGTTGAGCAGCAGGACAGGGCTGATCCGAGCGGCAGCGTCGACGAAGACTCTTCCTCCAATTGCGGCGACAAGAGCAGCCAACAGGGTGAGTGTGTCCCGGCCGTACTCACTACAAAGGTGCGCTCTGACAGCGTGCTGTGTGGACGGGATCGTTCAGGCTCTGCGCGCGTCCTGGGTTATAAGGCGCTTTATAAGCATGCAAAAGATTTTATATACCAATAAGAGTAACTTTACGGTTGTAAAGGTATTTACAATGGGAAAGTGTGGGGGAGTCACGGTTTACTATTACGGGCTGCTTGGAACGCAAAAAAAAAATAAAAAAATAGCTTTAACAAGGATTAATACAGTCTATTAAAAATGTATTTTGTGTTATGTGGCAGCATTACCCATTTCCCAATCAATATTATTTTTGGAAGTTTACTTACTCCTTTTGATATGGTCTCACCGTGCAAAGTAATAATAACCTTTAGGCCTATGTGCCAACTGCAACTGACTATTCTGTTATTTCTAGTGCGTAAAAAGTCATGGGCAGCAGATACATTACCTCATTATTCAATATTGATTTGCCAATCATCCAACCAAAATATATACATAAAACAGACAAGTGATGTTAGGGTTACAAATACATATACGTTTATATGCAGCATTCAATGTGAAATAATTTAAGTATATGCTTGACATAATATGATATTTAGAAATATCCTTTACAGCAGAACAACAATTGGGTCACATTTAGTGGACGTTTAAGAAAATTATAAGTTAAGCTCTTCATTTGAGCCCGATACAATACAGTTATGACAATCAACATTACGCATTACAAGTCCATTGCATTCTTTTAACGCACATTTTAATATCATCCCATCTATTGCAGGTTCATCCGCCAAGTCCAGGAAGAAGAGGTGTCCATACTCCAAATACCAGATCCGAGAACTTGAACGAGAGTTTTTTTTCAACGTGTACATAAACAAGGAGAAAAGGATGCAGCTGTCCCGGATGTTAAACCTGACAGACCGTCAGGTGAAGATATGGTTCCAGAACCGAAGGATGAAGGAGAAAAAGCTCAACCGCGACCGTCTACAGTATTTCACGGGCAACCCTTTATTCTAATACGATAGCTCGCCCTCACACTAATCCTAAAGCAAACACACATGGCCGCACAGACCTTAAGACTGCTCCATTCAGATCCTGTCTTAACAAAAGGTACTGTTTTCAAGTCAGCATTTATTTATTATTTTCCCCATCATATATATATTATCGTTGCGTTAAGCCTATATATTTCGTCCTAGGTGTGCTTTGAGATTATTTATGAAAATATTTACGCTTCTTGTATATGTGCATTTTAAAAGACGCATGTGATATACCTTGTGGTGTGAAAATAAAAGTAGACGCAACAAGTGCTGCGTTCTAAAGTTGCAGATTTTCTCACATGACAGTGAAGTGTTTTTTTTGCTGCATTTAGCCCAAAACTGGTCATTTTGAATTGTGGTGATATAGCGCCTTAGGCCTATAGTCCCGTTATTTCCTTTGCTTTCTAACAGGATTGTTTACAAAACCTTGAACCGTCTAGACAGTATAATAAAAATAGCTGTAAATGTCTAAATAGGGGGCTATAGGACTTTGGGATCCCAGCCCCCAAACCACAAGAGGACTGCTTCTCTTTGCTGCGCCTTTTACTATACAAGTGTATGTTAGATACATCGTATCCCTTATGCGTAAATATAGCGGCTTACATACTATTATTAGGCTACTCTTGTAAAGTGTGCTATCAACGTTATCTTCTTATAAACATAGGTCTAAAGGGAGCGATGCATAACTAGGAGAGCCATTATTTACAGTATACACACCGATTTATTTGCGCGAGCCGATGCACACTTAATCCACACTGAAATAACAGAAATATTGATGTTATGCTGAAATAATGATCAAATAATGTGGACTATATCATTGCCCTACAGGCTAGGCCTATATAGCGTGCCTTTAACAACATGGGTGTAATTGCCTTGTTGAGCACAGGCCCAATTGTACACAATAGTGTCACCACGTCCCAATGAAATAAGAATTAGGCTATATAAGAAATGTTCTTATACACCCCAATTTGATCACCTGCAGCTGCAGAAGCAAACTTAATACTTGCCCAGGCTTAGCAGTGATGCTGCTTTGTTTCTATGCCCACAACTGATCTCATTCAATCACTGACTTTAAAATGGTATTCAAAATGATTATTCCTTTAGGTCACTTTAGACCGACTGTCAATCATAATACCTTTTAGTGTAAAATGTTTCTATAAACACCAGACTGCAACTGGCTATTGCAATATCTATAAAAAATAATTACCAGAACACCGCAGCGCTCCTGATAAGAATCACCCTTAGGCCTGTTTACAATTCGTAATAAACACAAGAGATATGAACCAATATCTTACGGTTTGCCCCAAATAGTTTGAGTATTATTCAGATATTGTACTGTTATCTATCATGTTACTTTCATAAAAGGCAACTGGAAAGACAAGGTTTCATAAAGCGTTTAGCTGGCTGCCATCATGTCCTATACAGCGAGAAGACATGACCACTTTTGTCCACATGGGGGCGAACTTGCATCTCCTTGGGCTGACACTGAACTCGGCTGTGGACAGCACGAACACACACCAGAGGAAAGAAAGAAAACACTCACAGTGTTTACTGTTGTCTTTATTTCGGCTGCAACTAAACGAGCCCCGACCTGCAGTCATTTTTATTGTTTTACTTTGTTTTAACCAAGCCCGAAATTGTGTCCACACCTGGCCTTGTGTAAAAGTGTCAAACAATGATAGTTGTGGATTAAAAATAAAAATAAATATTTAAAAAAAGTTTAAAATCTAATGTCGTAAAAGCGCATTGGCTAAACAGAGACTTATAGCTTAAGAGGAGACACTGAACTCGTTTTATTAATTTTTTTAGTCTAAGCCAGTTTTCTCTCTTAACCTGTACTTTCACTTGGAAACAAAGACACACATCTAATCTTTGCAATAAACTTAACTTCAAACGTGGTTTTCTCAAAAGGCTTTTTCCTTCACACACCAGGTCTCACAGCCTGACAGCATGTTTATTGTTTTGTTCCCGGAAATATTTGTTGATATCTGATTCAGGGACACATTTAAATATATCTATTTCCACCACTAATTATTATCTTATTTAAAGACTAGTTTCTCTCTTCAAAAATAAACAAAATCATCCCATAGTTTAACCTTGGTTGTTTCCATTAACGGTGATTTCGTCCCTCAAAATGTAGCCAATGCAATCTTGGCGATTTTTTTTATTACAAATATTCGCATGAAAATATTGAGGAGGAAAAACTGCTCTGTCCTAAATCAGGCTCAAGGCTATAAGATTTTGACCGTGTCTTCATTATTATTATTATTATTATTATTATTATTATTATTATTATTATTACTGTATGTTTTGCCCAGAGACTGAAACTGAAATGCAATAACGCTTAATGCGCACAGACAAATATGTGCCGGTATAGGCAACGCCGACACCGTCTCTGTCCGCTATATCGCGCACAGGAGGCGAGGGAGGGAGAGCAGGCCCAGTTATTTTATTTTTGTGTTGTTTAACCACAACATCATTGGCACGTGGGCATACCGTTGTTTGCATTCAGGTGTTCAAAACATGTCTCACAAGTCTGGTGTTTTAGTAAGTGTTTTAAATGATCGTGCAATGACATTTTCTTCTGGATAAGCACTATACGCATAAAGCCTGATCTTTGTTGTTGTTGTTGTTTTTTTGCACAGCGTTATAGGCCTTTCTTGCCTTCCTCGTAGTATCTGCGCTCATTGGGCTGTTATTCGCCTAGATGTATTGTGCTACTCTTTGTGTCTCCTCTCACACAAAAAACAAATAGGCCTATGCCGAGCGAAATCACAGCGGTGTTCACACACTGAGTAATAATATGTGGGACTTTACACAAAACCAAACCAAAACAAAGCAAATATTGTGCCAAAACTAGCAATATTTGTGCAGAAAAAAAACTATTATCTATCTGCAGTGCGTGCGCTTTATGGAGACGCAATGACCTTCACGCTCCTAGACTTACTCTTGTGGATTAAAAGATTTACTTAAGCAAACAAAATGATCTTTTTTTTAATGGATTTTCATTTATTGCAACAGCCAACATTAAGCGTTTGACTTCCATCAATGCACATATAGTTCAGTGGGTTTCCCCCCCCAGTTATTTTGACGCATAAAGGCGAAAAGAAAAACAAGCAACAAAACGAGTCATTTCTGCACTCTTTATTATTTCCTGAAACGATGAAATGTTTACATCTTTACAAACGGAACATTCACTTTGTCACACATGGGCTATTGCTTTGTAGCATTTCTCAAATTTGCCCTATAGCCAAAGTGTCTTTTACGCCCAAAAGAAAACGGTCTGAAAGCCATATCGTTGCCACTGTGATGATGCCGAATAAAAATCTTTTCCCTCCCTCAAGTGCTACGTCCAAATTTTGCATTTTGTCCTCCGTGTATGTGGTGTTGGCCTAAAGTCTTTGTCCAACTCCTGACTCTACCAATTTCAAGTCCGAATCGTAGGGGTCGCTGTTGACCACGTCTGCATCCGCGCGCCTGAGCCCGTATGTGTGTGCAGTGAAGAGGAGGCTGCGTCTCAAGGCCATTTTCAAATCTCATTGGTGGGTTTGTCATGTGGTCGGGAGCCATCCTGACTTACTCGGAGATTGTTTTTCCGAGATATGTCAGCTTACAAAGGACATCTCTCTCCTCCAAAGAACCTAACATCCCAAAATGTCCTTCCCCAGCGGCTCTCCTGCGGCCAACACGTTTCTGGTTGACTCGTTAATTGGCGCGTGCAGAACGGACAGTTTCTACACCAGCAGCAACATGTACATGCCGTCTGGCTCAGAGATGGGAACTTACGGAATGCAAACCTGTGGACTCCTGCCGTCTTTCAGCAAAAGAGGGGAAGTCAGTCATCAAAACGTAGGCATGAACGTGCACTCATATGTCCCACAGATAGACCACTGGACTGATCAGAACCGAGCGTGTCGCGTTGAGGCGCCCGGGCAGATGTCAAACTGCCCGTTCTCCCAGAGCATTAAGGAGGAGAGTAACTGCTGCATGTTCTCAGAAAAAGCAGTCCAAAAGAGCAACTCTGCAGACGGAACCGCGTACTCCAGTGCCATCCCGGAGTCTTGCCCCGTGGACGGTCCTGAGATCCCGGTGCCAGGTTACTTCAGATTGAGTCAGACCTATGCCAATGGAAAACATCAGGAAAACTACTGCCATGACGCGCCAAGTCCAAACCCAACGTTGATGCAGCTGAGCCGTGTCGCCCCCAAACCGCAGTCCACCTCATCCCCCTCGTTGTCATCGACTTGCAACTTCGCGGAGGTGGAAAAGAAGAAGGAGGACGCCCTGCAAAAGCAAGAGTCCTCAAGGACGCCGATCCCGGAAGATAGTCCCGAGCCAAAGTCCGGCTGCGAGGAGAAGCACGGCTCCATGGACGCACCAGTGTCCAGCCCAGAGCTGGCGCACAAGGAAGCGAAAGGTGGGTTGGCTACAGTGAAAGCTTTTATCTCGAGGCGCCGGCATCATAAAACCAAGTATAAAACACAAACAACCCCAAAGTCGTAATGTTTAATGAGAGTCTTTCACAGGTTGCGGTAATAGGCAGCTCAGAATGGTTTTACTGCACAGCGTGCAGCCAGCCTGCCATTTGTCTGTAACATTTTAATACAAATACCTTTCCCATGACTTTGAAAAAGCCGTTTAAGAGAAAAGACAATTGTGCCTACATTATTCATAAGGGTGGCGTTAAATTCCAATATTGTAAGAAGACAGTCATGTTGTACACAAAGTAATTGAGATACAATACAAGGATCTAGTGCTGATTTCTCTGCTGATAACGCACTGTGCCTGTGTATGATTTGTTCTCTTTTTGTATTTTTCATTTTTTAAAAGGAGAGTTTTTTTCTCAGCTCAAGAGCTGGTAAAGCATGATCAAGTTCACGCTGATTGGTTTTGTGTGTTTTGAATCTTCACAGAATGCAAGACCGACACGCCGACAAGCAGCTGGCTAACGGCGAAAAGTGGCAGAAAAAAGAGATGCCCTTACACCAAGCACCAGACCCTGGAACTGGAGAAAGAGTTCCTGTTCAATATGTATCTGACCCGCGAGCGCCGCCTAGAGATCAGCCGCAGTGTCAACTTGAGCGACAGACAGGTCAAGATCTGGTTCCAAAACCGCAGGATGAAACTCAAGAAAATGAACAGAGAAAACCGCATCCGCGAACTGACCTCAAGCCTTACCTTTTCGTGAGCGCGCGAGTCAGATGCGCTTGGAGGCTCAGACAGTGGCTTTGGACTTTCCCCCTCAATTTCAACCAAACTGTGATTCTGAATGTTCTGTAAATATTCAATTTTAAGTAGCCGTGGTGTTGCGTCGTGTGCGTTTGTGTTTTTTTTACAGGGTAAAGTAATTTTAATTTATTGGAAAACTTTTGTTTCTCGGCCAGTGGACATGTGTTGACTTTTTATAATTTTGTATTGTTATGTGTGGGTCATTTGCTCTGTACTAAATATTTCAATGGCCTAAGATAATGTTCATCAGAATTTATTGCATGTGTGTGGCATGTTACTTGCAATAAATGGATTGTTCTGTGTTACGTGTTTTTGTGTTGGTTTAATTTACACGTTCTCTCCCAGTGCACGAGGTAAACCAATATTAAAATACATTGCAGCGCATTTCTGGAACGAAGCTGATAGGACAGAGAATTGTACTTTCTCATAATTTTATCTAAATGTTGAATTGAGTTTTTAAAGCAGAACGTCTGACCGCACTTCCAAATAGCAAAGACGCTACGCGTAACCAGTTCTTGCTTTTAAACGCAAAGTCACAATAAGCAAGAAACCAAATTATGTTTAATTCAAGTTGGGAATGGTCGATATAACCATACGGCGAAAGCGCGTAACACACACATGGATACACAGAATCATTCAAATAGTCAAAAAGTAAAATATCTTTGTATAAACTAAAAGAAACGCGCATATTTACGCACCCCTTAAATGACACTTTGAGGACACAAACACGCAGATGGACTTCGCTTATCCAAGTCTTTTATTGACGGCGTGATCACACGCACCTCATAAAACATTTATTGATACATAAAGCCATTATTACTCTCCTTTGAACAAATTCAATAATTTTACAACCGCTATTTCCGAGTCACTTTAAAATCAAACTAACACAAAATAGAACGTATATGTTTATTCGTCAAATATTAACAATGGATTTAGAATATAGTGACAGAAATGGCTTCTGTTATTTTACAGCGTGTTATTACATTTGTTTTACGAGGACCTAGTAAGTCTATAAAGTATTTTACTAGCATTCATGGCATCAAGGCGATATTCTAAGAGTCTCCCTTAACATGAAGACATGGGACTGAGAGCAACTGCCCTAAGAATGCAGTTAGGGCAGTTGCCTAACTGCAACTGCGCCCTGTGCGTCAAACTAAAGGAAACACATTGCGCTCATTTGGCGCTTTTTTCTTTTTTTCTTTTTTTTTTTTGTCCAACTAAATTCTGTCTCGGCTTTTTATTATTTGTGGAATGAAAAGCTACATTAAACTCGACAAAAAAGGGGAGAGAGAAAGGGCAGGATTGATTTACTCGCTGTATTGGTAAATATGACCACGTGACCCATGTAACCAATCCCTGTAGATGCAGGCCAGCAAAAATACTATGATTGTTCATAGAGGGAAGCTTCCCGTAACAGAGCGAAGCTTATTATATGAGTAGTAAGAGATCAAAATGTCGTCCAGTGGTACTCTGGGTAACTATGTGGACTCTCTGATGGCGCACGAACCAGAGGACGTGTATGAAGCGCGTTTCATTCCCGCTCCGCACACGGTGACCCCGAGGCCACCAGGTGCTGTCGGGGACCCGATGGATTTCTCTTCTTGTAACTTTGCACCAAAGCCTGCCGTGTTCCCGCCGTCCTGGTCCTCTGTCCATACGCAGGGGCTTTACCATCCGTACGTGCATCACCATCAGCCGCACCTCCCCGCTCCGGACAGTAGATATGTCGGCGTCCGCTCCTGGATGGAGCCCGTGTCAAACCACGTCCCTTTCGCCGGATTCCACTCGAGCAGCCGCTTGTACGAGACCAAACCGGAGGCTGTTCCCCGAAAAGCCGCGGAGAAAGAACCCCTGAAGGAGGACGACACTTCTGAATTCATACCGTGCACCGCGCCGGAGTGTCCAGAAAAGACGAGCAAAAAACACAGTGGAAGCGAGCTTTCGAGCCACAGCAGCGAATCCAAAGACGAGAAACAACAACAACTGGATCCAAGTAAGTAAACGGAGTGCCGGCGCTGATTTACAGCCGTAAGAACTGTATGAGCTGGGTGTGTAAAACTAGAGGTTTTACTAACCTATAAAAGTGTCTGGAACTATACCGCGGCCTGGCGAGGGGAAACCCGCCCTACACGGGTTATTGCAGGGGACCCGAAACTTTTTATGTCACAGGAAGCCCAGCAGAGGCAATGCTTTCCTAGGACACCGTAGGCCTATTTTATGCCACAATGCTCCATATCATCTTCACTTCCTTACACACATTTAACTGCCAGCCTGTAATGCACTTTAATCTGTCCATTCTGAGTTTCAAACACCATAACATTTCCTTTTTTCATGTTCGTCTACACTTTTTGCAGGCAATCCAGCCGCAAACTGGATCCACGCTCGCTCCACCAGAAAGAAGCGCTGCCCCTACACCAAGTATCAGACTTTAGAGCTGGAAAAGGAGTTTCTCTACAATATGTACTTGACCAGAGACCGTCGATTCGAAGTGGCCCGCATTCTGAGTTTAACAGAGAGGCAAGTGAAAATCTGGTTTCAGAATAGAAGGATGAAAATGAAGAAGATGAACCGGGAGAGGACTGGAAAAGACCTGTTCTGAGCTCAAAAACACACAAGCCTCCTTTTTGAACCCAAACCTGAACAACTGTGACAGTGGTGGCTCTTGGATGCGTATTGACACTGTGTCGAACCAAATGTTTGACCAAAAGCAAAACACAGGAGGACTAAGGGGCTGTGTGTGCGTTTCCGTCTAATTTCGGGACTTGCACGCTGAGCTGTAATTATAAGCACTAAACTGTTCAATGAGCCCATTTGAAATGCTCTTAGCTGTAAAGAATTTGTTGTTGTATATAAAACATTTTCAAATATAAATGATCTTGCTATTTTGCATTTTTACGCACGTGCCCACTGGAGTGTAAAAAATATTTTTTACGCACGACAATTTGGCGCCCTTGAATAAAAGAACCCAAATATTAAGGCAAGGCAAGTTTATTTGTAGAGCACAAATCATACACAAGGCAATTCAAAGTGCTTCACAGTTGCATAAAATTACAAGAAAACAGATCAAATCAATTAAAACATCAATAGTAAAACATCAAGTATTTTAAATGTAAAATGTAATTTCCTTAAAATGTGTAGGTTATAAAGTAATGTCTCGTATGTCTCCATTTCAAAAATGGAGACATACGCGTAAGGGGCATGTATGTCGAAAAGCGCCGTTTGAAACGAAAAGTATTTACGACTAAGCCTAGTGAGAATTTTCAAGTTATTGTCCAAGTTGTAGGAAGAATGTCTAAAGAACAGGAAGAAACATGGTCCAATAAAGCCATAGAAAGGGCTAGACGTCTGGCCTAAATGACTTTATGAGCCTGGCCAGCAAATCCGCTCTGCTTTCAAAGAGTTTTGTTTTTTTCTGTCTCCCTCTCTCACTCTCTCTCTCTCTCTGTTGCTAACAAACAAACGCACAAAATGGTCATGTTTATTGTCCAACACCCCACGAGCGATTTACTTTAATTGTTGTATCTAACCAAGTTTGGGAAATATGAATGTGAAAAGACAAATAAACTAGTCTCTGACTGTTTCAAATAAACATGCAATGCACAATCAAACACAGCCACCTCATTTCATTTAAACACTATCGCGTGAACTCGCTAGAGGGCGACATTGGTCTTCCGTCTCATCCGTAAAGCAACAAGACAGTTGATAAGGCTAAATCCACGAAGGGCATTAAAAAAGGGGAAAAAATAAACAAATAGAATACCTTACACTTATAGGCTATGTTCAAAAGCCCATGCGTTTTAACAAGAAAAAAGGTAACGTTGTAAGGCATATTATGCAAAGTGTGTTTTAACCCGGATAGCAATTCACAATTAAATTGATAGAAGATAAACATTGAGAAATTTAAACATGTCCCTTGTTGCCAAACCTTACACAAACGGCCTAATATTGCTGATAGCTCATATAGTCTATACAAAAAATAAAATAATAATAATAAATAAATACAATTCTTAGCATCAGATTTGACCTACATTAAATGATATATGCGACTATCAGGATAATTTTGATTTGTTTTTACCAAAGGTATATAATTTAGATCAGTCATAGAAGAAGAAGAAGAAGAAGAAGAAGAAAAGAAGAAGAAGAAGAAGAAGAAGAAGAAGAAGAAGAAGAAGAAGAAGAAGAAGATGAAGATGAAGAAGATCGTCATAGTCATAGAAAAAGTACCATTTGCAGACACCGTTTGTAGATCACGTGTTGGTTTCAGACTTCTTATTTCACATTGCCAATAGGCCTATGTGTACAGGATTATTTGTGAGCAATGATGCTTGCAATAATGTCAGAAGGATCAAGAAGGTGAAATTGTCATACTTGCTTCTTTTTTATGAAATGTGCTCTTTTACAGTAAACAAACATGTCAAGTTGTACCGATTATCTGCTTCCTCGCCTCCCTGCGGATATCTTGAGCTGATTGTCATGAGGTTCCACATACATGGACGATGTTAGCTAGCGGCACTGCAGTACTGTATACAAACAGTGGAGCCATAAAGAAGCGTGTTGATGGATTGTATACGCGCTATGACCTCACGCTTTGATCTCAGTGCCGGCTCTGTTTAAGCTTCTCCGCGCGGCCTCGTTGTTGACTGCGAGGTGACTGTCACGGCTGAAGACTTGAACCTATAAGATAACCGCCCTCGGCTCGTGCATCACAAGACATCTTTGATGCGTAAGACACGTTTTCCATCAAACTATCGCCATTTCCGGGCTGCATCCTTGGTCATCTGGCTGCTTCCTTCTTCAAAGAAAATGAATAGCGATCTCAAATAGACACCCAATCTTTTATTTGATTACACTATATCCTTTCCCTGTGCAATAGAAGAGCAAATATTCAATTGCAATAGGAAACAACTTTTGGAAATCTGTGCGTAAATGCGCAAAATATGTCTCTTTTACGCACCGATATAGTTATTCATAAATCGAGAGAAAAGAATACTTCTAAAGTGGCACTTTTTTATTTTATGTTAACGGATCCAATGTTTACTACGTGTACAAGAAATATGTAAATAATAATTAACAAACGAAGAGTTATTCTTAATTGCTGTGCCTCAGCACTGCAACTAGTGCACAGTTTCATACCTGTTTTGTGATGCTATGTATAAGGTCATCGCCGGTTAGAGTACAGCTGAACAATGTGAATTTCATTTTGCTACTGCAAGTGACTAATCAAAATCAAAAGGAACATATGAATCAGTGTATATTTACTAAAGTTCACTTCACAGCCCCGCACTATTAGAAGGTTTTAAGTAAAATAAATCTCGTATTGAAAATTACTATAGTAAATACCTATTTCTTCCAAGTAGCTAGCCTATAGGCCTATGTCTTGCCCAACACACCGTGGTTGTTGAACATTGTGTGCGATGAAGCGCTGTTTGTCTCCCTCTCTCTAAATCCACTAAACTTGTTTACGGCCTGTGCTTTGGTTGACCAGAATAAATGCCATCTTTGGAACGATGGACAGATGTTACTCCCACTGGCTGCATTATGTGTCTTGGCTCAACCCTGGATCTCTTTCATAGCACACACCGCGCACACACACACACACACACACACACACACACACATTCCCAGGGCACGGAGGGTTAGGCCCGGGCTGGTTATAAATCGCGTCGGGCTGACTGTGGCATGTCTTCCAGATGAAGAGAATTAAATGAAAGAGATTCCTTTTTGCAGCACTAATATTCACACGAAGTCGAACCGAAGTCTCCAAAGTCTAGCTTTATATCACAAGGATATGCAATGGGAGAAAAAAAGATATAAACATTTAACATATTATTGAAATATGTTATGAAAAATATGGCGATGTTCTTGCACAAAAACATGAAGGTTTTTAGCTTTGGCAATATTCACGAGATTATCAGAATCAGCCATGAATTAGAGTAAAAAATACACAATACAAAATGTTTTTTGTATTTTTACTCAAATCTCTTTAAACTGATCATAAGAAAGAGATTCTTTTCCTCAGTGGGACTTTCCTGGTTAAATAAAGGTAAAAAAAAAAACAAAAAAAGTTTTTTGTTTCCTTAGTAACAACGAAGCACCTTTTATGTAGGCGTAAAAGGCCTATAGCCAAGATCTTTTTCCAATAAAATTATATATATATTTTTTTTAATTGATTTGATAAACTCAAAAACATTTCATGGAATAAAGAAGGAGCTAGGCTATGCATTTTTTTTTTTGGACTGTCAAGCGTTCACTATAATGTTAAACTACCGTCCGTCTATTTTGAAGATGCGATTGCGCAGAGAGGAACAGCGCAGTGTTGCTTTTACGCAGAGGGCATGCAGTTTGTGCTTTTCTGTGCTAGGAAGGGGTGAATTGCTGCAGTCCAAATTCCTTTTTGTGCGAGGACAATTTACAACTGGGTTATAGCACTTTTATGGGCCTCCATCGCCTGTCATTGGATGCCACTGGTCATGTGTGAGAGCAAACGTCTCCATGGCTCTTTCCTGATTTCCCACCACATACTGCGTATATGGCGTTTAAAGCTTTATACGCCACGGTCTGTTTTCTCCCAAATATGCCAGAGCTAAGGCTGTAAAAGTCTGACCAGTCGAGAGCAGGCTTTTCACGGTGCAAAGAACCTTTTTGGAGCGCAAAAGGATTTTGTTCTGTATTTGACCCGCTCCGGTGGCGCCTCTGGAAGCTTCATCACCAAAGATCACAGAATGACCATGGATTATCCTTCGGCTATTTGTGAGTATTTTGTGAGATAGCAGCTCATTTACGCCTGTGTCCGCGCGTGTGGACAGTGACAGTTTCCTGTTTCATTAGTCATGTTAATTACCAGCAGGCTACGCTTTGTGGTTGTGTATGGGCACGAGCACAAGCTGAATTTTGAAGTGTTACGGTGATTAAAATGGAAAGTCTGAATGAATGTTAAATAGTCTGGTATCAATTGGTGGGCATTATGTTACATAATGTTTTTACTCAATGGTCAGTCAATCCAGTTGAAGGTTTGATCCAATTATTTTTATGTTTGAACAAGCTTAGCCTTTTCATTTTAACTTAAATCCTGCAAATGATTTGGGCTCATTTAGAATTATGGGTCACACCATTTGTGGTATAAATAGTTTGTATGCAGTAAGTTTTGTATTATCAATATTACAATTCTAAATTCAAAATCAATGTTTTTGTTAGATAGTCTAGCAATGTGTTTATGTTTCCCACACACTTAGCTCATGTGAACCAACAATTCAATTCATGTCCACCAAATAACAGGGGTTTCTACAATAAAGTCAAATGCAGATATTGCCCAAAGTCTCTCAAAGCTTTGTGTTTTTAGTGAAGCGTAGAGAACGTTTTGGTGCTTGTGGATGAGGACAACTGAACAAAGACAGTATTTCACCGTTGCCTGACAGGCAGCTGCGAAAGTATTTACAGCCTACTGCAATGCGGCAAAATGGACACTGAAAAACAGGCAGCAGACACCGAGCTCTCAGTCGTTCACTGCAGTCTTCTGGCTAATCTCTCAGTCCAAACAACCCGCATACAAGAAAGTAACAATGATACATTAATAAGAACATGGCAAAGGCCCTGACTAAATATAAGATCAGCACTGACTGAGGCTGCCCCTTAGCAGCGCCAACTCAACAGGCTTTCTGAGAAATAGAATACACTCATGTATGCGTTTTCAGGCGGTAAAAATACTTTCTGGGTTTACAGTGTGTTTTCATACAGCATTGTAGCCTGTAGTCTCTGATGTAGGCCTATAACGCATACAACTGAATGCACTTATTTGAAATGTATGTAACAGTAGTTATGCACTGTTAGCTGAAGTGTACACAACAACTGACTGTAGAAATAGAATATCCAGTCATAAATATTAAAACTTTAAAACGTTTGAGATTTCCTAATTACATTTTGTCAGTGAAGGCATGTTGTTCTTAAAGGCTTGTTAATGTGTATCTTATTATTCACTAAGTAATAATACATATTGTGAAGGTCTTTTGTGATAAGCAAGTTCCAGCAGAAGGCGCTGTTGTCCAACACTAGAATTCAGTGGCGCAGTGCACACAGCCTTTGCAGCAGGGGCCAGGGCTTCCTGATTGGTCATGGCTTAGAACACGTGACATCACGGACACGCTGGTATTTAGATTTTGGAAAGGTATATTTAGGATATAATTTTTTTCCAGACACTTATTGTCGATGAGGCTTGTCTGTAACCTGTATCTGGACATACTGAGAAAGAACCTGGGAAATGGCGTGCCATATATTGCAGCAGTTTGTTTGGGCCTCCGCTTAGTAATTATCCAGTTCACGTGATGACGTTCTTTTTTTTCCACATGATAGACCAAAAGACTGCTTTATAAGATCATTTGATGACTGGGGTTACGCATATGGGATTAATGTTGTGAAATTCACGCCAACATTTTGCGGAGATGTTGCTTAATTGTTTCAACAATTACACCCAGTGTGTGGTGGGGGAAGCTGTGGGGAGGGGCTAAAAGACAAAACGCGTTGTGATTGGTTCAGAAAGTGTTTCGTATGAGTCTGGTGAAAAATAACACCTGACTTAAAGAAATGATGATACCTATTGCCCACTATTATTTTCATCAATATTATTAGCATCGTCATACAATTATTGACTACCTTTATACAATAATACAGTTTATAGGCCTATAGGTTACAGGCAATTTGAGCTCATTCACATGCCCTGCTCTATACAATGTTATATTGTAGACTGGAAGTATAATTTTGTCAAACATAGGATTATGAATATAGCCCACATCATTTGCTTGTGGTGAGAGCGTTTAGCAGGCCTGAGGAAAAATGAAGCTAATCTAATCTAATCTAATTAAGCACCATATGCCACGGTTTGCCTATGTTAAGTATTTTCCTTGGTGCACAACAGTGAAAACGTCTTATTGAGCAGGCTAAGTCAGTGCAACTTTCACGGTTATTTATGGTCTTGTGCGCTCATGTGAATGGCTGCGCGGAAACACGTGACACCATTAAAGTTTGTTTTATGACCTGGGACTTGACAAGCCAAAATATAATTCTCATTGTGAATTAGTAAAGCTCCAGATGGGCTGCGATAGCTCGTCTATCGGTGAAAAGCTCTAACGGATTCACTTTAGCCCTCGTTCGTCTGAGTTTGGTTTGTGCGTGCTGCCGCCATGTGTCAGACTATTCGTGGTAAGTCGTGTTTTATAATTTTCTGCTGCTGTTGTGGGCGTATGATGTCACGCGCTCGGGTGTTTCCTGCCTCTCAAACGGCAACAGGACGCACAAGTGCTGCGAGAACTACAGCCACTGCTGCTGCGCTGCTGCTGCTGCTGCTGCTTGGATATACGTGACGTTTTCAACTGTGCCTAAACTTTCAGAAAAGTTGCAAACTGGGGCTTGGTGTCGTGCTGCCTTTAACTGGGTGCTGCTTGACTGAGTTACACATGTGAGGGAGCACAACCTGTTGTTCAGTGCTGGGAACTTCAGTGTACCGCCCTTCAGTTGTTTATGTGCCTTGAAAATGTGTAATTCTTTTTACAGTTTCTGGACTATTTCTCATTATATGGATGTATTTCAAAACTTGAGTGTAAATGTTTGAGTTACAATTATAGCCCATATATATTTCTTTTACCGCAACTTCAAAATGTATAATACGTTTTAAAATCCACCCTGATTTCTTGAACGTTAAAAGCCTTTTTTATGGCGGTTATTATCATTGTTTGTAGTCTGTAACAGGTTATACTTAATATATTTCAAATGATGTGATTATTGGACATTTTATTTGCAGTGTGTCTAAAAAGGAAAAAAAAAAATAGGCCTCAAGCTCACTGTATTTTAGAAAGACGTCATACAGAAAGAAAACGTTGGTAATCGGAGTTAAAAGGAGTCAAGCTGGAGCAGTTGCCCTCTCATTTCAGACAGGCCTCGTTTGGAGAAACGCTGACATTATCATTCTTTTGTTTGTGATTTCGGCTTTGACCCGTCTCAAGGATGAGGTGAAAGCCAGGTCATATCGTCGCACAACACTAACAAACCAACAGTGTCCAATAACTGATATTTTTCATATTTTAATCGACGCAGATGAGTCTTCATGTTGCCAATATCTCATCCATTGTGCTTTGCGATGTAAGACGAAACCAAGCTTGTCGCATCATTAGTAAACAAGAGTCATAGGCAGTTTTAGTTCTCCATGACGTTTGGTATTTAAAAAAATACCCTACGTTTTAGATTAGAAGACAGCACAGCAAAAATAAAGCCTATTCTATCAATCCGCTGTGCGTAATAGTGAAGTTCAGGCCTAACTAATCATTAAGCGGGCCTGCGTGTGGCGGCTTTGAATAGCAGCTATTACCACTAAAATCGTGTGGTATTAAAAACAGACCATGTCCATAAGTCCAATGAATCAAGACTTCTGCATTATTTCTAAAACTTCGGCAAAGCTTTAGCACTATAGGCTTCACAAACTCAGAAACTTTTACGCACATTTTCCACCTGTATACAAGCTTTCAGTTTTCCAGGAGTTTCCCACTGGGTAAAGACGAAAATTTCTCAACAAAAAGAGAAAAAAAAAGTGTCCGGTTGATTGCATAAAAAACCTCTACAATATTACAATTTCCACTGTCCTCGTGCGTCATGGGCTTTATTTCGTGCGTAAACGCGGCTGTAAGAGCTTCGTGTGGCGCTTGGTAAATGGCTCACGAGAACCTGCCTCAACTTTTGCGCTCTTTGAGCTGTCAGTAGGACGAAAAATAATGAAACCTTTGATAAGTTTGTAAATGATTCGGCTTGACCTCAGTGGCCCGTCGCCTTATCGTTTGGACAGCACGGATAACTAATACTCGTGGACATTTGCATCCGCCAGTGCCATGTGTAAAATCTGAAGGCTATACTTTTGGGGTGGTTTTTCCCCCAAAAGATTTTGTTTTAACATGTTATTTGAAGGTGTCACAAAAGAGGCATAGAGATGTGCCATGACTGTATATTGTGTAAATTCTCTCTTTTTTTTTGTAAGTTTGAGAAGTGTTTTAAGTAGAACTGTTGTAAGATGTGCCAGTGGTCATAAGACTGAGGTCAGTTTCCAGTGCGTAAAACCTACCACACAGGGCGGTAATTCTGTGACGCAAGCTTTCTAAATGTAACTGTTCTATTTAGGATTTCCTGAAAGTGCTTTGTCCATTCCCGTCGTCTATATATACCCTGTAGAACCGAATTTGTGTGATAGAAGCACAGTCACAGATTCGATTCTAGGGGAGTATATGGTCGATGAAAAACTTCGATTTATTGACTGTATAATTTTCGGGCTCGTTGAGTGTTGTGCTGTCAGAAGATCCAGTGGCACAGTAAGGTCCATAAATAGACCTGAATCTTACATAAAGGAGACTGAGGACAGATAATGCTACTTTATCTGTGTGATTGGTAACATGATCCGAAATGTTACACTTGATAATTATGAATTGGCAGCAAAGAGATGGAATAGATTGGGTGCAACGCAGCACACATTTGAGTATTGTGTGTTTTATTGCCTTGTGGCTTGCGATGGCTCTTCATTATTGATTCCCAGGGCTGGCTGCGCCTCTGCCTCTGGCCAATGGGCTCCAGAGACGCCGCAGTCAAAGAGAAGGCAGCAGTTGAAGTGATGAGATTGGTGTAACTTTTGGGTGACCCCTGTCCCGACAAAGACACTGTCCATCAATTGTCCGCTGTCATTCTTCGGTGCTTTTATGCCAAAGGGCTTTTTGTAACCTTTGTTGGATTCCCTGTTCAACTGTGCGCCTCCAAGCAGAGACAGAGGAACTGATATTCTCTATCACTTCCAACTACTTGCATTTACTTTTGAACTATATGATGCGCTCTTTATTGTGCGCATTAAGAATGGCGCTGGAACAAAGGTAACAAACCACAAACGGCGTGTTTTCTCTCTGAATTGTGTTATTATTGTAATTGCTAACTACCTGTTTTGTATGTTATGTTTTCACTCTGCTCCTCCTCCAGTTCTAATTTGAGAGTAGGTTAAGTTGAATTAAATTGCTTGTAGTTGTATGTTTACCCGTTTATGAACCAGCATCACCTCCATTGGTCGATTTGGTCACATGGTTCGCTAACTTTATTCAGTTGACACGAAAGTAGGAGGGCTTTATGGAGGGAGGAAAAAAAGACAACTCGAGAAAAATTAGTATTTTCTACCTTCAGAAATTAATGGCCATGAGTTCGTATATGGTGAACTCTAAGTATGTGGACCCGAAATTTCCTCCGTGCGAGGAATACTCCCAGAATAACTATATACCTGACCAGGGCGCAGACTTCTTCAGTCCGGCGCAGGACACTGACTTTGAGCATCCCGGGATCTACCCACGGTCCAACTACACGGAGCAGCCTTTCAGCTGCAACACGGTGCAGGAGCCCACGGTGCCGCCACGGGGTCATGTACATGACAGGACACAGAGCCACGCGGATCCCTTCAGCACGCAGACGGAACAAGGGCCCACAGTTCCAGCAGCCGGAGCCAGGACGTGTGGCCAGCAGCAGAACACAAAGAGTCAGAACGGGCTGCAGAGCAAGCAGCCAGCAGTGGTTTACCCCTGGATGAAAAAAGTGCATGTAACGACTGGTAAGACGCGCTTGTATTATTCACTCTAATATTTATGGCGGTGTTTGAAGGGCCTCACCAATTACACAAGTCATAAATTTTTATAGCTAAGGAAATAGGCCTATAGGTGAGCGCCCAATGCTGCTCAAGACCAGAGGGTTTTTGAAGAAATATGCCCATATTAGCTTCATTTCGTTTCTAATTGCTAAGCTTTTCCTGCTGTTGAAACGGACTAAACTTGTATCTAGTCGGCCGCGTGTTTTGTTGTTTGTGTGTGGTGCTCCCATTTGGTGACACTTTGTATTTGTTTCTCGCCAGTGAACCCAGATTACACGGGCCCCGAGCCCAAACGGTCCAGAACCGCGTACACGCGGCAGCAGGTCCTGGAGCTAGAGAAGGAGTTCCACTTTAACAGGTATCTGACCCGGCGACGGCGGATTGAGATCGCGCACACGCTTTGCCTATCTGAGAGGCAAATCAAAATCTGGTTCCAGAATCGACGCATGAAATGGAAGAAGGACCACAAACTACCCAACACCAAGGGTAGATCTGCCCCACCAGCGGCCATCCATCTGCACAAGGAGCCCCACACGGACATCACCACGTTATAAGAAATACACAGGAGTGGACTGTACAGCTGCATCTGACCTCTGCATGGAAATGCTCTTTTTTATTTTTCTGAATTATTTAAAACGAACCAAGCAGTGTTTCTAATGTGCATCTTGCTACAGAAGGCAATCAATAAGAGTTAGAAAATACTTCAGCACAAAACAACAAAACTTTTGGATATGACTCTATGTTACACACTTCATTGTCCATTCATGGACTTGAAAACGCTTCATCTCATCTCATGTGGATTCACGGGGGTCTGAACCTCGAATTGTCTTTTAGGCAAAATGGGGGGGACGCCATTTGTGTATAATTGGGCACACACAAAGTGTGTGTTTTCTCTTCATCAAACATACACGCACAAAATGTTCGCCTGAATCTTTACTTGAACGCATTTACACAGAGCACGCCAAACCGTTTGAAAATGTAGAATTGCTAGAATAGGTTTCTTTGTATGTTTTAACTTATTTTATACAAAAAGGCTTTGCCTATCTTAGCCTAATGTGATCAAGGCTAAATCCAGACATTCCTGTGTGCAAACTATTCCGAGTGCCCTTATAAATCTTTCCTGACACCTTTGTAAACAATGTACATTTTCAGAGCTTCTCTCGTGCCATTTGAAACTCTTTATGAAAGATCTTTTGTTCTTTGCATGGCATAAAATTGATATTGAATGTTTCTCATCTTACAATGAAACTCAGAGTATATAGGAACATAATTATTTTTCTTTGTATGAGTTATTATTTATTTGTTTAAAATTTGTACATTTTACTATAGCAAACACACAATTTTAAATAAAAGTATTCGTTGAATTAATTATGTATTAGTGTGCCTTTTTCTTTTCTTTCTTTTTCTTTTTTTGCGTGCTTGAGTTTTGAGGAGAATGTGGCCCGAGAGGCCAGATAATTCTCGTTTCTAGCGTCTTTGTGTTTTGGACAAAAAGCCCAGAAGCTGTGTGAGCGCGAGAAGATCTGAGAATCTTCTTCTTGTCTTGTGTCTTGATGAAAAGGTATTTCGAGTCAAAGGTGGACAAAGCAGCGCGGCCAGTCGCCAGGTTCATCCTTAGGCCACGCTTGAGCCGCGAGCACTGACCTCCAGCTCCAGTCCCTGACCCGCGGACAGAGAGCATTACTGCGAACATTTGCACACCGAAATTGCAGAAAGGAGACCAAAATTGAAAGCAGTAACTATTAAATTGGGCAATTTTGCAACAAGCCGCAAAAAAGCTTCTTGTCGCGTGCAAACGCCTGTGCGTAAATTTCCATTAAAAAAGAAAAAGAAGAAAAGAAAACGATTTTACATTTTTCGTTACAATATGAGTAGGCAATGGCATAATTCAAACTAGCCTATATTCAAACACGATTTAAACCACGGGGGCATAGACACAATGTAACACAACTAACGAACGTGTTTATTGTTTACTTTCGTTTGTTCGTTGATTGTTTTTTTTAGGCGAAAACTTTGTTGTATAATGGCTATTTTATGTTTTTGGGAGGTAATGCCCATTTTACAGCTAATGTATCGCATAGGCAATATAATATTTTTATTTACAAACTCCCAAAGAATTTAGTAGAAAACATAATAGCTGCAAGGTCACGGCGCTCGTGCAAGATCCACAAATATTCTCCATGCGTTTAAAACAAAGGTGTTTTTGTTTTTACGCCGAATATATATATATATATATATATATATATATATATATATATATATATATATATATATATATATATATATATATATATATATATATATATATATATAGGCACATGAAGGCTATATCAACGATCATAATGCGCTCCGGGTTAGCCTGTCATCTGCGAGATAGACAAGAACTAAAAGTAGATGCAATTATGCAATGATCTGGTATAGTCCAAAAGAGACCCGTCCTTTTCTCTGTTCCAATAAAAACACTTTTAAAGCTCATCAAAGTAATTCACAACTTTTATTCCTCTCTGCACCACTGACCTTAGACCCTTGACCCATGTCGAACCTGGACTGAACCGAACTTATAGCCCAGACTTGGCTATGACTAAATTTTTCAGAATACTTAGTGCTACATATAGGTGTGTGTGTGTGTGTGTGCGTGTGTGCGTGCGTGTGTGCGTGCGCGCGCATAGGAACTCTATAGTAGGAGGCGAAGCAGCAGGGAACAAAGTGATGCTGCCCCTGATGATGATCTCAGATGCTGAGGAGAGAACGGCTATGGCAAAAGACAGGAATAGAATATTTTATTTTAGGATACATAAAAGATGAATGGTGGCGGCTTATAAAAGTCCTGTTTGTGAACTAAAGACACATACAATGTAAAACAAATAAATAAACACGTGCCAAAATAATGTTGAATGATAAGGTAGGTTGTATTAAAATGGTTTATATCGCCGTCTCCATGAGCACACGTCAGGTCAGAGCAGCCCACTATACGTGTAGCGTGTAGCCACTGACCTACATGTCTGAACAGCAATAAATGGGAGCCAAAGGCAGTGCCATTTTCAATGACACTGCAGCCTGAGCTGGAATACGACGAGCTGCTCTCCATCCGGCCATATTTGATTTCCAGCTGTTTTCGCAGAAGCCTCTCGGATCCAGACAAGCCCCTGAGATATATGCATCCACAGATACAAGCCAGAGACTATACCACTACACTCTCTATTCTCGACCACGTGATTGTCTAAATAATTAATGCAGCACGTCCCCCTAGAAACACCGCGTCGTCATTAATCGCGAGGACTCTATCAGACTTGAAAACTGAAGAGATCCCCCAAGAAAATAATATCCGATAGCCGGCGCAAGTGTAGCCCGCTCTGTAGCAGCACATCCGAACCGATGGAGGCTTGGGTACGTACAAATTTCTGCATTTTTCATGTTGCCTGAGCTACAAGATGACGATATCAAATGTCGAGATATTTGATAAATAGCTGCCTTTGATGTGCGCGCGCGGCACATTGCTTTTGGGGCTTCGATTCGTGCCGCTGTTCGCGCTGACTTCTCCCTCTTCTTTTCTCCAAGGGTTCCGTTTAGGCTCAACTAAATAATCATTGTTTTGCGAGTATTTGTGGTCGCATGTTCTGACTGTGATACGGTGACAATGGGTTTTAGCGCAATTTTGAGGAGAAGAGTGAACATAGCCTATATTCATTGCATTGATATTTAAAACATAATCACTTAACGAGGGCATAAAGTTAAAACATCCTTGGCTCCGGAACACCGCCGTTAACGGCAACTCATCGTGCTTCCTTCAATGACTCACATGACTCTATTGTTTTTACTGTTGGTGGCTGATGCGAATTTGATGCTTGAAAGTGGCACAAGTTTGGGCGGGCTGACAGACCTAACTCCTTGTAAATCATTGGCAGTAATTCCTGAAAGGGTGCGATGCTGTTGGGGGCCGGCCGAAAACTGTAAATCTTTCACTTTTATTGCCCTCTGAACATATGCAACGCCGATACAAGCCGTGCATCCCTCTCCACAGTCAGAGCAGTGGCGGTGCGCTCCGAACTCTCCTCTTGTTTGACAAAAAGGATTTATTCTCGAATTCATCCACGAATCGCGCATTTATCATTATTTTGTGTGATTGATAATGAAAACAGCACGGGACAAGCCCCGGCTCCACTCTTTGTGTGAAGACAGACACAGCAAACAAAAGATGATAATGTGGTTTATTTGAATACAATCCAGCCACAGATGGAGAAAACTCCCACGGCATTTATTGAAGAAATAATACCATCAATAATAACACAAAAAATACAGGCCATTCTATATACATCTTCAAATATAAATATGCAGAGCTGTGCTTCTTTTATAAACAAAATGCATTGTTTTAATCATGTGTAGCGTTCAAAACAAAGCAAAACGTTGCAGGGTTTTACAAGTACACGTATAGTAAATACATCTTGGAGCAAAGAGCTTTACTGATATAGCTGGAGGCACAGTTTAAATGTTCATGAGCATATCAAGAAAAACGCGGAATGGAAGATTTTCACACAGTTCACACGAGGAAATAAACGCCACCCTTTATCAGAATGGATTGGTGAGGTAAGGCTTGCTTGAAGCAGGGTGAAGGAGAACAATCACGTGAACAAATATGCTTGTGTCTTAAGGCAGTGCCTTGATTTGTCATCATAAAGCTTCCGAAACACCAAAATCCTAAAGCTGGCTCCACATCAGAGCAGGCCTATCTCTGACTCAATTCTACACATATCAATAGATGATTGATTACCAGGATTTTTTTTTTTTTTGGAATAACGCTACCTTGTTGGCTTTTTATTGGTAGCTGTATGCAAGACCTTCCAATCTTTCGGGAATAGTGTCTCCACTGGTATATGGAAATGTCTGAAAAACAGCAAGATCAGGTTTAGGACGGCATTGTCTCCAGACAAAGGCTGAAGGATTTATGCTGGA
Source organism: Neogobius melanostomus (assembly GCA_007210695.1). NCBI lineage: Eukaryota > Metazoa > Chordata > Actinopteri > Gobiiformes > Gobiidae > Neogobius > Neogobius melanostomus. The sequence continues at coordinate 241,803 of VHKM01000048.1, forward strand.
GAGCGCGCACAGACAAACTGAGGGGCTTTATGATGAATTGATGCACAGGTAAGCAACTGCATGGCACAACGCAACCTTTAACGATAGGTTAATATAATGTGCGTGATTTATTCCGTTCAATGGGCTGATGCTTGTTAATGTAAGTGTGTCGTGCGCACGCGGCTATATGGACTTGAGTTACCCCTCTTCAAAAGCAGATTCATAAATTGAAGAAGCGCCTTCAAATATTATCGACACATTGAATGGAAGGCACCCGGTGCTTTTTGGCTCACTGTACCTTTTGATGAGAAGCGGCACCGAAGAAGTAGGAGAGAAACTTTTCTTTTTGACTCTTGGATCGTAAATCACATTAATTTGTTGTCTAATATCGTCACTGTGGTGTTTGAAGTGATCTATGTGGTTTCAACTATATGGCTTTGTTAACTTGAAACCTTACATTATATTGAGGTTGGATATTTGAACGCATTTACTTGGATTACTAAGGGATTTATTTTATTTATTTAAAAACAAAATTGGATCAACTTGTGCAACATCCGTCTCCTTGGAATTTACACAAATATGTTTCTTTTTGCGCTGGATCATAATGGACAACCAAAAGCACCTGATTTAAAGGAAACAATATGCAATATTTTAGTGATTATTATGTCATTAATAAAATTATATTTTGTTGTTATATACATTATTTTTCGCATTGGCCTGCACTTACTTACGTTATATCATATTTCAGATTAGCTCATTTACAGAATTCGCTTAAAACGTAATCAACTGAAATGAGAAAAGTAATTAAAACTAATTTGAGTAAAATGCAGTTTCATAAATTCTGTAGGGCCTACTGAAATTTTAACTCACCATGACTGCAATATAGTGTTCATAATAGCTTCTAAAATTGATTGTTGGTTATTATTTCTATTTAAACCTACTTTTGAAAGAAACAACAACGCTGCTTTTAAAGGGATAATAACACTCCACCCTGAGTCTGGCCATTGTGTGAACCAAACTTACCGTAACAGCGCGTAGGCGAAAAACACAACGCTATGAAAAGAGGAGCATGTCTGCTACTAGTCTGCGACTAGTACTAGTGGGCTAAAGCACTCGAGGCGACACAACATCAAACCCGTAAAATCCACAAGCGGAATCCAACAATCCAGAACATTTCAGCCGCAAATACCAACGGAACAGCATCTATCCCGTCGCTCCAGCTTCTGCGCCAGACGCAGAAAGGCAGCCCGTTTGGAGAGAGCGGCTTCTTGAAGCAAACTGCTCGTTGTTCATTAAACTTTGACTTAACACTCACTGACCTGTGGGTCACACAAAAAGCTTATGACTGCTAAATATTTGGTAGAGTTCTTTGTGTAAAAAGTGCACACGCAGGACTTTTTTTTAGTGCGCCTTTGAGGCACAGCCTCAATATAACATATCAATTCAGGGATTCACAAAAAAAGCTCCGCGCAGCTTTGTGCACGGAAAAAAAAAATACGCAAAAGATCTGAACCTTTGATTGATTTTTAAATGGTAGTTTTCCAGTAATATGGTGATGCATATATTTCTGTTGGTCAGTTAAGTGAATATAGGGGTTGTAGTGATTTCTTTATTTATTGTGTTGCAGGTCGAGGAGGCTGCAGCGATGAACGCGTAAAAAATACACACCTTTGCGCAGAGTTTGGTGAGTAAAATGTATATCAAACGCAAATGTCATATTATACACGCTTTATTAGGCCAATGACATTATAACAATTATATTTAGGCTAAGCTAAAATATTGAAATTGTAGATGCAATATAAACATTAAAAACAATACAGTAGCCTATAGAAAAAACAATAGCATATATAAAAGCTAAATTAAAACGAGCAAAAAAAGATGGGCTATATTAAATCAACATTTAAAATACACATGCAAAATATGGAGGATAAAATTATACGGATTCGCCGCGGCGTCCCTTCCACACTCTTTCGGCTTGAGCAGCGCCAAAGAGGATCAGTAAAGCGGTGTTTGGGTCGAAGAAGGCGAGGAGAAGAATGGACGCCTTGGGTCCAAACCGAGCCTTGAATGAGAGAAGCGGCCAGCGATAAAATTCTTTCCCATGCCTTCCTCCTACGCTGTGCATCTTGGGCACTGTTTTGCTTTTCATTCCTCTCTGTGGCCGTTTACAACCATAACATTTGCGGTCATAAATTTTGCCGCGGTCCACACTGACAGGTGCAATTGTTATGCACAACGCAAACTGCACCTCCTAAAGCCACCAACATAGGCACAGTCTTTGAATCACGTTTTTGGTGTGGTGGAGCCTACCACGTTTTACAATCGGATTTAGCGAAAAAGTATTTTATGTGACATTTTTTAATGGTCACAAATGGGGGAAGGGAGGGGGGTTGGGGCATATAAAATCACCAACAAACGTCAGACGAGCCTATGAAATACTGGCTACATATCAATATCACATCCAACCATCACAAGAACATGCATGTATACCAGTATATCAAGCCTCTTTCAGCATCTGATCTAAACGAAGATGAGTCTGCACAGCCTCGCTCCTGCTGTAGTGAAACGCGCGCGCCATGGTGGGCTATATTTCTGTTGCAGGAACAATGCGTGACGGGCTTTGTCAGAGTCGTGATCAGTGAAAAGCCCATTGTGCGTGTTCGAGTCAGATGCTGATTCAGCTTATTTCTGGGAAGCCCTTAAGTCTCCCAGAGGGTCCTTTTAGCGCGAGTTAAACTTTAACAGTTTTGTGACAAAGTGAGTCGAGTGCTCGCGCTGCTGTCAAGCCATTTGTGGCTCACATCTGCTGTAGTGTGAATGGCGTTAGGTGCAGGCCACCCATTGCCCAAACCTTATGATGTTTCTCTTATAGGTCAGAAACTGGAGAGACAGTGGGAGACACCAATCACGTGAAAAAACAACACCCATGCACGGCGTGCAGTGGCTTTGAAACCACACAATGCAGAAAGCAACATATTATGACAATTCTGGACTCTTTGGAGGCTACACGTACCCCAAACCCGACTCTTACAACTATGGCCCATCTCACCAGTCCTACACGGCTGCTAGCATTGAAACTGATTACCAAGGCCCAGCGTGTCCCATCCAGACCTCTGCTGTGCGTCCCCCGACCCTTAAAGACAGTGAGCTGAACGGGGACTGCATGCGCCAGAGCAGCACACAGAGCAACAGCAGCCAGGCCAGCAGCATTGGTGAGCAGCAGCCTCCTCCTCTGTCTGCGGCCTCGCCCGGTTCCAACAGCTCCACATCCAACAAGAAAAAATCTCCGTCTGGAGCCTCAGGCTCCACCACACCGGCCATCACCAAGCAGATCTTCCCCTGGATGAAGGAGACCCGGCAGAACTCCAAACAGAAGGGCAACAACTGTAGTGCCAGTGCAGGTAAAGGCCTAATGATTAAATAAAAAATAAATAAATAAAAATGAATAAATAAATAGGCTACATAAATAAATAAATACATACATACATACATAAATACAAATATTCCATTAATTCTGATTGAAACATTTTGTTCATCATTATTAATTTAAATGATTTTAACTAGGAGACGCATAAACTATCATAAAGCTTGTGTTTATCTTTGAATGTGCTGCCTGAAGGTTGGATTTGGATCTGTTTTCAGGTGAGGTTAGTGATGAGAAGAGCCCACCCGGACCAGCTTCCAAGCGGGTCAGAACAGCGTACACCAGCGCGCAGCTTGTGGAGCTGGAGAAGGAGTTTCACTTTAACCGTTACTTGTGTCGCCCTCGGAGAGTGGAAATGGCCAATCTGTTGAATCTGACCGAGCGTCAAATAAAGATCTGGTTTCAAAACCGGAGGATGAAATATAAAAAGGACCAGAAGTCAAAAGGCATGGCGCATTCCCCTTTGGGGCACTCGCCGGATAGAAGCCCTCCACTGAGTGTCCCAAATCACATTGGATACTCTGGCCAACTCCAAAATGTGAATAGCCTCAGTTATGACGCGCCATCGCCACCATCCTTTGCTAAACCTCAGCAAAACATGTACGGATTGGCTGCGTACACAGCGCCCTTAGGTGGATGCATCCCGCAGCAGAAAAGGTACCCGGGATCCGAGTACGAACACCACGGCATGCAGAGCAATGGCAGTTTTGCCAACGCCAATTTGCAAAGTAGCCCAGTTTATGTGGGTGGGAACTTTGTTGATTCCATGCCAGCCTCGGGCCCCATGTTCAACCTTGGCCATCTTCCTCATCCCACATCCACCAGTGTGGACTATAGCTGCGCTGCGCAGATCCCAGGAAATCATCACCACGGACCCTGTGATCCCCACCCCACGTACACAGACCTCACTTCGCATCAAGCGTCTCAGGGAAGGATTCAGGAAGCGCCTAAACTCACGCATTTGTAAAATGTCTTACCCATGTGTGTCTGTGCGTGTTTGTGAGCGAGTGCGCATGTGTGTGCCAAATTAGGTTGCGCTCTTTTTATTACCTCACTAGTCTAACTTCGCTCCGAGCGAGTCGTGTATTATCAGTATTATTGATATGACTATTACTGCTATAATGTGTCATTATTTTCTGAATACAGCTTTGTCCATTTCTCTTGAACAGGGGCACATAGGCCTGTTGTCAGTCTGTTCCATTACTTTGTATTTTTATGTGCAATGCGCATTTTTGGACAAACTATTCCATGCCGTTACTTGAATAGTCGATCACAAAGTAGCAGCTCATCTTTAGAAGAAAAAGCGCCATACGAATTTTTTGGGAAGCAATTTCCTAGAGAGAATCCAAGTTATTTATTGATTTATTATTTTGCATACTCTTTATAATATCCTCTACACTATTTATTATTTAATTACATTTGTATTGCACATTATTTATCGTTTATGGGAGTATTTATGTGATTTTTGTAAGATTGGACACATCAGTGCACTTGTAAGTGTAGGAAAACAGGGTCTGAAATGACTTGGTCTCGTGTAGACTGGGAACATTTCTTTATAAGTGGGATAAATGGGGCATTTTATAGTGTATAACCATCACTATATGTCCATGGTTAATCTTGTGTCAACCTTCAGAACATAGACTATCGAAGTATCTAATACAGTATTATACACCAGCATGTCATTTTGTGTAGCCATTTGATTTGTTCTCCATTGTTACTTCTTCATTTGATATCCATGAAATTACAAGCCCTAATGATATCAAAATGTTATATTTTATTGTGTTGAACATTTTGTAAATAAAGTGCTCAAATATGTCTAAATCATAATTATGTTTTCTATCAACATTTAAATACATTTTCGCAAAGCTTATACCAAAAATGATGCCAAAAATGTAGTCCCTCCCCCAATCTGATAATTCTGATATATTTTAATTTGAGCATATAGCACAACAATGACTGAGAGAAATTTAAATAGGCAGCAGGCGAAATAATACTCGTTTGTCCCACCAGTTTCCAAAGGGCCATTTTTCTATGTGCATATACAGTTTACACACTACAGAAGGGAGGCTCGAGCAGAATAGTGACAAATGCGAGGGGAGAAAAAAAGAATACTGCTGCTACTATGACATTGGGAATGATGCAACGATGGCGGCGCGCGTTGGTGTGCGCGCACAGAGCAGCGAGAGAGCGTAGTTCATCCTTTATTGCTCCTGGAGAGCCATTTCAAAGCTCATTAATCAAAAACTCGTCGCTTTCAGACTCCTTGCTGATCCCTCCTCCTAGTGAACAAAGCATTTGCATTCCAAATCCAAGTAACACGTCTCAAACTGGGTAGGCCAACCTCTGATGAGAAGGGAAAGCCACAGAATCTCATGAGAACGCCTTTGGATTCAAGTGAGATAGGCTTTTTCTTCATTACAAAGATGTATCAAGGGTCTGAATGTGTGCTCTAAAGGGAAAAGTCCAGCAAGCCTCCTGTGATAGAGTTAGTGGGGGAAAATACAGCCTGCATACTTATTTATTCACAGTATTAACACAAACAGTTTGAACCAGCAAAATAACAACTTGGGTCGAGGTCTTTGTTAAAACAAACAAACAAACAGACAAACAAACAAACAAACAAACAATTCATTAAATGTGAAGTCTCATACAGTCGGCCAATTTAATATATTTGTATTTATTTGAGATAAAAGCATATAGCCTATTTGAGGTGCTTCATTACAGTACTTTACAGGTCATATTGACAAATGGAAAGGATTTTCTCATGTATGGCTTAGACCTATCAGGCTGGACGATATGGGCAAAAAAATGAGTCATGATTCTATTTCTCATATTGATCGATTTCGATTTTTAATTCGATTTTAGATTTGATTTGTCATAACGAAATAAATACATGTAGCTTATTAATGAACCTATAGACACACCTTTTATGCAAACCTAAGCTCTAACAAATGGTTTCCTCCAGTATCATTTAACACACAAAAATTGTCCATTGTCTCATCCAAACTCAGAAAGTAGGAGCTTTTTCTGCCAAAGAAACAGCTGTAAATCTAACTATTCTAAAGACACAGGAGGATTATTGAGATTGATCAAAGGAGATATACATTTCGGTGAATTGCCCAGCCCTACTTAGGCCTATTACAATGGGATGTTTGTATCCACAAGAATAAAAGCCTTAAATTGCCAAATATTTGAGCAATGGGCTCTCACACTAAATTGAGAAAAAGCCCCAGGAAAAGTTTCAGGATTTTTGACCAATTTATTAACCCTCAATAGAACCACTAGAACCAATAGAACACGTTTGACTGTGAAATACAGGCTAACATTTATGCCATGTTAAAATAAATAAATAGGCGGGGAAAAAAACAAACAAACTAGTATTTCCTTCACAATGTTACTTGTGAGGCTTTGTGGGGGAGACAAAGCACCCAGATGCGTGTTTTGAGACTGTGATTGGATGAAGAAGAGGAGACCACGCCCATCGGAGGGAGCTAATATTTGCGCACAGGGAAGTTGCTATAAGGCTAGTTAATAATGTGTAATAACAGGGGCTGCTATCGGACTCGACGTTCGACTCCAGAAGGATTTTTTTTTTACACGAACTTGGATTGTCATGCGTTTCAAAATTGCGCGTTCTGTTTTGGTGCGAGTGAAAGAGACGAGAGACCAACACAGGGACCCACTGCACTGACCGCCACTCATTCAACGTGGGCCATAAGTAAGATAGAACCTGTTCGTTCGCTAATGTAGTGATAACAAGCAGCGCTGAGATAGAATACGTTTACTTTTTTTTTTTTTTTTTTTTTTACGCACAGCGACCCATGCAACCTCGCGCAAGTGTGGAGGGGAAAACGCTACACGGGACGTCACATTCTCACGGGACGTCACATTCTCGAAAGATAGAATTTGTATTGTTTGCGACAACTTCTATGAAATAAGCCGGCCTTTTGCAGCCGCTCATACGTGTTTCAAATGGGAGAGCACTGAAACAATTTTTACATCAAAGACGCGCACGACATGGACTCAAGGAGATTTGTGTCTCAAGTAAAACAGGTGAAGACTTTGTCAGTAGTTTTGACGTTGTTAATATGTGTGTAGTTTAGCATACGAGTCAGAAGATTTCTTGACAAACTAAAAAATATGTTTTCTGTGTAATGTGTTTTATTTTTCTGCAATGTTAAATAAATGATTACATTTAATAATAAAGCACTATGTGTTATTATTATATTTGCAAGATGTTGGTGAGTAATACTAGCCCAAAATAATCTCTGCTCAGACACTTAAATGTACACAGGTCTTTCTTTGTATAGCCAATGGCGTAAATGTATTGTTTATGACAGTGTTATCTTGGTTGGAGAAGCCGATAGCACACGAGGAACCTGATCTGTCTCCAATGGCCGGAGCAGGGCAAAACACTGACAGAGGATGTGAAGGTTGGAGGACATCACTGTCACAAGCCCTTCCTGTCGTCTGCCCTCTGCTGTCATTAGCCATTGGCTCTGTGGACGAGGTGGGGCATCGCTGCCAAGTGCCCCGTCACTCAGCATAGACCGCTCTCATCAGCTCAAGGTCAAAACTAGGCATGCTTTCTAACTTTTAGAAACATGCTACCAGTTAAAACCTGTTTGCCGAATAGCCTCAATTAAAATGGCAAGTCATTAGCCCATGTTTCCTTTATACTAATGGTATGGCATTCGCAAGTTTACAGGATTATGGACTGACACAGACAAAGATACAGTTTAAAAGAGGAAACAAAATGGGTCCAGCACACCACCATTTGTCAAGTCATAATCACCATCAAATTGTGCTGACTAGAAAGGTCTGCAATTACTTTTTTAGAAATATCTAATATTCTTGTCATGTAGCCTCAAAACCAGCTTACAATTCTTGTATAGTTTTGCACTTGACAATTCTTCTCTCAAATATTATTGCCCCAGATGTGTTTAAATTGTGCCATGTGCTGAATCCTGACATTAAAACATAACATAAACATAACATAAATCTAAAAGTGAAAATAAAAAATAATTTAGCCACCAGATGCACAATTTTAGAGGCAGAGTTTGCTCTGAATTTCAAGTTTAGATTATGCCATATTTCCATAAAGCTGCACATACTACCCTGTGTGGTAAGTTCATGCATAAAAAAGCCCAATTTCACCAGTATCTGTGTGCTGATCTTTTTCTCACAAGTTTATAGTAATTATACATTACTTCCCTACAACATGAGATGTTACCTATAACATCAACATTAACGGTCATAATAGGTCTGCAACATAATTCCACTTACAACTGCTTAGAACAAAACTCTGGCGGTCTTTATGCCGCGGTCAGTAGCACAAGAATTATGATACTTCAGCATGAACCAGGAAGACAAATGAAAAGCAGTGGGAGATTACGTAAGGCCAAGTTTCTGTTGTGAGCTGTGTGAAGGGTGCTGATTCATAAAACACTGCAACAGAGCGACCTACGGCCAAACTGCTCCAAATAACTGGTGGCTGTACATTGATCATGCATGTTGTCACAGAGGCTCATGTGCCTGGATTTATCGCAGCTCTTATGTGTTAGTGATATTGATATAATTGTAACTATAATAAATGACTCACTCCTCTGGATATGATTTAGAGGGCTTGGTCAAAGGGCTCATCTCGTCCTTCCTACTGTGAAAGATAGTCCACTGATGTGAGGAAACCTGGAGAAACCCATAGTATATTACCTTCACTTTAACTAGAATGCTCTGTTAGTCCTTATCCAACGGTATAAGTGCCTCTACCTTCTTCTGATACCGATATGGATTTCTTTCATGCACTTTCTGTACAAAATTATGAGTGAATAAATTGCATCTTCATTTATCTTCCAAAAACCCTTCTGTGCTGACTGCGATACTCAGCTCTCAGCGCTTTACATAATTATATTAGTCTTCTGCCACACCACAAAATTGATTGCCCAGGAAAATGAACCTGGCTTTCCTATAAATTACACCTATGGATCATAAGAAATGTGTTATTTTGTTTAAAATAGTACCTAATATAATTAGAGCTCTAATTCATGGCGAGCTACAAGTGTGCCTATTACAGTAACACGGTTTGGAATTTAATCTGTCTTCTGGATAAAGAATGATTCAGTGTGGTTTTCATTTGTAATTCCTGGCACATTATTTCAGTAAAATAGTCTGTGATGTTTAGATATGAGAGATGGATTGTTAAGGGAATCAACCATATTCATAAGTTTGAATTTTTAGTTAGCATTATATCCAAGATAAAAAAGTTTTCATGCTTTTCCGGAACCACAGTCAAACTTTACTTTAGGTGAACACACGGCTCACTCACCTCAATACACAGGATGTTAGGTCGGTCTGTCTGGATAGCTTTCAACGCTGGCTCCTGAGAGAAATTTCTGAGCAACACACATCAAACATGAACTCTGAGCAACTTATAAACATGTAGTGGTTTAGAGGTAAGAAATCTGGCTTTAAATAGACGCTGGCCTTTACTTACCAACAGTGATACTTCCAACTATTGTCCAGTTGAACACATGAGTCTCTGAAAGAAAACATTAAAAGTATGTTATTATTTTACACTGCAATCACTCAAATTTCATATCATAAAAAAACCTATTTGAATACGTTACCAACGGCAATACATTTACAAACTCACTCTAAAGTACAAGGAGAACATGATCCTCAAGTTGGCTAAAAGATTTCTGAAATAAATGCACTGAAAACACACAAAAGAGATAATTTATTTCCCATTATTCCCAATCTGAATTGAATTCTCACCTTTTTTGGATTATCTTGCCAAGATTTCACCTGTTACTCTATATAACCATATTTTCTTTCATGGAAAAGAGATTCAAAGATTGTGGTCGTGTGGAATAGATCATTTATAATATATAGCAACATATGAAGTTTAAAAATAGCAACTTGCAATAAATAATGTTATCCTAATCACACTAAATTGGCTTGTTTATTAATAACATACTGAATTGGCAGCAAAACAAAACAAAAAAACACATTTTGTCGTCGCATACAGTATGTAAATTCTATTGTTCCCCTCACCACTGGGCCTCTGCATTAGAATCTCAATATGTGCGGTGTGGCAGCACGCCGGGTTAAGTAATTCTACACCGCTGAGAAAGACATTTGATTTCATTTGTAGTGTGTCTTCCAGTGGGCGGAGGTGAGCCCACCTTTGGCTGCGGGAGGAGTGAAGCGGCAAGCATATCTAGTGTTCGGAGACACAAAATTGACAATGCATTTATCTTTGAATAATGTAAATGTCCTGAGAATACGGTGGCAGTGGTCCTGGAGTGTCCGCTGAGGGCGCCGGGCTGTCACTGTGGTGGCTCACTGGCCCTTGCTGCAGCATAATGTGGTGGCTGGCTTCCCTCGAGCGTCCCTTTTACTCTGCTCCACCAGCCTCAGGGCCCACAGTCCTGCTCCGGCACACTGCACTGGCTCCCCACTTAATTTACAGCCAGGTAGGACAGGGAGTTAATGCAGAGCAGAATGCCAGGAAGGCTCATCCTCTCTTCCTATTCACACGGTGAGCTGCTAGATCAAAAGGAAAGTGATAAAAGTGGGGTTAAAAGGACTCATTCTGATGCAGTGCTGTGGAGTGATAACAGTCAGTGTGGGTGTCCCAGTCTTTCTGATGCCTCAAGATGAACGTGGTATGTTCTAGTACTTGTAAAAGAATGCAGAAAATACGCAACTATTTCATATCCTGAATGCTAAACAACATGTCACGCAGAATCACTAGCATCACCAAGTTATAGTTTTGGTTCAGTATATTTCAACCATTTTGTTGTTTGGTGTGCTTGTCTTGATCTACTTTGTATGTAATAAAATCAATGTGACAAGAATTACAACAGGGCCCTATTATTCTAAGTACTTGGCTTTGTCGATCTTGTAAGCAGTTGTGTCCAAGAAATGTGTGCTCGCTGCCTAAAACATGTTTTGTTTAAAATGGATGGTTCCTGGCAGGCTGACAGTGCTGTTCAGTGAGGCAAAGTGCCAGTAAATTGTTTGTCTTCTGCAGAGCTGCTCTATAATTCTTCGGGGATTCAATGGCATTGTGTTTGCCAAAGAGAATAATGATAGATGGGATAAAATCAAACTAGAGAATTTTGGGATGCACTCAGGCCACCGAGCGTAATCGGAATACACTGTGTGCCCCGGACAAACACCTGCAGACTGTTATCCTTGAGTTTCAACCTGGATCTACCCTGCCATCCCTGTTGTGCCTATTTAAATCAGTGCACTGATCAATTCTAATTTGGCCATTTCATACGCAACTCCATAACGGGTTTCTGTGGAAAATAGTCAAGCCAAGTCGACCGGTCAATGTTAGAACATATTACGTTTGGGCTTGTAAAGTGTCCAGATCATAGCTCTAAATGTAAATGTGCAATCTGCCCGTTCAAATGTCCTGTTGGCCGAACAACAGGAGCCCATCCCCATCTGTTCTCTCCCTCTGATGCCCAGGCCATATATTTCTCCCGCCAGACCTTCCCATTTGCTGGAGCAGAGGTTTCCCAGCCATTTTGAAGGTTATGGACAGGGTAAGTCCTCTCACCATGTGCTCACAGATCTTTGATTGGAACTAGTGGCTCCACATTTGCGCATGGAGTAGAGGGGGGGGAGCGATTTTCGGTGCTCAGTCATATTTAAATGTGCTGCTCTTGGCTGGGAGGCATTTTTTCGTTGCTGTTGCTGCTGTTCCAGAGAAAGGAGCAGAGAAGTGCGACTGCCAGTGGAGCGTGATTTGTTGCAAGCCCAGCCGTGCCAACTGTGAAGCAGCGAGGTGTGACCACAGAGATCCCGAACATCTCCAGTTGCCTTCGGGCCAGCTAGTCAATTAGGCTACGATACTGTCTACCGAGAGCAACGGCATGTGCCCCGCGATGGCCCACATGCAAAGAGGAAGCTGCCACACCCATGTTTCACATCATAACTGTATATACAATACACTTCGGTTGATAACAGTACAGTATTCATGTATTTCAATACAGTCTCTCTTGACTTTTACTGTAATTGATTAACTTTATGTTGATGTTGATTGATTTGATCTGTTTTCTTGTAATTTTATGCAACTGTGAAGCACTTTGAATTGCCTTGTGTATGAATTGTGCTCTACAAATAAACTTGCCTTGCCTATAGCTCAGAGGCGAATGGTCCCTCGAAAGAGACACAAACTATTTATTGGTTTATATTTCAGTCTTCTTTCAAATTGAAATGTGCACACTGTGAACTAAATATTCCTTTCGAAACACCAATTGCCAATCTAATTGCAATAGCCTACTTTCAATTGCTTATTTTCTTCAATAATTGCAGCCCTAAAACAAAAGCCCTCATAATGTTCCACACTAAGCCGTAGCATGAAGTCAAGTCATTTTCAGAATAGCAGACCTTGGTCACAGTATTTTCTGATGCTGTAACAAACTAGTCGCATTGATCCCTAATCCTAACGTTCATGAATACCATGTGTGGGGAAACTCCAAGAGGGTCTCGGTTCAAAGGGACCTGCCTCTCCAGTGGAACACTTTATCGTGTGGATGCAGATGTGCTTTTTGTTGGAACCTTGCACCTCATCCATTACCCGCAGCCTGCCAGAGAGATAGTGGAGAGTGAATCCATTCAGAAGGACCATGACAGAGCGCGCTGCTCAAGTGAACTTTCAGTGAACTAGGCTCCACCGAGGAATCCATGCATCAGAAAATAAGTAATTTCTCTTCAAGCTCTGGCCTGTGTTTCATACAGATTGCTACTTTCAACACATCTGGCATCCTCATGTATCAATCTGTCAATCTGATCTTGGTTTGAGGACTGTGTCTGTCCCCAAAGATTCAATCGGCATGAGAATAAAAGTGAGCTGGGAAATCTGTGACTACCTTGTCTTGTTGAATCAAGATTTCACACGACGCATTGACAGAAGAAAACACTGTTACTTCTGTATTTATGATCTACAAAGTGCAACAAACATTGTACACACATAAATGAGAAAAGTATTGTATGACAACAAGCATTGGTTCAATTTAATAAAGTAAATTACTAATGACGATTATTTCATTTTTTCCCCATCTAAACAATAATTATGCCATCAAGCCTCTGTGGGCGTCTGTGGTCTGTCCAAAAGCCTGCATGACCCAAAGTCTGCCAGGGCAAAACACTGTCGTTGTTCTGGGTGGCAGCCATCAATGGCAAACTGTACAGTGCCTCGAGTACTAATCAGGTGGTAAATGAATGGATAAACAGTTCACTAAGCTTTAATATGAAACCAAGGCATTAGGAGCGTGAACATCAAAATACAACATTAAAGTGCTGCCATCTCAAGCAGCTCGAATCATAAGGAGACAAGTAAAGGTTGTCATTTAGAGAGCATTTTTTACTTTCTCCGAAAAGCTCGGGCACTATCGACATAGACCTTGGGTTGTTATATAAAAAGTCATTGGACACAATTTAATTTCTGTCAGCAGTCAGCCTGCACAGCTGCAATGGGTTTCTTTGGTGCCGTCGCCTCTGACTCTCTCTGAGCATCAGTGTGAAACCCTCTCCTCGATTGCACGCACTGCCTCTGCCCTTAAGGTGCATTTCATCCACATGGAAAATGAAGTTATATCTGAACTTCGACCAATAGTCGCTTTCTGCCTAAGGGAACAGCACTGTAAAAGCGAGTCTTAGTATGACCGAGCAGCAACAGCATCCCAGAGCTCCGGTCCATAAATCTCTCTCCAGTCTGCTTTAATGACTGCATAAAAACATGGAGGTTTTTGTTTTGGTATTTTCATTTCTTTTTGCCCTGAACATTAAGAATGACCTAAAGCCAATATAATTGCTACAAGCACATCCTGACCTCTCCCATCACAAGGATCTCACATGATGTAAACTCAACAATCCTCTTGTCTTCAGGCAGCAAGTCGAGCACCGGGTCATGTTTGTAAGGGCCTCTTTACTGACAACTTACTTGTGTGCAGTTTGTCTATGAAAATGTCCCTAATGGTATGTATCTGAGCGTATTCAAGCCTGTTGTGCTTATGATGATTGACAGCACTTGAGTCAGGACTGACTGACAGGAAAATAAATGACACAGGGGACTTTCCTTAAAGAAGTGCTGACATCAGACTCTCCCAGTCAACGGTTGGAGGAATGCGATTTACACTAACGTCCCGATTGTTCAGAGTTGTTCTGGCATATAGTGAATCCATGCACATAGTATTAGAAGTCTATAGCCTACCACTCTTAATTTATGAATGAATGAGAGGCATGAAGCAAAATTGAAAACAGATATTTCATACTTCGAACCACATACCTGTATGTCCAGATGACTAATTTACTATAGCGGTAGCCTTTACTTATCTCATCCTTTATCACCAGCCCTATCGCAGGATGCTGCCTCACACTGTCAGAGAAACTCACCTGAGGTCTCTCATCCATTTGAGGTTCCTGATGACTCCATTCTCCTGGTCCTCTGTGGCCATGCAGCTTCTGGTCACATTATGTGGGAAAGCCAAGAGATGGTAAACACTCTCAAATCATTTGTCTTAATTCAAATTTAATGAACTCTCACGGACTTTACCATGATGATGATGTGCAGCTTATGAAGAACATACGATCCAATCACTTTTAAACAATACAGGCCCCAAAAACAACTAATACATAAATAAAACCCCAAATGACATACAAAAAATAGCTATTTGTGCCTCTCAAAAAAGGAGTAAGTATTTTCCACAAATAACAAGCCTAGTTTGCATAAACAATCATGACATCACACTAACTTGCTTGACAGGATTGTTACATTGTTATTGTGCCGAGCTCAACTTAGCCATGTAGCGCCATCTTCATGTTTTTCCATCTCACGCAAACTCATGCCAGAGAGGCGCCTGAAACGGTAAGTGGATAAATCAACAACATTAGCCTTGCTGCAAGTTGTAAAATAAGCCATTATTTGTTACAAAATTGTAGATTGATTTAGATGTGTTTGCTTACTCTCAGATCGTGCGTTTTTTTGAGCCATGACCAAAGTCCATGCTTGTGACGCTTTGGCTCAGGTGGGTTGCTGTTAGCACGTGCGCCAAAATGTGAAGAATCATTAGAGCGCGTCGAGTTTATTCATTGGTCCTGTAATGCCGTAAAATACACAAACAGGCAGCTTGAATGTGTCTCTGTGTGTTGGACCATCGAAGAAAGATGACATGAGTATCCCAGACTCTGCGTACAAGCATTAGGCAACACAGTTTATTGGCTGTGTCTGAGATTTGACTCTTAAGGCTAACGTTTTCAAGTTGTGTTATTAAGTGTGTTCTAAAAACACAAAAATAAATAAATAATTTCTTCGTTTGTTTACTTGCTATTGCTGCCTGAAGAGCAGAAAGAAGCTGGACTGCCATCACACCAGACTTCAGCCAAAACACCATCTTCTGGAAATATGTATTGATCAGGTGAGCATCAAACAGTCGTACATTTTAACGCTTGGAAGTTGAGAGTTCTTGTGAAAATGGCCTAAAGTTACACCGTTTTTTTTTTTTTTTTTACGGTGATCTGTACGCTGAATAGGCCCTACACACTATAGTGCAAGGAGATCCTCTACATCTTTGTGCATCTGTAGTGTGAGTTATGAGCTGTGGCCTCCCAAATGACCTCTGGACCCCACCCATGGTCCTTATATATCTCCTTACTGTGAAGAAGGGTGAAGGGTAAAAATCAGTGGAATGAAGATAGCATGGCTGGTCAACTCTCATTGTTTCTCGGGGCTGTCTGCATGTGTTCACGTTTCCCTTAAACTCTGAGCACAGGGGGAAATTATAATTAATCTGTTAATGACAGTCGGTGCTGTCATAAGCTCAGGGAGTGTATAATAAATTGCTGTAATAAAAATGAAGATTGCATGCATCATTGAGGCCTTCAGAGGGTTTCTTTAATGTAGTTACAAAAATGGTAGCAACCGATGTGGCATCCACCGCTCTACCAGGAGAACGCTAATGTCTGAGTGACACTTAACCTGCTGCAGCTCAACCACTGCTGAGGGAGGTTAGCAGAAACCTAATGAGTTCTGCTACCGCTCCATTTTGAGATCCACTGAACTGGATGGCCTGGTTTGTTTCTCGAAGGCAAAAAATAAGATAAAGAAATTCAGTACTGTTCTCTAGAAATCATGGAAAACTTAATTCGAATGTATCAATTAACTCTGGACATTGTAGTGTTTCTAATGCTGCACAGTAGCACCCAAGGTCAAGGGTGAGATTATTCACTTGTTCTTTCTCCTTTTGTGTGGGACTGCTGCATCACCAGAAACGCACACGCGGAAGGGTTAAGGCGCTGGCACTGCTGCAGCCAACTTCCTTTGCTTTGATGAGAAACAAAGATCACTCTGTGGTTCATGGTCCATTAGAGAGGAGCTGATGACTTCTGCCCTGTAGGAACAAAAGAACAAACCTCAAACACCGGCAACATTGGACAGTATTACTTCATTGTGCACTGTACTGTTAGGCCCAATCTCAATTCTACCCTTAGCCCTCCCCTTAGCCCTTCCCCTCCGTTTGCGCGTTCAGGAGAGACGAAGGGGTGTCCCAATTCTATTTTGCGGCGAGGGTAGGGGTGAGGGAGAGGGCCACGTAGCCCTCAAAGCAAGGGTTTTTCTGATGCACACTACAGACAAAGGGGTAGGAGGAGTTTGGCAAAACATGGAAATAAGCTGCGAAATGATTTCACGAAAATCATCAATAAGCACTTTTACAACATGTATAAAGTTGCAGAACGCTTCGTTCATGACTTTATTCGCTTTGTGCAACAATTAGAACAGTCCATTGCTATAAACGTGTCAGTTGTACGTTTTTTCGCTTTGCTGCTGCGAACGCTCCGTTTATTCGCGCTGTATTGCCTGACTTTGGATTTCTTTCCAAACCTTTGATACGTCGCTATTGACATGACACACAGGGTTCAGTGCCTTGCTGTTGCGCCCGCTGTCTCCCCATGCCGCTGTGCTCTGATCCCGGGTCCGAGACTGTGCCCAGTCTGCGCGCACCTCCGCTCAGGCCTGGGGCTCAGAGCGGAGTCTGCGGCTGCCTGTCCCCGCCATGAGTGCACTGTGAGTGGGTCTACCTCTGCTCGTCCCGCTGTGAGTGAGATCGGCTGATCTCTCGCAGCTCTGGCTAACGGGCTGCAGCCACAGCGACCCGGCGGTAGAAGCAGAAACACATGGACAGGAGGAAGGAGAATGTAGCGCCGGATGAAGCAGAAATTGATGAAAATCTGTAGGGTTTGGGCTGAGACCGAGTCCTGTGGTTTAGGTGTTACAAAACAGCATCAGTCTGTTACAAGTTACTGATGAACTGGTTCAGTAGAAACATGCTATTGAGACAAGTAGAGGCTTGCTTTTTACATTTTCTTTCAGATAAATGTGTTCTAATTGATAATTAAAAGAAACATATACAAATAAAATTCCATTCCAACTCACATAACCTTAATCATCTGTGTTAGTTGTAAAATGCAGTCAAATTTCTTAGGGCGGTCTTTTCAGCCCTCGCCCTTGGCCCACTGTTTCAAGGTGTAGGGAAAGGGCGAGGGCAACGGCAAAGGGAAGGGGTATGGGTAGAAAAGAGAATTGAGATTGTAGCCTTAATCCTACAAGGAGTCATCCAGAACCCCTTTATCAGCATCTTCTTCCCTGACCTTCAGATATTGTTTGGGGACATGCTTTACTGAGATTGACTGACCAGTTTCCTGTCTAGTCACCAATTACCACCTCTTCTGGCCCTTTCAAGCAGAAATATTTGTCAAGGAGCAAACTTGGAACCTTATCTGTGGTGTGGCTGTTTGGGACACATGGGGCCTCGTTTGGGGGCTATGGCCTGCAGGCCTGGCTGGTATATTGCACTTGTAGCCTGACACCAGTTGACACAGCATAGTTGCCCAGGTCACGCTACAAAAACACTGCCCTGACTCTGAATGAAGACACCCAACAATGGGCATATTTTGACCCACAGATTGACCATAGTCCTCTTAATTAGGCTAAACTCACTTGGCTTTCAGAAGAAGACACTGCCAGTTAATGAGATCCTTCCTGTCCTGATGCTGAACTTCCAGTGTCCGGAACTATAATTGACTTACAAAATATAACTAGATAAGAGAAGAAGAAAATCCCAACATGCATAAAAGGTTGTTTTTCAATATAGAAGTTTGGGGCACTGTGTTTTATATTTATTAAACTTAATGTGTATTGAAGTATGTTTTTAACAAGTGGATTAAAAATGGTCTGCAATGTTAATGTCTGCAAGGCAGAAACATGAAGTTGAAAGCAGGATTGTCTAACAGTTTGGGGGCGGATCTAATAGGACCTCAGTGGAAGGCTGTTGTGGTCCATGCGTCTGTGTGCTCCATCTCTATTGTTTGCTGGATTTGTACCTTTTTCTTAGTCCCAGTGCTCCCACAGCAATTATCATTCACTTGTCTCACAGCTTGTCTGGTGGCACTTGGGTTTTTGTTTATCTTTTCTTCAATTCACCACAGCCCTTTGGTTTGCTGTTATTAGTCTTTTAGAAACTTGTTAAGCATCACACTGGTCTTGACAGTGGGCCAAAGGAGCGCTGGGCTTATTCTCACAAATAAAGTGAAACTTAATAATGTGCGGTTTAGACCTGTCAGGGATTAATGATATGTTATGCACAGAGAGGTCAGCTGTTTTATTGTGAAGGGAATTGTTTGTCTACATTTAGGGGTTTATATGATTATCTATCCTACCAATAAAAGTACAGTTTTAAGTGTACATTTCCCTGTTGATGTTCAAGCCAATATAAAAGACATAGTCTATGTAAGAGCTGTAGTGAGCTCATTTGAAGTGAAAGTATTTCACAAAATCCGCATTAATTAACTATCAGCGTTTCAGTTATAGTTCCTACATTCAAAAAGTGTTCAAAGTAAAGGTGTTTGAACATAATGCCACACAAATTACTATAAAATCATGATTTGTTGTTCTGAAGAGGAATATTGTGGATGCCCTGTTTGTGTACATTCTATATGTAGCACACTGAAAAAAGGCAGTAATTTATTCCATATATATATGGTACCCAAAGCAGCAAGTTGCAGTGGAGCGTGCATCTTCTAATATATTTAGAGAAAATATAATCATTCTTTTAATTACTGCACCTGGGCACTCTATTAAAATTGTAATTCACCTCATCCACCTCGATTGATCTGTTCACAGTGGGTGGTTGTGGGAAAATGCACTGTATAATATTCATGCTGGGATGCCTTGGTTGTGCTGTGTGTCAGAAGCCATCTTGCAGCGAATCCCTCAGCCACCTTGGAGCGCAGCCTGTGGAACTGATGAGGTGAAGAGCATTGCTCTGCAGCTCCATGCTAGTAATCACGGGACTGAAGAAACACATACATCATCTGGCACACAGGTTGGCACGGCGAGTGAAAAGCCTTCACATCACGTAAGATGTTGGACAAATGATGGTCATACGTGTGTTTGTCTCCTCACAGATGGCTGTGCATCTTCAGTCAGGAAAAAGCTGAGCCTGGCACTTCTTCCCCTCCCCACCAGCTCCTCCCGCTCCCTTCCCTCTCTGCCTCCATCAGTCTTTTGTAGCACGTCCCGTTTTGCCTCTCCTCTGCAGGAGGTTTGATATTGGCAACACAGTTAGTGCCCTCCACGGAAATAACAGTGGAAAAGATGACATAAATTATTTGCCAATTGTTTGACACATGCAGGGCATTGTCCTTGCTATAATCATCAGCACTCTGTCACCTGAAGGTATGAGCGGTGCCATTGCTGCTTTGTGTCTCTGCTCTGCCTCGTGGGCTGTGTGCACTTCCTGCTCTTTTCACAATAACACAAACCCTGAACCTTCTTTTAAAGATGGACATAAATCACTCCATGCATCTAAAATGGCATTTATAAATGTGTAATTTTAGATGGCAAGTGTATAGATCAAGTTGAGAAAGACATCCCGAACACTTACCAGGCCAAAACACAACTGTCAACTTTACCATACCAGATCCTAGATATATATTTTCTGAAATACTGCTTACAATATGAGTACTATACTGTATACTATACTATACTGAAGTTAGGTAAATTGATTGTTCCTCTTTTTTTTTAAGTCTATCAGATGTCAAATTGAATAAAAATTGTAATTCTTTTCAACAAACAATAACACAGCAGCACATTGTATGACACATGTCTCTTTTGAGCATGGAAATGCCTCATAATTAGCACTGTTTGAGGCAAATGGTTAAATTTGCAACAGTTGCAGTAAAAGCCACACTTAATCTAAAACAGCCGTTTACAGTCCATGGTTGTCTCTAAGTTTTGCTCATTTCATCACTAATAAATGACATTAAATAAAAAGATTATCCAGTTTTATTCCCCCAGGCGACGAGAGTATCTACGCAGCATCGTTATTAACAACAAGTTTATGTGTGTGTGTATGAGCCAGCAAAAATGGAGGCAGAGAGAGAAATGTATGCGTCTAAACGTTTGGTTTATTTTCCCTAAGATTGCCAGTGTCAGTGTGAAGCACATTTTAGTTAGCCCATATAAAGACTATTGTTATTAAATTGTGGATGGTGATGCATTGCAGTTCTTATGAAGCTTCTGCACCAAACGAGAGAGGAATATTTCCAAGTGGCTTGTTCTCCTAGAGCCATGCATTGTATACAACGCATTATAGCTCGTGGATACGAGATATAGCTCAGAATCAATACGTGATTTCGCTGAATGAAGAATGATGTGCGAAGCCCTACAGGAAAATAAAACAACGGGCAGCGAGAAGGGGAAAAAAAATGCATCTCCTCATGAAAAATGCTCATTATCAATGGGGGAGGTGTTTTGTCTAGATGTAATGAGATACTGTCATGCCGTGGTACAGTGCAGAACAAGCAGAGCCACCCCTATGCAGCCTGTACCATTCTATAATGTCTTTGCCCTTGATCAGTTCCCGCAGCCTTCAATTGCACCAAAACCCATTATAAATTAATCACCTCATCTTGTAATTTGCATAAAACACACACGGCACCATTTCCATTCACCTCTATCTATGAACTGGATTAGGGAGAAAACTGCCTGAAATGGCACAATAAATGAGACCAAAGCCAATATTCCACTAAAGGTGGTAATTTTGTGACTATAATAGACATGGTTTGTATAATGCTTTTGGGAACATGAGGGAATTACACATTTACTTCTGTTCAGAGGAAGGTAGCGTAGCAACAAATAGTAACTTATTTTAGAAAATTAAAATAAGTTTTAATTTATCTATATATAAGTACATGTAGTTTCACTTTAGTCACAATTAGTATTTCAGTATCAAGGTCACGATTTCACATTTAATGTGCTGAACAAGAAATTCAAGTTCTAATGTTTTATATTATGGTTTTGCTAACAAGCCAAAATAACTTGGAACTACACTATCTGCTGAACTGTGTCAGAAAACATTCTAGTGCAAAATATTCAAGTGCAGCTCTTATTGACGTCATCTTTCATCGATTCATATTGAACATAGTTGCGTATTGAATTGAAGTAATTTTAGTGATGCAATGTCAAGGATGAAACATGAAATACTGTGAACGGTTTAGAGGCCTTTTTAAGCACATTTATACCATGAGTTTGTTATTTTATAGATCTACATACATACAACCATCAGTAAGCGAACACCTTATAGGTAAACACAATGTGGCCAGTATAAACACAAGCAACATTTGGTAAAGATGAGCAAAAATGGCAAGTGAGCAAGCCCTGAATACAAACTGGAATCAATTTTCCTACGTCCGATGAAGTTGTTGTGGCTCATATTCACGCACAGTGGAAAGAGTAACCAAACAAAAGAATATGACTGAAGAGGAAGTTAAAGGTACTGTGTAACAACTTGAGTAAATGTCACTGATTAGTACATCCCCTCTCTTTCTGTTGTGTTGTCTTCGCAGGTCTCCTCTCCGGTGTTGATTTTGGCTCCACCAGGTAGCAGCACGGTGCGCACCTGATTACTCAAATTAGGACAGATTTGCCCCGGAGTGATGAGGTAATCAGCTCCCCGAAAATGCCTCGCTATTACTCAGACAATGAGAGACAATAAACTTAGCTGAAGGAGTGAAGATTGATTGCGGAGGTCTTATTTAGATAAACACGATTCGCAGAAAAAGGCAATTCATCTGATCTGTCTGGGTTTATTTTCACGGTGAATCAGCAAAAATGTTTCGAGGCCTGCTTTGACTTACATATACATGGACATAAATCATATGATTATGTTGTCAAAGGAACATAAGACCCTTGCAAAGATCCAGAAACATAAAACAAAAAAGATGTTATCTGACTTCATAGATGTTACAAACTGTAATCCCTACCAATTTCACTTTTTTCTTGTTCTGCTTGTTGATTAGTATTCAATGACATTTTACTTATGGGACATGGACCTGATTATTTAAAGCCATTCCCGGGTTATATGTTGCAACTAAGTCTGAGTAAGTAAAAAGCTGATAAATAAACAGGAACGCAAAACATGTCCTAATGCTCAGCTATGCACAGACAATGCAGGACCTAATGTATTTAAACCTTATGTTTTGTCTACATAATATGCAAATGTGTTAAGTGTTGTATTATTTGACTTGTGATGCACTTGCATTGTTTGCCCTGTATGTTACTATTTATAACACACTATTTATAATACTCGTATCGTACTATTTTCTTGGCTAGCCAGCTAAATTGCGTATTGGAGGGCGCATCTAAGTGGAACCAATCAGGCGTGTGGATGTGTGTGCAATGCATATCCATGGGTAATTTCTTGCCATAAAAAAACTATAAAACATTTGCAATCAGCGGTGTGTAATTATGAAATGATCCTTGCCGAGTATTAGACATCAGGGTTGTAAAAGCGCTGGCCTAACAATCTAGTTTGGCAGTGAGGAGCCCGCATTAACAACACAACAGTAGTTATTCTCCCAGCGCTTTCCTAAATGTCACAGTTTGCATTTGTCAGATTGCAATGTATCACTTGGAGGGGGGTGATGGGAAAGCCTCCAAGAGCAACCTTGAATGGCAGCCAGTCGGCACGAGACCAGTGGCCTCCCCATTTCACAGCTCCCGGTGTACTGCACTAATCAATAGGGTTGTGATGTGGCAACAAAAAGAGATTGATCTTGATTTTTGAATGTATTTTATTTTTTTAATGCTATAGACATTTCATTCCAGAACGGATTAACTAAATAAAAAAATGAATATTTGATTTCTCTCTTAGATATTGCTATAACAAAACTACTACCATATGTCACAAAACTATTGCAACACAGTAGTTTAAAGAAAACATTTAAAGAAAAAACATTAGCATTTTTATTTTTGTCTCACAAAAGACAGGAGGATATTTGCGCTTCACTGGGTTGAACAATGAAGTCAAGCGCTCTATCGTCATATCAATAGGAAGGTGTAAAACTTGCCTTGGTTAGAAAATGTGCAAATGGCAAAAATCTGAAGCACACTAACTAGATGAATTTGTCTTTGAGTCAAAAAAATACTAAATCAAAGCTAAATGGTCGGGCAAAATGTTTGCACATATTTAATAACATACTGTGGAACAACACAGTACAATTGCATAATTTGGTGATGTATTCCGCACGCGGCTCTGCAAAATTGTTTCCATTTTATTCCACTTAAGCTCTACACAATTAGTTTTTATTGCGGCAGGATTAGCTGTAAACGTGTCAGTTGAAGAGCTTTGTGTTGATTATTGAGATCAGTGATAGATTTAATCACAATTCGATAAAAATTCGATTTGCACAGTCTTACTACTAAATCTGTTGTAGTGGCCAGGAGTAAAAATATCGTCTGACCCCTCGAAACGGATACTCTTGGAAGCAAGAGAGAGAGAGAGAGAGAGGGGAAATTGTCTAATGAAGATGGATCACAGTGATGTCTTTGCATTTCATTTCTTAACGGCGGGCATACGGCTTTATTACAGCTAGACCTCACCTTTATCCTCCTCATCGCAGGACGGCCATTCAGGAGGTTGTGTACTCACTTTAGTTTGGTCTTCGATGCTTTTCGTTGTTTTTGTGTTGCCAAGCAAAAATGTGCCAGCTTTGTGGAACTTGCTTAGCTGGCTGTAGTCAATTGGGAGATTTTGACAATTCAGCCCGGTTCCATCTGCGCGGCGCTTACTTCCTGGTCGAGCTGTTTTCTGTGAGGTCTCTGGTGAGATGATGTCCTCTGCTGACACTGAATGTCACAAGCCTTACACCATGATAACTGCAGACGAACACCTTCGGAAGGATAAAGATGCAACAGATGCTTTTTTGTATTTTCCAATGGGTCATGCAGGTCGTTTTAGACACAAAGTGGATCATGATGTGGATCTGTCTCGGTATCTTTTACTTCTAGGGTAATTGACTTTGGTCTGTTGTGCTTGTACCCCCTCATGCAAATCATAGTTTATTTATTTTATTGTCTAAACATCAGACATATAGTTATGTTGGTGCACACAACTTCCAGAATTGGCAGCCACCACAGTCCACTCTGACCTGAGTTTGTAAAAATTCAACTTAACAATATAGAGTTGTTTTGCTAATAGATTATAGTAAACCACAAACTAACCCTCAACCAAGTAAGTAAAACTTACTGGAATATCACAAGTAGAGCGCATGAAAAGCATTATTACAAGTGCTTTCACTTTTTTATGTTTGAGATAATTACAACATTGTATTTCACTATGTATTTGCAGAAACCAGTTCAAGCCATGGAGGCCGTTTTTAAAGGTTTATTAAACAACCACATTCATTTCTATGGAGGGTAAGTATGTTTGAATCAGGTAATATAGCAAATATTTTTTTGGCTTTTTATGTTAATACATTGCTTGCATTTTTACCTAACAGTAGCTATGTTGTACATGTTTACAGCCATGTCAGTCAGAAAACAGACCCAGAGGGAGTAAACTAAAACAAGAGTGGCGTGTGGTAAGTAGGTTTAAACCCAGTGACATTTAGTACCAATTTTCTCTTCTACTTCAGATGTGTTCAGCTACAAAACAGGCTTCAGTTAAATATTCTTCAATGGCATCAACTTTGACGGTAAAGTAAGCAGAGTAGCATTACTTATTCTAGATGTCTGAGATTGAGTGGAGTCACACCCCTGAACTCAAGACTAAAGGCCAAGGGTTCAAATGGACAACGGTGCCTTCAGGCGGAAATCCTGAACCCTCTCACCTAAACTGATGAGCCAATGTGGCACAGCTCTTACCAGACACTCAGCAACCGTCTTGACATGCACCATGTATGGCCACAATATCTATGAAAAAAAATGCAAATTTTTAGCAGCATATTGAAACCCTTTGAGCTTCCCATGAAATAATTTTCTTGAATTATTAACTGATCAAAGCAGATCAAGACCCCTTAATGAATGGGCAAAATTCATTCAAACCATGCTGAACAACTGGCTGTTTAGACCCCAGGAACCACATACCTAGCTTTCTGGATTTTGTATTTCAGTGGACATCGAGATACAGTATGTTGTGGGAACTCTCAAAGTTTTAGAGCTCAAAATGTTATGATCCTACTTTGATTGGAAACCAAAGAGCACTCATAGTTGGCTGTTCCCTGTCTTTCTAATTAGGTCAAATATATGCCCTGTATTATCTCCAACCTTTGTATTTGGATATCACATTCACACTGAAGGCTTATAGGAATAATTAATACCGAGCTAAATTGAGTTTGAAAAGCCCGTGGTTTACCGTGTCAGTGGTGCACACTGCCAGGCAATTGCAAAGGCTGAGGGATTGGGAGGGTCAGTGTGTAATGTCCATGCGATGAGTGCTGCCGCTGCTTTACGACTTCCATTTGCTCCAGTGTGGGCAGCCTTCCCACCGGCGCCCGCTAATGACGCCGCGCTAATGCAGCACGCTGGAGCGGGGCAGGCTAATGTAAGTGGGGACGAGGGAACCACCAGGGTAAAAATTAAAACCCCATAATTGATAATATTTCAATGTAGCTTAACGGAATTGCTCCATAGCAGAAAGGGATTATCAATGAAATATTAATACAGTGTAGTAATATTTCAAAGTGAATGCAAGGTAACAATGGCATGCGGTTACTGAAATACCACCATCATTGTCTTTGCTTTTCATTTTCTCCATATGTGATTAACACAGCCACCCGCAGTACCATTCCCATTATAATTCTGTAATGTAGCATCACTCAGCTTCTGCGCAACATACGACCTCCTGATCTCCACACTTGGGTCTGCAGTTTTTTTTTTACAGGTGCTAATAATTATTAAACAGTTGACAAGGAGCATGTAAAGTCACAATGTCGCGCCAGTGCGATGATGTGTTTTGGAAGTAAAATAACGGTAGGAAGGACAGTCTGGACTAAATCATACCAGTTTGGGCCATGAGGGCAGCAGACAGGAGCTGGACTGTTCCCCTCTGATGTCTCTTTGTGCATTTCCTCCATGTGCCCCTGTGATCCGGCTGTCCCTTATATCAAAGATGCTCTGTTTATGTTTGGAAATCTATTGATATTGCGCATGATGGATGAGGCGCTGGCAGACTTGCCCTCTCTCCGAAGTGGTGTCAGAGGTGGCCCTATTTAATGGATAGCTTGTCTGCTTCAAAACTAAATGTGGAACTATAGAGCGACAAAAAATATACAGCTCGGGGTGAGGGCTGTTAGCATACTGATGGGGAGTGACGGTGAACATGAATATGATGAGTTGCAACCAAGCCACTTTGCCAATATGAAGACATAGGTAGGAATTTCACTAAAATTCTTGAAAACAATGTAATAAAAGCTCATTATCCGCACTAAAAACAACTGCTGTCAGAGCAATGATCCTAGCCATACATTTCTATTCCTGAAGTTTGAGCCACGTAATAGTTGCATTATTAGAAGCTAGCATGGCAGAGAAGACCTGCCGGTAATTCTGATCGCACATACTGTGGAAAGTCACAGACAGATAGAAGGCCGAGATTAGATAAAGTTGCATGAGTGTGTCTTCCAAAGCACTTATACAAATAGGGAGAGCCCAGCAATAGGCATCGTCTGAACGTGCACTTTCATCCTGGTGCTTTTTCTTGCCTCCAGCGATGGGAGTGGGTGACCTTTTACTGTCAACTTCTAACATGACAAATTACAGAGGCTGGATGACCGTGTTTTTTAGGAATGCACGAGTTCACCGCCTGGTCAGGCCGCTAGCAGGGCAGCGGACCCTTACAATGGAGACAGACGTATTAATTGATAGATAATAGTCATGGATATATCGACCAAGGGGGCTGTGTAGCTTTTTGGAGCAGGAAAGGTGATAGCTAAGGAAGCCTGTAAAGTTTTTTTTTTTTGTCTTTTCCCCACAGGGACTATCCAGGCTGAGGCAAACGCAGAAACTAGATCACCACATCAGTGCAGACGACTCCTGGGATGAACCTCCACGGCGCTTCCTGGGGCTCCGTCTGAATCTAAAGATAAAAATAATTATGTGAGGGTATTTCTTCTGTGTAAAAGGCGTGTTCTGTGTGTTTTGAATCTTTGTGGTAAAAGCCAGGAAGGTGTTTTTGACGTGCCAGTGATCCAGAGGTGGCAGCTAAACATGGTCTGGGCTGTTGTGTCATGTCCATGCCCTGTTTAATTGCAGATCAGCTGGGGAAATGTAGAGCGAGCCGTGCTTTCTGACCTCCTCGGGCCGATCTGTGCCACGCATCCAGCCCACTCTCTTGCAACCACATCAGTCACCAGCCTGTCAGTCCACACAAAACAGCCTGTGAGTATTTACTGGGTAAGATCCACACCTGATGCACTGCGCTTGTGCATCCGCATCCGAACATGCTTGTAAAAATAGTCCTATACTACAGTACAATTTCCAATTATTTACGAATGCATGAGTAAAAACTAGTGCGCATCTATGCTATGAGAGGCTCTGTGCATGGAATGTTTTTTGGCTAACTTCCTATGTAGGGTAAAAACTATTCCCGTCCACATTTTAACGTAAATGAGATAAACGCCAAGCCGAGCGTGTTTCATAAAAATAGTTCAGATGGTGGCACTATTTTACCATTTGCTAACGTTAAATGAACGTTAGCCTTTAGCTTCAACGCTAAACGCAGACGTCTCCTCTAGTGAAGTGTTAATCTCCCGAGTAAAGTTTTTAACATGTTAGAAGTAATTATCAAACAGCTGCGTGTTTTCTGCCACATACTGTTAAAATATGTATTTATTTCGGCAAGATGCGGCTAGCTCTCCATTGAAATACATTGCAGAAAGGAGACAGTCGTTACATTAGGATGTTAGCTCATGTTGCTATGTGGCATTCTGTGCACAGAGCCTTTTGTAAGAGCATACATTCATAATGCAGTTGTTGAGTTCTTAGACTATACTGAGTCTGGTGGTGCATGTTCTCCCCGCTTCTCAATGGCTTTCATTTAGGCACCCCAGCTTCACTAAAACATGTCAAATTGTTTTTCTATAGAAAGTTTGGGAATAGTGATTGTGATTTTATATCGCTAAGCATCATGGGATTAGCAGCAATTATAAACTCATGGATAGGGCTGTCACGATTTAAATTTTTTGAGTCACGATTATTGTGAGAGAAAATATTGCGATTTTACAAATATTCGCGATTATCGACCAAATGACAGGAAAGAACTGATATTTTAGTTTTTGTCTTTAAAAAGCTCTTTAATGCTTGAACTTGTAAACATTCACTGTTTCTAAAAATGAAACATGCTTTAAGATGGTTTTGCATTAAAATAAATAGGCCTACATTGAACAATACAAAACAATGTCAATTTTACTACTTTATAATGACCATATATATCATAATTATTTTACTATATATTATTAGGCCACAGTCTAGGCTAGGTTTTATGTTCTCAAAAGTTATGCTGCTGCTTAATTATTTGTCAGTCATTTTGTAAACACGTTTAAGTCTCTGTTCATGAAAACATCTAAGGAGACTCTTTTGAACCGCTCATCTCCACATGTGCGCGGTTTCACTTTCCTTTCTGTTACGGTGAAGCAGAGCGGAGCGTGTTAGCTTTTGTTTACATCCTGAGCCAGTGGTAGCCTGGCTAACGCCAGACTGCTGTGTGCGCTCGAATCTTTTCGAACTTCACAACAGTCTGGGGACCATGGCCGACATTTTTCCATGGATTTGGGCACCAATCACAGAACGAGGAGGGACGGTAAGACGATGACGCGCTATTTGACATACGGAAGCTTGTAGTTTGTTTAGGGATAAAAAAATATATATATATATTTACGGATCCAACATGACAGCAGCAGACGCGATGCCATCTTTCGATCAAGCTTTAGAACGTGTTCTAAATAGTTTAGCTCAAAAGTTTACATCAGGTACGTCATGCGTCATCTGATACCATGATAGGATTGGCTATGGCTACGTGCAGACGCATGAGAGACATTCGTAGCGCCCAATAAACGGCTTTGGACAATCGTAAACCACACCTCTCCTACGAGAAAATGAATTGGTGGTCCCCAGACTAAATATCACTTGTGATTTTAGTCTGGCGTTAGCCAGGCTAAGCCAGTGGCGGCTATTTCCGAACATTTGGGCAACTTTTTGGGAAGTATGCAGTTTGTTACCTTGACCTGGACATTTACAGCAAAGGATTATCTTCAAGATGTTGTTTCATATTGGACGTAGCCTATATCAGCACCTTTTGCTACAACTTTTTGACGACAGGATTTGCATGTCTATCGACAACAACAACGCCTTGGTCATGTTTTGGATCCTAAAGATGTCCCACTCTGCTGACTTCAATCGTTTTTGGGTGGAAACAACACAGGAGAAGAGCGTCCTTCTGCCTTGCTCAACTACCTGTGAGTTTACGCGCTGTTTATGGCGTGCAGCGGCTCGTGCGTCAGTGTGAAAAATTTCCGCGGTAAACCGTGGCTTCTAAAATTCTTACAAATAACTTACTGCGTCCTTTTATAATCGTGGTAATCGTAAAACCGGTTAATCTTGACATCCCTACTCATGGAGATGTATAAGTTAAAATACTGGAGTTATTGTTCACATTAAAACATTTGGATACCACAGTGAGTTAGATGTATTTACCAGCAGTAACTCCGCAGCTAACTGAGTTGTTCCACGGCTTTTTTCTCCACTTTTTACACAGTTTTTAGCTAATGTTAGTCTATGGAAGATGGATTTAATGGCTGCAAACATGGCGGATGTCCGTGGTAACTGTGGATTTTCCCGAACTTTATAAGAAATACCAATATTCCTATATTTAGTAGGGCTAATGCCGATAACTAAATTCTTTTGTTACAATAATTTGTCTTCTTGTTACAATAATACTTAAAGGAATAGGCCACCGTTTTTGCATACTGAGATATGTTCTTACGTCAGCTTAGACGAGGTGATGCGTACCTGTCTGGTCTTTGTGCGCGCGCTCAGTCACGCAAAAACACCAAACATGTTGTTAGCATTTGGCCTCTCCTCTTCTCCTCTATGGGGCCAAAATGTTTAATTTTGCGTAACTATACGTGAATCGTGTAACTATTCACGTGACCATATTGAAATAGGGGAAACGTGGAAGAGCTTGGTCGCTTCTAACTTCACCCTCATTTGGATCCATGAGTAGAGGAGGAGAGGCTAAATGCTAACAACATGTTCGGTGTGTTTGTGTAACTGAGCGCACACGTAAAGACAGGTACGCATCAACTCATCTAAGCTAAGGTAAGAATATATCTCAGTATTCAAAAACAGTGGCCTATTCCTGTTAAAGGGTCTTCTAGCAAGACATTAGGTTATAACAAAATTGTTAAAAATGTTAATGTAAGGTAAAGTAACAATTGTCTTTTTTTGGCATAATCCTATAACTACATATGTACGCAACTCAATCTCAAACCGGCTCGTGCAGTATAATTTATCTTGCACTGCTTACCTCTGGTCATTCCTGCAGCCGCTGAGGGCTGAAGGTTTCCTCATCACTTGTGCATCCATGTAGAAATGATTGCATATTTACTGGCTGTGTTCACTCTGTCCCACACAGATTGGGTCATTACATATTCCTCATTTGTTCAAACGACACTGCTGTATTATGCAAATGCTAATGGATTAAGTCCCATAGACCAAATATTACTGCTGTAGTTAGCCATATTGCGGTAGCCAACAATCACTGAGCTGAGAAAATGAAATCATCCAACATGCCGTATATTTATGGACATCAACGTTTAACATCATGGCGAAAAAAATCGGTGAGGTTTTTAAACAGTTGTAAACAACCACGCTGTCTCCCATCCATGTCCAAGTTTATGGTGTCCAAAATGGAGAGGGCTGGGCTTCTATCACCCATTGGTTCCAACTAATTAATATTTAGCTTGGCCAGTGCACATTAGATGAAGCACTGATTTTTTGGGAGGAATTATATATGGAAGTGTCTTATTGATGGGCCGTCCTGGGGTGTGTGCCAAAAATCAGTTTGGACATAATAGGGCTGGAAAAATATTTAATTGTAATTTTGTGATTGCAGAAATATGTGCAATGTATGATTTATTTTCAATATTAAATTCATATTTTTTGACACATCCAGGAGCATTTGAAACAAAGCTGAAATATAAATGTGCGAAACCAACAAGACAAGAATCACATGCATTTCTGAGCGTGTTTGTCGAATTCTAAACTTAAAATGATTGTTTGTAAGATTGCAGTGAGGAGAGAGTGAGAGTAAAATTTGAAAGTAAACAACAGGCCCTGGGCATAGACGACATAAATTTGTAAAACATTTAATCTTACAGACTATCACTTTAAAAGGTTAGGAAATTTTGGACATAAGAATGCATATAGATGGGATATTTTGTTGTTTGCAAATGATATTGCGCTTTAATTGCACACCTTGCGTTTTGCTAATTGCAACCAGTCAAACTGTGATTTTGATTTAATCGACATACATACTTTTGATCAACTTTAACTTTTGTCTTTCAGTGAAGTAAAAACTAGGAGCCATGTTTAAGGATGTTAATAGTGTTTGGTGATTACTTTATTTATTCTAATTACAAAATCTGATATAATATAGTTGCTGAAGAAACAATTCCTGCAACCATTCTATTACATGGTTTCACATCCTCACTTTCCGTTATATCACACAGGTATGAAAGAGATTTAAAGTTAAAATATCTTGTTGCATGCTCAAGGTAAGCCAAGGCTGTTGTAAGTCTAGTGCTGGGGTGCATAGGGCTGCACACACATCTGTTTGCTATTTTCACCACTGAACTGGAAATACATAATCCTCCATGCTTTTAGTACAAAGAAACAAATGTTTGGCTAATAAAAATCTCTCATGCCGACGAGTGCCTTAACCGCACTGTGGCAATATCACTGAAGGCTACCTAGATGTATTGAGTCGCCCTCCAATAAAATAAACAGCCAATAAAACATCAGGCCGGCACTCCCCTGACAGCACTTTAACATCGTTACACTTTCAACAGGCTTTCGCTGAAACTTGAATATATCTTTAACTGTTCCCTATTACTCGGAGTTCACCACAAATAGTGTAGATGAGGTTTTATAGCTTCCTCCTTAAGATCACATATATCTCGTCGTCGTGTGAAATGCCGCCGCGTCGGCTGAGTGTTAGCGTCTTGTGTGGAGATCTGGGGCCGATTTGTGCTCAGCATTGCTTACATAAACTCCACTTCCACCTAATCACTCTGCCTTGACATCAGTAGCTAGAAAACATATGGGCTATGTACGCTCTTCATCCGCCGAGGAACCCAGAGGGAGTGCAGGGGAGCTATGTTACTGGGATGAAAATATAATAATAATGATAATAAAATGATTACTCCACGCATAGTAGATTACGAAAGAAAATCCCCATTAAAACAGAATCATGCATTTATGGGTAATTATGCTAATCGTGGCTAAATAAACAGTATCTGTTGGATTGGTTTTGTTTTTGAGTAAATCAAAAACAAATTTATATCCTGTATTTTAGAATGAATGACTTAATACGACATAGTTTGCATAGACCTAATTAAATAGTTAAATCGAAATATCAGTAGCACTTAATAACAACACTATTAAGCATTCATAAAGCATTGATAAACGCTTAATTCAGCATTTATAAAACATTTACAAAGCACATATTTATAATTTATAAAATCAAAAATAGTGATTCGCCTTATTGAGCTCAAACCCTTTCACAGAAATGTAACCATTCCTGATTTAAGTAAATCTTCAGTGTTTGACTCCACACGGTATCATTTCCCTTAAGGTTAATCCTTTTAACCTTTTCTGTTATTTGAATGTGTAACCTGGTGTGTATACAATGATTTTCAAGAGGATTACAAAGGTCCTAATAGGGGATTAGCGTAATCCCCTTCTTGTCTGTTCAAAATTCTATTACGCTGAGGGATTAGACTATCAGCACTTGCTTAGGGCTGCGGGGCTGAGAGGCTGAACTCCAAGACAGGTTGCTGTGCTGGTTGTAATTGGACATAAATGGCCGTTAAGCTCCACAATAGACTGTAAAATAAAAGCGGTGTGTGATCTCGAGGGAAACTGGAAATGTCATCACACCGGCGTGCAACACTTGTGCTCTTTCTTTTTAGCCTCTGTCAGAGAGATTCTGTTGGTTTAAGTTTGAAATTACAGCCCAGTGACAGGATTGCACATTCTCCTTTGTGTGGTCCACACTGTGTGCCTGCTCAGTGCACACGCAGATATGATCCCAGACTCCCCCTATGGGAAACAAGCGGTAGTACACAAACAAAGGAAGTTGAGGCTGTCCCTCCTCGCTGTTCAGGATCAATATCCAATTTATTATTATTTTTTTTCTCTTTTCAATGAAAAACAGTAAAGCAGAAGTGTAAATGTATACTGTAGCACTGTTACTGAATTTGAATGATAATGATTTCCTGAGTTTTGTCATGTATGTAGTGTTGTACGTTATTTTCTATCGTTATAAGTTTAGGATACAGTTTCCTATAGTTTATTGCAAGTACAAAATAATATTATTGAAGTTTAGTTAATATGTTGTGAATAGGTTTTGGCCCTCTGCAACAACATAGTTATTTATTTGACATTATTTGCGCATCAGTTGACATAGCTCATTGTAACAGTGAAACTCGGGCCACTTTTTCTCTGCTTGTGAGGCTGCACTGATTGTGTTTTGTTTGCGCTAAAGTCACTGTAAACCAATGCCTGAACACTCTCCTAATAGTGCCATGTAGTTTACTGTTTACTCTTCAAGAAAGGCAAATAACTCAATTTGTTTGCTGCTTGCATTTAAGCCAAATGCTTGCTGGTGGATATTTATGGAATTCGAGTGAGGGCTTCACACTGAGCCTGAGCAGAAACGCAGAGTGGCTGACAGCACTAATGGCTGTAAAGATAAGTGGAAGAATGTTGATGCTCGAGAAAGCCACAGGCAATGGAAGAGGATGAAAGAGAGAATACACCACCACTCCTTCACAACAGTGCTGCGCGGCTAGTATTTATCAAGTCTTACACGTGAGATTAATCCCTTTAAATGCCGTTTACAACCGAGGATAAATAAGTGTGCCTGACACTATTATCTCATATCATGTCCCATAATGCTTCTGGCCTTTGCCTGCTGTGTGGATGAGGGTGTGGATTTCAGCAGAACTCCATAAATATACAGTGGAGACAGTGATAGTTTGCTGCTGAGAAATGAGATGTTGTCTGCATTCTCTCTGTTCTTGTCTTTTATCTGTCTCTTTCTGCCCTCATCTCTGCGGCTCTGCCTCCATCTGTAGTCTCTGAGGTGCGGCCAAAGTAAACATCATGTTCGGAGCTCTCAATCACAGGATCTCTCAGAGGAAGAGGGGGCAGTGCCCAGGCAGAGGAGTGGTGGCTAAGCCCTGGGAGCAGGACAGGAAGTGGGTCGCTCGCTCAAAACAGCATTCATTCCTTTGCCAACTAGGGATTTAGATCTACTTGCGCATGAGCCTGCCTACCTGAGTGCTCCTACGTGTAAATATTTGCATGACATGGCTGACATGGGAGATCCTATCATATGCCATGCAGAGTCATCATAGACCATTACAAGCAGCACTCACGCTGACCACCAAGATCGACAGCAGCTAAGTAGAGAATAATGGCCGACTCCTGGCCCAGCGGCAGCTACAGTTACAGAGACATGGGATCATTCTGTCATCACGTTTTTAAACAAAATGTCATCCCAGCTATTATACTGTCATTTTTAGCGGCTCCGTCACAGCCCAGTGACAGATAGCCCTCTGCTGCAAGCCTCCCGGCAGCTATGCGTTGTGCTTTTTCCCACGTACTTTGCCTGACTGTGGCGCACATAACTCTCAATTGTGCTTTGTGTAGCAGCACGAGGAAGAGACTTTCTGTTATTTTTAGTGTTGAATGTGTCCATGAGGTGTTGTGTGTGTGAGACAGATCTATTCATTTTACTTTTGTCCGTCATCACTTACTGTAGTGCAGACGATGTTTGCTTTCATGCTGCACTAGGACAAGAGTGTGTTCATTTCGGCATTTCCTTCATGTTGTGTGAGAATATCACACTTTACCCTTTGTTTTCCCACTTCCTTAATTCAGAGTGTGCCTCACTGATAGCTTTGGCTTAGGACCAAAACAGTTTGCCAAGCAGGTTATCCTGCTGTGCTCTTAAACATAAATCTACTGCTAAATAGTAACTCCTGGACACGTGATCAAGTTGTTCTAAAGAGCCTGCATGAAAAAAATCACTTAAGGGATGTATGGCTGGTGTTAGGTTAACCACTGGGGACAAAGGTGAGAAAGTTTCCGTAAATTTCAAACATGTCCAAATCTCAGTGTGAGACCAGTTCCTGTCACATATAGAGTGAGGATTCTTTGCACTATCAGTCAGATCTGTCAACCTCAATCTCACATGAGCGTCATGTCCGGGCTCACGGAGGATGGTATCATACAATTTGTAGATTGTATTGACTAGTGCAGGGACCCCCCCACTGTAAAATATAGTTAGTTTTCATAATAAATTCAGATGTACAACATTTAAAATCTGGTGTATAAACGTTTGTTTTGATAGTTTGGCTTGATTTCACTAAAATATACTGCTTTAATTCAGAAATACATCAAATTCATTGTCATGAATTTTAAAAATATTGTCTTATATATCTTAATATCTCGCGACCCCGACCTCAGTGTCTCATGACCCCTGAAGGTGCTGACCCCAACTTTGTGAACCTCTGGAATAAAATGTAATATGTAATAATAGCTCAGTTTTAAACTGCACCTTAATAAGCATGACAAGCTTCTCACTGGGCTTTATAATAGCAAATTATTCATTCACACTCTTGGGTCAATTGTGGCAAGTTACCTCATAGTCACGGCTGCCTTGGGGCATATACATTAGCTCCAGTGATGTCTTGGCTACCGTTTGTTTCACACTTACAAACACACTCTCATTGTACATTTTAGCCTAATCATCCCCACAATCACGTTTGAATTTATTTGGAGCGGCAGTCCTTGACAGGTTAAAAGTTTGACATTTTCTCGTGGTCATCGGGGCCAGCTGTGATCACGATAAGCATTATCTGCATGTGCTCACGCTACGCTCCTGTAGAGAATCATCACTGTCATCCCCAAACAATGGAGCTGATTTATGAAATATGACAATACCAAGACATTCATGATTATTGATTGGTATTGTTAGCAGCTTTAAAAGAGCCATATGTCTTCATCTTCTGCAATGACACGTGTATAACAAATAAGTTTACTGCACAGTGAAAGCCCGAACCCGCAGGCAGCGTTTAAGGTTCTGATACACATCACAGGCTTATTTCATTACATCTACTGTCATTATAGTGAGATTCTTGCATGAATTAACAAAATAAATGAATACAAACCTATTTCTTGACAAGCACATCCATAAAAAACAGGAGGGTGTGTTATTGAAATACAAATGAGTTTTATATTAGACAGGTGCGCTCTTATTATAGCCGCTGTAATAAATACAATATCATAATACACTTATAACTTTTACAATGGAGCTGCAGTGAGATGGGCTCAGTATGGGCTTTCAACGCTCATGCATCTTAGTCAAGCATGATCTCTTCTGGAAATGTGTTTGCAAAAAAAATAATCTATTTGTTTTGAATAGTCGCGGGCAGGAGGATGTGCGGCGGCGTGCTCTCAAGGTTAGCAAAGTTCTTCTGATGAATGGTTGTTTGAGACTGCGCTCGTATGTCAATGTTTACCCCATTAGTGACAGCTCGGAGGCAGTTGGCCACTTAATATTGCCTGCGTAGCCCCGACTGTCCCCACATGCCGGTTCAAAAGTTCACCCACTTCCTCAAGGGTCTCATCACATACTCGCCACATCTTGATTTTCAAAGCTTCACAGAACGAGACCAGAGCTGTCAGAGGAGATACCACGGGGGGAGAAAAAAAACGATGATGGAACACAGGTTTTGGAGACAGGGCCGTGTAAGAAAGCGCTGTCTCCTGGTTTCTGGTTAGGAGGCCTGGTCCATAGAGTACATACTATGAAAGCGTGTGTAGTGGTGGGGCTGCATGCATTATACACCTATACAGAGGGGGAATTTGTTGTTCTGGAAAACGCATGAAAGCCGGGCACCATTTAGATTGCGCAGGCAGTGCTGTGAGGTGAGAGAGCACCTGCCTGCCGTGCCTTGATTGATGGTTAAATAATAAGGGCTGCGTATTAAACTACAGAGTTCACCACTAGGTTAAGGTGGACCTAAAAAATTGATGCTCTTTTAGATGCTTTGATATGACTGACCGATGTTAAAAGTTACTGTATTGTGGGTGGACAGGCCATTTTTGCTTGTGTTAAAGGTGGTTTGGCTGCCGGGCGTATAGCATAAGAATTATTGGGGAGAACTGGTCAGATGACACCGGGGATGGATATTAGTGCATTGTTGTTCTGACTTCAGAGGCTGCAAGAACAGTTAAAATGAACAATTCCAATACAATCACTCACAGCGAGGACCATCAACCGGGTCTAATCAATGTGACACTGCACCACATAGGGCAGTGGTTCCCAACCTTTTCCCTCGAAGCCCCCCCGTGTTTGTGCTGGACACAGGCCAGGCCGCCCAGTTCTAAACCGAATTAGCATTAATTTCAAACAAATAAACCAAATTTGGTGTGTTTTCTGCACCTGCCATCCTTTCATAGTCACATGTGATGATTTATCCCATTCAGTTTGCTCAAATAATATTCTTATGACCAGACAATGCTCTAGCCCCCCCCCCCTGCAGTTCAGCTGACATAGGTATAGAAAGGCTGATGG
Organism: Neogobius melanostomus; assembly: GCA_007210695.1. Taxonomy (NCBI): domain Eukaryota; kingdom Metazoa; phylum Chordata; class Actinopteri; order Gobiiformes; family Gobiidae; genus Neogobius; species Neogobius melanostomus. Next base: position 280,422 of record VHKM01000048.1, read on the forward strand.
GTATAAAAAGTTTTCAGATCTGTTCTAGTTATTTATGTTCTATTACCGTATCCGGAGTATATGTCGCACGAGTCAAAAAATGCATAATGAAAAAGAAAAAACATATATAAATTGCTCCGGAGAATAAGTCGCACCAGCCTTGGCAACAACCTGGGCATGGAGGCGTAACTGCACCGTTGACAAGATATATAAGTCGCACCTGAGTATAAGTCGCACCCCAAGGCAAACTATGAAAAAAAAGTGCGACTTACAGTCCGGAAAATACGGTATGTAACAGTCTGATACTACTACTACATAGTGCAGTATTTCTAAATGAATTAACCAAAAATAATAGATTAAATTAGATATTTCTATTCCAACAAAATATGGATAACTATTCAGACTCAATAACTGCAGACCCATTCCATTGCCCTATATTACCGTTGTGCATAAAAGTTCATGGCTGTAAATAATACAAACAATTATAGCCTCTGAATAAGCCTGAGGTCAAAAGATAACATATGAATAAATAGGTGTTATGAACGCTTCCTGAACTCACTCCCTTTATTTTCCAATTGCAATTCATGTAGCTGTAAGAATGCAATGGTGTAGAAATTCCTGGATGACTGAGAGCTTACACAAACTCTACAAACCCCATTATATTGAATGAACATCGCATCACATATGATTTTTTTGTTATTACCCTTGGGAATGTTGTCATAGGCTTCTTGCTCCGTTACTCATTAACCCTTAGTGAAAATCTATTTGCATGCCATTCGTATTTTTTAATGATTACGGGCACCTTTTTAGCATAGAAATCGGGCTCCTCCACCTCCCTCTGTCCAGGAGTCAAAAGAGTAAGTGGCCATGACATGAGTGAAGAAATATAGAGGGCACTAAGCAATCCATCTGCAGCCCTTCTGTAGATAAAGATTAGGGAGGCCGGGCTAACCCTAAATGCATTTTTTTCCCCCCTCGAAAAGCACTTCCTCAACGCACACTTACAAAACAATTTTCCCTGCTTGCTCAAAGTGCGTAATCCTGCTGGTCATTTGTTAGCGGCTGCATGTCCCGTGTGGAGGCGATGTCGGGGAGGAGGGGCGGCTGGCTGGTGTGTATATATACAGGAGGTGAAAGCTTATAGTAGCATATCAGAGCTTGGGGATTCGCTCTCATTTATCTCCATTTCTAGCACACCGCGTCTAGTAATAAAGGCTCAAGTGAAAATGGTGTTTATCATTGGAATGACAACATCTCCCAGACGCTGCAGGAAGAAATCTCGTCAAAGGGGGGGGGGGGGGAGAAAAAATAGAAAGATAACAAATTTTTCAATAACAAGTCCATACTCTGCGGAGAATCCAATTAGTAGAGCCTTGCATCATGATAATCAAGCGGAGGTGGACTAGTTCATTTAGACGGCCGGATAAGAGAGCACAGGGAGGTCTGGTCAGGGGGAGCGGGGTTAGTGGCTGCTTAGACCTGCTGCATACATCAGCACTGCACTCATCTACTGTGGGGAGCTTTACCCCCTAGTGGTTTTGAGTGGGAATACAAGATGATGATGCCGGTACAGCACATTATGGTAAAGAGGCGGTGAGGGTTTAAATGCTGATTATGGCAATATGATAAAACACCCACTGATATTTGACATGGTGGTGAGAGAGTTGTTTTTTCTTTTTGGACACATTGTGATAAATGAAGCGAGTAAGGACTGAGGATAGCAACAGAACTCTGAAGGAGAAGTTGGAGACTACTTTTTGATAGTTTTAAAGGATCTGTATCATGCTATTTTAGCCATTCCAAAGTAAAGTATAGGCATTTATATGAAATATTGTACCACTACCACTATGGAGTACTATTTTTGTGATAGTAAGTATTTTCTGGGGGTATTTTCCAAACCCCAAGACAAAACGCTTAGATTCAGTTAACTCCGCCCCCTCTCTCCGCTCATACAACTTTACCGTAGTAGAAAAATATAAATATCACAGCAATAAGTGAAGTTACTTCATGATGCAGTTATAAGGAGTTGACATGTGCAACACAGCTTCATAAATGGCAAACACACACGCTAACACGCGTTTTGATTTACTCACCGCTCTGGTCTTTCCATTATGGGACTCGCGTTAGTTATAAAAGTTAATTCCACTTTGATTCTGGCCAAGGTTCACCAGGCATCCATCAGTGACAGTCACAGACAAACACTATTTTGGCTGAAGTCACTGAATCCGGAGACAAATTCCAACTTCTGGCGAGTGGCCTCTTCTTTAGGAAGGTTAAATAAAGTCCTGTCCTCGCAGCCAAATGCGCTTTTCTCCGTGACATTATTGTTAGGTGAGAAAAAAGAACAGGTGTCCAGACTCCAGAGTAGGTTAGAAAGACTCCTTCTTCACAACTTTGAGTGCAAACATGACATCTGTTCACAGATGCTCAGGGGGTGCGTTTGTTTTCTCTGCAGGGGCAGCACGGACGTGTCAGGCACTTCCTTTTTTCTTTCTTACGACAGAAATAATGAAAAAGCTGTTTTACAAATTTAAATCAGGCCGTAAGGCATTACATTACAGACGTCTAGCACTTCCGTTCCGCTCTGACGACACAACGGAACAAGTCAGTCGTTTTCCAGGAGAGGGCGGAGCAGCTGCTCAGAGAGCAGGATTCAGGAGGATTGCAGAGAACTGTGTGAATGAAGCCAAAAACCGCTCTGGGGTGTTTTTGATAAGGAAATAGCAAACAACATAGTTAAAAGCTCCAAAAAGTCGATTTTGCATGATATAGGACCTTTAACTCAAGTCTACGTATTATGCCCGAATATAAACATTTTGTATTGGCCGACCACAATTGAATAGAAAGTACTGCTTTTGTGGACATAAATGATAATTAACAAACAGTGTTTGTATGGACCTCAAAACTGCACCATGGCCTAAAGAAAGGTAAAGAAATTTACTGCAGAAAATTTCTTTTGTGATTTAGGTTTGCGTTGTATTTTTTTGTATTCGTCATTTTAGTAAAAAGATTACTTTTATTCAAAACAGAGACAAGGTCTACTTTCATGAGCTGTTTCCTAAAACATTATGAGGTCTGAATGATTACCCCCTAAGCTATCGATGAGCCTAAAACATGCTCAGACTGCAGATGTTGCCTCCACAGCTGAAGTTATGTTGTTGTTGTTGTTATGGACCCATGGTGTGCTTTTTCCTGCTGCTCAGCACTTGTGTTAAGCCTCGGGGGACCCTGTGATGGTGGAGACTCAGTATGAACAGGCGCTTGCCTCTGCAGCCTCTCCACTGTATCTTTTTGGTGTTGCTGTCTTTCTGCTGTCCTCTGGCTGAAGAAATGGCGTGGGGCCCGTTGAGCGTCACTCAGAGCTGACGATTGCAGAGCAGGTGCACATGTTGCCGCAAGGGCAAAATGGACATTTGTTCACTCCTTCCTCAGCAAAGCTCAGTGCTGACATAACAATTTACCACCCACGAGCACATACTATGTTTGGATCGCTCTTTAACATTTACATGACCATGCAGTGATTTATTAGCACTGGGATAATTCTCTGTTCAAGGATCCTGGCTGCACAGTATGCTGTCTCAATGACTCGATTCTGGCTTGTTCTAACATTAGCAGCTGCTAATTTAGGTTTGTTTAAGCACTGGCGTAAATGTATTATTCTGCAGCATCATGGCATGTTTTAATTTGCATTGCAGTGATTTCTTTGTCGAGGCTCATTCCATAGAAAAACAATGTATTATAGTAGTTGTGTGACCACAACAATTAACATAACTTTTACTCTCCTTAAAAGCCTTGGACTCAGGCTGATTCACGTCTTCTTGAAAGAGTCATATTCATAATCCATAGTATCCTTTATGAATACAGTAACTTGGTTTCCTTTAGCACAATATTACATTATAGTTTAAAAGCTACATAATGGCAGTCGTAGCATAATTAAGTTTCGGCTCATATGAGCAGTCTGTGCTGCGGCTGTGACTGTCCTCTCTCTGTGCTCAGGGAAAGCTGTGCATTGTTTGTGACTAGCATGAATTCTGACCTCTGATCCCACCGGTGGCCTCTGCAGCCCCCCTGAAAGTTCACAGGACGGTCACAGAGTCTTCTGCAGACACAGTGTTGATGGAAAATCCACGTCCTTCTCATCCAGCCTGCTCTGTCTGCCTGTCTCAGCATGACACTCTAAACAAATAAACAGATGGACAGAATTATATGAAGTATGGCCTTTATCGTGTACCAAGCGTAGTATTTATTACAGTTTATAAAATGTTATACAATAATGTGATAATTGGACTCACTTTACACCTCTGTATGAAAAATGCCTGGTACCTATAAGTGTAATAATATATATAAATAAATATAATAATATCATTAATTACATGGAAACCGGACACACCTGCTGTTCATTTCATGGTAATATGATAAATCATGACTCTTACCTTAACCCAAACCCAGAAAAAAATAAAACGTAAACAGTAGTGCGATGAATTATATATACATGCTTGGTTTTCCACAGTTACTATTTCCATTCTACCACCATGTTATGGATCTGTAAGGGTGACATAATTATGTATTTGTAATATTGTCCTCATTTTAACACCTCTCTAACATGTGTAGAAAGGAGAGCAAAAGGCTGGAAAAGTTCACCCTGTACCTGAGCTGTTACAAATAGTAATAATAGCATTTCATACTGGCTCTCGGGGGAGACACTTCCCCAACATTGCCTACAAGAGCCAGGTTGTACATAAAGAATAAATGCTTTGTGTCACATGGCGTCAAATGAATAAAGCTCTTTCTCCATGTTTAAACGATGAAAGCTATTGTGTTCCTCCACTGTGATGAACGACAACAGCTTATGGAGAGTGTCACAGTGACGCTACAGGACCTCCGCTGCTGGGGCAGATTCATGCCTTTTACTATGCTTTGTGGCTCCAGGCACAACCAATGGCGATTGGGCTTGATGCTCATCACATGAGCTATCACATGCTGCTAGGCAGAACATCCACCATGTCCTGGATGTAAGATACGCTGGGGTAACATGGAGATCATTTTCTTTTGGGGTATCCATTAATTCTGAAGATCTCGGCCCTTCTGATCAGCTGCATGTAAATGATTGTGCGCAGAGATGGTGGAGCAGGTTGGGTTTGCCACGTTAGTTTGCTCAGGGATCAGATTAGGCCCGGTGTCATTTCATGCTAGAGATGATAATAATGGCAGCTGCAGCAGAGATGGCTGTTGACATCATTACTCATGTGTTGTGCCACGCACATCAATCTTCACATGCTGTACTGACGCTCCTGAGGTGAATGAATTTTTCTCTTCGGAGTTCAGAGCAGGGTCACTCAGACACATACCCTTACATATGAGAGAAGCACAGCAGGTAACCCCCCACTCACAGCCACCATTTTTCTTGCATTCTGTTGCATTGCTGTGGTTATGTTTTCCCCACTGGCCTTTTTCTCTAGCTGTAGGAAGTGTCGTGGAAACATAATCCGCAGTCTCTCCGTGTTTATGTCGAGATGAGTTAACAGCATGTGCTGAGCTAATCCCTCATCAGACCACAGAGAATATTTCGTTCCACATCGGATATCTTTAGAACTTTGCATAAATTTAGATGGGCCCTCTCCTCCGCTGACAGGTAGAGTGAAGGTGTAAGGAATTCTGGATTAACCCGCCCTAACTGCACGCTGTCAACTTTACAAAGTACGTTCTGGAGGTGTGAAAGGGATCATTAGTTGTGTGGCAGAGAAAGCATTGGCATTGTCAGCTACCTGCTATTTACCTCCCCTCATTACTGTACGCTGGCTGGCGCTGGTGGGAGTGTCAACATCATTAACATGGCTGTCATTAGCCCTGTCCCACTCTGCATGCAGTTCGTCCCGCTGAGAAAAATGAAGCATCTTTCACAAGAAGCCATCTCTTCGCTGCTGATGCCTCTGTGTGGTCCGTGTTTACAGGGAACATTTAGTCTGAAGATGAAAGAACGAGTTTCTTATTGGGCGGGGAACCATTCAATCCTTTAGGATCCATACCAGTACTTCAAGAATATCTGGTTTACAATGATACCTGAACATCTTTTCAGCACTTATGCAGAATTAATCAATATCTATAACCGTCAAAATGTGATAATGCTTTGTAAATTACATTCAAGTTCAATTTAGCAGGTCCACTCTTTTTTATTTGTGATGGAAGGGCCATGTACCTTTTGGTATCGCTGGATAGGACCTAGGCTCAAGCCAAAGATTTAAAGTTTAAAAAAAAAAAGTTCCTTTCAGTAGTATGTTGACTTTTGTTTTTATTGTTCATCAACATTTGAAAGTGACTGTGTACAGTCCATTGTTGATTTTTAGAAACTGACTTTTTATTAGCCAATTTTTATTTATTTATTTTTAGATACAATATTATTTTAAATGTAAATAAAAAACAAATTCAATTGGCTGATTACTTTACTTAGCTACTCAAATCTATTCAAATATTCACATGACTTTTTTTCTGTGTGTAGTTGCTACGAATGTCGTTTTAACTTTCCATATAAGCCATTGACCTGCCAAGCAACAGAAGGACTAAAGATGGGAATAAAGAGGGAAGGGAAAGTGTGAAACCTAAACAGTTTCTTGAAAGAATCCAAGCCTGATGTGTCCTTTGAGTTATGGCTTACTCTATGAGTGTGAACAATCTTATCATCATGTAACTGAGCTTGAATATGAGCATTGAACAAAACAAGATATCCAACCCTCAATACACAACACGTTAAGAATAAGTAATTTCCGAGTTGGTGTGAGCTAATACTGAATTGTTACCTACAGTGTGCTGGCTCTACACCAGGATGGGCACAAACAGTATCCCTCACACCTTTTCATCTGCCTGACTTGGTTGGATGTTATTGTAGCCAACTTCAAGGCCTCTGGAGCAGCTGCAATCACTTATAGCATTCTGCCTCAGTGCTCAGCCCCTTGGTGCCCCCAACTAGTTTCCCATCAGCCTTTAGGGGGTAAAGCTCCTTGCACTCAGTTTCAACTCTGTGGCTCTGTGTCTTGGTTGGCGGAGACCTCCTCGACCTCTGCAGAGGTGACCGCAGAAGTGGAACGGGTTGGAGGGTGTAGCGGTGCACGACCGGTCCCCATGCAAAGTGGCAGCGCACACTCTGTTTTCACACGCTTTTGTAAAGGACTCAAATTCGCTGTGGGCGCGGCTTCTCTGGCTCTCAGCTCTTGTCCAATGGCAGGAATGGCTGTGTGGCTCGACTGATTTACGGTGCATCATTAAGTCAGCGCATTCCTTTCCCCTGTGGCCCAGGTGGCGCTGGGGCCTGAGGAGGGCTCTGAGGAGTGGCCCGAAAGAGGACCAATACACAAAGGAGCAGCTGTAGACCAGGGAGTCCACACTACACAGACAGGAAATGAACAGTACTAAACATGGCCTCTGCCCATGGAGGATGCATTTGATTACACATTTACTGCAAAGTGCATAATATACAGCAAACACAACATGATGCTTCCTGTGGATTTACTTTACTCACATCTTAATCTCTAGACTTCCATTACTGGACGTATACAGTTTAACAGTTTTCGTGGGTTTCCTTTGACAACAAAAAGTGAATGACACTTTCTCCTCTCAGTTCTATAACTCATGTAAAGCTGACTATGTTGTCTTTAAATCTTATACCTCAAGGCTATTATTGATTGTCTGTGGTTGCCAAGTAAAGTTATGAGAAATGTTCTTAAAAACTCATCCTTGTGAATAATCTGGATGTTATAAACGCATTAGGAAAGATAACATTGAATGAATAAGTGTATCGAGGGATGTTGGTGAGTGACATTTGGTGAAGCATGAAAACACAGTACTGATCCCCAGATTGTGATTGAGCATATTCTTTGTTCAGAACATGGCTTTTTGACACTGCCTATTGATACAATTGTTTCTATAAGTATTTATTGATAGTGTGTCCGTAAACAATATAAATGCTTTAGTCCATTTTACTATTTATGAATCATGTTGGTTCATTTGCCGCGTCTTAACCCCCTGTGGTGCCTTAACTACGGCTGGAAATTGAGCTAAACTGGGTGCAAAACAAAGAAAGCTGTACCCAGAAATAACAGCTGTCATTAAATAAATAAAATAACCCGCAGTGTTTGCTCTAATGTCTTAATGTATTTTATAGCTGTGTTCTTAAGGCCCTTTTACTTTGAGCCTGTAAACATTGTGATGGGAGATTTACAACTCACTCGATTCATAATGTGCCAAACATCTCTCATATTTCAGCATCTCCAGCAACCATAGGTCATCATGGCGGATTTTTGGAGTTGCTTTGCCCTCTAGTGGTGGGTCCCTGTGTCAGTCGAGCACACACACCCACATTTGAACCACCGCGTCCCTCCTCCGCCACCCCGTTTCGTCCCAACCCACAGACCCAGGCAGAGGAACGTGTAAGCAGACGAGATGTCAGTCTGGACCAGGACTTCACATTAACAGCTTTGTCATTTTCCGAAGAGTGACAGTAAATGGAATTGGCTGTTAGATATTTCAGCACTTAATGAAACTTTACAAGCGGAGTTTAATATTTACAAGGCCACGAAAAAGCCCGGCGAGCCCTGACCTAGGTATTAACGACAGTGCGGTTTATGTTAGTGAGGGAAAAAAGCAGCTTATGCACAAACGGCTTGATTTATCAGTTTTATGGTTTGTTATGCAACGTCTTCAAACAGTGAGGGAAGTGAAGGAATGGGAATGCGCTGTAAGCTGGCTTTTAGCTGGCTGTAGCTTACAGTGCCTGCTTGTGTCAATTTGTACAAAAAAACATTGTATTATACAAAATGACTGGAGAAAAGTTGGGACAGACAGTATTCCATTAGTTTGCAAATCTGATGATTTTTTCTTCTTTTTAAACATTATTGACAATACATGTCATTACATTTCTCAGCTGCAGCAACATAAACAACACATTTCTTGAATTGTAATTGCACATAAGATAACTTGAATGCCACTTTAATAAGTTTTGGTTTATATATATATATATAATAATGATAAATAGCCACTTAGTGTGTATGCTTCTATATAGCAATTTCTGTTCTGTTATGTTATATTAAACAATATGATGCGTGTGTTTTATTAACATGTTAGTTTATATGAACATTTTCTGTTAGTACTCATCCATTTTATTTGTAATTCCCCACATTTTTACATGCCTAACTAGTTATTGTTTAATCATTGTAGTTCTATAATAAGCTTTGAAATTTGCTTTGATTCCAGAGCCTGGAAACTGTGCTGTGATGAGGTACTTCCTGCCTGCTGTTCCCGTGCTGCAGTGGAGCCCCACACAAATTGGCCTTGGTGTTGGTGAGAAGCCCCTGGGCCCCCCCTGGTTGACAGTCGTAATGCGAGAGGGACGGCGTGCCATTTGCTGACCGGGCCTACTGGCTTATCTCTCCGGCACAGCATTGGTCACTTCACACCCAGGCCACTTGACCATCCGGCTGCATATTTCACAATGAGGTGCGTGTCAGAGTGAATACCACACAGTGAAACACACCAACATTCTTTTATAATGACCCAATTAAACAGATATTAGTGAATTCTTGCCGTGACCACCGGCTTCAAAAAGAAACATTGAGGAAACGGGACAATGTTCCTCGCAATGGACTATTCTTGTTGGTGTTGATTTGACTCCTGCTAAAATGTATTGAATGTATGATGTTGCAAAGGGATTTCAAATCATATAGACATTGAACAGTAATAAAAAAACATTCATATCTTCATAGCATACATTGCTGTGTGAATCTTAAAGTGGAAGTACAGTTTTCATTCTTTGTGTTGAAACGAAAACAACAAACTCGACCCTCTCTGAACTATGTCACTGTCAAACAGTAATTCATGCAAATCTTCTTTGAAAAACTGCCCTGACAGAACAACTTTCTAACTATCCTAAATTAATGGACAAAACAGATTTCTTTGCAAAGATATATTATATATATTATTCAAAGAATTTTGTAGGATAGAAAAAATGTATTGTATGAGTTGTCTGCATAATATGCTAATGACTCCAATAGCATTAGTCAGCCATCTTTCAGAGGAAAGACAAAGAACCCTGTCACCCACAGTGGGGCTACTAAGGCCAAAAGTTGACTCTGAAGTTTAAAAAAAAGTATCCAAAGTGTACATTTCCTGTGTCCTCTCAGCATTTTGTTTTCAAATGATGATGTTGCTGCATGAACTTAAGGCTAAAGAATGTCTTTCGCCACAGCTTGGTCAGCAACTGCACCAACCTTTAGGACGTTTACAATATAGTGCAAACAAATTATCTTTCAATTTCATTACAAGTTATTTAACGAGTGAATGTGTATGTGAAAAGTAGTTAACATGAATACTAATGTCCCATGTGTTGACAGATAATTGATTAAGCCACTTCACAGGTTTTTAATGCACAGCCATTAGGACTTAGAGCAAGAAAAATACCTTGAGCACAGGTAGCAGTTCTGCACAGAGCCCAGCCTGTTTGCTGACACAGTAAGCCAACAGCAGTCACGCAAAATAAATGTTCCGCCCAATAGGAAAGCAATTTTGCAATGCATCACTTTAAGTGAGTGGACCTCTGCGCCACAACCCGTGTCTCTTAACCTTTCCTTAATTTGTCTCGTCTTGTTATGAGCTCTCCGAAAAACCGGCGCCGTGCTTGCACTGAGGAGAGCCGGACCAAATCACAGCTTATTTTAACTTTATTTCTGCCATGTGTAACAAAAGTGAATGTGATTTTGTTTTAACACACTCCTCTTTGAAAACAAGCCGCTATTTGAAATATGAGGTTAATGAAAATAAGTTATCGCGACTTCCACTTGATTCAGTGGCAGTGTCTTTATGCGGCTCACACGCATCAAACGCCCCATTTCAACAGAGCGCTGATAAGAGAATGTTATCGCGGCTTGAAGGAGGCTCTGACCTCCCCTTTGCTTGTAAAAGGTTAGACGATACAGCGAGGAAAGTATTTGCTGAGTTTGTCCAGCATCTTTCACAGCCAAGTAAAACAACTCCACGGTGCCCTGAGCGAGACCGTCTGTGTGGCTTTGGACTCAGCACCGCGTGCTTCTAGTTAGGGGTGAGAAGTATGAAGATATAAAATCAATTTGTAATCTGACTCAATGACGTCAGTTTGGAGAGATTGTTATGTTGTGATTCAGGTCTTTTCAGATTAATGCAGCTCTTTGCCCAAACAGACACAGGTCTTTTCACCATCTACTTGGCCCATCAGACAGCCTCCATCTTGCTCACTCACAGGTGGATTTAATCTCAGCAGAAGTGTGAACCCTCAGATGAAGAAGAAGATGTAGTTGATATAAAGCTGCTACTACACTTACAGGAATTGTGGAAAAATCTAAAACATTACCTTGGCTTCAACTGAATCTATTTCTTATACTCGTACTCGTACAGTAGTAGTGTAATCTATTTAGCCTCCATGCAGCGTATTGTGCGTTTGCACGGCGTCTGCGTCTGAGGTGATGCACATTTTAAATATTAAAAAACGGAACCTTCAACATTGCAAACTGAGTGACTAATCAATGAATAACATTGCAGTCTTGCCACTCAATTTGCTGCTGTTACAGTGATGGAATGTTAACTGCCATGCTGTTGCTTTGTTGTTGTTTTTATTTATTGCTTTATTTGGTCAGGACAGTCCATATTCATGAACACACATGGGACATGCATGTAAACACGGCACACGGACTATTTCCATCTGTTGTCCCCTACTCGCAAACACACTCTCTCTCACCCTGGCCTATTGTACATGTTTTTAGTGGTAGGGGAAACTGGAGTACCTGGAGGAAACCCACGCAGACACGGGGATCGAACCGGGGCCTTCTAGCTGTGAGGCAAGAGCTCTAACCGCTGCGTCACCGTGCCGTTATGACAGCATAGCCTTTATATGAGCGATCATAAACCAGGAAGTTGCACTGATGCTAAAAACAATTGTAATACTGTAAATATTACTCTCTGCACCATGTAAGCTATCAAACGTGCTTATCAACTTATCCCCGCACAATGAAAAAAATCTGTATACATTTATGATGATTTAGGAAAGTTAGGGAAAAGTTTGAATCAAAGCAATGACTTGTTTGTTTTTTCCATATTAGCCACACTTATTTCTGGCCTGAGTCCCAAAGAAAACCTTCTTAGGAGAGAGACACTTTTCTTTGTTACGTTGATCATGCTCTTGTTCATCAACATAACACGTCTTTTTTCTTTTTGCTAGAGCGGCTTCCTGTCCAGGAAGGCTGTTTTCATTAGATTGGTTGTATTGTCACCTTCAAAGCACAGTGGTCCCAACGGGAGTCAGGATACCTGCCAGCAATCCTGAAAAACAATGTAAAAATCAAGTTGAGCGTCAAGTCATAGCCCACTTTTGGAATGTGTGAAGCAACATGTTTCAGATTGGCAGGTTTAACTTTTAGCACTTGTTTATGTTGTGTTTATTCTTTGCTCATTCCCTGGACACTTTGCTAACTCCAGCCCTTCATTAGGCCTTATTACGCACACCGCTCACTCAACATCTGGCCGGGGGCTCCCAGAATGGCTCATTTGCTGTGCTTTTTATTGCCGTCATATAGTTGGTGTTGTAAATGCCTGCGCGGTATATTGTTTGGAGTTGTGAGAAGTGCACGCGGTATTCACACCAATGTCTCTGAGCCACATGAAGCCTAAACATAGCCGCAATACACATTTTATACTAGGAATAGAAAGAAGAAACTGTCATATTTGAATTATAGCTTTATTAGAAAATCCCATTAGCAGTGACAGTATTTAGCTTTATTGGAAGTGGGTTGTTCATGTTGGTGTGCGATTGGATGGAGTGGCCTGAGTAAGTGGCGTCTTGTATAGGGATTGGCAGGTCTATAACTCCGTCCGACAGGTTTGTCATCTATGTCAATGAGTCACCAGGGAGGCACCCCTAATATCAGATCCAATGCTGATGGATGGCAACGGTTCCAGCGGCTAAGACACTGTCACAAACTCACTCCACTGTCGCCTGTCAACACGTGTGCCCCGCTGAGCTTTGCCATCTCATCCTTGGATGACCGAAATGTGATCGTAGACAAGTTGCCGTCGTTAGCTTACATAACTCTGAAGATGATGTCCAGTTTTAAGTGGAATGCCTGTTGACCTGCACCACCAGCACACAGTGTAATATTCTCATCCGACCTTGTCTGTCTTCCTTCACACTTCATTGGCTATATACAGTCCTGATCAAAAGTTTAAGACCAGTTGAAAGATGGTTGACTCTCATCAAGGTTCCAGTAGACCTTCAATATGCAACAAGAGGAAATGTCCGTGAGACAAAAATACATTTTTATTGCAAACAACAGTTAAAGTAAAATAGGCTGTTTTTGCAGCTTATCAAAAGTTTAGGACCACATGCCAAATCTGTGCAAAAAATGTGGATTCAGTGTCATTTTCTGTCAGGTATTCACACTGTCATGACATCCTGATGGCAAAGGCAAAAAACGATCTAGTTTTGAACGTTGTTGGATTGTTGAGCTGCATAAGCACGGCCTCTCGCACCATGCGATCACGGCTGAGGTGACATTTTGAATTTTTAAGTGGAAGACCCAAACAAATTTCACCCGCACTGAGCCGGAGGATCTGATTAGCTGTCCTGAATGGCTTCAAAAACAAAAAAAACGTCTTCAAAGGCCTTGTCTCCTTGAAAGCCACAAAACTGTCCATTTGGACTTTGGAAGAGCGCACCAAACATTGAAAGGAGAAAAAATGGTTTCCAACGTTACTGGCATTGAAGTGCCATATTGAAGTTCTACTTGGAACCTTGTTAAGATCCAACCATGCATAATGTGATTTTTTTTTTTGTCTTAAACTTTTGATCAGGACTGTGTACATGTAGGCTATATACATTTGTAACTTGTTTTGTACAACGTTGCAAAATCTGCTTAATTTTTTTGATTTTCTGAAATCTCTATTATAATTACAACCAAACCAAAATGTCTTGAAAATGTTCTATTTTTGTTGGACACAATGATGAACATGCTTTTGGTCTACACACAACTGAATCTAATTGCAAAATACCTAGTTCACTGTGAGTATAAATAATATTTCATTGTCAATTAAATTACACTTTTGAAATAGCTCAAATTGATAGCATTGTCAGACATACCACATGTGATGTCGTGAAATGGTCTCAAAAGTGTCAAGTGCTGCCTTTGCACTCCACACACAGAGGCACGGCTCATTGTTTCATTGTTCTGCCGGTGCTGCCTCTGGAGTGGCTCAAGTGTAGACCTCTACAGTACAGCAGGAAGGAAGAGGGTCCTGGTGGGGGTGGGGACCATAAAAGCTGGCAGCCGCCCTCCCGCATTGTTCAGCGCTGCCACCATTCCAGGCCACAGCCACGGTTTGATCCATGTGCGCACTGCATCCTGGGATTTTAATGGCACTAAGTGTTATTGTCCTTTAAACATGAATCCAGGCCAGGCACCTCATCTGTCTTTGTTCTGCTGTGAAGATCCAGAGCTGAATCGAAGGGAATATTGTACCATAATACTGTTATTGTAAAGCAGTTAATGAAATATTAGACAAATCTTGCAAATATTACTTGCAGTGTATAGTGTTCTGGTTTTAATTACTAACACACCCATTTAATATAATAGTAATTTAAACCATCAGTTTTGTAGACCATTCAAATGCCTTCTTCTAGCACCACCTTGTGGCTGCTCACCAGGACCATTTTTGCATTCTGCAATCCTACATCATTTGAACCTGTATTAATCAGTGGGCCAGTATTATCAGTATTTCAGAGGTGAAAGGTTAGTTTGTTCATGTTTGTATTCAGATAAGATGCATTAGTTGTGCATTTAAGTGTAAATAGCTATGGGACTTTAGGCTGGTTGCTGAGTAGTAATGGCCGCAGTGCTAGTTTTTTTTTTTTGACAGGGACAGTACAAGAAAACATTGCCAACTCGGTGGCCGATGTTCTTTTTAAAGGTTTAAAATAGAACAGAAAGATGAAAAATCTGTAAGAAGCATTAAACAATACAACAATAAAAAGAAAGAAGAGAAGACATATCTGATCACTTCCCATCCCAAGTTTAGTTTAGTTTAACACTTTCCAAGTTTGCAAAACCCTAAATTAATTCAAATGTTCACTTTTACTTGCTTTATTTCATAGTAGAGTCGTTAGATTCCTTTTCCTTATTTTGCACAGTTAGGTTTTCAAATTAATTCATCCCCCATTAAACAAAAAGTCTTAATTGTAGGTGAGTGACAGGCCGGTCATCACTGCACGTCTGTTTTGATGCGTGCCATGGAGCCTTTAACAGAGTGCACCAGGAGAGCCCAGTGCTCTGGAATGCACATGCCTCTCTCACAGTCTATTCATGTGATTTAGGGCTGTCAGTGAAGCTAAAGCAGCGCAGTCCTGACAGGAGGGGGCTGCACATGACAATGAAACTGAGGCTTTTACACACAAACACTGCTCCCTCTGCTGGCAGGGCACAGGAGAGCACGCTGGACATTTCTTGGCTTGTCTGCATTTTAGTTAATTCTGTCGGATAAATATGTTGTAATTGTTGTATACATTTTGTGTGGGTCCAAACGAGTGTTGAACTACTCATTAGCTGTTCGTACTTCATAGTAGTAGTATGGAAGATGTCAGATGTACATACTGTAGTTACAGAAGAAGCTGTAACTTGAGCAAATGGTGCTAATATCTTTGTTGAATACTTTTGTTGATTTAATAGCAAAATAAAATGATTTAAGTACATAGTTTTAATACTCCAGCTTCACCAAATCACCAGAAACTTGTGTGAAATATTAAAACCTGAACACAGTTATGGGGCCCATTGGGGGTGTTCCCATAATCAGTTTGCCGGGGTGTTTGGAAAAAGTAAAATTAAATATTAGTATTGATTTTGTGACCCTTTTTTATTTTTAATAGACTGTGATATCGATTTCAACATTCTTGTGAACCATTATTTTACGTTTTATTTAGTTGCACTTCTCACCTCCACATATTTCCCACAGTGTCACATAACCACTTGTTCCATTACTAATCCCTCTGCTTATTTCTCCTCTTGGATGGCTTGGAGTGTGTAAACAGCCTGTGATCCCGGCTGCAATTACAAGATGGAGACACGGGAAAATGTTTTGGTGAAACCGCTGTTTGGAGCTGTTCGGTCCTTCCTCAGATCAGAAGGACCGATGAAGCCTGTCATAATCAGTCCTATGCTACATTAACACAAGTACCGCTGTAGTTTGCCTTGGCTCACACTAGTGTTGCTGCGTGGCCTCAAGCGTTTGCAAACACCTCCTCTCCAGCATATGTGGGGAGTTCTGCCGGAGTGTGCCACATTAACAGAAAGTCCAATTCATTTCAGTAAATTATTAGGTCATTATATCAAAGTGTCCCGCTAAGTAGGCAGATGACCACATCCATTTTCTTTATTTGCTTTAAGTTATTTGGGCTGATTGGTTGTCACTTTCACCAATTGTTTTTATTTATTTTTCTTGGAGGTTGATTTCAGAATATTAGATCTACAACATAAACGTTTTCCCTTTCATGCGGACTACTACTTTTAATAGTTATATTTATAATGCTACTCCTAAGTACTGCACCTCTTTAACAGGCTTTGTCGCGAGAGCGAGCAAATAGAATGATACCGATAATTATCACACAGACCCCAGTCCCAATTAGTTTAAAAACGATGAGATAAAGACAATGCAAGGACAAATTGTATCAAAGCCATTCAATCACAATGGCATCAGTGGCACCTTCTAGCTTCACAGCTAGAAGGTCCAGGTTCGATTCCCACCAAGGATGGGGCCTTTCTGTGTGGAGTTTGCATGTTCTCCCTGTGTCTGCGTAGGTTTCCTCTGGGTCCTCTGGCTTCCCCTACCACTAAAATCATGTACAATAGGCCAGGATGAATGAGAGGGTGTTTAACAGTGCGCATGAGGGATGACGGATGGAAATTAGCCCAAAGCTACAATCTGGCGTGGCGTGTTCATTAACTTGCACTGTCCATACCAAATAAATAAATAAAATAAGTGTGGTGCATCAAGTGCTCCGAGGGGCACTTGATGCACAGTGCGTAATGCATGTGTAGAAAGAATGAAAATGATTGGCCAGACTTTGGAGTGAGCGTCCTCAAGAACAGGGATTGCTTTTTGATATCAATATACCGTGGTGGTGCTCTAGGTGGACCACATTTTCTGGTCCTTTATCTTGTGTTACAGCAGGTCACTAAACTGGTGGGAAACGCTGTGCACGTTTAAGGCCGAGTCTGTATTTTCAAAATCAATTTCTGTCTCGCTTTCTGTAGCAATGCCACTGAAGTCATCAGGTCACGCACCTCCCTCTGTAGTGGTTTGCCAGCCGCTCGCAGCTGAAAAATGGAGCTCTCTGGACTGGAGGTGTATATGAGCAGAGATAGCTTGACACTGCCATTTGTTTGGCTCAGGTGAATGCAGGCAGACAGCAGCACAGTCAGAGCTCTGCAGCGGGGCACGGCTAAGGCCACAGCATGGACAAGTGCTCCTTATATCTGGAGTAAGAAACATTGGCTCTGTTTTCGATATGAAACTATTACCACCACAAAACAAAGGAAACATCTTTTGATTAATATAAACAAATCTTTGTTCATGTAGTTGAGTGAATTTGGGTGTGCAGACTAAAAATGTTGGTGGGCAAATGTAGAAAAATGCAGCATGTGCTTATCTGGCGTTGTTGGTACACATGACCTCCTTCTTAGCTAAATGTTTAGATGCAAACTGTTAGTGTTATATCTAAAGTCAGTACTGAAATTAACAATTTACATGGCTGTAGATGGACTTGAGTCTGCATTCAGTCGAGTCTATCTGACTACACTTAAATTGATATTGTGACGATATTCCATCATCAAGGAGTTTCAGTCATGGGACATTATATGGCACATGACTTTCACCAATCAAAAGACAAGAAGATATATATTTTTCTGATTGTTCTTAATTGCTGCGGTGACAGTCTTCATCATCCGCGTCATATTTCATCACTCGGGACCCATGGGTTGGCATGTCTTTGCTGAAGTTTAATAGCCACAGCTTCCATCCCTCCTGTTCTGTCTGAGATCGCGCGCAGCTTTGGTCCATCACTGACGCGCGGTCCCCTGTAATGAATTTCTACGTGCAGCTGATTCAGTATTCGTCTTCCTCAGCTCTGCGGGAAATGAATTGCCCTTTATTTAACATTACAAATTACAGGTGACCCACGGTGCGGCGCGACACCAGCTCGAGAGGTGCAACAAATAGATTTAGAAGGGCAATGAGTCGCTCTTAGTTTCCTGTTGTGCAAATGCGAGAGATTAAATGACAGAGGATATTAGGAAATCTTTTGTGATCCCCACTGTGATGAGCCTAACGTGGTTAAGAGGCAATGAATATGTCTGTTTTCGTCACAATTAAATCAGATTAAGTATAAGATTGCATTACATTGATTTGTTGTATTGCAAATTGTCATGTTGACGATGCAAGCAGGAGGCTAATGAGGAGATAAGGTTAGTGCAGCTGCAGGGGCGGCTTTGTCTTCAATAAGGGCTTTACTTTTGATCCAAGAAAGACCACAAACATCATCGGCCAAGTGCTGTCGACTAAATTCTGGAGGATAGATAGTGGTTTCATAATGTGGACACGGATGGTAACTAATAATACAGTTGCGAGTGTAACAAAGGGCCTAACCATTGCTGTTCAGATACATGGCAGGGATGCTTATGAAACCATCAGTTGAAGGCAAGTATATGTCGGTGTCCTGACGTGAACACACTGTTGCTCTGCTCCTCTGTAACCACATAAGTCCTTGCTCTGCGATCACATTACCTCACAGATAAATCCATCTGTCCCCTCCTGGATATGCTCAGAGTAGGCTTACAGCATTTTGGGCTCTCTCTGCCACTGACTTAGGCTGTTGAGTAATGAAGTGTTGGAGTTCAGTAATGAGACTGTTTACAGGGCCTGCTTGTTTCTCATGAATCAAGCCCAGTGTGTGGTTAGATAAATACCAGCTTGGCCCCGCACGAAGCCAGTCAGACCTTCTCCTCTGCTCAGGAAATGGCAGCCAAATTCCTGCAGAATGAATGAAGAGGAAGTGTGCTAGTGGCAGCGCAGAGATGCTCTGAAAGGAGCGGCTGGAAAAGCCGGCCCTCGGTCGCCATGGACCTGAGCCAGGGCTCGCTAGGTGAGACTGATGGAATAATAATACACATCCTGAGTGTTCTTTTCATTAGCAGCACGGTTTCATGTTTTTCATCATCCTGCTGAGAGCAATGGAGAGAGCCTTATTTCTGAGCTGGACAAATTACCCTTTCCCCTCTGGGAGATGCAGCTACATCCAATGCGCTGTATGTGCGCTGTGTTTGTGTGTTGTAGATGGGCTGGTGGCTGAGGATGGGGATTTCTTGTGGAAATGATAATTAACTACAACATGTGCACAGTGCGCTCTCACTAAATATTGTTTTATAGGACTAGTTTACCTTACTTCCTCTGTGAGATTAAGATATAAACTTATTCCTTAATAGTATTAGTCCAATCTCTGACCTCAATCTGTCAGTGTGTAACATATATTTTTTGCCTGTTTACAATAAAGGCTCTTCCTAGGTGCCATTTTTAGACCACATTATCTGTGATTCATTTCAGTCCTTAACCAAAGCAAAGCCTCCATTAAGTCCACCTGCACACACCTCATATCCCATGTGACCTATTTTCCCAATTACCAGCGCCATTACTCAGCACTTTCCTGCCCATCAGGCCGGGGGAGACGTCCTGATTGCCGCATGTTTGGAGAAACTCCTCCGACGGCCACATTAGTGTACATTTTTCTACAGTTTCTTCACAGGACTCAGAGATGGAGAGTTACTGCTGCTCTCAAATGAATGGGACTCGAGTGATAAATCTGCCGCTGTAATGTACACGGTCTGGGTTTATGACTGTAAATAAAGACATGGGAGACAAGCTTAGAGGAAATGCATCCCTTGAAAACCAGATGGGTGTGTTCGAATCCAGCCAATCAGAAGCCTTTCCATTTCCATGACCACCCAATAAGGCCTGGATATAATTTTTGTAGTCTTTTGTGTTAAGTCATGCACCACACTTTTTATATGACCATGTTTCCATGTTAGGGATAAAAAAAATATATCCTTAAAACGGACGACTTACACCGTTTATTCCTGCTGCCACTGGAATAGTTGTAAAAACAAGGGTCTAATATAAACATTCATACCATTGGAAAACACAGTCAAAAATCTGTTCAAACCTGTGATGAAAACGTGATATCAGTGTAATGGACCTTTTCTCAACTGTACATTTTTCTTCCACATACTGTTCGCATGTGGTGTTAGTTCACATTATGGCACAGCTGGTCTATTTACGTATGAAGTTTTTATATATATTTGTAGTTAAAGACTGCCTTAAGTAAAGTAGACTTACACAGCTATCAGTAGATTTTTTTTCTATTAGCATTTAACCTCTTACCCCCCCCCCCGCCTGAAGAGCATTTTCCCAAGTTTGTTTGGCTTTACTCAAATCTATAAGCTTCTCAAGGAGAGCAACAGGGTAACGCCTCATTTGAAAGCTAAGGCCTACAAAAGTGTTTTTTTGTGTGTCATATTATCGTCGTGATTTTGTCACTTAACATTTTTTGTTGTTGTCATTTTTGTTGCTTTTTCTTCGCTTTTTTCCCCTTCTTTTTTTGTTGCTCTTTTGTCGCTTTTATGTCATGTTTTTGTTCCTTTTTCATTGCTTTTTGATGCCTTTTTTATCACATTTTTGTTGAGTTTTCATCCACGTTTTAGCCACCATTTTGATGCTTTTTTTTTTACTTAAAGCCGAACTGGAGAAAATGCGCTCTGTTGAAGCGGGGTTAATACAGATTAATAAAATATACAATAAGATCCTCATAACTATCTTCTTTGGTTAGTGGTTTTCAAGAATTTACATCTATAAAGTTCTCCACCCCACAACAATAACATGACAAGATCTGACCTCATTGTTCATTCATTTGCCCAGCCATTACTATGTACCCAAACAAATCCCCAAACTTTCCCAAAGTACTATATGCCAATATGGAATAGCCTGCACTCTTTCAACCACATTGATCATGTAAATTCCATTACATTACAAGTCAAATATAGATGAAACCATAGTCAGATACATATAATAATTATCCTCTTGGGGTCAATATAGCTTAAGACCATCAAAACCCCATCCATCCTGACCTGTGCTAGACTCAATGGCACCTTAATTGCCTTCCTGATACATCCACGCTGTCAAAACAAGGTGATAATCAAGATGTTTCCACCGCAGCCATCGATGTTCTGCACCAATCAGGGCCCATTCATTGATAAAACCGACATCTGTGTATAACAACGCCGTTCGCTTTGAAATAAGGACCTCATTTTCATGTTTGCACCGGGTTTGATTCCCTTCATTATTATCTCATCTATCAGTTTAAACAATACAGCAACTTTAGATTAGCTTTGCAGCGGAGTGGAAACCGACTTTCACGCAGACCATCAAGGGATAATTGGCTTGGAGTGGAGCAGAAGAATCAAAGAGCAGATTTTGGATGACGGCTGCAGTGATGGAAACATCCTTTAAGTAAATGTACTAGTCTTTATTGGGGCACACGGCACCAATGCTTCATCCGACTGACAGGCCGGCAAATCATGCATGCTTCTGACTTTACCTTTTACCTTAATGACTTCCACAGCTACACTCGGAAACTTCTCTGGCTGGCAAGTATAGCATTTGGAGGGAGTTGTATCCGAGACTCCCCGATGGGACGTGGTACAGTCGGCGCAATTAAAGCCCTGAGCCACAACAGTCGTCTTTTTGCGGTGTATCGGAGAATGAGCACGAACAATGCTTTCACTTCTATGAATCTCACGGAAGTCTACAGCAAACAATATAACTAGCCACATGAGGACAGAAAATGTGAGGCAGCAGCTAAAAAAGCAAGCCACTCTGTTTTGTTCGGGGATTTCCATATTTTACTGCTAAGTGCATGATGAAAGTGAGGAGTATGTTAAACCTTGCCAATTTGTAACTTTCTTTCGAACAAAAATGGCATGTCCTTGTCCATCTCATGGTCTCCTTTTTCTGATCTGTAGCTCAATAAAAAAGTCAGGCTAAAATTAGAAAAGAAATGAAACCAGGAGGAATTCCCTTTTGTTACGTCCGAGAAACATAAAACACTTGGAGAATCTTGAAATTCATACGTCTGAATTTGTACGTCATTTTAAATATGGTACGGTGGCTTCAGAAAGCTTCCAGACCTTTATTTTACTATATATTTATTGTAGCAGTCTGATACTCAAATCACAGCGATTAATACAATATAGAAATGTAAAGGTTTTTGAAGGCAAGCAAATAAAAAATAAAAAACTACTACTGCACACACCGTTGCTCTAATGCCAAAGTCACTGCATTTGGACATTCATAAAGGTTTAGGTCTGTGGAAATGTAATTAATTGTTCATCATGGAGAAGAAGTCATTTTGTTTTTAATATCAAACATCAACATAGTAAGCCGTTGATAATAAATATTGAGATATGAATATGGGATGCTTGTGCTTCAGGGACATTGTCTCATGGTGTCATCATCTGTGAACAAAGTGGCTCTTTCAACACTTACCCCTATATACAAAACAGATGCAAACCCAGCAACATAGTGCAATAAAAATATACAGAAATATGCCAATATACTAATCGTATTTCTAATATATACTAATACTAATAGTATTATCTTTGCACAAGGGGCCACATGAGTAACCTCAGTAACGATAACTTGAATTTAATTTTGCTCAACTTTCTTCTATTGCAAAATGCACCAAATTATATCTGGAGCTGGCGAGATGGTAATTATAAATACTGCGCAAAAAGACCAAAACATAACAGTTGTAAAGTGATTGTTAAAGGGTCTAGATGCAAGTTGGTCATTTTATACTCACTACTGCCACCTCAGGTCTTACGTGTAACTGCAGCTTCTATATTGAGCTCGTGCATGATGGCATTCGGACCCGAATTAACACCTTTTTGAGTGACAGTGCAGGATTTTAGAGGCAGTTGTGGTGAACAGGTCTGGGCTCATTCTACACCTTAGGACATGCTGGAACATGTAGGGGGAGGAAAATACATAATTTAAACATTTTTATACGCCGTATAGTCCCTTAAGTTAACAGATATAAGCTTGTCTCTCTGCTCCTTTTCACTCAAACTGCATTGACTTAACAGTTTTGTTGTATATATTTTAGTGTCACTTTTGAGTAAAAAAAAAGTAAAAAAAAAGAAGCCCACTCTACACTTCGCAATTTGGCATGGAAAATGCAGAGAAAATTATAAATTATGGAAAAAGAGTCGAGGGCTGGACAAATTACTTGGGGGTCGGATCCGCAGTCTACCCACCTCTGTCTTAGTATTTTATTTTTTGTGATATTTTGCTATGGCACAGTTGGCTCCTAACTTACTCTGAGCTTCATGGCAGCATTGCAGATCACTCAAGGCAGCACTATTCATTGCAGTCTATAGTGTGAGTGATTTCAGACACAGCCTTTGGTTGTGTTGTTGCAGCAGAATCACAGATGGGCCACACACTCAGCTCATTATTCCATTATAGCAATTAAAAGAAGACTACCTGGTGTGCAAAAATGGAGAGCAACCTGCTTGGCTATACAGTATGACTGCGGGCGAGCTGGTCAGCAAGTCCCGCACAAGTCGGCAAAGTTTTTAATTGAACTAGAAGTAAGTTTCCTTTCAAGATACTTCACATTGATGGTAACAAAAACATGCGAACACGACTAGGTAATTTATTATGATGGAACCATGTCAGGAACAAAAAGCCTCTCAAGAAAGTTCTGAAAGACTGAACTCCATTGGCGGCAGCTATCCCGTCTCATCTAGATTACGTTTTGACAAATGATTATGATGATTGCGATATTTTCCACAGACAATTCGACTTTTTCATTTCCGGCTAAATTGTCTCAGCTCCAGTCTCTGTGTCCTGGTGAGCTTCCCTCTAGTCTCATCCGCGCTCAGTGGCTTTATTAAAACTAACATTTGTCAGCAGGAAGATGGTTGATATGCAAACTGTGGAGCAGCGCGTCTCCTCACGCTTTAGTAAATCTGCCTGTTGGAGAAATGAGTTTTGAAGAATGCACGACACAACAGATAAGGCTCATGACTAATGTTTGCAAGATTTGGTTCATATGACTTATTATACAAAACATTAACTGTCGTCATAGCGCTGATATTTTTTTTTTTTCACACAACATTTGGTTGTTGATAGTGAAATTTATTTGAAATAATATTTGCAAAGTAAAGCTACAGCTGAAGCCAAACAGACACCGTGAGTAAAGTTTGGATAGCATTTGCACTGCAGAAGATTTGCTTCTAAAGCCAACCAAAATCAACAAATAAAATTGTTTTTGTACAGCCCTATATCACTACAGCAATCGTCTCACAGGGCTTCTCAAATGTTTCTGATTTGACCAAAGAACTGTTCGGAAATCAACCATGAAACAGAAACCAAACAAATGTGATGTTCAAATGAGCAGTCAGCAGTGAAGTAGCAAATGGATAGTTGTCTCAGAATGTTATCCGTCTTTAATCCCTTCAAAAGTTCAAAAGCCCAGTGGAAGAAAAGGGAAGCCTCAAGGAGAACCACACTGAAGGAGAGGCAATGTTAACATTATGTTATCTTCAGTTCATCAGCTGAAAAAAGCAGCATAAGTAGCATGTAGCATAACTAAACTCAAGATATTGCAAAGCTGTGTAGGTCATGCAATATTGGTTGTAAAATGATAGAAGAAGTAGCAGATGACATCCTGTGTTGTAGTATGTCATTCTCCTCCAGCCCTGATATCAGTATTTCCTAATAACAAATGTAAAGAAGCCAAATGTGCATTTATTTAAGATGAGATACACATGTTTGTTGCTATCATTAGATTCATATGTTGGTTTATTGATATAGTGTGGTACTAAATGTATAGATGTACTGCAGGGCAATTGAGTGAATATCATTTGTGCTGGCTCCGTGAAGCCAGGGGAGCACGCTGTGTGAGGAAATTGTTCTGCTAAGTGACTCTTCCCCTCACATCGCCGAGCGGCATTTCTCTGTATAAATGGCCGTCCGGGCTATTTGACAGAAACACACATCAATCTTTGTGCGTGTCGCTGCAGAGCCGGGAGGCGAGCAGCGCGGGCTGCTGCCACTAGTCACAGGAGTGTTGAGTTTGTCTCCTCCGGCCAAACTCGCTCTGAGCCGCAGCCAGTGTTCTGAAGACTGGGCACTTTCATTAGAGAAGTCACTGCAGGAATAACAGCAGACCACACAGATTTGGACTATTATATCAAGAATATGACCAGAAATGGGTCTGCGCAAAATGTGTGTGTTACACATTGGTGTAAATATAGTGTACAGGGGGTAAACACATCATTTTCTAAACAGAACCACTAAAGTGAGGGTCAAATTTAGCATCTGTTCTGCAGACCTTCTTCGTATTACAAGGCATTGTGTCTGACCAACACATGAACTTAACACTCATGCATGGTTGAAAACAAACAAAAGTCTCTGTAATATTGAAAACAGTGTTTGAACTGGATTAGCAAACATCTTACCAAAAATAATAATTTAGAGCTGTGAGTAAGAAAGTACAAAGCATATATTTTTTATAACTTTTGCATTATTGACCGCAGTTTGTTTTGTTGAAATGAGCATTTTTCACAGCACTTCGTAAAATTACAACTCTTTGACATAACAGCTTTAAAAAAAAGCTTTATTTTGTAAGACTTCATCCACTGCTAATACTCAGTTATCATGAAAATGGCTTACCTAAACTTGGGTTTGCACTGGGTTTCTTGGCTCTCTCATTTTTCATGCTTACATTGTCATGACCTAGAAGAGTGTGTATGTTTCTGATGTGTGGAATAATGCGGTGCGCTGGTGTGTTGCTGCTGCGGCCGGGGGAGCACGTTGCCATAAAATATTAACGACTTGGAAGCCCGGCCTCATGACAAGATGAATGTAATTGGCCCTCGCAGCTCTATCTGTGCATGTTAATGAGAAGGGCTGGTATTTAAATCAGTGGCGCCCCAGACACTGAGGCTGCAGTTGAGAGCAAGCACAAACAAAGACACACTCGAAGAACACAGACGTAATGAGATAGATGCACCAAAGGATGCATATCATTTCATAGCTTAGCTTTTTTTTGCATCATTCCCCTTTCTTTGTTCAAAAAGGAGAGAAGCAAAGGTTATTTAGAATATCTTCCAATAGAAAATAAGAAAATGGATGCAGTTACGATTCTTGTTTTGAATTTTGTGTTACAACTTGCCAATGGCTGGAAATATTTGTTATATCCTGCAACTATGAATATTATAGTCAACTACTTGCTCAAAAGATGTCATTGATGTGACCAAGTGTCCCCCAAAATACATTAGTTTCATTAAAGAGCCACAACTAAATTTAATGTACCAAAGTCCCTTCACTTAGAATATTATTAAAACAATGAGATTGGTTACATAAAGTTAACAAAGTGCAGGTAGATATTCTTGTTCTAGGAAAAAGACCAACAGACCAGACTTTGTTCAATATACAGTATCGAACTGATTCAAGTGTATCCTATAATAAATGATTTGATTAATATATTGCATTTATTAGATGCCTTAAATCTTCCTTTTCAGTCCATTCTTATGACTATGTGCCACTTTTTATGAAACAATACTGCTGATAAACTAGAGGAGTGTATGTGTACGCAGCAGTGGCCTGTGGAGCATGTGTGGACTCCTGAAGTACCGGCTGCACCTGTGCCGCACCTGTCTCTCTGCAGCTGGGGTCAGCCCTGACTGTCACTGCTGGAGTGGACTGCAGAGCCGGGCTGCAGTCTCTAACAACGTGACCACCTCAGGAGAGAACGTGGGCGCGCAGGTATAAGTGCACAAAAACAGCTTGAGAGCACACTCCCATGGGGCAGGACACGGGGCTGAAGCAGGTAGCGCCAACATGATCTGGATCTTAAAGGGGAAGAAGGCCACCATGTGCTTGTGCCGTGTGCATGTGTGGCTTTATTCACACTGCGGGGAAATGGGCTCAGTAAGGCTAAATGAAAATATATTACACAGATCGGTTTGATTCCAAGGAATGGGCGGTAGCACTGTCTGTACAAGTGGTCACACTTTCTAGCGGCATTTCGCATTTCACGTGCTTCTGGCAAATGCTTTGGTCCGACCATAGATCTAAATAATAGAGATCAGCAGGTTCCATTCAGCCCCATTCATAGTAATGATCTTGAGTGGTCTGTAAAATTAACATGGCTGCTTATTCTCCTCCTACGAAGCCTCTTCAGTAAAAGGGCAAAAAGGCGGGAAGCCCTGCCCTGGTGGTGCGGGCGGAGCGGCTACGAGCCTGTCAATCATAGATTTAGGCTTCCACTTTTTATTTCTAATATACAAAAACCAACGTGGTTAACAATATGATACATAGCCCTGTGTTGTCACATTTTAAACAGTGCTATTACAGCAATGTCAGCTCCCCGCCATGAGGACCAAAGAGAAGCGCTTTCCTCCCCCATTGGGTCCAAACCCAAACGGTGTGATGATGTCATCAGGCAGTGCAGCTCGGTTTGCTTGGGCAGGTGTGACGGCTGGCCAGCAGGGGGAAGGTGTGACAGAGATCTCTAATAGAGGATTGGTTTAGAAACGTAAGCATATTTAATATAATTTGGACTGTTTTTGTTGATTAATAAATTAATAAAAAATGTGTTAAAGTCAACAAAGAATCGTTTAAATAATTGTGATTTCAATTATTATTAAAATATTCATGATTATTATTTTTTCTACAATCGAGCAGCCCTAGTTAATTATTACACAGAAATGAGATGAAAATACTAAAATCAAATATTGTTTTTTTGTATTATTATTATTATTTATAGTTTTTATAATATAATGCAAAATTAAAACAAAAAAAGAAACCACCAACAAAAATCAAATACTGTTTTTACATCTGCACTAATGATTCACAACTTTGCAAATCACTTTACATGAGGTACAAGTTGTATTTGTGTGATTTTTTTTTGGTTTGGGTTCTCAGGCCTACACTACCAATTGTCTAATGGGTATTGGGGAGCATGTTTTGTAAGATTGTAGTGCAATTTAACCAATAGGGTGCATGCATGCAGACAGTACTTTGCAAAATCGACTTTTTAGAGTTTATACCACATTACAATGTTGTTATCTCTTCCAAAACATACCTGATGCTGTGTTTCGACCCATTTGCGCATCTTTGAGTAATCTTTGAATCTTCTCCAGTGGTTATTCTTAACAGCGCAAGGGCAGCTCCTAAAAAGCTCCTCCTTTTCTCCTGACGTCCTCACCTCTCCATCTCTTGCTTAACTTATTCCTTTCACTGCAAAGTAAAAACAAGCCTGTTGACTGTTGACAAGCCTCTCCCGGCAGCACGTTGTTCAAGCACTCATTTGCAAACTCGTTCCTCTCGCTGTGGCCATCTAGCTTTTAGCCTGCGATTAGCTTTTTTTGTTTTCTTCATTGCAGTAAGGGTAACCTCTTTTCGGGCATTTGAGTTCAGTCTTAGCAGATACTGGTACACAAGCCTAGATTGCATGTGAAATGATATATTTTGATATATAAGTCGCAAATGAGTATAAGTCGCACCCCCAGCCAAACTATGAAAAATAAGTGCAACTTATAGTCTGGGAAATACGGTAAGTAAATTTAAAGTCTGTGTGTATATACTCACAATAATCGTAGCCAGAATCAATTGAAATATTCAGACCACCCATGTTCTTTGATATGGGTTATACAGTGCTTTGATAGGGGTTACAGAGAGCAAACCAAATCAGAAAAAAAATTATGGCTGACACATTTTTGGTCACCAGATGTGAAACGGTGTCACTTTCCTTTCATTATTCGGACCAGTCAAACTTTCATGCAGCAGTTGCAATGTGGTCATCTTCAGTAGCACCCAATAAAAGCTCGCCCACGGCCTGTGCTGTGGTCACATGACTCTGGCGCTGGAAGGTGTGCTGAGCACGAACCGGGGTTGGCATGCCCCTGCGCTTGTGTGTGAGCTTGTGCAGACCGAAAGAGACCTGACGCCCGTGGGTGGGGGAGGAGCAGGCACAAGGACAGATGGTCTCCCTCATGGTGGCTGAAATAAAAGAGGGAATTAGGGGACTCCAAGGTGTACACTCTGACGGCAATTACAGTAAATAGATTGGAAGTGGACCTCCAGGCACCTGGGGAGGCAGCTCCGCGGGCAAGCTCCACCTCTCCAGATCAGTGAGCAGAGTGGATCCAAACAGTGCCAGTGTCCAGGCTCACACCATTAGCATTGCCATTTGTGTACCAGGTCAGCAACCGCTCAACAACAACAACAAACCTCAAATTGGACTCCTTTATTACCATTTTCTCTGTTTGTTTCTGTGCAAGAAACAGCTCTACAAAACCAATTTCAGACTTCCCTGGGAGCTGTTTTGGTTAGTTATTCAGATGCCTGCAGGAGTTTGAAAACAGTCAATTATTTTTGTCTTGCTCGCTTCCGCCCATTGATTCTCAAACGATTTTCACTGCCCCTCCAAGTAAGGATATGCAGCAATTGAATTAAATAAGCCCAGCCAATCAATATAAAATACGTAACACTTTTTCATATCCCCTGTGGAGGCTTTGAAGTCATTGCAGATGAAAATGCAAACAAAGTTGATATGGACTTTTTATAGATTTCTCTGAGTCTTTATGAAGTCAATAGATATCTATCAATTTTTTGGCATCTAAATGTTTAATGCATGTCTTCTGGCGATATTTATGCTCAGAATTTCAAGTAGGATTTGGTGACTATCTCCTATTCTAAAGTCATTTGAAACACGAGAGATCAGCAGATTTCATTAGCTCTGCCCTGTGGCTGAATGAGTGAAATACTACTTAGAGAACAAGTGTCTCTAACCCCAAAACCTTGTGTTCCCATCAATGCAGAAATGATAAAGACGTAGCCTAATGAAATGAAAGGCTCCCTGCCAATGCCCGCTATAAAAATAACATTTGGGTGAGAGGGACCTAAAGCTTATCCATTAACCTCAGGGATCTGTCTACAAGACTGGGCCAACGCTTCTAAAATACAGACAAGATGGCTGTAATAAAGTCTGATTTACTTTGTAACATCAGCAGCTAATTATTAAAGCTCCCAAACAGCTGCCCAAATCATTGTCTTATTATCATTCCCTAAGCTAAAAAATATGCATGCTGGTTTGCATAATGTGGGGGCCAATGACTGGCCCCACATTATGTTCAAACTAAATGAGAAATAAGCTTTGTATTGTGTACAATGTAAATAAGGGCAACTTTTGGCTTGTGAGTTATGGCCTCCAGCTCGGGCTGCTTTCCCTTGCTGCATAAATTCATGAACAGTAAATCACCAGCTTCTAAAGACAAAAGAGACGATCCATGCATAAAAGATAATTATGAACATATGTAACTGATCAAAGTGGTTAGTCTGAAACACATTTGGAAAGTATTCAGGTCCGAGTTTGGTAAACATGACAGTCAGTGTTTTAGACAGTATTTTTGTAACTGCATTTTAAAGCAGAACTAAGTAACTCATGCCCCTAGCTGCCATAAGCGCCACTGCAGGTGTCGTAGCATGTTGTGTTTTTTTTTTACTCATCAGTTGTCCATGAGAGTAAATTCTACAGTGACAGAAAAGACAAAGGGAGAGAGGGATATTGTACATTGTGCCACAACCCTGCACCTCCGACCCGGTGCAGGGAAAGTTGCAAGGGTGGTTTTCTGGCCAGAGACACCAGGGAGAGATGAAAGACCCCCCAATCATCCCATCACTTGTATTACCCCAGAGGGACTACGAAAAGGATTTATTAACAAGTTACAAAACGTTGCTTTGCAAAGAGATGTGTTTTGTCCAATTAGAAGTTACATCAAAACAATAAATTAAACATTATTGTGATTAAATATACACTATTAACTGAATACAAAAGATACACCTCCATTAAGGCATGTGCATTAAAGATCAGGATTCAAACTGGGTCATCTTCCTGGAGGATAAAGCTTTGACTCATGAAGCCTTCAATCTGCCATTGAATTTTTTTTTTTTTAAACAGTTTGTTTTTAATCACAATTAATTATTGGCCTATATTGTGAGTTATTAAAAGTTGTTTATTTCCCTATTTACATTTTTATGCTGTTCCATATGGCACATATTCATACTATTGGAAAGCCTGCTGCAGCTGCTGCAAACTGTTAATTACTGCAAAGAAACAAAAGCATGCATTGCACTGACCTAAACCACCTCAGATATTTCATTTCACGGCGTGACACATGCAATTAAGACATTATTCATATTATAAAATAAAGATAAAGAGTTGCATTTCATGGGACACATAGCACACAATGTAAATGCACACAGTCTAAATGTAATTATCGTCAACAGATTTAATCGAATGAAAAGCAAATGTTATCAGCTCGGCGAGTCTTTAAAGAACTATTCAATATCCTCTGTGAATGATTTTAATGGACTGAGTCATATTTCAGGTGGCCTGCATTTCAGATTGTATCACAGCTCAACATTCGTCACCTGTCAAATAATTTTCCCCTCGCATGTCACGTTCATTTGTCAAGAGTGCCGATGTTCAAAGTTGCCTGCTGCTTCACATCCTATGAAATCAGATTTGGAGGGATTTTTATTTGGATGTCATATTTATGGTAATACAAGACTAATAAAATTGCTCCCTAGTCTAAACGCTATTTATCTATGTCTTAATGTTCTCGAGCAAATATAAAAGACTAATGGTGGAAGCGCAAGTAGAAATGAGCAGTTGAATTTTTCACTAGATCCTCAGTGTGTCGTCTCCTCTGAATGAACAGATACATACTGTTGAATTTGTCTGTTTAATTCTGTATCGTATAATGAAGTTGTTTCTTTTAGAATTAGAAGCTATTAAGATTCTGTTGATGATACATGAAGACAAGAAATCGGTACATTTTTATAAACATCCCTGGTGTGGTCTGTACGAGTGGTTCTCAAAAATAGGGAATCACATCATCCCATAATGACAAGCCACGAATAAGAATTAAGTTTGGTGTATATTGGAGAATTATTTTTTTCCCCACAAATAGGCTACATTTTTAATTTGAGTTGTAAATAAATCTGAAATTATGATCAAAACAACTTAGCAGCAACCATTATAACAGACTCGGGTAGTGTTTTCCTTCTTTGTCAGCAGAAATGTTATCAGGGCAACCCTCTAAAAATAGTTCCTACGTTTGGGTCCCGACCAACTTGTTTAGAACCACTGGACTAAACCCCTTTGAATCCGACATGCCGGGAATATTGAGAAAGAGCTCATTTCATGGGACAGGTTTGTTGGATGGAGTTTGAGTGATGAACTGGCATTCAGATTCAAAATGTTGTTTGCTACTTCCACTGAGATTTATGTTTTTTTTTATTTTATTTTTTTACTTTTTCAAATTTATGGTAAAAAATGAAAACTTACGCTTACACACATTTATATATGTGAGCAATTCAATATTAAATAACACATTTTGATTGTTTCCAGCCTCTCTAAAGAAGTTTTATTAATCATAAATCACTTGTCAGAGGTAAACAATCAGCGTCTGTTAAGTGTAAAAAGGAAGTCGTTACACATAAACCCGTTTTACCTGAGTTTCGAAGGCGCGTTAATGAGCGCTTGGAGCTGGCAGGATTCCGGACCACCTCGGACCAGCCGCTAAGTCTCCTTCTAACTCCTGCTCCTTACCAGCTTTTTAACACCTTCATATTTCTACAGGCCCTGATCAATGCCAGAGGAAACCATTTCTTATCATTCTTCCAGCTACTTAGAGGCACGCCTGAATTATGGCCGGTGTATCCCATGCACATTTATTCTTCTGCCCTGACAGTTTTATGGAACTCATTATCCGCTTTGTGGCCATAGCTGTGAATGGAGAACCTGTGGGGGTTTTATGTGTAGCCAGTAGCTCCTCCGCTGACCACATTTAACGTCCTCGGAGAAACAAAAAAAAAAAAGAAGAAGGCAAGATTGGGAGGGGTCTGGAAGGGAGACAGACAAACGTATAGTGCGTAGTTAGAGTGTGTAGATGTAAGGGCGGCCGCGAGAACTGAACCCGGGTTTTATTTACCTCAGGTGCAATGGCTCATTATAGCAGTGTTAATGAGCAGCAGATGTAGTGGAGCGAGGAGGGAAAAATGTGCCCCGACGTGGTGGGGCGGGGAAAGGGGGTGGGGGTGTGGCCGTCCAGGACAGGCCTACATGGAGGTCTTGTCACTGGATCCCATATTTCCTCTTATCACAACAAATAAACGGCTGGAGGGGTTGACAATACTGCATTAACAAAAAATAATATCTTTGTTTGTTTGTTTTTTTTACTTATGCTAAAATGTGCATAAACCTAATTAAGTTATGTGTATTTTCCGAAAGAGAATTAACATTACAAGTCACTGAAAAATACTGCATACTTTTTTGAGGGACATTTCAAATACATTATTTTTTTTATTTTATTTTACTGACAATGTTAGTTTCCTTCTGAATGGTACTCAATGTCATATCATCTGTGCAACAATTTAGATTTTATCAACTTGTGGACAATATATTGCCCACCAACTACCATTGTCAGTTCACGCTGTAATAACTTTTGGCTGTTGTTGTGTCTTTGGGCTTGCCATTCTTGCCTGTAGATGAGTGATGGTGCTCAAAAAGGCACTCGAGCGTAATATTCTGATAAGGTTTCGGCAAAAATCCTATGCAGATTAATTCCACTTGTCTGTTACTTGCTCACAAGATGATTTTGCATAAGATCAAGCCACACGAGTGTCTATAATCTTCGTTGCTTTGAATGAAAATGTTGACAAAAATGAATATAGGACCTGTGCCTTCATATAAATAAGTAAGTAATAAGTAATGGCCGAGCGAGATACTTTTGCTTAGGAAATGTTTGACTGGCTGGGTGCAACATAAAGCCACATGTACAAATAAATTAACCTGTCCTATTCTATGCTATTATGAGCAGATAAAAAATGACTATAGATCTAATGGGACTAATTTAACAGAAAATAAACAAGCTCTTCAGCAACCTTTAAACTAAGTTACACACATATTCAGGTTTATCTTTATTGGATTCTTAGCCACCACACTGCAAGTCTGAATGAACAGAAAACATCGTAACATTGTATAGCTTATTTGTATTGTGTAGTGACATTTCATCAGTGACCAGTGTTCTTTGTTTGTGATGAGTAAGCAGCCGCGGGTCCGTGTGTTTCCCCTGAGACGCCGATTGTGGAGAGAGAGCAGTGTTTGTTGGAACAGCACATTTGTCTCCCTGTTGCGTTTATTATTTTCTCATTCATAAAAAGTTATGTGCACCTAAAACGCTCCGTTACCCTACGCGCCATGTATCTGCTTTATTGCAACGCAAAGAGAGATTCGATCCACCGTTCGCACAGTGTAGAAGACGCTACAAGATACACAACACTTAAAAGAAACATACTCCTGTGAAATAAAGGAGCTCGATGATGTTGAGAAACATTTTATTCTTTTATTCTTCTCATTATGTTATATTTATATGGAGTAACCAATTTGGTCTGTGGGTGACTTTGGACAGGGAAGTGAAAATTAAAGGAAGCAAATGTGCGCGCTGGAATTTTGTTTTTGCTATTTATTGAAGACGGAGAAGCGTTTGGAAAATATAACCTTCACACTGGCATTTCCCATTGACTGCGGTGACAATGGAGCGGCTCAGCTTTGAGTTTGCCTTTGTGCCTTGTGCTGTGACTGAGGGCTGCCAGTAATGATCTCCAGGAGACCAGTGTGTGTGTGTGTGTGTGTGTGTGTGTGAGCCAATGGTGGGTCGTAACAGGCTTTATTCAGGCTGAGGTTTTCCGCTGGGTAGCATCGCCGTCCCCACGACAACAATCCAGGCAGCCCGGGCGCACACTCACTGGGTCCTCTTTTACCTTTTTATGGGCCCGGCCTTCCCCCTGCTATTCAGCCAAATGTAGGCCATCAACCAACACAATTTACGACCCGGGCTTAAATTTGACCTTGGGCCCCTCAAATGCCATTGCCCTTAGAAGAAGAAAAAAAAAATACAAGTCATAAATTTTCAAATGCCCATATTAAGACACTAATGTTTAATGTTTGCGCTGTTTACATTTTATTGTGAGTCCTTTGTGGGTGACCTTTGTTCCTGCTTTCCATACCGACTGATCTCAAACTACAGTATGCTAGTTCAGGTGTAAATGCTCAGTCCGAATAAGATACTCGAGGCATTGTGGCGGTAGTGACCATTGTGATAGTTTGATTATTCAACATGTCGCTGTGTTGATGTAGTTTATAGATATAACAAACCTTGGTGTGTGCAGGGAATCAAAATGATGTGCAAAAATAGTGGCTCGAATAGTCCACATGTTGAACAGGCGGGAAAGTGCTGATATCTATTATAATGTGCCGTTAGGCTTCCTCCGATTCAACCAATGCTTTCCGTTCATGCATAAAGCCCCGATTAGAGATAATGGAGTTGTCTTTTACGCCTGCAGCTCCGGAGCCGCTGCACCTTTAGGGCCTGACCTCACATACCTCTCCACTGTCATTCCCCCTCCCTTTCCCCCCAGTTTCCTGACGCAACACCCTGACCTGGCTGACTTGTGCCTTCTGGTTTGTGAGCGTGGCTTTAGGGAATTCCTTATTATTTACTGCAGGGGGGTGTGTCTGGCCCTGTCTTCATCCTCGAGCGCTCTCTGGATCCCTGCCTCTCTTCCTCCTCCTCCTCCGTGCCCATACCCCACCACCACCACCACCACCGCCGCCGCCGCTGCTGCCATCAGTCTTTTATAGCCCTGCTTGTTTACGGACCATCCTTTTGGAGGAAGTGGAAAAACCCGAAGCCGCTGATTGCGCCTCTCGCACTGGCCTGAGCAAACAATGTAAAAATGAGTAAACAAATCCCCGCAAAAGAGGACATGGCCGCACATAAGCCGGCCGCTATCTAAAACACATCGCATTAGGGGCGTTTCATTAGCGCGTGTTCACATTTGAGCAGGAGGCATGAATGATACAAGATGAGAGCGGGGCACTCCATCTCGCGCGCGTTGTATGGATTCTTCTCACGCATTTCCCTGCGAGACAAGGGCTTCAGTAATCTGTATCCTTTAGTGAGAGAACCCCACAGAGATGCATTAAAGAGATGAATTGGTATCATCCAGAGTGTGACAGACTCCTCATCTGTCTCTGCTCGCCCCCATTGATCACGATTTATTTTATTTGTGTTGTTGCATTATTAGGCGGAAGAAAAGCAATGCATTAATAAAGCGCTGATTATAAAGTTAAACGGAAAGGGCTATACGGCTGCACAGGAAGCCCGGGTTACAGTGCGCGGGCCTCGGATCGCCTTACACAGTCAACAGAGCTTTAATTCATTTCTGAACGATTTTCAGCCTCTCCTGACTGGACACACTTAACTAAAGAGGGCCCTAAATGCTAATGCCATGTTCTAGTGTTCTCCAATAAGGGTGAAAAATGTTTTGGTGATGTTAGCTTTAGGGACTGATAGATTTGTTTAGGTTTTTTGTGGATGGGGAGAAAAAGTACAATGCATGAGATTCAGTCAAAGTTGTGCTCAAAGAAGTAAAAGTTATATGACTACAAAATCCTGGAATTTATATTGTAATATTATAGATGCCAAATGTATGTCTTTCATCCATGTCTTTTTATAACCTATCTTTAATTAACACCCTTACAATTACAATAACCGCAGCTATTACTCTTAACCCCCACCTTAACCGAGTGCATTTTCTCCAGTTCGGCTTTACCCAAATCTAAAAGCTTCTTGAAAAAAAATGACGTCAAAATAGTGTCAAAAACAAGAAGAAAGCAAGGATGAAAACGCAATAAATAGTGTCAAAAAAGTGTAAAAACAGAGCAACAGAAAAGTAGCAAAAATGTGACCACAACGTGACAACATAGTAATGGCAATAAAGCCACGAAAGTGTAGCAAAAAGTGACAAAAACTCAACAAAAAAAGTGGCAAAAATATGACGAAAACTCAATCCAAATTCCACAAGAGCAACAAAAAAAGTAACAAACACTCAACAATAAAGTGGCAAAAATGAGATCAAAAAGAACGTGAAAAAAGTGGTAAATGGTTAAAGAGGGGGTATTATGCTTTTTTCAATCACATAGCACCAGTCTATAGCATACTACAATGATGACGTAACCTTCTGTTGGTCTGTATATGCAGTAAATTAAAATAACTGCCTTGAATAAAATTGCTCTCTCAAAATGGCTGTACTGAACGTCTTGAAATAGGCCTCTGTCTCTTTAAGAAGCTTTCCGACACGCCCCCTTCAGCACACTGCTGTGGCATCTAAACAACAACACTACTGTGCGGGGAGGGGCTCTGCTGAGCTGAGGAGCAGTGGTTGGTGGCTTGGCTGGTGACGAAAGGTCCAGAGGCGTATCCAGGAGGTGGGGGCGTTCCTAGGAGGACTGAGGCATAGCTACACCTAAAATGGCTGCCGTCTAAGTTTTTACTGATTACTCAAAAATATGTGAATGAG
Organism: Neogobius melanostomus; assembly: GCA_007210695.1. Taxonomy (NCBI): domain Eukaryota; kingdom Metazoa; phylum Chordata; class Actinopteri; order Gobiiformes; family Gobiidae; genus Neogobius; species Neogobius melanostomus. The sequence continues at coordinate 318,009 of VHKM01000048.1, forward strand.
CCAAGGCAACACTCCAGGCATGTGTTTAATGAGGGAATGACATAATAACATGATATAAAGCTTGAAAAAGTCGATTTTACATATTACCCCCCCTTTAAAACTTATATAGCGCTTTTCCACCTTCATTAGGCACTCAAAGCGCTTTACAGCAAGGATCCACTCACCCATTCACGCTCTCTCATACACCAGTGTACGCAGACACTGGAGACAAGGAGGGTGAAGTGTCTTGCCCAAGGACACAATGACAGTGTGCACCTTCAGGAGGCGAACCCCTGACCTTCCGATCATGAGACGACAAAGCGACATCAGCATAAGAAAAAATATCAGTTTTATAGGCTTTTTTTTTTTTAGGTTTGGGTAAAGCTGAACTGGAGAAAATGCGCCCAGTTAAGGCGGGTGGTAAGAGGTTAATATATATATAACTTCACACTGTTTTGGTACATGTGGGTTTCCTCCAATAGGGAAAGTAATAACCTGATTTGGATAATATTATAAGACTAAACACAGAACAGAATGTCGCGATCCCCTTGTTATTCTTTCACCTGACGGAATGTAACAAATCTCCTCTCGTGCTAAACAAAATCTGATGGAATCCAGGCCCGAATAAGGCTGGTATTGACAGCGGTGCCGTTAATTACAGTCGGTTTGTTCAGGTTAGCGAGCGGTGCCAGGAACAACACGGTGCTAAATGTTGAGGTCTCGGTGTGCGTGGCCTCAGCTGTTTGTCATGAGGTGATGTGCTAACGCGCTGACAGCACCATATATCAGCGCCGGTTCAAATGACCTGTTTAATATTATCCCTTTATAAGTCCGCCGTTGACCATAAACACACGGCCTGGCATGCGAAGAAAACCAGGACACGCAATCGCCCATAACACGAGCCATTATATTTAACATAGTTGAAATAATAACTTCATTTCGCAGGATACGGCGTTGCATGTATTTCCTGTTTTGGGGTTTAATCATCCTTTTTAAACATTACTGGTCAATATAAATTCCGCGCCAGAGCTTCCCCCCCCTCCAGTGGCTGTTATCGTCAGTCTTTTCAAAGGTCCAAGGTGAGGAGACATCCACGGTCTAATGGCTCTCGTAAAACCGCTCACTGATTGGATATAATCTATATTTCCTTTATTGCATCGCTGGGGTTATTAAAAGCCTTTTCACTTCCTCAGATCTCGCCAGTAAAAGCCGTCGGCAGCGAAAATAAAGGAAGTGGTAATACCGCGTGAAGTAATGGTAACGTGCCCGCTGAGACTTTGGACACCGCTTGTTCTAAGATGTCACACGTTGCTCCGACAGCGGGGAGCTCCTGTACCGGGTTATTTTTACCCGGGCACCTGGATGTCTTACACGCTTTCGCTCTGGCCTTAGCGCGATATCAGGTGTGCACGGGAGCAAGTCATCGCAATTAAGATTCTGCCTTCATCTCCTCGCTCCGTGCACAATTACCGCTCGGCTGCTGTTGGCTCTTAATTGCTCTTTCTGGTGGGGATTGGTGGAGAGCCAGTGCTAGTGATGGGGCTGGGGATTATCTCCTATTCTTTCTTACTCCGGCCCCCTTTTAAAAAAAAAAAAAAATCATTTGTAAACTCCCCGGTGTAATTACTGAGCCGCATGATTAATTGTCTATTGAAATTAGCCCTGCTCTAGCTTTCATTTTTACGGCAACGAATATTAATTAATGTTAACTCTCTCTTTGCCTTTCGCAGCCTTTCGCACGTCTTTTGAATATTCATCGTCCGATTTGAAAAATGGCCACGAGCCAGCGGCCTTTGAGCCAGCTAGGACTGACACTTGGCTATCAGCAAAAATATACATATCCATATCCAGAATTAACAAGAGACGTGTTTTTAGGCCATAAATAACACTCACAGGAGGTCGACAGGTGAAGAAAGTGAGCTCGTATTTAAATCTAGGCTCATCCGTTAGTCCAGGCGTGGCGGGGAATATGCAAAGCGGCTTTCGTTTCGCTTTTTGTAGAGGCAAGAATGGTCACATATAATTCAGTTTGTGTTTGTTTAACCCTTGCTGAGAGTGACATGTTGAATAAGTGCGATATATAATCACATTCTGCATATTGTCATGGTGTAAATGTGCGGAGCCGCAATGTCACCTTGAATAAAAAGCCTGGGTCCGGAGAATACATTTGGGTAATAATATGGAAATGCGCACTAAGGTCTGAATCAGATTAACATTTGAATATCTTCATATTCTATCAGCGGGCCCGCGCTCTCATTGGCCTGGACCCCAACCCACTGCTCTGTGCTCTTAGACGCTCAAGTGGAAGGAGCATGTGGTCAAATGCAGATAATGAGATGAAGTCAGGTTGATGCTTATGGCGTCTCACGTCTGTAAATGAATGAGGTTTTCTTCATTTGTGCGCAATATCATTTAGATTTATCATGCACAACAGCCATGGGGCGTAACCTGTTGTGTTCTCTTTTATTTTAAAAACATCACGTTGGTAAGTTACCCCTCTCATTATTTTAGCAAGGAGGATAGTCAGTCACTGAACGTCTGTGTTTTATCTCAAAGCTAATAACTTATATTACATTAAAAAAAAGTTCTACATTGAAATGAAACACAGGGGGGAAAAAAATTATGCTGGCTCGTTCAAAACCTGTATTTTTTTTAAATATATTTTCATTAGCCATTAGCTTGAAGACAAGAAACATGAACATAGAACTATCCTCTATGTCTATACAAGCAATGTAAGAACAGTCATTTTTGCCAAACAGGGTAAAAGTCAAAACAACATTTCTCCTGCACAACCCCAGCCTTTATGCCTCAATAAGAAATGCAGCTGACCTTCATCCTAAGTTTGTGTTGCGATAAAGAGATCAGAGTTGCTCCTCTGAATACAGGCGTCCAGAGCAGTGAATGGCTGTGACAGAAGTTGATCCGCTCGGTGACGATGCACACCTTCACTTGCTCGCTGTAATACATCAGTGCCAGGAGGAGCAGCACTGATTGAATCAGAGGCCAGGCTCCGGGGACACTTCATCTGGACTTAACCAACACTCACTTTAACTCCATCTGCGCTAACGTAGTTTAAGGACTTTCAGGTCACTGCGGCTGCTGCCTTTAGACTAAACAAGGATGTAGCCATAGACTTTACAAACCCAACAATAGTCTGCATGTCCGCACTGTGATACTGTTGGTTTCGGAGACAACCCGCTTTCTTCTGTATATTGACCATTATGAGTAATCTTTCGAGCAATGTCAATTTGCTAATGCTTATCGTTGTTGACATAGGCTTAGACAAGTACAATACTAGAAACAAAATGCACATTATAAAGATCTCAATGAATAAAATAGTGCTAAAACAATAAAAGTTGTGTATCAATACTAGATGTTGGTCTGTATTTTATAGGGATAACAATTTGAAATTCTATGCACACAACATTTTTAAATCATGGTTGATGGACTTGGAGTGAAATATGTTTTGTTTTCAAGATCAATGAGCGGTACTTTCTGACGAATGACTGTGGAATTAATTTTAAGAGAGAGACATTCACACTCTCAGTCTAGGTGCTTATGCCACGTGTTTATGGACTTCACTTTTGCATTCAGCTGAATGTAATGATAGGGATATATTAACAACCATACAACATATTACTGTTGTTATACGTTAAAGGTTTCTCAATTATTTGGTAGACTGTCACAATACAGAATTGCTGGGCCTTATGTCTAAATGCAGCAGCATGCAAAATACATAATACATAAAATACAAACTATAATGTCAACGTTCAGTGTCACTGGTCAGTTTCATGGCAGCTAACATGAAGAAATTCAATGAATTCATTTCTACTATACCCTCCTCTCAACATCACAATAAATACCATGAGGTGAATGCTGTGAAAATATACAGGGAGATTTGTTGTTTGTAGTTATCTGTACACAGTATATTGCCTACCATACAATAATATTCAAACAAAATATTCTAGAAGAAAAGATACCATGTTTGTACTGGAGAGACCAAATGGACTATATAAATTAACTGGACGATGTGCCTCCATAGTCAGCGGGCAATCACAGAGGGCACTGCAAAGACTGTTAATGTGCGTGCCTCATAAAGAAGGGTGAGATGATTTAACAAACTTTAATTTTATTTTTATTCAGATAAATTCAGTCTCTTTTAGTAAGTGGCTTTAATTAACTGTCTCTTTCATTTTTGCCAACTGCTCTGGTGCTTCTCTGAAAATATGACCATTAAGATGCTCCCTAAAAGCTGATAAGTGAAAGCAAAAAAGAAAAAAAATGCTTGTGATGCTATTGCTATATTGGAATTTAATTGGAATTTCGTTTTAACTATTCTTAAAGGAAAATACTACTTGGACTTGATATGATGCCGAATATTAAATCCTTACTGTGAAATGGGATCACAATAGTAACGCCTAAGAGAAGGTGCTTTCAGCTGTACATAAAACCTTTATCGCAACTCGATAGTTTTAGTCTGTGGTGTGCTTTAATACATTATGGAACCCCCTATACTCAAAACATGAGCCATGGATGTACCTGTGTTTTCTGGCATGGAACAAGGACAAGTGACTCAGTTCTTGGTGTGGTAGCCCACCTCGCCTAAAATGAATGTGTTTCTCGTCCCATTTCGTGCTCCGCTGTGACCCCCATCCTCTGCGGAGTGCTACAGCCCCAAAAGTAGCCCAAGTTGCCATAGTTACCTTCTCCTGGCTACTCGCTAAGGTCACCAGCTCCGGAGCCCGTTCCCTCAGAGAACAGCATAACTAATGTCCTGCAGGTTCGGGCTTGATGTAAATAGTCTGCGCTGACAGCCCACTGTACAAATACTCAATTAGGTTTGCTTAACGGAAATGATTTGTTGGGGATGCGCCGCACTCAACTTGTGTGACATCAGCGTTGCCCGGGTAACGGCGGCTGATTGCATGGACTGGAATTAGGTATTGATCAGAGAAGGGGGCTTGGCGCCAGTGAGGGACTGGAGCGATTTACACAGAAAAAGCGGGTGGGGGGTGGGCTGCATACTTTGCCCCAGCTCCGAAAGCCCAAAACCCCTCAGGAACCAATTTACACAGCTCCACACTGCAATATCTTCAGCAGTCAATAATGGAAATCTGATGCCCCTTCGCCATCAATGTGACCGCTCCTCACGCTCTCGTTAGAGCACCTTGAAAGTTCTAGGCCAATCCATAGACGCCATGGATTTCCAATAGTGTAAGGATATTTTGACTTTGGTATTCTGCCTGTAATTACACTTCCAAGTAAGGTAGTGCCTCCAAAGCAGTGCTCTTGTGTAGTCTCAGTCAAGCCCTGACTTTCATGTGTGTCTTTGGCACATTTTTAAAATCCTAATAAGTTTTCTAAGAAGGTCACACAGTGTGTAACTTATTAACCTATTCAGTGCTTTCATCAAGCGCTACTTGAGATATTTGTATAACATGTTGTTTCAAAAAGCGTGCAAATAAAGCTAAAATTAAGCTCAGTTTCCAAAGTTCATTCAGAAGAGAGACTCCCTCTGGTGGGAGCTGAGTGCAGTGCCGTCCGCTGCGTGACGCGTGTGATGTAACACTCTTTGACATCTGAGGACATTTAGCCATATATTTATCCAATATCCTGCTCCATCCAGATAGAGTCTGACACTGACCAGGCACTGTGTATGTCAGCCTCGCGTCTCATCACAGAAATCGATTATACAGTGCGTTTGCTATAATGTGATGAATGCATTTTAAAGTGAGACTCAAAGGCATTGGTCTTTTAATACAGTCCAGCCATCATCAGGAGTGAATTCCAGGGCATAAATGTAATGGAAACCCAGCCTGTCGGAGGCCGGCCCTGGACTGGGCTTTTAGAGGCGTTTATGGCGCCGGGACACTGGTACCTTTCCTTTAAGTGCAGTAATGCGATGACACCAAATACACGCTGACACAATTACGGCCCTTTCATCAAGCGAAGCAATAAGAGCTTCATAAAATGGGATTTAATTGGACAAGTGATGATATAGAGCGAGTCAGATATAACACACGCCAGCCGAACAGAAATCCTCCATTCCTGAGTAATTCCGAATAAAATCTCATCAGGGCCACGGTGTGAAAACAAGAATCAGATACCTCCACGGAGCGGCTGCCTGCACAACTATTCATTTTCTTCTGTTTGTTTGCCTTGATTACACAACGGCTGGCGCTGCGACTTTAATATGTTGTACATCTTTTTTTTTTCTCTCTCTCTCATTCTCCTTGTTTGCAGCAGTCGGTTCAATGTCATCTCTTTGTTGTCTCAAAATGCAATCAATGAAGGTGTTCCCAGCCCATCCAGAGAAAGTCACAGCCAACCTATCCCGGGCTTCTCAGAGCTCTTCTGTCAAATCTTCGAATCGGGCCCATATTTCTTGGAGTCATGTTGTGCTAGGGCTCACTCCGGTTTGTGCGCGCATTCCCACCTAATATACAAAAGATCTATTGAAATATGCATGAGGCCAGTGATGCCGGCACTAAAAATACACTCAAATAGGGAATACATTGACAGCTCTGTTATTGAGCTCTCCTTGAGATTCTTCTGTCAGCGCGGCCACGGATCGCTCTCAGACTCATGTATTATCAAACACACGCAACACCTATCCCTCCTCCCTCTGCCTCGCACGCCTGCGCCTGCAATCCATCTCTGCACCCGCGCTAGCACGACCACTTTTTGGACACATCGCTCTTTGATTTGCACACATGCAGATTCAAAGACAACACGTTTAAATGTTTCCTTAGTGGGCCTACGATATATAAACTAATAGAAGTAATTGCTAGTATGTTTTTCTTTATGTTTTCGCCCATATTGAGTGGTATAGGTGCAAGAGTTTGATTCCTAAATTCCCACAGTCAATCTGGGGCCAGACCTCCACTGAAAAAAACTTAGTGGGACTTATGGCAATATTTCTCACTTGTAAAAGAAGCAAAAATGGTTTTAAGTTAGAGGATAGAAATTTAATTTAACAGGAAGGTCCTCTCAGTATGTGCTTTTCCTTGACACATGGTTAGAGCTCCACAGATCAAATTGAGACAAAGGTTTGATAGATTGCATGATAAAAGTAAATGAAACTGTAGTAGAACTGAGAATGCTAGTTTGTGCTACTTATATTGCACCACACAACACAAATACACTAAAATGCGATATTCCAAATATTCCTACAGACTGTTCAGATTTTGTAATGAAATCTCATTATTCTTGTCCACCATGACAAAACCACAACCTTCACAATATTTAAACCTAAGGGGCCACATTCCCCAACATTGGGTTCGTCTCCACCTCTGTAATTGGGCAAATTTGGCGGAAGGTGCAGTGAAATACACCTCTGCAACTTTAATAAGTTCCCGTGCTGGGCTGCAGGTTGGTGTTCCCGAGGTGCTGGTCTGAGTGGGCCAACATTTATCACATAAGCATCGCGCACCACTCCTGCTAAAGCAGACAAATGCCTTCCTGCTCCGCTGGCCCTTCCCCGGCCGTCAGAATCAGGGCAACAAATCCCGCTTTAATAGTTATCTATGGACTCGCTCGCATGCAATGAACACCCACATTTATTTCAGCGCGTTCTCCCGATGAGGGTAAGTGGATCAATTAGTGGAGACTACAAGTTCAGCATCTTTACACATAGTATCAATTGTTAAGTTGGGCCACAGCAGGTCCCCAGATTATCTGTGATCTGCTCCTCCCCTCGCCTCCCCCTGCTATCCCTCTCCTTTGCCTCCTGCTCAGGCTGCATCCGCGGGATCCTTACATTACAAATGATCCTGAAACACACAACCTTGGCACACACCTTCGCGCTAATGGTCCACAGATTGATTTTTAATTAGTAACACTTTTGGATGAGAGCCAACTCAAATGGACTTTTATGAAAAACTAAGCGCCTTTTAGCTTTAAGTGTTGAACAGTGCAAGTAAGTGCACTCTGAACAGCATTTGGACAAATGATAACTGCTAAAATTGTATTAAATGTAAGACCCCATGCATGAATTATTCTAGATGTGGACATAGTGAGGAGAGCACAGAATTTACACTGTGTCATCAGCAAATACTAACACAAACTTTATTCAAGTTAACTTGACTAGTAAAAAATGTACGCTCTAAGTTGTCCAGGAGGACGTAGAGGTTTTCAAAAATTGTCAAGTCGAACATAACAACCTAGTCCAGTTGGCAAATAAATAAAAAAACTCTACTACTACAGTAATATTAACAAGGACATTGTCATTTATGTCAAAATCGAAACTGTTTTAGAAACAAAAGTCAGATTGTTCAGCTTCTTGTTTTAGTCCTATTTGATATTGACTTCAGCAATATAGACATTAATTTGATCTTTTTTTAAATTTATTTGTCACTCCTGGTGCAGAGTTTGTATGTACATTTAAGCACTCTGTCCATATACCCAATACATTTTACCTTTGCCATATTTCATACCAATGAGTTGTTTTCAGTCAATTAATGATTAATAAATCCATATAATTAGTGTCGTGTTCTGCCCTGATATTTTAGCCCAGAAAGCTGAAAAGTGCAGTTAAGTTTTGAGAGGACAAAGTGGGTCAGTTGGTGTACAGTGGCAGGTTTTGGGGCCAGTAAAGTGTCAGTTGGTATCACACTCTCAGGTCAGACAGTGGACCCATGAGTTCATCTGGCGCTGGCTCCTTACCTCGGTGTCCCGCCCTGTCCAACCAGGCCAGTGTTTATGATGGCACACAGAGACCCAGACACATCTGTAAGACTTCAGACCCACATGTGCACGCACATCCTGGGGCAGGCCTGTGCAGTCTGCAGCACAAGCAAACATCCATCATTAAGGACTTGAACAGTCCTGTTGAACAGGGCTTGGCCTAAATATATTAAGATGTATTTGGCAATAGTTGAATTCAAACAAGGTCTGCATGTTGATATTTGATATACATTTCACATCTGGGAGTGATCTCTGAATTGATAGGATCTATTTAGCATTTGGTGTGACCTTTTTTGTCTAATAGTGTAAAGTAACTTCTGTTTAGCCGATATTTTATTATTATTATTATTATTATTATTATTAATAATAATAATATAATAATAATAATGCATTGGTTTATATAGCGCCTTTCTGGACACTCAAAGACGCTTTACATTGCATTATTCATTCACTCCATACTTGGTAAGCTAATATTGTAGCCACAGCTGCCCTGGGGTAGACTGACGATATTTTATTTCTGTTATTCTAGAAGTTTGCAAACCAGTATTTTTATATATCTAAAGTTATTCTCTTGTTAAAGAAAGTACTTATTTGTGAATCCTTCATGTGAATGTGTAAAACAGAAAGCCATACTGTGTAACATTTCACCTGTTACATGGAATAAGATACATGCAGCATTGGTTTCGTTAGGAGGGCTTTCATTGGTAAAAAAAAAAAAATCAACATGTGTCTTTACTGTGAACGGATGATCTGTGATATTGCCAAAATTAGGGTAAATACAGTATTAGCTCCTCTTCCAAATGTTTTATTTGACAACTCACTACAAAATTCGCATTGTCTTAATCATTGTCTAGCCAATGATTAGGAGCTGGACCTCTTATCTCTCCTACGCCGTCAGCACTTCCCTTCAAGGCCAAGCCATGGAGCTAAACCTGATAAGGACTGAGCTCTCTGGGTCATATTTTGCAAACACTGACTTTCAGACTGTAAATAACCGCACACACATACTGTACCTCTTCTCTAACCACGCCCCCGTCGTTCTGCATCTGCCTCAACGCTTTCCTCAGCCTCACCCCCTGGTCACTGTGTATTTCCCATGTCTTGATGTTTCTATATATATGTGCTTTGCCTTAACTTAACCTGATTGTAATTTCACAAATCTTCTTTTGTAAGGCGCATTGAGTTGCCTTGTGTACGAAATGCGCGGTATAAATAAAGTTGCCTTGCCTTGTTTGTGTAACACACACTTTACGACAGTTTAGTCGCTCTTGTGGCGTAGCGACATATAACTTGAAATGCAGTGTGGCTATAAGCTTACAGAACTGCATATTCTTAAGCCATTTTTTTTTTACACAAATCAAAGACTGTTAGAGGCTATTGGCACATAGATAGTTAGTTAGTTATTTATAGATATATTTAAGTTACAAAACACAACTAAACTAAATTAAAGAATTGATAAACTACATGACAGATGCCAGTATGTTCATATGGCAGATCGTTATGAAAAAAATTGAATGAAGGTTCCAGGTTTGTGAATTGCTCCTAATCTTCCCTCCAACGTTTCTTTGCCAACCAAGGAAAGTCTATAAGTCTGGCATTACTTGGTTCAACAAACTTAGGAGTTGCCCTAATATTCACTATTTATTCGGGAAATTGGACATGAGCTAAACACCGACTTCATTTGTTACAGTTGGATACCTCTTGTGAGTCTTTCCTCCTGAACAGCATACTCCACTGCACTCTCCACACACCGACTGCCTCCATGAGCCATTGTTGTGTGTTTTTGTTTGTGCCGTGTTTACCTTGCCCGGGGGTGTGCTCACGCTTCTCTGGGTGATCAGGGCTATCGCGCTTTCACAGCATACACACACATCTCCACTTGTGACCTAACAATCCACTCAACAGTAATTTATTGGTGCGATCCATCATTATCATGTTTTACTATGGCCACCGTTGGAGATATATCTCACAAATAGGCGCCGGGGCTGCGGGGATGACAGTGAACTAGAGGGATGTCCTTTACCTTTTGTCCTCTGCCAGGATCCTTCAGGAGTCTCAGTCCCGCAGACAGGGCCCGGCAACGGGGCAGGGCGCAACTGGGGAGCTGCCCTATTAGCACCGTTGCATTGTGGGCCGCGGGAGTCCCGGGGTAAGAGGGAAGAAAGCGAGCGCTCCTCAGTAACAGCGGCGTCTGTGCCATGTCATGTGACCACCTTTGTATTCGCCGGCCATAAGTCACTGCCTGAGCTGTGGGATTGATCCGCGCCTGGACACTCCCCGGAGAAGCCCTGGCACTCAGTGGGCCCGGTACCCTCAGATTAATGCTATAGGGATCCTTGGTCCAGGTCTTTGTCTGCGGCCAAACACATAATGTCCCCCGAATTTGTATCCAGCGAAGGTTGAGTCCCATGTTTATTTGGGTAATGAATTGCTGTAATTAATGCACCTATTGATTCCTCCTCAGTGTCTTCCACAAAGGCCAGTCCGATTTCTAATTTAAAGGGAGTGGGAGTGTTAGGATGAGGAAGGGAAGGAGAAGCCAGCGTTATAGGCAAAACAATTGCACCACGGGCTGCTTGAATGAGTGTGTAATTGTTCAATGAATCACATTTGAATACATTCAGTTAAATCTCTCCGAGTGCACGGCGTTGGGCGGCTCACGCTCGGCCCGACCCCTGGTGATGTAATAAAAATGTAAATCTGCAGAGGGCACCGAAGAGCCCGCGAGGACGTTTGCCAAGCGCCATCTCGTATCTCCGGTGCCACGCTAATAACCACAATGCAATTTTCTTACACAAACAGGCCAGAGTGCATTAGCATAGCGTGCCTGGAATTATCTCCATCACTGTGAAGATTTCTAGTATAAAGGTGACGACTGTGTGTGGGGCAAAGCATCTTTTCAAGGGCAGAATAAGTAGAAATGTAATCCACTTATCTCACTTTGACAAAACCGTAATATTACTGTACGTTGTGTGACATTGTGTGGTCTCCTTCTTAGGCTCCCTGTAAGATCTCCCTGTTACCTCTGAGGTCAGCTCTCTGTATGAAACAATGAACGTCACCTGCTCCATCTATAACTGTTTGTTGTCTGCACCTCCTTGCTCTGAGTAATTACACAAAATCAACCTTTGACCTTTGATGTTTATTGGAGAAAACTTGCTCCTAAGTGAAATAGTGTCAATATGTGCGTATCGATCCAAACTGTAATTACTGCTAAATACCTGGTCAGCCTCGAGGTGTGAGGTTTAACTTCTAAAAGAAACATTATAAATTAGACCGGTTAACAGAGGCCATACTAATCATGAAGTGGTGCACTGCTGTTGACGGCGTCCATATGATATGTAAATTCAAGCAGAGCTCCACTGTGTGACTATATAACACAGCAAGCGCTTAATCTCATTAATAATAGGCTTCAGTAAATGATAGCCAGCAGTGGAGTCCATTGCTTAGTTTTCACTGTTTTTAAAACAGTGATGATGACTAATGATTCCTTCAAGATTTTCCCAGAACCTCTGGCATGCCTTATTAAAGACAAAATAGGTAAAAGACTAATTAAGGCGACCAAATAGCAATGACGGCATGCCCAACTGCCACAGCCAAGTAAGAAGTTGAAAAATGACTCAATGGTGCGATTTCAATTAATCAGATGTATTTTGCTTAATTTTGTTTGACGTTGGCAGAGGATACGTCCTCTGGGAGTATCTGTCCTTTGACCACTAATGCTTTAGTAATTCCTCCATCAGGGAGAGCCGTGATTGAAACAATCAAGTGTGTGGCCACTCAGCGTTTGTGTGTGAGCTAATATTAGGCAACGTCCACATGAAAGGCAAGTGGCACAGGTTCTTGTATATGCTATGTAATACAGTACTTTTAGATTACAAGCAATACAAGTGTAAGGCATTATTATTATTATTATTATTAGATTACAACATCCCAGGTGAGATTTTACTACAATAACATTTTGAGCGTTTTTACCAAATGTTACTTTTTATTTCTACTCCTCTCTCAACAACAAAATATATATATAAAAACTTTAACTCCAAATGTTAAAATGTCCAAATGCGACAAGGCTTTAATTTGACATTTCTGTTTTGTTTTGTTGTTTGACTTTCACATAATCCTGACCTTTGTCATACGTTTTACTTGGCTATGGTAACATGTACCATTTTTAGGTCATGGATCTATGCAATTAGTAAATTTTTCACTACTCCTCCCAACTTTCCTATTCTTATTTATTACATTTATAATTTAAGTAGTCATTTCTTCTTTCTTCTGACCTCAAACCATACATACAAAAATCTGTACTGTGTAAATAAACTGAGTGTAAAGACCTATTATACCGGTTCTATATATCTGTTTGTACCGTAGTCTCCTGTGAGTGGAAACTGACACTTGTTTTATTTTTCTGCGGGATAGTTTCCCATCTTGGACCAGTTGTATTGAGTTTGATTGCGGAGCCCACACAACAGTGAGAGGAACCTGATTAACCTAACTGTGACTCCAGGAGTGTGTGAGCTTCCCCCAGTTTTAGCTGGAACCCGGGAAGGAGATGTTGAACTTAACCTCTGCTACAGTGATGAATTAACAATAGAACAATTCAATGCCCCAGTAATTACCAAATAGTGTGGACACGGGCACATTTTTCAGTGCCACCAGCTCTGTCTGTATAGGTGGCTTTCATGTGGAATCCTGGGGCTCCTTGCTCTTCCTAACTTTGTTTTCTGTGACGCAGATTAGATCTGCCACCCCATTACAGATTCATTTTCCTAATTTTTCATGTCTGCGCCGCGCCCCATCTGCACAGGCCTGATAATTGTGGGGACCAGCCCTGGTGATTAACATCAGCAGAATTAATTACGCCCGCCATTAAGGCTCCAGGTTGCACACAATGATCAAGAGAAATTAACTTTCTCCCAGGCCCCTAAATCATCTCACCTTCAAGTGGAGTGATGGCAGACAGACAGGCCAGAGTCCTGGACCTCCGGGCACCTTCTTATCCAAACACAAGGTGCATCCACAAGGAGGAGAGAACCAAGCGAGTTTGTGTCACTTACCCTGCCGTCTGTGGTGGGATGAGTGAGAGCGGCTCCGGGTCTGCTGACAAATGAACCTGGGCTGGAGCCATGGCCGTCCCAAACCAGGCCTGAGAGAGTCCCGCTCCAAGATGGACAGATGCTGAGGCGTCAGATCAACAAATACCATCCTCACTGCTCTCTGGAGGAGAGTGACAATGTGAGCACCACTTTGACACGTGTTTGGCACACTGCAGTTGTAGTGCTCGTCCTCTGATTTTCTTTAAGTTAAGTATAGTATATTTAGGGCTATAGTCTATGTATGTTGACTATCTTTAGTGTTGTAGGCATCACCCCTAATAATAAACTATGTCATGGAGTTCTCTGGAAGTGTAATTTCTCTGCCCAGGTGCATAATATCTGGTGAATAATTGTTAGTATATTCTAAAAGTTTGTCATTCAAAAATGAATCTAGCCTTTATGTGACTGTTCCCCACTTCAGTCCCAAAGTAGTAGGTTTCTTAAAAAGCACAAATAGTTGTATAGATCATGGTCATTCCATTGGAATGTCCTGTTACAGAGGTTTTTAAATATTTTATAAAACGTTTGTCAGTTTGGAAATACACCATGTGGACCTCTCACAAATAGGAAACTAACTAAACTAGTGTGTGTGGTATGCATGTGTGTTTTTTGACTTGTAATGTCTGTATGTTTTTCTGTTATATCACTCTATTACTGTAATGTTTTTTTAATCCATTACAAAGGTCTATGAAGAAATCAGTGGGGATAAAGAATGGATCAATGTATCGTACCTGAAAATATTTGTATGATGTGTTGCAGAAGAAAGTTTGTGGATTCCTGTAGGTTTCAGTTCATCAGGTTACCAGGAAAGAAGCCACTCAGTACGCACCTCTGGTCCAGATGTCTTGCCTTACACGTGTCAGACAATGGCCGCTAGTGCAGTCGGTAAGCAGCTCCTTGGGGGGAGACTGATGTGTTTGTAAGCTATGCTAATGGCACAGGCCCTTTGCCCCCGCAGCAGGAGAACAGTAGTAATGTCAGCCGCCGATAAGCAAATTGCGTTGCTATCATATTGACTTGTCAAGGTTAAGCAGTGTGAGCCAGAAGGGAGGAGGCGAAGGAAGCAAAGACTTGACAAGCGAGAGAGAAGCAGCAGTGTGAAGAAGGATATTGAGTTTGAGTGCAGTTTAAATTTCACGTGCGCGCTCTCTCTAAATATGGCACCCTGTTGTGATAGCGGTCACATGGACAGCCGCCCTGTTCAGATGGGAAGTCTTGGATCTCTGCTCGCATTTACTCTGATCTTATTTAGCGGCGCAAGATCTAATTAAATCCAAGTCTCCATAGAGTTTTTTGGCATCCATATTGTTTCAGGTTCTGAGGGATGACTTCGAGCAGACTTTGTGATTTCATGTTTTTGGTATTATGAAATTCTGATTGCCAGTATAGACTCCATAAACTAAAGGTAAAGGTAAGGGGATGTTTGTTGTCATACATTTATACAATGAAATTGCGAAGGTCAGATGAAAGGGCCAACCTGACCAGCATGCTTGGAGGTAGGGGAAACCGGAGCACGCGGAGCAGACACGGGTAGAACATTTAAACTTTTGGAAAGACTTTTTTACTCTTACTTGAGCAAAATAAGTTTAAAGTAACGTTACTCTTACTTGACTAAATATTTTTGGCTACTCCTCCCACCTCTGCCTATTGCAGCAGCTTCATCCTTTTCCCACATCCCGGGTTCAGCTCAGTCCTGCTGTAGCCGAACTGTCTCAGAGACAGCCAGTGAAGAGATGTCAGATACAAGACAAGAGTATTTTTGTGTAAACTTGGATAAAGTGACTTGAGCTTTAATTTTTGACCTAATCCTAAACACAAACATGAACAATACCAGTAAACTTGATGGAAGAGATGCTACAAGTGCAGAAAAAAGAGGGGAAAGCGCTCCAGTGCAGCCTGAGGTGGCTCCCATAGTGATTGTCACGATGCCTCGCTTTTGCTCTAATTAGCTGGAGCAGTTTTGCCTGAATTCAGTAGATAATCCCTGGATGATGTGCAGTCAGCATCTTTCCTTTCCCTAAAAGCACAAGAGGTGCAGTATCATCAGCTCCATCGTCTCCAGCTCTGCCTCCGGTTGATTTAATAAGGTTAAAAGACCAGTCAGCAATTACCCCCTGCTCATTGGAGGAACACTATCGCATTTAGTGCGGTAGACAAATGCCAGAAATTGTTCACAAAGAAGATGGTTGTATATATAGAATATATACAAATATAGACATCAGACATTTACAAATAAGAAGTAGTGGGAGGATGAATTTGAATAAAAACTGATTACAAGACTGGGTTGTCAGTGGCTCAGTGGTTTAAGCATTATGCCCATGGATTCAAAGATCAGCGATTCTATTCCTGGCTCTTATTGGTGCATACAGTTATTGCGCCCTTGGGCAAGACTCTTCCCTCACTTTGCCTATGTAGGAATGTGGAGTGTGAGAGAGTGATTGACAGACAGTGGTTGAACATTTCTGTTAGTCCACATCAAATTTGCCTTGGTTATTGAATGAATAATGTTTTTTATCATTGAAGAATCTCCGTTAAGTAGAATGAAACCTTTTTTTTTTGCTATATTATTTAGGCAAGAACCTATATATCATTACATATTTCTTAGCGGTAGCCGTAGAGAACAATCCATTCCATATAACAATAACACACAATGCCTTATTTTTCTAGTAACAATATGAAAACTGCTTATAATTAAACTGACTAGTTCTCTTTGTGTCCTCTTGAATCCCATTGGACCCATGTGCACACAATTTTTAAAGTAATTGCTGACTAGATTTTGCCATATGGTACCTATTTAGTGTCTTTAGCAATGTTATATAAACCCATCTGTTGCCAAATCAATGTGAAATCAGAATAGTATACTGAGTCTTTGTTATTTTTAGTTGAGGATGTAACATTACAACTTTGTATTTATAGATGATAGCTTATTTTTCTATTCAGTTGCTGGCACAGCCAAGTCAGCACCTCTACCTCCCATGTCCTTAGTAAACTTTCTTCCTCGCCAGTCCTCCCTGTGTTTGGTCTATCTCCTAATGGTCCAGCTGAGACTGTCCAGAGAGCGCCCGTCTTTGACATTTACTGCCTCTGCCGTTTGGAAACAGGTAAGCAGAGCACACCATCTACAAAGTGGTCCCCTTTGACACCAGCACACCACAAATCAGGTCTGAAGGCCGGGTCTGCACTCTCACACAGAGGTCCTTAAGAGTGGACCAAGAATGTGGCAGAACAAGCAGGCGTCTGGGACTTGTCTGGCACCGTGTACTTGGTTTTTACTCCGCTCAGCACAAGACCAAAGTCCGGGGAAGTGAAGGGGAAAGTTCAGGCCTGTCCCGCTGTCACCACATTTATCCCAATAGTGAAACTTGTATTAGGGTTAACACATGTCTGTGACTATTGTAAAATGTAGCTTTAATAATCATGGTCTAGGTCTTGTAGTTGTATTTTATCCAGCAATAAAAACACCTGCAACTAAAATAGTCTCTTTTGAAAGTCTTCAAAATCCATAACAGGAAAACGTCACAAGACCAAAACCCATTTGTTTGATTTTTAGGAAAGAAATACAACAAACTAGATTTTACATTCTAATATTATCCACCTTGCTCACACCCTTTTACCTTTCAGAACCAGTCCTGCTCGTCGGAGGTCAGGCCTCTCTTGAAATTAGTCCTGCTAGTTGAACTTATTAGATAATACTTCCTGTATTAGTGGTGCAGGGGTGATAGCAGGCAGATTTACAGCTCCCCTTAGCGGTGCAACTTGTGTGGCGCTAACTCTGCTCATTAAACAGAGGATGTCATCACTCCACGCCAGCGTTGCATGTTCCGTGTCACACATATCCCCCCATTGGCCCAGTGTCTGTCCACGTCCGTCCACAACATCCTCTAAATCTGTCACTGCCACCTGGAGAGGCCAAATGTGTTGGGACATTATACCTACACCTATACAAGACCCCCACAACCCCCCCCCCCCCCCCCCCCCTCCATGTGTGCGCGGACGGGCCCGGGACAGCTTGGTTTCTCCCCATATGGGCCGAGGTGCAGCACTGATGCTCATTACACACCCAACTTCTGTATCAGACCCGATAAGGGGAGCAGGGACAAGATAAGGAAGCAGCCGCAGCCAGATCCCAGAGATGAAAGTGGCGCTGAGACACTATCCAAGCATTTACTGGTCACCCCTCCTAAAAGTAACGCTAGAGCAAGAGCAACACAGTGTACTAAACTGCTATACTTTGACATTTGATCTTGTTGAAGAATAAACCATTACAAACATAATCATATTTATATCTGCAGGTTAACAATGATAATTATGTGTCTTTGCCCTCATGTGGATCTGAAATCAGTATTATTTACAAAATACTGCATCCTCTTAAATGTCCCCTATAGGCAAATCCACTTCTATAACAGCCACACACTGTATGTGTTTGTACTACTTTGCAGCGTGAAATACTTCACATTTATGTACATCTGATATGCCAGAGGTGTATATCTCACTTACTATCATTAAAAACACACACATTTCTCACCTCCCTAATTCCTTATCTTTATAAATGTGTAAGTCTTGAACTGGGTAGGTGGAATAAGAAGACTAAGATATCTTACTAGTTTTAATGTACTGTAGCTTAAACTTCATGACTGAGGCTCCCTCCAAAGTTTTCTTGGAGCATTGCAGGCACGTCTCCTTATTTTTTTATATTTAAGTTGTAACCATTGTCCTTTCTATACCTGTTTATTAAATTAATTTTCTTTTCAATTACAGCAAAATGTATTCAAGTTAATCATTTGAATAATTTATCAAACGGCTGAAATAAAACTATAGTGATCTACAGTTAATGATGACTGTAGCGATTCCTCTAATGGTTAAAAGTCTGTTGTGGATTTGGCTACAGGTTGACTTAGAAAATGACCCGTCCCAGCACTTGTTATTAACTACATTAGTTATTGACTCCTGGGACTATGATGGCCTTATGCTTATTGTTAATGGGATGTCATCGTCATTGATGTTGTGTATTTGACTGAGAGTATTGATTCGAATGTGTGTGCATCTACGTTTATGTTATGCCTATAAACTAATATTGGACCTGTAGGTGTGAAGCTCATCTTGCAGCCTCCTCATAACCATGCAGATCAAGTATCCAAACGCTGCCATTAGACAACATGTCCGCGGGAATATAGCCATTGCCTCTTGCCGCGACAGATTACTCCCCTCGTCGTGAGCGGTGCAATCATTCTGGGCGATACTAGGTGATAGTAAAGCGCAGGGGAGGGACATAAGGAAGAAGCCGGCCCCAAGATGGATGTGTGTTATTGTTTGTGGGATGACAGTGTGTTTCAATCAGGTCCTCGGTGCCCTAATCCCAGGTAGAGCTGTCCAAAGTGCTGAGTCAGGGCCTGCTCCATCGATCCATCACAGCGGGTTAGTGGTGGGCAGGTGTACTCCTCCGCTCCCCCGGGACCGAGGGAACACCTGCCCCGCGCTGCTCCAGTCTTCATCATCCCGCCATCCTTTTGTCTCCCTTCTGCCGCCAGCTCAACGTCGGGGCCACAAAAAAAAAGTGTGAAAGCAGCACTTTTCTGCTCGTTTGTCGCCCGTACACAAAAATTAGAGGAATGAGGAGAGATGGTTTTCCCTTGACTCCCACACCTATCCCCCTCCCTACCAAATACACCCAGGGGAGCATGTATGAATGGACTGCCCAGAAAGACCATTTTGAACAGTGGCAGAAACTAAAGTTGTAACTGAGTGACTATAGTATTCAGTAGTGTTAAGATGACGAACAAAAATACTGTAGTATCATACATTTTCCTAAGACGGCATCCGCATGAGTGTTTTTTTTTGAAGATAGTATAGACATTTCCCATATTGTACAGGTCATATCAGTGTAACTAATAGGAAACTTGCCTTAGATAATTAATTAAATAGAAATTTGATCAAGAAGGAACTCCATGCTGTACACATTTTTCGTGGCATCGTTGCACTTATATGTTGCCTTTTTTTGTTTTGCTTGAAATAATTTTCATGACTTGTCAAGTAGTAGGAAGATTATTCCTCATTGAAGAAACAGCGGAAGCTGTCAAAATCCTTAATAACTATTTTTGCTCAATATGTCGACTTCCTTTAGCGATGATATTGAATTATTAATACGGTAAAGCAGAGTTTATCCTCCACCCAGCTACTGTAGTCCCCAAATCTTCATTTTATTAGACAGTGCGATAAGAGAATGAATACTGTGCTCTTATAATAACTGCAGTGCTGTTCTTATTGCATGTGAGCCGCTCCAGTGAGGGGCCACAGCCTGTGCTTCTGCTGCAGGCAGTCAATTAGTGCCAGAGGGAAACACAGCTCTCTCTGTAGCCCTGCGCCCAGGAGCTGTAAATAAAGCTTTTATTACACTCACTATCTGTGCCTCTTCCCTCACATCAATAGGCACTGGGCTGTTTCCGAGCATAATCACTGCTCTACTTCCACTCAATCTGAGGCTCAGGGAAGGTCATGGTCATTGTTTTAACCGAAGTGATTAGCAAAAGTGGATCACACTCATATATTTGAATCATATTTTAGGTATTTTTCATATAGTGAAGAAAATGTAGCACTGCATTCAAAATTCAGTGTGAGTATATTCAAAGTGAGTATAATCATCCTTTTGAATATCCCAGTGACGTAAAAGCATAGTTTAATGGAATGGTGGAATTTGTTACGTGATAGTGGAATATCACGTAACAAATACAAACATATAAAGATCGCTGATTGCAAATGGTCAATTAGCTGGAATCTGAAATTCTTCAAATGCTTACCAGAACATAGGTTTGATGTGGTTTTTTTTCAATTGTAATTTGCATATGGCTACTGTGCGAATATTACAATTGCTGTATTGATCTTAATTGTTCATGTGTGAAGTTATGTTTTGTTTATGCCATTTATTGTATTCTCAATGATGCTCTTGTGTCTCTTTATCTTATATCCTTGAATTGATTTATTCAATCCCACAGACTCAAATCACAAGACAGTGTAGATTTTAAATTACGATAGAGATAAAACTGTCTCGAAACCATAAAGTATATTTTATTTTTTCCCATAAAGCTAAAAATCTAAAACCCCCTTGAGTTCCTGGTGACAAACCTAATTCGGTGTCATGTTTTCTATCAAGTGCAGACACACATGTCAGAGCCAGCACAACACTAACCAACCATAGCTCCTGTAAATCCAATGCTGATTCTATTTTTATTCTCTGATTTACACCCAGTTTCCTTGATGTGAGTGAACAGGAAACAGATGTGAGGAATTGTTCTTTCCCTTCAAATTCCATAGAGACACATTGTAGCCGTCAGTGATGTGTGAGCGTGGCTTTGTACTTGCATGTGAAAAGGTAGTTGACGGCAACTTAATTGACTCTCTGGCTTCCCTACTATGAATGTACATTTCCTGCTCATAGTTTCCACTTGCGTAGATCCGTGCGCCCAGAGGTGGCTTATGGCTGCCATCTTTCCCTAATGGAGCCGTGGAGGCGAGGGGGCAACCGCATCAGAGCAAGGCCAAGCCAAAACTGCCCCGGCCCACCGGCATCGAGGTGAGGGTCTGTCAGGAACCTTTCAGCCATTAAATATTTCAAGGACACAATAACAAGACACAGTTGCAATATAGGCTTATTTTTCAGCAAGTTACAGATAGGGCCTTACATTTGCCTATAACAATTTAGAAGCACTGCCATGAAGTAAGATAACTAGGCACTAATATAGGGCATAGAGTTAGGGGAATGGGGAATGGGGTGAGGCGTGCATTCAGGAATAGTTTGACATTTATGTGAATTTTCAAATTGTGGCCTTGTTTCCTTTTCATGGACCATGGTGCCATCTAGAGGATTCATTCAGTTACAGCATATGCTTTTAAAGTGAAGAAAATGGGCAACATTATCTATGATTTGGTTAAAACCAATCAATTAATATAGCAGAAAGCAAAATTGTGTACATCTCACTTTGGTTTGATAAGGGGTCAAAAGTTAGATGTATGTCATCCCTCACTTCTTTCATTACTTGTCGCCACATGACTTCTCCCGTTGCAAAGATTTACTGTACAGAAATTTTTTGCTGACACAGTCCTCAGCCGTTCCGTTGCAGATTAATGGCAAACCATAATTTGGAGGTGTAAAATGGGTATAAAACCTGTATTAATTATTTAATCATGCCTCTAAGTGCTGCCTTTGAGCGCGCGCAAGGATGTCATCCTCCTCTATTTCAGGAGATCTTTATATCACTCATTTGTCATGGGCTAAAATTACAATCAGACTGACCAAAGCTCTGCATTGTAAATCAGTGCAAATCGCGACTGTTTTATGGTGGTCATTAACTATTCATTTTTTACAGCATTTGTTGTAAATGTATTCCTAATTGCGTTTAAATCCTGTTTCTCTGCTTAGTTAAAAGCCATATAAACTAGCAAATATGGGCAAATGGAAAACTATTAGGGGCTAAACAGTAAAATATTACCATGTGCACTTATTAAGTATCTTTTCCTGTGTACTTGTGGGAATGTCCATAGCTGCTAGCTTTGTGCGGTAACTGTGATGTATTTTGGTGTCAGGGGGCAGCTACAGAGACTGAGGCATGTGATCAACCATCGAGCAAACATGTGTCCTGAGGAGGTGAACCAAGGAGCATCCATCAAACTACCACTGCGTGAGAGATACTGCACTTCACTGTATAAGGCCGAAGTACGCTTTATTATTAGCTGGGTGTTCTGTCCCAATTATGTGTATAGTTTATAATTTCAAGGTATATCAGATGCACCACTGGAACAAACATTAGTAATGATATTCATGTCATCTTAAAGGCAGGTGAGATGACAGGTCATAGGTTTGCAACAAAGCAACAAATCAAGATCTATTTAATTTAACATTTACTTTCGTACTTCATTTACTCAGGGACTAATCTCCAAATCTTCAGCCAAGATCTCGGTAAAGATACTTAATGGGAGGATTAGCATATACTGTCCGATGGACTCCTCAAAGCCCCAGTTAGTCCAGGAATCAATCTTTTTTGCTTTGAATTTGAGGTGCGAATCTTAACAGTTATATTAAAAGCAAAATGTGGGATTGATGGTTTTTTTTGTATGTAGTGGGCAGTAGGGCAGGGTGATGTGGCCTAATATCTATATCACGATATAAAAAAGAAATATTACGATAACGATATTTTTGACAATATAATTGACAATGGATCAATTACTTCAAAATCCCAGCCTTATGCCTATTGGGAAGATTAATTCATTGATATTTTATTCTTTTTTTTTCAACGGCATACTAATTTCCTCGCAAATATGATCTACTCAAGCAGTTTACATCCTTCATTTCATTTTACTTTTTAAGTACCTGTCCCTGTGTTCTACAGTCAGTGTTGCTGCTCTGATGGAGCTGAACGTAACATAAATTATATCATGTCCACAACGATATCAAAAAATTACAATGATATCAAAAACTTATATCGCGATAACGATATGCGATACGATATGGCCCACCGCTAATGGGCAGTGGCACATATATTGCGGTAGGTCTGTTTTGTAATTGTCATATAGGCCATATACCAGAAATCCAGTATTCACTTACATAAATTAAACAGGAGATGTCAAGAAAGGTTTGTTCATTTACGCTCACTCTAAACCTGAACAAGACCAGTAAAATCAATATTACAGTATTTGGCTGTTCACAAAGCTGCAACATGCTACTATTGTTGAGTGCCTCTACTCAAATGCAGTGAGGGCAGTGGGATAAATTGAGCAAAACACTGACTGGCCAGACCGTGCTGGCTTCATAAATTCACAACATTAATAGTGTCAGAAAAACATTAGCCTTTTTATTGGGGCTGTATTTTGCTCACTCTCAACAATAAAGTTAATGACAGACATTGTCTTAACCATAAAACAGTCATATATTTGGAGATACCGGTCAGCTTCAACAAGGTGTAGTCACATCTGGCTCATTCATCATACTTGTCCAAGCAAGTATTTGTCAGAGCTACACAATACAAATCACGTTCTGGCATAGACAGTGGTGCAGAGAAATAGAGAGTAGACTCATTTGTCTATGTGCACTTAGAGATTTTTAATTTGACCAGTGTAGGCCGATTATGTGCTTCTCTGAATTGATCCTTAATAAAATATGACAGAAGAGGGAAAAGAACTGCAAAGACCTAGATGTCAATTTGAAGAATCAACCAAAAGGTGGCGCAAATGGGTCGCTCATTTTTACATCACCACAAAACAGACTGCAAAGCTGTTATCGAAGTAGGAATTTTAAAGGATATTTTTATTTTTTATTGCAACTCTGAATGACTAAAAAAAGACGGTCTATTAGGCTTATTTACTTTGAACTACAGATTATTTACCTGTTCTGTTCAATTCTGTAAGATAGTGCCAACATCATTGTAATACTAAAATGAATGGTCAAACCTTCAAGACCTATTCATTTTAGATTGGTTACTTAGATTGGTTGTTTAATTTAGGTCACTGGAACATAATTTTGGCTTATAGCCTTAAAAATATTTATATTACTATAAATATTAATTTTAACATTAAATATAATTTAAGTTGAGTACTTATAGTAAAACGTATAGTGCTTTGTTTTTAACTCTGTAGCACTTTGACATTTTGTCCAAAATGTAAAGTGTGTTACAAATAAAATGTATTATTATTATTATTATTATTATTATTATTATTATTATTATTATTATTATTATTACTATAAAGAAAGAAAAGATATGGGCCTGCCCTACATTACTCTCTTTTAAATACAAAAATAATACAATTATAAAACAACACTTACCCAAGGTCTCACATTTCTCTCACATTAAAAAAAAAAGATTATATTTCGTGAAAACCCCAATCCACAAGGGGCGGTGTTGCTGCGTATGTTTTGACGCATTGACGCCCCTGAAGAAGACGTCCGAATTCGCGTCAAAATGGAGGTGAGATTTTCTTGTGTGCAGACTTGCAGAATAACTCCTAATTCTACATTACTTTTATTTATTTATTTGCGTTGTAGTGGTTAGCAACTTAATAATGTAGTTACTAAGTCGTTGCGTTATTGTGTTAACGGAGTATTTTAGTTTTTTCTCGGTAGCTTACTCGTGTTAGCGTACAGCGTAGCCTACAGAGTTAATGCATACGTCGTACACAATTTGTTTGCAATAAAATTTAAATTTTCCCAATGTGGCATTACCTCATAACACTCCCATTAACCATTAGGTCTACTTTGATTTAATTTTGGCAGCATGAGCACCAGAAGACTGCCTGACACATTGTGTTAATTTTATGCACGTCTTGAATGCATGATAGAGCTCTGTTGTCTAATGACAGATTGACGCCTATTTTATTATCTTGCAGAATCCTGATAATAGGGAGCCCGAGCAGGTCCGGAAACTCTTCATTGGTGGATTAAGCTTTGAAACCACAGAAGACTCTCTGCGAGCCCATTTTGAAAAATGGGGGACACTCACAGATTGTGTGGTATGTGTTTTAATATCTACGCTGTGCGTGTCGGCTCAATAGTATTTTTTTTTTTTTTTTTTTACAAACTGATGTCTTTTATTTCTCCATGTCCACATCATGTTTTAGGTTATGAGAGACTCTGACAGTCGGCGCTCCCGCGGGTTTGGGTTTGTTACCTACTCTTCTGTGGGTGAAGTTGATGAAGCCATGAGAAACCGACCCCATAAGCTGGATGGCAGAGCTGTTGAATGCAAAAGGGCTGTGCCCAGAGAGGTGAGCAAAAATGCATTTTATTATCATTGATTTTACAGGCTACAATGGAGTAAACCATTCACTATTTTTGCAGGATTCTAATAAACCTGGTGCACATTTGACAGTGAAGAAAATCTTTGTTGGCGGTATAAAGGAAGATACTGAGGAGCAGCACATTCGGGATTACTTTGAAAGATATGGAAAGATCGAAAGCATTGAAATAATGGAAGAACGCTCCACAGGAAAAAAGAGGGGATTTGGCTTTGTTACTTTTGATGACCATGACACTGTTGACAAAATTGTTGGTACGTTGTATAGACTACTTGGGCACATACAATACAGTGTTTTGTACTAATTGCTTGATCTCTCTCCATGTAAAGCTCAGAAATATCATACAATCAACTCCCACAATTGTGAGGTCCGAAAAGCGCTCTCAAAGCAGGAAATGAATTCTATGTCAAATTTCAGAGGTATGAATTGTGCTTCGATTGCAATCACTGGTTTTTAGCTTTCTTTCCTTCACAGTCCAATATATCTTTTCAGGTAGAAGTGACCGATACGGAGGGAGAGGAGGGAATTATAGTGGTGGTGGTAGTAGTAGTGGTGGAGGTGGGGGCAGCTTTGGCAGGAGTGAGTACTTTTTATTTATTATTTTTAAGATGTCTACAGATTTGAAAAAAATGCTTTGAGTGTTATTGAAGTCACACAAGAAAATGTTGGCATTGTATGACTGTCTTGAATAATCTTTTGATGATCTTTTGATCATTATAATAAGACTTGGTCTTGTAGCATGTGTGACTGCATTTGCTATTGAAAGTGTGATTAGTTGAATTAACTTGTTTGTTTTTTAAGGTGGTGGTTATAGTGGTGGGCGTGGAGGGTATGATGATTATGACAATGGTAAGCTAGTGTAGCTGAAAAAGTGAAATTACCCTTTGTGACATACTGAAGCCTTTAATGTGGATTTTTGTAGGCCCAGGTGGCAATTATGGTGGTGGATTTGGAGGAGGATACGGGGGCAGCATGTCTGGGCCAGGATATGGAAACCAAGGTGGTGGATACGGGGGAGGTGGAAGTGGAGGCTATGGGGATGGGGGTAAGCCTTTTAAACTCAAAAGAACAAAGATGTATGTTTGTTTTTTCACAAGGTTGATTTTTAATAATATGCTCCCCAGGATATGGCGGAGGCGGCAATTACAATGACTTTGGGAATTATGGAGGGCAGCAATCCAATTATGGGCCCATGAAGGGAAACTATGGTGGCCGCAATTCAGATGCCCCATATGGGGGTACGTTTCAATATGATATATTGCATGTTGTACATGCAACTAAAATTACATGTTCACGCTAATACAGTACCCTTGACTTGTTCACTGCAGGCAGTTATGGCTCTGGCCGTGGTGGGAGCAGCTACAACTCACGGCGATATTAATTATATCATGGTTTGGTAAGTTTTTAACAGTTGCACAACACTTTCGCAGTACAGTACAGCATTAAGCGTATGAAAAGTAAAAAAAATAACAATCTCTTTTATCCTGTATCCATTCAACAGGCCTCAGTTCTTAGCAGGAGAGAGAGAGAGGAAAGCTGCAGGGTACTTTGAGTCATCTGAAAGCATAAGGAGCAGACAGCAGTCAGACATTACTGCAGCTTAAAGACTGTAACCCAAAACATGAGCCTAGATTATCCTCTACTCTAAATGTGTTAGATGTTTCACTGAACATTTTTCCCTTCTGTGCGTCATAAGTTGTGTGTATTGTGCCTATGGTATTGGATCTTTTTTTTGTATTTAAAGCCAGTTCTTACTGTCTTAATGTTTTTATATGGATAGTTCCTTCTAGTTACATATTGTCTTGCTGAGCATTTTATCAAGCCTTCAACTCAGCTAGAATTACTCACTTTACCACATTTTCAATTTATTATGATAACTCGATTGCAAGTGTCAAGTGTATATTAATTTTTTGTATGTGACAAAGCACAGTGTAAAATCCTTTATAGCAGTTGAAACAACTTAAAGAAGTGTGATGCAGCATCGAGGAACTTTTTGATACATGTCTTGTTCTGAGCAAAGTAATAGATTGTTTGAGTTATTTGATTAGTATAAACGATTGAATAAAGTTGTGTAGTGAAGTGCAGCAAGGTCCAGTGCTTTATTTAGTAAAAAATGCTTGTTTCTCATGGAACATAGCATAGAATTTGGAACACTCCTCCTTTCTATCTAGGTACCAGGACATGAATATCTGTAGAACAAGGCATCACGGACTTTATTAACACATAGACTTAAGCAGCCAGAAGGAGCAGCAGTTGGGCACTCGGCATCGCTAGTGTTGAAGATTGCACATGACTTTCAGACAGAACATCTCCAGCCCCAGCACAGAGGACCAGTCAGCATTTTGAAAGACAGAAAGGACAAAGACAGCAACCAGCACAACGCCAATGGAGAAGGCTTGCAGTTTCTTGCTGGTAGTGAGCGTCTATTCTCACAAGGCAGCTGCTTTTAGCGAAGAAAGACTAGTCCGTGGACACATTGAGATTAGCTTGAGAAGTTGCAAGTACAGTCAATGCTGATCAGAAGATGGAAAAGGTAAGAATAACCGCTTTGCTTGATTTTCAGATTTGGAAAGAAGAGTTCTCTTTTTGCTGAGGAAGTGATAACATGGAAGGTACTGGATGGGTAAGATTTTACAAAATTACAGTACTAGACTGTCTGGTGCTACTGTATATTACATCAACGTATTTTACACCCAACATATCCAAAGCAACTTTTCTGGTACACATTTAATGCAAGGATTAACATCATTACGTTTTTAGAATTGGTTGTTATAAACATGATGATGCCAGGCAGTCAAGTGGTTTGCTCTGGTAACTCCAGAATGATTCGTAGAATGTTTTTAATCCAATGTTATGAATTTAGATGAAATGGAGCCTTAAGAAAAATACAAAAGAGTGAATTCTAAAGATACAAAAGGTTTTATTGTCATATGTATCGAAATGTTCATTTCACTCAAATTAATGGATTAATGGATAATTTGAAATGAGACCTATGCTGAGGATGAACAAGGGAATTGAGGATGTTCAAATTGTTCTGCAGGTGTGGACTTGGAAGTCATGACTTGGTGCTTGAGTCAGACTTGTAATTTGATGACTTGACTTGAATAAATATAGCATCCCCAAGACTGTAAAGATGTTAAGTAGTATTGGGAGAAAAATGTGTACAAATCTGATTGAGGTTGCCGTTATAGGCTTGAACTTCAAAGCATTGGACTTGAACCTAATTTGAACCTGCGAGTCACTGACTTGGACGTGCAAAACAAGGACTTGCTCCCACCTCTGACTGCAAGTTGAGTGTTAAACTGCATATATTTTAATCTATTTGAATAAAATTAATTTATAATTACAGAACCCCAATATTGTCATGGTTTTTAGGGTCAATTGCACACTGAGTATAGAATGTTGCAAAAATATTGCATGAGATCTAATATTTTGGGACCTGTATCATTTACTCAATTCCTCCCCTTCAACTGTAGGAGCCTGGTTACCTTATATAACCCAACTCCTTATCAGGTTGGCTACATGCCATAATGGCTGTGAAACATTTTTACAAGGTAGTGTTGATAAAGGTCATCGGTATGTTTCAAAAAAGATGTAAACTTTCCTAAACCCTAAAAAAGAACTCTGCAACGAGGAAGCGAAGGTGTCAGGTATTGCAGAAAGCCCTGCCCCTGATGTAATTTCATCCCTCATTTATTGTATAGTATGCAACTAAGTTTTTGTGTAATTCCAAAAGTGACCATGTTTAACTAGTTTTATATCTTTTCCAATCTAACCTGAGTTGGTACCTGTAAACCTGTTTGCTCTGAGGTAGCGAGCATGGCATTGAAAGGGTAGTGTTTGTGTGTGAAAGTGCATTTACAGCACCGTGGTTACATAAGCCTATTTGCTGCTACCCGCACCAGTCACGTTTGC
This sequence comes from Neogobius melanostomus, assembly GCA_007210695.1. Taxonomy (NCBI): domain Eukaryota; kingdom Metazoa; phylum Chordata; class Actinopteri; order Gobiiformes; family Gobiidae; genus Neogobius; species Neogobius melanostomus. The sequence goes on from VHKM01000048.1 coordinate 347,459, forward strand.
ATCTACTGTGTGGGAGGGCTTCTGTAATGTTGTCATCTAATGGGTGTGGTTTCTTTTGTATGGTAGTTTTTTCCATAAACACTGTGCAGTATTAAAAGATTTGGGTTACTCTGAAAAAAGGGGAACAAAATCGTCTTGGCTTTAATAAGTTCAGAGCAGATTGTAAAATGTGTGAGAGCAATGGCACTTTTGTTTAAACACAAATAGCTCTTTATGTTCCTTAAACCTCTATGGTATGGCACTAAAGTTGAACTGGCTTGAACATATGGAATGTTATGTAACCCTTCCCAACTCGTCCACATGGTTTACATTTCATGAAAGCGGCACAAAGCAACATAATGTTCCATTTTATAAAACAAGGCCAACTAGCAGTACAATAGTTTATTGAAAATAAATCAGACTTAAAAAAGGCAAGGAAATTCATGTTAAATCATGAATAAAATGATTGACAGAACAGAGAAATATATACAAATAAAAATATTTACAGTACAAACTCAAAATCTGATGCAAAAGAGAGTAATATATTTACATATAAGGTATAAATCATGTATTGTAAAATAAGTAATATAAAAAATATTAATAAGCAGGAACCACTCACAAAGCAAGAAATAGTCGTTTTGCCTAAATACTGCATTTTAAGCTGCAGAGCTAAGTAGTTGCATAGTGTTAAAATGTTAAAGCAGTATCAAGTTACTTGAGCGATTGTTGGTTGTCTTTGTATTTAAAAGTCTTTTTGATGCGAGGAACAAGAAAGATGCTGCCATCAGTGGACTGCTGCAGCGAGTAGTCGGAGGGGGAGTAGGCATTCCCCTTTTCATCCTTCAGTAAACTGAAGACCTCCAGGTAAAGGCTGTGGAGCTGCTGCTTCATCTCTTTCAGATTCACCAGGTTCTCGCTCTTCTCACTGAGCAAGCGCTCCTTGTCTTCTTTGAGAGAATCCAGGTCACTTTCCAGCCCCACAATGCTTTCCATTTTGCGCTTTCGGCAGTTTTGGGCAGCTACCTTGTTCTTTCCTCGGCGGCGGATATCTCGGACCAGAGCCAACTGAGCTTCATTCAGTTGGTGCTTTGACATGAGCTCATTAAAGTCATCCACAGGTAAATTGATTATCATGTCGACTGTGAAAGGGATTTTGAGGGACTTGGCCCTCTGCTCGTCTCTAGTGAGACGCACATCAGAGCGCTTCTTTAGCTTGTCTTTAATGAAGGGACTTCTGTTGTGGCCATTCTCTTCAGCTGGCTTGGTTCTTAGCTTTTTGGGATTTTTTGCATGCTGATTTGATGATTGATTATGTGAAACGGAAATTGAACCTGCTGGCAAAACATCTGGTGTAAAATTTAATGAAAACATCTCTGAGTAGTCTGAATGTGCACTCCCAGGGTTGTAATCCATCTCGTCCAAGTCTGAATCACTGTAGCCATCACCACAGATTGATTTATCAGGTGAACTTGCATTCGAACTTGCGTTTGGACTTGTATTTGATATGCCAGAGTCAGAGTCCGGCATGTCCATCGTAACGCCAGGTTTGTCTCTGTCAAACGCTTCTCCTGGTGACAGACTATACAGATCCATTGTTGTAAATGGTGGATTGTTTGGGACACTAGACATGTTACTTTCATATTCATCACAACCACTGCTCTCAGTAACCACATTCTCTGGATAAAACATGCTGCATAAATCTTCAGGTTTAGCTGTATAGCTGGCTGGAGCCTCCACCTGGTTTAGATTGTCTGAAGGAAGGGCATTGGGGGTGACTGCATTAAACGTGTTCAGATATCCAGCGGGACTAGCATCATCTGCACTCTCTGACATGGGGTAGTAAGTATAATTTGGATTCTGTACTTCTGAGCTGTTGGGATAGATGGTAGTCGTCAGTGTGTCCTCCATTTGCATGTGCATGCATTCCTGTGTAAAACAGCAAAGTGTGATATTACATAGTCAGTCATGAAGACATGTACTGCTGTCTTGCAAATATGCATTCTCTATGGTTTACACAAACTCATTAAGAAGTTTGATTGCCGGCAATGTACTGCCTTACGTATCCAAAAGTCACTAATATTTGACTTACTCACAATGAAGACGGAGTGACAAAAGGTAAATAAGACAACTTTTACAAATTGTTACTCTAATATTTCATATTTCATCCCCTCTCGTTATTACATTTAAACAATTATAAACTTAACAGAATTTACTGCACACACCTGCTTCCACACACACAAGAGCCAAATCCCACACTCAAACAAAAAGCATTTGTCCTGAAAGCTGGGCTCCAGCCGTTCATGCATTCTTTGGGTATTTGTAACGGCGTGCAAACTATGACTCCATTGATGCGGTGGAATCCATGCAATACCTGCAGCTCAGGGAGAGACAAAAGCTCCATCCACGCTTGTTCCAAATCTGTGGACATCCTTTGTGGTGGCAGTTGGACTGGGGAAGGTGCGGTGGGCAGCAGAGGCTGCTGCTCAGGAGACATCACACTGCTGTTGGGTGAAATGTCACCAGAGCACAGGCTCACAGAAGTATTCTGTAAGTAAAACAAGTGAGCATGTTTGCTGTTATTGCAAATAGAAAAACTAATGTCATGTTTACCTCTGTTTCCTCTACAGGAAATGTTTCTGCCAGTAGCTGCAAGCACTCATCAAACGATATGATGGCATTGTTCTCTTCAATAAAGGTGAGATTCTGTAATTATAATAAGGTTGTTCAGATCTACATTATTTAAAAGGAGCACAAACATCTAACACAAGCGTTAGCCTGTCTCCATTATGTACACCGATGCAAAACTGCAGACCCACCTGTGCGTCTGTAATGGCACAGGATGGGGTGGTTACCTAGCTACAGCAGCCTAAGCCTATCAAGCATAGTGGGAGTGGTCTAGCCGTGACATGAGTAATGATGCTTTTGTGCACGTACCTGTGTAACCTCCAGAGGTGTGTCGGCCGATTGCAGCGGGGTGTTGGGCACTGGGCGGGGTATGTACTCTCCTGTCTCCTCGTCCAGCTGGAGCTGTGCCAGCAGGGCCTTCTCTTGCTCCTGAAGCAGATGGATTCTCTTCTGCTCCTCCAGCTCACGCTGCCTCTGAAGCTCATATTCCTTCTGCCGATGGTTATAGTCAAACACCTCACGTCTTGCACCCAGATCAATGTCCTGCTTCCACAGGATGTCAATGAGGTCCATGTCCTGTGAAAATACAAACACGGTCATGTACGTACTAATTTATAAAAATGGTAGCCAAAATGCCGGCCTGTTGTAAGTCTTGGGAGCTACTACTGCCCCATTCCTGCCACAGTATCAGTGCACTGACAAGACCGGCAATAATGTCGAGTAGCAGGCATGGCATGAATAATGGATATACTTCTCTATTTCTTTATACAACCATGGCCCCGACACAACCAGACAATCACCTTACCTGCTACTTGTCAACTCTGAGCCAAGTTGCAGTTACCAGCATCTGATAAGGCAAGGTGTAACTCCCACCAGTTCCATCCAAAGTGAAACTGCTCCAGTTGCCCTGGAGTATTAAGCAAGGATCTGCTTGTTGCTAATCCTATATTTGAGCAGACTTCCAGAGGCTGGTTAATTGGTAAGAGCATTATTCCACAATCTCGGCTCTGATCAGTGCCTAAGTTTGAAAGCATTTTGTGTCTTACTGTATAAAACATTCACACTATAGACACAATTTGTAAATGTTATTTTGCTTTTAGAATTTTTCTGAATCTATAAAACTTTATTTATCCACTAACAGCAAAGTCTTAAGCTACATGAGCCTATATTTTCATTAAAAGAAAACTTTCATAGAGGTTTGAGATGTTGCATAAAGCCAAGATCCTTCCTCAGTGTGTCAGAGCATGTGACTTGTTTGTTCCTCAGATCTGTTATAAACAGAACTAATGGACTAATACTCATGACACTGCCTGGAGGAAGTTGAGGGGAAACTGCCCACAAAAACAACTGAAAGGAGAACAATATACAAAAAAAAACACATGAAACCTGGTAAAAGTTGCTTGAGTTACTAGTTTAAATCTAGGCTAATAACGACCTACAAGAACAGTCTGTTGACGCTTACTTCAATTGTAGCCCTTCAGAAATAAAAAGCCACAAATCCGTTGTACCTCAGTGTTGCATCAGAGCTGCGGTTGCTGGAGGATTACATGTTACTGAGGCTGCCTACTATAAATCATCACCCACGGAGAGGTGCACACAAGCAAACATTAGGGCTGTCGTGGGAATGAGGAAGTCTCCTTAAAATGTCTGAGCACACTTCTTGAGGTCATCTATTTCCAAACATAAAAACCCCACACTACTTTACGTGCTGGTCACACCTCATAAGCCTATCGGGCAAGTAATACAGGTCTTCTAGAAAAACAAATGACAGCGGTAATACCCATAAAAAGGAGTTGGACCATTGATCTCTCTCTTCATTGGAATAATGAATGGTTATATATGGGCCCACTATAACTCATTTACAAATAATAAGGCGTATCAAGTGTTGTAGAAAAGGGATGTGTCATAAAGTTATCAGTAAGCAGGGTCAAGCACCAGGTATAAATCTCACATTAAACAAATATGGCGCATAGTGTGCCTGTATGGTATCACAATAGAAAACAAAAGAGTAGTAATCCACCTCGTTTTATCGAAAGTATTCTAGCCCTGGTGATTAGAGACATTAGGTCAAAGAGTAAGTATGTGTACTTTTTGGAGTTGTCCATTTACTACTCTGAAGTTGATCACAAGAGGGCCTCAGACCTGGCTCTCTCATCACAAGCCACTGGTCATCCACCCTTGACCACGGATGATGAAACCCAGCGGCAAGTGTTCCAAAACAACGTGATCACTCAGCCGTGGACCACCAGTGACCCCCCCGCATATGACAAGTGAAACTAAACATACTGTATGTCCACTAGGCCACATATTCACTGCTTCATGTCTCATTATTTTCTAGAGTGTCACAGAAAACATGTTTAGATTCCTTTCCCGAACCAGAAACTCGACATAAACACATTAAGTTGAATGAATATGGTTTGATTGTATGGTGAATCGAACTTTTAAGAAATCATTAATGGTTACAAACCTGTCTGTGGCAGATAAGATGATCACATGCTTGGGGAAAGGGAGGGGTATAACTGAAGTAGTTATGAGAACATGGTAAGCTTTCTGTGCCCACACTGATTAAAATAGTGTAACGTACAGCATTATACAATATTTTAGTGACTCAATAGATGGGTGAATAACACAGCTAAAAACTTTATTGGTTCAAGATACAAGTCGCCAGAGAAGAGCAGTTCGCTTTGCCACCTTTAAATGCTGTGTTACAGAAATTGTTACAATGTAACTACAATTTTATTCACTGAAGATGTTATGACGCGTCGAATATCGGAGAAAAGTAGCCTCTTTCCCCTCGAGTCTGAACTTCAAATGCAAGTGTCAACGACAACGTCAATGTCAGGTGAAGAGTCTGGCTTTCAGTTTTATCAGACAGCCAGAGGTATTTACCTGTTGACTGGGATGCAGCGCCTCCATTTCCATCATCAGGGAGCCTGGTCTGTGACAAAATAAAGTCCTCGACGTCAATGTGTGTTTAATCCACCAAAACACGAAAATGATCCCACGCAGTTATACAAGTCCTTCCGAGCAGTTATTTGCTTCCTCTAATCTGACGATCATTACGGAAATGAAAGCTCCACCCCCTAGTGGCGGTGTCAGGAACGCCCCTCTGCACCGACCAATGAGGCAGGGTGGGAATGCGCGTGCGCACCAAGAATGCCTGTTTATGGATGGGCTTGTGAGGGATATTAGTCCTTTACAACTTTATATTCAGTTAATGATCTGGTGTATTGTAACAACATTACTTTGCTGTTTTTTGCAGAAACCCGCCATAGATTAGTATGAAAACGTCCCAGCACGTGGCGTTTGATCAACATGTTTGATTTGGTGTCTAGTGCCCCCTGCTGGGTAATAGAAGTCAGTAGGATGTGAAGTTGAGAAAACCATGAGGCCCCAGTGTTCCCTTTATCAATAAATGAATGACAACATTTCCACCCCAGACTATAAGAATATAGTTCGACCTATTGGTAGCCCTAGCTGCGTGTCTAGTTGCAATGGCTGTGAGTAGAATATATGTTCAGTTTTCAGATCATGTGTGATATAAGACAGACCACAGCTTTCAGAAAGTAAATATGGGCTAACATTTCTGTGACTGCTTTAAATATGTAACTGGACAGACTTTGAAGCAAAAGGTATGTGCTTACACTGTCTTCACAGCTGGATGGTGTTTATGATGCATGAGGTGTAGGCCTACTGTCTAGACTTCAATGTTGCATATAAAAATAGCCTACTACATATTCCTCCATTTGAGCATTAAAACAAACGAAACAATCAAAATAGTAGACTACAGTCGTGGCGTAGCTGAGTAGCAGGAAATTTACCAGTAAAATACACTTAGTCCTGGCTTTAACACTCATCTGTAAAGGACTTAACACTTAAGTGCGCAGCCCACTGTGCCACTGCGCGAAATTGCACTAAAAACCTCTTTCCCCCCTCAAGCGCGCTCCTGAAACGCGTTCACGTTTGGCAGCTCCACGTCGACATTCTTCCAGCTGCATATAGTGAACTGCACAGGACTGGGGAAGAAAAGGTAAAAGCGGCCGTAGCCACCTTACGAATGGAGCACTGCATGTCCATGGACTACCGCAGTGAATCTGACGTTTGCACTGGCTATCGAGTATTTGTCTGGAAATTGCCTTCTGCTTTAAATGATATCTACTCTAGCATATTGCCCCTCGTGTCTAAATGCATCTTGCCCCTTGCGCCTGCCTACATTACACCAGGTACAGTATGACATAACTTTCTTCTTATTTTAATCTTACAACTTCATCAAGACTAGCCTATCAATTTGCAACTGTTGGAACTTGTATTGTTTCATGTTTTTAAGTGGTATTCACTTGCTGTGTGTAGCAGTTCAAGCTTAATCTCTAAACTGTCAAAACTTTGCAACAAGTATCTTTTGTTGCAATGGTTTTGAACATTTTGCTGTACAGAGCATTATAGCATAGGCTATAATGCTCTATACAGCAAAATATTCAAAATGATTAGTTACTAATGATTAGTGGATCAAGTTATTAAGATCAACAGATGCTATTCTAAATCCTAAAGATAGATCCCTCAAATGCAGATTAGGCATAGTTTTGCCAGTTTATGATAAAATATACTGTAGAATACCATACCAATGTAACTGGTCCATAAAATGAAAAGTGAATAAATACCCCATGGGCTGCACGCAGGTTTCAAAAGCGTAGTGTCATAATAATACTTTGCATTATGATTCAGTGGATAACATGACAATATGTAAGATGATTCCACCTGGCCGACCTTACCTGTGTGACACCAGGGTGGATACAGCAACCATTCACTTGTCTGCACTCAAGTCTGTTTTTCTGGTTGGGACTGTTATTTAAGTAATTTCCCTTGTGGGCAAATTAAGTCTGTTCAAATTTCCACTTTACAGGAGGTCTATAGGCCAGTGTCTTAAGTAGTACCAAGTAAAATGTGGCCTAATTCTGCTTTTTTGTGTGTGCTGTTGTCTTACAGAGAAGAAGTACCCCCTGTGCCTAGCCTTGTACAGACGTATGAGCTGGCAATGTGGCTTTCCAAATAAAGTTCTGTGATACACTTAGACTCTTATTGCTTGCAGTCAGTGCATTACAGAACTTTGTTTTGGGAGCCAGAATCTTTGGAACTCTCTTGCTGAGATTAACAGCCCACTGTAATTGTGTTTTGTGCTTGATTGAATGCTGAATTTGTTAAATAAAGCACCAAGACTTTTGAGTTGTGTGTGTGTGTAGTGTAAAAAAAAAATGGAAACATTCGGGTAAACTGTTCTTTTTACATTTATTTAATGAGTATAAGAATTATAACACAATATAAACATATATATATATATATATATATATACACACACACAAACACACATTCTTTGATCTGATATGCACCAATGAGTAAGACCTTGTTCAAATTTCGATATTCAACATAAATGTTATGATTTAACAGATTCTATCACTTATGAAAAAGACTCATTGGGCAACTAAATCTGTTACTTTTAGTGACCATAGACGAGTAATACTTTTACCACTTGATTATGACTTTGTGTCTGTTGCACGGGCGATGCGTACGTTGGGGAGTTTTACGCACACTCCTTTTTTCTCCTTTATTTATTTTCTGTTATAAATCATACATTTTCAAATAAGACGACGAGGGATCGAATAAAGAAATAAATTTAAAAAAAAAATTGTTTGGATTTAACTAAACAAGATGCCCGTGAAGGCATCACACTTTCCCTGCGCTCACCTCTGACCCTCTGACAGCCTCCGCTCCCTCCCGTCACAAACACGGAAGCAGCATGGCGGCCAACAGCAGCGGCTCCGACAGGCACCGAGCTGCTCAGCAAGAGTCAAAGTAATCGCTGGACATTTACAGAGACCCGTGGACGACGAACCAGACATTGCAGCTGTCGAATGTAAAGCCCAGGGGAGCAAGCCAAATGTGCCCAGCGAGGAGCGCAGCGTTCCGAGGAGGAGGTAAGCGCGTCTGGAGCATCCTCTGTCTGTGGCTTAGCTTGTGTGCCCACCGACATTTTTAGCTTATCCAGTGTGGGTTTTATCTGCTTTGAAAAAATTTAGAGAAATACTACACCAAACCCAATGCAAAAGTAGGCATTACCTTTCTCTGGATTCTGACATCAATATCTACAGTACAGCCCGTAGCCAGTGGGTGCGGTTAATGTTGGCTGACCGACTTTTCAGTGTCACATTTAGTTTTGGTGTATTGATTTGAATGTAGGCTTTGGTAATAAGTTACACAAAGCCTGAACTTTGTCGTTTTTTTTATATAGATGTATATATTGTTATTTTGACATTTCTTGCACTGTTGTCAGCAACACATTTCGTTCTTTTTTTATGTAATTGGTCCTGAAAAGTTTCAGTGCTTTGGTTTGATAAGGTTTACGCACTGCCGCGGAGATTGTGTTTGAGATGACGCAAATAACACACACCATAAAGAATGAAACCGATAAAAGTTGAAGAATGTAATGTGGAAATCACAAGTCAAACATTCTTGACACTTCCCCGCCTCCTCTGTTGATCTGATTGGCCAAGACAAGTGGTGGTCTGACTTTCAACCTATTGGCTGCTCTTTTTGAATGCTGACATCTAGTGTCTGTCTGTAAACTGTACATATCTGACAGTTATTATCTTCATGGCCATTACTGTTCAGAGCATATGGCATTATTATTATTATTATTTTATTATTATTATTATTATTATTATTATTATTATTATTATTATATTACGCCAAATAGTTTGATTCCTTGAGTTGTTGCCCCTCTCATCTTATTGGCAGACTTTTGTCACTAAAATGTGGTTTTACAGGTTTTGGTGGCTACATTTAGTTTTTAGATTTATTCATTCAATAAGAAAGCATTCCCACGGTAGTTAAAGCCACACTGTGTAGAAATTTACCCAATAAATACAATTTAAATACAAGCATTTATTTTATGACACATATTTTTTTATCATTGAAAAATACCTCCTAAATGTACAAACAAACATGTGCCTTTGCTGTGAGCGGCTCAGCTCTCCTAAGACATGACTAACTTTACCAGTAGTGGGTTCGTCTCCATGGAGATGTGATTAAAGTCAGCAGAATTTTAGATTTAAACAGGTTATGTTCTCATCCAAATCCATTCTTCAAAAACATTGCCTGTGACGTATTTCTTTGAAGTAACTCTATTCTATAGATGCATGTATTCCGTTATTACTCAACACTGGTTAGTTCTTACATCTATCCTTGTGTGTGTGTGTGTGTGTGTGTGTGTGTATGTGTGTGCTTTTTTTTTTTTCACAGACAGGACATTATGAAATGGAATGGATGGGGTTATAGTGACTCAAGATTCCTGTATAACAAGAAAGGGCAAGCAGAATTCACTGGCAAAAGGTAACAATTATGTAATATTATATGTTGATTATATAGGCTACTTAAGACTACTTTTATAGCTTAGGTTTCACACATTACAGGCTTATGCATTCACAGTAATGTGCTTCTACTGACACCTTGTGGCTGTCATTTAAAGTACAAACTGACATCATCGCTTTTCACTTAACATTCAAATAATTCAATGTATCAGAATCATATTGTGACATTGTGTTTTATCTGTTGCTACTATTGTGGTATCTCTAAAAATGTAATTCTTAAAAAATATTTTTGGTTGTCCTTGTTTGTCTGCCAAAACCAAAGCTGACCCTGAGATTTGTTGTAATCATTTATTTGACTCTAGAAGATATGTCTCAGTGAGAATTAAGTCAAAGGGTAGATTTGTTCTGAGTAAAGAAACTGGCCTAACAGGACATTGCAGTTCACATCCTTTATGTGTAAAAACTTGCTCTTATCTCTTCAGTTACTCATGTTACTCACTTCAGGGTTATAGCACTGCACTCGTGGAGGTATATTCAGTATCTGCTATGTTCACGTCTCTTGGACAAAGATACAGCAGTGTCGTCTGACACGGGCTGTGCCAGCAGCTCAGTTGTACTGACGACGGCAGTAACAAAGACAGCATTGTCACTACTAATTACACTGCTGCTGAGTTGTAAAAAATAAAATGGTTATAAGTGCCACATATTGTCTAACTCAAGCCTGTTAGTCACTTTTGAAATGTCAAAACACTTTGTTTCCCCATTTAACATCTTATCACTTTCACTGGATTCATTCCATAATTTCAATAATCAAATGTTTATTCTTAAAGAGCAAGTAATAGAGTAAACCACGATTGTTTTTGTGGATGTCTCAATGATAAAATGCCCAAAGCATCCCTCTTAATATTATGTTTGCAGTTTGCTGATTATCCATTTAAATACGCTTCGCTACTCCTTGGAACCTACCTGTTGGACACCTGATCCATGAATTGTGCATTTTGTTTCTTATATTATAGGTATAGACTAAGTGGGATGATCATTCCTGGGCTCAAAGACTGGATGGAAAGCACGTTTGGAACGAGTCTCCAACACAAAAGTTCTGCAACAGTGAGTTCTGCTACTAATCCGGCACTCCAGTCTCCGCCTGTGAAGAGCCACTTTTCTAAAAGCACTTATGTTTTTACAGCCCATTCTTAATAGCACCGCTGTACAAGTTCCAACTATTAATGAGGCTTTTGTTGAGGAGATAAAAACTACAGGTATTCCATTCTCCAGTGATGCAGAGGACCGAGTGTTTCGTGGCCACGGTAAGAAATGCTTTAAATGCATTCTGTGTACTTCAGCCCATGAAGGTTCACATGTGTTTTATCACATTTTCTCTCATTTTCTTGTAGGGCATTGCTTACACGAGATCTTTGCCTTGCGAGAAGGAAAGATTGGACGTGTTCCTGATATGGTAGTGTGGCCAAGTGAGTTTTGTATCCCTTCGATACCAGTGTATGATTGGTATGTTTAAATCCGCCCACATAGTAAACCTGGTCCTACACTTCCTCTGTGATTTTAAAGGGTTAATCTCAGTAGAGGATATTAATATGTATGAGTGGAGACCTAATAACAAGTATCAGGGGAGAGACATGCCCACTAACAGCAGTTTGGCTCCGCACTGTACAGCTAAGAATTATGATTTTGAGAGTGGTTTATGTTGTTATTTCTGGCACATTGTACATTGCATTTACATTGCACATGTAATCTAAATCTGAGGCAATCTTCCCCATTGTAACTTTAACTCTTTTTTTTAACTCTTTCACAACATAATTATTGACTGCATCTTCCATTGCTTTGCATAATGAAGTTTTATTCTGTTGGCCAAAGGGAAGTCTTTTAGCTAGACATGTCTCAAAAACAGATTAGTCTATCTACAGTATGTAGCTGGATATTGCTGCTCTTGTCACATGCTCTTCATTCTACTCTACTGGAATGAGGGACTTTTGATTGGCTGAAACACATTTATATTGCTCCAATTCCTACCATTCTCATGAGATTGTTGCTTCATTCTGCCTGCCTTTGCCTGTGACATGCCCTGGGCACTAAGAAGCATAAAGATCAACTAGACCACACCCTAATACTACTGCTGTAATGGAAACAATATCAAACATGTATTGTTTATTTTATTTAGTTGTAGTGTTGGCTTCCCATTTCTTGACTCTATGTAGAACACTTTTACATTGCTGAGACTGCAGTCATGCATCTTATGTTATTTCAGGCTGCCACAATGATGTCGTCAAAATTGTGGAGCTGGCGTGTAAAAACAATGTATGTTTGATACCATTTGGAGGTAAGTCACCTACATTATCTAATGTAAGGTATCATTAGTTTAAAACTAAACAGTAGTACATCTATAGTGAGCAGACTTAGTGTCTTAGAAGCTCTGCCTCTTTTCTGTTTGCTAGGAGGGACAAGTGTCTCCAGTGCCCTAGAGTGCCCTCCAGAGGAAACCCGCTCCATTGTGTCCTTGGACACTTCACAGATGGTAAGGAACAACATTAGGGTGTTATGTAGAGCAAAGGAGCTGAAACATTAATAATAATAATAATAGATATCATTTATAATGCACTTTTCATTCCAAGGAATCTCAAAGTGCTACATTTAAAAACACAATAAAGATGAACAGATTAACACTTAAAAGCTTTCCTAAATATCAAAGTATTCTTTCCAATACTTGTAGATGTATTGTTGATGTAGGACAGATATAAATTAAACTTATGACATAATTGCATAAAATGTATTTCACATTATTCACATTGAATGAAAATAAGAATGGACCTGTGGACTTTATTTCTTAGTAGTTAAAAGGGGGAAGCAGAGGTGCAACTTCTCTCTTAACATTAGTGAGTTGTAATAAATGGTGAATTTCAGTGGTCAGGCCTTTGATGGCGGCTCACAGAGGTGATTTATCAGCTGCTTGAGTGCAACTCGCCTGCTGGCTGTGGAACTTGGAGCACAGACAGCAGTGGCCACTGTTGTGTGTCAGGGGTCTAAGGTCAGGTGGCTCCAGAGGAAGCACATGAAAGTGTGTGTTGAGCGTAAACTTTATTACCTCTTGAAAATAATGGATGGCAGGTGTAAAATGACCTCCTGTAGGCAGAGCTAGGCCATGCTCCCTGTGGCCTTAATAAGAGGCATATATTTGTAAATGGATGTTAAATTTGAGTTTAACCTTGAGGTACAGTAAGTGACTACAGTTTGTGCTCTGTAGCTGTCCAACCGATATGTACAGTATTTTAAACCCATTGGATTCAATTAAAAGCTTAGAACTTGGAGCTTTTGAAAAATAATATACATAAATACTGTTCCTGTGGTTTAATCACTACACATAACATTTGTGTCCCCTCTTTCTCAACTTCCTGATTCCTTATTTTTTCCCCCCAAAGTACAAATATGAAGTATCAAATAGTGGGGTAGGAGCTTATAAGATTTTTTTCTTCATCCTACTCCTGTTCTTCTTTTCATGGAATGTATTATTGTTGTGTTTGTTGATTTGTTCCAATTGTACAGTATGTTGCATTACCATGAAAAAAGAATAAATAAAATGAAAATGAAATAGTGGTTTAGTATTAGAGCTTTTGAATTACCACTTTATATCTGCATCTGTTTTTAATAGTGATGCACGATAATGCCAATTTAACCCGATAACCGATAATTTCCCACGTACCGATAACCGATAATGACACCGATAATTATGTATATGTATTGGCATTTTATTTTGTGACAAGAACCCAATGTAACAGGTCACATTTCGGCCCAAAATGTATAAACGCTACGAAAAAATATACAAGTGTATAAATATAGATCAAATAATGAGTTTTACTTAAGCTCAGGGTTTTTACTGTTCCATCATCTGAGCAGGTCTTTCTCTTCTCATCTGTGTCACATCTTATTAAAATAATAATGATTTTACAACTTCCTCCTTAGTATTTTCTTTTTGTTGGCATCATAGTAATGGCTTCTTAGATACAATACTGGAATATACACAGAGTATTTCACTGAGTCTAGATGCGTGTCTCCTGCTGTAACCTGCTGCTGACAATAGAGAGAGGTGATGCCAAATCCGTGCCTGTGACAGATTCAAGTTTGACTAATACCATACGACAGCACCAAATAAGACACTCGTGCATTGAGCTAATTTGTGCATCCGTGTGGCAAAACTGCGTGGCTCATTTTGTCAATGTAAAACTTCTCTCGTTATAGGCTATCGTCTTTATTTTATCAAAAAGGTAATACATCGGTTTAGGACTCGCTCTGTTCGAGTGTTAAAAACTACTTCAGCGCGGTTCGCTATTCCTCGTCTTTTTCTCATTTTGTTGCGGTGAAAATGTTGAAGTTACTTCGATGTAAAAAGTAAAAAAACTTCCTTCACGGAGAGCGCCTGCACAGCGTTGTTTCGCTGGAATACTCTTCGTATTTTACAGCTAAAACGGTGCGGAAGTCGGCCAGGGAGAGCATATCTGCTGCTGTAAATCTGCAGCAACTCCGGGCTGCAGTAGCAGCGGGAAAGGAAGCAAGCTGAAGCAGCAGATTCAATGTAATTTGGGTTTATAATTATCGGGCCTAATTATTGGCAACAAAAAAATGTATTGGCTTATCGGGGATGGCGTCAAAAATGCCGATAATTGCTGATAATTATTAGCGGCCGATATTATCATGCATCCCTAGTTTTTAATAGTAATAGTCCTAATTGGCACTTCTAAAATAGTCCAAGAAGCTTCGATAATACTTTCTTATACTCTGCAATTTTTCAGATCGTAATACAACTTATAGATGTGCCACTATAAAAAAGTCCATCATACAGTTCGCAGTAATACTAAATGCTCTCATTTGTTTTACTTGCAGAACCGCATCCTTTGGATTGATGAGAAAAACCTTACTGCCCATGTAGAAGCTGGTATTGTGGGTCAGGATTTGGAACGATCGGTAAGCTCTTTCAAATCCATATTCATACCCTAAAGAAGCTTAGCCTTTTACACACAACCCTTGCAGCTATGATAGTCCTCTGCCTTCTTTCCTTTGGCCTGCTATGTGACAGCGCTCAGGCTTGAGTTTGGGACCGGACCCGTGTTAGAGATTAGGGACCTGGGCGCCTGTCACAAGCAGATGGCACCATCACGCTAACTCAGAAAAATTGAGAAGGAGCAGGTCTGTGATGGAGGGGAATGCGTGAGTTGCATCAAAAGCAAGTCACCTCTGCATTTTTATCGCCCTGTTTTTATGGAGCAGATGGGACTGAATTCTAAAGTGTCTTTTGGCGGAGTGATGTCATAAAACTCCGTCTAACTTTACCTCCTGGTGGGTTGTCTGCCTCTGGTGGGGTGTCTATAAGGAAATAGTCATTATTGTCATTATTGTAACTTCAGGTACCAGCACAGGATAATTACCTAGTTCTCTTAAAATTGCTGGAACTATGATTGAATCTAAATTATTTGCTGGAGAGTACATGCTGCCACAATACTTAAAAAAGCATGAGAATGTTATGTACAACCTTTTGTTGTGCAATATTGATAATTTTTATTAATGTAAGGAATTGTATGTAGTTGTATGTCTCACTCAAATCTTTGCTCTTTAAAGCTCGTGTTTTTGGCTGTGAAGCTAAGCTGCTATTAAACCATAGTTTAAGACTTGCAGAGTGCAATGGCTTCAATTATTTTACCCTCTTGCTTGTTATTATAACATTCTTGTGGATTTGCATCATTCCAGTCTTAACAATTATGGCTTCCTTGATTCCAAGTTGTGCTTTTCTGTTTTTTGTTTTCCCACAGCTTAATGAGAGCGGTTACTGTACAGGGCACGAGCCTGACTCCATGGAGTTTAGTTCCTTGGGAGGTTGGGTAGCAACCAGAGCATCAGGAATGAAGAAGAACATATACGGCAATATTGAGGATCTGGTAATACATACTTTATCACCTTGTGTCTAATGCAGCAATTTATAGACAATAACGAGTCATAGTGGCCAGTGATCAAAATACAATTAAACAATCCCACTGATTCTACATGATTCTTGTGCAGGTGATCCACATAAAAATGGTGACTCCGCGAGGTGTGATAGAGAAGAGCTGTCAGGGCCCACGAATGTCCACCGGCCCCGACATCCACCACTTCATCTTGGGCTCTGAAGGTTTGTTGAAGCTTATGTGTGACTCCTCTAGTGTCGTTGCACATGTTCATACTGATGTATAAGCAAGATCCTTAGTGTTGGTATACAGGCTAATGTCTGTGATAAACGCTAACATCTAGGGGTGTAACAATGCAGAAATCTGACTATATGAACCGTACTAAAATGAGGGTGGGTGCAAGTTTTAGTCCAAATTTCTTAATATTTAAGCTCCGTGGCGTGTGTCCGACGCATGTACTGCACCTAAACAGAGCGCATGTGTGTCATCATCACTTCCCGCTAAACTGGAGGCTGCAGGCAAAGTTACATCTTCCAAAAACAAATGAAATCCGCGTGCCTTTGCAAAAGTTCCTCCTGCTGATGACCACGGCAGGCTGCGGTAAAGTATAGATCCAGTGCACTACGCTATGGTGGAGCAGACAAATGCGTAAGATCCAATCTTGGTCATAATCCGCATCAAAAGCTTTGTTTCCAAAAAGGTACAAGCAGAATATCGTCCAGGAACAACCCAAACACAAGCCTCAAATCAAATGCGCTGTTAGCGGAACTGAAACTTATCACTTAAGGAGCGCATAGCCCACTGCGCTGCTTTTTTTTTTCTTTAACTTTAGAGCACTGTGTTGTTGTTTTTTGTGAGCCCAGGGGCACATTTTATTGTAAAGCAGCTTTGAAAAATTAGAAAGCATTTTCAATGTATTTCTGAAATGACAAAAACTGCCTAATAATGAATATTTAGGCTATTTTATTTCAAAACTGACTTATTAGACATTTATATCGCACTTGCACCGTGATTCACCGAACCGTGGGTCCTGCACCGTGAGATGGCTGAACCATTATAACCCTACTAACATCAGGTTGGTTCTCATGGGGCTTTTACATATTAACCAGCTTTGGCAGAATTGGTTTTCGTTTGGAGCTGACAAATGTCCTCCCGATCCCATCTCGGCGACCTGTCCTTGTGAGTGCCCAAGGAGGATACTGCCATATGCCTGGTCCCCTACAATATAATGAGCATGTTCAGACTCTTGGCATTGCTGCATGAAACAGCTGTGCACACAAACTTTTATTCATCCTACAAAGCTCAACAATCTGCTCCCTGACCAGACTTGGGTAGCTGTTGCAAAAATGTATTTGTTCACATATTAGTGCAAATGTTCATTAACATTTGTAATTTACTAACCTATAAGCCCTTATTGAGCCAGTGCAGTCTGTATCCAGCAGCTGGACAGATATAATTACATTATATCGGAGTACAGAAGATGACTCAAGTACCTTCATTGAAGATGGACAACTCCTGTACCACTGAGAGCTTACACAGACATTTCTTATAAGGTTTCTTCAATACTTTTGTCTGTAAACAAAAGTATTTTCCTTCAGGGAAAATAACAATAGTAATACTGATTCTGAAAATAATTCTACTTAAGGATTATCCTAAAGAAGAACAAAAACATACCTATACCACTGCACCGATTAATATGCTTTTTATTTCTTGTTGTAAATCATATTAAATTCAAGTGGACTGTGTACAAGTTCTTGGTCTAAAACCGCAATCTACAACCGTGCTACAAGTACAGCTAATGCTCAGTCTATGTGCTGTGTCCTGACATTACATTGTTGAGACTGTACTTTATTTTTTGCCTATTCCTTAAAAAAAAAAAAAAAACAACAGCAAAACTCTTTACTTGTGGACTGTGCAGCTCATGTTAATTGATTGCTATAATACATTTTGCATTGTACTCCATTACTCCTTTCACTTATCCCCATGAGAGAGATTTTGTTATGACCTTGCTTGGTTTTGCTCAGCCGCTCTTGCTCTCTCTCCCTCGCTCTCTCTCTTGCTCTCCCTTGTGGCACCTCCTCTTTTGTCTCCCCACAAACTCCGCCCCCTGCTCTGTCAGACAGGAGGGGCCTGAGAAGCTATCCAAGGCAGCACCATGTTTTTTTTTTTTTTTTTTACAAGGCCACTAGGGAGCAGCGTGTGGTATGTTGTGTCATGTAAAGGGTCCCATTAAAAGTCCTATAAGTCAGAGGTCGCACACTTAAATATAATTGAGTGATTATCGGAGTTTGCAGCTGTGGCCAAAAACAGTAGCATGTTGCACTGGTTTCATTTTCTTTTCTTTTAATAATAATAATAATGCATCGGTTTTATAGAGCGCTTTTCTGGACACTCAAAGACGCTTTACATTGCACTATTCATTCACTTCATACTTGGTGGTGGTAAGCTACTATTGAAGCTACAGCTGTCCTGGGGTAGACTGACGGAAGCGAGTTTGCGCCATCGGCTCCTCCGACCACCACCAACCACTCACTCACTCACTACATTCGCCAGGCTTCCTGGTGTTCCCAAACGGTCTCCCATCCAAGTACCGACCAGGCCCTTCCCAGCATTTTGCATTTTTGATAAGAGACTAAATTTTGTTATACCGTAACATTTTGGATAGGAACTAAATCAGTTATATTAAATAAGGCGCAATGACTGAACAGCTGGTCATGAAATGCCAAGGAATTCCTATTCCTAAGTATACGTAGTTGGAATAGAAACGGATACAGCATTACCTCCAGGTCACAAAGTCAGACATACATGTTCACTGTTCTTCCTTTGATAAAGCCCTGGTTTCTTTTCTCTGTTTGCTGGTAAACGTTAGTCGTCCCCAGTGTGCGAGTAGAAAAACAAGATCTGCTGCTGAGAGAAATGTGAGACCAAGGTCAACTTGAACCCTGGGGACACGTGCCAGAGCCCTGTGCACAAAAACGGCCTTATCCTACAGACCCAGGCTCACACCCGTCATGTTTCTGCTCCACTTTCCACAGGAACCCTGGGTGTGGTCACTGAGGTCACCATGAAGATCCGGCCCTTACCGGAGTATCAGAAGTATGGATCAGTCGTGTTTCCCAATTTTGAGCAAGGTGTCGCTTGTCTACGAGAGGTTGCCAAACGGGTATATAATAATCCAAAACACTCAAGTCTGGACAAGTTTTGTACCTGATGTAGTATTATAAGGCATGTGTACATCAAGTGGTGTGTATATATAAACAGCTTTGTATATACATAAACAGTTCTTGTCAACATCGTCACAGAAAATGGTTCTTTTCTGACCATTTTACTTTTTTTGCTGTTTTGCTCAGGTCCACTACCCTCGTTACAAAATGTCTCTTGTGCTAGTGTATTTAGTAACTAGTCATTTCTCTTTCAGAGATGTGCTCCAGCATCAATACGACTCATGGATAATGAACAATTTAAATTTGGTGAGCTTTTATTATTATTTTATTATTAGTTTGTGGGAGGTACATGACTTTTGAAATGAGCACACTCCCGCTAGTCTAAAGTAGTGCCCTACACCTTGTAAAACCTAGTGCCCTGTGGGTTACCTCCATTGTTTTGTAATGGCACTCAACATAACTTCTCACTTTGCATAAACGATCACAATAATGCCATTATCTGAGATCTATACTGTTACAATATGGATATTAATCATTATTATAAACTTCTATTTTATGAAAATTGTTTTTTTGTTGTACTTCCATTCAGTGGGGTGGGGTTGTTGTATCAATGTGGTGTTAGCCTCCAGGGAAACCACAGTAGCACAGGCACATTTGGATTTACCTACGGTGACCCTAAATTGGTAAATTGATTATTTCCGCAGCAGAACGGTACACAGCACCCAAGAATTGAAAGTATGAAAAATGACCGCTGCCAAAATTAAGTAATTGTTACCATTGAAGTTTTATGATGTTGTTCTCGAGCAATGTATCTGGTATTGCCAAAGATTTCCGCAAAGTTCTCCAGTCTCCGGGGACCTCATTATCGTTCCTATCTTTCCACTTTCCTCCGAGTAGGCACTTCTCAGCATTAAGTAGGGAAGATGAAGCGGCCAGGTTTTCCGCTAATAACCGAAACCTCTGGCTCTCTGATACCTTCTTGGGCTTATTAGTGGCATGTTCTTGCATCCGTCTAATCGCACTAGCTGTGGAGTATGGGCACTTGATGTATTCACTGGTCTCTTCAATGTGGGCATGTAACAATTTAAAGATGGCCGGTTACATACACAAGCTTTTGAGAAGCCAAGAATATATTTAACAAAAGGACAAAATTGGAAAGTGTAATTTTCTCTCGGTGGATGTTGAGCATTTAATTATTGACTGTGATGGCTGCAAAGACCTATAGGAGACCTGCAATCAAATTTGGGGATGAAAACAATTAGGATACTAAGTGATGAAGAGACTTGAGCATGGGGGGAGACTAAATGAAGTGTTAAGTCTCCGTAAGATCACCCGTGACTACCCCGCTGTGATTGATAGCCGTCCCATTGGCCCCAGCCCCTCATTTTCGCTTGTCCACAGGCGCTTTTGTGCGTCCGATCAGGAATAAATCAAAAAGTGTGGCTGAGGAAGACGGATATCGGTGTGTCAACCTCACTTCCCTTCGGAAACCCACTGATTTATAGCCACTGTCGCTGGAAGCTACTGGCCAGTTGTAAAGTTATTGAAATGTTCGAATTTATTTTCCTCGTTTTTGTTCAAAACCCCAAATAAAACTGGCCTGTTTAATCTGTACGAAAAAGACAAAAGGCTGTTGCTGTGTCTCAGTGAATAATTTTTTATCACTGCTTTATTTCAGGGCATGCACTGAAACCGCAAGTATCTTCCATTTTTACATCATTCCTGGACGGCTTGAAGACATTTTACATAACAAAGGTAAGCTCCAGTCAAATCGAGTCTTGACATCACTTTGTGTTAATGTAATGACAAATGAATCTGCTTCCTTCATGTGCAGTTCAAAGGCTTCGACCCCAACCGCTTGTGTGTGGCCACCCTGTTGTTCGAGGGGACCGCGAGAAGGTCCTGCAGCATGAAAAGCAAGTTTATGATATTGCAGCAAAATTTGGGTGAGTTTTTTGTTGAATGAGCTTGTATGACAATAACTGTTTAAAAAAAAAAAAAAGACTCTTGCAGTACTCTTACACTCAGCAGTACTTTATCTTGTGGAAATTGATGGATCACCTGTAGACGTCCCCTTCTGTCAGACATGCATTTATATTTAGTAGTTCAGTCGTGTGCGGTGATAGTAGGCCAGGGCACATGCAGCACTTCTTAGGACTGTACAGTGTCAGAGGATACAATTATCAATAAAGTTGAACAATACATAGGAAACATAAAATATGTCAGCTTTCCTTGCATGATTGCTACAGCCAATCACCTACCTCCCAGTGTGTAGTGATTTACATATTGATCAGTCATTGGTTTTATGCTGGAAGCGTCTCACAACGCAACCTCCATTTATCCATTGGGACTGACTTGAAGATTGCTCTGACTTCTGACCCCTTATGGATGATTACTGTTCAGAACAGAATCAACGGAGTAATAGTTGCTATAATGCATACTAGATTGACGATCCCTAGTACCATCACCACATTACTTGGTTACATAATTTTGAGTAATCTAGATTCAATAGAAGCTTCAGGCAGAGAATGCTTAGGTTATGGTCAGTTACATTACACAAAGACCAGTGGCATGTTGGTGCGCTGACTACAGCTCTGCTAATAGCCCCCGATGACATAATATAAACACTGTCATCTGCTGTGCACTGTACTTTATTATATTGTTTCAGTTCAGTTATTGTCACCCATCAGATAAAGTGCCAATGATAGATTGTTGTGACTCTGTGAGAAATATCTTCTGGAGGAAGGGTAAAAATCAATATAGCGATTTTCTAATGAGCTTGCCCTGATTAGTTTGGGAGGTTGATGAAAATTTGATTACACACTACAGGTGATGGATGTGTGGCTGACCTGTAGCAGCGCACAGAGCACGGCGCCATTGATCCGCACATTGTTAGATTGACATGGTTCCTGGCAGCTGTTAAAAGGAGGAGCGGTGGCGCCAACAAAGCTGAAAGAAGGCGCTGTTAAATATTAAGCCTGTTATCTTCTTGCAGGGGCCTGGCAGCTGGAGAGGACAATGGGCAGAGGGGTTACATGTTGACCTTCGTCATCGCTTACCTCCGGGTGGGTCACGACTCTGGCGTTTGTGACGGACAGTTGGGGAGTGTCCAGTCTTGACAGGCCTCTTACAGCAGAAAGGCTAAAGCCCAACACAAAGGTCGCAGCATGAGATCTGTGAGGTGCTGTGGTCACAGTAGATGTCACTGTCTGTCACTCAGGTGTCCACTACTTACAGAGAGCTCAGTAGGTGCAGTCAAAACCACAATAGGGAGTCGAGTCTCTGATGTGGTATGTGACAGCGGCTCTTCTGAATAGTACTGATGTCTAATTGAGCAAAAGAAGTATTCATACATAAGTATAAGCATAAGTATTCATACAGCATGACTTAATACTTTGTGGAACCCCCTTTTGCTGCAATAACAGCAGCAAGTCTTCTGGGGTATGACTCTACAAGGTTTGCACATCTAGAGACTGACATTTTAGCCCATTCCTCTTTACAAAACAACTCCAGCTCTGTCAGATTAGAAGGAGAGCGTTTTGTGAACAGCAGTTTTCAGGTCTTTCCACAGATTTTCAATAGGATTTAGGTCAGGACTTTGACTGGGCCATTCTAACACATTAATATGTTTGTTTTTAAACCATTCCATTGTAGATTTAGCTTTGTGTTTCGGGTCATTGTCCTGCTGGAAGGTGAATCTCTGCCCCAGCCTCAATTCTCTTGCTGACTCCAGCAGGTTTTCCTCCAAAATGTCTCTGTATTTGGCTCCATCCATCTTCCCAACTATTCTTACAATCTTCCCAGTCCCCGCTGAGGAAAAGCAGCCCCATAGCATGATGCTCCCCCCACCATATTTGACACGGGGGATGGTGCACTCAGGACAATGAGAAGTGTTAGGTTTGTTCCATACATAACGTTTTGCATTTGGGCCAAAAAGTTCAATTTTTGTCTCATCTGACCAAAGCACCTTCTTCCACATGGTAGCTGTGTCCTCCATATGACTTCTAGCAAACTTCAAACGGGATTTCTTATGGCCTCTGTAGCGGCCAGCGTTTGCCCTGTGCAAACCTCTGCTCTGGCTGCAGTGTTTAGGCGTCTCGGACGCCAGCCATCCACAATACACAGATTCCAACAAGTTATGTAGACACGGTCAAAAGATGTTTGCCTCCACACTGCCACACCCGAGTGCCCCCTCCTCCCCCCTTATATAGGGCAGGTAATTACATGAGTAAACGCACACAGAGCGCCACGCAGTGGCAGGAGGATCAAACAGAAACCGAGTACTACAAATGGCTCCAACAGCCTCCTTTCAATAATGGCTTTCTTCTTTCCACTCGTCCATGAAGGCCAGATTTGTGTAGAGTACGACTCTAGTTGTCCCATGTACAGATTCCCCCAGCTCAGCGGCAGTACATCGCAGCTCCTCCAGAGTTATCTTGGGGCACTTGGGGTTGCATTTCTGACCAGTGCTTTCGGTCTGTTAGTTTAGGTGGACGGCCGTGTCTTGGTAAGTTCGCAGTGGTGCTATACTCTTTCCATTTCCGAATGATGGATTGAACAGTGCTCCGTGAGATGTTCAAATCTTGGGAAATCTTTGTATAACTTAACGCTGCTTTAAACTTCTCCACAGCTTTATCCCTGACCTCTCTGGTGTGCTCCTTGGCCTTCATGATGTTGTTTAGTGACCAATACACTCTGACCATAGCTCTGAGGCCCTCACAGAACAGCTGGAATTATACTGAGAGTAGATTACACACATGTGGCCTCTATTTAATGGTTAGGACAAGGTGTGAACATTATGCAGTCATTAGGAATGTTATAAAGGCAATTTAATACACTCCGAAAATGCTGTATGAATACTTATGCATGCCCCACTTTTCAATTTTCTATTTGTTGTAAAATAACAGAATCATGTATCATTTTGCTTTCACTTCACAGTTGTCTTACATTTGTGTGAACTTTCAGTAAAAAATTAAAAATAAAATCTTTACGTTTAGGGTTGTAAACATGACAAAATGTGCAAAAGTTCAAGGTGTATTAGTACTTTCGCAAGGCATTGTATGTGTAGCCTTTATTTGTTATAATTTTGATTATGGCTCAGCTTGTAAAAACCCCAAATTAAAAATCTCATAAAATTAGAATATTTTGAAAATGGACTGTAAGCCTTAATCTTTGCATGTAATGAGTCTATACCATATATTGGCTTCACATTTTAAGTTGAATTACAGAAATAAATGAACTTGTTCATGATATTCTAATTATATGACAAGCACCTGTAATTTACGTGCTAAATGTATGCAGATCTTATAATATCCTGTGTTTTTATTTTACAGGACTTGGGAATGGATTACTATCTGATTGGGGAGTCATTTGAAACCTCTGTGCCTTGGGACAGGTGTGTACAAACAGACAATGCATGAGATTGTATTTCCTAAATGTCTTCTCTCACCTCAGTATAGGAGTTCAGTGGTCTCGCCCACTTCAAAACACACTGATTCTGGAAGTAAATAGCTTTAAAGACAAATAAAGAAATGCTATTTTTAGGAGTTTTGAAGAGCGATGGAAACTAATCAGCAATGTGGTAACTCGTGGTCATAAAATATCCCTTTTCTACTTAAATTGCACTAATCATCTGTTCTAGTTTTGTAACTGTTAAAAATAGATTTATTTTATTTTATATTTACCAAAGCAAGTATTGAGGTGGGTAGGACTGTTGATCTCCTTACAGTTCCATATATTGTCCATAATTGTCTGCAATTCAGTCTGAATTGACCTTTTTGCCTCCATTAAAAAAGTGTCAATTTTTTTAAATGTCTTTGCCGATATGCAACGTTTTAGTAGGAGTTGTCTTTAACGTATTCACATGTAATAGCCCACAGATAGTTTGTTGTGGCGCAGCTCTGATGGAGAGAGCAGAGATCAGGCACTGAGGCGAGCGTATGTGCCCGCATCATTACCCCCCTCCTCCCCATCCTCCACAGCACACTCCACTGCACATGCTCAGCACTGCCGGCCATTTTCGCTCCTGTGGGGACCTCTCCCACAATGCTCTTTATGTTCATCTGTGACTGCTGCTGTTTTCTCCAACCTCTTGTTTTATATGTAGTGCTGTATCCATGTGTGTTTTATTTGACCATTTTAATTAAAAATAAAATTATTCAGACATACAAAGAAAAGTGATTTATATCTTTTTCAGGGTTTTGGACGTTTGTCGAAACGTAAAGGCACGAATCATTCGAGAGTGTAAAGACAAAGGAGTACAGTTTCCACCTCTTTCCACATGCAGGTATAACTTCACACAAACTTTCTTTGCTGAATAATATATTTTATTTTCATTGGATGTGGACATTAACGTGTAGAGCAATACTATAGCTTTCTGCAATAATTGGGAGGATACTCAAAAGAGGTCCTCATTTGTTCATTGACTGGACTAAAAAGTTGCCCTAACTTGTAACAAATGCTCGAACAAATTAATTGTCCTTGGCCACTGCTTGCAGAAACATTATAGAGGTAACAATAAAGTGAGAAGCGACATAAAGCTAGTACTGACAGGCGGTGAGTTGGGGCCGCAGGAGCAGGCTGCTGCTCACAGATTGTGCAGAGATTAGACCGCCGTCTGATTATGCTGCAGCCATTCATTTCCCGGCTGCAGTCTGTCAAATGATTGATTTGTCCATTTAACCTGGAGAACAGTCAGTGTGCCAGGTGATGGGCCATGTCAAATGAACAAGGGCTCTGCAGCCAACCCCTCTACAGAGGGTTTGGCTGCACTATTAATGCAAAACCAAGAAGCTTTGAATTTACAACAATGGTGTGTCCACACTTAAAACATGCGTAATGTCGGGATATGTTTGATTGATTATTATTAATTGGAGAGAGTGAGGGGGAAAAAAAGTGTAAATGAAGCCAAAGCATTTTCAATTAACATAATAATGGCAGTATGTCTAAAAATATATATATACTTGGTTTGATGGTTATGGGTGGACTTGGCGTTGGGTTTTTTAAATAATTTAATGTTGGTTTGTATTTTTGTATGAACTAATGCAAAGGTTATTATTGAGTGTAAAGAAAAGCTCTAATTGACTGTTTGTCACAGGGTCACTCAGACGTATGATTCTGGGGCCTGTGTCTACTTTTATTTTGCCTTCAACTACAGAGGTCTCAGTGACCCAGTGCACGTGTATGAACAAGTGGAGGTAGGTTCACTGGCAACATGAATGAGCATTTTAATTCTCCATTACATGATAATTGCATGTGATCTGTGGTCTGTCTCACCGTGACCACTGTTCACTTTTGATTTTATGTCTGTTCCCAGCATGCAGCTCGAGAGGAGATTCTTGCCAATGGAGGGAGCTTGTCACATCATCACGGAGGTAGAGTATTTCATTTACCCGTTCAAAAAAAGCTATTTCAACCTACAACTGCAGGAACATGGCGGCCTTACTCTTTGTTATCTAAATTTTAATTTATGAACATATGCTCATTGGGGTAGGAAGCATGGCCAACTTTTCCCAGTATTATTCTTTGTGGAGCACAGACGAGCAGCAGTGGTGTAAATGTGCTTGGATGGAAACCTTTTATTGCTTCACACGTCCAAAGTATCTGGCTAAAGTTCAGATAAATGGCTCTGACTTTGCTATTTGCTTATTTCAGTAGTGGCCAAATGAAACGTGAGCTGAGGGGGGGCTGAACAACTCCGCAGGCCCCATCAGGGCTAACCGAAATGGCTGCTTTATCTATATTGCCATCCGCCTCGCTGTTTTCATACATCACTTCAGGCTATTCATCACACCTGTCAAAAACAGTATGCAGTGAATCAGCTGTGATATTAAATCACAATTTTTCCTGAAGGCGGGAACGGGTTCAAAATTAAAAGATTGCTAATAAAAAGGAGACGGTGGGCCGGGGTAAATGATGCCTGCGTTATCGGTGGCTGTATAGTGACCTCCAAACGGTGGCCCAGTCGCCCCGATCTGCTCCGCGCTGACAGGGGGAGAGGAGGGGATATTGATGCAGTGCTGTGTTCAGGGCCCACTCTGTAATTGTGATTAATAACAGTGGGGCTTGCTATCTTGCCACAGACAGGCTGGTTTGTCTGCCCACAATCAGCGCTTGACAAATGGAGCTAGTTTCTCTGGGTTTTGTGTATCAAACAAAACAGATGTAGTCGAGGATGGAGAGGTGGGAGGGCGCCACAGGAAAAATACATTTATGTAGCCCTGATTTTGTAGCGGGTCAGAGTACTGCTGCCTGGGCATCACTGAGACTTGTGTTTGTAGACCGTTCAGCTGATGATGGCATCAACTTTAGGAGTTTCTAGGTGTATCTTTTTCCAGCGGAATGAGTAGTGTTTTGTAAAAACTTGCTCTTTGGGTGAAGCTGTGTTATAACGAGGTCACCAGTGTTGCAGCAGAGAGGGATTGTTAAACATCCATCTCCTGGAAGTTCATCCATCAGCCCTGCACTGACTGTTGTAACCTCTACCATATCACAGGAGCCCAGGTCACTTGTCTTTTATGTCCAACCTCCATTTGTGTGTGGTGAACCACATAGGTGAAACCGAGTCCCGCAGCTACCTCTGTAGGATGCCCACTGGGGTGCACAGCCGGTTCTGTGACATGGCTGCCTTTGACATAGCTGAACTTTGCATAGAGGAAAAACGACCTATTTTAGTGACGTTTTGTCATGCAGCTCCTCCCTTGACTTCTCCACTCATGAGAGAAGTCTGTCATTGTACAAAAAACTACCTGCATCTCTTGCATGTCTCTGTGGCACACACCGCGCTGGCTGAGATTGATTGCGATAGGACTCCAAAAAGAAAGAATATGACAAGATAGATGTGTAAATTATCACTGTTATGGAGGCAATGATGCAGTGGCAGCACCTTCTGTTTTCTCTCTTCTCGGTGAGAGGAGGGAGGGACGGAGGTGGGACCAGTGGTAACCCAGAGACTATGGGTGCAGCGTAGAAGTGTAGTTAGACAGCAGCTGATTGGTTCCCATCACCATCTGGAGGTGTGAGCCCTCCCCGGTGACCCCACTGTCTGCCCTGTGTCAGGAGACGGGCCTCCCCAGCCTCGTGGACCATCCCCATCTGGGTTTCCCTGGCTGGCCCTCCCTCATTCATCAAGTCTCTCTACACAGCCTATTAACGGGATTCTTCTGGCGCCAATATAACCGTCATATCACTGTGGCTGTGTGCATTTGTTCCACTATGCACGTTCTATCTAATCTTCAGTGATAACAAGTATTTATTTATCAGACTGCACCTGTTCCAGGTCACCTTGTTCCCACAACTCATACTTTCTCATACCATTGACATAGCTGTCACAAGATTTTTAGATGGACTTTATTTTGTTTTGGTGTTGATCAACCAGAACCGTGTTGGTGCAAATAATAATAGATACATCAGTAAGTTTCTCTGTGGTTGTGGTAATACATAGAGCATCTTGCTTTTATTGTTTAAATAAATTTAAAACTAATCACGAGATTTCAAATGAGTCATTGTCCACAGTTAAAATGACTGAATGACATTTAAGGAACACCTAAGTATCTATGCTCACAATTTGGTTTGTAAGGACAGCAGTCTGCCCACAAAGCCACTATAACTTTGGGTCACAGGTGGGGCTTAAAAGTCCTTTATCACCAGGCGGCCAAAGACATCTTAAAGACTTTGATCCTTTGCCTGGTAAGAACTTTTCTGTAAAGTTGAAGTGTGTTTTAGTACAGCCTGTGTGCAGTCAGCAGACCTGTCCCTGGCTCGGACGTCCCGCAGGGAGCTGTATGGGGCAGAGCTGTAGAGGATGTGACAGCTGGTGAAGCAGTGGGCACCGCTTGAGGCCCACTGCCTCAACAAGACACTTCTAGGTGTTGGACAAACTTCCGCTGACGGAAGGCCAGACAAACTTTGAAGAATAAAAAACAAAAACATTTTTAATTGCACATGAGAACTGTTTTAATGTCAACAAGACTTTCGCTACTTTTGTTATGGCATCATTAAAAAGTAAAGGTTGTTCCCTATGTCAGATTGTTCTATCAACATGGGTTTTTAAGTGCCGGTACATCCTGTTGATTGCAGTATTCTTTGGACTGAGGCCGCAGTTCCTGGTTGTGAGTATGCTATGCGTGTGTTGGGGGCACAACCGATGCACTGCCCTCTCAGGTTAGGTCTGGGGGCTCCTGCACACGCAAAGGGTGACAGACACAAGCGCAGTCTGCTGAGGGGGACACTGGAGGGAGGGTAAGGGACAGAATAGTGGGGGGAGGGTTGAAGGAGGGAGTAGGGGACGTCCCGCTCCAGCCGGCCCCTCCTCTGGGAACACACACAGCCTAATGAGTTTGATAGTCTGCTGAGCTCCATAAATCATGCCATGCAAAACATTTCTCCTCCCTGAATAAAAGCATTTATCACCCTCTGTTTATTCACTCACTCTCACAAGATTGATTGGCTCCCGGCAGCCTGCTGAGCAATCAGGCGTGCCCATTCCTCCTTTTCTCTCCTTCGGTCTTCTTCCTCCAGTTGTTTCTTAATTTTTTCTTTTTTTTTTTCTTTCTGTCGTTCAGTGGGGAAACTTCGGAAGGGATGGATGAGAGAGACTGTGTCTGATGTGGGGATGGGGATGCTCAAGTCTGTCAAGGAATACGTCGACCCCAGCAACATCTTCGGCAACAGGAACCTGCTCTAATTTCCTGCGCCTGTCCATCTTTGACTCACCTTTATTAACCACGTGTCAGATTGGTAGATACTAAATGAGAGTTTAAAATGGACAAAGATCTTGTCTTTTTCATCAAAATGTCATTGGTGCCATGTATTGATTCACCCAAACCTTTATTTTAAATAATATTGCACTTAATATGCTGTAACAATCATTGTTCAAATGGATGCGGATTTCTACTGTTGTATCATGGCCCTGGCCTCTACAGATTATGTCAAATGTCATACTTTCTATGGCTATCTACAGCCCATGGGGCAACACTATTTGGATGTTTCTCACTTCTGTTAACTGTTACTTTATTCCTTGCCAACAGTTACTGATAAACATTCACGTTTGTTCTTTTGACCTTCTGTCTGTGTGTCTGTGTGTCTGTGTGTCTGTGTGTGTGTGTGTGTGTGTGGCACTTCTTTTGTGGAAATTTCCAGCTGAACGTGCTATCTAAAGCTCTGTGCCTTTCAAACGTGTTGTCAATGTGTACTTGAGATTCTAGCTCATTTTTGTGTCCCCCATTAATGTATTGACCAAATAACTTTGTGCATCCTATGTACTGACCATGTGAATAAATATCACCTTAAGTCCCCTTTGGTCAGAGAAATGTTACACAGTTGTGTGTATTTTTGTACGTAAACCTTGCATGGTTTGCTCCTAACCAAGTGAAGTGGAATGAGCTGCTCACTTTGAGTCTTGTCTGCTTCAGAGTAAGATCTAGGGCATCAAGGCATATGATTCTGGTGCTGTTGTACCAAAGATGTGGCACATCGCCCTCATCAACACAAGTCACGACCAATACACATTGGAACATATGCAAACTCCCTATACATGTATGCCTATTTTATCTGCAAATATTGTACAAGCTTCATAAGGTTTTGTTTTTTTCTGGGATCTCAGAATGTTCCTCCTTGCAGTGTACTGATATGGAAGTCTCATGCTACTAATTTGATTTATTGTGAATATTGGCCATATACATAACTATTGTACCCTTTTTTTTAAACTTTATTCTGAAATCTGTATCTATTTTGTTTTCCACTTCTCTTTATAATGTAACATCAATTTTGTCAAAGCTGTTTCTGCAGTGAATTAAACCTAAACACAATGTGTATATTTATGTGGCGACAACCCCTTCTGTTTCCCCTTTTGCGCGTTTATTTTCAATTCATTGAGGAGGGTCAACCAACCGCGAACCATGAGCGGCTTTAACCCCCGGTACAACCCCGGCATCCAACTGCGCTGGAGGAAATCCTGCTCGGAGCGTTAAAGCGCAGCCAGTCTTGCTTCCTGACAGGCCGCACGCTGCTCATTTGAGAGTCATCTTCACCCACGCAGCCGCCCACGCGCAGCTCCTTGACGTCACTATCAGCAGCAGCGATGTTGGCTTTGAAGCTTGAAAAATACTGCGGCAATATTAGCGCCTCACCCGGGGTTCTGTGAATGAACAGGGGGTGAACCAAATACCAAAATCTGAATTTTTGAAAAAGAAGTGGCTGAAGATCTTTCTTTATATGGCTTATCGGTGGTCGAGTTGAATACGCGTTTGCGACGGACTTTTCAGACATTAATGAAAACTGCTTATCCATGCAGTATTTCATTGAGACGTTTAAGTGTGGCTACTTCATCCTTTGTCCACACGAGGGCAGCACAGCACAAGACAAATTCTCTGGAAAGCGCCATAACTGTATAGCTTTTTTTATATATATTTTTTTTTATTTAAAGTCTTAACAGAAACATTGCACATTGCCGTTTCATGCCTTAGTTCCCTCAGTCGAGCCCGCTATAAAGAAATCCCGAGTCCAAAGAAGAGAATAAATACAAGTTGCACATGTACTCTGCAAAAAATACAACGTGGCCACATAGGAAAAATATTATAAAAATAGAACAGCAATATTTATAGGTAACAAGATGCAATTGGGGTTTAAATCATGCATGTAGGGGCACTATAGGATTACTAAAATGTGAGGTATTTGTCGGCTCACGTGACAGCTACATCCTTGGTTGTTTGGGATCGGTACAGCACAAAAACATGCAATTCAAATGTGCGGTGGAAGTCTGTTAGTTTTGAAGTACTCACAATCACATCCATGCCACACAAAGTGCACAACTCTAGTTAACAAAGCTACAACACAAGGCATAAGGCAAAACCTTTTAACCTTTCAAAGAGACCATGTCAAAACAAGAGCGTGGGTTAAAATGAATATGTCTGGTTATAATGCTGTACCAGATTGAGTTAATGTGGAGGATGTTTGTAGCATTTGTGAGCTTTGGAAAAAAAAGAAGAAAAAAAAGCCTAATGTTGCTTATCCATGTTTAATAAAATAGGGCTGTATTACTAAAATAAAAGATCACAGATGTTAAAAGGCACGTTGAGTTTGACAGAGATGTGGCCCTGCAGGTATAAACTGTGATTGCTGTATAAATATAATGTTCAGAGCTAACATATGGTTGAGACAATTGAAGTCATTGGATTTATAAATTATGGCAGAAATACATTTGGATTTTCATTCAGTCTAAATCTTGGTGAGGAGGCCATGCATTTTCCATTAGAATCTTAAAACAAGGCACAGGAGGGGAGGGAAAGGAGCACTCAATTTGCATTGCAAGCACTGCCACAGGTCCTGCTGCTCTGCACTCCATCCTTCACAATTAAATTACAATCTTGAGAGTACATGTAAACTGCATTTATAAATAACATGTTCAGTAGCCTAAATATATGTACACATTGACAAAAAATAAATATCAAGACACAATGTGTGAATAGGTGTGCTGACAGCAAAACAAACACAGTAGAGGCAAAGAAGCCTCTACAATCTTCTCAATGCCTTGTGCTGAATAAGTGTGTAATGCCCAGAGAAGGAGATGATGTCTCACTATGGTCTAAGAGTTTATCCAGACGTAGTGTCATCAGCTGATCTGAATCTGCTCTGACAAGCAGTGAGCAGCCTCCAGCTCAAAGACTCAAGGGGGCAGAAAACCTCAACATAGCTCCGCACTCCGGTCAAAAGCTCATCTAGCAGCTAAAGCGTGAAGCAGAGCTCGAGAACCTCAGCATGAACTGCACTGCTTTCATTGCAGGCTGCATTTAAGAGGAAAGAGGTTTAAGCCGGCTGTGAGCCTTTCAGCCGGAGCTAACTACCAGGTTTAGAAGATGTCTTCGCAGACGTTCCGCTGCAACATAGGCTGCTGCCCATTTTAGCAGCAGCGCCACCATTTGGTTCTGTGCTGTCAGCACCGCAGGGGCTGGCCAGGGCAGAGACACTGTGGCTGCGCTGTCTCCTCCTGTTTAGTTCATCCCATTTGGATCTGTTCGCCTGTATCATGTCAACCATCGGCTGGAGTTTAGGATTCAACTTGACCAGAGTCTGGAGAGAACAAAAGAGAACAAATGAAATAATGTAGGGCGGTATAGTGTATAGCATAACATGTACAACATTCATCAAATGCACTATGGGCAAACATGAAACGCCACTCTAAGAGCCACAGAGAGCTGTGTGTTGAGATTACAGCACGTGTGACTGAGATTAGTGGCCTCAGTTGTGTTTGTACTGAACTGTAGTCACTGAAGTACAACAAGCTGTCATCCAGTATTTAATAAATGACCTAAGAGAGTAAATCCAATAGACACAGAGGCAACAGAGTCCCCTCGACTGTATTGCCTCTGTGTCTATTG
This sequence comes from Neogobius melanostomus, assembly GCA_007210695.1. Taxonomy (NCBI): domain Eukaryota; kingdom Metazoa; phylum Chordata; class Actinopteri; order Gobiiformes; family Gobiidae; genus Neogobius; species Neogobius melanostomus. The sequence continues at coordinate 380,908 of VHKM01000048.1, forward strand.
GATTCCCCCACACTTCTGTGTAATTAGTTATTGTTTCATTAAGTCTACTTCAGATAGAAATAGAATGGGAGCTCTGCTCCTCACAAAACACTTTTATTTTGTATTCCTTTGATGTAGCAGAGTAGGTCTTACAAATCTATTTCTACTCACAAATGAACACACTGTCACTGTTTAAATGTTATATGATAGTATTCTAGCAATTAGATGCACAGTATCAAACCAGTCTTTCCAACCCTGACAACACATACTGCTAAATGTCTCTCTTTGTTCAGTAGAATTGGACCAATACAGTAAGTGGTGGGTAACTAAGTTTTTATGATTTGATATGTGCGTGTTAGTGAGTCTAAAGTCCGTGCATCCAACATATCAATAGAGCGATCACTAAAACATTAACATTAAAATGACACTGATAAATGCTATGAAATATTTCACATTTTTACAGAATTGGCAAAACTGGCAGATTCAGCTGCACTGGGGATTACTTTTGTTGACTGTAATGGGCACTTTTACAACCAGTTAATTAAGAACTATGATAATGGAATCAGTTGTGTAGGTGGTTCGCTGTAACTTAGCGACACAATGCCACATCTTTATGAAAGGTGTGAGACTAAATAATTCATAATGCTGTATTTACTGGAATGTGTGTGCTAGTAATTTGTGAAGCACCTGCACGCAAAATTGATTTCCTTTTGCTGTGAATTGATTTAGAGTCCAGGGAGGGAATACAGTGCATGCCTCAATATGCACTCCTTTCTGTGAGCATGGTGCTAGATACTGTGTAATGGTTTCGTGATCACACGTCTATGCTAGGCTGTAATAAACATTGGGGATGCTAGAATTATGCGTAAACTAGTTTGTCATTATGTTCATGCCACATACAGTCTGGTCCATAAATATTGGGACATCGATCAATTCTTATGTTTTTGGCTCTATAAACCACCACAATGCATTTGAAATGAAACAAATATATGCTTAAACTGCAGACCTTCAGCTTTAATTTGAGGCTATTTACATCCAATTCAGATGAATGGTGTAGGAATTACAACCGTTTGTATGTGAGCCTCCCACTTTTCAAGGGACCAAAAGTAATGGGACAAAGTAACAATTAAATCAAACGTTTTCCTTTTAATATTTGGTTGCAAATCCTTTGCAAGTCTAGAAGGCATCGACGTCTGAAGTCTAGAAGGCATCGACGTTACCAGACGCTGGGTCTCATCCCTGGTGATGCTCTGCCAGGCCTCTACTGTAAATGTCTTCAGTTCCTGTTTGTTCTTGGGGCATTTTCCCTTCGGTTTTGTCTTCAGCAAGTGAAATGCTGCTCAATTGGATTCATGTCAAGTGATTGACTTGACCATTGAATAACATTTCACTTCTTTGCCTTAAAAAGCTCTTTGGTGGCTTTGGCAGTAGCTTTGGGTCATTGTCCATCTACACTGTGAAGCCAAGAATTTGGCTGAATATGAGCTCATAATATTGTCCAAAACACTTCAGAAATCATCCCGCTGCTTTTGACAACAGTCACATCATCAATAAATACAAGGGAACCAGTTCCATTGGCAGCCATACAAGCCCATGCCATGATGCTGCACCACCATGTTTCACTGATGAGGTGGGATTCATGAGCAGTTCCTCAGCAGCCACTTGTCCCATTACTTATGGTCCCTTAAAAAGTGGGAGGCTCACATACAAACGGTTGTAATTCCTACAACGTTCATCCGATTTGGATAAATAGACTCAAATGAAAGCTGAAAGTCCGCAGTTTTAGTACATCTTTGTTGTTTCATTTGAAATCAATTGTGGTGGTTTATAGAGCCAAAAACATAAGAACTGAGTCAATGTCCCAATATTTATGGACCTGACTGTATGTCAAAACAATATTTGCTGTTAGAATAATATCAAGTCTCTTCTTCTCCAACTCACATTTTGGGGGGGTTTGTGTTTTGACACATCCGGCACTGATATCAACATCACTTTAATTACAGACCAGGCTAAATCAACATAAGAAATAAAGCAACTAACAGCAATCAAATGTATTGTCCCCAAAATAGAGTTCCTTTGCTCAACTTGCAGCTGAGTTCAGGGTTCAGCACAGTCAAAATGAATTGGTTTTATTACATTGCATTATTAATTCACTCTGTGCTTGGTGGTGGTATGCTACATGTATGTAGTAGCCACAGCTGCCTTGGGGTAGACTGACAGAAACGAGGTCTGTCTGTGCCATTGGCCCCTCCAACATTCACTGTATAGTCGTTCACAGTATAGGCATTGATACTTTCAAAGCAAAAAATATGTATATTTGTTTGTCTACATTTGCACCTCATTTATTTCCAAATTAAGTTTAGCAGATGCAATTTTTATATGGAATGTAAAATAGAAATATGAACCAAATATTACTAATAAATAACTAACAAGAATTAAGTTTAAATTTGGGGTGTAGGGTGTTGGGACTTAGCATTAAATGAAAACTTAGTTTAAAATGACAAACTATAGCATCTCTACATTGTCACACGCACGCATGGGTGAGCTAAATTATTGTTAATCCAGAATCTTAAAAAAAAAAAAAAAACTACAACCAGAGCAAGATTGGGCAGCGGTTAGTGCTCATTCCTCACAGCGAGAAGGTTCTGGGTTGGATCCCGGGACGGCGCCTTTCAGTGTGGAGTTTCTACCCGTGTCTGCGTAGGTTTCCTCCGGGTGCTCCGGTTTCCCCTACCACTAAACATCTGTACAATGGGTTCTCCTTTTTTGGTTAAAAACATAATCTGAACAAAATATCAACCTATGCCAATAGGCAAGGCAAGGCATGTTTATTTATACCACGCATTTTGTATACGCCAATACTTTGAGGCCAATAGCTAATGTAATAATGCGGCTGTCTAATTTCCATTAGTACAAATCTCTTTGCAACAATAATAGCTCCATACATTGAGTATTTGTAAAATTGGGTTTGTGTTTTAACCTAACTTTATTTATCATATGGGTACCATAATTCCTCTGGGGCAATTTATAGAGAACAGAAGCTGCTCACAGACCCACGCTTATGTAACAGAGGGATTAATATTCCACAAACTGTGGAAGCGCCACCAGGAGAAGGAGATCAGTGAGATCAAGCAGGAGATCTCTTTCGCCTACAGACCAAAGCCCCACCGCCTTAGAAACTCATCTGTTCTTCCCCCTTTTTGCAAGTTTAATTGGCAGCAGGCATTGTGATAGTGAGCTCCGTATCTGCAACATAAGCTGTTGCGTGAGCCGGTGAGGAAGTGCGCCCCCACGCAGACAACACACCTGCTTTTTTTTTTTTAGATTATAACAATTGAAAACAAGAAAATAGGATTAACCTAATTTTGCCACAATTGCTAAAATTATTTACATTGATTTCTTGCCTTTCAGAATCAGAATCAGTATATGTTTTATTGCCATTGTTATGAACAAGTTCACAGCTAGGAATTTTACTCGGCATGTTTGCGCAGACGCGCCAAACATGCCAGGGCGGCCATTAATTTCCCATTTGAAATATTGTGTGGACAAAAGTAGAAAGGGATGCAGTTCAGAGTCCTTGACTTCCTTTTGAAGCTCCTTTCATAAATTTACCTCCAACAATCTTAGCAGGGCACAGTAAGTCAGCTTTCTTCTTCCTCCCACACAGCCACAGTTGGGAGGGGCAGGTGAGGCTTTGACGTCATTCAGAAATGCTCACACAATACAACACTGGCAAGGACACACTATAGATTTCCATTAATGTCTCCAAAAAACCCTCAGCTGCCTTAGCTGCCTTCACAAAGACAAAGGTGAAATCATCAGATGAACCACTGACAATCTGGATACATTGTTTATACATAATAATAATAATAATAATAATAATAATTATTATTATTATTATTATTATTATTAGGCCCGAGCGCCATCAGGGCTGGCGAAGGGGCTCTTGTAATCGCGGAGCGCACAAAACGAGTGCGAAGCGCTCGCCTCCTCTCAAACATGCACTAACGCACTCCTCTCCTCGTGCACGTTCCGTGCACGTGCACATGTATCAGAAAACGAACATTGTAATTGGACGGTGCGCGGAGCGAAGCGGAGCGCACTCCCCCAAAGTGCGAACAAAACGCACAAAACGAGCGCGAAGCGCTCCCCTCCTCTCAAACACTCACTAACACACTCCTCTTGTCGTGCACGTCCCGTGCACATACATATATAATGCAAAAATCAACATTGTAATTGTACAGAGCCCATAAAAGTCAATGGGCGACTGAGAGTCCTAAAACTAAGACCCTTGGGAAAAAGTTAAAAACAAACATAAAGGCAGTAGCAATACCATAATTTTAGATTGAGGGAGACAAAAGGGCGCGAAGTGCCCCCTTGCTTTAGGCAGGGCGGTCGGCGAGGGCCGATAATCGCCGCTTGCGGCTATATTTATTATTATGATTATTATTATTATTATTATTATTATTATTATTATAATAGTAGGTTTTACAGTATATAGCATTTTTCAGAGAAACTCGGAGACGCTTTACAGATCAAATCATTTCCAATTAAATCTTGCAAACTGCCCTTATTGTTAGCAAAATCCAAACAATTCTTTAATAGCCTAACTTGATTGAAAAAAATATCAAATACCATAAGCATAAAGCAAAATGTGACTATAGCAACATCAGAGCATAATATAAAATCAGCAATCAAACAAGCACCGTTATAATTGGAGTCAAACATATTAGTATTTCATTGAAATTTTAACAAAACAAAACTCAAATATTCCTATTCTATTCCTATTATTTGGTCTATTCCTTTACTTTTTTATTTCATCTTTGTTGCTACTAAGGGAGCATGATATAACTATGACACCGTTTCTACATAACTTAGTGCTGAGTTTTAGGGGTACTCTCATAACAACACCAGGCAGCCGCGAGTCAACTGTTGTTTTATGTTTTAGTGAAAGTAAAAATGTTTCACTCTCTGCGAAATGATCGAACCTCATGTGTCACTTGCTTTGGGCAATGGCACAAAATGCACTTTCATGTTCTATTGCTATTCTCATAAGAACATGATGCAGCCTTGAAGTGGTTTCAAAGCTTTCAATAAAAGTCATTTCTGAAAGGGAAAGGGAATAGTTGTGGGTGATGTTTGCCTGCTGGCGTCAGTTGGGTACAATAGCAGTAGCGGCTGAAGGACAGAAGCAGCTGATGTCAGAGGAAGAGGATGTGTGAGATAGAAGTGCGGTGGTACCTCGTAGAGCGGCGCACAAATTCCATCAATCCACTCCAGCTGCAGCCCCGGCAACTCGTCCTTCCTGTTTCGATCAAAGATGGCCTGCAATAAACAATAGACAGTTAGGGGTGAGCGATGATGAGAAAAATGTATAGCTCAATATTTTGAGGAGAATTTCTTGAAGTAATGAATCAATAGGCGATCTGACTCGGGAACATGCTGGCCAGATCACAGCTGGCCCAGTAGAAATCAGAAATAATTGTTGACTGCGTGACAGCTTGTTGACTGCGTGACAGCTTTCGCAAACAAGAGGACACACTCGGTCAACCGGCCTTGTAAATATTGAATCAATACTGGCCAAAAGAGAAGTCATATTCAATGTGTGTTATGTCGGCCTGCTGATAGATAAAAATGTTATGAAATGCATGTGATTCTTGTATAAGAATCACATGCTGTTTACATGTCACTCTTCGCTCAAAAGTTAATATTCATGGCCACAAAGCATGCTCTGAGAACTAAATTGTGATTGAAAAAATACATATTGCAATCAGTAAAAATACATGATTACAAATTATATATTTTCCCAAATCATGCAGCCCTAGTATTGACGTAGCTTTTTATACTACATGGCCTCATATTATGCAGAGCATCCCTTCTTAAAGTTGCTCTCTTTCCCCCCCATCTTATGACTTATTTCTCTTCACCCTAAACTTGAGAGGATCCTCTGAGGCTGTGCTTCAGAGATAGTTACTGGGCTTCCACTTCGAAGTTAATATTTAATGTCCAACACCCACACATGGAGCACTGAAAGTTTGACACAGTTGGCAAACCCGAGGCTACTGCACACCTTATTTCAGAGGGAAGGCAATGTGGTGAGCTTTGATTAGTCCACGGCCGTTAAATGTGTGCAGAAACCTCTGTGGTTTAAGCTTTTAGAGCTGCGCATACAGTTCACAATTTATAGCATCAAAACAATATCCAGTTTTAATTTAATTTGTCCCAGAATCAGGATCTTCTGAAATTTCATAACACTTCCCTGTTTTAAGTATTTGCTGCGCTTCAGAATTTTTCAAAGAATGATTTCCATAGTTTGCAGTTTGCTCTTGGCGGAGCAGCGATGCACTGAAGTGGTCTAGCTGACAATTCACTTTTCTCACACTACACTCTCATGTTTCTTACGCTGAGCGTATGTTTGGAACTGCAGAGAAAAAATATCTTCATCAGCAGCACTGGTGCAAAGAGGTCACATAGGAGCGACATCTTGCATAAAAGCACAAAACAAGAGTTGGTGGAGTTACTCACTGAGGGAGTGAGCTTCAGCTCTGATCTCTCCCGGTCTCCCTGCTCAAAGAACTCACTGGTCACTAGCTCAGCCACCTGCAACACACAGCCGTCAAAACCACAGGCCTCATTCTGCCGTCAGTTCAGAGCGGGCAAAAGACAGTTCTGACCTTTTTGGAAATATCCCATGGTTTGGTCACAGCACCAAGATCACACGCTGTCATCATCATGGATCTGAAACATATCCCCAACTAGTTAACCACAGACACAGATACAATAATAAGGCCTTCTGCCATCTGAATAACTTTAGCATATGTTAATTATGTCAAGAAATATGTCTATTACATGCAGTTACAATGTTATGCTGTTAATATGGCGTACCAAAGTCTTCTTTGTTCCATGTTCTTTTTTTTATTTTAATTTTTTTTTTTAGGCACCAGGTGTCAAGTATTTACAGTGAGTACATACATATATGGGACATAGAACGGGGAATCCCATCAGGGGAGGGGATAAAGACAAAAAGCGGAAAGAAATATAAATACATAATAATAATAATAATAATAATAATAATAATAATAATAATAGTGAAAGTGACAGTGATAAAATAGTTATGAAACGAACAAACAAACAAAAGAAACACACAACAAAAACAAAATGAAGGGAAAACAAAACAGAAAAGTGTATAATATGTTGTATAGAGAGTGGCGAGTGTGGGCGGGTCATGGCAACAACAACATCAACAAAGTAGTTGATCATAGGACCATATTGGTGTTGTATTATTGTTCATCTACTGACAAAGAGAGACTGTGTTTAGTAATTGCTCATGAATTGATTGTGTTTGGGAATTTATTGATTCATTATAAAGATTTTGCATTTGGGTGTGTTGTGTGTCCTAGAGCTTGTGATGCATTAAAAAAACAAAACAGGGTGTGTGCAGCAGGTGAGAGGTGTGTGGCCTCCTACGCTGTTCCACTCCTGTTTACCCTATTCTTTTGTTTTCTTTTGCTTGTGATTGTTGTTGTTACCGTTGTTATTGTAAGGGACTCGAATAGTTTCTGGGAAGTGTGTGAATGTGCCAAAGGATGATTGATGTTCTATGTTCTTTTGACAGTTTGAGAATAAACTGGGTTTACAGACGCTTTGAGAAGGGGGCGCTATTTGACATTGACGTAATTACAAGTAACCACGAAGTGCCAGAATCGAAATGCATGCAAAATGTTGTGCACTGAAGGCTTAATGTAAAACAATAAGGACTCTAATAAATGTGTGAAACCGCTTCAATGCGTTCATGCACTGGTTGCCATTACCTGCACATGTCTCTGTGAGCCTTCACGTTCCAGTTGTACTCGCCTTTACTCACCAGCTCAAAGAAAGTATTCCGATTTCTGCAAACAGAGTAAGGCACAGGCGTAAATCTATCCAAATCCACAAGGGGGCAGTGTCAGCTAAAAGAAGCCTGTAGATAATGGCAATATGCTGAGGTCTTCATAATGCATGAAGTGGGCTCCGTGGCAGAGCTGTGACTATCAGGAGACTTAGCTGTGTGCCGTGCGGAGACCTACTCGAAGTAGAGCGTGAGATCCGTGGCCAGGATGGACTGTTTGAGCAGCTGCATGAGGTCGCTGTACTCGGTGGAGGACAGGTTGGAGAAGATGTTGTGACCCTATGGAGACCCATCAAAATATTAACATTTCTGCCCACAATAAAACAACACTGAAGCACTTACAGCAGAGGAACAGATGATAAAGGATAAATGAGAGGATACATTTGCAAAAGTGAGTTAAGAATAGCTGCAAATGGTGATGAAGGGGGAAAGGATAGTTTCTATATGGGCTACAAGCTGCACATGCAATTTGTTTTCACTTGAAGCAACCCTTGTGTGTAGTGTTAAAATCCCACCACACACTACAACTGGCCTCATGGCTGCTCTATGAATGAACACTTTATCTCTTGCGGCATCATTTTAAGCGTTAAATTCTAAATTAGATCAAAGCAGCAAACCCCATTTCATTGGTGCGTACTGCAATAACATTAAATATGTATAGGAGACAACAACAACCCCCTCCCTTCTCTCTTGTGGAGGCTCCGTCACTCGATGCTCTCTGGCGTAAACATACAGTGTTATACATTTATCCAGCACTCGTCCTTCTCTAAAGACTGTGGAGAAAGAGAGACAGAAAACTAATGAAGTCTAAAAACCAGCCACAAATTGACCGCGGCTTCTAGCCTGCCGATGTGGCTCAGACTATGGAGCGTCTCTTTCTGTCATCAGCTTATGTGTTCCCATTAAATATTGAACCAGCTCCGATATAAAGGCCTTTTCCCCTTCACAACGGAGCAGGAAGTGCAGAGAGAAAGTGTGAATGACAGATATGTCTTTTGGCGAGACAGTAGAGGGAGTTATGTTTTAAAAGTTTACATTTTAATTAGTGGATTTGTCGAGTGACTGAATCGTGGGCTCCTTCTCGCTCTCAAATTAGCCACACTGTTAATTTATATGCTAATAGGACGCTGGTAGTTCGACTCCGCTATCAACAGAAGCCAGTGTGATATTCCCGAGCAAACATTTGTCAGCTCACTGTGTTGTCAGCACAGCGATAATGAAGCCGCTGGTAGCCTACCCCACTAAGCCTCTCCTCAGCTGCTCCCTCAAAATGTCTTTAATTACAGCCTCATATGAACGCAGTCACCTGGTAAAATGTCTCTGTGAACCAATTAACACCAAATCTATGGGCTCCCTAATTACACTGATGTGAGGGCGGCCCGAGCCATTTGTTTACTCACTCAACTCTGCACACACTGGTCTTTGGCCACACTGGGCTGTGATACTTTTTTTTTTCTCGACAGCAGCATTCACTACAAGTTTACATTAATCTACGTAGGGAATGTAACCCGTGTGCTCACTCTTTTATGAAACAGCTGGTTTGCAATGAACAGTCGTATTGGTTTAGTGTTACAAGTATTATTTAAAAAAGGGGGTATTATGCTTTTTTCAATCACATAGCACCAGTCTATAGCATACTACAATGATGACGTAACCTTCTGTTGGTCTGTATATGCAGTAAATTAAAATGACTGCCTTGAATAAAATTGCTCTCTCAAAATGGCTGTACTGAACGTCTTGAAATAGGCCTCTGTCTCTTTAAGAAGCTTTCCGACACGCCCCCTTCAGCACACTGCTGTGGCATTTAAACAACAACACTGTGCGGGGAGGGGGCTCTGCTGAGCTGAGGAGCAGTGGTTGGTGGCTTGGCTGGTGACAAAAGGTCCAGAGGCGTCTCCAGGAGGTGGGGGCGTTCCTAGGAGGACTGCGGCATAGCTACACCTAAAATGGCTGCCGTCTAAGTTTTTACTGATTACTCAAAAATATGTGAATGAGCCAAGGCAACACTCCAGGCATGTGTTTAATGAGGGAATGACATAATAACATGATATAAATGATGATATAAAGCTTGAAAAAGTCGATTTTACATAATACCCCCCCCTTTAAACTATATCGATCTGGGAACCCAAAGACTGTGGCTCTGGAGGCTGAGTTTATAACAAACAATAAAAGCAGGAAGAAAAAAACACCTACATTCTGCAAAATATGTCTTATTGTGAATTCAACATTGTAATTGTTGTTAGTTTTCCTTAATATAATTCTCAACCATACTAAAGTCCATTAAAATAATTAGTATTAGATTCAAAAATGTACCTCATATCAAGGTCCTGTTTGTGAAATTTTCAAGGTCCTGTTTGTGAATTTTTAAATAATAAAATCCTCCATACCCCAGCTTTGGTCACATTATGTCAGCAGTGTCTGTGTAATTTGGAGCACATCGATAACTGCAATGCAGCAGACAGTGGGAACATGTTGCACCTCACTCTGCAGGATCATCACAGCATGGTTGAAATGGTGGTGTTCCAGTGTCGCGGAGGTCCCATAAAGCAGCGCCAGAGCTGAACCTGTCCTACACACACAAGAGCACACAACAAAACAGCATTTAAACACAATGTCTTCATTGAGACGAACATTTGAGACATGTGGATTAAATATCTTGAAAAGAATGTTGTGAAGAAAACTGCCGTCGATGTCCTTCGGGCCACGGGCACTTTTCATGATGGAAGTCACAATATTTCATTCTCCTGCTTTTTGCTTCCTTGTGTAAGCGTACAGTAGATTAATCACGGCCATAGTGTGATAAACAGTTAAATACACACCAGTAGCCGGTTGAGATTTTATTGTTTCATGCTAGAGCAGACTTGATGCTCAGTGAAGAGAACAAAAAACCTAAAGCAATTGACTAGTGATCTCATACGGTGATCTTTCGAGTGCTTGAGTCAGTGGTGTTTACTGTCTTTGGTAAACAAACACTTATATAAGCATTACACAACTTGCCACTTGACTTGCTGATCTGGGCTGGGCTCCTGCTGACTGCTTCAGGTGGGAAACATGCACTCAATAGAAGTGGAGGAGGAGAGGTCTTATGTGTAAGGTAGAAGAGAGGGCTTACTTTTCCTGAAAAGCATTGTTGGTGCCTCGGTGGTCTAAGTCATGGCACACACAGCCTACAATGAGGGCCAGGGTCTCCACCTCTGTGAGAGTTTCTTGAAAACCTGCTGTCTGCAGAGGATAGAAACAAAGTAAGAACAAAGCAATGCGAAGGCAGCATATTTGACTGTTTCTCCTGCGATAATGCGGTGAATAACTGTCCACTGAATAAAAATGGAAAAGAGTCGAATAGCAGCATCCCCAACCCCCCCCCAAAAAAAAAGTATCTTCCCAAAATGCCAGTGGGACTGCAGTAAGGCAGTCACGCAGAGAGATTTATGGCTTGGATGACTGGGTTCTGGAGGCCATGTGCTGAGTGAGGGGATAGGAGCAACGATAGCACTGTCCTCAGCCCAATTATGAGAGCGCATGCAGAATAGTGGAGAGTGGGGCCTACAAATCACTGTGTACTATTTTCATGATTGTGGTTGATTCCGATATCGATCCAAATAACGGCAGCATGTGTTTGTGTTGCATTTGATTAACTGGTGTTATAGAGGCTGTTGGGTGCGATCACTGTATAGACCTGATTAAGTGGTTTTGATGATACTGCAGAGCTGAAGTCACTGTCCTGTGATCACTATCAAATTAACATCTGGCGTTTTTCCGCAATGAGCTGGATTACACTGCTACCGTAGATTCAAGTTCATGAGCCATATGTGTGTGTGTGTTTTCACTTCAATATGTTAAGTAACAACATTTCTTGCCACCTTACATATTCCTATACTGTAATCCACTAAATCGACACAGCTGGAGAATTCTGTGATTATATTCTGTTATATTCTATTCTATATCTGTGTCAATTTAGTTATGTATTATCTTGTAAACCTTTAATTTCTTTGCTTTCCTTGCTCTTTAAGTAACAAATATCTACTCATCATCAGGGTAGGAATGACAAATCGTTTATTTTCTGAGACAAGAGGCAGCATCGTTCCAATGAATATCAGTATTGTTCACATAAAAGTAATTATTGCCGGATGACTTACCGTTAGCATAGCAAACATGCACTGACAGACGTTGAAGGCATGTCTCCAGTTGTGATAGAGAACCATTCTGTAGTTTTTTCGGACTGTCAGCAGCCATCTGCACAGAGTCTGGAGGGGAGAGCACAAGGGTCAGCAGCCATCACGAGGAAAGAAGAAACAACTATAACAGGATTGAGCAGCGCAGTAACCACAAAGTCAAGGGTCTCACCTCGTAGTCAATCTTAAACTTCTGCACCATTCCCAGTTCCATAAACATCCGCAGAGCAGCTGTGATCATGGCGTCCACGTCCAAAGAGAAATCGTCAAATGACAATTTATCAATGCCCAGCTCACAGACCAGAGGAATGTTGGCTGCCTAGAGTGTGCAGTGGGGAATAACCACAGTGAGGGAAAAATACTTAGAGGTCATCTGATGCAATAGTACTTCAGTATGATACAGATACAGAAAAATACTTGAGAGATGCTAATGAAGACTCTCAGGACTCATGAGACTCAGATTAATGAGCTAGCGCCACAAACAACATTACATTTTTACTCTGAGAGCTCCCTGAACCTTGAACAGCCAGAGCCACCTTATCCAACAGGCTAGCAGGGGCTGGAGCCCAGGGGCCTACCATAGTCAAGGGCCTATCGGAATTAAGAAACGTTTGTGCATATTGGGCCAAAATGGGACCAGAACGCTGCCAAAATAAGGACGCTGATGTGTCTGCTTCAGGACGCCAGTTCAAAAGCCAGAATATGTCATGCGCAAACTCATAAATGGGGAGAATGTACATAGAGAGTGGCTCTGCTACTCCCCACAAATTGGAAATGCATTTTGCTTTGCCTGCAAACCTTTTGGGGGGCAAAACAGAGATAAGTCGGCCTTTTCCAGTAGCAGGGTTAGGGTTTTTTGTGGGATTTAGGGTTAGGGTTATAGGTTAGAGTTAGGGTTAGGGTTTGCGCTGAGGGGGGCCCTGCAATCCTGTTTAAGTCCTGGGGCCTATGGGTACATTAAGGTAGGCCTGTGAACAGCGCATACATGTAGTTATATCTTTCGATTTTGACTTAGTTCCTTTGGTCCAGATCTTATATTTAAACTTTCTTTTGAAGCTTCTAATCCAGGTGTTTCAATAGGAAGGGTCAAGTATGAAGCAGGGAAAAAAATAATTAATACAGTAATAAAGGTAAGAGGTATCAAGTTTCAAAATTGCAAATTCAATTATTCAAGAGAAGACAAGTCATTACTGATGTGACGTTGTGTTGCATTTCAACTGCACTACAATTTTAGACAATGAGCACTGATTTTTTTCTAAAGATTCCTATATTTGAAGAATTTTAATAGTTTTGGGCAATTGGCCTCATGAGATGAAAAATGCCATTGCTGTCTTGCACACCTGATTCTATCATCCATCCATCCATCCATCCATTTTCTTCCTCTTGTCCGTTGCCGGGTCGTGGAGGCAGCTGTTGGAGCTGCCCAAATCACATTGCACCAGCCCCTATGGCTCCTCCTGCAGGTGGTGGGTCCACAGAAGGACGGCCTCATGGTTCTAACCGGGCCTGTTGGTCTCTCATAAGGGGCTTCTGAACCACTCTTTGTCTGACCTGTCACCTAGGACCTGTTTGCCATGGGAGACCCTACCGGGGCACGAAGCCCCCGACAACAGAGCTCCCAGGATCATTCGGGTGCTCAAACCCCTCCACCACGTTAAGGTGGCGGTTCCAGGAGGGATTCTATGAAATTATGCAACATTTTACATTCTGTACAAAACCTGAGCAGGTCCTAGACTCCAGATAAAATGGATCGTCTCTAACTCTTTATCACACAGCTAAATTAATCTGGCATTTTTTGTAAATTCTCAGACCTGGGTCGCAACATGTCAGTGGGCTTTGTTTGCCGTTGCCATTTGCACTGCTGTGCAGTCCCAGTCAAGTGTGTGCAGCGAGACTCCATATGTAGAGCAGTTATGAAAGAGCAGAGCTGAGATCACACGCTCACTCGGAAAAGCGGGGTTCCATCTCCGCAATAATGGCCACAGGGGGAAATCCAACACATGAAAGTGCAAGAAAATAGGTCATATCTATATTTCACAAATGCCACACCAATTAAAAATGTAGATATTTTCCTTTTCTCATCGTAATGAATGATACACAGGGAGCTATTTGCTATTGATAATGCATTTACAAATACAACAATATCTTCTGTGGCCATTTTAAAGAAATTATGGAAGAAAAGTACCTGCCAGTAACTCATCTTTCACTTTATTTGTCTATTGTACTGTATGTTATTTTGTTGTTATGTTTAGTAGAAAATAGAGAAAAATTAAACTTAATTCATGTGAATAGTTAATATGATAGGCCTACATACAAAATGCATTGCATGCACCTAAAGAAGATCAATGACTTTGTAAAGCCTGCAAATCCATTGACCTAGTTTCTTGTGTAGGTTTGAGGGGTGGAAGCATGCTATGTAATACATGGCACAGTTACATTTGACCAACGCTATCAAAAACATGATAATATATGTATTATATTTAAGATGTAATCTGTGTAAACAAATAATGCACCAAGTACAATATAGGACAATATGAAGTAAGTGTGATATTAGAAACTAAATTAGTAACCCCCTGGAACTGGAATGTCTTCCAGTGAGGCAGCAGAAACTGAGGACTCAGATGTGGACTCGTCCGTCACCCAAGCTGAAGTCACCGAGGTGGTTAGAAAGCTCCTCGGAGTCAGAGCTCCCGGGGTGGGTGAGATCCGTCCTGAAGTCTCTGGATGTTGTAGGACTGTCTTGGCTGACACGTCTCTGCAACATCACATGGCGGTCGGGGACAGTGCCTCTGGATTGGTAGACCGGGGTGGTGGTCCCTCTCTTTAAGAAGGGGGATCGGAGGGTGTGCTCCAACTACACACTCCTCAGCCTCCCCAGTAAGGTCTACTCCAGGGTGCTGGAGAGGAGGGTCCGACCGATAGTCGAACCTCAGATTCAGGAGGAACAATGCGGTTTTCGTCTTGGTCGTGGCACACTGGACCAGCTCTATACTCTTCATCGGGTGCACGATGGGTTCGTGGGAGTCCACCCAACCAGACCACATGTACTTTGTGGATCTGGAGAAAACGTTCGACCGTGGCCCTCGTGGTGCCCTGTGTTGTGGCCTGGACGCTGGACCCCATAAGCTCCACCCTCTTCAGGTCGGTGGAGAGTCCTTGCCTCAAGTGAAGAAGTTCAAGTACCTCGGCGAATTGTTCATGAGTGAGGGACGGATGGAGCGTGAGACCAATAGTCAGATCGGTGCGGCATCGGCAATGATGTGGTCCCTGTATCGGACTGCTGTGGTGAGGTGGTTGTGGGGGGCAAAGCTCTTGATTTACCAGTCGATCTACACTCACAGATTTATCCTCACCTCTCATCATGAGATCTGGGTAATGACTGAAAGATTTCAGATACAAGTCAACACAATGAGTTTCCTTTGCAGGGTGGCTGGGTGCACCCTTAGAGATGGCTGAGGAGCTCAGTTACCCGGGAGGAGCACGGGAGGAGCCAGCTGAGGTGGCTTGGTCATCTGTTTTGGATCACCTCCCTAAGGAGGGCCTGAAGTAAGTGTTTACTTTAGGCCTCCCATTGGGAGGAGGCCCCCGAGAAGACCCAGGACACGCTGGAGGGACTATATCTCTGAGAACAGCTGGAGGAAGTGGATGGATTATTATGTTTATTATTCTACTAAAGTAATAATGTGGATATTGATCAATGTACGTTACATTCAAAGCTGTAGACTGTGTGAATTGGTTTTAAATCAGCAGGGACGAGGGAAGTGCAGAGAATATATGCTTTTGGGGCTGACATTGTCGACCTCTGGTTGAAACTGACAATAGAAAATACAATATTCAAACCATTCCGGTCTTTGTTTCTCTTACTCAGAAGTGTCACCTTTAATATGTAAATACAATCATGCAATGTTAAATTTGTCCGATTAAACTTAAAAAACTGCATTTTGCACCTTATTCTTACCCCTTTCAAGAATTATTGTTATTGTTATTATCACCAGTCGTATCGACTGCTGTAACGCCCTGCTCTCTGGTCTTCCCAAAAAGAGTATCTCAGGTTTACAACTTTTACAAAATTCAGCAGCTTGTGTCCTGACGAAGACCAGGAGGCGGGACCACATTACACCGGTTTTAGAGTCGCTGCATTGGCTCCCCGTGTGTTTCAGGATCGATTTTAAAGTTCTTTTAATGTTTTTTAAATGTCTTAATGGTCTTGGTCCTTCTTATCTTTCAGAACTGCTTTTACCATATGAGCCTTCACGGTCCCTGTGCTCCTCCGGTAGGCATCTCTTAGTTATTCCGAAAGTCAACAGAAAGACTTACGGCGAGGCGTCTTTCCAATATTATGGCCCTCGCCTCTGGAACGTCCTGGAGCTCAGGGCCGCAGAGAACGTTCATGTTTTTAAAAGTAGGCTCAAGACCCACCTTTTTAGCTTAGCTTTTAACTAATATTTATATACTTATATTAACTTTATCAGTTTTAGTTCTATACAATTATTTCTTTAGTTTCACTCTTTTTACCTTGTGCTATTTCACATTTCATATTTTTTAGCCGAGTTTTAGCTGTTTTTAATTTATCTTTTATTTTTTATGTTCTCCCAGTGGTTCCTCTGAGGGAGCCCTCTGTCCCGGGAGTGCTGGATGGCTGTGGCCGTGCGGGCGCTCTCCTGTGGGTGTCTAGATGGAGGTTGGACGTCTATCCTACACCTCCTCCGGGCGCCCTGTGTTGGCGCTCTGTGGCTGTGGCCGATGGGCTGCTCTCGGTGCAGACGGCTCCTTGGATGGTGTTTCCTCTTTCGGTCCATCTGTACTCAGCCTTATGTACCCAACTTTATGTCCATTTTTATTTAAGACTTTTAACTGCTGGGCTATCTGTCTGTATATGTGTCTGAGTGTCTGTGTGTGCGGGTGGGGTGGGGGGAGGTGGGGGTTGTTGTTATTTATGTATATTTGCTGGTGGGGACGATTTTAATGATTTTTTAAGCACTGTAAAGCACTTTGTGTTACATTTTGTATGAAAAGCGCTTTATAAATAAAGTTTGATTTGATTTGATTTGATTGTTTAGATAAACCAAAGTGGTTGTTACCTTAAATTTGTCAACTTCGGTCTTGGCACAAGTGGCATGGTAAGACAGCACCTGAGAAACAAAGACACTTAGAGTTAACCTTAAATAGCAGGAGTGCAGAAAGGTTTGTCACATTTCTGTTGGGGGCACTGCAGGCAACACCAAATCAGCTCCAAAGCGCTACAGGAGCTGGAATGTCAAACCTGCTCCCGTTGTCTCAGTGCCTTTATTACCTGAGAGCATCGCTCACACAGACCTGCAGTCATGTATTGGATCATAAACGCTCTTGTTTATTCAGCCAGCAGCAATGCATCTACACAGTATTTTAGTTGGTGCCTCAACTTTAAACGCTTTTCATTGTCATCTGTGGCACAGGCTGACAAGTGCTGAATGGCTATGCATGCTGGAAGAAGAGGGATTGCTTTTCACTTCATTAATTTGTAATAAAACCTTTGTGAAGAAACTATCCACAAAGAGGCATCGGCACTTTTATCATCGCTACATTCATGTGGAAATATGACACTCCAAAGACCTCCAAACAAAAAAGTAAATGTTCAATAGTTAGTGACTAGCAGCTGCAGCTATGGATTTCAAAATGTTTCACATTGTCCAGGACCACTGTGTCATTAGATTTTTAGGCAGAAATGTACACGACTTTGCACCACAATTTCTAATTCCCCAAGGTTTTACAGAAATGTTAAACTTTCAACTCTGAAGGGTCACAAGGAGCGATTACTTTCCCACAACAAACTACCTGTCAGATAACGTGAACATGTGTGTTCTTACATCCAAAGCCACAGACTGCTTGGCCCAGGATTTCTTCACCTGGTCATACATGATGGTGTTGTTGATTCCCAGTCCGCAAAAGATTACAAATGCCTGTGACAACACAAACCACATGACCAAACCTAAAGAAAGTCTAAGAGTGTTTTACTTTCATGCACAACATAGCAATACACAACCTCAAAGAGACGTTGGTCGGCATCATCAAAGGGTGTCCCATCCAGCCTGTTCAGCACTTGAGCAACACCTGTTTCACGATAAAAGTCAGCATTAAGGACAAAACTAGTCAGGTAGAAAATGTGTGTAAAGATCTCAAGGCTTTTTCTATTTTCTATTACAGTATTTTTATATTTCTGTAGAAAGGTTTTGTGCTCTATTGGCTGCTCTGCTTTTTTCTTTTCTTCTTTTGCCAGATTCATTCATTCATTTTCCATTCATAACTAACCATATTACAGTGATGAAGGGAAGTGTTTTTTTCCCCGGGGCCTCTAGCAAGAACCCTTTCCTCGTATATATTGTTATATAACATGACAATCCAGTAGTATAGACATATCTTCCTTCAGGTGGACAGTGCTGTTGAAGTTCAGGGCAAAACTGAAGCTAATGTTTGCGCTCAAGTGTCAAACCTTTAATTATCTCCTTTAGTTAGCCAAATTAGACTAAGATAAATCAAGGTCGTTTTATTGCTAAAATTGGCTTGATACGTAGATCTGCAAAACTGATAGATTGAACCGATGAAGGATGAAGGCTATCAGCACAAATCCACTTACTGCAGCTCACTTAGTTCGCACACAACGAGGGTTAAACCAAAGTCGGACCCGCAGACCACAAATAAAAGCGTTTTTACTTTAAGGCATAACACAACCATTTTCATTCTTCATTTACATTAAAGATATTTTTCACCAACAGGTTTCAATGCATTGGCCATGGCCTTGGTGCCGTTACAAGGATGTTCATTCAACTGCGAGTATCTTTGATGGGAGAATTTCATCTCCTGTTGCTTTGTTTGTATAATGCTTTTTCACTTCAGATCCTCAGGTGCCACCCACACACAGATCTCTCCCCCTCTCGCTTTCTGTTCCTCGTGCCCCTCCTATCCTCCATAAATTCACTTACACCTACGCAAAAAGGACCTAAGACACGACAAATGAACACACCACGTGCACCCTTCTCCTCCTCCAACACTGGACCATCAAGCTGCTACTATTGGGTCCTCTCCCCTGCAATATCAAGCACCAAACCCAGGCAAGAAATCAATGATTTATCAGTGTGTCAGTGCGTTTTCCTAGGGCTGAATTACAAATACTGTACAAAGCACACAGCCAGAAAAAAAGAAACTCTTCTTACAAGTGTGGCGCTACTTTGTACACAAATGTTACTTATGTTTACACTACACTGCACATGTTTTCCCGTGGACTCCAAACTTCTGATCAGTGCCACCACAGTAAGAAACCTCCACAAATCATATTTGTGCTGTACACCAAATACTGCTGATAGGAACCATCCCGGTTCATTCCTGAAAACCTTGCCGAGTGATGTTTTATGATCGTTGTGAGTAGTTTCCTGGAATCATTTTCTTACCAATAATTTGGTGGTTACTGTTCCATATAGGAACACAAAGCACAGAGCGGATGTGAAAGTCTGAAAACTGGTCGGCCTAAAAAGCAAAATGGACATTTTTAATAGAAAGAAAACATTTTTTATTATTGCATACAATAAAGGTCTATGGAGGATTCCCTAAAGTGACAACAGCTGCAAACTATGTCAAGTACAATAATCCTGTCTCTAAATGTGAAACAATATGATTATTAATCTTGGCAAACTTGATCATTTTAAATGACATGGTTGGTCATTAGTGTCACAAGTTAACAGAGATTATGTGACGAGAGATGTCACATTAATGAAAAACAAGGATATCATAAATGACTTTCTCTCCTCATTGGACATGGCACATACTGCATGTTTACTAGAGCTGTCATATTTACAGAAATCCACATCATGTCATTAGGACAGTCCTTAAGTGGTTACCTCAGCATCAAAGCGTGGATCCTGATAGGCATCACTGATGTTTACAGGCAGTCCTGTGGAGGCTACCAGCTCTGCAATACTGTTGTTAATGAGCCAGTCTGAGTAAGACGATTTCTCCATGCTGTCTTTGAAACTGATGTGGAAAAACAGACGTGTGTTTGAGGTATGTTTTTGTCACTGTTTTTACTTTAACTTACGTTTTAGTGAATGAACCACATATTAGTATGCTTCTCCTGCACTCCATGAACTAATTGTGTGATTGTCTTCTTCATTGTCAAACACCCACACTCTGTGTGCACACACCTGCATGGCTGCAGCTTCCCATTCATATAGAGCCTAAGCTTGGCACTGAGTTTACTCTTGACGATGTAGCTATGTAAATGTTCAAAATATTGTTTTGTCCTTTGAGATTAGAACAGAAAAATGACTGCTATTAAATGTTGCTTGTAAAGTATTATGTAAAAAGTGTAGGGGTGGCCATATATTGAATTGATTGAAGTGTAAAATTACCATCAAGTCTTTCTTGCCTGATCTCTGCTCTCCTTCTGTCTCCTGTCGGTCATTTAGCTTCTGTACATCTACTCTAGCTCAGCATTATCCTTCCCATGGGGACAGCCAGGGATTGTGAGACACCTTAGAAATCCTACAGTTTGCTCGCCTTTTGACACCAAATGTATTCACTTAATTACACACATAGCTCTCCAACAGCAGCATTTGTTATTCAGATATGAGTGTTTGGAACTATTGGTGTCATACAACAAATGCAATGATTTTAATGTTTGCAACTGCCAACATTTCGTGCTACTGTTGTCCTGGCAAAAGCTGTACAATAAGATATAATAGGGTATTTTTGGCCTTGGCATTCTTAATATTCAGTCCTCCTTCACTCAGCTGTACCTTGCAGGAGAACGAAACAGCTATACTCACTTAACCAAGGCTGCTCCAGTGCACAAACCTATTCACAATCAGCGCATTTCTCACACAGCTAAGCAGAATCTTCCTTACAGACACAAAACTCTGTGCTTTTAGTGGCGTTGACAAAGGCAAAGCTTTGGTAATTGCTGTTAATAACTAGTTTGTTGTGGGTGACATGACTTTCCTAATTGTATATAGTACCTGTTTTCGGTGTCAGCACTGCACTTTGGTGACAGTAGCTCAAATGACTTGGTAAACTTGACAACCTGAAAGATTATTTAGGAAACACAATGCACAAATGAAAGACATGCACACATGAAGACATCTACAGACACATACGCAGCAGGACGGCAGAGAGAAAAAACGTACCGGTGATTCAATGTCCTCCAGTAGCTGCACTGAGCAGCGCTCGCACTTCAGCAATGTCTGAGCCCGGTGCATGATCTTCCTGACAATCTTCTCCAGGTCAGTCTGCTCCTCAAACAGGTCATTGACTACTTCTAACAGCGCCTGCACACCAGCACAAACAAGGGCAGATGACACTGGATTCAGACTGAACCACTTCATAGAATATCCGCCATAGAGAAGGCATTATTAGCATTAACACCAGATCATAAAGCAAAAGATCAAGGCACAATGCTTACCCTCACAAAGAGAGATCTTTAATCTAAAGCAGTGCCCATCCAATTTCAAGCAAAAACAATAATATGTCATAACAGGCGCCTCTATGTTCACTGATCTGTAATCTCATTATCTTTGCTTCATCACAAATCAACTTTGACATGAATTAGTGGTGTTTTGAACATTCCTCCATTCATTCATAGCCCAAGACTACATCATGTCAACACAGGCCCATCCCCCTCCACAGATGTAGAGAAAACGTCCACGCTGCCGAGGCCGCATGCAGCTCTGCAGTGGCAGCAAGTGGGCTGGAATCAATAAGCAGCCACAATGTCAGCATTGTGGACAGGATCGTGGATAGGGGTGAGGAGGGGTATTTTCGTTGATGGCCCAGGAATCCTTACCCGACTCCTGTCATATTCCTTTCTGGATGCAGCAAAGAGTTGAGCATTGGAGATCGCAATTCCACAGAAGGGGAGGTACATCTGCAGCACCTGCAAAATATCAGAGATATTTGAAATGATCAATTCGCATTCATGTTGGTGCAGGCTCTCAGTCCAGGAACTATTCATCGTAGGGAAGCTTTTAAATCGTCGACTGAGTTGATCATCTTAATCAACTCAATCAACTCAGTTCAGTCTTTAAAGCTTCACTACAATTTGCACTCATGACTGACCTGACCAAAGACAGAGGTTATGACTCAGAGTAACAGAATCTACTTTATCTCAGCTTGACTCAAAGTCCTATAAAACAAAACAGCAAATTCAATAGCATCATTACTGCTGTGTGCAAAATACATCATTTTCTACTGACATAGTTCCATTTCCCTATTCTGACTCACAGTGCCTGGGGCTGAACATGTAAATTCTGTATTTTGCTGATATTTTCCCATAAATAATACAATCTCTTGATATACTGTGTTAATGTGGAAAGGAAAATCTAATCAACATGCTATTTGGATGTTGAAGATGTTATTTTTCATATCACAAGAAACACAGTACACAACAACAAACGATTGTATTGGCGGCATTTCATTCTTACGAATAACCTTGTACTGAAGTACCATGATATTTATTCAATAGATTTTAGGGTGAACACTTCCTCGTCCAGACACTTAGTGTACAGAAACAATCTTAAGCATCTAGCTGCTGTGTCAAGAACACAATGGGTACAACAGGGCCTAATATTAACAAGCTTCAGTCCAACCTGAGGCTGCGCGTGACACAACACTGTGTGAATAGGAAGTTAGTAAGCTGCAGCTGCTGATAGAGGCGTCGCTCTTTCAACTCAAAGACAATTTCCTTTCCCTTTAGCCTTGGATGAACATAATGAGCACAAAAGCAGGCACTGTAAGGTATAAGGTGCAAATCGGTCAAATGTAATTATCCACAGGTAATAAGTGGCTGATGACGATTCTAAAATGTGTATGAATATTTTAGTATGACAGTCTAAAGAGCTAACCTCTGCTCTTAAACAATGAATCATATAATCACATGCACTCTAATTACGAGGCTAATAATTGTAGACCTCAGATGAGCTACAACTCCAGTCCTTGCACAATGCACAGATATAGATTTAATTCTCTGCACGTTCTTAAATTAAAATGAAATAAAAAGTTAGTTTCAACAGTATATTTAACTTGCACATGCTCCGACCTAGGACCAATGTATTATGATTATTTCAAAGAACAATTATTGACGCTAACTCTGAAGTCAGTTATATGTGCATTTATCAAAGCTCAAGTGAACGTAATTGCTTTATGTTTTCAATGATTTGCGCTTTTCTTAAATCAATATATTAAACCCCCTCAGCGGACAAAATGTTTCATTGCACCCATGAAGGTTTTGAATGCACTCTGGGGCCCTGATATGTCCAAGTAGCTTTGACCAAATGCTGCTATACACACGATACCATAACTTAAAAAAAGCCTTTTAAAATGCAATCTCAATTACGTGTTACTATGGGCTGCTAATGAATGCTTAACTTTTCTATAATTTTACATGATCTGGAGCATTAGAGTGTTTTCAGTGAATGAAGCAACACCGCTCACAGTGCAAAATGCCGCTTCAGCTGGCCAATGGAATTCTCCAGCGATGCTTTTCCTGAAAAGGCAGTGGACATCAATACCCCCAGCAGGAGTGCATTCATTAACAAGCAGGACTTTGGGGATCTGGCTATGGATCTGCTGTGGCACTAACACAGGCGAAGCCCAGAAAAAAAGCTGCTCTCTAATTACATTCTGTCAGCCAGGCCATTACACAAGGTTGCAATACAAACACCATGCTTTGCCTTCGGACCAAGTCGTAAAGAGTGCAGTAATAATAAAGCTAAGTGCCTGGGGTTAGAGACAGCCAGCCACTTCCTTTCTCACTTGTAAAATAGAAAAATAATAATAATAAAACAGTTCAAATATGCGTGACCTTTTGTGGCTAAATCTACCCTCCTTTTTTATGCGCTCATCTTCCCAGAAAAGGATATAGCGGATGGCCTATTTTATTAGGGAATTGAAAACCATACAAAGGCAACTTTTAACTCTCCATATTCTTACTTTGCCAAACTCTTGCATAATGCTTATTTATTCAGTACATGGGAGGAGAAGTACTCAGAGACTAAAAAACAACAACAACTGGAGCATGAGAAAACGTCTTGATTTTCTTGATTTTATTTTTTTACTTTGATTTAAGAAGGGATGTCCCACTGATTTCAGAATCTCTTTTTCAAAGGAGTCCTTGCTCCCGAGGGAAACCTATTGTGCATATTGTTAGTGGTAGGGGGAACCTGCAAACTCCACACAGAAACTTGCCATGGGATCGAACCTGGGGCCTTCTTGCTGGGAGGTGGATAGCAATAACCTTGTGCCTCCGTGACGCCCCCACATTATTGTGTTACTGTATATCACTGACAGAACTGGTACTGGCAAATAAAATAACAGGGTAAATGGTCATAACTTATATAGTGTTTTTCCACCTATAGGAACTCACATCAGAGAAACCAAATCTCCATGATTAGCAAGGCACCTTCAAAAACATGATGGCTTTTAGTAAGAGAAGTCACTGTTATTACTGTATCTCACTTTGCAGCTGAACTGATAATAAAAAACCTGTCTACCAGGTTACGTTGATGAGCAAGAGAACATATGTTGGTTTCTCACATATTTCTGGGTATAAATCATTCATTCAAAAGACCCCGGAGCACTGTGTTTAGACAGAGTAGTATATACATGGGTTGCAGAGTAGTATATACATGAGTTGCACCATTATAATCTTCCCCATGGACTGCAATCCTGCAGGATAACAACATAATATAATGAAGGCAGTGTGGGCTTAAAGCCCGCACTATAATGTGTTTAAGATCCTATAAGGTTTCAGTATGGATGGGCAGCCTCAGTTTTTATTCAACGTACACTATTATCTCTGGCTAATAACATTTACTATTGCAATAAGCTTTATTGGGTTGAAAAGTGTGAAGCATTTTCTTATGAGAAGGACTTGAGTAAAAGCAGAGCTGCAGCTGCTGTGCAGGGAGCTTATTCTCTGATGCTAACATTGCAATTCATGACTAATTCAGCTGCAGCCATCCAAGCATTAGTGTGACAATAATGCAATGTGAAGTGCACTGAAAATGTGCACAAACAACTGAAATCATCATCTGAATTTTACAAACAATGGATAAAACAAGCAACAATTTGGGAATTATAATATTTAGATTTGTTGATAATGCAAATCTAAATAGATCCAACAATCTTTAGATGTTGGATCTTCTAGCATATATAAGCCATTACATTAAAAAAAACTGTTCTATTTCAGACAGAATGAGAAACACAGAACATGCATTCTAAAAATCACTGTTTTCTTAAAGAACAAAACATTAATGCATCACTAAACATTTTCAGATGATTCATGGCAAAACCATTATACTATATAATCTGATTATTTTAAGGAAGGTCTTCCTCAGAATCTAAACAACCCCAAACATTTTAAAGTAAACTTTATCAACTTTTAAATAAATCAACTAAAAATAACACTGAACATGTAGTTGTAAATGATGAAATTATCCTCTTATGATTTCTCAAGCCTTTAATCAACACTTTTCCTCGATCAGTTCTAATAGGAATCTAAATTCCTTGTCTGTGTTAAGTACCACCAGCAATTTACCTACTGGTCCCTCTTTCTTTTTTAGGACAATTTCACCCATAGATGTTTATCAAGCTATATCGGAGCTTAAAACCAATTGCAGCGCTGGTCCAGATGGCCTTGAGGTGAAATTTCTCAAAATGGCATCTCATGTTTTAATGTATCCTCTATCTGATTTATTCAACCTGTCTCTCGAAACTTGTACATGCCCCTTGTTATGGAAAACGGCGAGAGTTACCCCACTTTTCAAAGGTGGAGACCCTTCTGATTTAAACAACTATCGACCAATCTCTATTATCTGTGCTATTGCTAAGGTGTTTGAAAAAATCATTTTTCAACGGTTACAGTATTATATTAATCAATTCAATATTTTATCCCCGTTCAGTCTGGTTTCCGATCTGGTTTCTCTACCACTACCGCATTGTTAAAATGTACTAATGATGTTTTCTCCTCATTTGAACAGAATTGTTTTGTTGGTACAATATTTTTGGACTTATCTAAGGCCATTGATCTGGTTGATCACTACTTGCTTCTCGATAAACTTTATTCAATTGGTCTTAATAGAAACGCTATTTTATGGTTTAATTCTTACCTTCATAACAGACGACAGTTTGTTTCGTTTCATGGTGCTCAGTCAGATCAAAGTATAATGGAACTGGGTGTGCCTCAAGGCTCAACTTTAGGTCCATTATTGTTTTCTATTTTTATTAATGATCTTCCACAAGTCATCTCCAATTGTTCAATACATTTATATG
This sequence comes from Neogobius melanostomus, assembly GCA_007210695.1. Classification (NCBI taxonomy): domain Eukaryota; kingdom Metazoa; phylum Chordata; class Actinopteri; order Gobiiformes; family Gobiidae; genus Neogobius; species Neogobius melanostomus. The sequence goes on from VHKM01000048.1 coordinate 407,242, forward strand.
CCGATGACACTATTCTTTACACACCCCACCCTGATCTTTTTCAGCTTCAAAGTCGGCTTCAATCTGATTTTAATATGGTTCAAAATTGGCTGTATAATAACAAATTAACACTAAATATGAAAAAATCTTGCTCTATGCTTTTTGGTACATACTATAAATTACGGTCTACTTCCCTTTCAGATTTTAGTATTCAATTTAAAGACAGTTCTAGCGTCCTTAATGTAGAAGCTGTAAAATATCTAGGACTATGGCTTGACCCAGAATTAAACTTTAAACCTCACATTGATTATATTATAAGACGAACCTATTCCACTATGAACCCTATTTTTCAATCTGTCAATTGCTTTACCCAAGCAGTCAGAATAATAATAATTATGCAGTTAATTTGACCTATCATTGATTATGCAGATATAATTTACCAAAATACACTTGAGCAATACTTAAACCTTTAAACACGCTGTTCAACTCTCTTTGTAGATTTATACTTAAATGTCCATATCGAACACATCTTTGTCAATTATTTGGAAAACTTATTTGGTTGAAACCATGCAATAGACGTCAATACCATTGGGTTTTACTTATATTTAAATGCATGTATTTTGATTTCCCCCAATATTTAAAACAACTGCTAACTCCTGCGACATCTTCATACTCTTTGAGAAGAAGTGCATTTCATTTGCTGTGCCCTTAATCTACAAAGAGGTTGGACGAAGAGCCTTTTGCTATAAGGCTCCATCAGAGTGGAATAGGCTACCTGTCTCAATAAGATCCTTAACATCTTTTCTAGGTTTAGAGCATCTCTATTTGTTTATCTTGAGACTCCTTGTCTCTGTTTCAAATAGCTTCTTTATTTATTTATTTTTATTTTTTTATTATTCTTGTAGTTGTTATTTTCATTCTTATTTTCATTCTTATTTTATATTTACATACCTTATGCAATCCCTAGCAAGTGATTCTTTTTTTAAGGACTATTTGCTATATTTAGTGGTTCTCACCTGGCGAGAATATTCGTAGTGTATATCTTTCTGTCTGTTAATGTTGGTACACCAGATGGGAACTGCTGCTTTAAATGTTATTATCTGGAATTGAGAGAGGAGGGTGGTTGATGGAGCATTTTTGTTTGTCTTGTCTTCTATGTGTCGTGTTAGTTTGTACTGTGTTGACTAATTGTCCTGTTGTTGTTGTTGTTTCTCTTATGTTTGTTTTGTTTGTTTTGCTGTCTGTAAACTGCGCACGCTACTGTTTGTGCCATTTCTGTGTTTTGTCTAATTATTTTGTGGACCCCCTCGAAAATTAGATGCTGCATCTCAAGGGGCTTTCCATTAATATATAATAATAATAAACATAATAATAATAATTTTATAGTATAATTTTATTAGTACTATATAGTACTAATATAATTAGTTGAAAAAATGGTTCAATCATTTTCAAATGAAGATCTTATCTGGAAATCCTAGCAAAACTTAAATATTAAGATTGCTGTGTTTTATTCCTTATAATAATGTTCCGGTAATCATATTGTATTTGGAATCAATTGTCTAACAAAAGCCCTCTGCCCATATGTTTGAAGGAAAACATATCTACCCACTCCCAAACACAAATAGCAACAATTTTGTGAAATTCACACAACACCTCACAGGTTTCACAAAATGCAATGTGCCAGAAAACAAAACTTAAAACTGATTTTGAGCAGTTGAAAAACTAAGAGAATATTAACTTATTTACTGGAGGTAAACACAGATTCATAGCCAAACGCAAGATTTTTATAATAAATATGCTTTGGGGGGAAAAATTACATGCTGATTTTGTGGATATAATTTTTTTTTTTAAATAAAGTATAAAATAGGAGTGTGACAGGCCAAATGAGTCAATATCAAAGAAAGTACATTATACAGTATGTACAGTATCTGTAACCTCTGCTGCCGGCAACAGTATAAACTTTCTTTCCACCAAAAGTCAATCATTAAAATCTAGATATAAATTACCTTTTCGTCATCTTCAGAGAAGAGTTCTCCACTTGAGGACTTGTTGATGGCCTGAGCCACTCCAATAATCTCCCCATCACTGTTGCGGATGGGCATGCACAAAAGTGACTTGGTTTTGTAGCCTGTCAGCTTGTCAATTTCATCACTGAATCGGCGGTCCTACAAATCCGGAATAGATGAGACAAAGTGTTAGCCTTCACACTGTTTTCAATTATTACTTGCAAAATCTCTTCTGAAACAAAAAAGAATAATGTAAATTCTGGACTCAAACTGATTTGCAGAATTGTTTCATACTGAGCTTGCTTATACAAGTAAAAGCTTGTGGTATGCACACCAAATACATTTGGAAAGGGATCATATTGGAGGTGTTAATGCACTGTATTTGACGAGAAACAAATTCATTACTATGTTCTAAAATCAATTTAAATACAAAAGATACCTGTGGAGAAAAGGGCCCAAGCCCTGACCCAGATCTGCCACAAAGAATGGGCAACATTTCTTACAGATGGTTAATTAACCTTGTGCTATCCCAAGGATGTGTGTGTTCAAGTAAACTGCTTCTAGCCTGTAGCTATCTCTGGTTTGTGCAAGACATTTGTTGTGCAATGTCCCTGCCAAATAAATGAATTGACTGGGCAATATGAACTGGATAAAAAAGGAAATAAGCTATATTTTGCAGAAGCACTGAGAATTGACAGTTATTGGGCCAAGCAGAGCGTTTTAATACACATTTTTCATTAATGAACCATTAACTGTGACTAAAAAGTGATACTTTGATCCTCCTATCTGCCTCTCTCCCTGTGACTCATGCCAAATGCACGCACGCTTGCACAGCGAAGTAGGCACCTGATAAGCGTCAGGGATGTTCACCGTCTCTCCGTGTTCGGCCACATAGCCAATGATGCCTTTTCCCCAGGGCACTTGAACTTCGTCAGAATTCATTGAGGGTAGAACAGTGGTACCCACGTGCACATCGAAGAATTTAGAAACTAAAGTCTTTTTGTTTCCTGTGCCCTCCACTAAAAATAGGGAGCACCGGTCTGCATCCACCATAATGCACACAAACACGAGTATTTTATAACTCAGGCTTGTTAAATCCAGATCGTTGGAAATGTCTTTGACTAGTTCTAAGAAAAACTCTCTTTCGTTGTGTTCTTTGAGGTAATATTTAAAATCCACGGCAGTGGACGGGTACTGGGGGATGTTCACTCTGGACTCCAGCAGAGCGCTCAGAATGTGCGCAGTGGTCGGGGTAGAGAGCTGGCTTTTCTCAGCAGCGCTCTCCTCCTCATGCTCGTCAGTGGCTCCTGTGCCCTAGAACTAACATATTCATCGTACGTTCTGTTCACATTAATCGCCTTTGATCTGGCAAAAGTTTTGCGGAGCTCCTTCTGCGAGGCTCTTCTTTGCAGCCCGTCACATTTACTTGCCCAGCTGTCCTTACACACGCTGATCTTCTCCTCTCTTGGCTCGCTCGAAGTTGCTGTCGCTGGGGTAGCTTTTCTCGCATGGTGATTCTTGAGCCATTTTTCCACCATGCTGTGATTCCCCTTTCGGTTCAAATAGTCTTCGAACAAATCGGGATGGGAGTCCAGAAAAGTTTCCACGTCGGAGAAGAGCATTTTTGATACTGCCATGGCTCTTCTTTAGGATCCTCCTTAATTAAACAAATCCATGAAATTAAATGATAAAATATCATCTATTTCCCATGAACTGATGCGAAAATAAGACTTTACTTTAAAAAAAAAAGTAAAAATAAAAACTTTCAGGCTGCTTTGTGTCAGGGATTCCTCTGATCCTCTTCATGCGTTTCCGATTTCCATTCAGGAGCGCGAAGGCTCCCACTGCGCGCCCACACTTCCATCCAGCTTTGCACACTACATCATTAGATTAAAGAATTGTGACATGAAGAAAATGGATAATGGAAGCATTGTGGCAGCATTTTAAACTCTAGCTGACCATTATATGCGTTAGGAATCATAGAGGCACTTGCAATCACCACCACAGAGTAGACTTCTTGTGCGCTATGACGCTGGTTGTGGTTGGCTTGTTCCCACTGACGCTCACATCGTTACGCACGGGATCTCAGTTGTTTTAAAAGTCTTGCCTCTTCAAAGCAGATTCATAAATACATTTGTATATTATTGTTGCACATAGCTACTGATCATCTTTACAGCGTAAACTGACACGCAAGCTTCAGATAGCATAAAGCCTCTACTCTGCTTTTAAATAATTTGCCAACTCTGATGATAAATAAATTGGACCATAATCTATTTTCTGTGGCATGTTTTAAAAATCTCAATGATTGGATTAAAATAATGGTAAATGTGCAGTCACTGTAACTGCAGATGATGGAGTGGACATGAGAATGGGAATTCCTTCATTGAAATTACACAGGTTAGCGTGATGCAGTATCCTCCCCCAAACACAAGATGGCGCAACAGGCCATAATTTTGAAAAGGCCTGCAATGCCTGAAAGTTATATTATGTTGCCTGTAATATATAGATGTCCGATTTAAATAAAAATGGGGAAAAAAACACACACACAGGGATTTTGAGGGGAATAAGGGATATAAGCTACAGAACACGTATGTCTCAGAACTATAAGGCGACGAACAGAAATGCACGCTTTTGTTTGGTACTTAGATTACAAGTTCAAAGAAGGTACTTGAGTCATCTTCTGTACTCGGTAGTTGAGGTCTCCAAACGTTTCGCCTCTCATCCAAAAGGCTTCGTCAGTGAACAAGGTTACAAGATTACAAGTGTCAAATTATGTGGGGAAACAAACTGGATTTCTGTGTAATTATTCCAAAGCCATCCGCATAATTTCATTATCCTAAGACTGAGTGTGTAAACATGTGTTTTTGTTGTAGGTATTAAGGGGGGAAAGGAAAAAGAATAACCTTATAAACAAAGAAGAGGCAAGGCTCATTTTAGTGTAACATTTAATTAAATTCAATATATTGTACTCGTTAAAATAGCCTCCTGACAGACAAAGGGCTAGTTAAAAACCATTTGAAATACGATTCATAACTAAATATGAAATCATACTGGACTACTACCCCCATGCTTCTAAAACATAATTCACAGCTCTTCAAAACATTATCACAGATAACACTTCCTGACGTTCCCATTTTTTATCTTTTCCAAAATTGAAGATATAACCAAGAGATTATGATACAGTACATTTAAGTGAACATGGTACATTTTAATAATTTATTTAAGAGCAAAGGACAGAAGAACAATATGTACTGTAGAACTGGGAGATAGAGCTGTGAAACATGCAGCAAACCGAGATGTGAGATCCCCTGTAGTTGTCATATTTGCAAAATGATAAAAAGTTACAGAGAAAACATGCAGCGAGAGTTTATGAGGTAGCCGATTTCAGATATTCTATTAGATCAGCACGCTCATTCTTCTTTTTGATGCCAGCAAAGATCATCTTTGTTCCAGGAATGTATTTCTTTGGATTCTCCAAGTAGATATTAAGGGTATCCTCATCCCAGATGATACCTGGAAGAACACAGATGAAAAAATTAAAAAGTATAGTGTGAATACCAGATTACACTGAGGAAAACCGAGAATTAACAAACTGTAGAATCAAACCTTACCTTTGCTTTGTTGGCGTCTGTGTAAGAGAATCCTTCTGCCTGGCCTGTTTTACGTCCAATCAACCCCCAAAGGTTCGGGCCAACCTTATGCTTTCCATTCTCTTCAACAGTGTGGCACTGGGCACACTTTTGGACGAAGGCTTTCTTTCCTTTGGCGACGTCTCCAGGCATTTTCTACGTATCAATATTTCAAAAACAAAATAAGATTATACCAAGTGAAATCAATGTAGCTCTAGATGGTAAGATACAGAACGAGGATACATAACGAGCTAAGCTAATGCTAGCATAAGTCCTTTCCTGACTTATTATTCAACTGTGGTCAAAAATATATCAAACGTAAACCGTTGCAGTAAAAGCAGTATACATATAAATGCTAACCAGGTCAAAGTCGTGAACATAACTGAGAAGTAACTCCTTTATGGACATCTCTTACAAAGTAGAGGTCATACATAGCCCACAATGTTACGCCTTGAGATGAGGTAGAAAAGTTCAGATTGTTTTGGCGAAAGAGGGAATTTGTTTAAAAAATATGATTAAGAGTAAAAATAACACCTGAATATGGACTTACCGGTTTAATGTCCACAGATAAACTCTAAAGACTTCTCGTGCCGGTAGAAAAGTGAAGCAGGAGCGACTCACAACGTGGTGCCTTTCCGCCAAGTTACGTCAGCTAACACGTCACTGCGTCAGCTGACTCTTTCATCACGTTCTTACAACACTCCAAAGTTCGAGTGTTCTCACCTCGGGTCAAGGAGAACACCAAAACGGATAGAGCAAATCAGTTATGTACAGCTTAATTTACTTTACTTTTCCTTACATTTACCACGTGAATCTTTAAACGATACATAGGGTTGCTGTTTTTCTTTTTCTTTTAAAGGAGAATTGAATTTGTTTTGCTCTTTTATGTAAAAGCAGACATTTGTAAAAAAAAAAAAAAAAAAAAAAAAAAAAAGAAGAAAAAAATAATAATAAAGAAATAAAAATAAAATAAAGAAATAAGCAACTTTTCACACCAAGCACAGACTCATACGATATTTGACCTCTGCAACGTCTATGATACCACCTTCCAATTCCCCAACCAGGCAAGATCAACCCGGCTCTTGACTTATTATTAGCGATCTAAATGAGATAACGAGAAGGCTTAATAAAGAACATTCCCAATCCTTTTTTCTTGACCCTGGTTGGGAACCACTGAATAGAGAATCGTGAACTGTTCAATCTCTGTCGCACAATTTTGTGACCTTGTCTGAATGGTTGCGTGGACTAAAGGCAATAATGGACAATAATAGAAAATACATAAATATATAAGTAGCGTATAACCAAAGGTGGGTAGAGTAGCCAAAATATTTCCTCAAGTATGAGTTACTTTGAAATAATTTTACTCAAGTATAAATAAAAAGATACTTGGAGAAAATGTTACTTACTATACATTATATTACTTACTATATTGTGATACTGAGTAACTGTATGAGCATAAAAAGTCTGATCTATTTTCAATGTCACTCTATGGACCATGTTTTATTGCGTCCTTAATAAAGTCTTAATTATTATTATTATTATTATTATTATTATTATTATTATTATTACGCCATAAATTATGTCAAACAAAACATAAAATAATGTGGAATTCGTGATATTATTTCCAAAGAAAATTTCAAGAAAATGGCATGAAATAATTCTAAAGAATAAGGTGCACGAGATGAACTACAGCTACTCTATAGATCAAAATGAAGCATTCTCCGCTTAAATATTTACTCACAGTGGAAAAAGCAACAATTATAATTTTACTAAAGTAGAAGTAAAAAAGTACCATATGATAAAAACTATTGTAAGAATATATATAGGCCTACTTGAGTAAATCTAACTGAGTACTACTCGCCTCTGCGTATTAACCATAGTGTTAACCATAGACATATTATTAATGTATTAACCAAAGATTGTTTGTGTTAAACGTTAGCCATTCCACTTCTCGGCGCTCCGGCGCCGTGTTTTAGGGGCGTTCTCCTCCTCCGGTCTCTCTGATCCAGGCCGGTGATTCGTTCCCACTCAAAGCTCTTTTTTAACGGTCTATGCTGCTGATGCGCTGCTGCTGCTGCAGGGAGGAGCGACCTGCGAGTCCACTGAGCCAAGCTGAGCTGAGCAGCATCACCACAGCCTGCATTCAAGGAAACGGGCAAACACGGCACTTTTTACTTTGTCTGTTATATTCATTCTATTAGTAGAAACAAAACCAAAACATATAGTTTTGTTGTGGACCTTTATGGAAGCCATATCTGTTTGAAAAGGGTCTCTGCCCAGTCAAGGGAGACGTCTCAATTGTTTCCTGCGCCAAGAATTGTAAAGACATGGTCATTACACCGTATTTGTGGTAAGAAAACAACTTATTTTTCTTTAGATCTTCCAGTTTCCATTCACGCTTCACGCAAAAATAATTTGTGACAGCGTTGAATTATGGGTCCTGTTGTTTGGCCGATACAGTATGTTCGAGGCAGCATCTCCGTGTGTGTGCGTCCTGAGTGAATCACCAAGAACCATTCAGACACGACCTTCTGCCACAGAAAACTGCTAATGGTCCTCTAGCTTTGATGTTCACTGCCTTACCCAAACATGACGTCTTAGCAGAAATCACTGACTTGACGCTGTGAAGTGTGAAGTGATCATCTGCCTACTGACTCTTACGGTGACAATATACCGTAGACATAATGCGTCATGACACCTTGACAGAAGAATTTGACTTTGTATTTTTACTGTTATCGTATTATTTTCAATACATACCTAATATGTTTCCAATTTTCCTATTCATCTGCCCTGACGTAAGCCCACTATGTTAGGCCTAGCTGCCTGTTTCATTACCAAAATGGCAACTCAAGTAAAGCTGAAGCCAACTTCTGTTACTGTAGCCTCCTTCACATTCAGTGACTTTGCAGTTGCTTGGATAACATCGACTCAAATCACAGGTCTTTCTGGATACGGCTTCTAGAATCGACTGTGTTGATCAGCAGTCAAGATATAGGCTATTTTTGCTCCTATGTTGTTCATGGTGTCTCCCGTCCCAACTGTTTGTCTGATATTTCTTTCTGTTTGTGAAAGAATTGTACATTTGTTACATACCTCGTCACTATCATGAAAGTATAAGTAAGTTATAAGTATAATAACTAACAATGTAAATACTCCCCATGTTTTCTGGTAATTTGCAGTTTTCATACTGGATTAGGATTATGGTTGCGTTCATATGCCATATTTTGATTTTTTGATTTTGATATGATTGGAATTTAGTTGAGTGATTATTTACATTATTTACATTAACATTGTTGCAGAGCAGAAAATAAATAAAGTAACAAGAACTCAATGCTACAGTATATGCTATAACTGTGCTGTAAAGTGCCATCCAATATGCCCATTTTAATCTTAACAATTATAGTCATTAAAGATGTGCCATGTAGTTGGACACCTGACATCTACCCCAAGTGAACAGTCACAACACTGTTGTGCTGATCGATAGGCATTATTAGCCAGCTGTGAAGTCAGACAATACTCGACCTCAACAACTTTGTAACATAATCTTGCAGGACATGAGTCTGCTTTTGTTGGCCCACTTTAATTATGCAACACACATGGGGAGATCAGCAAACCTGGTACAATGAAGCTTGGGTCGATATAAGGTCAAATTCTGGGTGTCTTGGATGTCAGGACAATGTAAACATACAGGGAGAACCAGAAACTAACGGGGGCACGTTTTAACAGTGTTACAAATGCTTTAGACTTGGTTCTACAATAAGATGTTTGGGTTTTGAGGGCCGTAAAAGCTGCTCGACTTCTCGGAATTCTGAAGCTCACTCAACTTTGTTGTTTCGATCCGTTTCACAGATCACAGCAGTGCGCAGCCGGTGGATTAACATTGTTGAGGAGGTGCTCTTTTTGTCTGGATCCTCGTTCGTTTTATTTGTCAAAGTCTTTTGACCCTTGCTGATGTTTCACATTAATTTTCCAAGACAAACAAAAGGCTGCAGGATCTTTTAACTGATTGTGCCACATCATCTCCATTAATCTATTGTGCCACTAGCCTTTGTTTGTACAAATAGGGCCTACAGTCAATGTCGCTTGATATTATTATATGTTTTTAGTGCAGTGATACTTAAAGTTTTCTCACCAAGCACCAACTCACAAAATATTACATTTTCCAAATATCAACAAACCTAGATCAAATCAGAACAAAACCTGGTCTAAAAGGTCTAAAATTGACCTAATGTGGCCTAACTTATGTGTAAATTGTGTCTAAGCCATGTCTTAAAAGAAGAAAAAAAGAAATTATCTCTAAAATTGGTTGGTTTATTCGGTAGGGATAGTGCATGTTAATGAACAAGCCACACCAGATTGTAGCCTTGGGCGAATTTCCATCTGTCATCCCCCATGCACACTCTCAAACACTCTCACTCATCCTAGCCTATTGTACATGTTTTTAGTGGTAGGGGAAACCGGAGTACCCGCAGGAAACCTCCGCAGACAGGGGGAGAGCATGCAAACTCTCACTGCACATCATGTTTATACTGTTTATACTTTTTGCCCCCTTAACATTCTTTGGTATTCATAAGATACAGAACGTCTATTTACTATTTAATTGTTTGCACATTTCCTCTCTATTCTGCACATTCCTCTCTATTCTGCACACCCTGAGTGTTTCTGAGAGCTGAATGTAACAAGTGAATTTCTCTATTGTGAGATCAATAAAGGGTTATCTTATCTTAAATTATCTTATCATTGCAGATGACCTGGAGAAGGCCATGATTTGATCTGAACATGTTATATATGATCTACATAAAAGTAAAACTAGGATTTCTACATATATATCACTGGCATTATACCTTCAAAGGAAGTAATAATTAGACAATCATGAGCTCCAGTCATCATGGGCACTTTAAGGGAAATGTGTGTTATGTAAATTAAAAATGGGAAGTTAAAGGAGTCCACGGTGCACTTATGTCTAACAAACATTTAGCCACACAGACAAATTTGAGGAAGAGGTGAGATCACATGCACAAGTGCTCTAGCAGGAAGCACGTTTGAAGCAAGAAAAAATAAGTCTAGCTCTGCCAGTACCCACGACATGTTCAGTTTGTTGTCAGGATCTTTTTCGGTGTAGACTCATCCACTTGCATGCCTTGTATAATTCGCTTTCAAAGTACAGGAAAACTTTACAGCAAGATTATTGTTCAGTAAAGATGGCACATTGTTCTGCCAAATGTAATTAGTTTTGTCAAACTAATTACATTTGTACACCGTACAGATTATGCTTAAAATAATTATTTACATGTATCACAAAGGGATTCCAGAGTGAATTAAGTGCAAAATGTCATCATTTTATTTTATTTATTGGTTTATTTGGTCAGGACAGTGCATGTTAATGAACATACATGGGTCTCATGCATGTAAACAAGCCACACCGGATTGTAGCCTTAGGCTAATTTCCATCCGTCGTCCCCCATTCACACTCTCAAACACACTCTCATTCATCCTGGCCTATTGTACATGTTTTTAGTGGTAGGGGAAACCGGAGTACCCGGAGGAAACCTACGCAGACACGGGGAGAACATACAAACTCCACACAGAAAGGCCCCGTCCAGGTGGGAATCGAACCAGGGACCTTCTAGCTGTGAAGCACGAGCGCTAACCGCTGTGCTACCGTGCCGCCATCAGTATTCATTAATACTAATATAATATTAATATTAATATTAATATTAATATTAATATTAATATTAATATTAATATTAAGTACTTGTCAAATGATTAGATGAAATACTGTCCCATATTTATACACGACTATGAAGACTGCACTTGTTTCCTTATTAGGTCAAGGAGTGAGTCTAATATTGTGCACCAGGCTTACAGCAGCTTGTCTCCCAGTAGCTTATATCCTGCTTGGCTTAAGACAGGCCAGGCACGATGATGATGACGTGAAGGGATCTGAATTATAGATTATGGTGTGAGTATGCTCGGTGAGTGCCGTGGAGCTGCTCTGAGCTGGTCCCCGGGAGTTTCCCTCTGCGCACGAGACCATGCGGTAAAAACATGCATCTTCAGGTCTGTAGCCTGTGGTGCCTATGGTGGCGCATATGGAAAAAACAAACAGATATCCACGATACAGCTATCTGGAGTGGTGCAATAACAATATTATCGCAATTTTTCACTAAACCATTTCCATTTTTTTTTTTCATTGCAAGCTGCTTAATAATATAGGCATATAATCACTAGTTATTCAATACTTATTCGAAGGTTGAGACCGTTTGACCATTTCGAAAGTCCATTTGAGAGAAGACTGAAATGTGGACTGCTACGTAAATAATACAATCAAATGCTCTACACTACATGGTTTTTGCAGGTTTTAGCCATAATAATAGATAGATTCTGGATAATATATTATATTGTTAGTAGAGGATAAAATACCCAAATAACGGCAATCTTTGTGATTTGCTAATTACAACCATTCAAATTGCAATGTCTCTTAATAATCATCAAAAAGTTCACTGTGTGCAGAATCACTCATCCAAGATCACGCTATAACTCACCACAGAACAAGGGGGACGCCCGGAACTGTCTATGTCCAAATCATTTCCTTCAAATTCCTAAATTCTGATAAAATACTCTGTATGTTTTTATATTTTATCACAAGTTTTAGTCATGTTTTGTATGGATCTTGCCTACTGCATTGGACTTAATACTTTGGGAGAGTCTTGCGCTCACCAGATGCTTGTATGCTGTTGTACATTTTGTAGTAGTTGATTAAAGATTTGAAAACATGTGTAATAGAATATAAATAAGCAAAGTGAGCTGTGTTCCCGAAACGGAGACTCTCTTGAAATGGACTAATTACCAACATTTGTACAGTTGGTGTAATTAGGTTGTAATGTATAGGAACGCCACACAGCATTACCCTTTTATTAAAAGCTTCCATCTGTATAATTACATCAAGTTAAAAGCGGTAACTCCTGGTCACAGCTAGTTTGACGCTGAGTTGAGGAAGTGCATTGACTGTGCGTTAAGTAATTATTAATTACGAGTGGCGCTGGTAAATCTAAAGGTGCCTGTCAGTAAATGGCCGCTGTATTGAGAGGATATTTCAATGGCAGGCTGTGGAGTGTTGTTGCTGCAGCCGCTCTCCTGTGAGGGTGAAGTGATTGATTGTTCCTGAATGACTCTGAAATCTAGGCTCTTCTTCTACAGAGAAAATAACGAGCGAGTGTGGTTTCATCACAGACAAAGAGGCTCGATCACAATTACACTGTTCAGTATAACGTGAGAAAGTCACAGTGTTGGCGATGTTAAGGCTGGGCAACAGCGAGATGATGTGAAGCTAATGTTGGACGACATTGAACGGATTTTTGAAGAAAGGTCTGAGCTGAATCAAGGAGAAAATAATGAAGTGATCTGTATAGCGTTCGTGTTAAGATCACAAAAGTTCATGAAGAAACTCCACTGACCCGCGTTCTGTTATGATGATAATGATGAACCACCGCTCACTATAGATTTCCACCATATTTCTCTCAACAACAAAGAGCAGCTTGCATCACACTATTGTTATGGGATTCCATGGCCAAACACTTTACACTGCTCCTAACAATGCACTATTCAGAGCTGTACATAAAGCTTCACATTGAGCTGTGGCTAATTGTATGAACAGCTGTATGTGTGTGCAAGTTGTTTTTCAAAATTGACTTTCTAATAACTATTACTTTGAAGTTGGCCTGTAATAATGATCAAATTATCATTAAATATATAAACAAGTAAATACTATCACATTCAGACTCCGGACTCTCTCTCTCTCTCTAACTACTTACCTATTTATCCAACATGTATAATATATTAGTTAGCAATATTCAGACTGAGCCAGGCCTACTTTGAAGATGGTTGTCATGTGTAACAGATGAGGAGCGAGCAGTGAGCAGAAGGAAGTGTGCTGCCCAAGAATGGTTGTGATCGGGGCAGAGTGACTGCTGAGGGACTCCCACTGACCCATCCAGGGCCCACCATGTCCCTGCAGCAGCGAGGCCCCCACATCCGCGCCCTGAGCTCAGAGGACCGGAGCTCCGTGCCTCTCAAGACCTCCACGCCAGTGCACAAGAGCGCCTCGTCTTCCTCATCCTCCCAGCGGGACAGTCGGCAGGTACGTCTATGGTTACATCTCCTAGACCAGTGGTTCTCAACCTTTTGGAGTCGCGACCCCCATTATAACAGTTAAAGGCCCCTACTCGGGTCACACCGTGACAAATAGTGACATTAGCCTATATAATGCTTAAAAAATAAAGAAAAAATAAAATGGCTAAAATAAAATGAATCAAATTAAGAACAAATAATGGCTGCCTGGTAAAATAGGACACACATGCTACAGTAAAATATTGTATTATATGCTAATAAAATATATATTTTCTATCTACAAGATCTGGTGACCCCACAAATTTGTCTCGCAACCCACTTGTGGGTCCCGACCCCCAAGTTGAGAACCACTGTCCTAGACAGATGCTCTTTGAATGACTGTAACAATAGAGCGGAGGTAATGGAGGCGAAGATGATATTATCCCGTCAACTGTCAAAGCTGTTTCCAAAATGTAGTTCAAAATAGAGCAACATATTCTTTATTCATTCTATGCTTGGGGCATTTCCGTGTAGCCTGCCTTTTGTCAGATTTCATTACACTAGAGTGGTTTTATCGTCTAGTGACTAGATGACAAAACCATTTCAAACAAAATGTTTAATCCCATCTCAGCGTTTTAGTGATGTAATATGCCATCACCTATCTTGAATACAAAATGTTTAAAAAAGGCCCCTGGATTCTTCAGTAATTACAGCATGCCAGTAGAAAAAGAGATACTACTGTAGATCACGATACACGGTTACATTTTCATTCTATGAAATGTAACCTATGGTTCGTCTGATACCATTTTTAAATATCCGATCGAATATTTTTAGACAAGTCAGATACCAACAACCTGTGAAAACTCACTAAACCTAAGACCACACAACTACTTGCTTATGCATATTCCGTACACACACTCTAAAGACTAAATGAAGGCATCGAAGTGATAACATGGATACCCTCTCTTTGAGTCATTCTTGCTTTTTTATCATCTGCAGAGCATCTACAGCCAGTGGTTAACCTTCTCAGGGTATTTATTACTTGTAGCATTAGCCCCGTATTTGACATGGTGTTGCCTGTCTGTGGGTACTTCAGTACTTTAGTATTGTGTCTCGCTGGTCACTAGGAGCATGTTTGTCACCTTCGTTTATGTTTCAGAGTTTTATGACAGTTTAGTTGACATAGTGAGACATAGTAACAGCTAACCTGGAATGTTCCACATTGTGGCTTTAAAGTTTGACATTCTAAAAACATTATCCTCCTGGGATTATGGCGCGTCAAAAGGACCCAACGACCTAAGTCGAGACGTAGCATTTTGTCTTCAGTGACGCAGCCAGTGACTCAGGCCGTTAGCTTCATTTTGGCTCTGACTCTGCAGTTTTTGTCCACATACAAAAGCCAAAATGTCATTAATAAAATGCCCTTCAGCTCTTCCATGGTTGAGATGACTAATCAGTGTGCAGACCTCACTGTATTGTGCAAATGAAAGACTTTCGGGGCGATGACACCACTTTATTTCACAGTTCACGGGTTAAGCACTTGAATTTAAACTGTTTGAGCCCCTCTCTCTTGCTTCCTTTACCCCAATGAGCCGCTGCGTCACCGTGGCTGCGCAGAAACAGGACACCGCCGCCACCGGGATCTGTGACATCATAGCTTTTCCGTCGGACGCGCGTCATTAATAATTCATGATCAACGCTTGGAAACTTGGGGCTTCGCTGAACATGTGGCGCTCTCTATGGGAGGACCGGCTTGTTGCCACAGAAGCCGGACACTGGAACAGGCAAATGGGGCTCATTTTGGAAAGCACAGTGAGCAGACGAAGGCCTTCTGTTTGATGAGGCACAGAGTTAACCCTTTCTGATCATCGTACAATACCATTCTGCTTTAACAAGACCTGTTAGACATATGCACTGGATTCAGGAAATATTCACACAGCCTTCTATTTAAGGCTATACTAATACGTTGAAATCTGACACAAAACCAGTTCATATTATGATTCTTTTTTCCTTTTCATTATTTTCTTGTCTTTTTTTTAGACTGAGGCTTGTATAGTTGCCGTACCTTTCTGTATCGTAGGCAATGAATGGAATTTACATTACATTACATTTACATTAGGGGGTCTGCAGTTATGTTTATGTTTATGTCTCTTTTTGCATTTTTTTCCTGAAACCTTTGCATTTCTATCTTTACTTTAATGTACTATGGTAGGGTAATCAGTCTCACATTTTTACTATTTGAATGTTTTTAATTGCATTTCAGTATCAGGCTGTTACATAATAAAAAGAGGGAATAAGTAAAAAAGGATCTGGAAACTTTCTGAACCCACTGTAGACATGAACCTTTATTAATGTTCTTTAAAAAAGTCCCTTGCATTTGGATTATGTTTCCTCAATCTCTTCATAAAGTTCTACCTACGTCTTTGCGGTGTGTTGTTGCCCTAAAATGACACAATTTCCTCATTACATTTGCGGAGTTCAGCAGTATTTTAGGTGGATTATTCATTGCTCCTGCTTTTTGGAACTTGGTTTGTAATCCTCGTTCATCTCTTTTTAATGAAGCTGGGCTGCCCAAAGCTGCTTCAATATTAACAGCCAGAGCCGCTTCCATTTAGCTCCACACACCTGCCTGATCCGGACCTAAAGATAAGTTGGCGCGCTTTGGGAGGACTCATTACTGTTTAATTGGGATTTCGGCCTTTGTTGATGCAGCTGCTCTGAGTCGGGATGCACCAGTTCCAGTCGAGCTCTGAAAAATCCAGGTCATACTCAGGGCAAAGGAGAATACAGTGAAATAAAGACAGTGTGTGAAGCTAGGTTTGTTTTAAACGTCAGGTCTGTGGCAGTAACTGCACCTTGGGGTTTGGAGAAGGAAAGGTTGAAGATCTTTGTGTGTGAAACGATACTGGAGGCATTTTTGTTTGAGCTAAAAGTTATTTAAAAGGTCTATCACATATACCCATAATGATAAAATCTTTATTCATTTGTTTTTAATATGAAAAAAATACACGGAATCGGGAGTATTTAGATTAGAAATCCACGGATTAACCACAGATCTCAGTACCACTGTATGATAGAGTCCATTGCAAGATTGGGCAGGGCCATAGTGGAGGCTGCTTTATGAGCTCTTGTATGGTTTTTATAGCTTTGAGACAGAAGCCAGAAAAGTCTATCGTATAGATCAAAAATATACTGCCCAAGAAAGCTTTTTGTGAGCAACATTCAGATTTTTTTTCTCGTGAGTTTGTTGGAAAAGGTCCATTTCTGTCAGGTCCAATTTTTCTGGTCAATACATGTCACGTTTCCCTGTGCTGGCAGCTGGAGTTCACTCCGGACACTCCCCTGAGAGCAATTAGAGCAGCACCTGCAGTGTGCAAGGCTCACACTGCTACTGTTGCTTGGTCAACAAGTTACACTGTGGATTACTTAGTCTGGCATCTCACTTCCTGTTGACATTCTATGCAAAACGCCAGTACTTGGTTTAAGGAAATATAGATGTTTTATTTTATACAATTTAATATTGGTTTTACTCATTCTCGAGGGGAAATTGCTTTATCACAGTTGCACAATAAAACACATAAACAAACTTTTATGTGCAGGATATTAATATTTGAGCGAATCTACAGCAGCACCAGGAAGTGACGTTGAACTTAACTGATATTGAAATATGCACCTATAAAGCAGCAGAAGAATCACATGTCTAGTCTGCTCCTGAGCGAGTAGACAGTATCCGTGTCCTGGTGCTGAGCCATCATGTTCAGATTACGTGTATTTTGATCTGTCCCTAAACACTGTGAGGGCTGTTGTGTTTCCACTACAGGGAACTGTGCTGAGTCAGCGACTTTCCCCCGCATGAGCGCAGCGCTGTAGCGTGTGGCGTTCACATAGAGCTTGAGACAGTGCTGCTTCACTCACTATCAGGGTGTTAGCTCTTAGCTCCTCATCCCAGTGTCAGGCCGGCCTCCTACTCTGAGCTTAACTGCTGAGCCAGGCTGTAGGCACACACTGCAGTGAAATTCATCCTCGCCACAAACCCTCTGAGCCTTTGTGCTGCTCCAACTTTAGAGTAAGAACAGACTGTGTTATTTAAATAACAAAGATGTTTACTAGATATTGTGAAAAAGTACTAAAGTAGTACTTGGTGTTCCAAGCCACAGATGTCTCTCACTCAATACTTATGTATAATAATCAAGTATAATTAGCACTAATGTCTTTGTGTTGTTTTGTAATTTCTATCATAGTCATAGTGGATTTAGTAGCTGTATTCAAGGTCTCTCTCTCTCTCTCTCGCACTCTCTCTCTCTCTCTCTCTCAGTCAAATATTAAAGGGAGCAACATTACACTTGATGTGTATTGACCTTTTTTGAGCTGTTCTTGTAATGTATAAGAGTGGCTTGTTTGTTCAGTTAAGAACTTACAGCGCAGTACTATGTGTTTTTTAAATATACAGTAGTTAGTAATTAAATCAGTACAGTATTGCGATCGTATCGCAATAGCTTGTCAATTAAACATTTAATTTGAAGTATAGTGTTTCGTTAAAAAATTGCATGTTTACAAAACCTACTGAGGTAAAACTGTTTAAATCACGTCCACGTTATATCACCTAGCCTACTTTAATATCATTTTCATTCAGAAAGCACAACGCTGTATCCATACTAATAAAACAAAAATACATACGTACATGTATTTGAAATTTACTATTTCTTTTATCCTTGTGGATTCATTTCAGGGCTGGGAATGCTCATTTTTAAAATAATAATGAATTCAGTCAACTGCCCCCTAGGGCATACTGCGCACACAGTACACTATAGTATTTATTGAGTGTGACAGTCATTGACTTTGTGATCAATAGTGACTTTGCGGCGCTGGGTTCATACAGTGAAAAGTCCTAATTCTCCATCTGCGCGGGCTAGTATAAGGTCTATAATGACCGCTGCAGAGTAAGGGAAACATGTCGCTCTACATTTAGTATTTATAGTAATGATTTAGCCCAAGGCATGGAGAGTTTGTCCTCTCTCCAGCGCCGTCATACAGTACCTTACCTGTAACGCTTTGATTCATTGTAACTTTCACAGCTCTGTCTCTGCTGCGCTTAGGGGAGCTGATGACATTTCATTGTGTGCACGTTTTCACTGATTGCGCTGTATTGTATTGTTTCACTCACCAAGTCGTAAGTGACCTCGCACACAACAGTGCTTAATAATTAGCAGCTCACGTCCACTGAACAGGGTTACAAAGACAGACAAGTGCAAGGGAACTAAATTCTTGCTTTTTAAGACTAAAAATGTCCTTGACTGTGTATTCAGAGCCATACAGCATTTACCATGAACTGTGCATTTGGTTTTATGTAACTAATGTATTGAGCTGTTGTGGGAGGCAAGCATCTTACATTCTTTATATGAACCTCTATATTTGTAGACCGTGGCAAGTTACTTAGTGAAATATCGATTAATCAATATGAAGTAGATGAATGTCTCGTTTTTATATTCTCTGCAAATAATGGAAAGTGCACACAGGGCAGTAGTTCTGCATCTACATAAATGTTTATGTTATTCCAAGTAGAACCCAATCCAAGTTAATTATCTCTGAAAATAGACCTTAACACATCCAAACCAAACAACTCAACTCATGAAACATACAGGCAACTCAAATCAAAGCTAAATGAATTTAATGAGATGATAACGAGAAGAAGCACATACACCACCCAGTGGCGTGTCTAGGGGGTGGCCCGGGGTGGCACATGCCTACAATCCGATAGGCCACCCCAGGTGCCACCCCACTCAGAACCGGAACGATTTGATGCGTACGAAGGGTGGGACAGCGGCGTGCACATATCCTCTGGGTGACGGTAGTGTGTAGTGCAGTGCTGTAATTACATTTGATTTTTGATTTTTGTATTTTCTTGCTATCAGAAGCAGTGTGTTGTTGCATGTTGCTGCAAATATGTACTTTATGTTTTAGTAGGCTAGCTGTTGTACCACAGTCTGTCTTGTCACACCTGGGTATGTAAAACCCAAGGTTTGTGTTTTGTAAGGATGTAAAAGATGTTGCAGATTTTCTCTGTGTCACATGAGGTAGACATTTTAATTGCACTAAGGCTACTGAGGTGAAAAAACTACAAAGACCAAAGTTAAGTTACTCCTGGTGTTCGGGTTTATTGCTTCTGTGGATAAAATGTGTCATCTATATGTTTAAAACATTTATCGGAAAGCGGGACATGCATTTTTTGTTTTGTTTTTGTGGCACCCATAGATCCTTGATTTATGGGTGCCACCCCAGCAGAACTAAGTGCCCCTCCTGTGCCACCCCTGAAAAGATGTCTGGAAACGCCACTGACACCACCTCCAGTATCTGTGCCCCTGTGCATCTATGATGTAATGGTAAAGAAGTAAAGAAGGCATCTGTTTATTGCATAATTTTTGCAATGTGGCCAGTTTGTCTTAATTTGAGTCATGCATATGCACGAGGCGGCTGACAGGAGGAGTGCAATCTGTGAAGAAGAAACATGACCTCGTTACAGAACTGATGCATCCCCCTCGGTCATAACATTAGACACGCTGTCGGCTCTTTTTCACAAATGCCCCACAGAGCAAGGGCAAGTGACGTCAGGCCTAGTGTACAGTGAAACGTTGTCTCAAATGACGCAGGTCGTTTGGGGATCAGTGTCAGGCCGAGCTTATGAGCTGACTTCTGCTTCATTTGCCGTCAGTACGAAATGTGCACTTTTCTAGTCACAGATTTTGCATCAGCATTAGCGGTGAAGCTAGTCGGCAAAACTAGAAATGATACCGTTGCATATCGAAAGAAATGGAAATTGCCATTTTAGTAAACACCATTTAACACCATTTAAACACCTCCTGGTAGCCCCCTAGGAGAGACCAACAGGCCCGGTTTGAATCGTGAGGCCGTCCTTCCGTGGACCCACCACCTACAGAAGGAGCCATGGGGGCCGGTGCTATGTGACCTGGGCAGCTCCAACGGCTGCCCCCACGACCCGGCAACGGACAAGTGGAAGAAAATGAATGAATGAATGAATGAATAGTAAACACCATTTGTAAATCGTGACGGTTGGGACTATTTTGGTGGAATAATGTACTCTGAGAAATCTGTCTTTATAAGAGTTTCTTATGTACAAATGCTGAGATCCCTGTAATTTAGATCTGAAATACATGGGATCGTTGTACAGTATCAGTTTAGCAGTTGATAGTTCAGTCTTCTTTCAAATGTTGGCCGTGAACTAACTTTTAACTCATTGCAAACCTTGACCTTCCTAGACCTATAAAGCCATAATTGTCTCTAAATTGTCTCATATTTAGTTTGTAGTACTGGGTGTAACAGACAATAAACATAATCATGTGCCACTTTACAGATCTTAAATTCCACTTTGGAAGTTTAAAAGTATTGGTATCGCTTTACATTAAGGTGTGCTCATTAAGTATTAATAAGCATTGGTAATCATTTTAGGGTAAGGGTTAAGGTTAGGGTTAGGTTAAGGGTTGGCTGTGATGAATAAGCGTATTAATGGCCTATTAGTATGTTAACAGATAAAAGTATAATATGCAGTGTGAGGAGGAGGCCGGAGGTGCTCACTGGATCTCGATCGTGTGTGGTGGTACCAGGTGCTCTTCGGAAAAAACGGGCTAAGTCAAATGAATGAGGAAAATAAAGTTTCCGAGGCACAACTGGATTAAATTCTTATTTATTTAACGCCGACGAGTTTCGACCTTTGGATCTTTGTCGAGGCAGTGTCGACATTAACACACTATAATAAGCAGTGTGTTAATACTTTACAAGCATATTATTAATGCCTATTAATACCTTATTAATGAGCACACCTTAATATAAAGCCTTACCAAAGTATCACTGGCTCCTGTGTCCAGCTTAAGACACACCAGAAAGAAACCCAATCTAGGAAAGATTTACACAATACGGCCTCCTGTCAGAGCAGTACAGTGAGAAGGGCATATTGCTCTTGTCATTGGCTCCACACCGTGATCCCTTTATTGCCAAGTCTTGCTTCGCCGTGAAAGAGGGGTGCAATCTCAAACCAGTCCCATCCTGACCCTGTGGTCCCTCAACTCCTGAACTGTCACTTTGATTTAGAGCGTGGTCGGTGGAAAGATAATGGAGTAGAAATGCTGAGCGGGCAGAAGGAAGGTAGTGATATGTTTTTGGGAAATGCTCATTATAGCAGAAAATCTACAGAGAATTTACAAGTTTGATTCCAAGGCTTGATGGCTTTCTGTGTCGAGAGTGCGTGAAGTCTTCCTCCAGTCTGGGTGCACAGTTGGCTAATTCTATTAATATTTTTTTGTTTAGGAAGCAGACAGCTGGGAGATCATTGAGGGGCTCAAGATTGGCCAGAGCAATGTCTTGAGGCCTGACAAATATGAAGGATTTATGCTGAAGAAGCGGAAATGGCCGCTGAAAGGCTGGCACAAGGTAAGAGCCTTTGCAAACATTGACACAAAGGCTGTTGCTACTGGGACAGCTGCTCCCAGAATGCTAAACACAGCATGCCATCTAATAAAAGTGCCTTAGCCCCACTACGCTAACGTCACTCTCTGGTTAGTTAAGTTTGAAAGAGGAAAAAAAAGTATTGTATGTAAATCTTTTTAATCATTTCTCCAAACAGCGGTTCTTCGTTATGGACAATGGCATCCTGAAGTACTCCAAATCCCCTCTTGATGTGAGTAACCCTGACAGGAGCCCTGGGACAGTGGCGGTCCACTCTGACATCAGCTTTAACTGGCATTGACTCAGCAAAAGATATGCATCAATGTGTATTGTGTTCACAGCACAATGTGTACAAATGTCCAAACAAACAAGGTGTGGTTTGAATAGTTAATTTCCCCCAAAGCTCTTAGTTTCTTTTTTTCCCCTGCATGTAGATTTCAAGATGTTGGACATGCTTTACTCAATTGTGAAGTGCATTTTGTCCTTGAAGATCTGTAGTATCATTTATGTGCGTCTTGATCGCAATTATAAGCTTGCATAACAATACCATTTATAGATAGATTGTTTTGTTATTTCTTTAGTCCATTTTTAAAGGGGGATACTATGCAGAATTAGAGGTTAGATTTTAGGCCGGGCCGAGATTTCACGCATGACAGTCAGGTTTGGGTCAAATGGACTGTCCGTTTTTATTTATTTATTTATTTTCATTTTTTTATTAATGTCATTATAATCTTTAATAAAAATCTATGCTATAGGCTTAGTCTATTGGATACTGTGCAGATTCTCCTATCCAAGCAAGGGGGGGAAGGGAGCAGGAGTCCTCTGCCTCGGGAGCGGTCATTGGCTGTGGCTGCTGGGGTGCTGTCCTGTGGGTGTCTGGATGGAGGTGTGGTGTTTCTACCGCGCCTCCTCCGGGCGCCCTGTGTTGATGCCCTATGGCTGCAGCCGAGATGCCGCTCCCGATGCAGACGGCTCCTTGGATGGTGTTTCCTTACCTGGTTTATCTGTACCCAGCCTTACCTCAGCCTTACCTCAGCCTTATGTCCATTGCGTCCATTGTTTTACCTTGAGTGTGTGTGTTGTGCTTGTGTGGTGTGTCTCTGGGAAGGTGGGTGGGGAGAGTGTGAGTGCGACAATGTGTTTGTATTTGTGGGAGGAGGTGGGTGTGAGAGAATGTTTTTAAATCTGTAAAGCACTTTGTGTTACATGAAATGTATGAAAAGCGCTATATAAATAAAGATTGATTGATTGATTGAAGGCTTATGGGAAATTGCTTAAAAAAACAGGAAGTGAAACTACTGGATATTTTCTAACCAGCAAAGTGTTAGATGGTAATAAAAAATGTGTTTGAGATGACTAAACACCTGCAAAAAGCATATTACCTGACCTTTAACAGTTTTTTTTCTCTTAGATCCAGAAAGGCAAACTCCATGGCAGCATTGACGTGGGCCTTTCCGTTATGTCCATCAAAAAGAGCAGTCGGCGCATCGACCTGGACACGGAGGAGCACATCTATCACTTGAAGGTAACTCGGATCAATACTCTCATTGCGTCTGTGTTGGCGAAGATCACGTGTGTCGTTTAAATTTCCTGTCCGTGGCTCATTTCAGGTCAAATCCCAGGACATTTTCGATGCCTGGGTGTCCCGGCTACGCCACCACCGGCTTTACCGTCAGAATGAGATTGTGCGATCTCCTCGAGAGGCCACCTTGAGGACGTTTCCTCCTTCGACTGCCATTGAGTCGCCCCAATCTGTGTCCACCCAGGGATACAAAGCCAAGGTGCGCTCCTGTGTTTGAACTTATATAGCGCTAATCTTACATTTTTCAGCTTTGCAGTAGATTAGAATTTACATAATGAAAATGTGATACAACATTTTTCTACTACTACGTCTACTTCAAGATGTTGTTTTTTTTTTTTGCTAAAGGAAAGTGTTTTTGAGATTTGAATCGAGCTGAATAACTCATTCATAATGGGTGCGTCATGGGAGTTCTTTTTAATTAGAAACTGGGATAAACCAAAAATAACCTTGAGAGGATGTTATAAACCACATCGGGGCCACATTTCTGCTCCGGTGTCCTGTCTGCCATCTCGATGACTGACCTTGTTGTTACGCCTGATTCGTATGTTAAAAGTCTGCCGTTGTGATCGGGCCGGTAACTGGATCCAGATCATTCGGATAACAAAATGGCTTGTTTGTCCTGACTAAATCCCTGTAAAGTGTGTGTGAATCAGAGAGTGAGGCTGAAGACTTGAGGTGCCCGCTGGGAGTGTGCCTTTGTGCTCGTTGCAGATTATTAAAGGTGATCAGCGGGATCTAAATCCAGAGCAGCTGATGAGCGCTCCCTCCACATCGGCTACAACCCCACTGTGCCACATCAAAAGCTCACAGGGTCCCTTTAGATATACTACAGGCGGTACTTACCTGTCCTTTATGTGGTTATTTTGTGTTTGCAATCAATGTATGGCTTGTGTCAGGCTAGTGAATCTCCAGCCTTCTCCCAAGAGCTCACGTACTTAATAAGTCACATTTCGATGCGTTTCTTTTTGTTTTGAGCCTGTTGAACACTATCTGCTGAAGAGAAAACTCTGATCATTTTAGCTTTTAAAGGCTCTATACCTGATTTTATTTGTGTTCACTGAATGTTAGTGTGTTATGTGTCCAAACCCATTCCTAACGCATTTCTCACATGCCAGTTCTTCATAAGGATGTGATTATAAGCACGTTTGACAACTTTCAGGGTCACCTATCAGGGTCACAGTCATGATAATGCAAACAAAAACTTTGGGGCGAAAATTATTTTGTTAACTAGACACACAGCGCCAAATGCTGACTTTTAAAATTTACTGTAGTAGGCCAAAACACATTTCATTCCAGTACCAGGAAAAATATCAGGTACCGGGCCTTTAATTGTGTTAAAGAACCATCTTGGCTATTGAACTCTCCAGAGTGAAGTTAAAGTAGCTCATAAAGGGTAAAAAAAGTTGACAAAATAAAGCGAAAATTTGCTTGACTTTACAGCAGATACAGGTTTACATTCCCTGGCAGAAATGTATATATATATATTTTTTTTGTATTTTTCAAAGAATATGAAAGATAACACAAAACGTTTTTTTCCACTCATAGTTAGTGGTTGTGTGACACCATTTATGGTGAAACGACTGAGCTGTTTTGCATGAGCTACATTGATCTCTCCCCACAGTGCTTCAATGACACTGAGGTCAGGAGACTGAGATGGACGCTAACGGAACCTTCACTTTATTCTGCTAGAGCCACTGGAATTCAGCAAACTACCTCCATATTTCACAGTAGATATGGTGCACTTTATTATAGGCCTTTCATCATAGGCCTTGTTGAAAACAAAAAAGTTGTCAACAAGATCTATCAAACTCTGTTGTTTCACACAACCACTACCTATGAGTGAAAAAAAACCTTTTGTGTTATCTTTCATATTCTTTGAAAAATAGTCAAAAAATAAAAAAATTCTGCCAGGGCATATTGAGCACAACAGCAACTTTTTTTCTTTTCTTTTTTTTAAAGTTACATTCACAAAAGAAGCGGATTTGGTTGACCAGGAAACAGTTAGGTTTAGGGGAAAAGATGTTTGGTCTTCATTGTCTGTATCCACTTTAACAAGGACTTTCAAATCTGCTTCAATCACAGCAGGGGAAACCCAGCAGCTTGCCATGGCAACCGCTGGCCCCCAGTAGCAACAGCCTGCCCCCCTCCTACAGCAACGGCCAGAACAAGGTGGCAGCTTGGCTCCAGGAATCAGAGGAGATGGACAAGTGCGCAGAGGGTGAGTGCAATTTCCTGCTTATATTCGGAAACACATGTGATTGAACAAGCTGTGGATTAAATAAAAAGAAGAGCCGTGGTTTCCCTAACAAAATCATCTTCATACATGACAATGCACCATGTCATACTGCAAAGATTACCTCTGCATCATTGGCTGCTATGGATATAAAAGGAGAGAAACTCATGATGTGGACCCCATCCTCCCCTCACCTCAACCCTATTGAGAACCTCTGGAGCATCTTCAAGCAAAACATCTATGAGGGTGGGAGGCAGTTCACATCCAAACAGCAGCTCTGGGAGGCTATTCTGACATCCTGCAAAGAAATCCAAGCAGAAAATTATGCTGAGTGTCATTTGAGTTGATAATTTAGAAACATATCATTTGCATAATAATTTGGCACAGTGTAATACTGCAATTGCAATAATTTGCCAATATATTGTGCAGCCTTTGGAATAATTTTGTGACACTTACTCATGCCTCTGTTTGGAAATGTGATTTTTTTTTTTAGAGCTTGCACGGTGCCAGTCCAACTTGACAGATTTGAGTCGACTATTGCAAAGTCTGGAGATACTACAAAGGACCCAGTCGGCGCCTAATTTCATTGACATGCAGGTAAACTATTTCACAATTCCCAGCAAGTGCAACAAGCCGCGAGTGTTCGAGCTAAATATAAAACTTTTAACAATGCATTGTGTGACCGCTTGTGGGTATGTAAGTGTTGGCTGGAACCACTCGAAACCCACTCACGCAGTCAGCTCCGTAATTGATCAGCCGCTTTTGCTTTTTGTATTTTGCTTTGCTTCAAAAATCCCAGCGACACGATATTTACTGTTGCAACATATGCGTAAAAAGTCATTTCACTGTAATCACTGTGTTGGTGTGTTGATGTGTGCCACTCAGACCAATTGTGTAGAATTGTCTAAGAAAGACAAGCGCATGAACAGAAGATGGGGAACAAAAAGTGTCGGCAAAGATGCAAAATTCCAGCTCCAGGTACTGTCCTTCACACCCACGAGCGTTCATAAACACAAGTATCGTAGTAAGCGTCACTCTGATGTATCGTTACAGCTGGTGCTGCAATACAGTATTTGCAGTAGTTATGCACATAGAGATTAAATCAATTGCACAGTGGCAGGGCTGAATACATTTTTCTGTTTCTTTCATGTCTTCGTATTTGTTCTTTAATGAGCATATATTAAAATGCAGCTCCACGCGCTGGCAAATGTTTGTTCTCCCTCATTATCTTTTCTTTTTGCTTTTCATGAATGACAATGTGTTTCTTCTAAACATCCGCTTTTACACACTCCTGCTTCACTTACCATGGCGAAATACAGCTCTGCCCTGTTTTCTAGTAGTTCTGTCCTAATTAAAAATGATCAAAAAGCACATCGAAGACAACTGGGTTTGCTAACATCATCCTAACTGACCTGGAGAGGAAACTGCTTGTCTAATTGGCCAAGCGGCTTTTTCATAGCCTGTAACGTTGCTGAGTAAATGAAAGACTACTGCACTAAGTCGTCAAATGTGCTTGTTAGCTGCAAAGAGTGTGTGTGTGCGCTCATAACTCTTCTTGTGCTTGTTTTATTTATGCCTTTTCTGTTTGTGGACGCCATTTTTGTCCCCAGGTCCCTCTGTCCGCCAGTATGTCCCCCATGCGGCTTCATTCGTCCAACCCCAATCTGTGCGCCGAGCTCGTAGACTACCAGCCGCCCGTGTCCGTCTGACGGACAGTGTCGAGATCACCAGTGACTACATCAAACTTCAGGAGGAGTTCTGCACCATTGCCCAAAAAGGTCCGCGCAGTCGGCATGTGGTGGTCGAATCTATTCTACTAGGGAGGTCATTAAAAATTTCTGGTCGCATTTAATTGGGTGTCGCTAACATTTTCTAGTGAGGTTTTCATCTTGGGCTCTTAAAAATCTGTAAAAGTTCATGATGGTAGACAGTTTGGGGGAAAGTGTAAAAGTTGTAGCATTTTAATTTGAAAAATGTCCTGCTTTCCTTCCAGTGCACTCCCTGCTGAAGTCTGCCTTTAACACAGTGGCTATAGAGAAGGAAAAGATCAAGCAGATTCTGGCAAACCAGGAGCAGACGGACCAGTCAGCTCAGATCCACTCTCTCAGGAAGTCGCTCTCACAGGTAACAATCAAGTTCTTTTTTCCCCTCCGAGTTAAAAGTTTTAGTTGCCAGGTAATGTTGCTATGAAGTAGTGGAGGAAGAAGTACTCAAAGTGTTGACTTAAAGCAACATTTCCCTAAATAATAAATAGAATAAAATACAAGCATTTATTTTATTAGATATTTTTATCGTTAAAAAAGATACCTAAAAAAGGAATAAAAACAAGTGTCTTTGCTGAGAGCGGCACACCTCTCCTGAGACCTGACTGTAACTTAACTGGGAGCGGGACAACTCCAGCTCGTCTCCGTGGTGATGTCGACTAAAGGCAGCTCAAT
The DNA here is from genome assembly GCA_007210695.1 of Neogobius melanostomus. NCBI lineage: Eukaryota > Metazoa > Chordata > Actinopteri > Gobiiformes > Gobiidae > Neogobius > Neogobius melanostomus. Next base: position 435,675 of record VHKM01000048.1, read on the forward strand.
ATGAGATTTAAGAAGGTTGATTACCCACTGCAAAAATAGCATAATCTGTGTGGAGCTGGTCATTAGGAGCATGTATGTTACGCAGTGTAAAAGTACAGCTTTGCAATGGACAAATTCTTAGTAAAACTTTTGCTTGAGTCACACATATAAAAATGTAATAATAAAGTTTCATCCACAGACCAGTTTAAAATGGCTGCCTCCGTTTCGACTTGAAGAAATGAATCATTGTTGCTAATCTTCACTCACACATTCACTTCCATTGTTTATCTGCTGCTCATTATCACAGGCTGTCAGACAAAACACACTAGCAAGGCATTTTTTTTATCCCGAGCCGTCACTGTCATTAACAATTAAAAAGCATGATCCGTGATTCGTCATCATTAAATGATTTCTTGGTACTAATTGGGAGATGAAGAACAGTTCATTAACTCCGCTTCTTAGGCCTCTCTTCCAACTTGTCACTTAATTGGGCTTTTCCCCTTTGTAGAGTTGACACCGTGTCAGTTGAACTTTTTTCCCTGGTTATCTACGGTTTGTTACTAATTGGACTCACTCGAGGCCAGGGGTCAGAGATGACGACTATTGGAGCCACGGAAGAAGATAGGACACATGTCAGGAATGCGGAGCAACAGCTGCTAAAGCCATAAACTCCAACCCTGCAAACAATCAAGCTGGCATTTGAAAACTAATACGCAAATTGTAAATGCTGGATGGGTAAAGTAACAAGTGGGTGTATAGTGAAGTTGAGTTTGTTTCTGGTTTATACTTGATTTACAATCATTTTAGATCAAATTCAGTCCAATTTAGACCCATTTAGTAAAGATTTGGTGTTGATATAGGCCTGATGGTACATGAAAGGTCAAATATCTTATGAAGGGTTAGACCATAGACGGTAAAATTAAGAATGGACTTATTGTGGCTGACTTCTTCCTGAAACCTTAAAGAAATGGCGGCTGGCCTTTCCATTGAAACTTTTTTGCCCCTCTTCAAGTTATTATTGAACACAGGTTGTCATTCATACCTCCACATGTTTGTCTTAACATGTGTAACATCGTCCTAATTTCATAAATGTTTTCCTATTTTTATTTTCACCCTATTCTAAATAATGGAGCTGGCTCCAAAAACATGGTCAAATTGCTAGCATGAATGAGCTTCAGCTAGCCTACGCTAGCGCTATGGGGAAGCTTCGTTCCCTCAGTCCATTCCTAATTTTAGAGAGTATGGGTTAGACAGATTTTTTCTTTAACCAGGTAAAAACTCATTGAGATTTAGAATCGCTTGTTAATTATACTTACCACCAAACTGTGTTCTTGGAAGATCATGAAAACCTGTCAGATGCGCTTTTAGCACAACCAACCAAATTATTACTTTTTTTAAAGGCTGTTTCCCAAAATGCAGAACTTCGAAGTCGCCTAAATCGCATCCACTCCGAGTCCGTCCTGACTGAACAAGTTGTCAGTGTCAACATCATCTCGACGCCGGACGAGGTACGCTACGCTGCTGGTCACTTTGTCATCGACTGAGCTAATTCTCAGCTCTCAAAGCAGATGTGGTTGTAGGAAGTGCTTTGCCTGCTTCCTGCGTTTGTCAGGTGCTTTATCGATCCCTGTCGGCACCAATTGATGGTCCTTTTGGTAAGCCATGGCAGGTGAGCTTAAAGGATTATCATTCAGTGGCGGCGCGTGGCATCAAGGTTAATGGAAAAAAATGACTAATTACAAATATATGAGAAGCTGTTGCAAAGCTGTGCGAGCAAGTGTTTTTCTAAATCTGTCTGTGCCATTGCAAAAGGCATTGTCCCGTGAATTATTTCTTTTGCTCCAGGCTGGCGAACAGATGGGGATCCCACTAAGTCAGCAGGCTTCCAATGAGAGTCGACTGTCTATGTCAGAGTCTGTTTCGGAGTTCTTTGACGCCCAGGAAGTGCTTCTTTCAGCCAGCTCCTCCGAAAATGAGGTATAATGTTGAAGCACAATGAGTAAGCTAATATTTTTTGGTCGACATGGGGAGGATGCTGGAGGCAGGGGAAGTTGCTGGAGTGTAAGATAAAGTATTAAAAGATTAAATAGGACATTTCAAAAAGCAATCTACAGTACTAAGAAGTGCGTGGTGGTGATATGATTGAGGTATTGTAATTGAGCGCCAATAGCAAATACATGTGGCTTATACTAACATGATTCTTGAGATTGATGTTTCAAAATAAACCTACAAATGAGTGCTTTCAACTCTAGTGCCATTGAACACAAAAAAATTCCATTTTATTTCTCAGAGCCCAAACTCCACTCCAATCAATGAGCTGTCACCATCACAGAAGTGGCTACAAACATGCAGACATTTGTTTTAATGTTTATTTAACCAGGAATGGTCTCACTGAAATTATAGATCACTTTTCCATTTGATGATGAATATTTATGATGAAACTGGAGTTAGTCAGCGTTAGAGGTTCGCTCGGGCCTAAAAAATCAAGCCCGACCCGACCCGAGCCGCGGGCCTAAAGCCCGACCCAGCCCGAGCCCGAGCAATTAACTTGAATTGTCGGCCCGAGCCCGAAACAAACCCGACGTAAATTATTTATTTAAGGCTCGGATAGGAGCATCTGCGCAGTGCTTTCAGCAGCAGCACCATGTGTGAGAAGTACGCGGCTACGCGCACGGCACACGTGCACGCAAAGCACATACCTGGGTCCTGGGCAGTCCGAGAGATGTGCGCGGCGTGGGGGCAGGTTACGTGCCCGAGCCGCAGCTCAATGTGTCTCTCTCCTCCTCCTCCGCCGCGCTGCATTTACAAAAGCTACTTTTTACGCAGTAACAGGAACAAACTGCTTATTTATCCACTGTAAATGAAACGCTGTCCTGAGAGATAGAGTGAATAGCGATGTTCACTGCCTGGCGCCAGTATCAAAGCCTTACCATGCTGCTTAGACGTGACAACACAGCCAAGCACGTGCGCCCGCCCCCGCACCACCTCCTTGAGTATATCCACATTTTGTATCCAATAGACTAAGCCTAAAATATAGATATTATAATGACATTAAAATATATATATATATTTAAAAAAAAAAAAAAAAACTCGAAGCCCGACCCGACCCAAACCCGACTGTCATGCGTGAAATCTCGGCCGAGCCCAGCGCGAATGTCGGGTCGGGCTCGGGCCAGGCTCAGGCCCGGGCCTAAAAGCTAACCTCTAGTCAGCGTGCAGTGAGATGGAGCTTTTTTTTCTTGAGTCTTGCACTTGTTGATTTGCAACACCGCACTTTGAGCTATACAGTTACACATTCTTTTTACCCATTTAGACCCAGCTCCCAAAGCAATAGCTCTCTGGGGTGCTATCCGGCTTTGTTGCTCCCTCGGTTAACATTGAGCCATATTGAAGGATTACTCTCCAAGGAAATCCATCAAGCCCTCGTCCGTTAACTCCACCGACAGGCCCACTTACTAGGCTTGTATTGCACTCTTGCATCTAAACCTTATTGATTGAAAATAGCCTTTTTTCCCCAAAAATATGCTTGGCAACTTCTAATAGCCCTATTGTGTTGCCTGCATGATATGAAAAATCATATCTATATCTCTTTTAATATCATGAAAATGATCATTAACTGCCTTGAATAATGCGCTCACGATATTCTGTAATATTTTACCACACCATTTCAACACAGCACAAATAAGTCATTTGTTTGTTTTTTTGTCATCAAAATGGTTCAGAGCAAGACTTAAAAAACACTAAGTCAAAACAAGGCTAAACTTGAACAAAGAAAATCATGACTTAAACAAAACCTTTGCTCATTTTTTCCCTCAGTGATTTGCGATATATTGTGGCACATTGCGATATGGATGATGTGTCGCCTAATATTGCGATAGCGATAAATGTGCGTAAGATTGTGCAGCCCTATTCCTAAGTAGAAAAGTCCCGCAGTGTCTCATCTTATGATCACTGCGGTGGGAGAGATAGTGGGTGCCTGCCGCAGTTTGCTGGCGATCTGCAGTCGTCTTCTCAGTATGTGCATGTCCACCGTTCCACCTTAACGACTGCATTTTGTGCTGTTTTGTTGTGTACAACATTGACTCACGCCACTTTGTACCCGTTCCCCCTCACAGGGCTCAGATGATGAGTCATATGTCAGTGATGTGAGCGATAACATTTCCGAGGACAACGCCAGTGTCACCGACAACGTCTCCAGACAAAGTAGGTTGAATTTAGCATCGCTGCGTGCTCAGATAAAGCATCCCGAATCATTATTAGATCTGAGAGAAAGGAGGGGATCCCACTCTGCGCACTTCGCCACACACACATCCAAGGTTGTTTATCAGGAGGACTGTCTGAGGAAGTTGACTGTGCAGGGCCCGTTGCCAAAGGCTGTAACTGCAATGTGTGGAGGCAGAGGGGGAATCTCCTCTTTTATCATTGTCACACTTAATAATGATGAAAGGGCCGAGGCATTTGAAGGGCTGGCACAGAACTTGAAAGGCTTTATGTATTAATTCAGAATGATGCAAGGAAAAGAAATGGCAGCCTGTTTACACATTTAATTAACTTGTATTTATTACCACTTACATAATACAGTCTCAAAGGACTTTACAGAAATAGGCATCAAAAAGGCAAACACAGTATTTGACTTGATCTATGACTCTCCCTTAGGGGAAGGAAAACTCTACTAAAAAAAAAAGACTACTAAATGACTACTACAGTATTTGAAAACCTCTGTTACAATTGACCAAACTTTTACCGTGGTGTTTGCACCCCAGTGGCCAATGGGGACTTTGCTGGCAGTGCCTTCCGTAACGGGCGCCGCACGTATCTGTCCGCCCCCTGTCCTGACACCAGCAACATCAACCTGTGGAACATCCTGAGGAACAACATCGGCAAAGACCTGTCCAAAGTGTCCATGCCTGTGGAGCTGAACGAGCCGCTCAACACTCTCCAGCGCATGTGCGAGGAGATGGAGTACAGCGAGCTCCTGGACAAGGCTGCGGAGACCGAGGACCCGTTTGAACGCATGGTAACCCCTCCATTTGAAGCAGAACTCGTTAGTTACATTAAGTGTACTTTCGATGCTGATAAATGGACAAGACACTTTAACCGGCCCTTATGTTGTACTTGTTACACTTGCTTAAGTTGATTTACTGTCGTTTTATGTCCTCAAACAGGTTCTAGTGGCAGCGTTTGCCATCTCAGGCTACTCCTCCACTTACTACAGAGCAGGAAGTAAGCCATTCAACCCGCTACTCGGAGAGACTTATGAATGTATACGGGAAGACAAGGGCTTTTGTTTCTTCTCTGAACAGGTATTTGATATTGAAAGTATATTTAAGTGTAACCTTGCTTTTTCATGAACTGCAGTGCCCCGGTGGAAGTAAAATTACAAAGTACAAAGCGTGTTACACCAGATTACAGTACAATATACATTGTCATGCAATACCTCGCCAGAGCAACTGTCAAAGAATTGTGTTTGATGTTGTTCTCAAAGGTGAGCCACCATCCTCCCATCTCTGCATGCCACTGTGATTCAAAGAACTTCACCTTCTGGCAAGGTAAGTCTTCCAAGTCTTCAAAGTCTTACCGCTTCACACAGGTTATAAATGATTCATTTAATTTTCTAGATGTTCGGTGGAAAAACAAATTTTGGGGAAAGTCCATGGAGATATTGCCAATAGGGTCTGTCAATCTAACAATCCCAAGGTATTGTACTTTATCATTATTATTTTTTCAAACAACAATCCATATTTCCAATACATTTCACTTTTACACACAAAAGCAGAGCATATGGTTACATTAGAGGTGTGAGTGACATCACATTACAGTATAATAGTGTTGCCTACAAAACTATCTTCTTTACAATGGAAGCTTTCAACATAATCAATTCTGAATAAAATCTGTAGATCATTAACTTGACCTTGAGACCAAGATTCCCCAATACAGATAACATGTCTGCAAAGCTCTGGCTGTTTTTGTAAGCTATAAAAAAAAAAAAAGATACTACAACTGTGTGCGTCACTTTCTATTTATTACTTTAGGTTTGGAGATCACTACGAGTGGAATAAAGTCACGACCTGCGTCCACAACATTCTGAGCGGACGGCGGTGGATTGAACACTACGGAGAGATCACCATCAGAAACACAAAGAGCAGTGCCTGCCTCTGCAAACTCACTTTTGTCAAGGCAAGAAAGTCACATCACTACTTTATATGTGAGATTTAATAGCCTTTCTCGACCGACTATTGACTTGCATTTTCCAGGGAAACTACTGGAGTTCAACTGTCAATGAGGTGCAGGGGTTTGTGATGGATCAAGAGGGCAAAGTCATTCATAGGCTTTTTGGAAAATGGCACGAAGGCCTTTACTGTGGGATGCCGCCTTCTGCCAAATGTGTCTGGAGACCAGGTATGCCCTCTTGCTTTTTTAAATCTGTTCACTTCACAGATTGGCAAAAATGGGCTTTACATAAAAAATCTGCCCACACTGCACCCAAAACTGCCACGACACATACATCCATGCCGTCTGGGACTGCACCCCCATTAAACAATTCTGGGAAAATGCCTCCAGATCATTGTCGTCCCTGCTGGGTTGCCACATCCCTTTGTGGCAAGGCGCATTGAGTTGCCTTGTGTATGAAATTCGTGGTATAAATAAAGTTGCCTTGCCTTTGTCTCCCTCACTCTGCCTGCTGGGGATCTCTCAATGATCTGTAACAAAACAATACATTTCAAAATTGTCCTTATAGCTCTAACCACCGGCAAGAAAACCATCCTCATGAACTGGAAAACTCGAAACAGCATCCACATAAACCACTGGAAAAACGGACTCCCTTACAATAGAATACTCATTGCCTGCTACAGGAATCCGCTCTTCCCTCATTTTCTGACCTCATTACCCTCTGATTTCATCACTTAACCACCTGCCTCAACAGCTACCTCTATTTTTTTTTAATATATATATATATATATATATATATATATATAGATATATATAATTTTATTATTGTTTATTTATTTTTCTTCCTGTTACTGTAATTCTGTATGTGCTTATATGTATATATACATGTTTATATTTATATATACAGTATGTGATTTTTGTTTGAGAGCCAACCTCCCCCCCGTAATGTGTAATCTCCCCTCTTCAATCTTATTCAGTCTTCTTTCGTTGATTGCCCTCTCAATCTCTCATTTCTGTTAATTTTGAAAGTTTGTATCCTTCTGTTTATATTCTGCCTATTTTTTTGTATCTCTACAGTTATGATTTATTATTATTATTATTATTATAGTCACAGTGAGTGTATGCATATATCTATATTACACCTGTGATATGTTCATTAGTATAATTTGCTTCTTTCTCCATTCTAGAATGTTTCTTGTATTGACCCTCAGTGTTGTCACCAAATTCCCCTACTAAAAAATTAACATCCCCAATGGACATCTTATTTAGTCCTTCCCCTCACCATCTCCTGTGTCTTTTAATGCACTACAATAGACTAGTAATACCATTCAGACATTCCCCCCCCCTTAAATACACACACAGGGCGGTTGGACATGGAGGGGAGGTCACCCTCGGGACAGCATCTCTGCCTCGGGGTGTACTTTTTTTTCTGGTGCCCACCTTTTAATGCACCTTAGCCCATCAGGAAAACACAAGGATGGAAAAAACATAAGAATACATGCAAGGATACAAGCGTGATAATGATAATAATTATTGTAGTTAGTGATGTTTAATAAAGATAACAACAATAACTTAAACCAGGGGCAGAAATGGTGAGGAGAGGGTACAATAAGAAACTCAATTACTTGTTTACATTTAGGGTGGGACAGCAATGAGGCTTAATATAAAGAAAGTAATTAGCCCTATGAACATGTAACATGTACACCCCCCCTCCACACACACGCGCACACACACACACACAAACACACACGTTTGGAGCTATGTATGTCCTTTCGTTTCTGTCCGTTTGCTGTTTTTGTTTTTTTGCTGTCTTTTCTGACGTTTGTTATTTTTGTCGTTTTTGTACTGTTATTGTATTTTTATGTTGCAAAAAAAACAAAATCTGTTCACTTCACATGTTCATGCCCGCCCTGACAATGCTTCCCAACTGTTCTTTATGTAGGCTCCATGCCCACAGACTACGAGTTATACTATGGCTTTACCAGGTTTGCTATTGAACTAAATGAATTATGCCCCGAATTGAAAGACGCCCTACCACGAACAGATGCAAGATTCAGACCAGATCAGAGGTAAAGTGTGCGCCAGAAGTGTGCCGACAGTGCTGGAATCCATGATAATTATGCGTTGGTCTTTGGCTTCACAGGTACTTGGAAGAAGGCAATCTTGAGATGGCCGCCTCAGAAAAACAGAGGATAGAAGACCTGCAGAGGACTAGGCGGAAGAGGAACGAGGAGAACAACATAAAGCAGGAGACGCGCTTTTTCAAGTAAGTTCAAATGCCAATTTATGTGTCCAGTCTTAATGCCTTTGTGTGGTGCTGTAAAGGAGAACGACTTTTTTTTTTGCAGAAAGGTGTTGGATGCCAATCACAGGGAACGATGGGTCTCCAATAACACATACTGGGAACTCCGTAGAAATCCTGGCTTCATCAATATAGAATCTACTGTGAACTTGTGGTAGTGCATTGACTTATACTCATCATTAAGGACATTTAAGGAAGCTACCTATGCACAAAAACGAGTGTGGACAAAGCAATTAATAAAAGATGAGTGCATGGTTTAGAGCTGCTGCAAAGCAGAGAGATGGCCCGATGCCCAGCGACCTGTCATGGCGTCATTCTTCCATGGAAACACTCTCTGGGGTCACCTTCATTGTCTCCATACAGCTGGGTTGTCAGGGCAACAGTCTAACCACCACTCCTATGTATATCAGCCCTCAGCTCGTAAACTCCTGTCCTTGCCTTAAAAAGACATGCATAAGAGTCTCACAGTAGTGCTGTTTAGGTGAAGAATTTTAATCCTCACTGTTGGCTGACTTAGATTAGTCTTTAAAAATAGATCTTTTTAATTACTTTCTATTCCATGCATGCTTAGAGAGCAGCTCTCACTGTTATCAAGCCCTATTTATTATATAATTGTAGAAAAAAAAAGAGCTATTTTTATATATGAGAACATTCTTCGGCTCTGGATCCAGTGAAAAGGGATAATATTGTGACTGGCAAATTTATTAATTTATTGCTTTTTAATACATTTGAATTTCTGTGAGGGTGAAAATATTTAAAAGGATTTTTGGCAGCAGGTTAAGTAAGATTGAAGGCCGGCGTAGCCCAGGGTCAAGTGGTTAAAGCTGCTGCCATGTTCACAGAACAATCTGCGTGATGGGTTTGATTCCTTGCTCTGACAATTTGCTGAATGTCTCACCGTTCTTCACCCTCTTTCACCCTCAGTGGTTCTATTAAATAAATCCTAAAAGCCAGGAATCCTTTAAAAAAAAAAAGAAGAGAAAAAAAAAGATTTAAGGTTTCACTGACAAATACAACTATAATCAGTCTCACAATATACTCTCGAAAACTCACTTTCAAAACAGTCTTCAGTGTCTCTGCAATGTACTACCCTTAGCTTGCAACAAAACAAGCGTCTCCACATTCCCAATTCCTCTGTCTAATTTTAGACATGTTCACACAGGAAACCAGAAACTACCCTCACCAACCTTACCCGCTCTTGCATTACAAATACACAGTACTTCTTACCAACTAACAGCATTCTCTCAAATGAGACACAGCTGAGTCATATTTCTTTAGATATGAGTATTTCTAATAGGCTTGACAGTTCAGAACTTAGCAAAACTGTCAATCCAATAGGCAACAATCACGTCCACTCAGCTTTTAACTGGTCATGCTAAAGAAAGAAGTAACTTCATTCTATTAATACCCGTTAAATTTACCAAAAAGTATTCATGACATGTGAAGAAGCCAAAGAATGTAACCTTGAAATTATGACTAAAGACAACTTGGATTAAAGAGGATTAAATGTAATGTATCTACCAGTCTATACATATTAAATGATTATTCTACACGACAAAAAAAATCCAGTGCGAATGTATCACGGAATTGGAAAATACTATATGTTTTTGTAGAACCCCAGAGCCACCAGGTGGAGAAGCTGTGAAACTACAATTGATCATTTTGAATTTTTTGTTTAGTGTTTTACACGTGTTTGAGTCATAGTTTGAGTCTGTGGTTCCCAACTGGTGAAGCTTCAGACTATTATTAGGGTCTACCTATTTAAAAAAAAATATATATATATATATACTTTAAAAGCATTGATAATTTAAACAAAATCTCACTATAAAGAGGGTAATCAAACAAAATAACCTACATCACAGTTTTGAGTCACACCAATTGAGAACCACAGTTTTATATGATTGGGGGGGGCTTTGTTTTACATATTTATTTACTTCTGGTGACATTTTCTTAAAAGTGTTCCTAAATGTTCATACATACTGAAGCTGGGCAGCTCTCTGCACATTGGGGACTTCAGATTTATAGATTGACTCATGTGTTCAATGTAGAGTACAAACCAAAAACCTAACATCACGAACTGCGTCCCTACATGAGTCTCTATCGAATTAATTATTGTGCTAAAATGTTATGCTTAGTTTAGTAGTCCTATTCGGTTTCACTTGCTGTGCCTTACTCAATTTGAATAATGCCTCACCAAAACATTAGACGAAGGTATACTATTAACCAGTTCAATCGTCTCCACCTGCCTCCTGAACTCATTTGGCTTAGATATAAATCATCTCCAGTGGTTAGAATATGCAACCAGCTTAAAATACTTGCAGGTTTTGTAACAAGACCTACACTGCTCTGCATAAAAACATACGTCTTTTGGGGGTCGATAACTGTAAATACAAATCGTTAGATTAACATATAAAGAGACATTTTATGACAAACTATTTTAAGAATTTTATTTGTCACTTGGGTGAATGGATCTTCACATGAAAAAAGCCTATTGAAATGTTTAAGGAGTAAATGACTTGAAATGCTTTAGCTGCATGTCCAGAGCCTGCCAATGAACGAATGTTGTGGATGCCTTTTGAACAAAACTAATTAAATTTGTTTTCTGTATTAAATTCGATGCAGACGGGACATGTTTTACAAAAATACACTATGTCAGATTAGTTCATTTCAAATCTTCCAACTGGGTACCTTCTGAAGTGCAATTTTAATGAGGACATATCTTTCCATAACCACTGTTCACTTCTGCTGCTACATAGCGCTTGCTCTAATAAAACTGGGAAACCAAGTCATAACAGTGTCATTTTTACCTCAGCGTTAGGCTTATGCATGTGAAATAGCAAAGAAGAAATCAGTAAACGTGACATATTATTCTAGCAGATAAGTTGTTAGATGCTACCCCAAAGAAAGACACAATAAACTGTAGATTTTCATTAGTCTAACATCAGCGAGGGAAAGTTGGTGTCTGTGGAGGAATATAAATCGGCGCCTAAAGAGCAGGCCTTTGTTTAACTTGAGTGCTTAAGACAGTGCTGGAACATTAACCCGCTATGCTTTCAAGCAAGCATTACCATGTCACTTGGAAGTGGTCTGACCTGAAAACTATCCATAGTATGAGTTCATGACGCACAATTTGAAGACGTCAAAGTTGCAGACGAAGGGCACAGCCCAATATTACACAACCCTATGGGAGAACCTGGTCATCATTTGGAAAAAAATTAGGTCCACAAACTTACTAATCTTATGGCTAAAATGCATTTCAACTGGCAACACCTGTACTTAAATAGTAGTTAATGGTTGATATTCTGAATCTTTAAAACAGTACACAATATTCAATATGATTTATTGTTCTAATTAGAAGACCTACGACAGATTTCCAATGGACAATTATCTGTAACTACAATGTGAAGCAGAAACTGAAGCAAAGATAACGTATTACAGAAAAATATCACAAGCTCATAATTTCTCAGAAGTATGCAACATAAAGTCTTAAAAGTACAAAAAGGCACAAGGGGACAATGGCAAAACTTCTGTCTTGGTAGGAGTGCAGCTTACATATTACTTGTTTAAGCTTTTTTGCTTAACTAAATAAAGGAAGATAAAGTTGAAGCAGAATAGAGCTCTGGAGAAATTAAAGCTCCAAACAATGGTGATATGACTAAAAAGCCTGTGAACATCAAAAACAGCACTACAATTCTTACATAGAAAAACAATAAAGTATAAAATAAATAAATTAATACCATCAACATGGTTACAACAATATAACTTGTATCACTGCACATAAATTATACATGTTTTGCCATACGGTATTGTTTGCAAGTAACCTATAAAAGGGGATTTACATGACTGTTATTACATATTTTTATATTTATTGCTTTTATCATAGGGCTGCACAATTAATCACAATCAAATTGAAATTGGAATGTGAATAGTTGCAATTTGCAAACACTGCCATTGATTAAACAATACAATATGTATCGATTTGTCTTCATGAGATTGTATAATGTTTAAATCCAGCTAACAGGAAGAGCAATACAAGCTCCGGGGCTCCAGGTTTTTTTGCCCATCAATACAATTCAGTCTTCCACTCAATTGGTAACATTTCTGGATGTGTTTCAAATGTGCACTAGAACCTGAATCTTAACACATTGCAATTGTCATTTTGGGGTCAAATTTAGATTTTGTGTTAATTCTAGAACAGGCTTCTACAAAAAGCTGCTGCATCTTCATCCTGTGGCTCTGTCTTCAGACAATCATAAAGCTTAGTACACAACAAAAAAACATCTAACTTCTAATTTGTAGTGAAGCTTAAATCGTCGACTGGACAGAGTTTAGTTGATGACGTTTCGCTTGTATTTGCAAACACAGCTTATTTCTAATTCATCACTATGAAGATTCCAAAGCGTGTGTTTTTTTTTTTTTACTTTCCCAAAAATATGATTAGCAATTTATGCAAGAAGACTCACAAATTCAAATCGCAATACAAAATTGCAATTAAAAATCATGCAGCTCTATTGTATCAAGAGGTCGATTACAGCAGTGGTCTGACGTCGGGACCCACAGACACCCTCGGATGACAAGCCGCGACCCAAATACGACTTACTTGTAAAATATGATGTCAAATAGTTTCTTTTCCTCAAAAATCGTGATTGAATGCGCATTAAATAAGCCAAAAATCTGAATTTATCAAAACAACCCAATAACAGTTATTTTCACAGACTACGGTAGTGATAGAAATACTTTTTCTGTACATAAATATATATTCTAAAAAAATATCTGGGAAAGGCTCCCGACCCAATTTTGGGTCCCGACCCACCAATTGAGAACCACTGGATTACAGCGTGCGAGGATCAAATTGAACTTGTCTTGATGGTTAAAATGGTGAAAACATGGTTAAAACACACACAACTCCTACTGTATAGTCAACATTGATAGTCCAGGTAGCCTCACTATGACGTTTGCTGATGTATTTAGTGTCTGCTGCAGTGTACCTGACTTTATGGGTTTTACTTGGTGGAAGCCATCATTTTGATATACTGAAGGGCATTGTGGGCTGCGTCGTTGTGTGCGTTGCTGCAGGAAATGCCTGTGCCGTGACATACAGTGACCGGGGAGGTGGAGAGCTCAGCCAGGCACTGGTACTGGCCATTCACAGTTAGCTCATCTGCAAGAAAAATATTGGCAATATTGTTATTGTATTCTTTTTATTTATTCATTTTCAATTTTTATTTTATTTGACCCAGAGGCTTTAGAAGAGAGGGCAGCTCTGCATGAAAGGGGTTGAAGAGAGGTAAGAGGCATTCAACAAATTGACGGAGCTGGGAGGTGAATTCACATCACAGAGTCCAGTAACGTGACCAGTATATGCATATTTCAATTAACTTACTCCCAGTGTCATTTTGATTATTAATTAAAGACTGCTGTGTCTTACCAGCTCAAACTTTTAAATGAGTAAAGACATCCATCAATGCCTATTCCAATGAGCCAGACAGTAGTCTTTTGTTTTCAAATAAACTGACATGTGGTGAAACATAAAAGGTTGGGGGAATTAACTGCACTAGAATATTATGAAGCCTTATTTACTGTTACTCTAAAAGCTATAACTTGTTGTTTAAGTGCTTCTTGACTTGCAGATGATTGCAATATTTTTGTTTACATTTTTCCCCGCATAGTTTTGACATTCTTAAGACGTGTGACATGCGTCTCTTACCTATATCAAAATATGTGACTTCAAAGCCTTGTTCTTTGGAAAGGTCCAGCATCATCTGGATGTAATCTGTGTTGGGAATGCTTAGCGGGTTTCTTCTTAATAGAGAGAGTTTCTCAGCAGACGAGTTCCGCAAGTTTTCCAGTCTAACGCTTGATTGAAGTGTCTGAAAAATGAAATATTCAGGTCATAAGACATCGCCTTGCTGCGTGAAAAAGCTGTAAAATATTTAACATACCCATGTTATTTCAGAACCATCAGAGAGGCTTTGTAGCTTTGCCATCAGTTTCTCTGCAGCAGCCTTTTTTGCAGCTTTTTTGGTATGCGCTACCGCTAAATAACGGAAGGTAATTAAAGAAGAGGAATATCTATTCTCATATATCTCTAGAGAGGCCTAAGATTTACCTTTCTCCGTCAAGGACTCCATTCGGCAGGTAACTGTGAACTCTCTTTTGTGAGGAGGCCCGACTTCCATCAGTACTGTGTATTCAGGCAGACGCCAACCTCTCTGCAATGCGATCTCCTAAAGACAAACAATTAGAGGTTTTGGACTAATAAGATACTTTACACTAGAGACATAAGAAATGCAATCCTTTGAACAGTGATCAAGAACTAGGCATCTAAAATGATATCCTATAAGAAAAAGACAAACTTACATTTCAAGCGGTTTTAGATTAGAAAAAGATTAAACAGTGGATTTGATTCAACTCCAAAAAACATATTTATTTATTGTTTTATAAAAATGACTCAGAAGAAAGAAAGTAACAGGACACCTGTAGTTTCCCCACGGAGTTGCTTGAGTCTGCTGCTACACCATTGCTCTCCGACTTCACAGGGACACTCCTGTTGAGTCACATCAAAGCAGTTACTACAGCTGCATCACATGTAGTAGCGAACAACTACATACTTTTTATTTGTAATCTAGGTAAAGTATAATCACAAGAACATGTTTAATCAAACAGTATGTCCAGAAAACTATACTCACACTGCACCACCGTCAATTTGGAGGATTTTGAGTGCAGCCTCGGCAGCCTGGTGTTTTGCAGCCTTCTTACTGGAGCCTTGGCCTGAACAACGATGTACAAGTCAGTTTTATCTAGTCAGAAGTGGGTAAAGTAGCCAAAATGTTTACTAAAGTAGGAGACCTATTATTGGAAGAAAAAATAAATGAATCATGTCAAGTAAAATGTAACGCAAAGTAAAAGAGTTGGTGAAAATAAAATACTACTTGAGAATACAGAGAAATAGTTTGATTTATGTTTTTGGTAGTGACGTAATTAGATTGGCAAAGCATTAAAAAGTGACAATACAAAAAATAACAGTTTACATTTTATTATTCTTTAATCCAGATTTACCCACGGTGGAAAGAGTACTGTTACTTCAAAATAATATTTCTCAAGTAGAAGTCAAGAGTACAATATAACACTATCCAAAAGGTACAGTTACTTCATGGAGTTATAATGTTTCAGTCAGGTAGACAGTTTAGTGTTGAACTGACCAGAGCAGCTGACATCTCCGATCTTGACGCTGAACACAAAGCTGGGCTGGTGAGCTTCTCCTTCAGACTTCTCCAGCAGATACACCGGGAGGTTTCCCGTTTTTGTGCCGTACTCATGAAGGATTTGAATTGGTGTTTTCTCCGGAACTCTTCTTTGCACTCCTGAGTCCAAGCTGTGTTCAAACCCAAAAGTGTTATAGAGAACACAGAAGTAACACTGGTGTTGTAATTGCCCCGTGTATTGAAATAATGTCGTTTTTTGTACGACATACAGGGCAAAGAGTTAATTCACAACTATAATATTTTGTGATACTTTGTGATTTTATCTGTGAAAGGTGCTATATAAATGAAGTTTCTTCTTCTTCTAATATTTGTTCTGTAATACTTTAACATACGCACAATAATACACAGGGGAAAGTACCCGTGGTATATTTTAGAGGAAGATATGTTATACATTAAATATGTTAAAAATGCATTTTAAAACCATGTGTTTAAAGGCTACATTGACAGCTCATTCACACTCCACACCTCTCATTGATTCGCAGCCCTGTGTTAGTTTCTATTTCTATCAGAGTTACAGAGAAAAGCCGCTAACCTCGTGTCCGCGGCCACGTTTAATGGATACTGCTCCTGAGACATCACTGCGTTGACTCGTATTTGATCAAGATTTATTTGATTACTAATATTCAATATTCAAACTTTCAGAAATGGCCTCACATAAAAGATAGAATAATATTACCGCACTGAAAATTGCTAAGAATTGTGGCTTAGCTAAAACAGACAGGATGTTATTATTATAAACATCCGGGTTTGGCCACTAGAGGCTCATTACTGCCACCTACTGATAGAAAACTAAACTTTAAATTCCCATTTATTTATTTATTTCCTTTTTGTTATTGTTGTAGTAGTTTTGTTTTTTACTATTTTAGCAGAATGAGTCTGTGCTTCCAGCTAGAATGTCCCAGGTTAAAGACAGGGCCTTTCTGTGTGGAGTTTGCACGTTCTCCGTCTGCGTCATGGATCTGCGTAGGTTTCCTCTGGATGCTCCCATTTCCCCTACCACTAAAAACATGTACAATAGGTTAATCCTATCGTAAAGCCATACCCCCTTGGCATGCCCAATCCGTCAGATCTCAGAAGCTAAGCAGGTAGGGCCTGGTTGGTACTTGGTTGAGAGACTGTTTGGGAACCCCAGGAAGGGTGTGTGTGTGTGTGTGTGTGTGTGTGTGTGTGTGTGTGTGTGTGTGTGTGTGTGTGTGTGTGTGTGTGTGTGTGTGCGTGTGTCTGTGTATGCGTGCGCTTGTGTGTGATTAGTGGTGGTCGGAGGTGCCGATGGCGCAGATTGACGTTCTTGCTTTCATCGGTCTACTCCAGGGCAGCTGTGGCTACAACTGTAGCTTACCACCACTGAGTATGGAGTGAATGAATAATGCAATGTAAAGTGTCTTTGAGTGTCCAGAAAAGCGCAATATAAAACCAATGCATTATTATTATTATTATTATTATTATTATTATTACTACTGTTATAATCCAGGTATTTCTGTCTTAGCTTGGCTCCACATCTGGAAATGTGACCCCGGGCACTGCACTGTGCTCACCCAATGCTCCTTATGGATTGTCCCAGTGGCATCGAAGGATGGGTCAAATGCAAAGGACACATTTCCCTGTGACAATAAAGTATACCTAACCCTTTACATTGCTGTTCATATATACTGTATATGTTTCATTTTTACATTTCTTTCTGTGTGTCATTTTAGTGCTATGAAAATCAGGCAATTTATCACACCAATTTGACAATACATTATAAAGATAATATAGTAAAAGAAAGGTATTGTAGGGAGTTTTATTTTAAATGTTTATTTTTGTATAAAACATCCCAAAATTGATATAAATCTCCAAAAAGCACACAAAAAACCATTCTCCTCCCAATAGTCATCATTGCCATAGATTGGGTGGACGGTGTGAAGGTACTGGAAATAACACTTTCTTTCTTAGTGAAAAGGCTGGCTCAGGCATCTGCTTTTTTGTCCCATTACCAGTCTTCTGACTGACATCAGCATTCACCTTGGTCAGAATGGAAACTAGGTCCATCCCCTGCAGGGAAAGCACAAGGTAATGTATATCGAAATATATCCTGTACGTGCAACAGCATGACCTTTAAGACAGCAAACCATTGTAATCATTAAATTCCTATTTCCCACAGATAGAATAACTTTACTGCTACTTAAGTAGGCTATTGTGTTATTTCCAGAAAATGCAATGTGTGGGTCTGTTGTATAAAGCTATTTGTAAAGATTTTTAAAGGTACCGGTAATGAAGAATTCACCAACCTGGGGACCATCTGGACGAGGTTTTTGCACAAAGCCTGAATATACCATGATCCGTTTGACCTCTCTCTGTAGGAAAAATATGAGGGGACTGTGGCCATTCCCAGCAGGAAATCTGCTTCAGATGGGATGGACTCTTCCATTTTTGTAGCATCGCTCTCAATGGAACAGGAAGCCGGGCCATCGGTCTGGATGCTGACCATTTGTTGTTCATTAGTACCCTGGCAAGCTTGGATGAAAAACAGCTTAGGTTTATCAACTAGAGAGGGGCACTGGGCTCCATTGAACAGCCTTTTTAGTTTTGTAATGCTGACAGTTTGACCATCCACTCCAAATATGCTGCCCTCCTGACCATGGCTTAGGAAGCAGCACACCACACAGTCCATGTTTCTGTGGTCTCTACTGCTTAGCTGCTTGGTCACTGACAGCATCTTCACCGCAGTGCAGTCAGGATGGACCTCTACCTCGAAACCCAGCCACTTGAAAACTCTCTCCAGACAGTCTTCAGGGCACAGTAAAACAAAACATTATAAGTCAATGTGAGTGTGCAAAATGCATGTCAAATTTGCTCATTTGTGATCATTACATTCACTGTGATAACGAAAAATAAATAATTTGCTTTTCTATAACTAACTGTAAACCATTGTAGCACAGAAAGACAATCTAGTTACTGTGAGTGTAAATTTAACTTTTTGTACTGTTTACATTTATCTATTTACTGCAGGTAGTATATGCAGTAGCATAGGTAGGATATGCCTCAGTAGCATATACATGCTAGTGTAAATTCTCAGTCACTCGATCTAATCTATATTAACAAATGTTCTCAGAGCAGTCATCAAAACACAGCTAAAGAAAAGTAAAAGAGCTCTGGTGGCTACTTTTTGAGCACATGCTGCCAAAAGTTGATAAGATTACCTGACAATTGTTGCATCATAACAAACATATGTCAACAAAAATGTCTTCCGGAAAATTAAAACAACTTACCTTGATCAATTTGTGTCCCTTCACGCTTCCTCTTATCACTGAAGTTGTCATTGTTTACTATCATACAGACGCCTCTTTTTTCCCCAGTCATGGAATAATATGATTCTAATTCCTTTACAAATGCAGAATAAAACCGGCAAATTAATCATCATCAAGTCAAACTGCTATACATGGGAATTTATACCAACCATACTGTATGATAACAGTCTGACCATGTGAAATAGTTCATACCTCAACATTTGTAGCTTCAGTGTTTACATTTATCATTGGCTTTTTAGAGATGTCTGTGCTTTCTGCTGATGTTTCCAGAGCATCCCTTCTCCCTGAGAAAGTCAACACATAGAACAGATGATCATAACTCATGGTGGTGCAGCAGTTAGTGCTCGTGCTTTACAGCTAGAAGGTCCTGGGTTAAATATCCGGCCTGACAGGGCCTTTCGGTGTGGAGTTTGCATGTTCTCCCCTGTGCAGGTGTCCTTCGTGCACTCCAGTTTCCCCTACCACTAAAAACATGTACAACAGGCCAGATTGAGTGAGCGTGTGTTTGAGAGTGCAAGTGCGGGACAACGGGTGCTACAATCCGGCGGGGCGTGTTTACGTGCATGAGTCCCATGTGTGTTCATTAACATGCACTGTCCCGACCAAATACACAAATAAATGGCACAAATGTTATTAAAGGCATCTGACTGACCTTTCACGGTGTTACTGTTTGTCACGTTTGCGTCGCTGACATGCTGGGACTGCGCACCTTCGTAATCATGGCAATGTAATCCATGTGGGAAATCTAGAAAAAATAACATAAGACTGTGTTAGAATGGGAGCTTAATTTTTCAGTTTTGCTGTAGGAAATAACTCAATACTTACCCACAGAGGCATTTGGAGGCAAGAATGAAACCTGAGCACTGGGCTGAAGAAAGGGAAAGCTTACAATAATGAGTCACATAAATGAATTTGTAGCTTATTGTAAAGATAAAAACAACACACCTGGAGTAAGGACTGCAAGCCTTTCAGTAAAACGCAGAGTAAAATGAGAAAACTTTACTCAAATATTAAAATGGGCAGCAAGGTTAACACAAACAATGTGGGCAGTGCTTACCTGGCACATTACCTCCTCCGTAGAAAGACTGGGGATTGTCATTTAAATCACGCTAAAATAAAATGGTCAAGGAGTGACAATTCGGCACCAAACTGAAAAATTACTTTTTTCCTACCTGGTTTGGATCAACACAATTGGACATACCGGCCAATGAATTCACTGTTTCAAAAGCAGAGTTCAAGTATGTTGCTTATGATTCAAATATGATTTTAGATAGATAGATAGATAGATAGATAGATAGATAGATAGATAGATAGATAGATCATTTGTTTTTTCTATATGTACTGATAATGTTTTTGTTCCACCTTACCTTGTTTTTGCTTAAAACAGTTGATCTTCTCGTTTAACACAGGGCAAACTGACTCAAATATTGACTGCAGTAAATCCACATTAGTTTTCCCGAGGAGATCCATTTGTTCCATCTCCAAGAAAAGCTCCAAAGTTTTCTGAAACATAATAAGATAGATACTGATCATTACAAAGCTTGTTAGAATGTTTTTATAAAATTGATCCCAGTACTTACAACATTTTCATCCAGCTTTCTTCTTGGGAGCTTTTGGTTTAAAAGGAATTTCATACTTCGCAGGTCTTCGTCAGTTATATCCTCATAGAGATTGTACAACAACTTCCTGGTAAAACAAACAAACAAACAGTATGTTTGATATTTATTTTTTATTCGAATTTGTTGTTTATAGATTCCCTAAATGATAAGTGGCCTCTTCGATTTAATTATTGGGACTCATTTGATGGGACCGCGCTCATCACATGAATTTGTCTGACCTGTAAGGAGAGATGAGATCTCTTCTTGGTCCTTGCACTGTCAAAGGTATGTGCCTTGTGAGGCGTGGCCGTCGTATAGTGAGCAGCAGTTCTTGCAGCAGCTGTGGTCTGTCGGGTGAGAGCAGGTCCTGGTCTGACAGACTCGAGCACAGGTCGCTGAAGAGCTCCACAGAGTTCAGGCTCCGTTGTGAGATGTCTTTGCAGAGAAACGCCAGGGCCCGCACTTCCTCGGCGTCCAGGGACTGCCCTATCTCTAACAGCAGCTTCTGAAAGTCCATCTCTGCCATGTATATGGCATGGTCAGAAATGAGAGTCAGTGCACATTGTATGACCATCGAAAAACACTTGTAGATAGATTTTATTGTGGTCATCATGAGTAAACACAAAACTTTTTTTTTTTCTTAGATGAAGATTGGTTTAGTGTTTGTTTTGTAGATATTTCCCCAGATTTCAAAACAATAAGAAATGTATGGCATAGTTACATTTAGAATTATAATAGAGCTTATGATTATTTCAAGATCAAATGTATCTTTCAATAATGTATTTTCATAAGATCGTTCTACAGGTTTGAGCACTGTTTAGCCGTCATCACAGGCAATATCTTGTAACAAATTCTTATTACAATAATAATGATGAATATTGCTCTTATTCTTCTTGATTACGCATCTATGTTCTTGACATTTTTCAAGAGTGCCAAATGTAGTTGTTTCTTTCTGGACTAAAGGACTTAAGCTGTAAGACTATTTGTAATTATTATTAATTAGAAATAATAATTATCGAGGTAAGCTTTACCATAGGCCTATTGTACTCCGTATATTCTGACAAATGGTGGTTTAGGCCCTATATTCCTATGTCTAATCATTAAAAAATTGGCATAGACATTTCTGTAGCCTCTGGCCTACCTGATTTGAACCGGGGGCTTGTCAGCAGCAGCGGTGAAAGCAGCGCATGTTAATTTTGTATCATCATTATGGATTGTGACACTAAAAATCCAGTAATGAGACAAACATTAACTCCAAAGTCATGTAAAATAGACTGTGGAGAAAAGTACGAATGCGGAAAGAGAGAAATCGAAAGTGAAAGAAAAAAGTTGTGGGTGGGTGTCACGTGATCCAACGGTAGTAAATGAAAAAACAGTTTTTGTTGCCTATAATTTCAACAATGGCACAGTTTCACAGATAATCCAACACCAGATCTTTACATTATAGCCAACTAACAAATAGGTCATAGATTTCTATTTCAGTCTCACTTTGTCAATTTAGTTTATTGCACAGATTTCAGAACATTAAACAATGAAAAGTGCTCAGACATCCTGGTAAATAGCCTAGATATTCAGAGACACTGACACTCTGAACATCCTAACTCAAACATTTGAAGAAGTCCCATATAGCTTCTGTTCTTCTTGAATGTAGACAATTCCCATAGTACCCAAACTCATGAGGAAAATAATAGAAGCCTACAATAACAGTTACATTAATTACATATTAAAATCGTATAAATGACCAGAACACTTTTATAACATAAAAGCTCAGTATAATGTGAGTCAGTGGAAATGTGCAAAAGGGCTGGACTCCAGAGTTTCGATGCGTCCTCTGTGCCTCACTCGGATCCTGAGCCACGCCAGGGAGTTGAGAACAAAGCTGTCAAAGCTGACTCGCTCTACATGGAACACACACACACACACACACACACACACACACACACACACACACACACACACACACACACACACACACACACACACACCACGCACGCACGCACGCACGCACGCACACAAACGCACACACACACAAAACACAATAATGTATTGTCAGTCAATTTGTGCTCCTTTAACATCATGGGTCTACAGATTGGCAAGTGAATATGGCTTTCTGAAAAATTATCAAATAGGCTTTTTAATTTCTCTAAACAGACCTACCACCCATTGATAAAGAAAAAAAAACACTAAAAGACATAGGACATTATTATTACTATTACTATTACTATTACTATTATTATTATAATTATTATTATTATTATTATTATTATTATTATTGCCTATTATTAATAATCTTATCATTTGTGTAGATGAGAGGTGAAGCACTTACTGTCTGTGAAGAGCGAGTGCACAGTTGTCACGTGTCTGCGCCCCAGGCCGTGGCTCCGGGAGAGCACACATTCGAGGTACAGGTTCCAGAACAGTCCGGCCAGGTCCCAGTACAGTGCCGTGTGCCTGCTGTTGTCTGACGCCTTGAGAAACACCATGAGGTCCCAGAACGCGGGCACTGTGTCTGCGATGCGAGGGGAACGCATTTCCAACAACAAAGCAGAGGACGAATCCCAGCATTGTGGGTTGGCTCGGGGCACTTCCAAGGGGTCAACTTGTCCAGGTTTTCGCGCCATGACGCACAAGCAATACAGCGCCAGCATTGCGACCGTGAGGACGGACAGGTGAATTGGAAATATCTATATACAACATGAAATAAGGCAGATTAGAATTTCTAGACTATAGTAAATATGAAATCTATCGTGTTAATCTTTACATGCTGAAATGACCATAAAACAATTGTCAATCTGTAGCTAGGGTGAAATTACATCGCCAAATTAACAAAAAAGAGAGAAAAAAAGGTTATTTAAGTTTAAATCAAAAGTAACTCAAAGGTATTTTTTTCCCTGAAGATGCACATATTGAGAGAAAATTCACTTACCATTATGAGAGACTAACAAATAATAGTGTTTGATGGAGATTGAGAAATAGCCTACCTATCAGCCCTGTCTGACGTCGCTGCTCCTCCCCTGAGAGCTTTGTGACATCCAAATAGAAATGGAACCCCAAATGAATGAACAAATCAAACAATGACATAGGATGGAATGTCAAATTGTGAGACAATTCTTATGACATCACACGCATAATCTCTATTGGTGATGATGTTCATCTCTCATGTTTGATCAATTACTGTTTAGATACATGGCCTCAGTTGACAGCCAGTGTAAAACAAGTAATAGTGTATACACATCAGTAGGTTTAAATTAGTTCATTAAGTGAGAAAGTGCAACTTAAAACATTTGAGGCAAAGTTAAAATGAATGTGCCAGGAAATACATCAGACATCTCGGTCCAGAAAAGATACTGCGCAGAACCCTCAAGCTCCCTGGCCTCTGGTAGAGGACCCGAGCTTGGAAGAAAAAGAGACCGCCCGCGGAGGGTGAGGAAGAGTTTTTTGTTTTGTTTTGTATATATACTGTACTGTATAAAATCAACCGTTTTGGCAGCTCACAAACTTAAAGGCTGTTAGCCTGTAAAAAAAAAAATTGTGCCTTTATGGCTGTTGTTCAAAGAAATGGCGTGCAAGTTACATTTTGATGCTTTTACTGAAATGTCACATGCGTTGCTCAAGAGCGATTACTTTCACAGTGTGAGGTCTGCGTTAAATGCACTGGGTGGATTCACTCCTGATGATGCATAGTGTTCTTGTAATGACCATTTCCGTTCCAGCACTAAGTACAGATGAAAAACAACTTATCCAAGTTGATTCATAAAATGTATTGCCTCTGGTACATTGAAAATGGAAAAAGGGGTTAGAAGGGGTAAATTATTGTTTTTATATTCAGAAATTCAGTGTATTGTGCAGCCTGCGAGTACAGGCCTCTATGCATGTTATGTGTGAGATCTTTGGATTAACATAATTATCTATTGTCTATTTATTATGTGATCAAATTTATAAATGTTATTTTTCTTGTACATCATGGGCAAGACATAAGCACTATTTTGTCATGAGCAGTAAGTGATGAAGTTGATCTTTTGTCTTGGCATACAGTTGGTAGATGAAGTACCTCGGTGACATATTAGCCTATAGAGTTTATGTTTTAGACCAGAGCACCTGAAACCCATTGAGACCCACTGAGTTCTGCTTCTTCATAAAATGGCTCTGGGCCAGTACCAATGGAACCACACAAGTTTCTGTGTTAAAGAAAGTACTATCCCAGTTATCAGAATGGGCTTGGTAAAGCAATACTAGTAGCATTAAAAGCTACTAGTATTGCACCATAAATAACATTAGAATTTGATTGGTTGTGATATTTTTTCTGTACCAATTTTTTTTCTAACCAACATGTTTTTAGAGGTAGGGGAAACCGTAGCACCCGGAGGACACCTGGCTGGCTGCCTTCAGTGCTCTTTTGATCCTCTGAAACGGTGAACTGCCTCCTGGGTTTGTCCCTGTTTCAGGGCGGGGTGTCCTGCACTGGTCAGCTCCACCTGCCTTCTTCCTCATGCGCAGCTCCCTCCGCTCCACAACAGTCTTTCACCATCTTCTGGGAAGAGCTTAGCAGTTAATCTGTTTTATTCTCCACGGAACGTCCATTGGCCAGAACACTACAGAAGGCATGTGTGGCCCGGATACCTCCTCGTTTGTCCCTTCCTTGTTTTCTGTAGCGCCTTTTGTGGTGGGGGGCTCTTGATGAGAGCCAGATAAAAGTAACTGTAAATAAAGTATCGTTATGGTAATGGACAGAAAATTGTAAAGACACCCCTGCAGTCCTGCAAAGTGTACACAGATGATATAAGTAAGTAAGTAAGTGCTTTATTGTCATTGTACAAGTGTACAACGAAATAGTGTTCAGGTGTCAGTCCTGAGCTGCTGCTACTGTGTGTCAACCTGACCCGCATGACCAGCAGAGGCGCCAGACATTTGTCCCAGAGGGTGTTTAGGGGGTACTGAGGTCTTTCTTGGGGATGCTCACAAAACATGACATTTTTAGGGCGATTAGACAACATAACACACGTCCGAGCGAACGGAACAGCAGTGTTTGGGCTACAAAGGCGTCGTGAGCGGTAAAGGTGCTGTGTGGAGGAGGAGGACGCTCTGGACCTGCCCTTAACTCCAGCGTGCACTGAGGAGCCTCCGTGAGACGGTTTTATGTCGACTCCAGGAGGACGTGTGGCCAGAGGAGCAGGTCCTCATGAATGTGTGGCTCTGCGCTCTCACGTCGTGATCTCCCCTCACGCTCCCTCACACTCTGCATCCTAGAGCCGCTTTTATCTCGAACGCTATTACACAGTTAATGTTAAAGTTGAGCTGATTATCAGACGGATGCACACGAGAAGGGCAACACACTCACATGACTTGATGCTGCGTAATTTCCTCGTCCAGACTTTATCTCGCTGCTGGAGGTCTCGGTCTGTTCTTGTGCTTTAGGTTCAGCCGCGCTCTCACGCCGCTGTATCAATAGTGCACAATAAGTGTCTGACTGACTTTATAACATCAGTCTAACTTAAGCTCATTGATCAAATTTAGTGAACAACTGTATTAATGACCCTGGAGTCAGGCTCAGCCCAACTCCTGCTGTCGCTGAGCGTGCGCTCTGACGCACGACCGCATTAACATCACAATGGGCCTCGGACAATACTCTGCCCTTTAATTGGAATTAAACCTGTCTTACACACTCCTTTTCATGTTAAACGCCCGAGGAATGTTTCTAGAGATAACTAGTGCTCCTTTGATTTAGTGGCCAAAATCTTTGGGGGTGCTTTGACAATCTTAGTGGGTGCTTGCCCCTTAGCCCCCCCCATTTTGGACTCTCAAAATAAACAAATCCACCAAACCTCCACAAAAACACAGCAAAGACGTACAAAAGTATCCAGAAAAACAATGCGGAACACAGAAACCACAAACGCAACCTGCAGAAAAAGGCAAATATTAAGCTGTACCAGAAGAGAGGGAGGTTGGGAGATGATGTCCCTTTCTAGAGGGTTCACACAGAAGTGTATGTCCTATTATAATTCAAATCATTTTGCTAATTAAGATGAATACAAATATTGTGTTATTGCACTCTCAACCCGGAGATTAGAGGACCCATATTCTGCAAAACCTTTTACATGTCATGATGTGTAAATCATAATTGTGTAGTTTTACATTTATGCACGTCTGAGTAGCCTAAGTAAGAAGGAAAAATGTAGACTCTTGAATGTAAAAAGTGGAGAAAATGTTTCTGACAGAATTCAGAACATATTGTATGCAAGATGATGGTGCTCAGTAAATAAACATCAGTGAATTAGACAATGGCGGTCATTTATCAAGAGGTGCTAAATAGCGAGTGCAAGAGTGAAAAATGAAATACGCTATTTCTTTACACTATTTAGAAAAAAAATAAAATATGCTTTTTAAAATTTTATTTAGCATTGAATACCCTGTATTACAGTATTAGAGCCCCGAATCTGACATGTAAATGGGAGAATTCTGCCTGTGTGAAAAATGCACAAATTATTCTGTTACTAATACGCTTTAGCACATGGGAAAACGATGGGTCAGTTACCTCATGTGATATTTAGTCAGAGATGGTGAGAGCATTGACCCCTGAGTTGTCAGACCAGGGTTTCCTTTTTACGTATGGTAAGAAATGTCCCAACCTAGAAGTGACAATAAAGTCTCTCTGATCCACACAAAATAAGACATGAGGCTTTGTTAAATAACATTGCTTTATTGTACATCATTGTTTTGCTCCCAAAAGACAATGACAAATGAAAAAGCAGAGACAAAAAATATGTCCATAAATAGTCAGTCTGAAAGTACATGATGCAGTGAGAGACACAAGACAGACATGGAGTTTACACTGATGCCAGTGCTATGGCAGCACCTGGAGCACACCCACTGTTCGCTGGACTGAGACGCCCTGCACAAGGAAACTGTTCAGGCCTCTTATGTACAGGCACCCTACAGTGTGTGTGTGTGTGTGTGTGTGTGTACGTGTGTGTGCTCTTGTGTGCACGCGTGTGGGAAGGACCATGAGTCACACAAACATGTTTCTGATGTAAAGGGTGCTCGCTTGTTTTTTAAAATGAAACAATCTTTTTGTTTCTGTTATGTACTAAGCATCATGAAATGAGACGTGGGACATGGCCAAATACAAAAAAACAAAAAAAAAGCTAAGGATTTTGTAAATCCTTGTTTATATTGAAATTGTTATTAGCCATATTTTGTGCAATATTTCTCTTTGCATAGTAAATGAAAGTTTACATGTTTTGTTGTTGTCATGCACCTATCTTTAGTAGAGTATTTTGTTGCAGATTTTAGAGGACTCCCATATAGAATCATAAGCCCACTATAGTGATTGCATGCAGCTTTACCAGTAGAGCATAACTTCTACTACTTTATGAGAGCGAAGGCAGAGCCAATATAGTGGGTGTTGAGGAAAGGGTCAGAGGACAGTCTTCATGCCCCAGCACAGGGAGAGGCACTGCAGGCTGCAGACAGAGGTAAAGTGCCCCGTGTGCAGCAACATCCATTCGTTCAGTAGATTGCTTCTTTGGCTTTGGAGTTACAGGGTTTGGGCCTGTAACCTGGCATGATCTGTTTCTAGACTTGCTTCTCTTTAACCACGCAGCTGCTCTATTGGCTGCTTTTAGCTTTGACCTCTCTGAACAAGATGAATGTATTACTGGTAGTGGTCCATAACACCCACTATACAGCATGCTATAATGTTACTAAAGAAAAGTGACTGATGTCCTTGTATAGTATGCTGCCCGCCCCAAACTCTTCCTTATTTACACTATTGAATATTGTGTGTGTTAACTGTGTGCAGGGCCCCACCCTCGAGGCCCTCTCATGCACCAAGCTCCTTAAAATAACCTCAGGAGCCTCACCCACTTTCCACATGGTTCCACAAAGGCTATAGTCCGCTCTGGAACTCACTTTAGTTTGTAGGTTTTTTTGCTGTATAAATAGTTGTAGCTCTCATAGCCATGCAAAGCCCCGCTAACTGGGCTCCACATGCCGGGGCACCAGCGAGAAACACACTTGCAGATTATCATGCCAGGTGAGAGAGTGGTGTGGCCTCCGCCTGAACGCCTGCACTGGCACTTAAGGATGGAAGAGGAGCTGTCACTCTAAATATGGGAGGAGGACGGAGCAGATTGGGGAATGGGTGAGGTTGTTTTGAAAAGGCTGTATTTCTACATTTCTACAATGGAATTTGTTAAAATGTCCACTATGTCTTTTTCAAGTAAATCTAATGCCAAAGTTCAGCAGCAGTAAGTGCAGTCCAGCAGTCGAGTAACCAACTGAAGAAGCCTTGAGGAGCCCACCTGTGATTGCCATCTCTTGTTGGGTTAAATGGCTGAGGCGTTGGGGTCGTACCGCCGTTTCTTCACATTTCTTGAGGAGAGATAAAGGGGGGAAAAAAGTGTTAGTGTCAGTTTGGGGTGGGCCTGTAACGTAAAGTGCAGCCTGGACAAGCTACCACACTCACATCTTCAGTTTGGATACATAATTATGACACTTTGACAACACACTGAAGAAAATGCTGAAGACACCGAAGTGAGGAAGGTTGGTCCATGTTGGCTTGGAAGATATTTACATTAAGGCAGTGGGAGTATTTTAAGCCAGACTAACAAAAAACATTTGACACACTTTAGATGATTATTCTGGTAATTTTCAATTTGGTTATGAAAAATATCTCCCACTGCCTTCTTGGAGACGGACGTGTGCGTGCAACACAGCGACAAAGTGAAGAGGTGTTTTGTTACCCGTTTTGATGGAAATGACATTAGTTCCACTCAAAACATAACCAGCTGGAGGAAAGAACTAACAGAAGATTTACCGTATAGAGAAAGGGAGAGGAGACAAGCACATCGAGGATGAGCACAGTGGTGGCAGCAGCAACAACAGTACAACATTGGGACGACATGTACAACACCAGGAGTGATGCATAACCTCCCCGTACTGTGGCTTGTTGTGGGGCCTTGTCACTCTCTCATGCATCTGTTCAATAGTAGGCCAGTTGGAAGTGGCACTATTGCTGTGGTTCATGCAGTGCAATGCGCCGTGTCTGTACCAGGTCTGTGAAGCAGGCAGCAATGGCAGCTGGTGTGGGCGGGTCCGAGAGTCCTGCTCTGCACTAGGGCGGAGCCTGGCAATCCAGGTGGGTGTGGCCAGCCATGGCACAAAGGCTGCAGCCCACAAAAAGGTCCTGACTTCTGCCTCTGCGGCCCTTACCACTCCATTTAAAGTCTCACCCTCAAACACTGACGGATTGAGAGAGAAGTGATGGATGTGATGAGAGCATGACAATAATGGGACCTGTGATCATGTGACAGCCTTTGTGCAATGAACTGGCCTCCTCCAAATCAAACAAGTCAACATGCATAATGTCTAATACGTATTGTGGTTCATTTCTTGCATGATGCTTTTATACCTGGCATGCTTTGGTGGCTGCAGGATTGACTTATAATTCAAAGCTTTGGCCTTATCAGGTCCATATTAACACCCCTGTTGCTCAAGACACCAGGCTAATTAGTCATTGATTGGAACTAATTATTTTTGGCTACTGTACCATACTTACATGTCCATTTCCCAGGTAGTGTATTGCTGGGAGGAAATCTGAAGCATTTTACTGTGCTTACAGTTCTATCCTTTGATCTCCCATTTTACATGCGCGTTAAACACTGAGCTCTGCCTGTCCAATCAGTTTGAGTTTCTGCTACAGATTCAGAGACGAGCCCGAAGGATGTGGAGGTCTCTACCTTCACATCTTTATCTACATTAAAGAAATGCCCATAATACACAGCAGATGAGAGCCAGACATGTTCTGTTCGACGTGCAGGTAAAACATAAGCAAGACTGCATCTGGTCCAGTCTGGGGCTGGTTGTCGGTAGCAGGAGCTCAAACCCTGTGTCTAAAAGCAGCAGGGATGCTAGAGTTAGAGCAGGAGAGGCATGCGGCGTGTTGCTTACTTAAAGCCCCATCCAGTCCCCCCCAGCACTATGGCAGCCACAAGGATGGCTCCGGCGATGGAGCCTATTATAAGATTGGTGGCACTAGGACCTGTAAAGGGTTATGGGGAAAAAGACATGAGTTTCTCTACAAATTTTAGTGTGTTATAATGACATGTAACTGTACAATGATGACTTCACATGGAACAAGAACATACCATAATATACTACTACAATAACATGACTGATTTTGAACTTGGCATGCTTTTCAGGCCTCACCTATAACTAGATGTAATGATGCACAACCCTAATTACTGTACATTTATCTGGTGTCAGTTGAGGTAGCGCATAGTGATATTTATTTATTGTGCAGACTAGACCATCAGCAAATGTATTTCAACGCTTGAACAGGTGATATGTAAATGATCCCCGCAGTATGAATGGTGAATATACATATTTTAGGGATCCCAGTCACCACACAGCCTACCACTGACTGACAAGCCAGGTCACGCTGGACACGTCTCAAGACTAACATCTACCTAAATGCCCCACATGCCCCAGAAAGGAGAGGATCATAGGAGCAACAACATAACGACTAAGAATCTGAGGAAGAAAAGGGGGAGAGGTAGAGGAAGATGAAGAGAGAGGCTTGTTGTAATGCAGAACAACAGGAAGTGAGCAAGAGGAGGTAAGGAGGAGGAATCCATCAATCAATCACACGACACCAAAAAACATCCAATCACAACAATTATATGGTCATCACCGACACACACGAGTAACACAAAGCCACCGGGACGCACACACGGGCTCAGGCCGGCTCACGAGACCGCCCGCACACTGAGGCACCACTATGAAAGGAAGAGCTGTGAAAGGGTTAAAAATGCTTACTCTATTCCCCACCCTGTGCCTCCAAAAATCACCCCCAGGGCCAGAATGGTCCCTGCTACTGCCCCTATCAGCCTGTTAGTGGCCACGCTCACTGTGCAGAGGGAAAAGGAGCATTATTACCACCCGGTCAAAGAAAAAACAGCAGGCTTCTGAGCCCCCTATAACCATCTCCCCATTCCTCCAAATCTGCTCCAGTATGACCTTGCTATGACAAACGTATTTAACTCATTTGGAACTTCATCCATTGAAATAAAAAAAATAAAAAATGAAATCCAGGAAATTGATAAGAAATATAAGTTTAACATTATCGCAGTTCAAAATGCCATTTGAATATTGTCACATATGCCGTGCAACTTTATGCTGCATGTTAGGGCACTATTACAATAATTAATACTAAATAACATAATAAAAGTCAGAGTTACAAAACCGACCCTTGGGTCCTTCATCCTGAGGGGCCTTAGTCTCTTTGGGCGGATCAGGCATGCTACAGTCTGTCCCGGCCCACGTGGCGTCACAAGTGCATGTGGCTTCATTGTTGCACACCTGCACAAAACAAAGAAACATTGTCACTGTGTTGCAAGATCCACGCTATTCCATTTCAGGAAAAAAAAGTGTAATGACTCAAATAAACAGTAATGCGCAGCCTTTTCAAAGCTCATGAGCGCCCACATATCTAATCATGACGCTATGAAACATGTATGGCATTTTAAAATCAAAGCGTGGATGTGTTTCTCTTTTTAGGTTAAGGATGCGTTTGCTGATGTGGACTTACCCATGGGCAGAGCAAACCTGTCCATTAGGTCCAGAAGGGCAGGTGCTCATGTTCAGGGACTGGATGGGGAGACACTTATGGTCAAGGCACATCATTGACGGCCCACAGGGAGTGCCATCCTCCACGTAGCCTAAGTCAGTGTCATCATCTAGGAGAACATGGCCGCCACTGTGGTGTAGAAATTAGATATCAGTTTAAGTACTTGGCGAGCCAAAGGTGTGATGGTTTACCTGCAGTCTACCAGCTTCCCTTGATGATTAAAGGTTGTGGGTGTAATGTCTCCCTTCATCATGCCAATGCGTGGATTACGTCCAATGTTGGAACACAAAAGGTAACCACAGAAGACATCACTGTGGAAGATGTACAAGAATGACTGTTACAGCGACTGTAACGTTATCACTGAGATAAGTGTACAATAATCTCATCAAAAAGTAAATTACAGGTACTGAAATTTTACTGTATTTATATCGTAATTTGTTTGCCATCTAAACAAAAATGACGTTCAGTTATCAGGTTTGTGTTCATAATTGTATCTATCAGAAGAGCAGAAAATCAAACTAACTGTTTGCTACACTGGATCCACTTGTCTCCATCTCTCCCACAGTTTCCTTTCTCTGTGCCCTCAGTGTTAAGCTTCTCGTAGCAGAATTTCTCGGAGCCTGCAGCCTCTGAATGAAATTAAGCGGCACATGATACACACAGCACAAACTGCAACAACGTGCAGTCTACAATTAGATGATCGTCAAAGAGATACCTACTTGGACCCCAGATATATTTACACTGATTCTCTCTGGTTTTACACTCCCCACTGTAGCAACGACCCTTTAGACGAGACATTAACATTTAGTCGATAGTTAACACACGTTTTGCCCATATGAATGTCCAGCTGTTCTTACCAGGCTGACCTGACAGAGGTAACCGTCTTGTTTATGGAGGTTGGGAGGACACTGTAAACAATGACAAAGTTCAAATTATTCTTTGAATACACACATACAGTAGTTTTGAATTAAAGTGACCTGTCCTGAGTCCCCAGAGCAGGTCTCTGAAATGTCACAGTCATTCACAGCATAGCGGCAACTGTAGCCCCGAGGAAAGAACTAGAGAGGAGAAACTGGGTTGGTTGGTGGCCAATATTAAACGTGTGCTGTTGAGATCAGCTAAGGCTGTAAACTTTAGAAAGTTCATACCAGACAGGTGCTGTTGCAGCACGGCCCGTCGCTACAATGTGCCCCATTTGCAAGAGAACATTTCTTGCAGCATTCTTTGTAGCACTCCTTTAAATGAGCACAGATCATACGTCACAACTCCAAACAAATTACAATAAAGAATTTGGGCCATAAGAAGAAGAAAATAAAACGTTTGCCAGACGAAAAACGTGTAAAGACAATAGTTCAGTGTATGAGGAAGGGCAAGTGTAAATGTAAACATATTACATGATGTATTTTAGATGCAATATTGAGTTTGTTTGCAACATGGATGCATATGTTACAATACATATTTTACTTTTGTACAATAAAATACAGTACATATTTATAGTTTATATCACACAAAATATCAAAACATCAGTTCCAAATCAACTTACCGCTCTCCCTCCACAGTCACATTCCTCTCCTACTTCAACAAATCCGTTCCCACATTCAGTCGACTCAAAGAGCTGCCAGAAAAAACCACAGGAGTGTGAAGGACAGAGCATTTAGAGATTTATGATCATAGACAGTGGATGAAAGCACAGGCAGTATGTCACCTTGGTGGGCTTGTTAAACAGACATGACCCTCCACCTTTCAAAAGAAAATCCTTGTAGTCAGATATGCTGCATTTGGAGAACTTCCTCGAATGCTGAACTCTGTGAAGTAACACATAAGCATAGAACATTGTCTTTGTCCGTGCAGTTACTTCTTTCCGTCAAAAATAAAATAAAAGATTCTTTGTGTATTTAAACTACAGTGAACTTTATAACTTCAAGCAAGTATGATATAAAACAGTAATGTTGCTGCTTTCATCATTTGAGTGTGTCCCAGGGGTCTTACCCAGTATCCTCCATTATGCAGCCACTCCAGGAATCAGCACAACCACATTCCTCTGCAGACAAAAACAACAACAAAAAAAGACTGAAACTATCAAAACGAGCAATCTCTTATAATTGCTATGCTTCTGCCTCATGCCCAAAGACGTATGTATAGAATAGAAAGAGAGCAGAAACCATATAGTAGTATATCAATGTGTGCTGTTTGAGTGATCTGTACTTCTCTTGGAAGCTGGGTCCCACTGAATGCCCAGATTCTGAGCCAGACTCTGAGACAGGGATGTTGCCATAGACCAAGTGGTGCCATACTATGGACAAGCAGGAGAATTAACATCGACATGCAGAATCACGCAAAATGTTAATAGTGAGCAAATCTAACCTCATTGACCCCGACTCCACGGCTGACGGAGCACATGCCCCCAAAATACGCCGCACTGCTTCTACGATAATGGAACGTCACATTTCTAGAAGGAAGACCAGAACATTTTATGATATTTTAACGACCAGATGGCCCTTGGTTCTTAAAGGAATAGGCCACTGTTTATTAAACATGTCGATTTTCTAAGCGGATAAAAAGGGGTAGTAATAATACCTCCTACGGTATTATTAGGCCTTACAATATAGTACCCCCTTTAATCCGCTTAGAAAATCGACATGTTTGATTTTGTGTAACTAGACTTGGATCATGTAATGGCTCACATAACTGTATTTAAATAGGAAAAACGTGAAACTGCTTAGTAGCTTCTAACTTCACCCCAATTTGGCACTGTACCTATACTGGGAGAGGCTAAATGCTAACAAAATTTGCATGACTGAGCGCACGCACAAAGACCAGACAGTTAAGCATCAACTCGTCTAAGCTAAGGTAAGAACATGTCTCAGTGTGTAAAAACGGTGGCCTGTTCCTTTAAGTGATACAGTACATGCAACAACAAAAAGTCAAGGTCAAGTCTATTTCTATAGCACATAAACATTTAAATACAACTTGTTATCATTCACACAAAGGTGTTTGGACACAATAGGATGTTAGATGTACACTGCAGATAACCCAGTTGTTCCATGGATCTCCTGTCTACTTTTTGGACTTATGGATGTTCTTGTATAACATTCAATCCTGAACTCTGTTGTTCTATAAGAGAGGAACCCACTAGGATGTAACGTTGTCTTACGAGAACAGGTGCACGGTGTCGGCATGGTGCTTGATGCTTTGTTGCCGGTACTTGGAGAAATCTCTGAGCATTTCCAGCGGCTTCACACTGATCGGGATCTGATCCTTGTCTGTCCAGATCTCTACGGCAACGAGTACCACGCGCGTGTGCAGTTGCTCTTTGAAGATCTGCCATGGATGTAGCCCGTGAATGAGGCAAAAGAAAAGGAAGACAATGTTAGGTCTGAATTATTGCCGCGCCTTTCTGAGGTGGCCAGAAAGACAGCGATGCACTGCACTGGGATAGAGAAAAACATCACCAACAACTCATAAAACCCCCTTTCATTTTAGAGTGCTGCGTAATGAAACATGAATTAATACAGTGCTGTGTTTACTTTCTGAGCAGCACCTACTGTATAAAGTAGGCTGTGGGGCGCAACATAGCTTAACACATGACAAATTCGCTCACATAAAGCATACTTACAGCGTCCACAAGGTTTACCACTGACTTCGCAAAATTTCTTGTATGCTGCTTGTTCCGCTGTCTCTTGTGCTACAGGAAAAAAGCAGTAGATTGGAAAGTTTAGGCTAATATTTGTAGCGATTAAGCGAAACGAAATGGGAAAAACATACCATACTGTGATCACTGACGATCATGATCTCCAAATACTTTGTCTCTTCAAAGATATTTCGAGGCATCTGTCATACCAAATGTTATGTTTACTTTGAACACGTAATATGAATCTTTTTTTTGAGTGAAGTAAAAGCAAAAAAATAAAAAAAGGTGTCTTACGGCGCGCTTTTTCCTGCGTTTCAGCCAGGACAAGTCATCCAAGTCTGAGAAAAGCTGCTCGTCGTCCACTACGACACACAACACACAATGATACACCATCAACTACATATAAAATACTGTAAACCACGTCCAGGCAATTCCAAAGTGCATGATCAAGGTCAAATCACCAAGGACATGTTAACATTTGTCCAAACATATGGTAACAGTGAGGGGGCGCTTAACAGAGGTGATCTATGGTAATAATGCACAACGGTGTGGTGGAACACGTCTGGACGACTGAGAACCCACACAAAAAGAGAGAGAAAAGTTTTACCCTGTTCATCTGAATCATTGTTCCATCGAAGGGAGGCGGTTCGCTTTAAGGTGTGAGGTCTGGCAGCTGTATCCTGCAAAAAGAGAGGCAAGAGTAAAAACACAGGACTCCAGAGAAACTGTAATGTGCAGGAGCTGATGACAGCAGAGGATGTTACAAAAGAAAAAAATGTTCTGTGATTTTGGGGGATGGCCTGGACGAGTTCAACTACAGTAAGGCAAGGCAAGTTTATTTGTAGAGCACAATTCATACACAAGGCAATTCAAAGTGCTTCACAGTTGCATAAAATTACAAGAAAACAGATCAAATCAATCAATAAAACATCAACATACATTACAGTAAAAGGCAAGAGTCCAGATGAAATACTTTCAGTTTTCATATGCACGGGTAAAAAGAGCTGTTTTCAGCCTGGATTTGAACATTGTCAGAGTTGAAGCCTGTCTGACATCCTCATGAAGACTGTTCCAGATTTTAGCTGCATGAAACTGAAACGCAGCTTCATCGTGTTGACTCTGGGAACCACCAGGAGACCCCTCCCTGAAGTTCTCAGACCCGAGATGGTTCATACGGCTCTAACATGTCAGAGATGTTCTTTGGTGCTAAACCATGAAAAGACTTGTACACAAGCAGAGCTGTTTTAAATTCTATTCTCTGAGTGACAGGAAGCCAGTGCAGAGACCGGAGCACTGGTCTAATATGGTCGTATTTGAAGTTTTTGTTCAAATAATAAGGGCTTGGCAAACACTTTCTTGTTTAATGCAAACCTATACACTAAAATGCTGTCTTTGACACTGTCTCCTCCTATTGGTCATGTTCAGTCATTCAGGGCATGCAGGTCCAAACAATATTATGGGAGGGTCCTTCAACCGATCTAACAGACTAAACAACACATTTGTGAAAACAGAAATATAACCTACAAAGTAATGCTAATTCATGTTGTATTACTTAAAATACTTACTATTAAATGAGTCTGGTTCAAAGGCTCAATGAGATACATAAAGAGTCCGTCGTCAAACATCCCGCTGTTCAGGAAGAGACAAAGACAGGGTGAACTGGCCTAGAACAGCTTCACACAACACATACATTGGAAGTGCTTTACACACAACTTACTGTAGCCCGTTGCAGGTTGATAAGGCCACATAGGAGTTATCTTTCCCTCTCACCTGCCCGTGGTAGTAGCAGTGCTCACCACCCTGAGGAGAGGAACAGTGCTGATGCAGCATCAAGGCAGCACGATACAATGCATACAAATCACATTTTACAACACTACCAGGTCTTTTCATCCCTCTAGTGTTTCAGACAGCCCTTGCAACAGCTGCATGTGGAACATATGTGTTAGCAACGTCCTTCCATAAGGGACCTCACCCTAACTTGTTAATACTATGAGTTAATGTGTTACAAAGAGGGTGCTCCCTCTATCTGTGACTCAGCTGTCAGACTAGGGTGAGCAAAGGACATCCTATCTCTCTTTCCCACTCTCGCCATCCTCTACTCTGCACTCGCACTGCAGCGTGCGCTCCCTCGTCCTGTCTCGCATCCCTCCCTCCTGCGGTCACATGACCACAGCTCCAGCAGGAGGCTGCAGGGGAGCAAAACCCTGCTGATTCAGCTCCAGTAATGCCAAGCCAGCTCTCTGCCTGAATCAGCAGCAGTGGCGGCAGGAAGAGGCTCTAATTCCCTCTCTATCATCTTTCTTTTAATTTTTTTTTAAACATAGCATCTTTCTTTTGGCTAAGAATAAAAGCATATTAGTAAAGATATACTCCAAATCACACAGGATGTGTCAGAAATGTTTTGTTTTTTTAATATTCACAGCAGATCTTACCTTTGTTTTGACTGGTTTGCCATTTTCAAAATGGATTTCAACATAATCCGAAGATAATAAATCACTGAAATAAAAGAAATAAACTAATTAAAGAGAGATACAAAAATAATATGGTATCATTTTACTGAACAGTCAAGCTTCTTATGGTGGTAAAAGAGATGCCTAAATACCACTGAGGCTGGATTAGTCTGCACTAGATTCAGAAAAACACCGTTCATTGACCATACTAAGGAGATTGTTCAAACTTTGCAGTAAATTATTGCACAAAAAGAGTTGTTTAAGTGTTTCTTCTACACAACAGTTTAGCCCGATGTTTGTTTTAGGATGAATGTGGTGATGAGAAGCAAATCTAAGCCAATGCTGTGAAGGCCTTAGCGTCACCTTGAACAGCTTTCCAGTTGTCTGACTCAGCGTCCCTGGCTACACAATAAAAGATCATAATCTGGACAAAATAGCTGATTTTATAACACAGTATTTTCAGGGAATGGAAAATCCCAAAATATCCACTCATTATTGATGATGTAGGTGCACTGTAACATTTTTGAGTGATGCTCAGCAGCATCTGAAGTGGAAGTGTGTAGCCTTATGAGTGGCTGGTCATAGCATGAGAGGTCTCCAAGTGAGAGCTATTTTTAGCCACATGAGGCAGGGAGAGCCGAGTGGCCTATCGGAGTCTATCTGTCTTTGTAAAAGTGTGTGTGGGTGTGCAGTGGGCTGCGCTATAGACGGAAAACTGTTCAAGCCGGGTGTTTTTTCCTGAGAATCCTACATCAGTTGCCAAACAAAATTACGGCTCTAAGGTCTAATTGTAAAGATGAAAGTGAGAAAAAGTCTGATCAAAGCATTGCTGATGCATGATTGAGGCACGAGCGATCACGAATGAAATGTCGCATAATTGGTTGTTCACCTGTGACTTAAATTAACGATTAGTCATTAATATGATATTTTTCAACATCTTTTGCATGTGTGTTTTATCTGAGGGCATTATGCCACTTTGGTTTACTTAAGAAGAGCCAAAGCCACTCATATCACAACAACATATCTAACGGCATTATAATTCAAAAAGCTCTTACTGTTCCGTACAGGTTGCAGATCTATCTATATTTAGATTGGCTCTGTGTTAGTTTTACCACTAGGCAGAATTCAACCCCTCTATTCTCACGCAAAAAGGAACATGCAGACGTGAGCTCATGTATCTCACAGATAAGCTACCAAACCGTGCATCCTGGAGTCAAGGTCACACTTGTCCATGCACAGAGATGCTGTTTGGGCTGCAGCAGGCCACTCCTGACTGATTGAACGGGAAAACATCTGTCTACTCGTATCACAAGCAGGAAATGCTAATGACAAACAGGACAAGCGTGCTTGTGTCAAGGCTGTTGTCTCTTTCAAAACTATTCAGAAAATGCCATCTAATTTGAACCATTTATCTCTACAAAATATTTGTTTTTCCAACAATAATGACTTAATTCTAGATTCTAGCACCATTACCATGAGTGGGCGATGGGGGATAAAGTGTCCTACTCAGTAATACAATGAATGACAGTATGTGCCAATGTGCAAGTATTAAACAGGACAGAATACACAACTCTGACTGCCCCTGACTTAAAACAACTTTTAAAATAAAATTTCCCATTATTGTGTTTGATTAACCATGGCTTGTTAACACATGTTCTTACTGGTTCTTATTTGAATTCTACATCAAACACGCCGTACCACAACAACGTTTCCAAATGCTGTGGCTAACCTCCTGTGTGCTGTTATCCTGACCCTAAATTTGAACATAGATTAAAAAAATTAATTAAGATTTAAAAATAAATAAAAATGACAAAGCTCAACCCGATTGTTTTTTGTGTAATTTAGTTTAGATTGTGGTGCTATTTTAACTTTCATTAGCATCAAATTAACATCAGTCTCAAACTTCAATACTAAAACACTTTATAAGCACAGCAGTCCCCTCTGTAGTACATCAGCTGCATTGTCCGGCATGCAGTGTTTGAATATATATTTACTTTGTACATGGACTCCCCATTGAAATAAAACAGTAGTTACAAGCAAAGGTCGGCATAGTGGCAAAGCAGTTTGTGCTTTTTAATCACGACTAGGTCTCAGGCTCGAGCAACAGACCAGATGGGCCTTTGTGGGTTCCTCCAGGCGCTCTGGGTTACCGAACATCTAACAACAGGTACAATAGGATCCCCTCTGATGCCAGAATGAACATGTGTTTTTGAATACAACTCTGGGACAAGGAATAGAAATTATCCCATGACTACAATCCTGCGTGGTGTTTACATGGATGTCCCATGTGCTCATTAACATGCACGGTTCCGTCCAAACACACAAAATAAATCAAGCTTGGTGGAACTAGTGTCATGTGGCCACAGCTGTATAATATAAGCTTTATTATAACTTTATGTGCATTTTCCAAGCACAGAGCCCTTTGAGTGTAACAGCACTGAGCCATGCTAACAGAATCCAATTACAATGTTTCAGAATAGCACTGAGTTCGAAATCACATTAGGGGGTTGATATTCTTTCTGATGTCCTTGTGCATGTGCACTCCCTTATGTAGAGAAGCTAATATGAGCGAACATGAGGAGGGTAAATCGATATGAGTGAGTGTCCAGGCCCAGAGTCTGTGGATGGGCAGTGATGTCACTTTGCACAGTTCAACTCAAAGCAATTAAAGCTAACCCGATTGAATGTTGAGACCATGGCTTCTCTGATTATTCTGAATGCAATTTGTCTTTCCTCATGGTATGGCCACTAAAGCTCAGATAACTTTGCCTTTTAGGCTAGGACATAGTTTACTGAGGGGTGAATTGTGAATTTTGAAGTGTCCTTAGGGATATAATTAATATCAGTAATGTCTAAACCACTAAACTGCTACTATTTGGTTTATTCTAGTCCGTGTCTTTGATATACTGACATTTTCAGACAGGATTTAAAGAAAATCCTCACCGTGTGGAACACCGGCGCCAGAGACCAGGACAAGCATCGACTGCAAAGCATTGTGCGTGCTTTTGAGAAGGTGATCGGCTGTTAGCTCCCACCTCTCCAGGACCTGTTCACCTCCAGGACCTGGAGGCGTGTAGGTCGGATCACAGCTGACCCTTCTCACCCTGGACACGGACTATTCACCCCTCTCCCCTCAAGCAGGAGGCTACTGTCCATTCAGACCCATACCTCCCGCCACAAGAACAGTTTTTTCCCCTCCACCATCAGACTCATGAACAAAAGAACAACTCTGTATCCAACGCTTGAACGTAATGACCTGTTCCAGCCATTTGCACAGCTCTATTGCACTATGTGGTATGACCACACTCAGATCTGCTGCTTACACTTAATGCATCTGCACGTGTATACACTCACGCTGTTGTTCTCTGTCAAATTGTTGTTGTTTTTTTAATCATATTTTATTTTAATCTACTTTCTGCAGTAGATTAAAAATAAAATCCACTCCATAGATTGTATTGCAGTAGATTTATAAACTATATAAAACTTATATAAAACTAATAGTTTAACTTATATAAAACGTATGGTTTATAAAACTATACGGTTTACAAATCTATAAAACTATAGTTTTATAGTTTTAAAGATTTATAGTTCATTATTTATTTACCAAGTTTTAGGTTATATGTTTTATGTTTTATGTTTCATGCGGCACGATTACACCGTTCACTAACAATGATAACATCACTCACACTCACTCACTATGACCTTACCTGTCGGGAGGTACAGTGCCTTGCGAAAGTGCTAATACGCCTTGAACTTTTGCACATTTTGTCATGTTTACAACCCTAAACATAAAGATTTTATTTTGAATTTTTTACTGAACGTTCACACACAAGTAACAGACAACTGTGAAGTGAAAGCAAAATGATACATGATTCTGTTATTTTTCAAGAGTGCATTAAATTGCCTTTATAACATTCCTAATGACTGCAGAATGTTCACACCTTGCCCTAACAGTTAAATAGAGGCCACATGTGTGTAATCTACTCTCAGTATAATTCCAGCTGTTCTGTGAGGGCCTCAGAGCTATGGTCGGAGTGTATTGATCACTAAACAACATCATGAAGGCCAAGGAGCACACCAGAGAGGTCAGGGATAAAGCTGTGGAGAAGTTTAAAGCAGCGTTAAGTTATACAAAGATTTCCCAAGATTTGAACATCTCACGGAGCACTGTTCAATCCATCATTCGGAAATGGAAAGAGTATAGCACCACTGCGAACTTACCAAGACACGGGCGTCCACCTAAACTAACAGACCAAACAAGGAGAGCACTGGTAAGAAATGCAACCAAGTGCCCCAAGATAACTCTGGAGGAGCTGCGACGTACTGCCGCTGAGCTGGGGGAATCTGTACATGGGACTACTGTACTAGAGTCGTACTCTACACAAATCTGGCCTTCATGGACCAGTGGCAAAAGGAAAGCCATTAATGAAAGGAGGCCATAAGAAATCCTGTTTGAAGTTTGCTAGAAGTCATATGGAGGACACAGCTACCATGTGGAAGAAGGTGCTTTGGTCAGATGAGATACAAATTGAACTTTTTGGCCCAAATGCAAAACGTTATGTATGGCACAAACCTAACACTTCTCATCGTCCTGAGTGCACCAGTGTCAAATATGGTGGGGGAGCATCATGCTATGGGGCTGCTTTTCCTCAGCGGGGACTGGGAAGATTGTAAGAATAGTTGGGAAGATGGATGGAGCCAAATACAGAGACATTTTGGAGGAAAACTTGCTGGAGTCAGCAAGAGAATTGAGGCTGGGGCGGAGATTCACCTTCCAGCAGGACAATGACCCTAAACACAAAGCTAAATCTACAATGGACCTGAATCCTACTGTGGAAAGACC
The DNA here is from genome assembly GCA_007210695.1 of Neogobius melanostomus. Classification (NCBI taxonomy): domain Eukaryota; kingdom Metazoa; phylum Chordata; class Actinopteri; order Gobiiformes; family Gobiidae; genus Neogobius; species Neogobius melanostomus. The sequence continues at coordinate 478,827 of VHKM01000048.1, forward strand.
TGAAAACTGCTGTTCACAAACGCTCTCCTTCTAATTTGACAGAGCTTGAGTTGTTTTGTAAAGAGGAATGGGCTAAAATGTCAGTCTGTAAATGTGAAAACCTTGTAGAGTCATACCCCAGAAGACTTGCTGCTGTTATTGCAGAAAAAGGGGGTTCCACAAAGTATTATTTCATGCTGTATGAATACTTATGCACGCCCCACATTTCACTTTTTTATTTTTTGAAAAATAACAGAATCATGTATCATTTTGCTTTCACTTCACAGTTGTCTGTTACTTGTGTGTGAACTTTCAGTAAAAAATTCAAAATAAAATCTCTATGTTTATTGTTGTAAACATGACAAAATGTGCAAAAGTTCAAGGTGTATTAGTACTTTCGCAAGGCACTGTATAGTAGTTTATGAATCTTTTAGCCATAATGGCAAACATTAGGTCGCTGTTCTTATAATATGGTACCGTTTATCCAAAGCAAAAATTCAAATAAGCGGAGCATTTCTTACTTGTTTAATGAAAGGTCCAGGACAAATCTGGAGCCAAATGCTTCTAATTGAAAGTTGGCCTGGGCCAAGTGAACTGGCTGTAAACAACACAGACAGAAATATAAGTCAGTCACTGTGTAACATCTTTGGTCTTAAAATGGTGGTGTAGAGAGCACAATCCTCTATATTATACAACTCTGCACAAATAACAGATAAAAGTCACAGGGCAATACTCAAATGGAAAAATCGGGTTAAAAAATAAGCCCTTTTCAGCAGGACTTGGCGATATGACAATATATTCAGTGTGATTTGATCCCTGTGACGATCTGTCAATCGTGTTTCATTGCTTCTCTGTTTAATACAGCACTTACGAAATACAGGCACTTTCCCCACCCACTCCTCCAAATGGTCAGCTCTGAGTGACTAAGTGACTAAAGTGTGAAGTTAAAAAAGAAACGCCTCTTAAAGACACGACAACGATATTAAGTGCACAAGAATTGTGAAGAAATTGAAATTGTGATCTATGTTCTAAGAAAATATAATACAATATGATATAACGTTTTTGGCCACTCTTTGCCTCACATCTCTTTCATTTTTAAAGATTCCAAAACTCAGTGCATCCATAAGCAATGAGTAATTTTACACATAATGCAAAGCAATCTTAAGACATCAAACCCCCACAGCATGGCACAGAGATCAAACACTGCATCAAGGATTCTCACCTGCCCCTCTATGGCTTGATTCTTGGCTTTTGTGTCCAAGTCATGATAGGCACTCTCTGAGTCCTCGTTCAGGTAGTATATCAGGCGTGAGGGGAAAGTGATCACATGCTCTGCTGCATGCTGTGTTGTGTTGTCTGAAGCAGGTGCTGCAGTTGCCTGTTGCTTCAGCAGCGTTAGCACTGCGTCCCTCTCAACCTTGTCCTCTACTCCTTGAGAAACTGCAAGACAATATTGACACCCGCAGACAAGCATGAAACATTAAAGCAACTACAGTAGAGAGGGAGAGTCATGCTTTATTCATGACATGCATTGATAAGGCATAGTCATACAGGTAAAGTAGGAGCTTATCTTACAATGTTAAAAGTCTGTCTGATTATTAGCAGTGTTTTGCATTAAAAAAAGAAAAGATAAAGGTCTGCAGAAAACATACAACATACAATGTTCCTATGCAAACCAAACAGCCCCAAGACATAGAAGTAAACCTGTCATGTACTTTATCAGTACAACTAATGCCCGGACCTCTAAAGATAGAGATAAGATTATTACAAATATAAACGATTTACAGCACTGGACAAAGAGGATGAGAACGCCTAAATGCAGCCACAAGGACTCTAGACGCAGTCTGAGAAACATATTACACAATTTCCTTTTTCCAGCTGTAAAGATGTGAAGATAGCAGCGCGTCCTATTGCGAAGAGTAATAAACATGTGATGAGATCAAAGTGAACACACAGAACAATGTTGCAATACATTACGTACCGGAGGACGCTAGTGATGGGTTCAGCCAACGCGAAGGGATGCTGACGAGCAAAGTGGCCAGAGATATCAAATGCATGATTCATATTTGAGAATTGAAATATCTCGATATCAACACGTCAAGGCGATGGTTAGCTCGCGGCCCATTATGGTGGGGAGGTACTGTCTTCATGGAACCCGGGAGAGAAGCGCACGCACTCGGGCAGAGAGAGTCGCACGGACCGGGGCTTGGCGGTGCTGATGCTGCTGCTGCTGCTGCAATACAGAGCTGGACGAGGAGGAGTGGGAGGAGGCGAGGGGGGGGGGGGGGTGAGGGGAGCGGAGGAAGGCGGTGCCCACAGCAGCAACAGCGGACTCTCCTCAACCAAACATGACCCGTTCCCGCCCTGCTGCCCCTGCCCCTTCCCGTTTAGCCCATTGCCATAAATGTTTAGACCCGTAAGCAGACAGGCCACAGGAAGCAGAGGAGAGCAGGTGACTTAAAGGCACGGAGCAGACACATGCTAGACACAGCCATTGACCGGTAAAGGGTGAGGATGAGCAAACTAATGGCCAATGGATGAATGTCAACCTCTGACCTACTTTACTGTAAGCCTATAGGTATAAAGTACAAATGTCACAAATAACTTAAATTGCCTACATTATTTTTATTCGAGTAGAATGAAAAACTTAGCCCATAGAATTAACTAAAATATGTATTTCATGTTTACAACCCTAAATGTAAAGATTTTATTTTGAATTTTTTACTGAAAGTTCACACACAAGTAACAGACAACTGTGAAGTGAAAGCAAAATGATACATGATTCTGTTATTTTACAAAAAATTGAAAATTGAAAATTGGGGCGTGCATAAGTATTCATACAGCATTTTCGGAGTGCATTAAATTGCCTTTATAACATTCCTAATGACTGCAGAATGTTCACACCTTGCCCTAACCATTAAATAGAGGCCACCTATGCGTAATCTACTCTCAGTATAATTACAGCTGTTCTGTGAGGGCCTCAGAGCTATGGTCGGAGTGTATTGGTCACTAAACAACATCATGAAGGCCAAGGAGCACACCAGAGAGGTCAGGGATAATGTTGTGGAGAAGTTTAAAGCAGCGTTAAGTTATACAAAGATTTCCCAAGATTTGAACGTCTCACGGAGCACTGTTCAATCCATCATTTGGAAATGGAAAGAGTATAGCACCACTGAGAACTTACCAAGACACGGCCGTCCACCTAAACTAACAGACCGAACAAGGAGAGCACTGGTAAGAAATGCAACCAAGTGCCCCAAGATAACTCTGGAGGAGCTGCGACGTACTGCCGCTGAGCTGGGGGAATCTGTACATGGGACAACTAGAGTCGTACTCTACACAAATCTGGCCTTCATGGACGAGTGGCAAGAAGAAAGCCATTATTGAAAGGAGGCCATAAGAAATCCCGTTTGAAGTTTGCTAGAAGTCATATGGAGGACACAGCTACCATGTGGAAGAAGGTGCTTTGGTCAGATGAGACAAAAATGTAACTTTTTGGCCCAAATGCAAAACGTTATGTTTGGAGCAAACCTAACACTGCTCATCGTCCTGAGTGCACCATCCCCAGTGTCAAATATGGTGGGGGGAGCATCATGCTATGGGGCTGCTTTTCCTCAGCGGGGACTGGGAAGATTGTAAGAATAGTTGGGAAGATGGATGGAGCCAAATACAGAGACATTTTGGAGGAAAACCTGCTGGAGTCAGCAAGAGAATTGAGGCTGAGATTCACCTTCCAGCAGGAGAATGACCCTAAACACAAAGCTAAATCTACAATGGAATGGTTTAAAAACGCACATATTAATGTGTTAGAATGGCCCAGTCAAAGTCCTGACCTAAATCCTATTGAAAATCTGTGGAAAGACCTGAAAACTGCTGTTCACAAACGCTCTCCTTCTAATTTGACAGAGCTTGAGTTTTTGTAAAGAGGAATGGCTAAATGTCAGTCTGTAAATGTGAAAACCTTGTAGTCATACACCAGAAGACTTGCTGCTGTTATTGCAGCAAAAGGGGGTTCCACAAAGTATTATTTAATGCTGTATGAATACTTATGCACGCCCCAGTTTTCACTTTTCTATTTTTTGAAAAATAACAGAATCATGTATCATTTTGCTTTCACTTCACAGATGTCTGTTAATTGTGTGTGAACTTTGAGTAAAAAATTCAAAATAAAATCTTTATGTTTATTGTTGTAAACATGACAAAATGTGCAAAAGTTCAAGGTGTATTAGTACTTTCGCAAGGCACTGTACACACTGTTTATGTAGGCCTATATGTCTTAATACATTAGCCTACACATAAGTGCCATTAAAAACAACAAACAAACAAACAAATAAACAGGGAGGCTATGCTTGCAATTTTCTCTTTGTGTAGAAGTGTTTTAAATGACCTATTTTACTGCCACAAAAATATAAAGTCTTTTGTTTTTAATAAAATCCACACTGCTTTAGTTTCACACAAGTGTCACCTTGAGTACACTTTACAGTCCAATATACAAAAATGTTCAAAGTATAATGTGATCTATCCATTCCCCCAAAAAACTGCCGGGATGGGTGAATCACAACCAAGTATCTAGATCAGGGTGACATGGCGTTTCTCTGATGACAAGACAAACGGAATGTATTGTCCTTTTTGTGAACCATCTTATCAAAGATACAAGTTTGTATCACTAACAAAAATAACAAAAGATGATGGCAAACAATCTATAGTCCAATATTAAATAATAGGCAACTAAGGCTACTTGCAAGTGAATCATCCATTCGTGCGTACAATTTTCGTAAAGTTACAGTTTGCTTAGGTGCAGATTTAAACTCGATCTGGTAAGTGTTCAAACCTCTGTCGCTTGAGACGGAGCGTGCGCCGAGTGTTTACCCTGGTGTTATGAAAAGCAGCCGCCGCTCCGTCCTCTCAATGAAAGCATTCTTCATTCCAGGCGGCTGACCAATAACTTTTCTTCATTCCATGGCCCATGTGTGACGCGTCAGACAGGCGCGCCTCCTGTTCATGCGCACCCCGTAACAGAGTTTAGTTTGGATGGATTCACGGAAAGATTACACATGCCACATGAATAGTTGTGCAGCCGAGAAGCCGAGAGGAAAGTTAGGAAAGAGCGAGCACAACACCCAGGCTAATGTAACGGAGCAACGATAGCCGTCTCTTTTATCTTTCTACAGTCTGCCTTTTATCCAGGCAATTAAAGAAAGACTGTACTCTTGGGGTAAGGCTTTTTGTTTGTTTTTGTTTTACTAACGTTGACAAAGATATCTGTGCAAAAATGGATTTGTGAGTTGAAGATTATTGAAGAGTTGCGAACTATAAGGCACCTAACTATATTAAAGCTATAGTGAACAGCATAGGGCCAGGACAGTGAGGTGAGATTTACATCAATAACGCTTAGAATACACATAATAGTTCCTGCGTGAGAACTATACTTTAATTGTCAATTGTGCAATGTTCTCCATAAATCAAAGAATTTAGTTATTCCTCATATTTCATATGTTGGCCATAATTGCGTTGTTTACCGCATCTTCTATTGTTTATAGTCAGTCACCTCACCTCAGTGTGTCTGCCAAAAATGAGCGGAATGTGAATAAATCTTCCTTTTTTTCGACTTTCAAAAAGCAAAGCATGGCAAGGCATCGACAATGTTTCATTCTAATGGCCTTCAAGACTTCAGTTTTGACATAGCCTGTCGGTTTTGTAACTCACCAGCATTTGTCATACTTTCCATGTTTATGCAGAAAAATAGTGATTCATGTTTGGGTGGGCTCTATTAAAAATCAGTGCATCTCATCGTTCTAATTATTGTTGACACTGTGTTCCAGGGCTTAAGTCCACCACGCCCTGTCCAAACGTCCCCACAGAGACTGACTGTACGACTGGACTCATTGACCACATACACTGGTAGAGGATCCAAGGATAAAGTGAAGCCTCAGAGGTGAAGGGAGCAAAATAAATGAGACATTTGACAAGTGCTGACATAAGTTAAAAATTACAGCCTATATTTTCATCAACTGACTTTTTTGAGCTTTGAATCATGTTGCTATATCGCTCCCTCAAAACACATGGAGTTGTATTTGTGTGCTTGTGTGTCATCCCCGTATGTTTGAGTAATTTATTCTGCATATTCACGTTCTAGAGCTCAAAATGCTTCCTCCTGACGTCATGAGGTGGTGTTCCTATGTTTTACCTTTTCTCGACTCATGCTGACTATTTCCGAGCACCAGTTGCCTCAACTACAAAGAATGCATTGCTAGCACCATGTAGAAAGCATTAGGCCTAGTTTTTAGCCAATAGTTTTAATGCTGCTGTCAGTGGAGGACATTGCATTCTCAACAATTGGGGAAGGAAATAATTTGTATGTTTCCGTAAAAGTGCGTCATGATATAACAAATAAAATAACACGTTTCAAAAAGGTTGTGTTAAGTATAATATAGAGCCTTAAGTGTTAAATGCTTAAGAATACCACATTATTTCTTCCCATTAACTTACATTTGGAAGAAAAATTCTGAACTGAAATAGGAAAGACAAAATTACTCCAAAATGAAACCTGTGTAAAAGTACTGTAACATCAAAATATCAATATTCAAGTACTAACGCAAACTGTTGCAAGGACTAATAGCATATAATTTTTCTGCCTTACAGTTAACTGCAAAAAATGGAGGACTCAGTGGAAGACTATGGAAACTATACTTATGACTACTATCTGGAATATGGCGACGCAGAGGATATGAAAGTTGTCCATCGACAGACAGAAACCATGCACATTATCTCTGTGATCATCTATACCATCTCCTTTGTGCTGGGCCTGATTGGAAACGGAACTGTCATCTGGGTGACGTCCTACAAGACGAAGAAAACCGTCAACAGTGTTTGGTTGCTCCATCTCGCCCTGGCCGACTTTGTATTTGTGCTCTTTCTACCCTTTTACATTGATTATATACTCAGGGACTTCTTCTGGAACTTTGGAACAGTAATGTGTAAGCTCAACTCATTCGTTATGGTGATGAATATGTATGCCAGCGTTCTTTTTCTAACCGTGTTGAGCATAGATAGATATATTTCCCTGGTGCACCTTAACTGGTCTCAGAGGCATCGTACTGTGCGGAGGGCATGGCTTGTATGTGGATGTGTTTGGCTTGTGTCGGCTGCCCTGAGCTGTCCTGCGTTGATCTTTCGTGACACAATGCATTTACACGACAAAGTGGTGTGTTTCAACAACTTCCATGCACATGACAGCCACTTAGCAGCGGTAAGGCACATAGTAATTGTGGCCATACGGACAACAGTGGGCTTTCTTTTACCATTCACAGCAATATGCGTTACAGGCATACTACTCACGTTTAAAGTGTACCAATCTGAACACTCAGTGCGATTCTCAAGTTTCACCAAAACTGTCTCTGCTGTGATATTAGCTTTCTTTCTCTGCTGGGCACCTTTCCACATTTTTAGCTTAATGGAGTTATCAATACATTCATCATTACACCTTCACAATGTGCTAAGGACTGGCTTTCCTCTTGCAACAAGCTTCGGGTTTTTTAACAGCTGCATTAACCCTGTGCTGTACATGCTGTTGGGGAAAAGGGTGCGCCATATTCTGAAACGTGCGTGCCTTAACATAACCAAGCGTTCACTAAGAGAACTAAGCCAATCTATTTCTGCGACAGAGATGGAGTCAGTGCCCGAGGTCTTTGAGGAAAGTCTCCCAGCAGATCCTGTGGCTTCCTCTACTCTCTGATAAGTGAAAGCTGTAATAAAGGGTAATAGATGTTCTGTTCCAAAGGGATACCACGCCAAAAGGAAACTTGCAGAACATAATGTATATAGGCTATGTAAAATGTGTGTACTTACATTTCTTAAATTCCATGTACTGAATGTATGACTAAAGATGTATAAGTTAGCTGTCAGGCTGGACATAGTAAGCTGAAGTCTGAGGGAATTATTTTTATTCTTGACGCTACAAATGATTAGCTGCTGGTCATATCTTTCCCTAATTGAATAAAATAAAGCAAACAGAACACCCCATGCCTGTCCTGTGGCATGTACCCCTCCTGCTGCTAAGGCAATCTTTTTCACAGAGAGAGAGAGCTGTCTGGTGACTGTACAGATGTCTATCCATGTGTTTCCTTCCTCCTCCTGAGGGTGTTACAGATGTATTTCCTGTTATTTTCCGCCAGTGAGTGAACCTTCACTATCTCTATAACAGTCAAATACACAGGGCCAAATGAGCCCATGCTACAATCCGTATTTATAACATGCACTTTCCTGATCAAATAAATTAATATGTGGTCATCTTTTATGTTGTCATTTGCAACCTATCGTTCTTTACTTTTTGCAAACTGCATTGTTTGAAAAACCACAAAATGGTAGGGTTTTTAACATTGTTTATAGAGCTGTCACTTTGCCTCAGGTCACTGATATAATTGTCAGTGAAATACAGTCTGTTTTCCAACTAATTAGAGACCAGTTCTGAGGATGTCATCAGAGACACATCTGGGGGTGTTAACTATAGGCCTATACAAGTGCTGTTGTCTCGTCTCATTCATCTCCACTGTGTTTTGTTTCATTTGAATCAATTATTTGAAGTGCTGTAATTCTAGGCGTATAAAAGTTAGCAATATTTGAACTTAATACTTTTATGTCAAAAAAGGGGAAAAAAGAGGACAGTGTTTTTTTTCTTCAGTAAAACTATAACTACTATATTGACATCATCTTTAAAATATAAAATGAATGCATAGCCTAAATATTATAATGTATATGTACGCATTTCTATGTTATTAAACTTTTCTTTTTTTAAATATTTTACCTTGTCCTATGTTTCAGTTCAAATGTCCCTAAATTGTAAATTATTTGAATAACTTTTTAAATATTATTTTTACGGTGCCGCGATACTACACAGCTCAGCAAAGAACAGCCGTCTCCATCAGAGTGGCACTGTTGATAACTCATTGATGTGAACTGAGAGCCGTGATCCAGGTTGATTTTATACTCTCACAATTTACTGGACCTTTCTGCATTGTATCTTCACTGAAATGTGCAGAAAAGTTATAGAATGGATTCTGAACATCATTCTTCAGACCCTGCAATTGATGTCAAAGACAACAAAACTAACATTTCTGCAACAAAACGGGTTTTTAACAAAGTTGAATTTCCAATATGGTAGGAGAGGTTGTTGTTGTTCAGAGGGCTGTTGTCATGTCCCCGCAGTGCCTGTAGTGGTGCTGTGAGGAGTATGCTGTGGATCCCTCAAAAATCCCCAGCAGTCTTCCTACTGCTTATAATTTGCTTTGGATAGCCAATATTCCAATGCATCCATATTTTTTGGTATACGGAGTTCGATGAAGATTGCTATTACCATCCTATCTCCGAAATCGATGTATCCATAGCTTAGCTGATCGTAGTAGACTTTTCGGCCGCCTGTGGGGAGCGTATACTGTGTACAGCCCATATCAATTCAAGGTAAGCAATATGCGATGCAGCCTCGACCTCGATTTTTGAGAGCAGCGCTTTGCAATCTCAAATGTCGGGTATGCGGTCTACGCCAGACCGCTGTGTCTTAAAGCTAAAAGGCCTCTATGCATGAGCAGTATTTTATTGCATAGAATTAATTTAGGGCGTGATAGCGAGAATCGGATAGTCGGTGGTCACACTGACCGCCCGAGACACTCATGCAGCCATCAAAAGTCATATTATGTAACAATAGAGGCAATAATTCATATGAAATGGTTAGAGGCCTTGAGCGATAGGCCGCAAGCCTAGTTTGACCCTTTGTTTGTATCCATTTGACAATAAATTATGCACATCTTCTGTGTCTACAATCTCCCGACATTTGGCTATTTTGAAACGAAGTTTTTTATTACAGTGCATGTTTTCAATTGATACAATTAAAACAGATAATTTTCAGCGTTGCCAATCTCCGATGTTTCCGTTTCCTGGTTAGCTACCGCCTTCTGGTGTGTGTTTTTAGCTTTAGCTAGCTTGTTGGCTAGCTTGTTTGTTGCATTATTTAAACTATTATACATTTTAAAAATTATTCTTCTGATTACACACATACACCGTGTGTCATAATGTTGATATGAAGGTTCAGCAATCAAGTTATACCCCTATATTTATGTTTTACTAAGTTAAATATGTTGGTTTTATCCATGCTAGTATGCTCCAGGTAGCATTCAGCTATTGCTGTAATTTCTGCCTTGTGTGGGCTCAGTTCTCTAAACTTGAGTTAGTTATGTTAATATATAGTCGTACTTAAGATTATAATGACTGCTTCATTGCTCCTGTTACTTGAATTTAGTTGTTTTTCGAATAGAAGTCTACAAGGACTTGATTAGACATTACATTAATTGATGAAGCATTACAAATGTAATTTATTTCAGTGTGAGATGAGTAATTAAGTCAGTATCATTTTACTGTGCAGAATAATGTCAAACAAGGCCATCCTCAACTTTTTACTCCCAATCATTGTATGTTTAAGTTGAACATAATTTGGTAAATTCAGTTCAGGGAAAAACAAGTGGATTATGACCAATTGGTCTTAAATAATTCATGTCTGTGTGGTATATCATACTGTCTGATTCAAATTATGTCATGCCTGTGTATTACTTGCTCATTTTCTACCGGTTCTACTTATTTAACTTTTTGTCTTCCTAAACTTTTTGCCATCAGCTCATGTTGTCAAGGACACGAGTCACGTGATGTATGAAGGCAAACACATACACTTCTCAGAGGTTGACAATAAACCGCTGTGCTCATACAGCCCGAAACTCTGCAAGCAGCGCAGACTTAATGGCTATGCCTTCTGTATCCGACACGTCTTGGAGGATAAAACAGCACCCTTTAAACAATGTGAATATGTGGCCAAGTACAACAGTCAACGATGTACTAACCCTATCCCCAAGTCAGAGGACCGTAGGTATGTTTGAGCCCATAGCATAACTGCAATTCCTCTACCATAAACAGTTGTAGAAATCTAATTACCCTGTTTTTCTTTTTTAGATACTGTAATAGCCATCTACAGGTCCTGGGCTTTATCCCCAAGAAGGAGCGCAAAAAGAAAAATGACACACTGGAGGAGATGCGTTCTCGGGCTCACCTGGAGTCAGTGGCTCTAAACATAACTGTACCCTCTTTAGCTTTAAAAGCTCCCAATGGCCTGGATGAACATCCTCCATCACCGCCCTGTACCCGCTTGTTACCCCTTCCTGATGGGGAATTATTGGATCCTTTTGCCTTTTATGAAGATGACACAGACGGGGAGGAGATTGGTACTCCTCGGAAAGGCAGTGCCATCAAGAAGAAACTACAGAGTAAACATGTGCTCAACCAGAAACTTTACCATGACACAGACCTCTTCCAGAAGCCCCCTGAGCACTTTAGTCCTTCCCCTGTCCCCCGTGTTCATCCTTCCTCACCACTTACTACTCACCTCTCGCGGCACCAGTCAGGTCTTCAGCCAGCTCAACACTCCAGTGTGGCTTCCTTTAGTTGTCCAGGGCAGCAGCAGGGGTTAATATGCAATCCACCTCCACCTCAGACAGTCAACTTTCTGCCTCCAGGGATGCCTACAAATGCAGCACCCAGTCCAGTTCAAGCATCATCACTTAGGAAAATGCCTTTCACCTCAACAAACTTACCTGTTACTTGCAAAGACGGCAATAGTAACAGTCAGCGGCACGTGGTAGTTATGCATCCGGCTGCCTTCTCATCTTCTGCCACCTGCTTGACTAGGTTGCAAAACCTTGTCCAACTATGTGCAAAAAGACACCGGGAGTATGGAGATCTTTTTCCTCATTTAGGTATGATGGCAATTGTATGTTAACAAATAATAAATGCTTAATTAGTTACAAAAACCTTGTTATGTATGTAAAATTGTGTAGGACTGGACTGGTCAGAGGACAGTGATGATGATTATGAACATGATGACGATGATGCGGAGGAGACAATGCCTCCTCTCCACAGCTCTTGGAGGCCGCTAAATGGGTAGGTGACGACACGTGTGTCTATTTCATGTGTACTACAGACATATCACAATTGGTATCTATTGCATTGACAGAATGGAGGATGAGGGTGGACTGCCTCGACGATCACGGCTACTAAGGCTTTGCTCGTACCTTCAGGAGAAATATAAGCACATGTGCAGGCAAGAAAGGGCCAGTATCCGTCAGAAAAGATACCGTTATGCCTTTCGCAAAGCCCTGCTTCATGCTGCCAGTAAGAATCCTGATTGTGCCGGGCAGCTAATCCAGGAGCTGCGTGGTGTTTCTGAACACTCTCTAAGGTACTCATTAAAATGTTGTAAAGGAAATGGCAAACAATGATTGAATGATTGTCAATCATTAACACTTGAAATGTTTTACAGTGTGGCTCCGGAAAAGCTGCAAAATACAAGTACAGGAATCTGCACTGGCAGCACCAAGGGTCAGGCCTGCATCAACAGAGCTCTACCTTTTACGCGACACTGTTTTCAGCGTATCCTTTGCATATAGTTTTCGGTTTTATTGTGTTATTTAGATTGAAGTTTTAAGAAAATGTATTTGAATGTATTTTACAGTACAATAATGTTAATTTACAATAACAGTGATTTCCTTTACTGTACTTTGTAGACATTGTGTTGAATCGTTCCCAGCAACTTTTTCTAGTTGCACAGCCAAATTTGCCGATGGCCAGCAGTGCTCCATCCCTGTGTTTGACATCACTCATCAGACACCTCTGTGTGAAGAACATGCCAAAAAAATGGCAAGTCCCGTTACTACATGCACACTTTATTTTGTCCTTTTTGTGGCTAATGTTTATTTATATATTTCTAAAAGGACAATTTTCTGCGTGGAGATGGACACAGACGAGTGCAACACCAGCAGCAGCAGCGCAAGCCACGTAAAAAGACCAAGCCACCTGCTCTTACCAAAAAACACAAAAAGAAGAGGAGGAGAGTGCCTCGAAGGCCTCAGAAACCCATCCCACCGGCTTTGCCACAGGGGAACCTAGGAATGCCTTCAACAAGTTTAGCAATGCCTTCACAGGCCAGCATCAGGTGCACACATGCTTTAGTCATTAATTGTTGAGATCTATGTACAGAGAGAGATATTGCCCATTTCAATGCCACAGGGTACTGTATTTCCACTAACAATTTTCACCACTTTGGCAGGAGCCCATCAACACCAGAGCTGAGTACAGATGAACTTCCTGATGATATCACCAATGACATAGCAGACATTCCAAATGACTTAGAACTAAACCAGGAAGATTTCTCTGACGTTTTACCGAGACTCCCGGATGACCTGCAGGACTTTGATTTGTTTGAAGGTTTGTATGCCATCTTCATACTGTAAAAGATGAATGAATGTGTGGCATGCATTGCACCTGTTGTAGTGACCTAATTTCTTCTGTACTTCTAATATGCATCTTTAATACTATTGACATTTTTTATTGTGTGTAGGTAAGAATGGTGAACTTTTGCCCACAACAGAGGAGGCAGAGGAGCTGGTGCGAGCGCTGCAGGCAATGGGGTCCTATCCAGATTCTTTGGTGTGCCTGACCTCCATAGGGGATTTAACACCTGCTGAAGGGGTGGACCACAGAGCCATGACGGTGTTTCCAGGGCCAGTGCAGGCAGGAGGCATAGGGGAACTACTCAATAGCCGCATCCCTACAGAAAACTTCACCAGCCTTGAACTTGAGGACAATCTACTGCAGTCCACTGGAAGTCACTTCCCTCCCTCGCCGCCATCTGAACCCTCGACCCAGCCCCCAACATCGTGTTCCAACTTGACTTCCCCTCCACCAGCAGTGGCCCAGTCCTTAACAGAGCGGACGTTTACACAAACACACACACCCAACGTCCTGACAAAATCAGATGCTCCCACACAGTCTTCCCAAGGCAGCCACTATAACAGTGACCATGTGCCATCCCCGTACAGTGAGCACATATCTTCACCCCATGCCACTAGCTTCCCCACAGACAGCCCTTTGCTGCTGGAGGTCACACTGAGCAGTGCTACCAGAGCGCCTCGCTCTTCATGGAACAATATAACGCTCCCTCTCACTGATCCCTCACAGTTTGGCAATCTGATCGGTTCTGATAGTCATCTCATATCCACATCTCTGTCCACCCCCCAGCTACTACTCACTCTGCTGTGCTGCAGCCAATGGCGGCACTCTCAGCAATGCCTCAGACAGGTATGACTGGTTTAGCGACCCCTCCTGCTCCCACTTCATCTTCACAAGACATTTTAAGCTCGACCCAGCCCAAGCAGCAGCTCCCTCAATTCAGTGCGGCCTTTGGCCATCAGTTGGCCTCCCACAGTGGCATCCCAAAAGATGTGCAGCCTAGCCACAGCTCCACAGCGCCTCCTGCTGGGTTCTCGATTGTGAGTGCCACTGCTGCAAGTGCCAACAGCGCCACACCGCCATTCACTCAGAGTAAATGAAGCGGTCTGTGAGAATGCTGTGGCCTCACAGTTGCTGGCAATCCTCTGGCTTTGAATTGACCAGCTTTTTTATCTGCTTTGTGCAATGTGAATGAGGTGCACTATTTAATTATGAATTTGCACAACCTCGGATTACTTCAATAATTTCTGGATACATTAGTGTACTTAGCAGCCATGTGGGATTGCTGGCCACTGTGAGTCCACTTGTCTGATGCCTTGTGGTTACCAGGGGTTACCGTCAACAGACATGTCCTGGAAAAGCAAACGGGTGAAACCTGCAGAAGGACCTTAGAAGAGATTATCTCAGATTTCAAAAACTTAGATGCCTCAATCAGTGCTTTGTCTTTATTTGCGTTGGCCAGTTAACCCCTGGCGTTAAAAATACACCATGCCTTGCTCAGATGGCCATTACATTTTCATTTTTCCTCTCGTGTCACACTCTGCTTTTGTCACCCTGTTTAGAATAGCAAAAGGACGGCTGTTGTCAGAGGCCCCATCATGTATGAAGCTGTAATTGTTAGTGGTCTTGTCATTATATAGAATCTTATCAAGTCATTTCCAACACATGAATTTACCAAAATACTTTTAAACGTCTGTTTTTATATTGTGTATACTAAGTGCTCATTTATTGGTTTTCTCAGTCATATATTCTGACCTCACCATTGGTCGTGGGACGCTGAGTGGCCTAGTAGACACTTGAAGGTAAATGTAGTTCAAAGCAATAAATCCATTATCACGACGACTCATAAAATAGTATTTTCTCGGTCTCGTTACATGTAGCTTCACTTGGTATATCTTATCAGGAATATTTTAACTGTTGTTTTTTTGATGACAGTTTCACTCAGAAGGAGACTGACAAAGAGACCAGCAATCAGGTTAGTTAGCTGTCACCCATACTTTGTCCAGAAAATAATAATCACGTGTCAGTGTTAAGCTTTTATGATGGTCATGGTGTAAATCCAGGGACTTTTAAGTGTCTACTTCAAAGGTACTCTGGTCCAAATGACACAATGGTATTTAGTGATTGCATGTAGTATTCATAAAACAAGCGCGTTCATGGAATAGGCGTGTAATGTCACGGTGTCATGGTTAGGATCCCCACTAAAAGACCAGTTACTTTTTCTCGTTGGCTCAGAAGACAAAGGTATTGTAGTGCGGAGGAATAGAAGTTACAGAATACTTTGAGAGCGTGGGGCGCCTGGCGAGAATCCACTTTCCCTTATCAAGCTAATGCAGCACAACCATGGGCTTTGAGAAATATATTACGCACAGACATTGTTGAGTAGTTGATATTTAGAGTAGGAGAATCTATCTTGGGGTTTGTTGGTGATCATTGAGTAGCAACTGACATAGTTCTTTGCAAATGTATCCAGTGGAACCTGTGTTGTGTAGAGTTCAGTCTCTCCAAAGGTTTTTTTTTTTTCCCATTTTAATGGCTATCAAAATGGCTGTGCGCGCTCCTCCAGGTCGAAGGGTTCAGTGTATGCACGTCACTTTTTTGCTGTCCTTTTTTGTTTTCAAATATTCCAGTGGACAGGATTTTTGATGGCCATTAAACTGGAGGGAGCAGTGCAAGGTTGCATGGGGCCGCAACACTCTGTCGATTATTGATATTTAATTATGGTCTCTGGTGGTATAAAGCGTAGGGTGTCATCAATGTTACATGTCAATGAGAAGAATAGATTTTTTATATTTGTTGTGTTTTACATTGATTTGCACAGAAACGAAGGATGCTAACGTTGCGTGTTCGTATTGCCTTTTATTTTATTTTATTTTTTTTCCTTAGTTTTTGCTCGGGCGCTCATTAAAAGTTAACAGCTGCTGTCACTACCAGCCTCTGAGCCTGCACCAGACCCTTATCCAGCTGTGAAAAAGCCACGTCTGGCCCACTTCCCCTGTCCCAGCAGAGATGTCAAATGATCAATAAGAGACAAATGGGCCACCGTTTGCCCCATGTCCATTAAAATGTTGGATCACATGTCGAAATAAGGTTAACTGCTGTTGTATCCACATTAGCATGAGATTAGTCGTCGCACCCATTTCACTCTGGAACACATAGAACAAACGTCACAGGGCTCGTAGGCACTTGTAACTGCTTGACTTCAGAGATGGCTGACAAATTCCTATACTCATTGAATGTACTGTATTACTGTTTTTAAAGATAGGATGAGCTAATCTAGTCACCTTTTGTTATTGGTCCTTGTTTTAATTTGTCTAAGGTATTTTTTGTATACAAAGGTTTACATTTTTATGTATATTTTTCTTGTGTACAAATTATGTAATATGTGTACAAACACTGTATGTAATTATCTGTATATAGTGTGAGAAATTTGAACTTTTGTTTTTGGATGTATAAATAAAACTTGCTGTGAGGTATTTACTGATAACTCACGTTCACGTCTCTTATCTAAAGACCGACAAAAGTTGTAATATGTATTTTTATTTAATTTGCAACATTCAGTCACTGTTCAACAAACATTTTTAGTGAACTATAGTATAGGCAATGTCACACAAGGTCTAAGTCAGTGCTGTCCAGAATTGATTGTTACATAAACTGGACTTTAGTCTTTCTATTGCAAAACACTGCTGAGGGTTAGAAAAATAGTCTTTAGAATATTGTGCTATGAATGATTCACACAAAAGCAGGAAAACAATTATGCATCATTGCAACATTATGGCAATACATTTTCTAAAAAGAAAAAAATAATACAAAGTGCAACTATTCCAAAGGTGCATGATTTATGAAATTTGAGTCTAATAAATGGAGTGATGTGGCACAAGTCGGCAAGGAAAGAAAATGTATACCGGTAGTTTTCCCACTGATAAATCAGTAGAAATTTTTAAATCACAGTATTGTGATATACAGTATTATCACAGCAAGAATTGTCCAGTTCCTTAATTTAACAGTTTTGTACAACATTAATTATGGAGGAAATACTTCCCCATATGTTCACTTGTTCGATACTATGTACCAATTAACATTTTAGTCTTTGAACCACCTTTGATGGATCATATTCCATCTGTTGGTGCACTGTATACAAGCACACAGGAATGCAAGAAATTAAGAACATACATTTCTCATTTATATGCCAAACTGTTGCTGCATATTCATTTAAACGCAAATAAAAGCAAAATAATGTCCCATTTAAAAGCTAAAGCTATTAATACCATCACAAATACTAAGGCGGACTCTGCTCATGTGGTCCCTCAGCAATGCTAAAACACATACCACAGGGCCAGAGGTGTAAAAACTGTTTTAGCACTTTCAGACTAGTAGCAGTACTGGACTCCAAACATGGACTATTGGAGTATTGGAGTATTGTGTACATTTCAGAGCTTTGTATATATTGCATGTAAATGCATGTCCAGTCATTCACTGAATACATCTGCAAATGTTTGCTGTGCATCTCGTCACAAAGCTGAAATACACATACACTAACAGTAAACTGAATCATAGCCTCAGTCCAAGATGGGATAATCCAGGAGGGTCTTTTGCCACTGACATGCATGCGCATACCAGGAAAATCATGTCATGCTACTGGTTTATGGCTACTTTGTTAGAAGGCATCATATTAGAAGTGCAATTAAAGCTGTTGGTACAATGGACACTGTACCAGTGCAGCTCCTTGGAAGACCTGATGATGGCACTGTCCTGTTTATGGATGAATAGACACGACCATCATTTCTCACACACATGCACACTCGTGCACACTCATGCACAACATGAGCCATGGGACATCTCGACAAACATTTAAGAGTCCAGTGTTCAAACTGGGACAGATTTGATTGATCCAGCCACATTATTTTACATTCCCAACATCACTGACCATAGTCACAGCGTTAAGTATGGAATGACAAGAAATATGTTTGCAGATTCAGAAGAACATGATAAACCAGCATGTAAAACTGTTACAGAGCAGCCTTTACTATATATGAGCATATAGGCCATTACTCTACTGCGTACAGCTAGTAAAATCAAAGTCTAATATACACAAAGTTCAAAGATAAGGCATTATCACATACAGCCAAAATTGTATCAAAATATTTAGCCTTTACTTTTATCTACAAATATTAATTTGGCCATTTTGTACACAGTGGTTTTATCACAAACAACGTGTGTGAAATATGTGGATTAGATTATTTACAAATATACAACCACCCCACAGGGCTCTTTCAAGCAAAATACCTGAGTTTCGGTAAAACCCACAAATAGCCGCACATTTGACCAAACTTCTCACACACATACTTCCACAATTGTAAAACTAATACGTATGCTTTGTAGCAGACAGTAAACAAAAGTCAAGTTTGTTTATGTTCTATTTTTTCTGCTGTCAATGTCTATGTAGGACTATTACATGGTTGGCTGAGAGCCCAAACTTTTGCCTGCCCATGTAAACAAAACTGCATTCAGAACTAAATATGACATACTGAAATTCAGAACGTTTTGTTTGAGATTGATTGGTTTCACTTTTCAAGAACTGTCTAGATTGTATACCTCTAAAGAGGCATGCAGTGCTTTTCTTTCTTTTTTAAACAAAATAAAAAACAATATACCATACCTTTTACAGAAAAAAAAGTCAACTTTGTTCAAGTCTCTGAAAATAAGATTAGAGAAGGAGGTATTGGAAGAAGCAGCAATCCAGTCTGTCCCGTGCTTCCTAGGCCGGGCTCTCTGGTGATGTGCTTATGTTTACAATACTGTGAGGAGGCAGTGGTTTTCTCAAAAAATATCAAAAGCAGACTTTCCAGCTGTGGTGGTCAGACTGATGGGATGGACAGTCGCATGAACCAATCAGCCGAAGTGGTCTAGTGTGAGGGTGAAGCCTGAAGCACAGAAAACCTAAACAAACGAGAGAATGCTATTTACAGCTGGTAAAGATAATAACTGTTGATGCTAAGGAACATTAGGTTGTATTACCTCTGCAGCCTCTGCACCAGCTCTACAATCAGTGAGTCACAGATACCAGGGTGTGTCTCCTCTGCCAGGAACAAGGCCTCCCGTAGCCGCTCAGCAGCTTCTGGCTTCCCATTGCTCGTTTCACCCTTTTCCTTCAACTACAACAAAACCACCAGTAAATCCAAAACACAAAGGATCAAGTGTGAGGTCTTTTATCAAAATGTGAATAAAAACTATTACCTCTGAAAAGAGTGGAGTAAAAATGTCTGCCAAGCTTTGAGATAGCGGCACTGGGGGATGCTCCTGAATCATAAAAATGTTTTAAATTAGATTTGGTCTTTGTCATGTGGTTTTATTGTTTAAAGGTACCGTTTGCTCACCTGACTTTCCTCAGACTCTTCGAGCGCTGCTCCGTTTGGAGGACGTTCAATTGTCCCCCACAACCAATCATCATCGTCTTCAGTTCCAGGGTCCTGACCATCCAATTCCCTACATCACATTGTTACACTTTCAGCATATTTGTTTTCAGTGTATTATGTATATTTAGGTGCAGCTTCAAGCACATGGGACTTACTCATCAGAGCTGGATTCATCCCGAGATTGCTTAGATTTCCACCTCTTGTATCGATCAATCAGCTCAATCAGGTACGATATCTTTTTGGCATGTCTCACAATAAACCTGTGCTTTAGCAGTTCTTTGGCTGTCGGTCTCTGTGGAAACACAGCAAGCAAAATTAGATGTGGTGTGAATAGACATTACCAATACCACTACATTTAACTTACAAAACTGGGCTCCTTATTCAAACATGCTTCTATGAATTCTTTTAGAGGCTTAGTGTAGTTTCCTTCCAGCGTCGGTGGATTGTTCTTTGGGATCAGGAACAGGACCTTCATGGGGTGAAGTTCAGAATGAGGGGGCTCTCCTTTAGCTAGCTCTATAGCTGTAATTCCTAGTGACCAAATGTCTGCCTGCAGAACAAAGTGGAAAACAGTCTTGTTGAAGGCCTGACATTGTTAGTAAAAACATCCCTTGAGTTGTGTTTTTGTCACATTCAGCAATCTTGCATATTCAGTCCAGCAAAGAGCTAAAAAAAACTTGGACACGTTCACTGAACTTATCATTTCAGCACTTTCTTGCCATTTGCTTGCCTTTTTTGTTGCAGCTTCACACAATTTGCATGCTCAGAAATGTAGACCGATTGGATTACTTTTACGTTTTTATGTACATAAAGTTATAAAATGTAACATACCAATAGGACCTTTATACTATGCAACAGTGGAGCCAACATGATACAAATTATGAAATGTACAGTGTGGTGTGCAACCATAGAACTGACCTTTGAATCATAAGCCGATTGTTTAATGACTTCAGGTGCCATCCAGAAGGGAGTGCCAACAAATGTGTTCCTCTTTATCTGAGTGTCTGTGAGCTGGCCTGCCACGCCGAAATCCGCCAGCTTCACGTCACCTTGTTCTGATAATAGCACGTTTGCAGCTGAAAAGAAAATGGGGACAATATGGAGTAAGCGCGTAGTGTCATCAAGTGTTTGTATATGTTTTTTAATTTTAAATGTAGGTTATGTTGTATGACTTTAGTGTCTGACTGCGGTAACAGATAATTAAATGTGGTTGAGGTGGTAACTGTGTGTCGTTAAAACGGTCTTGCCTTTTATATCTCTGTGAATCTTCTTTTCCGAGTGCAAGTACTCGAGCCCCTTCAGGATTTCTCGCAGAATTGTCGCAATCTGTACTTCGTCCAGAGGCCCCGGCTCCAACTAGAAAAACATACAGGCGACATCGAATGTAAAACCCCTGCATTCTTATTCCAGATTCAATATGATGTGATGTGATATTTATATATGAAGCAACAAAAGGAAAGCTCTTACCAAGTCAAGTGCTGATCCTCCACCCAAATATTCCATAATGATCCATAACTTTGTTCCCTGAAGCACAATATAAAATAATAAAATGAATTAAAACAGATACAGGTGATTTTCTATGCTAGTTATCAGAGGAGGCATTACCAGATTTTCTACTAATGCCTACTTTACAATGCGAGTTTTTCCTGAATGAACTATGCTGGCTTTGTACCATAGTCCTTGGCCAGATTAATGTCTTACACTTGCACTACCATCTGCACAAAAGAAAATACAAACTGCTAACATAGTGCCTATAAATCAAGCTTTACACTCCCCTCTCAGCCAGTGACTTGGGCTAATGGACCACCACTTTTCCTCTCGTTCCAAGCACTACACCACACGCTTTGAAAGGCACTTTAAGCACTATCACATGTGCAGCTGCGGCGCGAGAAAACACACTGACGCAAAGTGATGTGCCGCTCGTAAACACATGTGTTGTTTGGGCTGTCTGGAGCCAGTGTAAATGGGTTAGTTTGTGAAATCTGGTGTTTATGGCAGAGATGTGAGGCGAACCCTAAGATGGCTACAACAACCAATGATTTCATATAGTCATCAGTAGAGACGGTCCAATGTGTGGTTTCTCTTAGGCAATGCAAAATACAGGTTTCTGAAATCCAGAGCAACCGATAGTCATAATAATTTTTTGTACCCAAATTATATGACTTGAATATATTTAGTTACAGGTATTATAGTGCACTGCACCACCTTAGAAATGTGTAGTAAGGCAAAATAACATAAATACAAACATTTTTAGGAATCTACAAAAATCTATTGCAGTCAATACAAGCTTACTGTGCAGCTATTCTTCTTGTGGAGAGAAGCTTTTAATGTTGCAGTCTTCATATCTTTCTAGGTCAGTGTTCGGCTGAACAAAAGATCACGGTATGTCAATACTTCAAGGCCGATGACTGACAGTCTAAAAGTTATTATCTTTTATTCATAAATTCAGGACCAACTAATAACTGTCCTACATGGTGTGTATTAGGGCTGAACAATAGGCCAAATTTCATATCTCGATATTCATGCCAGATATCTCGATATCGATATGATACAATTTAACTATGGGTTAGGTGAAAACTAAGCATTTTTCAGAAAAAATAAAATCATAATACAAAAGAGTGCAGTTTTATTGATGAAAATCTATATTGTTTATATCTTGCTTTTTCTATTCTAATATTTTGAATATTCAAATCTCAATATCAATACGATAACGATATATTTTTCTTTTGCGATATTGATATCTTGAATGTTCATATCTCGATATCGATACGATAACGATATATCTTTCAGCCCTAGTGTGTATTATTATTATTAGATAAAAAATGAGGCAAACACAGCAGTTACTTTTCTCATTTACATACGGTCGCTTTCATTTGTATTCAGGCATCTCCTAGACCAGTGGTTCCCAAACATTTCACATCAAGTACCACCATAAAATATTTGACTTTTCAAGTACCTGGAACTGGCCAAGATCAAATCAGGACTAAACCTTGTATAAAAGGGGTCTAAAACAGACCTAAAATTGACTAAATCATGTCTTAGCTGGGTGTAAACAATGTCAAAACCAAAAAAAGCACCTACGTTAAAACACATTAGTAAAGCATAAATGAAATGATTTCTTATTAAAATGAATAAAGATGATGCTTCAAGTGTATTAGGTGTTTACCTTTAAGTAGGATCCATAGTACTTGGTGATAAAGGGGCTGTCACACTGACTGAGAACTGTTATTTCCTGTTGAATGTCTTCAATTTCATCTTCTGCTTCTTCCAGATCAATGATTTTAATAGCCACAACTTTCTGAGTCCGATTGTCAATACCTTTGAAGACCTCCCCAAAAGAGCCCTTGCCGATCCTCTCCATCTTTGTGAAGAGCTCTTCGGGATCGTCTTTTAAATTCTAAGAGACAGAAAAGGAAAAGGAAGACATACATTTTCAATTTCAATTGCTTTACATTGCATTATTCATTCACTCCATTCTCAGGCAGCGGTGATAAGCGTCTGTTGTACACAGCTAACCTGGGGTAGACTGACGGAAGCGAGGCTGCCAATCTGTGCTATCAGCCCCTCATTAATAGGCAATGTGGGTGAAAAGTCTTGCCCAAAGACACAATGGAAGTGAAAGAGTCTGTTTTTTTGTTTTTACATTTCGGTGCGCTTTATGTTTTACTCTCACCCTATGAATTTGACTGAGATGTGAAATCTACGGTATTTCTTCATTTCCGAAGAAAATACTACACATTTTTAACTTTATTATATGTGAACATAGATGTGTATCAACCGAAACTGAAGCGTGATTACCTCCACCATAAAAGGACTACACACTGAAGTATTGACTTCACTAAATGGCCTAGTTCCCCGAGGAGCACCAGGCAGACAGTAATGGCCTTCAATTCAATTTCAAGTATGGCCATGGTTAGTCATCCATTTCAAAAATATAAAAATAATAATAATAATAAGGTTGTTCCAGTCAAAACATTATTAAAAAAGAAAAATTTCTAAATATTTGATAGATCTTTGATGGATCATTTATCAAGTAATTTCACTGATCAGTTTTCTCATTTAAAATTCCCCAAGACTCTGCAGAGACCGGTTTCCAGTAATAGAGCTAATGGGTGGAGAGGGGCTGCCAAAGTGGCCCGCTGAACTAACTCCAAAGGCCTTAGCAAGAGAGCAACTGGTGCAGAAGGAGGCAGGGGCTGTCATTCTGTGCTGTGGTCAGTCATCCAGGTAAAAGTGTTGTATCTAACCTCAAAGAACATTCTTTGAGGTTGTCATTTGACAAAAGCACAATGATCACAGCGTGCAACACTCTCTTTGAAACTATGTTTTATGCTCTCCAATATGCACTTCTCAATCAGAGTCTTCAACACTCCACAAGATTAGAAAAGGGACATATACTCAGATCCCTTCATAGACAGACAAAAAAAAACACATTATGAAAAGAGAAAATGGTTTTAGTGTTCTTCTTGTCTTGTATTAATGCATTTATAATATATCAAAAAATATCCACTGACCACATCTTTAAAATACCGTATCTCGTGAGTCGCACACTTTTCAGAATGACAGTTATCAGTCATCAGCCACTATTATCGAATAATTGAACTTTGCATAACTATTACTCGTGTAAAACAATGTAAAAACGTGTGGAAAAAAATTACCTGAATCCCTGGGATTGAAGCTTGAACAGGGGAGTGAGCCATGGTGTCTCTAGCAATAACGCGTCCACTTGGTAGACTTAGAAAGCTGGCATAAAATCTGCCTCACTTGTACTTTGAACTCCCAGTTTGTTAGCTTCCCTTCCGCAGTATTATCCCTTGCCTCTGGAGCCGCTATTTTGCTAATACTAGTTTATTAAAACGTTCGTCGTTGGTTGAAGTAATCCAGCTGTAGATAGTATTATTTGTTTCGTTGTTTGTGTCCACGTTTGTAGATTAAAGTTGCATGAAAAAGGCATCGGCACACTTGTAGATAGTTGTTCTGTAGCTTGTTGTTTTATTTTCCCATCACTTTTTTTCTTTCCGTCAGCGCCATCTTGGTTTATGTCATTTTCTTCTTCTTCATGAATTTCCGGCAGACCTAAAGTCTGCCCCCTTCCAATTCACTTAAGAATTACGTCTTATTCGTTCTGTTTATACGCTTTAAATAAATTAAAATTAAAATTGGTAGGGGGATATTTTCCCCAAAATATATAGATTATTTCTTGAAATAAACAGTCGATATACGACACCGGAAGTTTAACAAACATGCTTCGTTACCATGGTTACGCTGAATCGAGCGGTGCTGTGAGTCGTTTGGTCGTATGCTTTTAATAGAGAATCGCTTTTGAGGAAAAAGATTGGTTATTTGTCATCATGAGTGTTTCAAACACTCGTACAATCCCTCGTAAAGATACTACAAGCAAATTTGTCAGCCGGGAAAGAATTTATGACTATCTATATGGTAAGGCAATCCAAAACGTAAAGTTCATTTGACAGGTTTTAATGCTTTTGAAAATGTGACTTATTTAGATAGACAGCATCTGTTGTACGTAATAATTATATTTTTTTTCTAATGAAGAAAACGGCAGAAAAGTTAGGATTTAATTTTAAAGCTACTGACAGGAAGTGACATAGATAGGTAGAGGCATGTTTGGAATTGGCCATATATTAAAAAGATAAATAATAATTGGCCATATATTGTCATGTTTGAAGCAGTTGAGGGGAAAACAAAGAACAGAAAATCTAAACTTTCTATAATTACTCTAAATCTACTATAACAAATGCTAAATTATCAATATAGTTTTCTACCCAACAAAGGCATGGAGAGGAGTAAAACGGTTCAACAGCCCATAATTACAAAAATAACTGGGAATGCTAACATGATGCTTCATGTTAGCATCATGCTACATGCTAACTATGACTGCTGTTTTTTCGCTTCTACTGACCAATCTGCCGTGCAAAAACATCCATATGGACCCGATTTATACTTGACTTTATTTGTGTGATAAATAAGTTTATATTCCACCAGAAAACGTCTGTTGTGTTTGTGTTTACCATACATACTTTCTAACCCCCTTGGTGAGGCTACGCCCTCTTGTATTGCACATTGCCTTCTGTATAGAGGTAAAGTTCCATAGCAGTTTGACTCACTCACATTTCCCATTGACATAACATGGTTGGCACGGCAAAAGTGTTTGCCTGTATCTATGTCACTTCCTGTCAGTGTCCAATAAGGAGGTGAAACTATAAACATCTCAAAAAATGTAAAACTTTGCATAATTGTGTTATGTTTTACCAAAAATGTGTCTAAGTTTGTTTGCCAGGTGTGGTTGGGGAATAAGTTAAGTTGGCCTTTAGGTCCCCTTGTGGGTCCCTTTTTTGTAGGGGGAGGGTGTGACGGCCCCTGGCCTGTGTTTGTGTGTGGGGGATGCAATATTGCGACTGTTGCTGCTCCTCCCTCTCCGTTGTGTACAGGTGTTCTCCTGGCTCGCCCCTGCCTCTCAGCTTGTCTCTCAGCCCTGCTCCAGCCACCATTGCACCTTTTGTACATTTGCATATATTTATTGTTGTTCTGTTAATAAAAGTTAGCATTAACTGCCCTTTTTGGTACCTTCTGCATCTGTTCCTGTCACCTCATTGAGCCGGTCATGACAGAGTGGGGGCTCGTCCTATCGTAAGTAGCCCGAGGTTGTGAATTTGTTAGTCCACTATTTGTTGCGTCGCTGTTGTCATTAGTATAGCAAAATACTAATGTTGTCACGAGCGGCTCAATGAGGAAGGGCAGTTAATGCCAACTTTTATAAAAAGAACAATAATAAATATGTACAAATGTACAAAAGGTGCAATGGTGGCTCGAGCAGGCAATCTTCCTAAATAGGCCAGGGAGGAGCCACACCCAGCAGCTGAGAGGGAGGGGCGAGCCAGGAGAACACCTGTACACAAAGGAGAGGGAGGAGCAGGAGCAATATTTCCTCCCCCACACACAAACACAGGCCAGGGGCCGTCACATAACTTTAAAGGTGCATTATCAAACTTTTTTATGGAGAAAAAGTATATGTATTAGTGCGTATTTGACCTTATAGTGACCCAGCGGCTGTATGGGCAGTTAGCATTACGCTTTTACTTTCCATCAAAGTGGCCTGTATGACGCTCCTGGATCAATTGTTTTAAGGGGTCCTGGTAGGTTTTCTCTACTGTTTGAACCATCTCCATGGTTGCGCATACAGTACACGTTCCATCCATCCAACCCATAGAACCCATAGGCCAGTGGCCACTAAACATCTTATAAGATGTTAATAATAAAGAAACCACAGAAATGATATAAATCCTATGGACAAAACGTACCTCGCCTTACATTAGTAGTGCGCCAGGCTGTCCTATTAATTTGTAAAGGGATAGAGCGTTCAATTGAATAATAATAATAATAATAATGGCTTACACTTGTATTGCGCTTAGAAATACAGGCCTGTATTACTTAGTTTCTCAAAGCGCTACACTGTAGTCATTATTCATTCACAACATACTCTGTGGTGGTAAGCTACAGTACTATTGTAGCCACTGCTGCCCTGGGGTAGACTGACGGAAGCGAGGCTACCAGTCTGTGCCATCGGCCCTTCCGACCACCAACAACCAGTCACTCACATACAATATTAATTCTGGTCTATTTGACATGTTTTTAATGGTAGGGGAAACCGGAGTACCCGGAGGAAACCTACGCAACACAGGGAGAACATGCAAACTCCACACAGAAAGGCCCTCTCTGGCCGAGGATCGAACCCGGGATCTTCTAGCTGTGAAGCACGACCACTAACCGCTGTACCACCGACCGTGTCGGGTCCAGGATTTGATGGCTCACAAAATGTGCGCATTTGTAGGAACAGGCTCAGATATTTCTGTGATTTCTATAGAAATGCCCAGCTACTAACAACTGACCCTGGAGCATCATAGGGGCAAAGTTATCGAAAGTAAAGGCACCATGCTAACCACTCATACAGCCACTGGGTCATTAAAAGGTCAAATACACATAAAACGTCCCATAATGCACCTGCAAGTTGTTCCAACCTAAGTTACAATGGCAGATCTAGAGGTAAACTAACATCTTTATCCATTCAGATCCAGTTTATACTGTCTCATCAGAAGTAGACCACATCAGGTCCAGCTTCAAGGCTTACATGTCCCAGGAAAGAGTGGTAATGGTTACACGCTTTGTTACAATTTTTAATAACATAACTTTTTTATTATAATAAAGGATAAATTAGCAGGCTGTACATTAAAGAACAGATTATCAGAGGTTTATTTTGGACATTCATCACATTCATTTAGGATTATGTGAATTGAGACTTTCATGTACATGTACTTTTTTACACAGCTGAAAATCCCAGAGTATGGATCTATGTTTAGCAGTCTCCCCCACTATCCGAGATACAGACTTCAACTGGACCCTACAGACCCTGTACCAATCAGCATTGACCGCCAATGGCGAGGTCACACCGAGCAATGGAAAGAGGCAATCCATCAGTTGGCGGGGCAAGCATTGTTCACTATTCTCTTGTTTGATTTAATTTAGTCCATCGGTTGATTTAACTTTTCATATTTTCAGTGTCAGCCCACTGTGGCTGCAGAGAGAGGGGGCTCAAGTGACTGGACTGGATCGCTGGAAGTATTTCTCACGGTGGGGCTTTCAGAGCATGTTACAATCATATGACATACAGTATAATATTACTAAGACCTGCCTTATCTTTTTTATTCTTACCATGTTTGTTTTCATCCAGTCCTTTGATTCCATTTGCACAGCAGTTGCCCCCAGATGTGATATTTGCCTTGCCAAAGTAAGTTTACCTTGTCTTTTTTCTTGTTGAAGCCCTGTTTAACATGTACCATACATGTTCACAGAGAAGAGTTTGTGTCCAGTCTGGAAAATACCACTGTACAGCCCCCTAAACATGTCACTGTGGGGGTTCAGACTGACTACAGAGAGAGTGAGACACAAACAGACCCTTACAGCCCAGAATATGTTATCCAACCTGGGACAACGCCCTCTGAACTCCTCACTCTGGCAACTCTGACTTGGGGTATGACATCTAGTGATTCTTCTTATTTTACTATCTTTTATTCACATTTCTTTGCTGTGCTTTGAAAATATTCTTCTGATGTTTGAATGCTGCCAGGTCATGGACTGCCTGCAGGCTTGGCAGAGGTAGAAATGATTGAGCGAACCCGAGCTAAACGAGCCTGGGAGGCTACCCTTCCTCCACTGGAAGACCTCAGCCAGCTCGACAAGAGGAGGCGCATGATGGTGGAGATGGAGGCCATAGAGTGGGCTTTTAGAGAAGGAGAAATCCAAAAGTGAGTGCCACTGATATTTAACTACTTTATTCACTTTGAATCAGAATCAGAATAAGAATAGGTTTTATTGCCATGGTTTGAGAACAGGTTCACAAACTAGGAATTTGTCTCGGTGCAAACGTGCGACATAAAACATATAACACAGAGTTAAGATAGACATAAGCTAAAAAACTTTATAAGGCTATAGGGGCATGCATAAAAAATATAAAATAAATAAGATAAAATAAAAGTGACATATGGTAAGACAACAACAATTTGACATTGAACAACAGCGGGATTATATTTACAGATGTGTAGGCATATAAAGTGATTAAGTGATAAAGTGATAGCAGCGGGTCTAAGTGTGGACACACCACACAGTGCAAGTGCAGATTACATCCATGAGTCTGTAACTAAGCTACAGAGACTTGTTTTTTGTTCATGAATCTGATGGCGGAGGGGAAAATAACTGTTCAAGTGGCGGGTTTATGGGTCTGGATAGACCGTAGCCTCCTGCCTGAGGGGAGAGCGGTGAATAGTCTGTGTCCAGGGTGAGAAGGGTCAGCTGTGATCCGACCCACATGCCTCCGGGTCCTGGAGGTGAACAGGTCCTGGAGAAATGGGAGCTCACAGCCAATCACCTTCTCTGCAGCACGCACAATGCATTGCAGTCGATGCTTGTCCCGGTCTGTTGCGCCGGGGTACCACACGGTGATGGAGGAGGTGAGGATGGACTCGATGATGGCCGTGTAGAACTGCACCAGCATCCTGGTTGGCAGCTTAAGTTTCCTCAGCTGCCGCATGAAGAACATCCTCTGCTGGGCCTTCTTAATGAGGGAGCTGATGGTTGGCTCCCATTTGAGGTCCTGGGTGATGGTGGTGCCCAGGAAACGGAAGGAGTCCACGATGGAGATGGTGGTGGGAGAGTCTGTCAGGGCGAGGGGGGACGGTGAGGCTGTGTCTTTCCTGAAATCCATGATCATCTCCACTGTCTTCTGGGCGTTCAGCTCCAGGTTGTTGTGGCTGCACCAGGACGGCAGCCGGTCCACCTCTCTCCTGTAGGCGGACTCATCACCGTCCGAGATGAGCCCGATGAGGGTGGTGTCGTCCGCAAACTTGATCAGTTTTACGGACTGGTGACTGCAGGTGCAGCAGTTTGTGTACAGGGAGAAGAGCCAGGGGGAAAGTACACAGCCCTGAGGAGTTCCAGTGTTCGTAGTCCGAGTGTCCGAGACGATCTTCCCCAGCCGCACGTGCTGTCTCTGGTCCGTGAGGAAGTCAGTGATCCACCTGCAGAGGGAGTCGGGCACGCTGAGCTGGTAGAGCTTGTCTCGTAGCAGTCCAGGGAGGATGGTGTTGAAGGCAGGGCTGAAATCCACGAACAGGATCCTGGCGTAGGTTCCTGGTGAGTCCAGATGCTCCAGGATGAAGTGGAGGGCCAGACTGACTGCGTCGTCCACAGACCTGTTGGCTCTGTAGGCAAACTGCAGCGGGTCCAGGAGGGGGCGGTGATGTCCTTGAGGTGGGGCAGGACCAAGCGCTCAAAAGACTTCATGACCACAGACGTCAGTGCCACCGGCCTGTAGTCATTAAGCCCTGTGATCCGTGTTTTTTTGGGGACAGGAACGATGGTGGATGTTTTGAAGCACGTGGCATGACTCCAGGGAGGTGTTGAAGATGTCTGTGAAGACGGGAGCCAGTGTCTCAGGGAGACACAATCCGGCCCAGGGGCCTTCCGCAGTTTCAGGAACTGCCAGCGCACTTCCTCCTCTTGGATGGAGAGAGCAGGGGGGGAAGGAAGGTCTGTGGAGGCCTTTGATGAAGTGCTGGGGTCATTGATGGTGGTGGTAAGGGGCAGAGGTGGCTGGAGTCTCTGGAGTGTGAGGAGCTGATGGGTGCTCATGGCGGCAGTAGTGTGTATTCAGACCCTGGGCGAGGGACGGGTCGTTCAGAGCCCGGGGGCCTTGGGCTTAGAGTTCGTGATGGCCTTAAGCCCCCGCCACACTGCTCCCGGGTGTTTGAGGAGAACTGCTGTGGTATTTTGACTGTCTGTATCGGTCTTTGTCCCATTTCTGTGAAATAACACTGTGCAAATGAACAAAGGTAACGTAGGAAAAACAACTGATATCTCTAAATCAAGAGAAATCAATCAAGATCAGAACTAAAATAAAAGGGTATGAAATAGATGTAAATCAAATGTATTAGTTTAGTATTACCACAGTTTGAAAACCACTCATCTGGTACATTGGTGCAACTTTATCTTAGTGCAGTATAATGAATCACAGGTAGCATCTGATAATATGATAGTGCCTAAGGTTGAAAGTCCTTGCCTGGTTGTGATTCTGCACATTGTTCTTTTTCTAAAATTGTGAAATTAAGTGTATTATTAATGAATAATTCTGTTTGTTTGTTTGTTATTGTGACTACAAACATTGATTCCTATCCTTTGTGGTGGATGGTGTTTAGAATAAAAGAGGCTCGTCTGGCATTGCTGACAGACCTTTTGCGGAAAAGAGACAAGATTCAGCAGGATTATACACACGACAGACTGAAGCAGATTTACCATAAAATAGAGGGAGAGAAGGAGTCCAAATTAGCAAGATCAACAACGACTATTTCCGGGGTAAAGGACAATTACATTTGTGATGCTCAAAATGAGACATTTAGGCATGTTTTTATTTTATTATTTTGTTTTTTCTGCAGCTATGAGAAAACTGAACTCTCGACAAAAAAATGCAATGGAAAAACTCACCCATTTTTACAACTTCAAAGATTATTCTGGTCTTTCCTCTTCTCACGCACGCTCTGCCATTAAAAACAAAGATGCCGACATGTCAAACAGCTACTATTTTGACACCTCTGATGGTCAGAATAAAATCTCAACTATTAAAAAAAAAAGTGCTGGGCTTACCGCCTTCAAGTCACCTGTGAAAACCGTGCAACAGCAACCTTCGAGGAGAATGATCAAAAACTCTAGTCAGAGTGCACTTCAGCTCTATGAGCAGTACAGGGTAGGTGATTCAATTAATTACTAAGCATATCCCAAATGACATATGGATACACCGAATGTTTAGGCTCTAAGGAAAGGGGACAGGCCAGAGGATCCGTTAGATTGCTTGGTCAAGATTGAGAAGCCTCCCCTCCCCCTGTCACCCCAGAAGTAGAAAAACCGCCAGAAGTAAGCGCACGTTAATCTCCATAGTCCATAGATTTTTGCTAGCGACATACCTGACAAAGAAATTTGTCATCTCTGTTAAGGGGGAAGAAGAGAGAGAAATTGCTGTCATAAACTTACAGAAATTACTGAGGGGAAGAGGCATCCAGTATGAGGTATGGCCATCTTTACAAGTTGAAATTTGGAGCTCCATTTGTTTATGTTCACTTCATTTTGATTCCATTTGTTGCAGTTAATTAAAGGTAAAGAAAACCACCTCGACCTCATCAAAGAACTGCGGACCGTCCATGCCCTTCAGAGTGAGGAACAGGCGCTTCAGAAAGCTGAAAAGGACAGAATAGTGAACCTCAAACAAGAGAGAGATCAAAAGAGTCGCAGGGTAACAAGCTACTAACAGGACAACTTGATGTTCAACGCGAACAAACTAACTCCTTGCATGATATTTCTTCAGGATGAGCACGTGGAGGCACTGCAGACCAAAGACGTGGACACAGAGCTTCACTACATGTTCGACACTTTATCCAAAGAGCTGATCAGGCTGCAGGAGGAGCGCCGGATCCACGCCTTCACTCTGCTGGCGGAGAGAGACCGGCGCTTACGAGAGGTTGAGGAGAGCGGGCGGAGACAGATCGAAGAGCACAGGCGAAAAGAAGAGGATGAGATTTTCAAGCAGGTCCGTGTCTAAAGTCTGCTGAGCACACGTGAATAGTGTTTTTGGTCCGGTGTCACATTAAAGCTGTGTTGTAGGTGGTGCAGATAAACAAGGAGAGTGTGGATTTGTACTTAGAGGATGTCATACTGTCGACCACAGAGAAAGTTGCTGATGAGCAGGCAAGGCACGAGATTCACCAATTTGCCAAAGAGGTCAATGATGTTGCGTGCGCCTTGGAGGATTGGTCAGTAACTGCATATTATATTTAGTTCTGTAGAAGGTCATAGCCGCTACTCAAAAAAACGCATTGTTTTTTATGTGCCTGTGCAGCTCTCAGTCTGAAGCCATTGTCCACGAGTTGGTGTACAGCTTCCTCATCCCAGATGTGATGAAAACCAGTGTCAAGCAAAAAGGTCAGTAGTGTAAGTGCTGGGACAAATTCTCAACAGCTGAATTTGTAAGTGTTTGATTTTGCATGCGCTTAACTGGCTAAGTTAAGCTACGTTTTTCCTATAAAGAGGTAACATGGTCACTGGCAATTCTACTTTGACCTGGTTGCATTTTACAGCATCAAAATAGCATTCCAATCTAGGGATAATGAATTTTGCAGCCCTGTTTTTGTACTGTTTCCTGGTCATTTACAGTTTTTATACTGTGTTATGGTCCCTATAACACAGTTATAGGGTTAGGGCTAGATTTAGGATCAATTTAGGATCATATTGTGTGAATTGTTTCCATGTAATTGCCATAATTACCAATTGCGTACCATGCTACTTCCAACCTATTACATGGTCATTACTGTGCTGTAAAGTAAAGTGCCACCTTTCACTTTGATGGGGCGAAGTAGGACCAACAATTTCAATAACCACAATATCACACACACACATGTCACAGGCTAGAATAGAATAGAATACAAATCAAAATTCTAGCTAGTTGCTTTATGTGCGTGTCCTCATTCAAATGTCCTTTCCCTCAGTTCGACAGAGGCAGGACAAACACTTGCAGGCTGCTCGAGGCATCATCCAAGGCATTTCCGAGGGAGTTTCGCCTTCAACCAGCTCCTCTCCCCTTGACTCCGACATTCAGAACACAACTGAAGAGAAGGGGGAAAAGCACTGACACAGCTCATTAAGTGTATTTTAATGGAAAATAATCTGTTATTAAAAATATGACAAAAGTTAAAGTAAATATTCAGTCAGTGATTTACAAAGCACTAGAAATAAATGGATTATACCATGTTGAGCTATTTATCTGTTTAATTCTAGAAATAAATGATAAATAATAGAAATTCATATTGATTCAGGGCCGTATGAGGTAAAACACTGTACATGTTTTTAGTTTAGTTTAGTTTAGTTTATTTATTTGTTTGAGCAGTTAACCTGCTCAAAGGGAGTGGGCTGAAGCCAAAGGCTTATAAGCGCCCACCCCAAAATAAAAATAGTAACATTACATTTAATATTTACAAGGTAGCAAATCATAAACAAAGGAACATAGGGCAAAGTAACAATAAATGATGAAGAATAAGACAAAAACAACAGCAAAATAAAGAACAAAAGAATGTGCTACTTTTATGTTATAAAGGTGCATTCATACATACAGTATTATACTCTGAGATCTTGCTACTTCCCAGTTGTCATTACTATCCTCAATATAATTTAATTTGGGTTTAATTATCATTAATTATCATTATTAAAGGTGCATTAATACATATTATATTCTGAGATCTTGCTACTTCCCAGTTGTCAATACCATCCTTAATATAATTTAATTCGGGTTTATTTATCATTATTATTATATTTGTTTAATTGAGTTATATGTGAAGTGTGATGTAAGCCCTGCATATTGAGGTGCATTAAAAGCCAGGGTGTAGAACGGGCCAGTTGAAGAGGGCAGTAACTCCCCCTCAACAAACCCCCACCCAGCTGCCCTAACAGCTGATTTTGTAGATGATGTTCCTATGCTGAGTGGTGCATTAAAAGACAAGGTTTTGAGCCCGTTGGGAGGGTCCCTCTCAACAGATTCATAACTTGCCTACCCTAATTCTCAATTTGTAAATTTGAGCAATAGAATGACAACCGTTCCAAGCAGCAACACTCTTCCTTGATTATAGATAATTGATCCTACTGCGCCTCCTAGTGGCAACACATTTCTTGTTCTCTGTATATTTCAAAAGTCTTTTGTTTGTATTTATATTTGAACAGGTTGATATTTGGACTTCGTTTCAACTCCATTTCCAGTTTATTCCACAATTGTACACCATTAACTGTTGGGCTAAAACTTTTCAAAGTTGAGCTATGTTTCTGAGTCCTAAAGTTTAATTCGTCACGTAATTCATAACAACCAGTACGTTCTTGGAACCTTCTTTGTATTTGGCCTGGCAACAGTTTGTATCTTGCTTTGTATAACATCTGTACAGTTTGGAACTCAACAATGTCACAGAACTTCATGATCTTTGATTTTAAAAATAATGAGTTTGTGTGGTCCAAAAACCCAACTTTATGAATTACTCGGATAGCTCTTTTTTGCAACAATACTATTGGTTCTAATGTGTTTTTATAAGTACTACCCCAAACCACAGTACAATAATATAAATATGGCAAAATCAGAGAACAGTATAAGATATGTAGAGCTTTGATGTTTAAAATGTGCTTTGCTTTTGCTATTACTGAAATGCTTCTAGAAATTTTCGTAGATATATATTTAATATGAGCTTTCCAAGTAATTCTGTCATCTATAATAACACCAAGGAATTTGATTTCATGCACTCGCTCTATGACAACACCCTCTATCTGAATTGCTTCCTGAGCATTGGAATTACAGTTGCCAAATATCATCATTTTGCTTTTACTCAGATTTAGAGATAATTTATTTGTTTGAACCACTTATTGACACTTTTGAGTTCCAAGTTAACAATCCGACACAGTTGCTGTAAGTCGTCACCTGATGCAAAAATATTTGTATCGTCAGCAAACAAGATAAATTTAAGTACTTGAGACGTTTTACAAATGTCGTTGATGTACATATTAAACAATTTTGGGCCCAGAATGGAACCTTGAGGTAAACCACACACAATTTGTCGACAACTCGACTGATAATCACCTATTTTCACACATTGTTTTCTATTTTTTAAATAACTGGTAACCCACTGTAGAGCTACCCCCCTAATCCCATAATGTTCTAGTTTATTAATTAGTATATCATAGTTTATTGTATCAAACGCTTTACTCAGGTCAATAAATAACCCTATGGCATATTTCTTGTTATCTACAGCATTAGTTATTTCTTCAATTATATCAAAGAGAGCGTGTGAAGTTGAGTGATTATTCCTAAAACCAAACTGATTGTCCGAGAGTAAATTACACCTTTCAATAAAGCTGTCAAGTCTAGAGTTATAAACCTTCCCTAAGATTTTTGAGAATTGCGGTAAAAGGGAAACAGGCCTGTAGTTTGTGAAGAGATGTTTATCTCCTGCCTTGAACAGAGGAATCACTTTTGCTACTTTCATACCATCAGGATATTGTCCAGTTTGCAGCGATAGGTTACAGATGTATGTTAACGGCTTAGAGATACTTTCAATAACAGTTTTTAAAGTTTTCATATCCATGTCATGGTAATCTGTCGAGGTTTTATTTTTACACCCTTTAACAATGTCCAGTATCTCCTTTTCCTCCACAGGTTTGAGGAACATGGACAGAGGATTTGTGTCTATCAGTTCACAATTAAAGTTCTCAACATTTGTAATTTTTGCAGCAAGATTCGGTCCAACATCTACAAAGAATTTATTAAATGTATCGACTACTTCATTCATATTATTTAAAGTGTTATCCTCATCTTTGAAATATTTTGGATAATTAATCGATCTTGGTTTATTTCTAATTATACTATTTAAGATATTCCATAAACCTTTAATATTATTCTTATTGCTATCTAACAACTTATTATAATAATCCTGTTTACATTTTCTAATGATACCTGTCAGTTTATTTTTATATTTCTTATATTTATCCTCAGCTTCTTTTGTTCTATCATTTATACATTTTTTGTAGAGTGAATTTTTTTTCTTGCATGCATTTAGTAATCCCTTAGACATCCATGGGTTTTCTTTACACTTTCTGTTTTTACAATGTTTTTTCATTGGGCAATTTTTGTCATATACTTTATGAAATATTTGCGTAAACTCATCATATGCCTTATTAGTATCATTCTCTCTGTATACAATACTCCAGTCTTGAGCTAATAGTTCCTTTTTAAATGCATCCATAGTTTTTTCTGTTTTTACCCTTCTAAACCAATACATTTTTTCATCATCAATATTTAAATATCCATTTTTGTACAATACAAAAACTGGCAGGTGATCACTAATATCATTTATCATTAATCCACTGACTGTATCACTATCTATTTCATTTGAGAAAATGTTATCAATCAAAGTCGCACTGTGGGTTGTGATTCTACTCGGTTTAGTTATTAGAGGAAACAGACCTATACTAAATAAAGTATTTATAAATTCGTCAGTCTTTTTGTGTTTATATGGGTTTAACAGATCGATGTTAAGGTCTCCCCCACAAACATGACTTTATGATTTAAACCTGAAAAGTGCTCCTCCATCCAATTAGAAAAAACATCTATATCAGAGCCAGGTGTTCTATAAATACAACTTACAATAATATTTTTCTTTTTTTGCCTTGTAATTTCTACAGTAGGCATTCAAGTACTTCATCCACTACCATAGTCTTATTTTCCATTACTTTATAACTATAGTTGGAGTCTACAAACATAGCTACACCCCCACCATGCTTGTTTCGTCTGTTCATACTTATAAATTCATAACCATCAATAGAAAACTCAATTTCTCTGTCATTATTAATCCATGTTTCTGTGATTAAAATTACACTAAATGGTTTAGAAAACTGTTTTAAGAAGCTTTTGATGTGGTTAAAGTTTGCATAGAGGCTACGACTATTGAAGTGGATTACAGTGAATGCCTTAATGTTCTTAAGTTTACTATTGTAAAGATCCTCTGTATAATATTGACAGTCATTTAGTAGCTCTAGTAAAGAAGTTATTTTCAGGGTCGATGTCGATCTCAGTGTTCTGTAAGTCATATTGTGATAATGTAAAATCCTGGTTATTTGCTTCAGCAATTCTCCTTAATGAAAGGTCCAAGTCGATGCTTCCTATAGAACTATATGTATTACAGGACATGTGAAGTTATGTGCTTTTACATACCAAAATCCATACGCTTTTTCCGGTGTTTATACTTGATTTGGTGTACTGGTGCGCGGACGTACAATGAGTTTATCATAGCGCAAGTAGGCAATCTCCCCCCTTTCCCTGGCTGCTCTCAGCTCCGGCATCAGTTCTTTTCGCTTCCTTTGGATGGATTCCGTGTAGTCCTCGTTTATGAAGATTTTGGTCCCTTTGAGGTGTTTAGCGCGCTGCAGGATTGCTTCGCGATCCTTCCAACGCAGCAGTCTGGCGATGATGGGTCTCGGCCGGTCTCTCCCGCCGTCGGGTTTCCCTACGCGGTGAGCCCTCTCCACCTCCACCGGGTGTTGTAGTTGTAACTTCTCCCTCAGTAGATGTTTAACTTTCTCCTCTGCGTCGGCCCAGGTCTCCCCAGGCGTCTCCAACACTCCCTCAAAGACCAGGTTGTTTCTGCGGCTCTGTCCCTCCAGATACTCCAGTTTGTCCGTGATAATATGCAAATTGTCACATACTTTATAAAAATCGTTTTGTATTGTGTTTGTGCGCTCAGTGAGTTTCAGTGTTCCTTCTTTCAGAGTGTCCACCTCACCTTGCGTGAACTGTAGGCTTGTTTTTAGCTCTTGAATGTCCTTTATCTGTGAATCCATTCGGGTGTTTGTTGCTTCCATGATTATTTTAATGAATCCCTTGAAGTTCTCCTGTTGTTGTTGTATTATTTCCCTGAACATGTCCCTTTGCTGCTCCATGAGTTCCGTGACTCGACTGAGGCTCACGTAATCCTCATCCGCCGCCATTTCTGGCAGTTGCTTCGTCTCTGTTTTTGTCGGTTTAGGCATTTTGCTCTCTCTCAGCCGGACTCCGCAAAAATGTTAGCTGCTTCACTGCTCTCACACTGCTCACACTGCTCACAGCCTTCTCCCAGGGCCACGCCCGTAGATCCCCTACGGGGATATATTTTTGTTTTTACAAAACAAAAATATTTTTACACAGAAAACCGATTAGACCTATTTTCATAGAAATTATTCTGAAATAGCTGTGTGTGCATTCATTTTATTGCACAGGACTATGTATAATATTTTCTTGACTACAATTAGAGCTATAAGATAAGTTATTAAGATAAGTTCCCAATGGGAACTTAAGAATGAGTGACTTGGACGTTCATGGTCAAAACCATGTGGACATGTTGAGCTGGTCAAATTCAAATAATATTTTTTATATTTTTAACTAACTGCTTTTTGTGTATGGGTCACATACACACACAATAAACAGAAGTGGGTAGAGAAGCCAAAATATTACTCAAAAGTGCTTGGAGAATTACTACTTGAGTATTGTGAGTACTGAGTAACTGAGCGAAAAAGTCAGATTTATTTTCAATGAAGCTATAAATTATGTGAAACAAAATATAACACCATGTGGAAATTGTGATATTTACAAAGAAAATTCCCTGAAAA
Source organism: Neogobius melanostomus (assembly GCA_007210695.1). Lineage (NCBI taxonomy): Eukaryota > Metazoa > Chordata > Actinopteri > Gobiiformes > Gobiidae > Neogobius > Neogobius melanostomus. Next base: position 518,333 of record VHKM01000048.1, read on the forward strand.
TGGCATGAAATTACAGAAAAACAAAATCTAAAAAACTCTATTTTACAGATCGAAATAAAGCATTTGCCGTTGAAATATTTATTGACATAGGAAAAAGTACCAATTATTTTTACTCAAGGAAAAGAGTACAGATACTTCATTATCATTTTACTCAAGTTAAAAGTATTGTACGATAAAACTACATTTCAAAAAGTTACTCAAGTACATGTATTTGAGTAAAAGTAACTGAGACTACTCGCCTCTGATAATATTCATAAATATTCACTCATAGCTATTATACCTTTCTCTCTATATATTTGTTACCCTTATACTAAGCTGCATTCACTGTATTTGAAGTCCCCCTCCCCTGCAGTGGACTGCCTCAGACAGCTCAGACTGAACATTACCCTTGTGGGAGGTACTGATTCATAGCCCGCTCACCTGCAGGCTGCAGTTGTTGAAGCAAACTCTTGGTCACACCGGCCCTCACGTGTGCGCACCGCACCTGCAAAATTCAAAGAACTAACAGGAAAACGTCCAACAGGAAAACAACAGTACACTAGAAGACACGGGAGAAAAACTCTTGAGTGATTCTTTACTAGAGGCAGCTGTGCTGGATCTGGACTTGAGTGAGTACAATCATTAATGTTTGATTGAACTATGACCATGCTATGAAAGTGAGTAGTACAAAGTTTATCTCCAGGTTTAACTGTCTCGCTTGAGTAAGTACGCTGTAATTACCTTGACCTTCTATGTAAAATTCTACTAAGCTCAAACTCATACCTCTGCCCAAATAGGCTTGGGTTGTAACAGTGGCCCTAAAATCCGCAAATTTAAAATCTAGCACGCTTTGTATCTGACAGCAGCCAATACTTCCAGGGCCCAGTGAGCATTTTTTTGCAATTTAATTAATGGCTTTTAAAACAAACGTTTTTAAAAGTGAACCTTAGGCGTTTATAATTTCTCTTTAGAAAAACATACATTTGATTTACTGTAATTATTTTAAGGCTTCTGCAGGGTGAGATGAGTTTTATCAACACACAACTACAACCATTCTGCCAAGATTTTACGATTGAAGATAATGAAGAGGAGGAGCAGACGGACGACGAAGAACCGAAGTTCTGTGGCGTGTGTGGAGACCTGGCCAAAGGCTATCACTTCAATGCTCTCACCTGTGAGGGCTGCAAGGGCTTCTTCAGGTAAGGATGTGCGTCGGTCACCATTTATTTTTGACTAAAAGTAAATGATTGCGATTGTGACATTGTGACACCAACCACACACACAACATTCACCCTGGCAAGTCTTGTGAAGTGTCTTGCCCAAGGACCCAACGGTAGTCTCCCAGTTGGATTTGAACTTCCAACCCTCCTATTATAGGAAGCCATACTCAACCATCTGAGCCACTGTTGTCTCAGATCACAATCTGCAACATTAGGATAGTGAATTGACAAGGATCGACTGCTCCCACAGTTATTGAAGTATCCTCAAAGCATTGCTCTCTGCAGTTCTTATTTAGCAAAAGTAGCCTCCATAGGGAAAAGGTGATATTTATTTTAAAAGGTTAGACATAGGGCTGGGCGATTTTTGAAAAAAAAAAAAAAATCACGATTATTTTCCCCATATTGATCGATCTCGATTTTATTTTTTCATAATTGATTAAAAACATCTTGCTGATTCATAAAATTAGATACATCTTTTATTCAAACCTCAGCTCAAACTAAAACAAATGTTTTCATCAAGTCTCATTTGACGCACAAAGGTCTTCCATTGTCTCGTCCAAACTCCCAAACTAGGTACTGTTTGTGCCAAAGAAATGGCTGTAAACCTGTCGATTTATAAAGTCCCATGACGATTATTGAGATTGACCAAAGTAGAGATTGCGATTTCGGTTCAATTTCGATTAATTGCCCAGCCCTAGTTAGACACCTATTGATGTCACCATTGTTTGCTTGCTGTGAAACAATGTTTGCTTATTGTACAAGATTTTAACCATATAATGTTTGTTTCATTGCAAAATGGATGTAGACGTGCCATAAAGAGGTCGAGTCCACTTCAGTGTCCATTTCTTAGTAAATGTATCATAACCAAGAACAACCGCCGCTCGTGCCAAGCATGCCGCTTTCGAAAGTGCCAGACCATTGGGATGCGCAAAGAGAGTGAGTCCCATTAATGCTATGAGTCTTTGAAAATCTATATAAAAGAGTCATTTGGGGACTGTTGTGTTGAGTCAAAGTGCAGTCAGGTGCTGTGTTTGTGCAGTGGTCATGTCCGAAGAGGAAGTGCAGCAGAGGAGGATCAAAATCAGGAAACGTAGATTACGAGACACTTTGATGCAGCTCTCAGCTCAACAGGAGAAAGCGATTGAGGAGCTGCTCACAGCTCATCGCAACACGTTTGATTTTTCACATTTCAAGGACTTCAGGGTATGTACGTGGCTGATATTATATAGTCACATACTTTTTGTATTTCATTATGTCTTTTATTATGTATCCTATCTTATCTGTCACACTTTTGTTTCTGTAGCCAATGGACATAACAATAGCTTCTCCCATTGACTTGGACCAGTTTATGAATGAGGCCTATGATCCTCTGCATAGCCACCGCATGGACATATGTGCACCCGCGGGGATCACATCATATGACGCCTGCTTATTGTTCCCATCCTCCTCTCCCAGTCCTTCCTTTTACTTTGACAAAGATCAGACCAAAGGGAAAACCACAGTTTTTACAGCGCTCCCACACTTCTCAGACCTCGGCACGTACATGATCCACGACATCATCAGATTCTCCAAAAGTCTGCAGGCTTTCAGGTGAGCCGCTCACTCTTATCGTCTTGCTTAACCGCATATATAGCTTTAAAAGGCAAGTTCTCTTACAGATCTTTAACCATTGAGGACCAGATAACACTTCTGAAGGGAGCCATGTTTGAAATTATGCAACTACGCCTCAACATGGTGTTCAATGCCAAAACTAGTATTTGGGAATGTGGCCCAAATTCCTACTACAAAGATGATGTCATGCGAGGTGAGACTAATGAGAGACTTGCATTTCTAAAAGATAATGTATATACATATAATATAATAATAAAATAATACAATAATACAATAAAATGGAACAGTGTAAGCACATAAGACATATCGGATTAGACATCCACATTACTCACATACACACTCAAACACTGGATCCCAGATCCTTTACCCTAAAAAACTGAAACAAATTAAGCACTGTGCATTGCCATTTGTGACCCACTAATTTCATGTCTGATTTCATGTGTGGCAAAGGTATGAGCGTCTGTGAGGCTGTTTTCTTCAACGACTCAGTTCTGCCCTCATTTCTCTTGTAGCTGGTTTCCAGTCAGTTTTGGTCGAGCCAGCCTGTAAATTTCATCACACGCTTCGGAATCTGGGTCTTCAAGAGGAGGAGTATGTGCTCATCCAAGGCATCTCCCTATTTTCTCCTGGTAATTCACTCTATACATTTGTTTAGTTGTCACTTAAAAGTGTTGTTTTGTTGCGACCTCCAAATCACAACCTGTAGTAACAACCCCCACAGGGTATATTTTACATTTGAAATACTTAGAAAATATGCCTCCCAAATAAGCTAGCACCCCTCTGCAATTATCTTGCGAACCCCAGGTTGAGAACCACTGGTTTTGTGTACTGTACATCTACTGTGAAATACAATATACACTCACTGCCTGACAAAATTAAAAAGTCGCCACCTGGATTTAACATCCTGAATGACCAGGTTATTCCATCAAGGGATTTCATATTCCCTGATGGAATAGGCATTTTCCAAGATGACAATGCGAGGATTCATTAGGCTCACATTGTGAAAGAGTGGTTCAGGGAGCATGAGACATCATTTTCACACATGGATTGGCCACCGCAGAGTCCAGATCTTAACCCCATTTAGAATCTTTAGGATGTGCTGGAGAAGGCTTTGCACAGTGGTCACACTCTCCCTCTTGGTGAAAAATTAATGCAACAATGGATCTTTTGACACTGCAGAAGCTTATTGAAACAAGTGAATGTGTGCTGTAATCAAAGCTAAAGTCGGTCCCACAAAATGTCAGAGCTTGTGACCCTTTTTTGTGTTGATTTATTTTTGTTGTCAGGCAGACTGGTAATGCAAGGACAGAACTTGTCATTAGTTCTAAGGTCTTTGTTTTGCGATGTACACATATATAGATATTTAAGCCAATCATGTGAACTTCCTCATGTTTCAGATCGATCAGGAGTTCAGCAGCACCATTTGATTGACCAACAGCACGAAAGCCTCGCCCTGGTCCTTAAAACCTACATTGACAGTAAAAGAAGCGGTCCAGAGAAGCAGTAAGAGTCACACTTTTTGACTATGGTAAAGAGTCAACGCTATTAGTAATGCAGAATATCGTGTGCAGCTTGCTCTACCCCAGAGTGCTGGCCTGTTTGACCGAGCTTCGGACAATGACAGAGGAGTACAGCAAACAGATGCTGCAGATACAGGACATTCAGCCTGACGACATCTCTCCTCTCATAAAGGAGGTGATCAGTAAAGACACGTGAGAAATCCTTTTAATTAATTTACAGGTCTATTTTATACAGTTGTACTCTGCAATCACAACATAATAGTGAAGAACCATGGAACCAAACTGCCAATTGTAAATGCAAAGTCATAAACACAATACGTGTAATAATTAGTGTAATACTGGATATGATGATGTTACACATTAGCTTATTTTTTATTTAAAAAAAACAATGTTACCTCAGGGTGTTGTAATAGGATTATATAAATGTAATGTGTATGAATGTGAATAAAATTGCTGCTCTGATACAAATGTACAATACTTTTTCTGAAAATTGTGTAAAATCTTGAGTGCCAAATATGCATGCATAGATTTCATACACAAACGTATAGTTGATGCACAGGTCATTGAGGATTTAGGCCCAAACTACAACAGAAAGTTAGATTTGTATAGTCTTGCAGTTGTCTTAACTCAGACTTAAACTAACACTGCCCCTTAGTGGCCATTTCGCTTGAGAGTGACCCGAATAGTGATGAAATGATGAAGCAGACACAGTGTGGTCATGTCCAGGCTATCCTACTCTTTATTTAATGCAAATTACAGTACCAGGGAACTATTCCTCAGAGCACGCAGAGGGAATATTTACAGAGGCGCACATTTAGCATACCTTCACAGAACAAAAGAAAGAAAATAGAAATGAACATTTCAGTCACAAACAGAGGCATTCAAGTAGTAGTACTGGTATACAGGATAGTTGTATCTTATTCTCTGGTTTTCTTTTCTCATATAAACCCAGTTAGCAATATTAAAACATATGCTGCACTTCCGTCAGGTATATGTTACCAGATTATTTCCTCATGTTCTTTTTGGGTAACCATTGTGGCGATTATTATTAGAGCAAAGAGAGAAGTGGTCAACTTTCTGCTGGAGGATAGCAGCATGTTTCATGAATGCAAAAATTACAGCAAGCAGTTTTAACAAGAGAAAGGCTACATGACTGACCCCTTTAGGTGCTACTGAATCCCCCCGGGTATATGTAGACACAAGAAGAAACAACTGAACACATTATTGCCTCTGAGGATGGCTCATCACGACTGTCATATTTTGGCTTTGGTAACGCGACCAACACTGAGTAATACAGAACCTACTGTATATGTATATATATATAGTAAATGAGATCTTTAAAAAAACCCTGTTGCCATTGAAAGAAAAACGCAACACCCACTTGGCAACTTCATGCCCTGGACTCTGCACCAGGGCCGTAGTTTACATTGTGCACGTGTCCGAGATAAAACATCTGTTAAAATAAATACCAGTTTATCTTCAACTAAGGATAGCCTCCTTATACAGTAATTAACAATGTCCGTATGTTACATTTAGTGTGCAATGACCAAAGGGGAAGGACATTTGGAAAAAAGGGGCCACAAAATCAGGTGCAACAGTGCTTTGTCGTATTTTTGAGGAAGGTGGGACATTCAACAGCACCAAAGGGAGAGTCACAGTACGAGTGGGGGACGTGGGTGAACAAGGCGAAGGTGTATGAAAGCAAAGGCACTCCAAACTATAGATACACTATACATGACTAGTTCTTAATAATACAGCGGTTTCTACTGTACTGTACAGGTAAGATTGAACATATGGCTGGATAAAGCTCGTCATCATCTACAGTATCCATAAACATCAGTTTGCCCTGATTCTGTTTTTCATCTTTTCCCCCCCCATTCCCTAATCTTTTTTGTCTTTGTTTTTGCTCATCAACAGTACATGGGTCTGCATATATACAAACTTCGAACACAACATTAAAAATAACATAAAAAAACATACAAGTCAGACTTTTGGTGAGGAGCATTTATACTGTATATACAAATTCAGATTTTTTTCTTTTTCTTTATTTTAATGCAGTATCTTTGTAAATAAGACGCGTAGACAGACGGTACCATGTGGCTCGATGTGCGGAGGATAGACTAACATTTTAGTCAGTGGTTACAACACGCAAGGCATGGCGTCACTCTTGCCAACGAAAGAACTGTCAAAGACTCCTGTAAAAAAAAAAAACTCTTTGAAGACAAACAGAAAGAAGAGGGAAGATGCACTGTCACAGAAACACCTAAGAGTAGGTACAAACAGGGACACATAGAGCAATGCCCTAAAACCATCTATAGCCATAAGACAAACGGGGAAAGTGAGAGCCGGACTGCACTCCAGCCAAAGAAAACACTCCATTTCTTCTACTTCCATTTTCTTTACGCAGCCGCAAATATTGCTGCTGCTCTGCCAGATAGAAGCTCAACATAAATGATTTCTGAACCATTGTAGTTAATATATATCTATATATACCTTTTGTACATAAGGAAAAGTAATATATAAACTGTGTAAGCATGTTTTTGTATTGTATGTATATAATATACAAGCACACAGGACCAGGTACAAGTCACATCCATCGCAATCCGACTGCCTGGGTAATACAAAACATAATAAAATAAAAACGGTCCACCGACCATTTAAAAACAACCCCCAGGCAAAAACAAAGAAGTAACCTGTCCAAATGTGACCCCCGCGTGGACTGCGTCTCGTCAGCGTGTCATGCATCCGGGTGGTGGCTGCTGGGATGGGTGTGAAACGCATGCCTCATGCCTTTGTCTGTGGGAACTGGCTGCGGAGATTGAGAGTGGTCCTAACCGTTCTCAGGCCATGCACTACTGGGGGAACCGAGAGGGATGGGGCAGGGCGGCCAGGGGACTGGAGGGCACGGAGGTCAGGAAGAAGTGGATGCATAAAAATTCAACACTGTAAAAGCGGGCCGAAGGTTTTGAGCTTGTTTCTATAGATTGTCCTCTTAAGAACATTAGCAGGCTAGCGCTGGGATTACGGTAGATCTCGGGCCCACTGCTTTCCACCGACAGGGCAAAGAGACTTGACGGGAGGATGAAGAGTCTGGGTGAGGAAGAGGGGTGTTTGGTTTGTGGCTGTCGGCTAGCTGCTGACCCCAGGACTGTCTTGGCTAGGTTCGGCTACTGTCACCCCCTGGCCTGGGGCGATGGAGAGCCTCAGGAGGTGGAGTTGGAGGCTGAAGCAGAGGCCGTGGTGGTGGTGGTGGGTCCTCGCTCTGTGCCGCTTCCATCTATGGACACAAGAGCACTGCATTAGACATCAGACGATGGCTGTCGGCTAAAAGGAGAAGCTGAATTCTTCTTTTAGGAGGTCTAAAATGAATCTAAACAGAGCCAACTGTGTACCTGTGGTAGCAGAGGCATTGGTGGGAGTAGAGGCTGCAGCCTGACTGCGGGCGTGAGCAGGGATGAGTATGGAAGCCAATGAGGGATTACTGGACAACTCTAAAAATTAACCAAAAACAAAAAGCAAACATTCCGATTTAAACTAAAGCTTAAAGACTAAAGCTTCTATTGCAAATCAAAACTACTTGTCTTTTCTCAAATGACAAAAATGTGACAATATTTTGAATAGTTTTGTTTAGAATAATGTTTTGGGTCCACAGTCTTTACATCAGATAGAACAGAATAGTAGTAAAGGGTGAAGTGTGGGGAAAGACATTCAACTAACCGTCAGAGCTGGGGCACAAACTCATGACACTGAAGAGGGCATGATGGGTGAGCGGCATAACCACTTAACAGCCTTTAACAGTAGGTCACTAGTTACATAAGACCTAACCATATCCAGACCTGACATTATAACATGGGATTTGTACACAAATTCTGAAAGCATTCTTTGTGTTAAACGACAAATGAATATCTCATTATCATTAATGTAATCCATTGCTTGCTAACGATTTGTGCCCGTGTGGTGGAGTTTGTACCTTGAGTGGTGAAATTGAAGAGGGATGGCTTCTCTCTCCCATTGGGCAGTTTGACATTGGGGTCACGCAGCTCATCAAAGAAAGAGTGTGCACAGGCCTCGAGGGGGTAAGGCGGGCTGTGGGCGTGTACTCCAGCAGACGTGAGCACAGCGCTATGGCCTCTGGCGGTGTCCGAGGCCGAAACACCTGACCACAACACAACACCGCATTAGCAAAAGGTGACAACAGACAAACTGCACAATTCAAAAACTTAAGTCAATAGCAGTAAATAAACAATTTACTATAGTAATCAGGGCTCGAAATTAACTTTTTTTCTTGTTGTTTCTTGACTGTGCTCCTAATTCTGAAATCTAGGAGCACAGTCAAAAATTTAGGAGCGCAACCAAAAAAAAAAACAGAAGCTTTCAACAGGGAAGGGAATTTTAACATATCACATGCCACTTCCAGCATTCTGTTGCATTTTAGATGTAGGCCTATTATTTTAGGTGTTTGATTCAGAAATCTACAAAACTCATTATATTTTAACACTATAAATGGGACACCAGATTTTGTGCCTCCCAACTCCCAACTTTCTCAGCTCCGCACCTGCTTCACTGCACTCATCATCTCCTCACTCTGTGCTGCGGGGACAGCTCCATACATCGCGCTACACACGGTAAAATCCTTTGCCAGAACCTTTGAAGACGTGTTTGACATTGCATTTGTGACTTTACGTTTTGTATTTTGCAAGAGCGGCGAGGATTCGCTTTCAGCGCTGCACGAGGTGGCGAGTGGGTTGGACTGAAGTTTACGCTGCTTCTCCGTCTGACATCGATTCAAGCGTCATTTGAGAGATAGACCCCAGTCCCAAAGAGTTTATGAATGATGTGTATATATATATATATATATATATGTATATTCCTCGTTTACTCATAAAGAGACTACAGTTGCGTAAATACATTGGCTTATTCAATGAAAGCGGGCAGATGAATGAGAGCGGTGCACAGGCACTTATACGCAGAGAACACGCACTGGGCTGATGCAGGTCGGCCCAGCGTGTGGCTGGGAGGAATGACAGCGGGGCTAAGCCAAAAGAGAGGACAGATCGTAGTTTACAATTATGCTCTCGAACCATTTTGGAACAGAAATGTTCCTGTTGCTAACGGTTAGCCTTTGTGAAAACGATGACACAAGCTTTTTTAAAAGGTAGCACGAGAAGTCTTTCTTTTAAGGTGGACCGGAGGATTTTGGTCGCAATTTCGAGCCCTGGTAATAAGAATAACACAGAACAACACATTAGAACTGGGAGTATTAAAAGGGTGCATACTTTTTGACCCACCTTAGTCCATGGATGTGCCTTGATCTGGGGAAACTTGAACTCTGTATAATTGGGGTTCATTTCGCGGATCTGCTCTCGAGTTGGAGTGCCCAGAACCTGGAGACACAAAGGAAATATCTGAGTTAAACACATGCATAAAAACTTAAAACATTATACGCTTATGGAATATTTAAATAATATTCAATTGATATTAATATCAATTACGTTCATTTGTACCTTTATAATTTCCACCAACTGATCCACGCCGCTGTCACCAGGAAAGATCGGTTGCCCTAGCAACAGCTCTGCCAGCACACAACCAGCCGACCAGACGTCTGTGTAAAAAAATCACCATCACACAAAGAACAGAAACAGCACAGTAAAGTGAGTTGATCAATGATGTGTCTGTCGAGTCAGCGTACCTATGCTTGAAGTGTAGTCAGTGGCACCAAAGATGAGCTCGGGCGCCCGGTAGTAGCGGGAGCAGATGTATGACACGTTGGGCTCTCCACGGACCAGCTGCTTGGCGCTGCACACATACAAGTTCTTGTTTACATAAACTGTTATTAATACAACTATTGCCACCACTTCTAGCGCTGCCACTTCTACAACTACAAGTACTGTCGTCACTACTAGTATTACTGCCCCTGTTACTTCTACTAGTACTACTGTTGTCTCTTGTGTCTGACTGACCCCGCGCTTGGCTGAGACGAGAGAGAGAAAGAGACACCCTTGTGATGCGCTTGTTGAATTAAGCTGTTGTATGATCCATTTCGCCTAGGGCCCAAAGATTAGGGTGGGTGCTCTAGCCCCGCGGCACTCATGGGATTGGCGCCTGTGACTGCCACTACCTTTACTGCCACTTCTTACTATGATTGCACTTACTTTTACAATTCAATACACATACCTTTACCATTCAATACACCAAGCTACATTCATATTTGGAGTAAACTTGATCAATGTGTCTCACCTGCCAAAGTCGCAGAGTTTGAGCACAGCGGTCTCTGGGTCGAGCAGTAGATTTTGAGGTTTGATGTCCCGATGGCAGATCCCAAACGAGTGGATGTAGGCCAGGCTCCTAAACAGCTGGTACATATACAACTGCACACAGGAACACACACACGCACAGACACTTACAGGTTAGGGCAGGGTTTTATTAGATCGCTGACGTATGGAAACAACTACTCCAGTACATTTCCAATATAGAACGTTTTACTAGCAGGTGTTAAATTGCTAACGTCATACTTTCTTTCCTTTAGCCAATGTTGTTACAATTTGGCCTTTTGCGGTAGCTTTGAAGTAAACAAAAATGGTGCAGATAGTAGTCCATACCTTGACATAAACCATGGGGAGGGTCTGTTTGGCTCGGCTGTAGTGTCTGGCCACTCTGTAGACAGTCTCGGGGACATAGTCTAGGACCAGATTCAGGTAGACTTCATCTTTCTGTAGAAAAACGACATGCGGATATAGTATTAGTATTGAGTCCAAGTGTCTGAAATAGCAATAGTCAATAAAAAGGATTTTCAACTCTACACTCCTTCCGCTCTGCCATTTCTCCTTTGTTACTTTCTTCCTTTGCTTCTGAGAAAAGCTTTTTACAGGCAGTGTGTCATGCAGTTTTCGCAGACGAATTTGGAATCAATTGTGTGGCTATTCCCTAAGGGCAGGAAACGCACATGACGGTGTCCGAAAGGCCCGGTAGTGGCAGTGGTTGCAGACAGTGATATCATTTCCACACTTCTGGGCTGGGCGGGATTTGAACCAGGATAGTGAGTGGCTGGAGCACACTGACCCAAAGACGACTTTTCCACTGAATGAATGACGGATAAGGAAGTCCCTTTTCCTCCAAATTCTCAGGAGCTGGTCTACAACGCTGAATGCAAATCCGCTAAAAATTCTAATCATTTCTAAGACTAAGCATGATTTTTCTATCGTTACAATTAATTAATTACACCTCATTTCCTAGATGCCCCGTCTCTCCCTTGGTACAAATCAAGACCAGGTGTTTTGTCAGACACTTTGCTCTTATTCTTGCACTTCATCAGTCTTGGCAATCACTTTACAGCCCTGTCTGACCCTCCATTTTTCCCTTCCCTTTTCATTGATAACATTTGTGACAAGTAAAGCGAGCGCTCCGCCTCCTGCTAGCACCAAAGCTATATTTAGCCTAGCAACAGCAATGACTCACTTCCTGCCTCACTACAAAGCCACTTCCTTGGCTTGTTCCCAGATAGTTAGCTGAGCTGGGATCTGATTGGCTCCTTGTGCACATAGAGCTAAATAATTGAGAAAATTGCTGAACAACTGGAATGGTGATTAGTGACGACTTCTATGCACGGTGACTATAGCTAATTTTTACACATTGCACTCATTGGATAGTACTTGCCATCAGTCAATGGGAAATTAATAAAAAAAAATAGAGAAATGTGTCACATTTTGCCAACAGTAACGTCGGTAAGAGTCTTGGATATGGATGCTGCCAGGTCAACTTTGTAATTTCAAAACTACACCAGGAAAGAAAACCAGGAAATTTGTAATTAGCTTTTTAAACAGTCTATTAGATCACAGCGTTTAAACAATAATACTCATATTACATTGCGATCAGAAATGGTGTATATTTTGGTGTATTTGCGATATATGCGTGGTATTTACGAACATGTGTGTACTGCTCCAATCCTGCCGTACACACGAGCAGCTGATGATAAATGCACTGGAAAACCAGCATCATGAATGAAACGCCCCAAAATATTCATGCATCAGAAGGCCTCACCCATGAACGCATGAAACGCGACAAAAAAAAAAAAAGAGAAATTAAAAAAGAGAAATTCTCAAACCAGGAAATGATTAACATTGTTTGCAATATCTTTTGTGCATTAGGAATGGCCAACGGGAGCACTGGTGGTGTCTTCCATTGTAGTCAGAGGTGGGAACAAAGAACCAATTTTGAGCCCGCTGCCATTCCAGTAGGTGTCCAACTTTATTATTCTTGGAGTATGGTATAAATATCTGAAAATGCCATCTATTGTTTCAAAGTGCAACAGGTGGATCATCAGCTCATACCTTTGCTCATGTGCCAGTGGCAGGACAGTCCACTCCTCAAAATAGGACCATACTCTCTCAAAATAACATATTTTGGAGTTCATTTTCCAAGTGTTTTCTCACGTAGTACGTGCAAAAGTGGAGCAGTAGCAGTAATTTGGGCATTTATTTCCAAGGCTCACAGTACACACATGAAAAGCCAAGCAGTGAAATGAAGCTAAAGCAGTAGCCAGATATCTCTGACAAAATTCAACAGGATTTTTCTGTTTGTCCTTAAAGGAAGTAATACATATGTGAAGAGCAATACTTCACATCTTGACTTTGGTGCCCAGGCAGTCTCCACAAATACTTCTGCACATGGAATGCATACAGTGGTGTCTGGGGAAGAGGGGTCAGCGAAATCTTGTTCGACACAAGTCAAACTGTTATTTGGCTGCCCACACTGAGCCCTGCGTCCTGTTTGAACAGTATTACACAAGTGGTTAAAGGGCGAAAGAAGAGGCCCACTGCGTGAGTGGAGAATGGCACATAGCAGTGGTTACATAAGAAAATACCTGGGCACATGCAAATAACAGCGTTTCTCGTGGTTCAGAAGCAGCAGGTTATCTCTTGTCAATACACAACCACCTACATGTGCCTAGACACATACTTGGAAACAACCTTGATGCACCTATCAACATATCAACAAATTTACAAACAACTGACTTCTATAAAATTGAGAGGTGTGGGGCAGAGATTTTGAGGGGGAAAAAATAAAATAAATCATAGTCATTTTTTCCTGACAGCTAGATTTGCAATTCTTTTTGTTGTCCAAATTCAGCTCACGTGAGGCAAGACTGAAATAATCACAATAATCACATACATTTCAGAACATGTTTGAAGAGGGCAATGCTATAGCAGCTGCAGTTACGAGCAGAATTCATCCATAAGACTGCATTTTTAGTTGCAGTGAGGGTACTCGGATGCTCAAACAGTCAATACTAAAAGTAGTAAACTAGAGACTGATTTGAGCAGATATTTATACCTCCACCTGTCTCACACACTTATTGCAGCTGAAAATGCTGGCACAAAAGTTTAATGACCTTTAAGAATTTGGCTTGTTACGACTGTGGTAAATCTTATACCAAGTAACACCTCAATGCTAGTCACTATAAACAAAGTTGTCCAAAACGGTCTGTATAACAAACAATTAAAAGCACTAAAGAGTCTCTGCCATAAATCACTAATGAGTGCATGGTACATGGGTGGAGAGTGAGGGACTTCCCATGTGCCAAGTCACCGCTGTCACTGTGTCACTAAGCCACAGCTGACTTCCAGAGGTCAACCATGGCAGAGGCCGAGCTGCTGAAGGGGAGGGTCTAAAATTAACCCTCAAATGCGTTTACCCCATCTCCCAGCATACCTTCCTCCTCCCCCTCATCCTTCGTACAAAAGTCCCATACTTTTCCTTGGCCTCGATATATGAGCGGCATTCCCATCCACAGAGTCATGGGTACAGTCCTGAAAGAGATGTGCCAGACTCATGTGCCACTAAATCTGGGCCGGGACCTGGGCCAGTTTGTCACCTGAACGACAGAGGGTCTCCAGGGAATCTCCACTGATCAGCACACCGCGGCTGCTCATGCATGATAAGCATAAATTCGAGCCCAGTCATGAGTAGGGCTGAACGATTAATTGCATTTGCAATTTTATCGCGATATTACACAACGAGATTTCGTAATCGCAGGGCACGTGATTTTGTTTACGTCTCAGTCTAGTTAAGGTGCGCAGTAGATTGTGGATGTACAGTGAAAATATTAGCGTTTATCATGCAGCCACCGTGAAGGACTATTGCTTTCTTCTCCATTAGCATTGCATTAGCCGCAGCGCTAATCACGCCATTACCTCGCTGCTACTACACGCTCTGAGGATCACAGAAAACTACCTCACCTCCGGATTCACACATCTCTGCCTCCACAGAGATATACAGTGCCTTGCAGAAGTACTAATACACCTTGAACTTTGGACATTTTGTCATGTTTACAACCCTAAACAAAGATTTTATTTTGAATTTTTTCTGAAAGTTCACACACACAAGTAACAGACAACTGTGAAGTGAAACCAAAATGATACATGATTCTGTTATTTTACAAAAAATAGAAAAGTGAGAAGTGGGGTGTGCACAAGTATTCATACAGCATTTTCGGAGTGCATTAAATTGCCTTTATAACATTCCTAATGACTGCAGAATGTTCACACCTTGCCCTAACCATTAAATAGAGTCTACCTATGCGTAATCTACTCTCAGTATAATTACAGTTGTTCTGTGAGAGCTTCAGAGCTATGGTCGGAGTGTATTGGTCACTAAACAACAAGATATAAACACTAAACTGCTGTATAAAAAGGGTTGGAAACTACGATCCGAGGCAGGACTCCGTGCCATGTCTTATTTTGCTGAGGAAATGTGCCGTTTAGCGCTGAAATGTCACTAAATGGCTGCGAGTCAAAGAGAAAGTAAAACGTGTCTGTGTTTGGCACCACATGTCGCCGTCTCCTTGTGTCAATGTTCTTCTCTTTCTTCATATTGTCCAAAGTTACATCCCAAAACCAAAATATTATAGTATTTGATTGGCCGAAATAATAAATAATCAATAGTTTATTTTGTATTAATTGGGAGTTTGATTTCCTAAAACATTTCCAACTAGTTAAAAGGGGCTCTGTGGAGTTTGGCAGTTTTGTGCTCGCAATTGCCCCCTCAGGCCAAACGCATAACTGCAGCCTCGATGATAAGCTCGTGCATGAGGCGCTCAGGCTTTACGAGCACCAGAAATAACAGCCCGTCCTGGTCGATTTACAGATTTGCAGGCGTGACTTCAACTGAGGTAAGAAACGTTACTGTGTTGTAAGATATTTAGACCAAATCAATTTGAGTGAATATTTTCCAAAATGTGATACTTGAGCAAATGCAGCAAAGTGAATTGAGTGAAGAAGCCAAATTATACAGATAAACGAATAATTGACGTTTGGAGAAAAAAACAAAAACTTGTATACTTTGTATGCATAAACGTAGGCCTAATTGAAATAAAATAATTCCACTGGTAGAAATGCTACTAGGAAAAGCCAACATCGTCTCTTCAATTAACTGGGCCCAAAAAGTTAGCGTAGCTAACTCGTAAACTATATTGTAAACGGCACATGTCCACTTTTTGTAGTCGTTTCACTGCTTATAAATCCGTGAACAGTCATGCTTATTTTGCAGCCAAGAAAAGCTAACATTAGCAGCATTATTTTTGCCATTGTAAATACAACACCATTACACTGTTACTACTCAAATGTTTTGTGGGTACAGCACAATTACTGTTATTACTGTGTCAGTACTAGTCTGCTACTAATACTACACAACTTCTCTGTAGGTATAAAACTATTAGATCAACTATTTTAGTAACTTCCAAATATGATTATGTTATGGCTTGTTTCAGTGAAGTTTTTACAACATGCACGGACAGTCGGACACCGTTGTTTTGAAAGCATCAACAACACTTTTCCCCCACGTATTAAGTAATAATTTCTTACCTTTCAAGCAAAATAAGTCTTTTGAGAGATTCTCTCAACATTTTCCGATGTTTACTCTGGTTCTTTGCCTACGCCGATCAGACTCGACTTTCGCCTTTTTTGTCACACTCGAATAAACTCTTTATTTCTTTTCATTATTTGGGGTCTGGGCTGGAGTTTCGATGGTGCTTGAAGCCGGTCTCCTCTTATTCGCCGCTAAATCCATCCTTTCCGAAGTTACCACTCGCTCGGCAGCGTCAGTATAGAGGAGATACAGCTAACGCTACAGCTGATCGTGAACGCGCATGACGTCATTACGCATTACGCGGTTTGCTTGTTCGCCCCGAACATAGACTATTCAAGTGACTTTACAGGCATGTAGAGGCAATCGTGGTGGAAAAGGCCAGGGCTCATTCTACTCACCAGGGCATTGCTGGAGCATGTATGAGGAAGAAATTTTAAATTTGTATACATTTATTTGTGGTTTAACGTATGTATAGTCCCTTTAAAGCAGGCCTTTGTTCTTACTTTTCCTGCACTTTAGTATGGGTGATGTTACTGACGGGATCAGTGAGTTTTATCTTTTTTTTAAATATCTATATAATGTATCTTTTTCATTTATTTATAGACTGTACTGTTAAGTTCAGACAGTTTTTAAGAAGTACAGTCCACATGTTCACAAATTTTGAATAGGTCAGGCAACAATTTTGTTTTCATTCTTTCGTTCAGCCCTAGTCATGACTATTTGTCGTAGTTAAAGATGTGAACTCTCTCCATAATTGACCTTTCTCAAAAGCCCCGCCCTCCCTTAGTTACTGTTGCTATCCCGTCAAGCTTCTTGACACCAATGAAGTTCAACACATGTCATAGCGGGGAGAAGTGCGTGTTAGTGACTCTTCTTAGAGCAATACCTGTGCGATATCCTCCAGATCAAGACAAAAAAGGGTTACAATGTGCAGAGGAGAAGTATATGCAAAATATCAAAATGCGCACTGACGGAAACGCGACTATTATCAAGGCTAAAGTCTCAAACAAAATTGGACCTCTACCTCGTGGACTATTGCTCACGCACCTGCACTGCCAGGTTTGTTCCCCTAATATGTTAGCCTAGTATTGTAAAAACGTGAGCCGATTAGTTAGTTTGCTAATTACACCTACGGGGCTGGACAAAGGGCACTAGCTAATTGTGCGCCTCTAAGCAGAGCTGAGTGATTTGGCTAAATAATCAAATCTAAATTTTTATTTTTTTTACTTTTAAAGTCTAGCGTTGATTTTTAAGTAGGTCCATGTCTGAAGTTTTTATTTTTGTATGATAGCCTTTTCAGAGTTACAGCTTTACATTAGTTTTGAGCTCTTGAAGTGAACCACCCCCATGTCGAAAAAGTCGCTTTTGACACAGGTCCATATTTTGGTTTAGGCCATTTCCAGCCCATTAGATAATGATTTACACCATTGTATTTGGTATCATTGTAAAGAAGATATTTTCATGTTTCATTTGAGCCCAAATGTACTACTTTGTGACAATTACCATGGTAACCATAGCTCCGCAAACTCAAACCTGAGGACATTTTTTCACCAGTTTTACTACGTTTAACGCCGTTTCTTCCAGGAACATCACAGACACAAATGTCTGATACTGGGTAACTCTCTAAACACTGAGGATTCAGGAAATGTAAAACATGTCAGTACTATATCAACTTAGGACCTCACAGTGAACCACAAAGTAAAAGAATGTTCACCTCATAGAAGCATCTCCCATAGAAATAAGCCTATATCTGTCATTCCAAGGTTGGAACAGCTGGTGGGACTTTCTGTCCGGGACAGGCCCAATGAAACTTGAAATTACATTTACGGAAAAGAACAGTTCTGTATTTTCACAAAAATGTGTTCATGTATTTTATATATTATAGCTATTTATCATTTCGCCAATATATATGCCAAACACACAATGTCATTCTGTTTCTTTCACTACTACAATATACGTAGCCCTCTAAATCTGTCTAAAATTTCTCAATAATCCAAAATAATTATTAAAATTAAATAACAGTTTTGCTTTGTAGACACCACATGGTTATGCCTAAAATACCTTATGTATTTGTTGTACACTACACACTAACTTAGTTGTATTTGCTGTAGAAAACTGTGCACTGTTCTGAAGGTGGATTTACCATAAACCACACGTTTGCTACGAATAACACCCTTTTTTCTACTGATTAATAAATTATTAAAGTAATACTTTTTTAAGGTCCTTTCCATGAAGTTGTTTTATTTCATTACCAATAAGTCAAATATAGTAGTAATAAAGATGGTGAGGTGTGAGGAGTTACTATAACCAGGACATGAAGACTGAATCACAGAGGCAGTCGTCTAAGCAACACAGTTTTTACGGCCCAGGTTACGCCTTTCTCTTCTATATTTATCTTTCGACCGAGGGGGCTTAGACTGCCTAACATAAAGCTGTACTACTGGGCAGCTCAATTATGTGCCGCTACTTCGTATTTTTCATGTAAGGATATTCCTTCTGGGATACAAATTGAGAACAACACAATAGAATTGCCATTAAAATCCTATATTTACTCAGCTGAAAACAGCTGCTAAACACAAAAAATCTAATTGTCAGAAATACTGTTTCGATATGGCACCAGGCACATGTTGCTTTGAAGGAGGAGTCTAAGCTTTCAACTCTGTCACCCATTTGGGCAATGTTACATTTAAACCTGCACGCACGGATATGGGCTTTAAAATGTGGATGAATAAAGGTGTGTGTAAAATAGGGGATTTGTACAATGATGGAGTTCTAATGTCTTTTGAACAGTTGACAAACA
Organism: Neogobius melanostomus; assembly: GCA_007210695.1. Lineage (NCBI taxonomy): Eukaryota > Metazoa > Chordata > Actinopteri > Gobiiformes > Gobiidae > Neogobius > Neogobius melanostomus. Next base: position 537,325 of record VHKM01000048.1, read on the forward strand.
AATACGACTTGCCTAAGAAACATTTTTTTAAGTATCTTCAGGTCAGAAGTTTTGTTACTAATTTATTGAAGTCAACTGTGCAGCCCCCACTGTCCACTATAGAGAATGTGGCTGTTAACCATCATCATAGTAGGGGCTTACTTTCCAAATGTTATAATATTTTAATTGCAGCCTCAAAAGAAAGTAGTCTTTCATATTTATAAGCCTGGAGATCCGATATGGAAACAGACAATTCAGTTGAGGAGTGGAATAACTCTTGTATACTTGCACAAAAACAAACTATCAACACAAGATTCCGATTAGTACAGTACAAGTGGTTGTTTAGAACCTAGATCACACCAGTGAAACGCCATCATTTCAACCCTAATATACCAGATGATTGTGTCAAATGTGGTAAAGAAAAGGGGACACTTTATCATTATATGTGGCAGTGTGAGGAACTTCAAATCTTTTGGAAGCAAATTTGTGCACTCATTTCTGATTTAATTGAATGTAAAATGCCCTTAGATGGTAAACTCTGTATATTGCACATTTTCCAAATAGCTTCAAATGCAATACAAAGTACAAGAAACTTGTCAATTTTTGCCAGGTGCAGGCAAAATATGTTATTGCTTTGAAATGGAAGGACACAGAAAAACCTGGAATGAAACAGTGGATTAAACTAATGTCCAGTAACTTGGCGCTGGAGAAACTGACATATATTGCCAAAGGAATTAATGGCTGAGTATTTGTGCTGAGTACAGAGCAAATGACTCAAAGGAAATGATTGTATGAGTTTTGTATACTTGACACGTTATATTTGTATGTGACTTGGTATTTTGAGTATGTAGTAACCTGGCGTGGGTTGAAGTTGCTCTGATTCTTATTTCATTGTTTACTGGGAGTGGTGTTGTTATAAGCCTACTTGGCTTCTACCTCTCCCATGCACATGCTATTATCATTTATTTGTTTGTTTTGTATATTCATACATCCGAATGGATGCTATTTATGTTCTCCCCCCCCCTATAAATGGCTACTCTAAAGTGCTAAATAAAAAATAAAAAAAAAAAAAAAGAAAAAAAAAAAGAAGGAAAACTGGAGGACTTTAAAGACATTTGGTTGCCCTTTCTACGCCTTGTAAAAGACTGATTTGTAGAAAATAATGTTGTTGTAATTGAGTGAAGGGTGGGTTTTAGGGTGGGGGGGAGGGACTTTATTTTATTTTATTGTATTTGTGTATGTGTGTGTGTTATATGTTTTGTCCTTAAATTGAAAATTGCAATAAACATATTTGTGAAAAAAAAGAAGAGTCCTGGCCTGAGAGGAGATCCTATTGTACATGTTTTAGTGATATGGAAAACAGTGCGGGAGAAAACTAACATAGACATGGGCGAGAATGACCCAGCCCAGATATTGAACCCAATTGAACCCCTCTTACAGCGAAGGGATATTACTAACCCCCTTTTGCCTTTGTCCCCAGGGACATAAGACTGCACAACTCTCTAGAGGAATAAGATAATGGTGTCTACAATGTTATATTGCTAGAAACTTTATTTATTTACCAACTGCCAATGTGAAATTATGTGGTTTCAGTAGTGAATGAGTGAAAGTGAATGAGACTGTCAGTGTAGTGTGGCTACATAATATAGATATTTTTTTACAATTTAGGATACAGTTATATGATACAGAATAATTGTAATTTTATAAATGTAATTTTAAGTTTCATTGGGCCTGTCCCGGACAGAAAGTCCCACCAGCTGTTCCAACCTTGGAATGACAGATATAGGCTTATTTCTATGGGAGATGCTTCTATGAGGTGAACATTCTTTTACTTTGTGGCTCACTGTGAGGCCCCAAGTTGATACAGTACTGACATGTTTTACATTTCCTGAATCCTCAGTCTAGAGAGTTACCCAGTATCAGACATTTGTGTCTGTGATGTTCCTGGAAGAAACAGCGTTAAACATAGTAAAACTGTTTTTGCGAAAATGGTGAAAAAATGTCCTCAGGTTTGAGTTTGAGGAGCTATGGTTACCACGGTAATAGTCACAGAGTAGTACATTTGGGCTCAAATGAAACATGACATAATCTAATGGGCTGGAAATGGCCTAAACCAAAATATGGGCCAGTGTCAAAAGTAACTTTTTCGACATGGGGATGGTACACTTCAAGAGCTGAAAACTATGATAAAGCTGTAACTCTGAAAGGTCTATCATACAAAAATAAAACCCTCAGACATGGACCTACTTAAAAATCAACGATAGCCTTTGCCACCTTTGATTTTGGGGTTTGGCCCATGGACTAACTGTAAAGTAACTCATGTGCAATCATCTCTATGCAAAACTACATGCAATCTCTGTATCAGCGTCATTTTATCGACCAACTGCACTAGGACTGTAAACTTTGCACTACTGACATTTTATAGTCAGCTTTAATTTTTTATTGTTTATACTTTTTTAACCCATTAAAGCTTTTTTATTAACTGCATACAAATTACCTCTGTTTACTATTTAATTTGCACATCTCCTGTCTGTTTTGCACACCTTGAGTGTTTCTTGAGAGCTGATGTAACAAGTGAATTTCTCCATTGTGAGATCAATACAGGCTCATCTTATCTCAAAACATGAGTGCAGTCTGTGATTGACAGCCATCTCCATGGAGACCCACACGTGAGGGGAAAAAGGGGTGGAGTTAAGCATGCTGCCGTTTCAGCTCAGAGTGGGAGGAGAGCTGCCGAGGAGGATGATCATGAGACAGTGAAAAACAAACAAACTCAACACGTGGCCTTTGTAAATCAGCAGAGATCGTCAGAAGTCGCTTCTCCACTGGTGATTTTAGTGAAAACAGTTGTGACGTAGCATTCTGAAAAGCAGCTAAATTGCCCCAAATCAGATGTCTAAATGGAAAATGCTGTGTGACTAAAAATGAAAAGAAAACAACTCTGCTGCTTATCCACTTTTGCATATTGTTAAATGACCCCAAAGTGCTTTACAGATAACTTACTAACATTAGTCACACACTCGCGCACACATAATACATAAAAAATAATCATAAATTTAAAAAATTGGCAAGTTTATTTTTAAACCTAATACCGTATAATAAAACCATTCTGCCCCAATCTATGTCATTGTTCAGGCTACTGTTGTCGCCTCTTCTCTTTGATATTGCATGGTACAGTCTTGAGTTTTTCTTATTTAAATAAGGAAACAATGCAGGATGAACAGACTGAGCCTACTGACCTTGTCTCCACTGGAGTAGAAGAAGTAGCGAAGGCGGACGATGTTGCAGTGGTCCAATTTCCTCATGATCTGCAGCTCGCGATTCTGAACAAAACAAAAACAACTTAGTATAGATTCTTATAGGGAAGGATTCAGCAATAGAAAGGACACACTGGACAGACACGCCATTGTCACCCGTGCGAGACAAGCATAGTTGTTCAATAAAATAGAAAATGGACATCTGTTCTTTAATACAATTAAACAGATGTCAGCACTGAAAACACATATTTCTAGTGCAGCTGAAACCAGAGCCTGTCGATCAGAAGCTCAAAAGGTTGCTTTTTTTGTGTGTGCAAATGTACTAAATGTTTAAAAATCAAGATTCAGATTTACAGTATAGTGACAGAGTGAGAGATGCTGCCTCTACCTCACTCTGGATGTACAGCAGAACACCACCTACACAAGTCACAGATTTGAATACAATCTGAAAATAGATAGGAGCTACTATACTTATTTGTAGACTTCTCCCTGTCCCTATATTTGCCCTGCATTTAGCCCATCCTTCAGGGCAACCCGTCAGGGCAGTGAACCAGTGCAGTGCCCAGGACCCATCTCCAGATCTTCAATCACTACAGTAGTAGCTGGAATATTAGCTAACCGTGTGTGCTTAAAGGTCCTATATCATGCAAAATCGACTTTTTAGAGCTTTTAACCATGTTGTTATGCTATTTCCTTATCAAAAACACCCTAGAGTGTTTTTTGGCTTCATTCACGCAGTTCTAAGTAATCCTCCTGAATCCTGCTCTCTGAGCAGCTGCTCCGCCCTCTCCTGGAAAACGACTGAGTTGTGACACTCTGACGTATTTTACGTCATAGTGTCAAACAGGAAGGGCCAGACCTCTGTAATGTAATGCCTTACGGCCTGATTTTAAGGCGAGACACTGCAGGTGAATAGGGGAAAAAAATAAATGTAGAGATATCAATTTGAAACTTTTGCTGAACATCACTGATATAAATATGAGAAAAAAATGTATTGCATTTTTTCTGTCATTTTATGTTTTCATATAAAAATAAGACATTTTGTACATGAAAATGGCCAAAATTGCCTATATTTTGAGCAACGAAATAAAAACAATGGATTGAGCCAGATTAAAATTTATGGTTTCATTTTATTGACATATTAGTCACTAAGATTTTTTCAGAGGGGATTTTGGATATATTGTTTAGTTTTTCAATTAACTAATCATAAGTGAAAAAATCAGTAAAAACTCAAATTCCGCCTGTTTTTTTGGGTTCAAAGCTGAATAAATCAGGCTAGGAATTGCTAGGAATCCCTCTGAAAAAACCTTCAAAATATTGTTAAGTCCAAGACTGTAAAGTTTGGAGTCTGTAGGAGCGACTATAAGGGCTCACCCGCTGCCCGAGTGGGGCCTTCTCTCATTCAGAGAAAACGAGCTCTGAAGTTTTGTAACGAGTGCGCATGCGCGGAACTTTCTTTTGGCTCTTCCGCACCAGGCGTCTCCCAGAAGGAAAAATACCATATTTGGGCGATAGCGTCATCAGGATCCCTTCGCAGCACATGTGGATGTAAAGTCTGTCAATATTTGTGAATGAATACCCGCATGAGAGCGGTCTTTCGACGCGCCGCAGCTGCTACTTCCGGGTTACCGCCGCCTCGCAAGCGGACAAATCATCAAAAAATAAGCATCATGCGGGGTGAGTTTTGTCATTTTTATACTCTGACATGAAAACTAAGATGTAAAGGGAGGAAAATAGATAAAAATCTCCACTTCGACCACTGCGTGAAAAATCAATACTTTCACCTGCCGTGTCTCGCCTTAATTTATAAAACAGCTTTTTCATTATTTCTGTTGTAAAAGAAAAAAGAAAAAAAGGAAGTCCCCGACGCATCTGTGCTGTCCCGGGAGAGTAAACAAACGCACCCCCGGAGGATCCGAATAGAAGTCATGTTTGTGTAGACGGAGCTCTTTCTAACTTACTCTGGACACCGCCTGTTCTTTTTTCTTACCCAGCGATAATGTCACAGATGCGCGTTTGGCTACGAGTGGACTAGTCAACCTTCCTAAAGAAGAGTGCACTCGCCAGAAGTTGGAATTTCTTTCCGGGATTCAGCTAGCTACTATATCAACCAACCTGATGGATGCTTGGTGAACCTTGGCCAGAATCAAAGTGGATTAACTTTTATAACCAACGCGATCCCATAACGTAAACACCCAATGATGGGGATCCAGGCTGAGCGATGAGTCAATCAAATCACGTGTTAGCGTGTGTGTGTTAGCCATTTATGAAACTGTGTTGCACATGTCAACTCCTTATAACTGCAGTATGTGAAGTAACTTCACTTTTTGCAGCGATATTTATATTTATAATAAATATGGCAAATGTGGAATGAGCGAAGAGAGGGATGGAGTTAACTGAATCGAAGCGTCTTGTCTTCCGGGTAGGGAAAATACCCCCCAAAAATACTTATATTTCTCTCAAAAATGAGTACTCCATAGCGATAGAGGTACAATATATCATATAAATGCCTATACTTTACTTTGGAACAGCTAAAATAGCATGATATAGCTCCTTTAAGGTGGATGTGGGCCAGTATCACTGATGAGATTTGTCAGCATATGAAAAAGTTTATTTTAAAGGGTACATTTCTAGAAAAAATGCACTTCAGTCCTACTTCACTACAACAGGGGAAGGGCTACTGTAGTTTATTTGATATAATAATATTCAATAGATTTGTTCAGGGTTTTGGCCAGATTATCAACGGATATGTTTTTAAAATCTTGTAACATGTGCACTATCCAATGTCAAAGAATCATCAATGCGGTTTGATTACCTCTCAAGATTCCTGAAACTTTATGATCTTCTTGTCAATTGTCTCAATAGAGATCACCCCGTGATCACTAATTCATAATATGCACAGAGGCTGTTGTCATTCACAGGGCATTAAAGACAGCGGAGATAGGACCTAGAGGCTGCAGGTGATCCCTCATAAAATCAGCTCCACTGCGACGCCTCTGCACATGACCACCTCGTTTGACTCTCGTGTGAAAATAAACTGCTAGCACATGTCGGACTTGAACATCCTCTTCACAAGTGAGCGCAAAAATAGCAAGACAAGGCGCCAAGAAAATAGGAAAACAAGTGAAAAAAGTGCAGGTGTCATGGGGTAAGCGAGGTAAGGAGTGTAGCCGTCATGTGAGAAGACTTAGCTTTAGCTGAGCATAAGAAGCTGAACTAAGAGGGCTTAGAAAGAACATTCTAAACATTTAAAAACTAAGAATAAAAAGACTGTGTGATGTTCAGCTGACCACCTGCTGGTAGCTAACCACATGCTAAGTCTGCCTTAACAAAATGACTTCATGATTGCCATGCAAGCCCAGGCCCTGGAAGAGTGCAACCGCAAACTGTTTGACTTGTAGTGACAGATGGCCTGGCTAATTGATGACCCCCCACAACCACCAGCATCACCTCCCACATTTAGTGACAGCATTTATCTTTCTCATTCGAGAGAGGAAAGACAAGCACCTGCCGTAAAACGAGGCTGGAAAGGTTAAAAACCATGGCAAAGAGGTATTTTGTACAACCGGCTAAACTTGAAAAGCACAAGTGGATAGAATTGACATTTTTGACCCTGTAGCTTTTTTGTACCCCCTCGCATTATAAGATATTGGATGTAAGATACAACATTTTTTTTATATTAACCATAAGAATACCAAACTTAGAAAAAAATTATATAGTAGAAAATTTTTGCGATTACACACACGATTTATAAAACTGATAATATGTTACCTAAATAACTACAACCTTTGCAATTTGCTAATTGCGCCGACTATTAACTAATCTAGAAGACCTAATAAACTGCTAGATCTATATTTCTTCTACACAAAGTTTACACTGTGCCTGAAGCTGGCCTGGCACAGTGTAAAGTCTGGGTTAACAGCTGTGCAGAACGTCTAGCCATCTCGAATCCTTTCTGTGTGAGAAGAGCAAGCAGCAGGAGCTGTACAAAGCAAGGCACGACAGACAATGTGGCCCCAGTGACGAAGCAGACACCATCGGTCAAATCTATTCAAAGCACAAGGGGAGGGTTCCCTGGGGCACAGCCAGGCAGGAAATATGACATTAGCACTGCTATGGCTGATCAAAGCTCATGTTTAACACCGCTTAAAATGGACTGAAGAGAAGATACTATACTTTTAGACACACTTTTCAGACTGCAGAGGAGGCATAGGATCCAAGTAAAACATTTCCTTTGCGTACGCTTTTTTCCTTCAGCTGCTCTGATCTCACTGTTCTTATGAAAGACTGCTCCAGTCATCGTTTCTCAGCTAGTCACATCATCAACAGCAGACTATGTCAACAGCTAAATGTACAACAAATCACAAGAGTGTGAGTACTTGTGTTTTTTTATACATTTGCTGACTTCACAAACAAAACAGAAGCCACAGAAATTATTACTTTCTCAAAGAAACAACTGGCATATTAACAGGGTATCTGCAGGAACCCCAAAGTCAAATTTAATACATTTTTAAGACTTTTTAAGACCTCCTTTAAAATCTTTAAGACCTCACGACATCTTCGAGCGTCTTTGGGGGTCAGCAGATACTGAGGAGCAACATGCAGGAAATTATGTCCCTCCCGTGGAACGTGCCCACCCCATAGACACCCCTCGCAAAACTTCACGTGCGAGTCTATACGCACCACACTCACATTGCCCGACAAGTTACTAGTCAAAATAAACAGGAGAGTCCCGTCTTTCCAATGGTACAAATTATTTTCACCCGCAACAACCACATTGTTTGCACTAAAGGCTTTTTTACAAAAACAGCAAATATCAAAATCGCCTTTTCTTACCTTTCATGACTCTCCGCAGCTAAAACCTCCAGTAATTATTGTCCAGATTGGTCTGAAAAACTCCATGAGTACATCGAAAATAATCCCAAAAAATATTTAGGTCCACAACACGTGCTAGATTGTTACACAACCACAAATGCAGCAGTAGTGTCTTCTAAGCTTGGTCCGACTCCGGCTGTTTTATCCACTTCTTCGGGCGAAATCGGCCTGAAACTATAATACTGAATGCTAAAAAGCTACAAAACAAGCGTTCGCTTTAGATTGACACTTAGTTTGGCCAATCAGGATGCCTGGTCAGGGCGGCACGGTAGTACAGTGGTTAGCGCTCGTGCTTCACAGCTAGAAGGTCCAGGTTCGATTCCACCAAGGCCAGGCCTTTCTGTGTGGATTTGCATGTTTCCCGTGTCTGCGTAGTTTCCTCCGGTACTCCGGTCCCCTACCACTAAAACATGTACAATAGCCAGGATGAATGAGAGTGTGTTGAGAGTGCGCATGGGGACGACGGATGGAAATTAGCCCAAGGCTACAATCCGGTGTGGCTTGTTCATTAACTTGCACTGTCCCTACAAATAAACCAATAAACATAGCGGACTCACACACCAAGCAGCCAATGAGTTCCGTCTTTTTACACATGACCTGTGAACTCTTATGTTGCGTGTATGTATTTTTCAACCAATTAGATTTACGGCCTCTCTGTTGCTATACACTTTCAGCCAATGAGGAAAGGGTCACACTGGTGTATGGGAAGTAACTGTGTACTGAAGATAGGACCAACACATTCGCTTCAAGAACTTGGTACGTAAAGGCGTAAAGCGTGCGTAAAGTTGTTTTAGAAGGCTGAAATATGTCAAAACGGACACAAAAGAGAAAACACACACTTAGCGAGGCTGCCTATGCCTGCTCAAGTCACGGGCCTGATGTTTGACAAGAGGAGATGTCGGAGGCAGAAAGCTACGGCTCCGAGGTGGACTCCGTAGCCGAGGATATGTTTTTGGAAGGGAAAGACGCCGTTTTGATATGCAAGTATAATTTCACTATTCTTTGGACATATGTTAGAAATATTAGCATGGTATTAGCGTGATGTCAAAAGTACTTAGCCTTTGTAGTTGTAAGTAAAGCATGACATTTCACGTCGAAGAAGATTATGCAGAGTAAATGATTATATTTTGTGAAATATCTTTGTATATATATATTATATGAATGTAATGTATTGTAAGTCTATTGCAAGCTGAATTTTTTTTTTGAATGAGTGCCTTGCCATGTCTTTGTGTACATTTTCACACCTGTGGGGGAGGGTGTCATTGCATACTGTATTCTCCTACAAAGGCACATTCAGGAGTACTGCAGTACAGCAAGTACTTGCTCAGTCACAGTATAGTATAATAATCTTTTCTGTGTGTTTGTTTGAACATTTTAGACATTGTTCAGCGCCTGAACCAGAACCAGGACCTACTCCATTGAAAGTTCCTCGTGTGGAGACAACACAGAGAGGCAAAGGACGGGCCAGGGGAAGAGGCAGAGGTCGTAGTGTCAGCCCTCCACAAGATAAGGAAATTTTACAATTTTGTGGACATCGTCAACAGCTTTACACTCACAAGACCAGTGTAAAAAGCAAGGGAAAAAACATTGAAACAGAAAAAATTCAGAGAACTGTTATAATGAATGGCACATTGAGAAAAAGTTGTGACTGCCATGGTGCAAAACATGTATATAATTTGAGTGTTCAGAGTTATATATAAAATAAAATAAAAATATAGTTTTATACTTGCCCATAACACCTGTTTTGACTCATTTTTAGAAGATAAAATCATATTTTGTTTAGTTTTTATGATAAAATCAAAATTTCTATAACTAATAGAGTGAATTTGTCCAGATATGGATTCCTCTGTCAGCTTTCAGTAGAGCCCTCATTGATGTCTGTAGGTTCAAGCATTCAAAAGATATTGAAAAAATCCCATTCGTTTTCCAATGGTGTCCAATTTGGATAGATTTGGATAAGGCAGAGGTCCCCCTATAAAACGCATGGACATATCCATGTAAAACTGGATCTACAAAGTTAATTTTTTACCGATATTGTTGATCTGTTTGAAATATATGTTCAAGTGGTAGTATTTTTATAGACTCAGAGTGTGATTGGGTTCCCACCTATCTTTTGCAGCTTTGTGGACCTTTATTTTCATAAAAAAATTTAGGCGAGGATAAAGAAAATGATTATTTTATTCATTATTATAGTTGATAACTTGCCAATAGTTGCACTTAGAGTCATACTGATTGTTGTGGCTACAACTAGAGCTACAACTCATACCTTTGCTCACATGCAAAAGAATTATGTAAATTCCATAAGGGACATTAACAGCTATGGTTTTAATTTGGAGACATCATTTTACAGGCCATACTGAAGCCCCCTTCAGTATGGGGTAAGCAGTCTACGTCACGCCGCACACGGCAAAAGCGCATATAGGAGGGGGAAAGTAACTAACTGGAACATTTACATAATTACACAATCAATTGTATGGATAAAAGTAAAAAGTTAATGCAAAAACAAAAATGAATACTTCGGAAAATCACTTTAAGACTTTTAAATACTTATTAAGGGTCTTAATTTGGCCATTTTTGTGATATCAACTCTTAGTACTTCTTTTTAAGACCCCGCGGACACTGATTAATTCAAATTCTTTCCTTGTACTTTGAAATAATAACAAAAAATCAATAAAACAACATTTTGACATTTTTACCTTAAACCTCTTGTCTTGTAAGACTTTCTTGATGGCCACCAGCTCTCCGGAGTCGCACAACTTGGCCTGGTAGACCACCCCAAAGGAGCCATTGCCGATGACTTTGGTGTCTGTGTAGCTCACTTCCTGTGGCCGATCGGGACCTTGGCCTGGGGTCGCCACCACTGTTGTTACTTTACTGCCATCTTTGTCCCCTAGGAAAAAAAATATTACAACATTAAGAAAAACAAATTTGGCCCCATCTTGCAATTTATATAGAAATAATACAAGCTTCAATTGACAACAAGTGCCAAGAATTGGCTACAACAAGTCTTAAGCACCATATTCAGAACAATAGTAAAAACCAAGATGATTATTAGAGAAGTCACACATCCCTGTCCTCCACATGTTAAACCTTCTTATAGCTTTAGATTATAAAGGCAGGTTCATGCTCTAAAGACTCTAGTACAGATTGCATTACCCTTGTGTCTTCATAGTGCGAGTGAGGCCAAAGTTCACATTAGCAGGCAGTTAAAAGGACAAGTAAGCAAAAGTCAGTCGCGTGTGCCCAACATGTGCCGGCTCCACAGTGTACCAAAATTAACTCCAAAATGTCCAGCTAAGAGGGACCTCATCTGCACACCAACCCCCAACAGCCAAAGGGGGGAATATTACTGCCAGCTTTCACCTGTCCCCGGAATGGCAGACATACCAAGGGGGGGGGGGTTAAAGTTGGGGCAGTCTGGGGACATTTCCATTTGAAAGTAAAATCGATCTGATCCATGGAAGTGGACCCAGGCAATAAACAGGACGTAGTTTCCCCACACTGTAGCTTTACCGCAGTCTCATAATGCCAAAAGACGAGCCGATTACTCCCATAGCGCCACAATTCTCAAGCTGGGGTCCAGGAATCCTTGAGGGTCCATGTGGAGGGGTCACATGCATATCAGCCTGTTTATGTGTGCGCTCTGGTTTCGCTTACAACTAAAACTGTAGATCAGTTTGGCCCATAGTGACACACGTTGTACAAAATAGCCCAAATATCAGGCTCGATGAGAAGGTCTGCTTCTAGTCATTTCTTTTCCAGTGCATGTGCCTTCTCTGTATGGCAAAAGCCTAAATAAAATTGACAAATGACTAACACACATTCATGTGTTTTTACATTATATCAAACAATTGAACCCTTGCTCTCCAGGACTGAAGTCTAGAAAGCGAGACTGCAGCGGGATCCAGCAATGACAGAAATAGACCGAGAGTGTGCGTAAAGAGAGAGCAACTCTGCCTACATATTCCAGCAGGGCCATTTCTACAACGCCTCTGCGCTTCCTCAAACCGTGAGAAAAGTCTGTGCACATGCAGACACCACAACCACTACTACTCCGATCCCACACATACTAATAAGGTTCTGCCACATATGGCAATGTTGTGGGTTCAAGGCCCAGCTCCAGCAATTTGTTGAATGTCTCTCCCCAGTCTTCACCACCATCATCCCGAGTTGTCCTATAGAATAAAAAGTACGAGCAAAACGTCCTTAAAAAAAGAATGACCCAGTAATTAGCGAGCAATCTCTTAAAGGAATAGGTCATTTTTGCATACTGAGATATGTTTTACCTCAGCTTAGACGAGTTGATGCGTACCGGTCTGGTCTTTACGCATGCGCTCAGTCACACACACAAAAACAAAGATGTTGTTAGCATTAGCCTCGCGCCGTAAAGTGAAGCTGCACGGACATCGAAGTACTCCTAAGATGTTATTACGCCTTACAATATAGTACCCCTTTTTATCCGCTTAGAAAATCGGCATGTTTAATTTTGTGCACCTATACTTGGATCGTGTAACTACTCACATAACTGTATTTAAATAGGGAAAACGTGGAAGAACTTGGTCGCTTCTAACTTCACCCACGTTCAGGTCCATAGAGGAGAGGAGGAGGCTTATGATAACATCTTTGGTCTTTTTGCTTGACTGAGTGCGCACACAGACAGGTACGCATCAACTCGTCTAGGCTAAAAGGTCAGCACACACTACACGACTTTTATGCCCGATTCTGATACAATTCTCAGTCGCGCAGAGTCGTGTTTAGTCGAAGGCAGTCGCAGAGAGTCGTGTCGCGTAGTGTGGGGGGGGGTTCACGACTGGACTCGCGTTCGAATCGTGTTGTGTGGGCAGCAGTCAGACGCAACTGGACTACAGTCGCAGGAAAACAGGTTTGATTTTTAAGCCCGATTTTGGACGCACAGGAGAAACGTGGGTGATTTTACGGTCCCTAAAGTGAACACACAGAAAGCAGCGTCCAATGACAGAGTGAAATAAAGACAGAAAAACACCGCTACGCCTCCTTTTTCATTTCTCTGTCAAAACAGCGACACAAACAACTCATTTCATGGCCACAGCCCCGCACGAAACAGCACAACTTTATATCACCAAACGTTCACAAGAATCACCTTTTCAAGCTACATTTCAACCGCGAAGAGTGCCAGAGTTTAGCAGCACTTACTGAGTTTGGAGACGGACTGTTCAGCTTCACCTCGCCGCTAGCGGCTCGCCTCTCTCCGCTTTCTCCGCCGTCTCCTCCATCTCGGGGCTGAGGCCAGTCTCCTTTTCTTATTAAATCAACTGAAATACGTCCCGCTTCTTTGTGTCGCCGACTTTTATCTCCATTTGACAGAACTATAGCCAAGTTGAAGGCTTCGTAGCAGTAGTAGCCTTGCACTGCGATGTTGTGACACTGTTGACCAATCGGGACACGCACATGTTTTCCCACGCTTACAAACATCGGCCTATCTTTGCGGATTTGGGGTCAGTTTTTGAAACCGGAGGAGAAATGAAGCGGTAGAGAGGACAGACGCGCTGTGTTATCAAACATCAGCTGTTTGACAGAATCGTGTAGTGTCTTTGCTCTTACGATTCTCAGTCGTTATGTGTGAACCCCCAGACGTTCTAAAAATCGCACTAAATCCAGTCGTGTAGTGTATATAAAATCATTTAAGACTAGAAAAAAAAAAAAAAAAAAAAAAAAAAAAAAAAAAAATCGTGTAGTATAGGGGCGACAATGGCGCAGATGGTAGAGCGGGTCGTCTCGTGATCGGAAGGTCGGGGATTCGAATCCCGCCTCCTGAAGGTGCACATTGTCGTTGTGTCCTTGGGCAAGACACTTCACCCACATTGCCTCCAGTGTCTGCGTACACTGGTAGCCCCCTAGGAGAGACCAACAGGCCCGGTTTGAACCGTGAGGCCGTCCTTCCGTGGACCCACCACCTGCAGAAGGAGCCATGGGGCTGGTGCTATGTGATTTGGGCAGCTCCAACGGCTGCCCCCACGACCCGGCAACGGACAAGTGGAAGAAGATGAATGAATGAATGAATGAATGAAAATCGTGTAGTGTGTGTTGACCTTAAGGTAAGAACATACCTCAGCAAAAACCGTGGCCTATTCCTTTAAGGGAGACAGAAGCACTTTGCTGCACAGTATCACATCTTTTATAATCCCCCAGCTCCATTTGGTTATCTAGTGAAACTCTGTATGGCTGAGTCAAAACAAATTTTAGCCTCCGGCATCAACGGTCTATTGAGGTCACCAGGCTAGTTCACTGAATATGGCCAGAGCACGATTGAAACAATTGGTACAACCGGTGTCAATTATAAACGCAATGCCAGTACAAGACAATGATGCTGCTCACCAAGTGATGTGTGTCAGGGCCCCAGGTTTGTGTAGAGAGGTCAAACATACCACCGTGTTTATTTGAATCTAAAGGGTTATAAATTATTAAGCATGTGGTAGAATACCGAGTGCTGGCATCAATGGGAGCTAGGTTTTGTATAAAAAAATCAGTCTGAAAAACTAAAAAGGAAATAATACAGCTCTTTTGCATTTTTAATTCGCTCTCCATATTCTTTGGTGGCATTAGTGGTATGTAGCCACAGCGGCCCTGGGAACGGAAGCGAGGCCGTCCATCTGCGTGATTCACCCACCAACAACCAATCAGTATCCACTCACTCAATCTCAAAGCCACTCACCCAATCTGGTAACCAAGCCCAAATGTGTTAAGCTTTCACGATCAAATGAGATCGAGCATCTCCAGATGGTACCATAGCTGACCACACCAACACTGCACCAAGGTAAGAAATGAAAACAATGTTTCAAAGTCACACATTTACTGAGGACCAACACACTTATCCTTTGTTGATCCTTGGGGGTCAATATAAAAGGTATAAACTAGAAAATATAATGTCGAGATATTTTATGGGGGATTCTGCTGTGAGCATCAGTACAGTCCACAACGACCATGGCACAGAAGCCAAAGCAGTCTTCTTAGTTTACAAATTTTAAACATCGAGCCCACTCGACATACACAATATTATTCTGCATAGTACCTCACATAATATGTGAGGTACTATGCAGAATATTGTATTTTGTATTATTGTATTTCTACATGGATAAGCAGAACTCACCAGAAGTGCAAAGTTCTGTTCTACAGCTAACTCTCTACATCACTAGAACATCAGTTAGGGATGGATGATAAGCATTTTCAAGAATCAGAAAGCCACAATACCAATAATCTTTATAATTATAAATTAGATTAACTTGCCCCTCCCGAATGATCCTGGGGCTCTGTTGTCGGGGGCTTCGTGCCCCTGGTAGGGTCTCCCATGGCAAACAGGTCCTAGGTGACGGGTCAGACAAAGAGCAGTTCAGAAGCCCCTTATGAGAGACCAAACAGGCCCCCGGTTATGAGGCCGTCCTTCTGTGGACCCACCACCTGCAGGGAGGAGCCATAGGGGCTGGTGCAATGTGATTTGGGCAGCTCCAACAGCTGCCCCCACGACCCGGCAACGGAAAAGTGGAAGAAAATGGATGGAGATTAACTTGTGGTTAATTTATTCCATTTGGATACAGATCAGTGGTTTCATGTGCAGTCATATGTGTCAATTAAAAGATCTGTAACTGACACCACAGCATCAATAGATCAATTTTTAGTCAGTAAGTCAAGTATCATTATTTATTTACTTATTCATGAAAAGCACGAGTAGTCTATAAAGTAATTATGTTAAAAAGGCTTCATTAAAAAGAATGTGGAGGTGATTAAGTGCAATATATTGATTATCACAGTATCGGCCTATTGTGTGCATGGTGTCAAATTGTGAGAAGTTCCCACCCCTATTTGACGCAGAAGCAGACTTTGGGACAGTTTGCTTTTGACCAGAATCCACTTTGGAGACTTAGTTTTTAAGGTACTTCATAACGCACAGCAGCTGTCAATGAATCCCCAAACAAACCACCCAGACATTGATCATCTTCATCGTTTTGCCTGGAAGTACCACCTGCTTTCAAATCCTGAGTGACTCTGATGGCCCTCTGGTCTACTTCTTGTGTTTGGATTGCATTGATATCAAAGACTATAATTACATCGTTTTGTTCCTGCCATAATCACTTGCAAAATGTGAGCGTATGGAAGAGGTAGCAAAGAAGGAAAGAGGGGAAGCTGTGGCTTTGAAATGCTAAACAAGACGCTCATTGTTATTGGCCAATGAGCGCCAATCCACAAAAACTACATCTGACTGGTCATGTATAATGTGTCCTGCTCAAAAGAGGTAAGGACATCTAGGTTCACCACAAGTTGATAACATGATCAAAAAACAAACTAAAGGCAACTTCCAATGTGCTAATAATATGCGCATTATTCAGTCCAAACAAATGTATATCAGTTGAAACAGGAACAGCCTTTTAGCTAGTTTGAGGATATTTTACAAGCAGAATTTTCTCGACAGAAGATCTTTCGGTGTGCCAGAAACCAAATATTCACAAAAAACACATGCCTGATCTCCTACCCAGTCGTCCAAGTGTGGACCACCTGAAAGAATATATTGTGGAAATAATCAATACGAATCAGACACAAAGAAGCGTCTTGCAGACAGGTTAAAGAATTACCCAAACAAGAACCAAGTTATATTATACTATTCAAAAATATATTATTAAAAGCGCCATCACAAGTGACATGTGTGCAACAAATTATATCTTTGAATGTCGTTATTCATATTCCAGAACTGGTGCAATGCAATGTTATGAAATACTGGCATCTGTAAAAAAAAAATATCCCAGTCTAGCATCCTCATTAGAATTTAATGGTCAGAGTGTCAATCCTCTTGGTTATGCTCAGCCAGTCTCTAGACTGGATAAAATCAGCATCTCATAATATTGGGACAGACATAAACTGTAGGCTATTACACTGTGAGCCTTTTGAATGAAAATCGCTTCTCTGCTCAACACCTGCGATTGCACTGAGGGAAATGACAAATTACGTTAAACTGTGGGAAATGCAGTTAAACTACAATACTATTTGGTGCAGCACTACTTTACAGTAAGTTTTACCCCAGGATTATGCTTTGACTTCTGTTGTAAGGCTTTCCCTGTCCATTAAGAGAAGACTGAAGAAAACCAGAAAGCTAAGCTGCTGTGTTGAGCAAGCATAGGCCTAGTCAGCATGGCACACACAGCATCTGCAGTAGCCTCCCTAATACGGAGGATAGTGTCTCACAGTACGCCCAGTCGTCTCGTTTCACCTCTGCTCATGCAACGGGATCTGTGACACACCGCTCTCGCCGGGACCACGTCAGTTTCGCCCGAGTCAACCATGGGCGCACCTTCCACTTCACAGTTGCGTAATAGACCAGCTGTAACTGTATTGCATACTGCTGGAGATACATTATGTAGTAATACTACTGTATGATCTATCCAGGTTTAACTGGACAAGCCTGGGTAATGTTGAACTTGAGTACTACCTTGCCTTGGCCAAGCCCAGCCCAGCTCGGCCCAGCCCGATGCGGCCTGCTAGCACTGCACAGCCTACAATTTGCCAGTGAGCCCTGGTAAATCTCAGCCAGTGACTGATACATAGACAGATCTAAAAAATAAACCGTTTACAGCATAGTGAGCGACAGGCAAGCTGCCAGGATGTGTGGCTCTGTCTGAACAAAGGTACTCTAGGATTACACGTTTACTTACTGCTGACTTTCATGCTGCCAAAAGCCGAGGGCTGCGGCACTGGTTTGCAGCTCTCTGCGAAGGATGTGGTCCTGGGCCGACCCGACATGATCCAATCCCGATGACGCTCTCGTCTTGGACACTATAACTTGCTAAATGGCAGGACAGGACTTTTAGCAAACCTTCTCATCCAAAAGGATGACTGTGGATGAAAATAGATGTGATACACCAAAGATGCCCGACAGAAAACTAGTCTGGCTTCTTTCCTCGGTCCTACTTTCACCCAATAAACGTATCCCCACAGACAGGCAGTCAGAGCATCGTTTAGACTTGTTATATTCCCAATTAGCTTTCAATGGGCCTTTGAAGACACGTCTCCAACTAAAATAGTCATGAATCTGGCCTCTCCCAGTAGCCCACCGATCAGTCAAATTTCTCCTCAGTGCGGGCAGTGATTTACAAAAACGAAAGGAGAATTCCAAGAAAATGTGGTCAAAGTGCGGTTCCAGTGGCTACCCGGTGTATGTGGCCTTCTCTCGGCACTCTGAGCCACATGCAGCTCCTCTTCATATCCCGATATGGAGGCTCGCTGATCCGACAGCCATGGCGGCTCCTCGCTACAGAGCCTACAGAGCGTCCAACGGAAAACCCGCAGCTGCACGGTCTTCCTCAACGACCCTCAATGACTCCGTCCTCAATCGCCTGCTGCAAATGTACCGCTTAGACCCGGGACAGGTGGATCGTTCAGAAAATAATGGCGTTTTAGCTCAGTGTGTGACGCTACTGAATTTCTTTTTTTATTCCTTCCCCATAGGTTTCGGGCTCGCTCTTTGTCGCTACGCACGTCCGTTACGCCAGTAGCCTAAAGCATCACGACGAGACATGCATTTGGATGGAGAAAGTTCACGCTGTTGGCGTAAGTACATTTGTGAATAGTACAAATGTGAACGCGCATACGGTGAATCTGGGTGGCCATCGTAGCCAATCACAGAGCGAGTTCTTTAAAAATGGGCGTTATCGTGGTGCTGCTGCCCAATGAGAGCATCGCTCCTCAACACCACATGGCATAATTTTCCAGGTACCGCCCATGCTGACTTCAAAGGCTCCTTCCGTAGAGCAGACATGGAGCGGCAGGGGCAATGAGCGGCTCCACCATAGGCGCCGATTTATGTTCTTCCCAGTGGGTGCCCAGTCAAAAAAAAAAACGTCGAGATCAGATCAAACCAGCGATCTCGTGGTTGTGACCCCGGCCATATGAGCCCTGCGCTCTACCTATGGAGCTAAACGAGCGAAACCCCAGTATTTGGGGGAAACTGAGTAGAGACTTTACAGGTTAGGTGTTAATTATTTAATCATTTTGTCAGGGCAAATTCTACGATGGAGCATTGTAGTCAGTTAAAAAAAAAAATCCGTTTTCCGAATAATTTTTTTTCCTCAGTGGATTATCTCGTAATTACGAGATAGTATCTCGTAATTATGAGATAATCCATTTGGGGAGGAAAAAAAAATTCGGAAAACGGATTAAAAAAAAAAAATTTTTTAAATGATTTTTTTTGTTTTGTTTTAATTATTCGGAAAACGGAAAATATATCTCGTAATAACGAGATAGTATATCTCGTAATTATGAGATAATACACTAAGGGGAAAAAATAATTCGGAAAACAATTTTTTTTATTTTTTTTATTTTTACTGACTACAATGCTTAGTTTAGTTTAGTTTATTAGTTTATTTGAGCAGTTAAAAATTCTGCTCAAAAGGAGTGGGCTGAAGCAAAAGCTTATAAGCGCCCACCCCCGACATCATTTAAATAAAAACAATTGATCAAATCACACTAGTACAGGGAGTATGTTACAAAGTACAAGACACAAGAGCAGGAACACTCCTTCGTAAAATTCGTCTGGGTGCCCAAAGATTTGAGTGGGTGCTCCAGCCCCGCAGCAGTGGCGGCTCCAGACAATGTTGATTGGGGGGCAATGGGGGGTCCTGGTCATTTCAAGGGGTCTCATGAAAATCAACAAAAAATGCAGTGGACACGGCTAATAACTGCATATTACTGCTACTAAACAACGAAGGTCATCAACTACTTTGTTTTTAATTAATTAATCAATTGCAGTTTGCAAACAATATGCTCAAACTTTAATTGCCATAGCCACACCCATGACAAAAACATATTTACAAAATAGTATCTATTCTATACATTTTGATTGCCCTACTTCTGTCCAGTTTCCCTGGCATCTTCTCTGCTCCTCTTAAGTCTCCAGTCTGTTGAGCAGGGGTGTAGCACCAAATTCTGGGCCCCAGGTACAAACTTTAACCTTAATTGGGAATTGTTTAAATTGGTCCATTTTTAGTAGGCTTATTGAAGTGATTATTTTTATGTAGACCTTAAAGATATCACATTAAACAGGGGGTTGTACTGGGGACACAGGTAAAATAAATGTAAGAAATAGGCATTAAAATGCTTCAAAACGCTAGTTTATATTAATTCATACAATATGTTGCCTCATGGCTGTGTATAAGCCAAATCAGCATTATCAGTACGCATGCGTGGTAATGTTCCGGTCAAAGTTCACAACTACCCACGGTGTCAACAAAGTCCATTAAAACCATACTATCATAGTGGAACAACCGGCTATTTAGTGACTATTATGGCACTTAAAGTGATTTTACAGCGATATGCCAGGTTCGCATTCATTCTCCATTGCAGTGCGACTGTCCTCATGGGCTTAATCAGTGTATGGAAGAGTTTTGCCTTATTCACGAGTGCAATAAAGGAACCTCACAGCGTTTTATGCGAGCCGCCATACGCACTCATCAAATTTCCTACTAAAAGAAAAGATCCAGAACGTCGTGACAAATGGATTAAATGTGTAAGTTTGACATATAGCTAACTAGTAATGCTATTTGTAACCAATACGTCTATTTAATTAATTCTCGAAGACCTCACAGTCACTGATTACTATGACAACGGACAGCGCCATTTTAGCGTGGTTTCCAGTTGCCTGACATAACCATGGATCAATCATGAAATACCCTACATCTGGCAGGGAAAGCGGTGCCAATTTTAGCTACTAAACAAAGCAAACCTATAACTAGATAAACTAAGGCACAGCCGCGGTCTGCGGCAGGTCTGAGGACTAAACCGGGACGTAGACTACACCGGTTACAAATCAGGACTGAACCATGACTGAATAGGAAACTAGAGCTTTTAGACCAAGAGAAAAGCACAACACAGCAGTGACAACAAGAAAGATATCAATCAATCAATCAAACTTTATTTATAAAGCGCTTTTCATACCGAAAGGTATCACAAAGTAATACCTTTGTGATAGGCTATTTACCTTTAGCGGCAGACCCAGAGCCTGAGCTCACGTACTGTTGTTATTAAGTTTACTCCAGCTGCACCGGAGGAAATCAAAGATTTGTTTGCGGAAGAGTGAGTATTGTATTGTATTAGACATTTTTGATAAAGTTTCGGTAACTTATTAGTGACACAGTGAGTGCTCGTACTGTGTAAAGATCTTTGACATGTGAAGTGCTTTTGCTTTGTCAGAGCGCAGTGTGTTTAGAAAAGTAATCAGTCATAGTAATAATAATAATAATAATAATAATAATAATGCATTAGTCTTATATAGCGCTTTTCCAGACGCTCAAAGTCGCTAGTAATCAGTGACTGAGCCCAGACCAATGGGTGCGGTACATTCCGACTGGGACATTGAGGCAGCGGTACGTTCCGACTAGCACCCCTGAGGACACACCGTCTTCGAGAAACAAACTGTTCTTTTTTATTTATTTATTGGTTTAGCAAGGGCCACAAGTTCTTTTTTCTCTCCCCAGTAACACTGTGTCCCCGTTTCTTTCACAAACATCAATTTTCAACGCTCAAAATAATCCATATCTGTGTCACACTCAGTCATGTACACAGTTTGGGTTACGAGCTGGGTAGTCCTGACCTTTAACCTGGACCAGCATGCTTTGCGCTCGGTGAAATGCTGAATCCGCTTATTCCAGAGTTACGGCCACTTCATGAACACAAAGACCATAGATACCATAGCCCGAGATATTATCCATCATTGTTGTTTGTGCACAATTCTGAATAGAAACCATTGTGTTTCAGCCTGGTTGTGTTCAGTTAGAACACGTAGACTACACCATGGGTGGGGGGTCAAATGGGGGTTCAAGGCGTTTTTTGGGAGGGTCTTAAGACCCCCCCTGGCGCCGCCGGTGCACCCACAGGATCGTCGCCTCCACTTCCGGAATTGATTACTCAATATTGATACTCCAAACACTAATGTCAGTTCATCCGGTGGTCAGGCTGCGCTATTTCTATGTTAGATGCAGGGCCGGATGGACCCCCCCAATCCCCTCATATACTGTATGTATGTCTGTCGGATTTCTCTCTCGCTCTACAATGAAAAGATAAATGAATGATTATTTTTTTAAATTTAAACATGCAGAAGCAACTTCTTACTATAGTACTAGTACTAGTACTATAATACTAGTTTAAAAAATTTGTGAAAAAACAGTTTAACATAATGACCCCAATTTGAGCTCCATGGCCCTCGTGGAAGAACCTTTGCCAGACTGGTGGGGGACATATTTAAAAGGGGGTCCGGAGGTCCTCCCACAAATATTTTTTTATTTTAATGGTGCAATTTGGTGCATTCACATTGCATTTTAACAGACCAATAGGTACATATTTTTTCCAAGGGTCAACTCAATGAAAATGGCTCAGACCTTGTTTAGAACTGGTTTAGACCTAGTTTAGTCCTGGTTTATTCCTGGTTTAGTCTTGGTTTAGTCCTAGTTTATTCCTGGTTTAGACCTGGTTTAGTCTCGGGTACAAAGTCATCTAATTAATTAAGCCTTCCATGTGAGGGAGTCTGCAAAGAGAGAGGGAACTCTCCTTTTCTCCTTATGCCCATGGGCCCTTCAACCTGCTGGGCGCCTGGGCTTAGTACGTTACTGTTCATTGTCTGTGTTGTTTGCAGAACAAACAAAAAAAAAATATATATATATTATATATATATATATCTCACAGAGATGTTCACACAATTATGCAAACTATTTTCTAAGACTTGTGTGCTTTACAATATTAATATTAAGTAGCCATTATTAATTTTATTTAACATGTATTGAAAAACTGTTGTGAAGCGGAGGGAGGAAGAGGAAGGAGGAGGTGGAGCTGACCAGTGCAGGACACCACGCTTTGAAACAGGGACAAACCCACGAGGTGCGGCACCTTTCAGAGGATCAGAGGAGATAGAGGGCACACAGTTTCCCCGACCTCCAAGGTCATGTGGGTCAGGTTGACACAGTGGCAGCACGGCTCAGCCGCAGCAGCTCGGGACTGACACCTGAACACTATTTCGTTGTACGCTTGTACAATGACAATAAAGCACTTACTTACTTACTTATTTAACCAAGAAGTCCCTTGAGAGAAATCTATTTTTCCTAGGGAGACCTGGCCAAGAGGCGCCGGTGACATTTATAAAATTAAATTAAAGCACTGTCACTGTGATAAACAAACACATAGCTTTTCACAGTGTAATGATCCAAATTGTGAACATGCACAACATCTGTAAAGTGTAATGTGGGCAAAAAACACCTGGATTTATTAGAAGCTTAAATATGTATTAGACCCATGTTAATTTCGTCAAAGTGATATTTTTGCTGTCTAAAATTGGACTAAAACGAAATTAAAAGTATTTCATGAGACTAAAACTATGACTAAAATGTCCAGATATTTTAGCAGTTCCATGAAGCAGAGGACCTTGATTAAATATGATTATAATGAATATTATAAATGAAAATTGACATGAAATTTTAATCGACTAAAACTAGACTAAAATTGAAGATATTTTTTGACTAAATCTTGACTAAAATTGAATTACATTTTGTCAAATGACTAAGACTAAAACTAAATTAAAATATGTAGTCAAAATTAACACTGTAACTGTATTAGACTATTTGTAATACATGCATCAAAAAGTCTTTCTTTGTATGCGTTGATGAAATGAAATCCTTTTATTCAATACAAATTTGTTTGCACAGATTGTGTGTGTAACACCAAAACAGTCAAGGACCTTAAAATGAGAGATTTAAAACTAATTGAAAGGATTTTACCTTTTTTATTAAGGTGTATATTTAGGCAGGTCGTAAGATATGTGATAAATAAATGAAAAGTGATGGAATGTGAGGAACTATACAAAACAGCAGAAAGGAAGTTGTGTCCAAATTACATCTTGAAGTTGTAAACATCTACAAAAAAAATTAATTAAAAAAAGTTAGTAGACTACATCTGCAAACAAATACATTTAAAAATAAATAGTAAAATAAATACTAGCATACAAATTCACAGTACTGTGTGTAAAAAGAAATACTTTCTCTGAAATGGGGAATGTATCAGTCTAATTAAGTACTTCTGTAGCTCTGCCTTTATTAACAAAAATGCATAGGTGTGTTTTCAAAACATGAGGCCTCCACAGACACAAGAACACAGTTTTGTGAATCAAGGTTTTCATCAAACAGAGCAACATTTATATATTTCTGATTTGCTAATTGTTTTCAGAAACAGAAAGAGAGTTGGTCATTAAAGTGCAGTAAATGTGGTCATACAAAAGTAGGTTCAAGGTCTTCTTTAAAAACAACAGGGTGTGTTGATCGGTACAGGCCTGCGTAATCCTCGTACTCGCTGTCTGTGTCTGAGGAGCTGTCTGAGGAGGTTAGAGAGCTGCGCTGCAGACACGATTCACAGTAGGGCCGATGGTAGTAGCAATAATCGGTCGAACTGCTGGAGTCAGAGTCCCAGTATCCAGATGAATCCCGAATGTGTCTCTTACAAAGCGTTTCCCTGCTCACATCACCTGCCTCTGCTTCTTCACCTATACCTGCATGCTTTGTGCACATTCTTACCAGGCATTTATTTGATCTTAAAACACACCTCTGACATTTTCTCCGTGCGTCCTGTATCTCTGCTACCTCTTCTTCTCTTTCACTGCTCTGACCCTCTTCACCAACACCTCTTGGTTCACACAAAGGTCTTATTTGGTCCTTAGGTTTGTACCTATCCCTCGTTTTCCCACACGCGCTCTCTGAACCTGTGTAGAAACACTGAGGGGACAGGGCCCCTCTGGGCGAGTGGAACGGTGGTCTGCTTTTCCGCATTAAATTCGGAGAGATGCTTGGATAACGGAAGACCAGGGGCACGGCAGGAGGATGTGGACTCCACACTGAAAAAGGGGAAAGCGTTTCTGAACATTTAGTTTGAGAGGCAGAGATTTGTCCAGGAGAACGAAGAGTGGTCTCCAGCACTGTGTCCATGCTCAGCTCCTGGAGAATCTCCTGTAGTTGCTCACTGCTGACAAAACCGGTCATTTTAACATTTGATTGGGGTGGTAACACCCGCTGTTTGCTCAAAGCTTCAACTAGTGAGGGGTTCAACATTCTGCATTGCTGTATGGATGTGACACCTTTTGCAGTCTCTTCAACTGTTCTGAGTGATCCTGATGAAGCTTGAGATGCTCTTTCTACAACCGAAATGTCTTTGGAAATGTCAGTCTCATGTGAAGGAAGAATTGAGGCAGTGATAGGAGAGGGGAGCTTTGATGCTGTGGGAGCTGGAGAAAATGGTAAAGCAGGAGAACTGAGCACAGGGGCGATGTCGCAAGGAGAGATTACGGATTTGCTGTCTCTTTGAGGTAGACACGGCCCGTCAGACAGCAGCTCAGTGGTCTGGGTGGAGGAGGAGTGCAGGTTGGTGGTGGATGAGCTCATGTCTTGATCTAGGTTGGGGTTGAGCATTTGGCTGGTGGACATAAGGCGCAGAAGTTTCTCCTTGGCATTGTTCACCTGCTCTTGGAGACTGTCAATCACAGCATTTTTCTGAAAAGTATAAAAACATAATGACTGGTAATTACTTAGTTGTATTTGCTTGAATAATATTTTAACACAATTATACTACAGAAAATATTTTTTGGGGAAAAGCAATGGCAGAAGAAGGTGCTCTTTGTGGTTTAAACTACAACAACAACAACAACAACAGAACTTGGGTCACATTAAGCTGCACAAGCACACGTTTTAGAATATGTGGACATGCCATTCCTCATTTAAAAGCTTTTCTAACTACTTAAGCCCTACACTAGCACTAATAAAGGCCTGCTTTGGGGGCAGGTACTGGGAATGTGGAAGTAGAAGAGAGTTCCTTTATGTTTTCCCAGCTGGATCTAGCCATAGGATCTGGCAGCCCTAAGTGTGGGGCTCATTCTGCTTTCTGATTGGATAATCATCTTGAAGAAAAAAAAATCAT
This sequence comes from Neogobius melanostomus, assembly GCA_007210695.1. NCBI lineage: Eukaryota > Metazoa > Chordata > Actinopteri > Gobiiformes > Gobiidae > Neogobius > Neogobius melanostomus. The sequence continues at coordinate 563,400 of VHKM01000048.1, forward strand.
TTGGACATGCTTTCCCTGACCTCTGCACACAGCACAGATTGGTCATGTTTATGAAGCATTTACTAAAAAAACATCAACACCATACATTTGACTTTTAACCTACCAGTGAATCACGCCAGTGTAATCCTTCAAAAAGACACTTCACCTGCCTTGCCTATGTATAAATGTGTTTGTGACAGTGTGTGGTCATCCGTGGGTTTGTATGTGCCGATAAGCAAAAATGCAAATCTTAGACTCAAATTCGAAAGTTGCTCACTGCTGCATTATTACAGCGTTGATTTGATTTGATCCGTAGAATCGGAAAAAATAATAAAAATAAATTATCATAATGGCTTACAATGTATACGGTTGTATTGCGCTTTACAAGCCTGCGTTACCAAGTTTCTCAAAGCACCACACTGTAGTCACTCTATACTTGTTGGTGGTAAGCTACTGTAGACACAGGGGTAGACAGATGGAAGTGAAGCTGCCAATATGCGCCATCGACCACCACCAACTACTCACTCACAGTCTCATTGACTTGGGTCTATTGTGCATGTTTTCAGTGGTAGGAAAAAACAGACCCGGCACTACGGTGCAGCAGAGTGATGCAGTACCTCATTAAGCAGCTTCTTCATGGAGGTGTTCTCTCCGAGCAGGTAGTAGATCTCATCCTGGCTGTACAGTGAAGTCTGGCTCTTGCTGGGACTGCTGAAATACTTCGCCATCTGACTCGGGTTGTTCTGGTCCTCCTCAAACTGCCTCCATTGGGTCAGCTACACAGGGGGAACATGTACATGTATAGCCTTACTGTGAAAATTGCATCATTTTACATGACAAAGGTTAGGTCCAGGTGCACTTGACTTTATTAGTCATGATTCAAATATTTCCGTCCCACTTAGGATGCAGCCTTTTATCCAAACATAAAACCAATGCCAGAAACTCAGGGTCGTAAACCTGTTAGCAGCAGTCTACAAAGTTTTGACTCATAAACGCCTTCTTTGTGACTCACGCTGACAGACATGCATATGGGAAACTCAAGGTGTCACTAGAACGGAACACTGAAGGTTAACGCATTGTGCATGCTTTAGACTTATATTAATCATAATAGTCACATTTTTGTTTCTGGTAGATATCTGAATTGCATTGTGTCAGTGCCACATAGGTTCTTACCTGAGGGACAAACAGCAGGCAGTTAGTTGCTAGAGTGCAGATAAAGATGGCCCCTGCCACAGTGCTGTAGACCAAGTTGGGCCAGGAGTGCAGAAAGAAGGACACAGGGAAGGCCACGGCAGAAGACAGGGTGACCAGAGTTACAGCTGTGATGATGGTGGGAGACTGATTAACCGGAGGGTGGCTGACGTTACTCGTGAGACCAGCCAAATAAGTCCCATAAAGAAGGAGACAGCCCTAAAGGCAACAAGGAAATGAGTTAATACATTAGAAACAGCAATCATCAACTTTCCCAGGTCAGTGATGTAGCCTTTAGCTCAGGGCCACATTGTTAGATATTACTGCATCATAGAACTAGTTTCACTATTTTAATAGTGTAATTACATGGCTGGAAAACACAACAGTATCAACTCATATCCCTCCCACTGCCACTTGCTATGCAACTATGTGCTATGTTGCATAGCAAGAACATGTAAGAACATAAATGATAGCGGCTGACTGAGCATGTGTTACCTTTTGAACAGCTACAATGGTGATCCACAAATATGGGTACACGGAGGAACAGGAGTCCAGCTGAGACAAAGAATAGGAAACTTCCTTCCCAGCGATCTAGACATAAGAAAACATTTTCCTGACTAAAATGCACCAAAAATAGGCAGCGTCAAATAAAGCAATATTTACTTTAACAACTGCACCAAGTGAATGGGAACATTTTATTGGATCTGTGATGTTCCACACAGTGAGAACTAACATGTCAACCAGGATTAGCAAAACCACCATTCCCATCAGCTGAATATCTCTGATGATCTAAAACAAAAATAAAATAAAGACCAACCTTAAATTTGAGAATTAATACAGTATATATTCATGTAAGAAGTCGAGCGTACCACTCTCTTGTCTGGAACTCTCTGTGTGAAAACTCTGTAAAGTCTCCAAGTCTTTCCCAGGATCGGACCAAACACCAATGTACTTCCCAGACACAAAGTCCATATTCGAGCCTGTGGGACATGACAGGTGCATGAGATTACATTCTTAAAAAGTGAGTATTTACCATATTGAAAGTGTGTTAACCTGAATGAAAGCTGATGAAACGCCGCTTAATTGTGTGGGCTCATCAGCTGCAAACAAGAATCCACTGCAGTAGGTGAGGACACTCCCAACGAGGGTTAAGACATTCAGGTTGGGGCTGGACATTTTCACTATCCTAAGAATACATAATAGTGAAACTTTAATTCAAACATGTCTGTGTAAGTATATTACATTTTCCGTACCTGTTATTTTTAAAGCGCATTGTGAAAAGAAGAACCCGCATGCCAAGAGAATGCCTGAAGACAACATGGTCCAAACGACAGCGCACACGACAGGGGACAGTTTTCGTCTGGGGAACTCCACAGCCATCTGCATACAAAGGAAACATTTTAACATGGCAGCTTTTCTAAGATTTTTTGTTCGGGAAGAAAAACAGCCGGCTCTACTGCATACTTTGTCTTTTAGTTATGATACAACATTTCTTTTAATTGTAGTCTGTTAATCACTGTTCACATGGTGTCCTCCTGTGGCCTCTGTTTCAGATGGCCGGTTGTTAGTATCGCAGTCTTCAGCCCTTTCTGCGGAGGAACCCCTGACTACATGGACTGGACAACTAGAACTGAAGCTCCAACAAGGACTGGACGTTCTTTCGCACTCTTGGCCCATCTGCAGAGGGACTCCCATCAGCCCTCGGTCTATCTATAGCCTGTCTGTCCATCGGAGTGGATCTCTCTTTCTGTGGTTCTCTCCGAGATTTCTCTTTTTTCCCACTGGGTTTTTTAGTTTTTCCTTGCCCTGAGGCTCATCACCATCTATTTGGACATTACCCTGTGGGACACTACATTTGCCTGAACATTACATTGTTTTGTTTATTGTTTTGTTTCATTGTCTTAATGTTTGGTGCAGTCCTGTGAGGCAACTCCGGTTGTATCAAGTGGCGTCACTTTTGCTTTATGTGGTAAAAAGTTTGAAAAATAAATCTTTTATACACCTTTCACAGCCAAGCTATAAATCGTAAAAATAATCTGTAGATCAATCGATGACCAAAATAATCGTTAGTTGCATCCCTAATAAGCCGTAATGAAGCATAAAGATATGATGCAATGGACTTAGCAAAAGGCTCTTTGTGTTTTTGTAATTAATGAGAGATGCTCAACAGACTCGGGTTAGAAACACTTGCCCGCTGGAGATATTTTTGTTTGGACCTGTTGTGTTGTTCACAAAATAAATAAAACTGATTGTGTAATGAAAAATTATGGAAAAATAGTTGACAGTGCCCCATCTTTCTTGGTGACAGCACCACTCATGGACACATCTAGCGCAGGGGTGCCCAAACTTTTTCCTTGGCGGGCCAAAAGAAAACAAGTATTTAGACGTCAAGTGCTGCATGCGTTGATGTTTCACATGTAAAAAGATCATATATGCAAAGAAATGTTTGTTTGTTTTTTCTTCTTCTCCTTCTTCTTCCCAACCAAATTTTAACCGTCTTTATCATCTTTATCAAAAGTGTTGAAAAACTGTACTCTGTACCGCTCTACTCTCTGCAGTGGCGCAGCGAGTAGAGCGGGTTATCTTATATCGGAGGTCGGAAGTTCGAATCCCTCAGGTGCACACTATTGTTGTGTCCTTGGACACAACAATAGTGGCAGACTTCACCCACCTTGCCTCCGGTGTCTGCGCACATTAGTGTATGGATGAGTGTGTGAAAGGGTGAGTAGTTCCTTGATGTAAAGCACTTTGAGTGCCTAAAGCAGGAAGAAGGCGCTATATAAATGACCATTTACCATTTATGTGACCATTTTAACACCCTTTGGGCATCAATGATTTAGTCGAGCAGACAGTCACAAACCAGACATTTTTGTTAAATTATATTGTAACTGGCTGGATTGTAACTGGATTTTCACACTGGAATATTTTGAAAAAAGGGACACACATCAATGGTCTGTAAACATGTATTTTTTATTTGTGATGTAAAAAGAATCAGTTCATAGTAAAACATATTAAAGAGACATGTAAGGCAAGGCAAGGCAAGTTTATTTGTAGAGCACAATTCATACACAAGGCAATTCAAAGTGCTTCACAGTTGCATAAAATTACAAGAAAACAGACAAAATCAATCAATAAAGCATCAACATAAAGTTAATCAATTACAGTAAAAGTCAAGAGTGCAGATAAAATACTTTCAGTTTTCATATGCACGGGTAAAAAGAGCTGTTTTCAGCCTGGATTTGAACATTGTCAGAGTTGAGGCCTGTCTCACATCCTCATGAAGACTTTTTCCAGATTTTAGCTGCATGAAACTGAAACGCAGCTTCATCGTGTTGACTCTGGGAACCACCAGGAGACCCCTCCCTGAAGTTCTCAGGGCCCGAGATGGTTCGTACGGCTCTAACATGTCAGAGATGTACTTTGGTGCTAAACCATGAAAAGACTTGTACACAAGCAGAGCTGTTTTAATTCTATTCTCTGAGTGACAGGAAGCCAGTGCAGAGACCGGAGCACTGGACTAATATGGTCGTATGTCCTGGTTCTTGTCAGGACTCGAGCAGCAGCGTTCTGGATGTACTGCAGCTGTCTAACAGCTCGTTTAGAAAGGCCAGTGAGCAGGCCGTTACAGTAGTCTAACCTGCTGGAGACAAATGCATGGATGAGTCTCTCTAAGTCTGGTTTTGACACTATTCCTCTGATCTTAGCAATGTTTTTCATAAGAGAATTACATTCAGAAACAGTCACAGCATACAGTGGGGAAAAAAAGTATTTAGTCAACCAACAATTGTGCAAGTTCTCCCACTTAAAAAGATGAGAGAGGCCTGTAATTTCATCATAGGTAAACCTCAACTATGAGAGACAAAATGAGAAAAAAAATTCCAGAAAATCACATTGTCTGATTTTAATGAATTTATTTGCAAATTATGGTGGAAAATAAGTATTTGGTGAATAACAAAAGTTCATCTCAATACTTTGTTTTATACGCTTTGTTGGCAATGACAGAGGTCAAATGTTTTCTCTAAGTCTTCACAAGGTTTTCACACTGTTGCTGGTATTTTGGCCCATTCCTCCATGCAGATCTCCTCTAGAGCAGTGATGTTTTGGGGCAGGCGCTGGGCAACACGGACTTTCAACTCCCTCCAAAGATTTTCTATGGGGTTGAGATCTGGACACTGGCTAGGCCACTCCAGGACCTTGAAATGCTTCTTACGAAGCCACTCCTTCGTTAATTTTCAATGCCCTTGCTGATGGAAGGAGGTTTTCACTCAAAATCTCACGATACATGGCTCCATTCATTCTTTCCTTTACACGGATCAGTCGTCCTGGTCCCTTTGCAGAAAAACAGTCCCAAAGCATGATGTTTCCACCCCCATGCTTCACAGTAGGTATGGTGTTCTTTGGATGCAGCTCAGCATTCTTTCTCCTCCAAACACGATGAGTTGAGTTTTTACCAAAAAGTTCCATTTTGGTTTGATCTGACCATATGACATTGTCCCAGTCCTCTTCTGGATCATCCAGATGCTCTCTAGCAAACTTCAGACGGGCCGGACATGTACTGGCTTAAGCAGGGGGACACGTCTGGCACTGCAGGCGTCCCTGGCGGCGTAGTGTGTTACTGACGGTAGCCTTTGTTACTTTGGTCCCAGCTCTCTGCAGGTCATTCACTAGGTCCCCCTGGGGTTTTTGCTCACCGTTCTTGTGATCATTTTGACCCCACGGGGTGAGATCTTGCGTGGAGCCCCAGATCCAGGGAGATTATCAGTGGTCTTGTATGTCTTCCATTTTCTAATAATTGCTCCCGCAGTTGATTTCTTCACACCAAGCTGCTTACCAATTGCAGATTCAGTCCTCCCAGCCTGGTGCAGGTCTACAGTTTTGTTTCTGGTGTCTTTCGACAGCTCTTTGGTCTTGACCATAGTGGAGTTTGGAGTGTGACTGTTTGAGGTTGTGGACAGGTGTCTTTTATACTGATAACAAGTTCAAACAGGGGCCATTAATACAGGTAACGAGTGGAGGACAGAGAAGCCTCTTAAAGAAGAAGTTACAGGTCTGTGAGAGACACAAATCTTGCTTGTTTGTTATTGACCAAATACTTATTTTCCACCATAATTTGCAAATAAATTCATAAAAAATCAGACAATGTGATTTTCTGGATTTTTTTTTATCATTTTGTCTCTCATAGTTGAGGTTTACCTATGATGAAAATTACAGGCCTCTCTCATCTTTTTAAGTGGGAGAACTTGCACAATTGTTGGTTGACTAAATACTTTTTTCCCCCACTGTAACTAGGTCTTGAGCTCTAAATAGATGACTCTTTACCCTGGTTTGCACATTAGCCACTTTAACAATGGTAAATGTGGAGATACATTGCTTAATCATTGACCTTAAGACTTTGAAAGACATTTTATGGAAAAGAGAAGCTCGAGTGAACAATGAAAAAGGGCAAAAATTGCAACAACAACAAAAGAAGATTGTGGATGTAAAAGCTCACATGTTGAACAGAGAGATAATCAGAGGAGCAGAGTTGACGCCCCCATGGTTACGTCGGGGGTTAAAGTAAGGGAACAGTTTTTCAGTGAATGAGTATCCAGTGTAAGAGTAGATGTGACAGGCCAAATCTGGATTGTAAAACGACACCTGCCCCCCCTCTATGTCCACATAGACACCCACTTTCTGCGGCACGCTCACCAACTGCACCGCGATAGGAGTACTGCTGAGTGCCCAGTAGCTCTTCGGGTTTCTCATTCCTAATGCCCAGTAGCCACTTTCCGGATTCAGTGTGTTTGCTCCTTTTCTGTTCATAGATTCTCTCCCGACTCCAATGTCCCACTCCGTCTTTCCCTTCACCACTACCTCAAAGTAAAACCTCCCAGATGAGAAACCCTCTTTTGCCAACACGCTAACGCAGGGGTAAAATCTCTTTGGATTTTCTGGTAGGTTGAGGGCTATGTCACTATGATACACTTGCTTATTATTCTCAGACAGGACCAACTTAGGATGGGCAGTCTCGGGATCCAAAGTTACATTGACCGCATATTGTTGCACCCGCTGAAACTCGATGGCGCAGAGTCTTTTAACCTCATCCTTGACAGTCTCATCGATCTTTGATGCCACTTTGCGCACAGCCCTCCTCAATGTCCCCACGTATACAGCACTCTCCACATAAGTGTCGCACCACTCTTTGGTGACAGGCAGCTGGGACAGAGGAGGGAAGCTCTTGAGGAGATAAAGATGGTCTGTAAGGTTTGACAAATGTTCTAGTTGGATGCTTCTCTGGCGTAGATCATTAATTTCTTGCTCCAGCTCCAACATAACTCCTTTGGCATTTGCTTCTACATGCTTTTGCTTCGCCTTGATTGCTTCCCTCACCTCAACTTGGTCTTTCTGGATGAGCTGGAAAAGCTTAGTGAAGATGCACAAACCTTCGTTGGCTTCAACTTCAGAGTTATTTTTCCCAAGCACAATGGCTTTCTGGATCATGTCCATTTTCTGAACCCTCCCCTCGATCATTTTCTCCACCTCATCGTTTAACTTCCCAATTCGTTCTTTGATTTTCCTGCTCTGGTCTTCAATGGGGACAGTGTGGTGGTCAGAATGATCCTCTTGGATGCAGACTGGGCAGATGTAGGTCTGGTCTGTGGTACAAAACACTTCCAATAGTTTCTCGTGCTTCATACACACTCTCTCCTGCATGTCCAGGCGGGGGCGATCAGGGAGTGCTTCTTAAAGGTTCCCAGTACGTGGTGTGGCTCCAGATGGATCTCACAAAAGGAGGCCAAACAGTCCAGGCAGGACTGAAGAGCAGGGACCTTTCGTCCAACGCACACATCACATAAGACCTTTGTGAGAGATTGATCTGGACTAAGTTCAGGGCTCGGTGCTTTTGATTTCCTGAATTGAGTAGCCACTTCTGCAATGAAGGTATTGACTTTGAGCTCTGGTCTCTTGTAGAACTTGTGTTTGCATACAGGGCAAAGGGACATATCAGTGCTCTGCCAGTATCTTTGTATGCATTCCCCACAAAAGTTATGGCCACAGGGGGTGGAAACGGGCCGATTGAACAGATCCAGGCAGATAGGGCAACGGAGCTGCTCCTCTGACAGCAAGCTGTCAAACGTTGCCATATCTGTGAATGAAAATAGAAATGTTGGCTTTAGTGATATGGTCCTAAAACCTCTGACCTCTTCTGATCTATGAATAGTAGCGAACACATGGTGTTGCCTTTCATTACACATTCTCCTTGAGTTGGATGTGTTTATGTTGACACAAATAGAACCAAAACAAACTGGGCTCTCTCCTTTAAGGACAGGGTTCTACTGGATTAGAACGTGAACGCACTCAGCACTAAACACATAGTATGTTCAGCCATACGTAAACAAATACGTGAAAATGTTATAATCGCCAAAATGTTGAAAATGTTGTCAAACATGTCCTCCATGTGCAACACAGAAGGAATGGTGGTGTTTTTTCCACAATCTTATGTTTAGCTCCCACATAATCCTAATAAATAATCACTGATCATCAGTTATAATCAGAAACTGTTTTGTTATGAACTAACTAAAACATTTTAAATACGCAAAGGTTATTAAAGTTTAATATTTGTAAAATATCTTTAAAAAACCGTTGAATGCAGTTCATTTGCATCATACCAGTTCATCATACCGGTGTAGCTCTTTCTACATTTACATTTAACACAAACTGATAAACAAGTCAACTTACCTCTGCTGTAGTTCTCAGCCTGTAGCTGCGTGTCTTGCTGGTGTTACTACTTTCTCACAGCTTCAGGTGTTTAGTCAGAGGTATTTCCCTGTTGCACGCCTCTTAAGGACACACCACCACGCTGCACTAAACAGTGTCAGATATATTGACACTGAGGGGCAGCTCGGCAGGTAGGAGGAGCCAGAGCAAAGAGGGAAGGGCTGACAGTGAGACAGACAGAGAGAAAAATAGTACGTGTTGAGTTACCGTGCTCAGGCCGCACATGCTCTGCAGCACAAGGAGGGCTTCAGCGCTGTTCAGACCTGAGTGGATGAAGCACCTGGAGGAGTCGCAGTGAGAGCTGCAGTTTGGCTCCATGTCTCAGCTCCCTGTCAGCTCACCTTTACACAAACAGAGGTGCAGAAGTAATTACAATAGTGACAATTTCATACCTGATTTTTCTTTTTATTACACACGATCAAAGAGGGGGTTAGTTGTGGTCCAAACTCATTCTTAACTTTCCTAACATATTTATAGCAATTCTTTACAGGGACATGTTTATGGGCACATTTCACAACTTGCAGGGTCGCTGTCACAGAAATGCTAGAAAACAAGCCTGCAAGTTCTTAAAATTGATACAAGGTTAAGGTTAAGGTATACTTTATTAATCCCCGTAGGGAAATTCTCTTCATTTGACCCATCCTCAATGCTGCTGGGGCAACCTGTAGGAGCAATGGGCAGCCAGCGTAGGCTGGCGCTCGGGGACCCATCTCCAGAAACACCCGGCTGGAGGATTAACCCATGGCGAAAATTGCAAATGCGTTATAATAAGATGTGCAGTATTTTTCTCACAAATGTCTGGGTTTGTTTCGCTACTAGAAACATATCAGGTACTGTGCCTTTAATATTATCTTTCTTTGTGCCCTTTAATGGGTCCTTATCACACCAAATTACCTTTTCTGAGGTTTTACCCATGGTATAATTCTGTTTCTTCATGGAAAAAAAAGAAACAGGGCTTAAAAGGCTTGGCCCACACCTATGTCGAGGTTGCGCTTCTCTGTGATTTTCGAGGGAGCTTCACCTGATTCGCACTGTTAACTTCAGTGCTCAAACTGCACAATTAATCATGTCTTGCACATTGGTGGAGTTGTATTTTATTTATTTTTTGTAAAAGCACACCCAAAGCTTAGGTGTGAAGAATCTGTCTTTAAAGCCTTAATAATGGACTATATTGAACCTTTAAGAGGACAACACTTGCTCATCGCCTGACATCTACTATCACTTTAAGAGATTATTGAAAAGCTTCTCTGGGTTACTGTTCAGTCATGGCTGCATAAACTCTCTCTGCCCACAAAGTCAAAGTGCAAAAGCTCTAAGCAAACATTAAAACTGGAATGGATTGTCCTGGCTCTATCCTCTTGCCCACTGGTGGGAACGGGGTGTCTCCGTGACCTGCATGAAGGAGGTACAGTACGTGCAATAATCGGCTTCAATTCCAAGCCCATTGCAATGTACCCCATGTCATTCCCCACACAGCCTCTGCCTGTCTGTCTACCACTTACATAACTACATAAAAGTTCGTCATTCAGATCTTATAAAATAAATGACTTAAATACAGCTTATTAAGCCTATTAAACAAATATACGAATAAATACGACTCGGCAGTATCTGTGTGATTCAAAAGCTTTGAGTAATTTGAAATGAAAAAAATTGTTTGTATCTACAAATAAATTGGATCTTTAATTTCTAGTTTAGATTACTGGCAGTAATTCTTGCAGCTTCCACAGAGTGGTGCTAACTCAGTCTGGCACACAAGCAGAGGTTTCAATGATTTCTTTAAAACAGAGAGTGGAGCACCTGAAAGGCACTCATTTGTGGTGAGTTTCACTTGCGGGGATGCGGCTCACACTATGAGCCCTGCTGTAACGTGCCATTCTGCCAGTCTGAAGGCACAGGGCGTCTTCACCCACTGTTCTGTCACCGCTGCCACAGGCATTTTTATGAGACTGCCCTCTCTGCTCTGACATGCTGCAGTTTAATGATGCAGCGTGGATCAGCCGATACTGAGGTGTACTAGCACACTGAATCACACAGTGTGGGACCACCTGACAGAGAGGGGCAGACAAGTGACGGGTTTGTTATTTAAAAAAATGGTCTACTGACTAACACACCTGTGGGCTCACAAACACGCCGTTGGCTGTTTTCACATTTGAACAGCTAAAACTGTCTCATTAAAACAAAAGTCTGCTGGTGTCTGGAGAACAATGTAGCAGCCTATCTGTGATGTGGGTTCAGTTCCTGCCCGTCGTCCCGTCGTCACTCTCCAAGTTTAGATCACAGTTCTGCTGCTTCCCACAGGAAAAAGCGCTCACACAGGCATTTCCTCCAGTTTGTAAAAAAAGTTCCTCAGTAGGAGGGACCCGCCACCCTGCTGAGGTTAACAAAGGTTGTAGAACGTCCCGTCACATGGGGGTCAGTGTGTGAGAGTATTTTATGGACATGTTTTGACATTTCAGTTGAGTCAAAAACTGCCTTTTGAAATTCTAGACGGTTAGAAGACCTGCGCTACCTGCATCTAAGGTGCAGCTTTCACTTTGTCAACTCAAAGCGCGGCTTTCATTTCCTAAAATCCAAGACACAGTCGAGATTCACGTTGATACAACCGCTCCTAAACCCACTCATTGTGCTGTCAGTCTCCCAGTATGCTTCCTTTGAGCCAAGCGTTTATTTGGGCAGGGGAGCTGACAGACCTGAAGCCCAGTTCAGGGGCCGATATTGAAACATTCCTCCATACTCAGTAATCCGTTTATACGTGTTCTTTTGCAAGCTTAGAATACAATTACTAGTATTCAGCTACTGCTTGGGCATACATTCCATTTACTATTTACTGTTCAGTTATTTTCTGATAACAAATAAATCATAATAATAACAACAACAACAACAAGGGATGTAAAATAAAGTCAGTGTCCTATCCGAAGTATATATCTAAAAAAATAGATCTCTGTGGTGAAAGAATATATAGTGCCACTGTTACATATCCAGGCTAAATTAATGAATGGATAGACTTGGTTTAATCGGTCAAATAAAGCAGATTATTATCATTATTATTATTATTATTAATAAGCTGTAATTGTAGTTAAAGTAGGACAAAAGAAATAAACTTAATCTAGCCCAGAAGAGTTAATATGTCAAACCTGAGTCTTCACGGCACATGAGGGATCCCAACTCCTTGTGCTGTGCCCGGATCCATCTTGTAAACTTTGAAGAAGACCAAAAAGAAAGAGTAAACATCAACATAGCTCCAATAGTCCCATTATGGAGGTTCGTTAAGGTGAGAAAAGTGTTTCAAAAGTTTCAACGGCGTGAGGATCCTGTCACTGAGTAGTAGTCTGTGTGACTAGGAGTTTTCATCTGAGTCACAGACAGGAGGGAGGAGGCAAAGTAAGTGTGCATTTCTTTTGTGCGCACTGAGCTACTTACCAAATGGTTTTCAGAGTGTGATGTGACCCATGTGTAACCAGGCTTTTTCATCGAGTGAGTCCAGCTTGCGGGAGGACTATCCCAAGGGACTGGGTGGCATATGGGACGTGCAAATACATTCACCCAATAACAGTTTTAATGGAAAGAGAAACAGTAGTAAGTTTAGTTTTTCCCCAATAACATCAGATTTGACATACTAATAGAAACATTATCTTAGCTTGCAACAGACAGAAAGGGATCTTCATTTGTTCCTGAAGCGGAGTTATTAAGTCATAAGAAAGATTTATAGTGAGAACCAACACTCACGGTCATTCCAGGTTGGGAGTGTCACCGCTGCAGCTGTAACATGAAGGGAAATGTGTTCTGAGGAAGAATGCAAGGGTATATATATATTCATTAGCTACATACAGCACGACTAACAAACCAGAAATCTCAGAAGTGTGACATGTTTGTGCTTGTTAATAGTAGCATAATTACTGAATCGTGCGGTAGAGAAACACAAGTGTCTTTTGATGTGGAAAAATGAATTGCACTGTTTATATGTGGAAGCTGCAGTGAAGCAGCTGTGTAGCTCAGTGGTCAGTACTGCAGAACATAATGCAGCCACCTCACCAGCCCATGGTCTAAATAGATAGTACATAATCTTAATAAAACCTACTCTTGATGGCCACAGCGACTGGTGAATTCTGACAGACAAGATTCAATTGGGATGGGATCTGAAAAACAAAATCCATTATAGGATGACTAGCGTTCACTTAAAATCTAGATTGTTACCCATACAAGCAAAGAGTGCTTTTTCTAGAACATGTCATAGGGAGAGAAAAAAAACTCCAAGTGAAGAGCATGAGTAAGTGTGCATTTTTATGGCCTTATTGAAAACCTAAAACTGTCGTAAGCTCTGTTACAGCTACTAGCGGCCCTCACTATCAAGTTTCCCTCAAGATCAGGTTCAAGACAGGCTGCACCAGGGGCAGGTGGACAGTAGATCATCTCACATTACAACAGGCCTGAATACTTTATAAACTGGCCACGTGCCGTTTAGTCAAAAGGCAGGAGTCAACGGCAAGGGTATGAAGATGGACCACTGTAACCAGATCCTTTTCGCTCTCCTAAGGTTACAAGAAACTGTTGCAGCTCATTAAAATGTTTAAATTACAGGTGTCACACACAGTATGTAGCATGAATATGTCATGAATGTGCACCTAACACAACAAATATGCTTTCATAACATTTCCGGATGAGCAGTGACACTGCTGTTTCCTGACAATGGGCACCAGCACAGAACTGACAAAACAACTAAAAAGAAAAAGAGTAAGACATAATATTCTACTGTATGTTAGAACATATTGCTCTGTAAGCTTAAACAAACTTAAGTAAATATATTCACACTGTTCAAAGAAACAATGACATGCCTGGGTTTGCCCACTGCATACGCACCTATCCCCCATGTGTGACGCTGCAGCTCCTCTTGTGTTGCCATGGATTGTGGATTAGCAGCGGTAGATCAAAGCTTGACTTGGTGTTGCAGCCGAGATGAGAAAATAAAAAGATCAGTAGGCCCACATTCAGTAATATAATATATTACAAGCAAAATAATACTGAAAGTATTTTTCAGTAAGCGTAATATTATTACGCTTACTGAAAAATACTTTCAGTATTATTTTATTTTATGAGATATTTTCATCAGTGAAAAATACCTCATAAATGTGCAAACATGTGCTTAAAATTGCTGTGATCGGCTCACCTCTCCTAAGACATGACGAGAGTGGGTGCGTCTCCAGCTCGTCTCCATGGAGATGTTGACTAAAGTCAGTAGAATTTTACATTTAAACAGGTTAGGTTCTCATTCAAATCCATTCTTTGATTAACTACTGCAAACATACATTTTTCTGTGTCGAGCTTCGGAGCTTATCATTGGGAGCATGTTGTGTATTGTTGGCAACAGTCTACATGGAGCCCAAAATGTTACGCAGTGTGCCTTTAAGGAGGAGCGAACTTCCTTATAGAGCACACCACGTTTTAGACGTAGATTTCATTTTTTCATTTATTTATTCATTTGAGCAGAAAAGTATTTCAAACATTTTTACAGAAGAAAACAAAAACAAGACTTTGTGCTCAAAAGGAGTTGGAAGAAGTTCAAAGAACTTATGATAAACCTACCCCTTTTCTCTCATTCAAGTAACATCACATACATGTTCAGCTACACTCATGCAAAAACCGATGCACGAGTCTGTGCTTATGTATTAATATAAATCGTTTATGATCGTGCACAATGTCATAAAGGATTTATCATTTACAGTCGTACAAAAATAAATACACCATATGGTACTTATGACTTATACCAAGGCACATCTCTCTTTCATTCTGATCTGTAAATTTCAATAAATGTATGTCCACTGCATACTAATTTCAAGCAATAGCAGAAAAAAGAGAAAACAATTACCATGTTTTCTCATATAGGCTTTCAAGTAGGCTATAGGTTATTTTAGGTTAGTTTTGGCTCGTGCTAACCTGTGCTGTCCTTCATTAGCAAGTCTTGCATAGCCTATTAATTATACACGCTATACTAATTTTTAATACGACACAATGTTGTGTTTATGCCCATTTCAAGGTATGAAACTCCCTTTGTAAAGTCCCTCGCAACATAATGTAGTTTGGTCAGTACATTTAACTTGTTAGGGCATGGCTTGCATATCACTAGCCTCCAGCTCACAGACAGTAAGATCCCAACTCCAGAAGATTAGAGCTACTGTGTGTGTGTGTGTGTGGCTTCGCATGCACGTCAAAGTTCAAAGGCTACAGCTACTGTAGAGCAGATATGCACTAGTAGTGTAAAGCGCTTTGTGACCATGTCTGTGAAAGGCGCTATATAAATAAAGATCTTCTTCTTCTTCTTCTTCTAGTACATAATACACATTACAACAAAAATGTAAAGTCTACAATGCAAACTGTACATAATATATGTAGTGCATAATTTACTATTATGTCATAAAATAAGCAGACTGCATAACTCATTACATGCCTGTTGCATTTTGGGCTTGCATTTAGTAAAACATATCACAGATCATTTGTCAACTATCCTTAAAGTACAAAAGCATTTTAAGTGAAACTTTTGTAGCTCTTGAAAATTTTCCACATTAAAAAGGCTAACGTACGTAAGAGGAGAAGATCAGAGGTATAAGGTACTCCACTAATCCCCGTTAATTGCAGGTGACACTAACAAAAATATCAGGATAGCTGAGTGCAGAATCTCAGGTTGCATCTCTGTGCTTACAAGCCATGCCAACTGCCAAGTGGGTTAATGGCCATGCAAAATATTCAGCTCTTTCCTATCACTGCTCTTGTACATTTGGAGTCAAAGTGGAAAAAGAGGAAAATAATAATAACCTTTGTACCCTCTGAAGAACACGATAAACAAGAATGAAGATGAAAGATAATTTTGGATTAATCATATTTGACCAACTTTAATTAGATCACAAAAGTCAAAAATATAATAATGTTACTCTCCTTCTGTACAGTTACATAGAAGTAAAAGATTACATTAAATGGTACAGGTGCAGAGCATACTATGTTTAAGTACCGTGTGCATATGAAGATAAGGCATTTATATACATCTAAAGAACTTTTAAGTGTTTGTAGTTAGGTGCAGATGAGCACTTATCACATTGTTACACAGCTTTAGATTGCAAAAACTAGTAAGGCACTTGGCAAACGCTGATTGTAGGAAGTAATGTAACATAAAGGAGCCTTATTTTATTTCTATATATGAGTTTTATGTGCAATTAAGCTCCTTGCACTCAATACAAATCAGTCAGTGGGAAAAACAGACATCTATTGTGTAATATAAACTCTCTAAACATAAAAATTGTTTGTGTAAATGAACACACAAACTGGTGCGTTTATGCAGCAAGTACAACAGTCCTGAAGAGAAAGATGGAGATTGCCAGTGTTGTTGTATAGCCAGTGTTCTTTGTTGGTTTTCCCGGGTCCACCCTACATCCACTTCCTGTATGTGAGCCTAGATAAGCATTTTTCACATGCTCACGAACCCATGATGTAGGTTAATCTAGTAAACTATGTCCCTACAGTAAATCCTGTGATCTACAAAAGCACACAGCTATATGACTACAAGTTTATCACGCTCCCCTGAAATGCAGCCCTTGAAATCCACAATTTCAATGTTGCTGATTGGGGCTTAAAGTGTAAGAAACAACTTTCAGCAATCTTAAAGGGTTAGCATAGCACCAATAGGTATTTGGGGTAAATGTGGAAATGTTGGCTTTAGTTCATAAGATTGGATCTGATGACAAGGCTAATAGGAGACAAGAGTCTTTGTGTGCTGCTATCCAAGGAGCACCCTCTGTAGCCGGTCAGCCGGGACACTGGACTCATCCTCTGACTCCGCGTCGCTCTGAGGGTTGGAGCTGCAAGGAGATGTGCACTCCGGAGAACACAGGTAGTGCATTAGTGGCAGCCGGTACTTCCCACAGAAGTCCACAAATTTGATGTGACGCACACAGGAATCAAAATACACACCTGGAAACAGTCAGGGAGTCAGTTTCAAAGATGACACTCAGAGTGTTCACATTGGCACCGAAGAACTATCGATTACAGAGCAGTGTAGAGCTGGGCGATTCCCCCCCCCCAAAATTGTGATTTTTTAAAATAAAAAACTCGATTTACGATTCTATTTCCCCCCCCCCATTTAAAACTAAATAACTGCGAACTATAAATATGACTTTTTGGAGCAGATGCACGTCTGTGATGGCGTCGCTGCAGCTTCCAAAAGCTCACTGATTGGCTGCCAGGTGCATTCAGCGCAGGTTTGATGCTGAAGTGTATATCAGCCTTTACAGTGTGGCATTTGGAGTGATTGGTAGACACTGCCTGTGAATGTGGTCTGAACTAACAGTGAAGCAGTAAATGCAGCTGAAACTAGTCAGCTCTCGGGCCCACAAAGCACTCTAACACGTTTGAAAACGCCTGGATAATTACAGATACACAGCCATATCTTACCAGCGCATTTTGGGTTGGGGCACTTGCTGGCCAGGTCCAGATAGCACATTAAGTTGTCTGGCAGCTCATGTGGGAAGTAAGGAATATTTCTGCTCTTTATGGTGCGTGCTGCCAGCTCCAACAGTGAGGGAGGGTCATATGTCATCTCTTTGACAAAGCGCACCACCAGGGGGTTGCCGCGGAGACTGAGTTCTTGCAGATGAACCAAGCTGAGAATCTCTCGAGGCAGGTATGACAGCAAGTTGTTGTGAAGACTCAGAGATCGTAGTGAGTCCAGCCTTGTATAAAAAAACATGAATTCATCAATCTATGAGAGAGAATATGATGATGAAAATATTTCTGCCATAGCACAGCAATTACCTGGTGAGTTGAGGAGGAACACTTTGAATGCGATTATCACAGAGAACCAAGTAGGTTAGAAAGGGCAGATTTGCCACCTCAGGAGGAATAGCAGTGATGAGGTTACCCCCCAGATAGAGCAGCTCCAGACTGAAAAAGTAGGGGGAAAAAGTACATTCTACAGTTATACATAATACAATAGTAGTTGACCTCATCCAAATACTGTGTTTAACCACAAGGGGAACTAGAGATGCATGAATGCCGTGAATTTGAGAATTCAGGGGAAGTAGGAGAAGAACGGTCTCAATAAATACAACATAACATTATAGAAATTCAATATAAATTGCTGAACAAATCACTCTTGGGACCCACTTCAACAGTAACAATAAAAACTGATTAATCAGATAAGATTATACATTACGGTAATTCTTGAAGTAAATTTAAGTCGTCTAGTAGTTATATAACAGTAAACCAAGGAAATGTAAAGTGAAATAAACAGTGATCTGCTAGGCAAGCTGCCTGCAGGAACTGATGACACAGCGACAGTGAGACACAGGCCATTACACGGTCCTTGGGGGCTGAACAGAGACACTGACATGTTTAGAGGCAGTGAGGGGTCTGCCACCAGAATCCATTACTCACACAGCTGGAAGAGTCTCATTATCACACAGAATAGTAAAATGCACACATTTGGATGACAAAAGGCTAAAAAATAAAATTGTTACAAATAAGAAATAAATAAAAGGTGATTTATATCAGATGGACAGAAATGCCAATATTAAAAGTACTCTATAAATAAGACACGAGATTTCTAAGAAATTTAAGAACAGAAACACACAAATGTAGGTGATGGAGGTCACATTAAACTCATTCACCTGCTAGCAATCACACGCATAACTGCTGTCACTTTTCACTGAAGTTTGTGCTGACTAATAAGATGATGACCCTTGCGCCAACTTTTGCATGTATATAGGCCAGGAAGGTTTTTTAAATATTTACCATTAAATTGGTAAAACATTTTTTTACATATTGGGAGTTTAAAAGCAAATTGAAAAAGGAAATGTTATCCCAAAATGTATAATTGGCCTCAAATTTTAAAACATAAGCTCCTTTCATATTTGATATCTAATGTCGAGACCCATTGTCACGCTAGGATGAAAAGCCATGACCCAAAACAGAATTTAATTTGTAATAAGAAAACACAGAATTTCCACACAAATTCATGTTGAATAAGCAATACAACAAATAAACCACATAATTCTGAAATAATTATCAAAACCACTCAGCAACAAATTTAACAGACTCTGGTAGGATTGTTATTCTTTTTTAGTAGATCACTATTAAAGAAATGTTCCCTGTAAGCCTTGCGGCCTACTGATAATAGTTCTGGGACCCTCTGTTGGGACCCAACCTACCAATTGAGAACCACTGCCTAAGACTGTTGTGATATCACATGAACATAATGTAGCTGATCTTGGTCCTTTCTTGTTCAGAATCTATAGTGTTCGAGCTTTTGATCTCTGATCTGGGTCATTCCGGATTGCAACAGTAAAACACCACCAGATAAGACAGCAAGCTCTATTTATAGTAGATAGAGAAGTTAGATTTTTTTTTTAGGGCAAAAATACCATTTGCTGGCTGACCGTGTCATTGTCCCAACTGTTTAATGCATAGCAACGCTCAAGTGTAAAAAGATAATTCTTAAGTTTTAATCAAAGCATGTTATGATTTATGAGGTTATGAAGAAGTAACCATTAAATCAAAATAATTTTGCTCAAGCAGAAGTAAAAAAGTAGTGAAATAAATAATAGTTTTTGTGTGGATGTAATAAGCTAACACAAAACGTATGTAGGTACATTGGAATGTTGTTTAACATGTTGACACTTTGTAATGTAGCTTCATATTTGGGACATAGATATAATAGAATAATCTAAAGATATGAGGGACTCATACAATACTAGCGGCTATGCTCAGCTCGGGTAACCATGGAAACAATGCCGTGCACTTGTTTATTAGCCATAGAGAAGGTTCTTTTAGGGACTAGAAATGGACTTTAATACGGAGTCGCACAGACCGTTCATTCATACCATATTACAGTTTATAAGCGTAAAGTAAGCATCCTTCTTCTCGGGCATGCCAGCTGACTCATTGACGTTTATTAATGAGTTTTTACTAGTACTCACATACCTCGTTAAGTTTTCTATCTCCGGAGGAATACTTTTCAGTCTATTTCCACCAAGTGACAGCGACTGCAGACGCAGCATTTGTGTGCACTGAAGAGGGATCTCTTCAAATCTGTTTCCACTTAGGTTCAGCACCTCCAGCTGCAACGAACCAAACTCTTTGGGCAGCGAATACTCGTTCAGTCTGTTGTTCTTGGCTAGTAGTGTTTTTAGCTTGGTTAGCCGTGTAATGTCCTCACATATGGCCGTCAATCTGTTGTTGCTAATGTCCAGAAACTCGAGGTTGTTAAAAAGGTAAATTGACGAGGATAGCGAGACTAACCGATTGTTGTTCAGATAAATCTGCTTTGCGTCTTTTTTTCTCTCGTCACTGACATTGTCCACATTCAAAGTGCTCAGATTGAGGCGTGAGAAATCAAGTACGCCGTCGCCTGTTGCTGCTGCGGCCCCTTCGTGAAGCTCCATTTTTGAAAACGATGGCGATTTCTTGTGTCCAAGCCTCACGCGAAGTTCGGCGCAGATTTTCCCTGTTAAAGGGGAGTTGAATCCAGAACCTGGTGTCCCTCTATTGCAATGAGAGCGAAGCGGGACAGAGGGCCTCTCTACTCTCTGGGGCCACTTGAACCACATCTCATCAGAAAAAGAATCTAGGTCATCTAGGTCAGTACAGAGGCATCGCGGGCTAACTTCTACACAGCCATGCATTTGCTGCTGAAAAGCTACAACCAGGCTTTCACTGGGACACGACCATGGCCACGCCTGGCTCCCGGATATTGGCTAATGCTGAGTAATCTCCGCCCACTGACTGGCTATTGGCTAATCTCACCATCTATTTCACTACAAACACAATAGATTATTTAAGAATTTTACAACTGTCCATGTGTTACATGATATTTTCACAACTCAATTTTACAACTTTTCATAACCTTTTTATTGAACTACTAAAACATGACTCCACATTGTACCAACCCGGTAGCTCTCGTTCATCTGGACATTATGTAACACCTCTCATCTGTTACATTATGCAAGACGATTCCGAGTGGGGCATGCTTTGAATGAGAAACAGGTAAATTCACCAGTGAAGTTTTATAGACAACTCCGTTTCAATCATAGGTACATTTTCATGTTTGAGTGGGTCTATAATAATTTTATATTGCAATTTAAGTGTTGTAGCTACTTTGTTTATTAGCAAGTACAGTTTATTGTCCACAGTTTCAGCATTTTAGTGGAATAAAAAGTCTAAACCTACTGTAGAAATACATTATTGGGTAGAAAGAATAAGATAATCAAATTCCTGCACACTCACAATTTGTCAATGTGCAAACCTTGATAAAAAGTAGAGCAATGCTCTTTGCAGGTCTAAGGCACTGGTACAATAAAGTAACAAACCTACTACTCTCAACATCCACCATGCACACACACTCAATGAACATGCATCCAATTACTAGGGCACCTACTGAGGCTAGTCCTCTTAGAGTGATTATGAAACAACAGGTATAATGTAGTTGCTGGGTCCAAAGCTGTACACTACTCTGAGGATTATTCAAACTCTGCATACAACTTTGGTTTCTGTTTTTACCGTGCAATCATTAAACCAGCCCTGAGAAGGGCACAGATGTGCTGTTGCACATAAAGTAAAATTAAATTAAAGCACCACAGAGATAATGAATATAACCTACAGTAAGAACTCAAATTTGAACCAATAACCGAATACTGTAGGAGTAAGCAAACATTACTTGAGAAGATACAAAACAAACACATTTTAAACATTGGTGATGAAATTAAGTCAAAGAAAGCAATAGGAAAGTAGAAGTGCATTTGTCAAGTAGTGGAATACTGACAGTTCTAAAGGGCAGCTAAATTACCGTCGCTCCTACTCTGCCCTCTCATGCACACTGCCCGACAGCTCCATAAACAACCTGTGTAGGTAGGAACACCCTCACTTTACCTGCTCAGTGACTTCCATATTCAAAAACAGTGACAACCTTTTACTGAGAAACGTAACAAATATAATACCTGTAAAAAAAGCCCTTACAGCGGGGACATGGTAATACAATCAAATACAGTATGACAGTACTGAACACATTTGAAATAAATCACTGACAAATGTATAATATAACATAGCAGAAACAAAACCATTGGTCAACAACATGTGGCCCCAAAGTCAGTCAAGTATGTAAAAGGGTGACACTGGGAATCCTTGTCTTCATTTACTCTCTTCTAGGCCTCCTTTGTGCTGGACTTCATCTTTTCCATTGTTTCCTGTAAAGAAGGAGTCCTATGATGACCTCATTCTCAGTTTTTAATAAACTCTTAATTATTAATAGATTAATCGTTAAAGAGTGATCTGTACTAATGAATTGATATTTTGTTTTTTTTATTTAAATACAAACCTGATGTTTGTTGAGCTCCGCCACTCGGAGGTTCCATTCTTCTTCAGTCATCTCAGCATCAGGATCTGTTGTGTCAGCCATCGCTGCTGTCTTGTCTAAGCAACACAGTTGTAGAATGTTTTATATGTAAGGTCATAACAAAAAAAACGTTATTATTATTATTATTACCAGTGCATGTCATGGCAGTGCAGACCCAGTTTCCACAAGCACAAACACAGCGGTTACACTCCACCTGCGTCTCGGCACCGTCATCATAGGTCTCGTCCTCCAAGGCACACTCTACAGGTGACAGAATGACACAGCAGTTTCCATCATCTGTGCTGGTTAATATTAAACACATGCAACAGTAACAGTGTTTGTTATTTCTACACTATCAAGTCATAACTCTTGGGCTTCATCATCAAAGGCGTAAATATCATTTTAAACCGACTTTCTCTGGTGGATTAAATCCAGGCTTCAAGCAGTTGAGGAACTCATCGAAGCTGAGCTTCCAGTCAGCATTTTCATCAGAGAGCTCAATGAGGGCATCAACACACAGGCTCCTGGAAGCAAATAAAGTGAGAAATATGATACTTATGAATCATTGTCATGAAGGTGAGAATATATTTGCGCATGTATGTGCAAATACAGTGAACAAATGATAAGGCCAGACCTGAGCAGCTTGTTGCTCTCCTGGTCTGCGTATGACTGCATCTCCACTACAGACTCGTTGTGCTGGATGAATTTCAGCAGCTCAGAGGAATCCATCTGAGCATCTCCATTGTCGTAGGACTGCACAAACACAAGGCATGAGGCACTAACAAAAAGACACTTGAGCAAGTCCAACAACTGTTTCTATGGCTCTGTCAGGTCACAAAGTGAGGAACAACCATTGGGTTTTATAAAAAGTGTGCCCACCTTGAAGTATTTGTGCAGGATGTCAGAAAAGTTGGAGCCTTTGACAAACCATCCATCTGGAACAACCTCAGTCTGAAGCCACTGGATGATCCGGCCTCTCAGTTCATTGCGGTCAGCTGCAAAGCACACCACTGCAGGAGAGCGCAGATGTTAATCAACTTTATGAACATACTGTAAGTACTTTTCTTTATGATCATTGCGGGCTTTTAGAGAATGTCACGGACCTGGACTTGCTGCTGCCTTTTCTGTCTTCTTCTCTGAGGGCAGAAAAACAAGTAAAGTACATGAAACAAAATGCATTTTTGTATTTTGGATACACACAAATTTATGATGATGGTGATGATATGTAATTATTATTTTGTGTAGTAAAAGTCACTTTGGTAGCTGCCTCATTTTCCAGTGAGACCACCACTGAAAGTTCGCTTTAGATAAGATACTACTATATTAGATGAATTCACTAATAAACCAATGAACACTGGCAGCCATATCAAATGACAAAGATAGCTATAAAACAATAAAGCCTAGAACTCAGTGACCCAACATAAGGTCATTTGATATATGCTTGATTAGAGATCACCCATGAAACAGCATTATCAGTATGATGAGACTGGTGCCACTTTATGTGGGGTATAAAACAAGTAATATTCTTGAAACGTAGTTATATTAAGAGCAAAGTCACAACGAGGGCGGCCAATTGGCTGGGGAACAAATAAGTGTCTTCCACAAAAACAACAGTAGTTCTTTTCAATAGTGTGTGCATATTGCACCCATACCCTGGCAGTGTCCATCATAAGCCACCTGGATCTTCAGCCCTGTCAGACAGGCATCTCTGTGGAGCTCACAGTGATTCCTGTAGGTTTTACCATTGCTGCCACACACTGACCTCTTGTGGGGTTTGCAGCTCTGTAACAGCAAACGAACAATGATCAGTATTGAATTACTTAAGATATTACAAGAAAAACAAGGAGTCGAACATGCACTCACCTCGATGCACAGGCAGCTCGGCTCGCCCTTTTCATTTACCGCACACTCTCTCCCAGCTCCACAGAACACATTAGCACACACTTTGCTTTTACTCTGGAGCTCCTGAACAAAAAAGAAAAACAACTCTTTTGGTGCAGGGTCCTCAAAATTAAAATACTGTATTTGGCAAGGTATGTTTATTTATACCACACATTTCTTGTACAGGGGACTCAATGCACCTTTGCACTAATTGTTGCTCACTTGGATAAAAGTACAGTGTTCAGTATCTGGGATAATCTCCTCTAGATGGTGCTGCACCACCAGCTCAGCATGTTTCACCATGCCTAGGTAACTTTATACACAGTACTGACTTCATCATATTAACAAACATAACACATTTAGGTTGTTGTGCAGCAATTGCAGTTGGAAGTTCATATTTCCTTTTGAGGGTTTGGGTAAGAAAACCTTATACAGATCCATGAAGAAAAAAATTCTGGAATTTCTCAATAAGTAAAAAGGCTGTTCGAAGCAAAAACAAATGTCTACTTAAACGGTATAAAAACATCAAAGCAGTTTCAAAGTTGATCATTGGGTCATCTTCAGACGAAAAGTATAACATATCACTCCAGCCTTCAGGTACATATTTTATCCACTTGCCAAAGAAACGGCAACCAATCAGATGGCGCCAAGCGGAGTTTGTAGAGCCGTTCCTGTGGACAGTATTCCCTCCTCCTCTCCCTGTCTGAGCCTGGCCCTGTGTGTATACAGGGTGTTCCCACATCTGGAGTGTGAGCCATGTTTTCCTTTGGGCCCATTCCCATGCTTAGTGCAATCTTTTCTCTCCGCTCCCCTCCTCCCTAAGCTGCCATTTCCTGAGCGAGCCAGACAGAGGGCCGGCGCGGGTCTGAGTGCACGTGAGCTGCACTGCTCAGTCCAGTATGGAATCTGGGTTGAAACCATACAGAAGGTTCAGAAAGTTTACAGACCTCTTTTAACCTCTTAACCCCCACCTGAACTGAGCACATTTTCTCCAGTTTGGCTTTACCCAAATCTAAAAGCTTCTTGAAAAAAGTGTCAAAATAGTGACAAAAACGTGACAAAAAAAGTTACAAAAACAAGGATGAAAATGCAACAAAAATGTGATGAAAACGTGACAAAGAGCAACAAAAAGCCAATGAAATAGCCTCAAAAATTAGACAGAAGAGAGCAATGGAAAAGTGACGAAAACAAGGATGAAAATGCAACAAAGAGCAACAAAAAAAATGTCCAAAAGTGACAACAATACGAGGAAAAAGCTCCATTTAGATATTTTGTAGGTCTTAGCTTTCAAATGAGGTGTTAACTGGCCTGTAGACTGTGATCTTATGGATTAGTGTTAAGCTAAACTGAAGAAAATGTGCTCGGTTAAGGCGAGGGTTAAGAGGTTAACCATTTCTATTCTATCACGTAGCCAGTGGTGGAAGAAGTACTCGATATTCTTACTTATGTAAAAGTGCAGATACAGGACCAAAAATTTACTTAAGTAAAAGTATCTGATTAAATTTTTACTTAAGTAAAAGTACAAAAGTATGCATTGTAAAATGTACTTTATAAGTAAAAAGTTAAAGTATTTAAGAGTTTAATGTGCAGGATTTTTCGAAATCATTTGATTCAAACCAGGTCTAAACGAGTAAACCACTAAATCAAGTCAAAAAGAGGAAGTAAACCGGGTCTAAACCAGGACTGAACTAGGTCAGGTCCAACCAGATCTAAACAAGGTCTAAAGGAGTAAACCACTAAACCAACGAAACTGTTCATCGTAAAGAGGTCACTTTGAAAATAAAATACTTTTACTTTTAAGCCAATTTAAAAATGTAGTGGAGTAGAAAGTACAGATACAGGCTCTAACATGTAGTGAAGTAAAAGTAAAAAGTATTCATCATAAAATGTACTTAAGTAAAGTAAAAGTACCTATAATTTGTACTTTTTACTTGTACTTTTTACTTTGTTACTTTCCACCACTGCACATAGCAGTCTGATTTAAAAATACACTGCCTGACCGTCACAAAGGTGCCACAAAAAAAAAGCTCTAAGTGGCATTGCTTCAATAAGCTTCTGTAATGTCACTGGATTTATTTCCATACAGTGTTGCATTGTTTTTTCACCAAGATCTTACACTGATGATGGGAGAGTGTGACCACTGTGCAAAGCCTCCCCCAGCACATCCCAAAGAGTCTCAATGGGCTTAAGATCTGGACTCTGTGCCGGCCTGTCTATGTGTGAAAATGATGTCTCATGCTCCCTGAACCACTCTTTCACAATGTGGGCCCAATGAATCCTGGCATTGTCATCTCGGAATATGCCCATACTAATAGGGAAGGAGAAATCCCTTCATGGAATAACCTGGTCATTTAGGTCTTTGGACCCATAGTGTTGCTGAACCTAGACCTGACCTAAACTACAGCAACCCCAGATCATAGAGGTTAGTTACTGTAAATCCAGGTGCAGACTTCTTTTTGGTCCGGCAATGAAATAAAGGTATATAGTAAAAAAAAAAAATCAACGTCCCCGTCCCCCCTATATTACATTGATAAGGGAAATTTTAAAAGTTACACAAAATTATAATAAAAAAAAAATCACAGTGATATTAGTAAGTGGTGTCACTGGACAATTCATTGTTCTCGAATATAGTTGTGGAGCTTTTATTAATATATCTAGGTCTGTGGAAGTTCGGACTATTGCCGTAAGCCTGAGCATAGATTTTTCTTTTTTCTTTTAAGAACAAGCCTAAGACACACGATTCTTGCACAGCTCACTAATGACAGCACAAGTCACCTGCAAAAGCTGCAATGGAGATGTTTTGACCCTGGGCCAGCAAGAGAACTGTGGAGAACTTTTTTTTTTTTTTTTATCCATTTCCATGCATTAATTTGGCGCAGACTTGTACTCCAAAGTCCTGCAAAAGCATCAAAGTGGTCCCTGTGGCCTCGAGCGTGTTGGAAAACTCAGTGTTACAGATTGTTGAAACCTGTGGAAACCTCTGATGGGGACATGAATAATGGATAGCAGTCTCACAAATGCGAGCCGTTTCCCAATATTGCTCTGCCCGTCCGGTGCTCGAAAAGAATCAGTATCCCTGACATTTGGTTAATGAAAACACAGGCGCCGGGCTGTTGCTATGGTGAAAGCGTGTTCCAGCTTGTGATGTTGCAGGATCACATCGGTGTCAATCAAAAAAGGGAAGCGGGAGGGCTAATAAGATCACAGTGTGAGGATGTGATGTGGACTGTCACTTACAGAGAGATGCACAAGTGCCTTTAATAATGCTAAGAAATCCGAGCAGAAACACAATCTCAGAACGGCAAGCACATGCACATGAATCCATATTGAACAACTTTATTCAATTGGTTTTATTCATAGCCAAGGAAGTATTTTAATAGCAGTAACTACAGCTGCAGTTTTGGGACACTCCAAAATTATATATGAACTATTACTATTACAATTATTCCTGTCAACTTTTCATTTATCTGAGATGTGACGACATGTGTCCCATAAGGCAGGACCTTTTTGATGCCAATTCTTTTATATTTTTGTTTGTTTTGTTAGTCCTATAAATTGTCTGTTGACACTCATGTCAAAGCATTAATTAACCCGGTCAGCAGCAGATGTCCCCAAAAAGACACGAAGTCGGCATAAACAAACACTGCTGAGCCTGTCCCACTTTAATGACATCAAATTTTCACCACAGCCAACAAATCCTGCCTTATTTCTCACCAATGACAGGAGCGGGAGCCGTGATAAGTGCACGATGATTCATAACAGATTAAGTTGAACGCATTATGGAAACGGCTGCCTCCAGCATATTCCAGCATGTATACAAACACATTCTAATCTTATTTATCATCATTTTTGGGGGGAGTTCAAATTATTTCAAGCTTTTAAGAAGATTAAAAGTCCAAGTGATGCGTCGTCTTCTATCTGTGAGATGACTTTCAACTCGAGTCATTTCTCCTTAGCTTGTAATTCATGTCTTGTCATCTTGTTCCCACCCAGTGCCATGTCTTTTTACGACTGCAGAGCTGTGAACTGAGACGAAGACCATTCTGTACCTCAATAGTTGAGATTTCATATATTATTGTAACTTCCTCTCTTGGTACTTCACCAAGGAATAAACAAACAAACAATCAAAAATATTAATGGCACGTAATAAAAAGGTATAGGTTAAATGATAAATTATAATGCTGCATTATAGCAAGACGGAAACTGATCCGTTTGTGAAGGAGAAAGAACGTTTTTGGTAAGGGTCTTGATCACAGTGCTCCACGGTAGTCTAGCCTTACTGGTCAAGAACATGTTGCACTCTTATCCAGCCTCAACATGCCAAAAAGAAACCATAGCTTAAGTGTATTGTCCACCAAAGTCTACAGAGAAAAACAATCGAGAAAACCCCCAACCTAGACTCAACGCACTATTCCAAATGTGCATGTTTTTTTCTCTAGAAAGATAATTGCTACTCTGATACTCTTATTTAAAAGACTGTAAGGGAACAATATGTGGTATTATGCATGACTCAAACTACAAACCATCCCTCCATAATGGGAGATAATGGTACCTTTCCATTCATCTCTGCATGACTTTACCGCACACTGCACACACTCGCCCTGTGGTGCTACTGCTCCATTGACCTGTAGCAGCCTGATCAATGTACTGGATATCCAGAGGTATCTACTCCCCCATGCACCCTGTCCTGCGTTAGCATTAAACCATCAATATATACCAAGAGGAGGAACCGATATGATGGATGCAAAGCTACAGACATAACATATAATCTAGGAGCTATGGATTTAGTCTTAGCCGATCAAAGTCAGTTTTATAGAATAAATTGAGCTTTATAGTAGCTGTGCGCTCCGGTACAAGCCAAATGTAAACGCTCCCCTTCAGCGTGTGCAGCGCAGTGTAAGACGGCTAAATCAGCAATATGTTTAAGGTGAACTGAGCTGTGGCACATTTAAAAGGTGAGGAGTAGTTCAGAGCCTCTGAGACACTGCAGCAATGATAACGAAATGTGAGGAGGTTCATAAATGTGGCTATTATGGGATGGATGTGCCGCTCCATTGCACTGCACGAGATCTAGTTAAAAGGCACCGTAATACAGAGTTAGACAAACGTAGTCCTTTGTCTGACAGATAGAACGTGTCAGCTGTGTGTTTTCATAAATAATATATTGTGGTGTTTTGCAGCTTCAATTATTAAAACAAGACATTTACGCCGAGTGAGAACGAAGACGGACATGTGTGACTGTAAGACGGCTGATTGTTTTGTTTCTTAATGTTTAAAGACAAAATAGAATGGAAAGAACTGGATTTCATGAAAGAAAAATAAGCATTTTCTTGAGGAATGGTGTAATCTAAATAGCTTTGAAAAATATACCAGAGTGTGATTAGCCAAATATAGAACTATGCTTTGTTGTATGTATGAGTTCATTTCCTGAAACTGCATTCAACCTCCCTCTCTCTCGGTACGGTATCTTTGCCGTGTTTTTGTGGGGTTCAGTGGATTTTTTTTTACTGCAGAGAGTCCACAATGGTCCTGAAGAAAGCGGCTTTTTAAAAGTAAACACACAGAAAGCTTATCAGTTAAACCTATTTGAGACCTACACATTTCTTCTTCTGAGACACTGAAGAGGAACCAAAAAGCCCCCCACATCTGCAGCACAGTGGAGGCGTCACAAGAGGAGCTACAGGAAACAAAAAAGGGACAAACGAGGAGGTATCCGGGCGAGACTCACAGCTAAGCCACACATGCCTTGCGCAGAGAAGTGGAAGGAGGAGGAGCTGACCAGTGCAGGTCACCACGCTCAGGGACAAACCCAGGAGGCGGTGCACCGTTTCAGAGGATCAGAGGAGACTGAAGGCAGCCAGCCAGGTTTCCTCCGGGTGGTACGGTTTTCCTCTACCTCCAAAAACATGCTGGTGAGGCTGACCCACAGTAGCAGCTCGGCTCAGTCGCAGCAACACTATTTCGTTAAATATTCACTATTTCGTACAGATTTTGTCCTCTTTTCAGTTAGAGCTCATTTGAAACTTTTTGTGTCCTGTCTAGCCTTGTTTAGCTCTAATTCAGACATAGTCCTGATATAGAACGAGATTAGACCTGGTGGGACTTGGAAAACAAAAACCTTTTCTAACGTGATACATGAGAACCAAAACTAATTAGGAGCTTGGCGATGTGAGGAAAAAATGTCTATATAATCAAAGTCAAAGATGTTTGTTTGCACATTTACTCTAAACTGTACAACAAAACAACATGCAAGAGTCAGAAGAATGTCGAGAATGCACAGACGAGCAGAATTAAAGTGCGGGGAACATTCCGGAGCGGAGTCCAGCCTCAGCCGGGGTCCTGCAGGGTGCCGTCTTGAGCCAAATGTTTTCTCTATCTAGGTCAGAGAGGTGTCCCTGTTTTCCAACTCTTGTCCAATGTTTTTTTCTTTCTTTCTTTCTCCTGCAGGCTGGCCCTCAACAGCTGGTCTCCTTCGCCCGCAAGGACCTCTGTGGAACTAGGCCTCACCAACAGAGACTCGCCGCCTTCCTACACACTTTTATTCTCACTTAACATGAACCATGAACCGATTTCCTTCTTTCAGGAATTGGCAGAGCCTCGTTGTGAAATCCAACGCACAAGGGAGGGAGATCACAGAGAACGGCTACCCCTGCTCTAGCTGTAGCATTTCCCTCAATAATTCATACATGTACAATCTCTAATCTCTAGGCTGTTCTACCCTTGAATTGATCCCAGTGAGTGCTCATACATAGGAAATGGGCTCCGCTCCTGTTAAAGCGCGCTGGACTCCGGAGAGCAGATGCACAGCAACATCAGGGCTATACTCGTCATCTGCGTCAGGCCTGTTTAGTTTTTAATAGATTTTGTGACAAGAGCCTGACAGCGGAACAGGCAGGATGTGTCCTTGTGATAATGAGGCCGGAGGAAGGGGAATTGAGTGCACTGGAAAGACATGTTGCTTGCTAAGAGGTGG
The DNA here is from genome assembly GCA_007210695.1 of Neogobius melanostomus. Lineage (NCBI taxonomy): Eukaryota > Metazoa > Chordata > Actinopteri > Gobiiformes > Gobiidae > Neogobius > Neogobius melanostomus. The sequence goes on from VHKM01000048.1 coordinate 594,551, forward strand.
TCTTAGGAGCGCTCTAAAAAACACTGAGAGGAGAGACCTGCACTAACAAAGAGAGCCTGCTAATAAGAGGTCCGCATGGGTCTGCCGCTTATTCACTGGGATAGGAATGCGCCAACAGACAGATGATGTCAGCGAGGGCGGCCTCCACATCCCCCTGTAACACAGCGCGAATGTAACAGCTACACCCTGAAGGGAGCGAGGACTCTTTCTTTCGGGGTCTGTTTTAACCACCTCCAACTGTATATTTCTTCCAAATACATACAAACTCTCAACAAGCTTTGGTACAAAATTTAGGAATGAAATGTTATGGACGCCATGATTCTTGTAACCAGAAAGCAACGTGCACAGATTTACAGGAGCGAAAACTATGTAAAGAAAAAAAGTACTAAGCCTAAAAAGGCCGTGGAACAACTTGTTCAACATCCTACAGTGTTCAAATACTTAAAACAAATGACAAGTCCAGTATTTCATATTCTAAAATTTCCATTGGCTTATTATTGTGGGATGAAATGAAATCTCACTGGTTGGGCAAAACAATCCTATGGTCAATTAATTTTGTACTATTGTACAATAGGTTCCCCTGTGGGACCAGGACTCCTGTGGATTCCTAATCTCAGTGGGACTTTCCTGGTTAAATACAGGTCAAATAAAAAAATACATAAAAACAAGAGCAGCCCAATATATGCCAGCAATACCAAACATGCTCCCAATGATCAGCTAAACAACAATGCTGTTTTTGCAATGTGCTATCAAAATAAAGCATTAGGAAGATGGATGTATTGATGTTTGGTTGTAGTCAAAGCAAAGCAGTGGCATCTCCATGGAGATAAGCTGTCCCAGTAACGTTATTAGTAATGAGTCTGAGGAAACATGTTTTTAGGTATTTTTCACCAACAAAAACTTTTGATACTAAAAAATACTTTTTGTATGCAAAACGCTGTAATCCTATAGTAATGTGTTGCAAATGCACAAAAGTGGATGACCCTAAATGTTTTAACTAGGTCAAGTACTTTATCAAACACACTGCCGTTAGAGAAAGGAAAGCACTTAAGAAGACCTTAAAACATCCAGACGAAGTGGAGTAAAAATAAGAAAAGGGGCCAATGAACAAAGAAAGTCGCACAATGAGGGAAAGGGTCTGAGAAAAGGCAAGGAATAAGTCACGGCTTGGGCAGGGACACATCTGTGAGCAGTTAAAACGTCAGGGAGGAACATAAAACCCTGTAAACACAGACAGCACCACCCTCGCTCTCTCTCCCCTGCTGTTCTGTCACACAGCGGTCGCGTTAAGCCGTCAGCTGTCCTGCAATCAGACACATTAGCCCACGCTCGGTATGGAACTGACACTCTGCTCTACGTTCCACTGGGATAAAGTCATTATGCAAGTAATCGCAATCAAAACAAGATCACAATTGGAAAGGTCGCAATTAGCTCATCAAAAAGCACAACTCTAGTCTTATTGTTTATAAAACTGTTAATCCTGGCAGTTTAAGCCTCTACAAAAGTATTCTAAAATGTATAATGCTTGTGATTCCTGTGGTTAGCAGGTCAAATTTCAATCTCTGTTAATGCTTCAAAGCCTGCATGTATCTAAACTCTGTGATTTGAATCTCATCTTACAAATAATAATCCCAAATCTAATCGCAAGATTATGCAATTCGATATTTTCCCAAATCGTGCCACTGTAATAGACACGTGTTGCTCAAAGCTGGGAAATAAAAGGATGATTTTCTGTCAAGTCTTCTCCTATATGCATATACTGTTGCTCTGAAAGCTTTAGTTCTCCCAACAGCACCTTAATTATGCCATTAAGTCAAACTATGAAGCTGCACGAATTCAAATTGACATCTTATAGTCACGTCTAGTCCATTGAAACATCTGGCTAACGTCGCGCAGAATATTAAACAGCACTCCGGTTTGGCTGAACAGGCTCAATACTCAACATTCAGCACATGTTGAGTAAAAATATCCACCATTTCACTGTTGGCTACGGAACAATACATCAAACGCTGTCTGGTTTGTTTGTTTCTATATAAAAATACCCCTAACCTACATTATGAGTGAAAAATGGCAGAAAACTTGAGCGAGGTGTGCAGTTGGTCAGATGTACGTTTTTTTGGGGGGGGGGATATTGAATTGCTCTGAACGACACAGCAGTTGTGTTCAGATTAGCAAGGAACAGTTTGCCGTGCATATTTTAAACGTGTTGAGAAGCATTTGCATGGGAGAACATAATAACCGCTAAATAACCAAGAGGTTGACTGGACTCATTTTGCCTTCAAGTAGAGCTGTTAAAAGTTGTTTAAATTGCTAAGCTTTCCCCCAAAAAACTTTGGGAGTGCATTTTCCTGCGTTACACAGTAATTATCCCTGACAAGGCCTTCTGTGAGTAGGCGCTCCTTGTCATTTCTGCGTGGCGCCTTTGAGAGCAGTGTCATTAACGATAAGGCACCGTTCGGGCTGGTAAGCTAAATGAGGACTCCTTTCATGCCGAGCCAAGAACGAAGAAGAACGCAGCGGTGCGGGGACATGAAACGCTGCCCAAGCCCCAACGCGGTCCGCAGCCACAGCTTTACCTCGGTTCCCATCGCTCCTGGCTTGTAATAGGCTGCACTCGGGGCAACTATGAGGCTCTAGTTTAAGATGGAGAGAAGTAACTCGACAAAAAAAACACATGTTGAGAATAGTATTTTTGTTAGAGACTGACTGGGTCCACACGGTTACTATTAATTTTGCGAATGATAGTCTTGTGTTTTAATTATGGAATCAACTGAAGTGAAAACAAAAAAAATCGCCATAGTTTACCTTGAACTTTTGTTTCATGTCAAAAATTTTTTTTTTAAATTACGAAATCTCTACTGCATATTTCCTGTTTTGGATGCCATTTTGAAAAGTGTTGGCCATTCAAAAGATAGTATCAATGGTATGATGTCACGTGAGCCCGATCTATTGCGTGGCGGTGGCTGAGCTTTACATCAGACTACCTCTCCATCCTCCACAATGCCGGGATGTTGAGCCGAGGTAATTAGAGCAGGCTGATACAGACAGAGGACACTGCGTCCCCTCATGTTCTCTCCACCTGGACTGGTATTTTTAGCCAACCCTGAATCACAAAGAACAGGCATCAACACAGAGAGACACCTGGAAGGAAAGGGCTCAATCAGACCCACTGGAAAATGCTGCGAACTTTAGTCTTTTGATATCATGACAACTAAAATGCAGAAAGGGTAGAGCCTCAAAGGTAACAAACACGCTACATTTTTCTCTTTTACAAATCAAAGATGAATTTTACGCTTTATATATATTTTAAAAAATTAAATTAAATTAAATTAAAGTACTCTAAGTAAATCTGAGAGTCTAGATAGATACCAGTCTGCAAATGTAAAAAGTAATTTTCTAAATGTGACCAGGGGAGTTTTCTTCTGCACCCTAACAAATCAGAGAGCCAAGTGAAAGTCAATTTCCTGTGCCTGTATATTTTCAGAGTAATATCCAAAGTAACCCTGGTGTTATTCACCCCATTACCTTATCACAGCGCATACCAATGGCACAGCAATAAACTCTTCACATGCTTTATAACGGAGACAACACACTTGTCCCCTGAGGCTGTTGACTTCTATGACTTTCTTCTGATTTTTGTCTGTGTAAATTACCATATTTTGCTTACTCGTTTGGTTTTATCTCATAATCTTACACAAACACTCAAAGGGTTCCTGACCTCGACACCACATCTGTGAACAGCTAGCCTTCAAACAGAACAATTTTCAATGGTAGCGTATCTGCTTTTAAGATAAAGAGAGATGTTGATGGATTAGTATTGTTGAGCTGCATCTTTGCTGCATTTCAAGAATGAAAGACTTCTCACTAAATAATTACAATGGCTCCAGATTCATAGGTAATGTTTGTTGTTAGTTACTAACAAAATCCCTCAGCCTCATTCCTTCCAGATCGAGTCACTGAAGTCATCTGGTAGAAATTACTGTTTTCTAACACAGACCAAAACATATGACAATGCCTGCTTTCTCTGCAGACTACAGGCACTCTGAACGACAATAAATTCAGCTTGTAGCTCTGGCAAACATGACTTATTCATTCATCACTAAAATTGCCCATAACACACTCTGTAGACTTATCAGATCCAGTGAGTTCTTTGCTCTAACTTGTTGACATCCATCTTGGTATCCTGTTCAAGCCCTTGTCACGGACAGCCAACAGGCCGTATATTATCGGAGTAATGACCTCTAATAGCTGCTTTTCTAATGTCTTACTATTAACTTTGTGGAAGCACTCCAGACTCTGAATACTCTGTCTTAATCTAATTTAATTACCAAACAGACCACTGGTATGTGAATGCAATACGGCTTCACAATGGTCTTGTTTTTGTAGCCAACCAAAGATGGTGTCGTATCGCTGGTAGAAGGTTAATGTGATGTCTTAGTGGCCATCAACAAGCAAGTTACATACAAGCAACAAAAGTATGATGGTCCAGTTTTGCTTTGCTTGAACAGTGCATCCTTTAATCAAACTATTGCTGATGTTAGAAATGGGAGAAGGTAAATGCGGTGAAAAGCTGACGCAGGACCAGGTGTTCAACAGCTGTGTCTGCTGAGATGAAGGTCCTCAGCCACCACCTGGTGCCTCACGGAGCAGTTGGTCAAATACATGTCTTCTCCAAGAAAAGACCAAGTCATCGCCTGGACTCCCAAGTATAATATGGATTAAAAGCATCTTAAACATTTAAAAAGCAAAACATGACATTGACCCAGGTTTCCGATTGTGACTCTATACAGAAAGCCTTAGTCTCTCAATGCACAGTGCATTTAAAACATATTTTTGTCTTCCGTTCAATGGAATAGTGAAACTAAACCAAAATGAAGACTCAATCTCTCCATCCTCTACCTGTGCCCTCCATCAGAGCTGCCTAATAAGAGCAAACAGTGTGTGTTTGCTCAGAGGACATCCACTTAGCCTTTCACTGTGAGAGGCTTGAGGTGAGTTTTCTTACAGCTCCAGAGCACACTGCCCACCCCTGACAAACATACACCAATGACTGACCACCCAGACACGTCATCACAGCAGATGCCAAGCGCCAGAGCATTTTACAACAACAAAACATCCTACAATGATGAGGGTCTGTAAGCACCAAGGACACTGGGAACAGCGCAGTAGAGCCCTCTTTTTACAGCTGTCTGTCAGTGTGTGGGCCCTCCTGCTATTACATTACTGACTCACATAGGCTAATACACCCTAATAACGTCTTTATATCACATCTGATATTTAGTGCAGTTAAAACAACAATGTTAAGTAATGGCATTAAGAAAGCACTTAATGTTTAGATAGGTGCGTCATACAGAAAGAATATAATTATCATTGTTAAATCTCCACAATCTTTCTGATGAAATGGCCCAGACAATAGGCGTCCACTAAACCTAATTTTATACTCTCTTTACACTCTTTCCTAGAAGTAATGCTATTGCATTTAATCAACATTCACAGATGCATCTGCCCAACAACACAGTAGAACAATTTGAACCAACATGTTCAGTATAAGACACAGTTTAACAACTAAAACAAGTTGAAAAACGGACAGAAGACATGATCTGAAACTTACCTCCGCTCTGGAGAGGGCTATGGAGAGCAGAAAGAGCACAGCGACACTTCGCAACATCTGGATGGAAAAGAAAAGAGAAAGTGACGTTACAGCCGGACAAAAGATGGAAAACAATCAAATATGGTGGTATTTTCTGAGGGAAAACCCGTAATGTCGCTGAATTACCTTGCGCTTTGGCTCGGAGGACAGAGGAGGAAGGGTCTGCGGCGGGCGTTTGTCAGGACGGAGCTGGAGACCAGGAGCTGGGGGTCGGAGATTTCAAGTAATTTGAGGAGCGCGGAGGAATTCGTGGCCGTCACTCCGCCGTGCGCCCTCCCCTCTCTGTCCAATGAGACCAATCAGAGCGCGCAATGGTCCCGAGTCCTCTGAGGTCGTTTACTGGAGCGAGGGAGTGTGGAGGAGGGACCGGGGTCCATACAGGCACCGTACCCGGGATGAGGTGCGACCCCTTCTGTCAGTTTAAAATGTAGTCACGAGGAGTCTTGTGATAATCCCTGCAAATAAATGTCCTACAGGCTATTTGCCAACGAATGGGCAATGCAGTAGCTATGGATTATTTAGGGCTACGTTTGTTTACTAACAGGTGAAGCCTATTTTTCTGTTGGTTATTCATTCTTGCATTTATTTATTGAAATGATTCATTTATTAATTTTTAGGCAAGTTTATTTATAGAGCACAATGTCCACAACAATTAAAAGTACTAAATTACAAGAATGCAGATCAAGGTAGATCATCCAAAAACATATAATAAGATAAGATAATAGTTGCCTTTATCGATCTCACAATGGAGACATATTCACTTGTTACATTCATTCATTGCATTAAAAGCAGATAAAATCCTCCCAGTTGTCATTCGCAACATTGTAATAGCAACTGTGAGAGCAAGGGATAAATGACACAAAATTACTATGTTATTGCTCTTTTCTCAAATACAGGACTGAAAGGACTCGGCTGTTGCAACATGGACAATTTCCCATTGTCTGACAAAAAGGGTCTTTTCTTTTCAACTTGTCAGTCACAAAAGATAGAGACTAAAACATGATATTGTACAAAAAGAAGTAGGAGTGCAGTTGCATAAAAAGACTAGTAAATGCAGCATTGTGTCTGTCTGTAGTATTTTGTGAAAGTGCAGTGCCAATGATAAATAAATTATTATGTGGGTTCCCCTTCAAGGCATTGCTCTTTTTTCTTCTTTCTTTTGGCAAATATAATAGTCTGTTGAGTGCAATGAGCAATATCTACCTCAACGCTGATTATATTACTCAAGGTCCCTTGTGTTCATGGAGAAATACTGTTGCTTTCATTTTGACACAGCAACAACAACACAATCCGTCTCCTTTGTCCTATTGTCCAGTATAAATAATTCCCAGTAACCACAGCATAGTCTTGCATTCTCATTTGTGTCAGCCCTGATTTAAATTCTAGCATCGCGCAAAAAAAAACAAAATACAAGCAAATGATGCAGTATTCAACATAGAGAACAGAGGTGTGCGCTCCTCTGAAGTCTGCCTGTGCTCTGCCCTGGGCTTTCTGAGAGGCTGCTTAGATATTCACAAACATCCATCAATGCCTCCAAGGGTCATAGTTTAAGCTCACGCAGTCACAATCGCACACACACAACACTACAGCATCCGAAAACACAATGATTTTTACTGTTTTTTTTCCTATGACCGGTGTTTTTTATAAGAAGTTAAAAGAAGAAATAGCCTGCCTTGTGTGTATTCAAATGTCAATGCATGTACCTTTAACAGGAAATGAAATGTTTAGTGCACCTACGGTGAGTGGGTGAAAGGCTTCCGGAGGACAACTATGCACCTAAATGTTTTTGAGTGAAATGAATCACAACTCAAATTGCAATCGGAAATACTAAAAAATGTACCTTATGAGAAAGAAAACAAGGGGGGGAAAAGGCAGAGGTTGTTGTTATCTTATCTGTAGTCTTAAGAATTATTGTAATTGCCATGTTCAGCCTAATTCGCTTCCTGATTAATTATACATATTATGTAACCACGCTGACTTGTTCAGTAATTAATGCTTTTGCATAATAGAGACAATGTGCCAGTGTTAAACAGATGCAGTGTTTGCAGTGTGTTGGCTCATCACAGTCAGTCTCTGCTGAATATGGCCAACGGCGTCTGCACACTGCCATTACCCAGGACCTCATTCATTAACCTGGCACCGGGAACAAAGAGGGAGAAAATAGTCCAAAGCACACATTTACACAATGAGGTACAGTAAGAGCAAGTGTACTCACTCAGTGCCTTTCCATTCACTGGCAAAACAGCACTCTTATTAAGTTCATATTATTACATGATGAGATTTAGTGATGTAAGCATAATAATACATTTAGAAATTAAGCACAGGATAAGATGTCACACAGGGTTTAGAATAGACTATATCAATGTACCTATGTTGGTTCCATCCGCGGCCGGGTCGCGGGGGCAGCAGTCTAAGCAGAGATACCCAGACTTCCCGATCCACACACACTTCCTCCAGCTGTACGGGGGACCCGAGGCGACACCAGGCCAGCTCAGAGACATAGTCCCACCAGCGTGTCCTGGGCCTTCCATGAGGCCTCCTCCCAATAGGACATGCCTGGAACACCTCCCGAGGGAGGCGGCCAGGAGGCATCCGGAACAGATGCCCTAGCCACCTCAGGTGGCTCCTTTCGACATGAAGGAGCAGCGACTCTACTCCGAGCTCCTCCCGGGTAACTGAGCTCCTCACCTGATCTTGAAGGGTGCGCCCAGCCACCCTTCGAAGGAAACTCATTTCAGCCGCTTGTATCCGCGATCTTGTCCTTTCGGTCATTACCCAGATCTCATGACCATAGGTGAGGGTGGGAACGTAGATCGATCGGTAAATCGAGAGCTTTGGTCCCCGACTCAGCTCCCTCTTCACCACAATAGTCCGATACAGCGACCGCATCACTGCTGACGCCGCACCGATCCGTCTATCGATCTCACGCTCCATCCGTCCCTCACTCGTGAACACGACCCCGAGATACTTGAACTCCTCCACTTGAGGCAAGGACTCTCCACCGACCTGAAGAGGGGAAACCACCTTTTTCCGGTAGAGAACCATGGCCTCGGATTTGGAGGTGCTGATCCTCATCCCGGCCGCCTCACACTCGGCTGCAAACCGCCCCAGTGCGCGCTGAAGGTCCTGATTTGATGAAGCCAACAGAACAACATCATCTGCAAACAGCAGAGATGAGATCCTGAGGTTCCCAAACCGGACACCCTCCGACCCCTGGAAATTCTGTCCATAAAGGTAATGAACAGAACCGGTGACATAGGGCAGCCCTGGCGGAGACCAACACGCACCGGAACAAGTCTGACTTACTGCCGGCAATGCGAACCAAGCTCCTGCTGTGGTCATACAGGGAACGGACAGCCCTAAGTAGAGTGCCCGGACCCCATACACCTGGAGCACCCCCCACAGGGCACCACGAGGAACACGGTCGAACGCTTTCTCCAGATCCACAAAACACATGTGGACTGTTTGGGCAAACTCCCACGAACCCTCGAGCACCCGATGAAGGGTATAGAGCTATGTTGGTTCCAGTGTGCTGAATGTGTACATTTTTCCTGGTGAATCTCATTGATGCACATCTGACACTTCATTTTGGTTTACACACGTCCAGACACAGAACAAGAAGGGCAGAAACCACAACTTTTTTATTTATTTTTATTTAATTTATTTATTTTTTCAAGTGACACAAAAAATACAAATGTACAGCGATTACATCTTCACAATACATAAGATAGTAAGACATACATTTGGATGTGTGGAGGGTGTGGGAGGTGAGGGTTAAGAAAAGTAAGCTGGGCAGTGGTATATTTGAGTGTGCGAATGAGCATGTGGTTGGGGCAAAAGTAACAACGACAAAAGTTTAATGGTTTAATTTTAAGCCCAGTTGTTTTAAGAAGATTGATTTAACCACGTGGATGACTGAGAATCTACATCGTTATAATAGTAAGCAGTCTTCTGACTAGAAAGTAATTGGATTATTGTCCACTCCAGTTAAGATAAGATAAGATAAGATAAACTTTATTGTCTGTCCCCGAAGGTGACAGAAATTCGTCTTTGACAGGCTCAAAACATGCATACCCACTTCCATAAAAGCCCAAGGCACATTTAAAATCAACACAACACTAATGATCAACAGGACTATTTTTTCGACCGTTCATACCGGTGATTGCATTTGGAACAAATGACTTCTTATATATGTCTTTGTGGGCCAGAGGGACTTTAAAGCGCCTGCCCGATGGAAGCAGCATGAAGGAGCTATGGAGTGGATGTGAGGGTCCTCAGTGATCTGGGTGGCCTTCCTCAGCACTGAGCGACTGTAAAGTTCAGACAGAGGGGTTTGAGCTGTACCTGTGATTTTTGAGGCCTGACTGATGATACGGGAGAGTTTGGATTTGGTTTTAAGTGTAAGAAACTTGAACCATGATGTAATACTGAAAGTGATTATGGATTCTATGAGTGATTTATAAACCAGTGTTAAAACGTCTTTTTTACATGAAAAGACCTGAGTTTCCTCAGCAGATGGAGGCGCTGCTGTGCCTTTTTGAACACAGAGTCCACATGATGATTAAAAGACAGGCCAACATCTATTTCAGTTCCCAGGTATTTGAAGGACTGCACCTGATCCACCGGCTGACCTTGGATGCAGAGCGGTTGGTTGAGGGCAGGTGGGAACTTTCCCCTGGCCCACAGCACAGCTCTTTAGTTTTTGTGACGTTCAGCTCCAGTGAGCACTCAGCAAACCCCTGAACTAAGGTGCTCACCTCCTGCTGATACTGGGACAGAGCTTCAACATCCACCACATGCGCGACCAGGGCCATGTCATCGGCATACTTCAGCAGTGTCATCCCACTCCTGCTACAGCTGATGCCGTTGGTGTAGATGGAGAACAGGATGGGAGACAGGACACAGCCCTGCGGAAGTCCTGTTTTAAAACCAGTGTGCTTGATCTAAAACCATTAAAAAACACATGTTGTGGTCTGTCCAATAAAAACTGTCTAATCCATAAAATCAATGTGAGGTGAACCTGGAGTTTGGTGAGGCAGTGCAGCAGTGTGTCCATTTGTACAGTGTTAAAAGCAGAGGAAAAGTCCATAAATAAAACCCTGGTGTATGGTTTATTGGAGTCCTGTTGCCGGGTGACTGTATTCAGAAGTGTGAGGCTTGCATCCTCAACCCCCCGTTTAGCCTTGTAGGCAAACTGGAGGGATCCAGTTTGTCCTGTAGCATGTTTGTTAGCTGCTTTCCCACAACTCTCTCCATACATTTGCACAGGACTGATGTTAGGGCCACTGGTCTGTAGTCCTTTGGATCCTTAGCGTGTGTCTTCTTGGGGATTGGGATCACTTTGGATTCCTTCCACAGGCTAGGGACGCAGCTTCTGTCCAGCAGGAGCTGGAATAGCCTTGTGAAGACACCACTTAGTTGAGAAGAGCACTCCTTGAGAACCCTTCCTCCTATTCCATCAGGGCCGGGGCCTTATTAGGGTTGATTTAAGCAGGATGGAAGTCACCGTCTGCTCGCTGACAGTGATAGCAGTTGGGGCAGAGCTGGAGGTTGAAGGGGCCAGGTGTGGAGGGTGCTATGGCTGTTGTAGCGAGCGAAGAAGATGTTCAGTTCCTCTGTGAAAGAGGCAGGATCCGGACAGTTTGGTCCTGCAGGTTTTGAGGCTCTGTCCATCATGATGTTAAGACCCTGCCACGCCTCTCTTGCATTCCCAGATGTCAGCTTTTGCTCCACCCTGTTCTTGTAGTTGGTCTTTGCCAGCTTGGCCTCCCTTCTGAATTCTCTCTCCATTTCCCTGGCCCTGACCCTGTCCCCATGAAAAAATGCCTCTCTTTCAGGACCAGGCACCTTTTCATGCCCCTGGAAATCCACTTTTTATTGTTTGGGTAGACAGTAATCTGTTTAACTGGGGTAACATTGTCCTCACAGAATAAAATGTACGCTGTCAGTACCTCTGTGAGCATGTCTGGGTCATTACAGTCTTTAAAAAATAGATCCCAGTCAGTCAGCTCAAAGCATCCTTTTAATGATTCAGCTACATCATGGTTCCATATTTGATCGATTTGTTATGGGTTCCTCTGTCTTTAGCTTTGAGCGGTACTTTGGCAGTAGCAGAATAACATTATGATCAGAGCGGCCAAGGGGTGGGCGGGGCTTAGAGATATAAGCATTGGGATATTTCCAAAGCACAGGTCCAGTGTGTTCTGCAGTCTGGTAGGAGTTGTGACATATTGCTCCAAGGTGGGCAGATGTGGGGTAATGTCACACTTATTAAAATCCCCCAGCAGGAACACAGGCTGGTCACCGCTTTGCTGAAGTGCTTTGTTGTAACACTCAGCAATGCGCTCAGCGGCCAGATTGAAGTCAGGCCCGGGCACATATGCTAGTATTATGGTGATCTGTGCAAACTCACGAGGTAAATAGTGCGGCCTGAAAGACACACTCATTACTTCATAGTGCTTACAACACTCTGTCTCCCTTACGGTGACGTTTGTTGCCCACTGTTTGTTGACAGCCATGCAAAGCCCGCCCACAATAGATTTCCGCGTCTTCACAGCATCCCTGTCGAATCGTATGACGGAACTATACTGTGGACTATACTGTTGCCATCAGTACAAAACATGTTCCTAATGACCAGCTCAACACACAAAATGCTATTACTGCAGTGGGTAATCAAAGAATGGATTTGAATGAGAACCTAACCTGTAGTCTCCAGCTCGTCCCATGGAGACGAGCTGGAGACGTACCCACTCCCGGTAAAGTTACAGTCAGGTCTGCGGAGAGCACATGTTTGTTTGTACATTTATGAGGTATTATTCAATGATGAAAATATCTGTCATAAAATAAATGCTTGTATTTCAATTTCATGTATTGGGTAAAATTCTACACGTGTGGCTTTAAAAAAAAAGTCTTGCTCACAATTTGTACAATATAGTTCATTATTGTGCGCTGACCTGAAATAAATAAATAAGAACTGGATTGTTCACTGTTGCAATAAATAAGGCTATTGCATCATATAGATAATGTTCCAGTGCTAAACAGATGCAGTGTTTGCAGTGGGTTGGCTCTGCTGAATATGGCCAACAGCATCAGCACAATGCCATTACCCAGGACCTCATTGATTAACCTGGCACTGGAAACAAAGAGGAAAAATAGTCCAAAGCACACATTTACACAATGACTCAAAACAGGCATATGTATTTTCTACAACCCTTAAGTCGTTCCATGCTCTTTCAGCAGCACCCATATGCCGTCCACAACATGCTGAGATTTCATAATGTGCCAATTTTTTTTTTACATTCAATCAAGTAGAAACAAAAATTTCATGTTGGTTTAAGTGAATACAGTATGTGTGAAATGAACATATAGGCTATGCTTTAACTGGAGAACACATATGGGCGAGGTGTATGTCTGACACTTCCTTGGTTACACACCTCCTCACATACTCAACGGCACATGCAGAAGCCTCAACCATCTCTTTGAATCAACTTCGAGCTTTTGCAATGGTAATTCTGCTATGGCTGCTCATTCTCATTTTTGCAGGTACAGTATATGGTAACATTCTTTGTCAATGTTGTTTGAAACATTTGGTAGTTTTAAAGATTTATTTTCATTGTCAGTTTCAGCGAATATCTTTACCAAACAGGGGTCAAGAGGAGACCAGGTCAAACTTACATGTAATACAAATAAAACTGATACAATACAACGAGTCAACTGGGTCAAAGAAGGATATTATTATGCATACCGCGAGAAACAAACAATTTCAAATTTTAGTGCCAAATTCCAAATACACCCAAACTATCCTCCACATTTGAGTATAATGGACTTTGAAGAAAAAGACACTGGAATCTACAGATGTGATTTAATTAACAAAGATCTGGAAGTCCTAACTGTGCAATGGAACGTAACACTGAGTGAGAAAGAGAAAAAGACTGCCCCTAAAGGTAGATAAAGCATTGTAATGTAATTTATCAGAAATTAAAACTTTATTAAAACTCTATGTTTTTTCTATAGTCACTTCCCGAGACTGGCTTATGCCTTTGATATACACACTCTCAACTATTGGCGGGCTGCACATCATCTTTGCTTTGGCTGTTTGTCTCTGTAGCAGGTGAGTGATAACCGCTATACTGAAGTTAAGGTGTGTACAATTTTTAGGAAACAAATCGATTATTGGTTTGACTAATTACAAAAGTTGATTTATTTTCGTGTGATAAAAACAGTAAATAGATGAGTGTCTTCACAACATTTATTTGTTTATCATATTATATTTGTAGATTTGGTCGATCATCAGACCAAGACACAGGACAGTATCAAACTGTGATGTTTGTGCACATCCTGTCGAAGGTAGAGGTCACATCAAAGTGTCATCAGGGAATTAAGTTGTTGTTGTTTTATGTCTCATCTGTATTTCCTCTCCTCTAGGACAGACCACAAGATGGCATTGGTGATCAGGACTCCGTCTAGCCTTTGGCAAGATTATTATTTCAAAATTGTGTATAAAGAAGATGTGTGCTTTTTTGTTTTGCGTTCACTCAATTGTCTCCCCCTTATTACCAATGGCTCGCTTCAGAGGGTTTAAGCTCATGCACATTGGCCCACACATAGCAGCTCTAGTCTGTTTTGTAAGATCTTTTTTTGTGGATTTTTGTAGTAAGTAGTAAAATATGCCAAGTGTGGAGTCAAATAGAGATCACTACTTCATAACCACAACAGGAAATGATTAATTTGAGTACTACATGGTGACAGGCTTTCTGTGGACAACTATTGTTTCATGTTCATTTGGACCTGCACTCAATGCCGTAAACATCTGACAATAAAGTAAAACCATGAACAAAATGTCTTTATTTGATTTCAAAATCATATTCGTGAAATCCAGTGCTGGACAAATAACGCAAATAGTAATTTCATTATTGAATTGTAAACATTCGATATTGTACTTAAAACAAAACAACTGGACTTAGCATTTAAACAAGAAGCTGACGTTTCACTCCACATCCAGGGAGCTCCTCATGGCAACTCCCTGGATGTGGAGTGAAAGTCCGGCTTTTTGTTTAATTTTAAGCCCAGTTGTTTTAAGAAGATTGATTTAACCACGTGGATGACTGAGAATCTACATCGTTATAATAGTAAGCAGTCTTCTGACAAGAAAGTAATTGGATTATTGTCCACTCCAGTTACGGAACTATACTGTGGTCTATACTGTTGCCATCAGTACAAAACATGTTCCTAATGACCAGCTCAACACACAAAATGCTATTACTGCAGTGGGTAATCAAGAATGGATTTGAATGAGAACCTAACCTGTAGTCTCCAGCTCGTCCCATGGAGACGAGCTGGAGACGTACCCACTCCCGGTAAAGTTACAGTCAGGTCTGCGGAGAGCACATGTTGTTTGTACATTTATGAGTTATTATTCAATGATGAAAATATCTGTCATAAAATAAATGCTTGTATTTCAATTTCATGTATTGGGTAAAATTCTACACGTGTGGCTTTAAAAAAAAAAGGCTTGCTCACAATTTGTACAATATAGTTCATTATTGTGCGCTGACCTGAAATAAATAAATAAGAACTGGATTGTTCACTGTTGCAATAAATAAGGCTATTGCATCATATAGATAATGTTCCAGTGCTAAACAGATGCAGTGTTTGCAGTGGGTTGGCTCTGCTGAATATGGCCAACAGCATCAGCACAATGCCATTACCCAGGACCTCATTGATTAACCTGGCACTGGAAACAAAGAGGAAAAATAGTCCAAAGCACACATTTACACAATGACTCAAAACAGGCATATGTATTTCTACAACCCTTAAGTCGTTCCATGCTCTTCAGCAGCACCCATATGCCGTCCACAACATGCTGAGATTTCATAATGTGCCAATATTTTTTTTACATTCAATCAAATAGAAACAAAAAAATATCTGATTTCATGTTGGTTTAAGTGAATACAGTATGTGTGAAATGAACATATAGGCTATGCTTTAACTGGAGAAACACATAGGGGCGAGGTGTATGTCTGACACTTCCTTTGGTTACACACCTCCTCACATACTCAACGGCACATGCAGAAGCCTCAACCATCTCTTTGAATCAACTTCAAGCTTTGCAATGGTCATTCTGCTATGGCTGCTCATTCTCATTTTTGCAGGTACAGTATATGGTAACATTCTTTGTTAATGTTGTTTGAAACATTTGGTAGTTTAAAGATTTTATTTCATTGTCAGTTTCAGCGAATATCTTTACCAAACAGGCGTCAAGAGGAGACCAGGTCAAACTTACATGTAATACAAATAAAACTGATACAATACAACAAGTCAACTGGGTCAAAGAAGGATATTCTTATGCATACCGTGAGAACCAAACAATTTCAAATTTTAGTGCCAAATTTCAAATACACCCAAACTATCCTCCACATTTGAGTATAATGGACTTTGAAGAAAAAGACACTGGAATCTACAGATGTGATTAATTAACAAAGTTCTGGGAGTCCTAACTGTGCAATGGAACGTAACACTGAAAGAAGAGACTGCCCCTAAAGGTAGATAAAGCATTGTTATGTAATTTATCAGAAATTAAAACTTTGTATGTTTTTTTTTCTATTGTCACTTCCCGAGACTGGCTTATGCCTTTGATATACACACTGTCAACTATAGGTGGACTGCTTCTCATTTTCACTTCAGCTGTCTGTCTCTCAAGGTGAGTGAAAAGTAAAATCAATGTTGTGCATTAATATACAAAGCATGCAAACTGCTTAGAATCATAATTGGTAGTTCTTCTATTGGTCTCTTTTTAAGACTATACAACACTACGCTCACAGGGAGATGTGATTTGGTAACATGTGATATAAAAAATATATATATAACAATCCATATTTATACCTACAGTAATAGATGTTAATTTTATGCACTATAGGTTTGTGTGGCGAGAGTAAAATATGTAGCATAAAGTTACACATGTAGCATTTATTTACAGAATTTGTCGATCATCAAACCAAGACACGGGACAGGACCAGACTGTATTTGTGCACACAGCGATCCAGCCAGATGAAGAGGTCAGAACTAAATGTCTCATGGAACTTATCAGAAGTTTTAACACATTTATTCTCAATTGTCTTTCTGCTCTTCCAGGGTAGACCACAAGATGGCAGTGGCGATCAGTATGTAGAGAGGATGAACTCCATTTACGCGTTGGGGAGATAGCCTTCATACTAGACACTATTTGGTGTATTTTATAGCTATCGCCTATAATTCACATAATACAACGTTCAATATTTGAAATTAATTTCTGAATAAATTTCTGAATGTTAGGCTATTTGTTGTGTATTAAATGTGTATATATATATATTTTTTAAGTGTCAATATTATTCTTTATAGGCCTTACTAGGACAGATATGGCCTACTGTGAAAGAGACGTTTCATGTCCCCACGTCGCTAAACAGTTTTGCATTGCAGCAGGTGCACTCTTTTGGTTCGTCTTGTTACACAACAAGCGGTAAAAAAAAAAGACACTTTATTATTATATTATTATTATTATTTAGACATAGGCAACTGTTGGAAAAGGGTCTTGGGTAGGCAACCACGTTTGTACCACCATCTTCCTTTATAGTTATTTTGTATCGTCTATTAATTACAGTCAGCTTCCTGCTCTTCCAGTCCAGGAGAGGCAGCACTGTGGCACATGAATGAATGGGGAAAATGTGAGTCAGCGTCTGGATCTGGATGATGTCGACTGTAGCTTAAAGAAATGGAACAAAGGATTCAGGCGCGAAATGTACTATTTATTGATGATCGTTCTTGTGCTTCAAGATACTGTGATGCAAGGTCAGTGGGAAAAACGAAAGCCGTGAACTAGAGATGTACAGAGAGAGAGAGAACTAAAGAAAGAGAGGTGTAGTTATAGCAAGCTTAGCCTTTGTTTGATAGCCTACAGTATGAATGAATAGGTGATTAGAAGGCTGTACATAAAGTGAGTGTTATTACTTGTTACTACATAGTAACTATCTATATACTGCTGTTTATGATAATGTTACTGATATGAATTTGAATGTGCTAATAGGTGTTTAGGTAAAAGCATACAGTAAACCAGGGACTTACTCTGGCCCATTTTCACATGAACCCCCCACCCATTAAATAAATAAGAGTTTAATTAAAAGTACACAGAGTAGTTATTCAGTATTGGCAGCCTACCAATTGTATGTAAAGTTATATCAGGCTTTATGATTGTTAGAGAATAAAATTACATAGCTATTTATCATATTGGCTCATGCTGTACAGTTGTACCTGTCGTATTATAGCCATAACTCTGGCTCTCAGACCTGCCCTTGCCCTTGTGTCTGGGTCCCTCACTGATAGTAGGCTACATAAACTTGTCCTGCATTAGACTTCCAGACTCCTGCCTTTTTTCATCTATCCTCTCGTACACCATCGTTTCTCTTCTAACAAGGATCTCTTCATTTGTTGTTATTTGATTCCAGCTGTGCAGGTGATTGGGGGGAACGTGACAGTGATACAAGATGACACAGCGGTTCTGCCCTGCGTCCTCTATGGTTCCACAGAGAGCCTGACACAGATCACGTGGCAAAGGAGAAACAGACTGATCAAGACGAACACAAACTTCTACACTATTGTGCCTGAAAATGGGAAGTATTTCAATGGAAACGACAAGAGATTCAGCTTTGTTGGAAATATCTCTGTAAAAAATGGATCATTACAGTTGTCCAATGTGACACTGTCTGACGAAGGGACCTACACATGTATATACACTTTATTTCCAAGTGGTAATTACAAGACGGAGATACCACTGAACGTACTAGGTATAATACATCTTTTTGTGACGGTAAATGTGGCTTTGTGGCTGGCATTGTAACAATTGTCTTTATTTTGCAGTTCCTCCAAAAGCAAGCATTGAGGACAATCTTCTCTTTGTGGGAAATGAGGAGGTTGTCTTTGGTTCCTGTGTAGCTGCAAATTCTTGGCCCCCAGCAAAAGTTGACTGGAATTTGGGAAATCTGTCTGATGTGCTAATAATAAGACACAACTTTACTGAAAATGCAGACGGCACAACCAACAATGTCAGCACTTTGTCTGGGGCTCCTAGAAGAGACCTCAATAATCGTTCGGTGCAATGTTTGATCATAAGTCCAGCATCCCCAGGTGTGACTACGCTACCGCTCAACATCAAGATACAGTGTGAGTACTTACACCAGTACGCACACACACACACACACACTACAAAATTCCAAGTTGTGTACACAAATAGCAGTTTCAGCTGCACAGTGCTCTCTCTCAAGGTCAATCTTGTGACGGGCACTATTACAGTTTTAAACATAAATGGCAGAGATTCATGAACTGATGAAATGTGTTAATTAATTCTAACAGTCTTAAACCAGTCTTTCCTGATGGATATTAAACATTCTTAATGCATGTTGGGGCTGGTTTTACCACAAGAATGTCTGTTATAGTGCAATACTGGCTTAATGCGAGTGTGTTGCATCCAAAGCTAGGGCTTAGATTACAATCGTGTGTCATTGATGGATGATGCTAAAAGATAAACAAAATTCTGATCACACTTTTTATATTTATCCTACTATTACTTAGTCTAGTACTAATAACCAATGACCACTTACCACTCATAATAAAGAAATGGTATTGAGTTATATGAAAAGGTGAAGCAAAGAGAAACAGATTACTTCCTAAAACTGGAACTGTAACATTCTCAGCTTAGTCAACTGGTATATTATTGTGCAAGAAAGATAAGTATGAAAAATGATACTTCCTGAGGTGTTGAAATGTCATCTCCAAATGTTTTCTCTTTAGTGCCCATTTTGAAAGATTTCGATACAATATTGTGATGTGCAAATGCAATAATCTCTGATACAACTCTTCAAGAGTATGACACGTCACACGACATACCACAGCCATTAGTCTCCCAATGCACCCTACTCTACCTTTGAACTTTGCAGTGATTCATTCACTCAGTGATTGACATCCTGTCTACTGTGACTGCCATATCCATGGTGACTGCTAAAGGAGCCAAGAAAGCCATGCCTCGTTGGTTTTAATTGCCTAGTTGGAATTCCCCTTTCACAGCTGGGATTTTAACTCTAGTTTCCTGCTTCCTTTAGTCCCTCCAAGTGAAGTGAATATCAGTGAGACTTCCAGAAACTCATTTGAATGTACGTCTGAAGCAAACCCAAAGGCTAACATCACATGGAGCAGGTACAGCTCATCTATGGTATATCTATTTAATGAGGTTTTCATCGAGAAGTTCAGAATAACTCGAGGGGGCAGCAAGACCAGGGACGTTTTTTTTGACCAATAGTGCAGTAATTCTGGACAGTGGTATGTTAGCTCAATTGCTTGTGTATTATGAATTGGTTATTGTCCCCCTCTTAAAAAAAAACAAACCGTGGCGTGAACATTACTGACTACAAATCTCTACTAGTGACCATATTAACTGTCTTTTAGACTTGGCCAACCGTGGCCAGAGTCAGCTGCAAAGGTCAGTGGTGCAGTGCTGCAGATTCTCAAACCCACACCACAACTGAATGGCCTGTTAGAGTGCAAAGCCACCAACACATATGGGACAAGTCAAGGTCACCTCTACCTGCACTTATCTTCTGAAGGTATGCTGTATATTCATGTCATTACTGTTCTTTGGGACCGTTTCTTTAGAATACACAAATCCAGACTTGCTTTGCTGGTAGTCATGGCAAAATGACTATTAGTTTCCACTGAAGGACACGCCCCAACAGAGGCGTGGGAAAGTGCACCTTGAGACTTGATAGCCATATATGTCAGGTTTTGATGTATGACAAGTCAAAGTTTTCCACCAGCAGCATTTTAGAGGCTATCACACTCATTTTTATTATTTCAATGTCTAAAGAAAGTAACCTGTACAAATAAGGCAAGGCAAGGCAAGGCAACTTTATTTATACCGCGCATTTCGTACACAAGGCAACTCAATGCGCCTTACAAAAGAAGATATGCGAAATTACAATCAGGTTAAGTTAAGGCAAAGCACATATATAGAAACATCAAGACATGGGAAATACACAGCACACAAGGTCACGTGCGGAATTTTTCTTGGGGAGGGGAAGGACGACCGGCCATTGACCGGGGGGTGGGGCAGAGGAAACGTGTTGAGGCAGATGCAGAACGACGGGGGCGTGGTTAGGGAGGGGGTATGTGTGTGCAGTTATTTACAGTCTGAAAGTCAGTGTTTTGCAAAATATGACCCAGAGAGCTCAGTCCTTATGAGGTTTAGCTCTGTGGCTTGGCCTTGAAAGGAAGTGTTGACGGCGTAGGAGAGATAAGAGGTCCAGCTGCTTCAAACCTCCTCTCTCAGGAGGAAGAGAATTATTCCAGCAATAGTTCATACATTTATAATGAATTAGCTTTTACTTGTCTCAGCTTTAGTTCAGTTCTCCAGAGCAGGTAGTTCCCTTCACAGTTCAACCCTTTTCCTCCCAAAATATAGTCCATCTATTGTCCCTCTCCACAGTGAGCTGCCAGGTCGTACATAACAGTTTATTGCTCTGCGTTACTTTCTGGTGTAATTCCATCACTCGGTCACTCTCTGCTCCAAAGTGCTTGTTCATTTTAACGGACAGCAGCATGGTCCGATTGCAAACTGCTGTCATTCCAAATTTCCGATAATCCAGGGCAGTCCATCCAATAAGCAGGTGCCCTGTTATCAAGAGTCCAAATAAGTAAATATCTTTGATGTCTCTGACCGACAGGACCGCTAGGCAAACGACATCCATCGCAAACCGAGCTGTGAAAATCCGGTCAGGGAAGACGACCTCCTCCGTGGTCTCACTTTGTGAATAAAAAAACCTCATCAATTCCGCTGAGATTCCAGTTAATCAAGGGATTTTTAAAGGCAAAGCGCAATCAATTGTATTTTTATTAGTTTTTTTTTTTTGGAAAACCTAACGAGCTGTAGTGTCTTTGTTTTGTAGTAGTCTTATTGACTAGTCTTACTTATTTTGAACACACAACACTGTTTTTGAGGCATATGTAGTATCACTTATAAGGTAGCTTTATAAACTTTTTCTCTTCATTCAGGATCCTGTGTTGCTGGCTGGATCATGTTTTGTCTTCTGCTTTTTGCCAATTCTGTTGCTGCTGCAATGTGTTGGTATAGGTACGCAATACTTTTCTACAGTAATCATTTTCAGTCATCACCCTTTGTTTATTAATTGATTACATTTTCAGGTCACACAAAAAGTGTGCACTTCCCTGTGACACCACAGAGGAGGATTTCAGAGCAACGGACAGAACTTCAGGGGAACCTAGAGAGCTACGGCCTTTAGAAGGGACACAAGAGGCTGAGTCTGAGACGGAGCCTTGACTCTATTTATTTGTATCTTCATCAAAAGCAGCTACACTCTTTTGTTACGGTTCTTTTCACTTTACAATATGTTATTAACACATTACAAGGTTGTAGATTTCTTTAGTGTGAGTGTTTACCAAGTTCAACATTTGTGTACAATTATAATGATTTTTTTTTTTTTAATGCTCTCATTGAATTATTTGTATGAAAAGCACAAGGGTCAAGGATTCACAAAATGTGTATAATACAAATACATGTATTATTTGACTATACTGTATGTGCCAAATTGTTTAATTGAAATACATTTACAGTATGTGACACTTGTAGTGGATCGAGACACTATTGTATTTTTAAAAATTTTATATCCTTATACTGATATACTGTATATTGTGTACTTTTACTGATTTACTAAGCATTTGCATACATGAAAAATAGATAGTGTCTTTCATAAATGGTTAAATGCTACTCATTCACATATCAGATTAGTGCCACTGTTGTTTGATAAATGTTTGCTGATGCCTTCTGATTTTTATGTGCCTTGACATTCCCTTTGTTGCCACTGACTAGACTGTTAAATTCTGAAGCGAGTGTATTCTCAAAGTATAGCGATCTGTCATGTTATTTATTTTGTTGTTATGCTACTATGGTTGTTGATTTGTGAGCCTTTACCAGAGGCGTAGCTTGCCATAAGGCAAGGCAGGCAGCTGCCTGGGGCCCCCAACTGTGAAGGGCCCCCATGCACCAACCTCTTTTTCAGACGCCTGCAGTAAACGCTTGATATACACAGTCTTCCTAATGATTTTGGTGATGCAGTTACATCATCTCTTCACCGACGCTCTGTGGCGCTGTTTATCCCCATCCTGCTGCATGATTTAGTGAGTCATGGTTCCCTAATGTTAACTTAATGAGCAGTGGACAGACTTTTTACTCATGGCTCCACCAGATTATATTTCTAATAGTGAAACCAGTTTATTGTAACTCTCTTCATGACCTAAAGAACCTCAGCCTTCTGTTCTGAGGAAAATTTAGGCAGAGAACTGCATTATGGGAGTTGTCAGGTGACCCGCTCCTGCTCAAATGACATCCTCTCTCCCAGTGCGTAGTACACCGATCGGCCACCAGAGGGCCCCAACCGACATTCTTGCTTGGGGCCCCTTGGTACCCTTGCTACGCCACTGGCCTTTACCGGTCTTTCCTGAAATGTTGGGCTGAACAAACAGTGATTGTTTTATTTTTGTGTGTGTCTGTGAAACGCTTTGATGTTTGCTGAAAATGAATTGTCCTTTGGGATCAATTTTTCCTGAATCTGATCAATCAGGAGCAACAAGCTGTAAAATAGCATGTGCTCATATAAATAATGGTTGTAAATTAGCACCTTGCTTAGTAAATCAGACCCTTTGTCTTTACATTTTGATTGGACTTTCTAATCATGTCACAAGACTGCTGAAACACTACAATATGTTATTTGTACCAAATGCAGAACAGACACAGTGCTATATATTTTAAGAAATAAATGATTGCAGTGAGAACACTAGACCATTGTGTTCAGACTTCATGTACAGTAACCTTGACTCAGTATTTGTGTTGGCTTTGGGAAAGCAACTGTGACTGACTTCATTCACACGCCCTATTTATTGGTATGCCTTTACAACAATAGAATACATTTTGGCAATCTTTAATTGAACTATTGTTTATCGACAAATTCTGTAAGCTGCATGCATCATGATTATAAAAGCACAGACCTACACACCTCATGAGTTGGTATAATCAATCACAACCATGCAATTACATACCACACCTAAAGCAGCCCATGCTAAATGACCCCAATCGTCCATTTTTGTCACAGCTGTCACAGTGGGATTGTGCAACTTAAAGCAATGTGTTTGTTCATTGCTTGCAGTACATTCACGCAGAGGTTTCTTAAAGTGCAACTAAACCCCAAATCCACTTTTTTTTTACTGATAAGCTGCCTAAATGGGTGTCAAATAGAGTTGTCTACATGTCCCAGTCAATATTTTGACATTTTGTGCAAAATTAGTACAAAATCCCTCAAAACTGAGCGGTTACTGCCCTCTTCAGGTTAAAAACATTCAACCAAAGTGGAATTATGTGATTGGCTAATGACCTTACCCATGCAACGTCACGGTACCAGAGAACGTCATCACTGCAGCCGTATATAACCCCCACTCCCTCCCGCATACACCTCCGTAGCGAGTTGGAGTTGGATTCATAGGGAGCGAGCGAGTTGTGCAGCCACAAGCGATCGCTTGCAAGCAGGCCGCTGTCACTGACAGCCCCAGACATCCCCCCAATATTCCACCACCAATTAAAATATCTATATCACTACAGGATTAAAGGTTATTCAATTTCTGTAACAGGAGCCAAATCAGATGAAATTTCAAGTCAAACATTGAATACACAGTAAACAAACAAACAAATAAACCATGAACTAAGTATCCAGGACAAATCTGTATTGAATATGTTTGTTTGTATATGAAGCATGTTTAGGCCTGTTAGGGTATACACATAATAAAGTAATAATAGAAAATAAATGAACTGCACTGTCAAACTAAACCACTGTTACGTGGTTAAAAAAACATTGAATATTAAATGTGAATTAACTGGGGGGGACCCACCAAGATAGTTTGTACCCAGGGCCCAGGATTTGGTGCTAAGCCCCTGGGGGGTCCCCAAATGATTTCAAGATTAAATAAAAAGAAACACGCTACTGTTTTAGTTTATTTTTGAGTGTAAAACGGCATATAATTTGTGAAATCATTTCAAATACTTAAAAAAAACTGTTTAAATACATATGAACTTGATGTTATAACGTTTTTCTGCCCTAAAGTAGCGTAAGACACAATAACTGTATACAATGGGGGTCCCAAGTTGTTTACGTGTCAATTTTTGTGACCCTAACTTATACTGGTCTTCAGCTCTTGCATCTTCATGTCTCAGCAGGGCTCCATTAGTTGGAGTATATGTGGTGGTTCTGGCTGAGCTGCCCTCCCAGACAGTTTTCGTAAATATCTTGTTGCTAAAATGACATGCAAACACATATTATGTTTTTTAATAAATACACTACATGCCACAGCAAGTAATTTCCATGTGACAGTATTACCTCCTGAAATGACCTTAACTCATATACAGTATTTACCGTTTCTGCTGCACCACACAGTCCGTTACGCCTACATAGAATAAAAGACAGAAAAGTGATCATTCCATCAATGGGATATGATTGTTTCCTTTTATATACACTTACTTTCTAGATGTCGGAATAAGAGGATGGTTAAACATACCACGAAGATCGCCCCAACACAGATTGCAGATATTATAATAATGAGCATCCAATAACTTTTTTCACTGTCTTCTTTGTCTGAAAATGAAAACTTTTATGTTAGGAAATAGTTTATAATATTTTTTAGTCAGTCGTATTTAAGTACGGGCAATGACATTTATGAGTCCAAACTGTTTTAAATAAAGCTATGTTTGAGCTTCAGCTTTCAAAACATATTTTAACCTGCTCAACACACAGATGGATTTAGTAGGAGTGGTGAAGCAAAAAATAAATAAAAAATAAAAAAACTCAAATAAAAATCTTTATTTTCTCTATTTCAAATATAGGCAAATAAAAATATGAAAAGTTACTCAGTAGGCCTTCAGACATCACAGATTATTAGACGTGAAGAATGCATCTTGAGAACCATAACAATGCAAAATCAATCCATAGCATTTTTCCAGGACTTTAACACTCAATTCCATTTGTTTTGTGTAGCAGATGAATAAACAGACCTGTGACGATGAGAGTCCAATCTTCCTCCAAGAGTCCTAACTCGGTCGCGGTCTCACACGTGTAGTTTCCGGCATGGGCCTTTTGCACTTTGCCAATGATAAGTTTGTACAAAGTACCTTCAGATGATGACATGTTTATTTGAAGGTTATAAGCTTCAGGATACCAGAGTATTCGTTCTTGTGATGCAAATGTTATGAGTTTGGTTGTATCCTTATTCCATGTTAGCTGGGTGAGACTGTCAAGGGACTCATTTCTGCAATATAAAAAGATCTGGCTTCCAACAGTGGCAGATATTGTGGTTAGCCCTGAAAGGAAAACAAAGTGTGAGCTGTGAATATAGAGCAGACGCAGTTGTACGCACTCTAATAACCTACTTGCATTCGATTGATTCCAGAACAAGCAACATGACAGAGATAGGACTTTTATGAAGGTAATAAGCATGTAAGCATTCTCCATCACACCTGGAAACAGAAGAACACTGAGTATCAAAGTAACTTTAATGTTTTCTCAATTCTGAAGAGAATATGTATGGCGTTTGCAAAGAGCCTACGGTGCATCTATCTATTTGACCCCGTCTTTCATTGTACCAGATACAAGAATATCTGTTTCAGAAAGGTCAATGGCATTAAAGGCGTTTGTACATGTTTTTGTTGAAATATGTGTGGTCTTGAGATATGGACATTAAGGCAAACAACAAATCATGATGCAAGTGATATAGAATTAAAAAATATTAAAATATGTAAGTTTCTCTGCATTATTCTTGCTGTTAGAAAAAAAACCACAAGTCAAACATCAAAGTGACACACATAACGGAGGCTGACCGTTTTTCTGTAACACTGGTAAATGGAGGTTCACTTTCACATAGTTCACAAAGATATAGGAAACCACACTTACCTTCACTGATGGTCTTTGTCAGTTGTCCCTTTACCTTGCAACTAAATGCAGACAAATGTATAGTGATGTATGTATAGCCTGACAATGAACGTTTACAAACTGAACTCAACTCAAATCTCTTTCCATCGGTGTCAGTGGGGTTGTTTAAAGATAGTATCGTACCTACAAAGTCACCCACAGAAGAAAATGTTTCCAGGAAGTGGATTGTGAAAAGGTGGTCTGAGCTAAGACAACCACCACCAGAACATTCTGTAGTAACTATGCATCCTCAAATTGGCATAATGCAATTGTAAAAGCATTAGTAACAAATATAAATTCAGAATGACAATGTATGTGTCAAGAGAAGCTAGCCTAAAGTGCAGGAAGTCAGTACCATAAAGTTGTTGATTTTTGGGGAAGTTCATAGGGATATGGAGAAACAGAAACTGAAGATAAAAACAAGAAACCAAGGCACTCCCCCCACATCATAATTCTCTATTTTCTAAAAAGCCTTTATTGTGCTGGGTTTATATATATTAACATCTTTTAAATCATATTACTGGGTTCTTCCTCCAACAAGCCCAACCTTTGCCACTGAAACATAAATGAAGGACAGCACAGAAGAACTCCTCATGGCTGCACAGGAGCAGGCCCTGAGCACCAGAGCAACAAAGGCCCCTGAGACAAGCCAGCACATAACTGTAGGGTATAAGGCTGGGGAAGGGAAAGCATAAATGGAGCGTCTTAACCAAGTTGCTGGCATAGTGTACACAGGAACATCTGTGCAGAGAATGGGCTGGTCAAAGTGGGAAAACACCTCCAAAGGTTGTGGAGAATGACTGAGCCAAGATCCTGTGGGGCTTCCAGATACAGACGGACAGAATGGTAAAGGTGAACCAACTGGACATTGTGGTGGTGGACAAAGGAAAGCCGCTGTGGTTGACATAGCAATACCAACCATCAGGAAAAGGAACACGAGAAACTAGAGAAATGCCACGGGCAAAGAGAAGAGCTAGAGAAAGCCTGGAGGGTGAATGTAATTCTGCATGGACTAGTTCATAATCTGGCTCCTCCTCCTCACGCCCACTGGTTGATGTCATGGGCTGGTGCTTCACAGCGTTTTCACAGTTAAGGCACGTTCACCTCACTCATTCTCGAGTTAGCACAAAGGCTGCCTCTATTGCTAATAATGTTGGACCAGTATACAACAACTTTGTTTTTTCTGCTTTATTTAAGTCACATTTCTCCGAGACTGCCTTTTGTCTGCAGAGAAACGGGGATGACTACTTACTTTTGTTGCACAAACATTAATTATGTTATACAAAGCAAATCTCATGACACACACATTTATAAATGTACAGGTTATTTTATTCTAAGTAATAAATTAAAACAATACACAGCCAATGTTGATGTGAAATGAGTTTTATCTGTTTTCTCTATAAAACTGGCTGTGGTCAAAAGGGACACTTTAAATGCAAACATACATTTCTATTCCAACTGGCAGTTCAGTGCTGCTCTCTAGTGGTGATTCAGTGGGACTCCCACTAGTAACTCCGAATAATGAATTATCCCTTGACCTGTTTTTTAATGCATCATGTAACTTCTATTTACAGATTTGGACCAAGGAACACAAAAGAACAGTTCAATACGTGTGACTTTTTATTGTGTTGGTTCACATTCCAAAACAAATACAGCCACACATCTATCAGCATAGAATACAAGTTAGTACTAAAAAGATTCTGTTTCTCTTTTTGCATAAATTAAGCATATCTTATTACAAACATAAAGGTCCCGTGACAAATCCTAAAATAAAATTAAAAAACCTGCACCTAATCAACTTGGGACATTCTCTGTGACCGCAACACTATTTATTGCAGTTATTTGCTCTTTGATAGTGCACAGTATTGGCAAATGGAGGCAAACTGATGGCTGGGGGGTCACAAAGGGGACAAAACTGCCATCTCTCTGAAATTATTTAGAGCCTTTTGATCATGCCCCCAAAACCAACACTGTGATTGTGCACACAGAGGCACATTGCGATGTACTGTAAGCCTGCACTGACTCTGTCAACTGATGATTGATTTACAGACTGTTACATATGGTGTTGGGGTGCCTTATAAAAATAAGATACTAGATTTTGATGATAGGAAAATGTTCACTTAGGTCCCAGAGCAATACAATCACTTGATACAATCTTACTGTATTCTTACAATTTACATTTATAGGGCACAGAATATAGTACAATCACAGCAGTTTAGATAAAAAGAGCACAACAATGTAAATACAATTTAATTTAAGTAAAAATGTTTAAACACAATATTTTGTTGTTGTTGTTGTTGTTTTTTCATTTTTACCTGGCATTGTGGCATTGATGGTTTGCTGCTGTTTGTTTAAGTTGTGGATACTTTTTGGAAATCATTTTTTAAACTAGATTCAAATATCTGAGAATAGCTCATATGACAATATGTACAGTATTAGACACGAGATGGGGCTCTATGTACAGTGGTAGTTGCCCATGTTTTTGTTCTCATTGAATTCGTAAACAAGTCACTGTTAGCCACAAGTCATTGTTACTGTGACATGCCAGCGCAAGGATCACTGCGGTGGACTAAAAGCATCAAGTCAAAAGTTGTTTTTTTTACTACCGGATCAAGGATGCTTGTTTTCATTGATGAGAGCCGTTTCTTTTATTGTCTCAGTTTGAACAATACTTTGTGCTGATGCTGCATGATCTTTATCGCCCGGACGCCTGTTTGTACAGCGCGAAAGAGAGGATTTGGCCTGAGGTCATTACTATAGTCTATTCTCTGATAGGGCAAAATGAACCCCAGCTCTCTCTCACAGATAACGGATATCTAAAGCTCAACAACAGGTGTATCTCCAATGTTGAGATGCAGAATCACACTTAAAAAGACATTCAACATGTGGTCTTTCTTCATCCATTTATCATTTCCCAACTATAAGCGCCACTGGGCATACGAAGATAGAAACAAGATTTCTGCTAATATGAACACAACTCTGTGTTTATGTAATGTATTAGTTAAAGGCCTCGTAGTTTATTCAAATGTGCAAAAGGTTTGCTCTTATAAAACCCCCCAAAAACAGCTTCCTTCCTCATGTATAGCTTCTAAAAATGTGCTATTTTTGTTGATCTCTGCAAGAGTTCTCTGACTGACTTCCCAAACCACCACATGGTGCAGTTGAATGAGAAGAAAAGTCTGCCTAAGGACAGCGAAATGAACTGAACTATAGACGCACAAGTACATTCTCTGCCCTACCTTCTCAAACCTAATGTATAAATGTCTATGCACTGATAGATTTTCATCAAGTAAAAACAGTCCCCCATCCTTCCAAGCACATTTCAATAGGTATTAAAACACATTTTATTAAATAAAAAAATCCCCTCTTCTGTCTACTTTTCATCTAGATGACATTATTTTTTGGTTTCTAAATTCTTTGTGAGTATACAATATGTCTAATGAATATGCAGCTTTCTGTTCACCTCTTTTTTCAGGAGTGTGTACAGTGTTTTTGTGTGGGAAGAGAGAGCTTCTGTGCTCTCACATATTCATACAGTGAGGTCGTCTGACCTGACCCTGCTACTGGCTTTGCTCAGTCGGCTCAATGGTCTAGTGTCCTCTATCGTATCCGATGCCTCCATCCCATTTGCTGCTGCTTGCACCTCATCATCCTCATCAGCTAATTCCTCCATTCTTTCTTTCTCTGCCTTCGCTTCTGCTGACTGCACCACCTCCTCCTCATGTAAAGTCACCCCAGGCGTCTCAGTAGTCTGTGCATAAGATGGCAGAGTCTCATCATAAACCTTCGAGATGCTCTCCATCGGTAACACATCCTCTGCTTTGTCCTCCAGGCCTTGGATAGGGCAGATGCCTCTCCCAGCCTCCATACCCACCTCAGCCAGAGGGTACAGGTGTGTTACTGGAGGGGCCTTCTCCTCCTCCAGCAGCCGGTAGCCCTTTGCTCTCTGTAATGACGACACTGCCAGTGGGGGGAGACCTTTACCTTGTGGTGAGGGCAGGGGTGCGGATCCCTCGCCTTGTGCTGGAGCTGGTGCTGGCTTACGAAACACAAAGCGGATCTTCTTCAGGCCCAAGTGGCTGATCTCCACAAAGTTGAGGAAGAGGGAAACACATGCCACAGCCAGCATGAAGATGATAAAGACTGTCTTCTCTGTGGGACGGGATACAAAACAGTCCACAGTGTTGGGGCAGGGCCAGCGGCTGCATTTGTAAAGTGGCAAGATGCGAAACCCATACAGGAAGTACTGGCCAACTACAAAGCCAACCTCAAACAGTGTTTTGAAGATTATATGGCAAATGTATGTTCTGAGCAATGTGCCTTCCAGCCTGAACTTCTTGCTCCCCTTGGTGCTGGTCTCCTTCGTAGTTCTGACACTGCCCTGATCTGGAGCCAATGGAAGCCGTTCCTCGCTCAGCTCTTGTTGCCGGCTCAGTTCTGCCTCCTCGCGCTCCTTTCGTTTCTCTTCCATGTGGACATGGTGCACAGCATGGCCGACGTACACCAGTGATGGCGTGGACACAAAAATGATCTGCAGCACCCAAAGGCGAATGTGCGAGATTGGGAAGGCCTCATCGTAGCAAACATTTTCACATCCAGGCTGCTGAGTGTTGCACACGTAATCAGATTGCTCATCGCCCCAAACAAACTCTGCAGCAGTGCCCAGAATAAGGATACGAAAAATGAACAGCACCGTGAGCCACACCCGGCCGATCACCGTAGAGTGCTCGTTGACTTCCTCTAAAATGTTGCCCAGAAAGCTCCAGTCACCCATGATCGGTCCGTAGCACTGAAAAGTGGAGTGGGATAGGGAGAGAAACAGGGTGCACCCGGACCGTGGGGTGGGGTAGTCAGGTAGGAGGACAAGGGGAGGAGACAAGAGAATGTCAAAAACAAGAAATGCTGAATGTTGAATTAAAAGCAACTACTGTTATATTATGTTAACAATCCAATAAATGTTAAAATTGTTAAAACTAAAGAGTTTTGAGCATAAAATGGAGCATTACTGTACTACAAACAGTATGGGCACAGCCTGAAACACTAAGCTTGATTAACAGAAATGCATAGGTGCAATAAAGTACAATACAATCTACAAATATATATAGAAACCAGCAAATTGCGACGCTAGAGAACTTATAGTTAACACTGCTTACTACAAAAGGCTATGTAAAGACCAGCTTGTCTCTGACAAATATCAGTTTATCTCAATTGTACATAAATTTTAATTGTACATAAAGTATAAATTAAAAGAAATGGGCAACTTGCCACAGCTGCGGCTCCGGCAAAGTTGAGTCCTGTCCCGTCCTCTTGGCACCCGACAGGGAAAAGTGAACTTTTTTCTGCCCTCTTTCCCACCTAAAGCCCTGTCCTTGTCGCCCCACTGAGCAGATGTGAGTGAATCGGCTCTGATGGTTGGTTTTTAGTTAGCTGCAATATTTAAGCTTGGAGCCAGACGGCCTTTATTTGCGGGCGACGTGTGGTGACGCAGTAGACAATAGGATCAACCGCGCCGGTGCAGGGATGTATGGGAGCAGGCCTCAGGCTTCCATACCACCATGGACACTGCACGGCCAGGGCACTGGGTCCACACATTACCACTATCCTGCTACATGCCACTGCATCATATGTGATGTATGTGGAAACACAGATACAGTGGAAGAAACAACAGCAGCAGCTGATATGCCTGCAGCTGTATGATCCGAGCCAACATTAGAACAGTGAGGCCGGCCAATGCAAAGCCAGTACTGAGAGATGTGTTTTATGGAGAACCAGTTGTGCACTTACACTGCCATGAATGCAATACAAATTTCTGCATCACAATATGATGCATATGATTTTAGATATATTATTTATTATTAGTTTATTTGATATGGACATATCAACTGCATTGGACAAACCAGATACATTGTTCCAGTGTTATAGCAAAACTGCTAATTTGCAACACCTGTCCATAGGAGGCTACACATTTCAAAAAACACAATACAATACATACAATATTTAAAAAGGTAAACAATAAACAATTACACATCATCAGTATACATTTCATACAGTGTTACATGTGAGCAGTTTTGACTTGACTTCAGCCATTGTTCAGACCTCTGTAAAAACTGTTCATGTCAGTCTGCAGTTTAAATCAGTGGGCAGAGAGTTCCACAGTCTGGATCCATTAACAA
Organism: Neogobius melanostomus; assembly: GCA_007210695.1. Classification (NCBI taxonomy): domain Eukaryota; kingdom Metazoa; phylum Chordata; class Actinopteri; order Gobiiformes; family Gobiidae; genus Neogobius; species Neogobius melanostomus. Next base: position 627,418 of record VHKM01000048.1, read on the forward strand.
CTAAATGACTGTGACATGTAATTATTGTTTAAACCTGTCACCTTGTATTTGTTGTAATTTCTTTAATACATGTCCATGTTATTCTTTCAGTGTTGCTTTTTTGGAATGTCAAGAATGCTTCGAATGAACACCAGACTTGAATGAAGCAAAACGGAGTTTAGTCAAACTTTACTGGATCATGCAAGAACAACACTGGACCAGCACCTTTGTTCGAGCGATTCCAGCGTGTTTTTAATAGTGAAACATAAGAGAGAGAAACTGAAATACATTCATTGTAAAACTTTTACACAAACATTACTCTTATTTTTCATTTGTCAAGTGACTTAACATTGTTTTTTAATCTAAGTTACACATAATTTTTTATTGTGTAAGTTTATTATTGCTAATTTTTAAGAAAATGAAGTACAATGTGAAAATGTTTCCCTTTCAATTTAAAATACTACTGAATACATATAATTAATTAATTAGTTCAATACTGTCATAGATCTATTGCATATTGTTCTTTCTGTCTGCCATAGAACCGAGTTGATAATAGATGCTTTCCAATATTTTATTCTGTGACTGGGGTCCTATTAAAGTGTGAAATAAATGGAACAGGAATCGTAATAAATGCAAAATGGTACTGTTGTATTTTCAGAAAATACCCTCCAATATGACTGAAGACAGAATTTAGAATAAATGGGAAGATAAAGTAGTTCTCTCTCGTGTTCTGGACATGATGTGTGAGTTTGGGGACCAGAGCACTGCCTTTAAAGAACGATGTGTTGGTATAGTGGACGCTCGCATGCTAAGCCCTACGCTGGATCTGTGAATAGCGGTAGGATTTCACACAAAGACATGATGTCATGATTTAGGGTGCGGACTCTATTGAGTACATGCAGTGAGGCGTGAGCTTAGATTGGAAAGCAAAGTAGAGCACCGATGGGCCCTTTATCAGATAGTTAGCAAATGAACAAGCTATAAAATTGTGATATGTCTTTGGCAATGGTTCCAAAAGGTTTTTATTCCAAGTTCTTTAAAACAGGAAGTGACAGAAACTTGCTCAATAATAAAGTTATTGTGATATAGATGATGTAAATGACTGAATCCTGGTCAAAATACGCAACTATAGAAAGTATGCAATATAAAAAATTATTGGACATCATTATTGGAGGAAAAAAAAGTAGAATTTTACTGAATCTTCTAAACTATGGAAGCCTGAATAACCTGGGATTGCTGTGCTCTGTGTGCTCTTATTCACAGTTCATATCACATGAATTGTGTGTCATGCAAAGTTGCACAGAAAGGAGCCTTTCAGCAGCAGTTGAGAGAGATGCTATCAGCGATGCCCTTCACAGATACAACATGACCTGCGGCAGCACTGCGTCCCGTGACATAGCAGCGCTCTAAGACCTCAATTGTACAAGGCTTATGCTTTAAGACAGAGCCACACTTGTTTCTAAAGACGTGTTTGTTTAGTGGTACACAAAATGCATTTATTTGTAGTCATAAGTGTAAGTGCCATCACTTTTCTTTGTTTCAAGCTTGACCTTAAATGTCAAAACCTCTGTTTTTGTCTTTGTCCCCTGAGTCATCTTTTTTAGAAACCTTTCTGTTTCAAAGGTAACAAAAATGTTGTAAGCTTTCACATGACTTTTAGCGATAACTAGAAAATGGGATATTTCTAGTGATAGAAAAAAAAATACATATAATCAATCTCAATGTTATAGATTTGCCCAAGAACAATGTCAGTGTGCCATCCAAATCTGTGTGTGGATTTGACTAAAGAAGAAAACTACATTAATAAGGCCAATAAAAAGTTCTATTTAATAGTGGGCTAAGCAATTTGTATTATTGTAATGTGTTTGTTGCACTGGTTACTAATAGATCAAGACCAATTTTAAGGCAATAAACAAAATGGCAGAAGACTTTATTATTAATGTTTTATGGCCTAAAAAAAATCATATCAAAGCTGAGAGTCAATTTAAGGTGCAAGGTCATACACACTTCTGAAAGTGTTTTTTACGTTTGTGTGTGTGTGGTGTGTGTGCGCGCGCGTGCGTGCGCGCGTACGTGCGTGCGTGCGTGCGTGAGAGAGAGATTGTTGAGTTAAATATGGTTAGAAGGATTACAGAAAGTAAAGTTTCCTGGTACTGTAACAGGCGCCAGTCCAGCGCCAGGACAGTGTTCAGATGACATGACAGAAATGTGTAAAATCAGATGTTTTATTTTTATTCTTGTGTTATGGTATGATTCTTAAAAGGGTTGACAAGGGCATCCAACATAAAGATGTTAGAATGTCATCAGGCAGCTGCTTTACATGCCACAATAAGGACATTGATACTTTGATAGAAAGAAGGACCAGGGGTGAGAGATTCTGAATAAGTTGTTCTCACAAGCAGAGGAAGAAAATAGTGGAAGGGCCACTTCCTATGTATGTTGCAGCGGGCACAAGGGACAAACCGGAGAGTGGATGTGCGACACAATGGAGACATTTGGGTGGAGGGTAGATGAGTGTGCAAGTGCTGTGTGTGCCTGGATTTGACACGTTAAATGTTGAGTAGATAATGGGTTAACTCAGACAGGAAGTTACAGGAAAAGTCTGCCCTAATTGTATTGTGTTCTTTGTAGGACACCCTGTGCACAATCTCCTTCACCCTTTTTAATTAGAATGGGATTATCATCTTGACCTTTCATAAACCACGTCCAAAATGAGAGATGTCCTATAAAGTAAAGTATCCAAACATAGACTGTGTGAATTCTTATGTAATGTGTTTCATTTGAGTGTGTTGTAAAGGTCAGATACCTGATTAGAGAGTTATTACATGTAATTTATACTATTCATTTTCTGTGGTGTGTGCCTGAAATGCAAGATTCTGTAAGATTAGAAAGTTGATTGAAAAATGTTGCACTTGTATGGTCTCAGAGCAGGAAGAACTATGTAAAGAGGAGATTTGGAGATTTAGGAGGGAACACCCACCTTGTTTCTATCAGAGGAACACAAGGCCTGCCACAGGATGATTTCAGACGTCCGTACCCCTCAGTCAGCCAACTGCTCGATACAATGTTATCTGCAGATAAGAGTGCTGGCACACATGACCGGCCGTACACTGCCAGACGTCCGTAGGATGTTCTCACACACCTTCACCCTGGGTGTGAGAAATGATTGACTGTTTACCACAAGATTTCCTTAAATGAAGCTGTTTAACAATGACTAGGACAAACAGAATGCCGTATAACAGCGCCTAATCTCATTATGGATGAAATATGGCCTCACATCTTTTTGTGTCATTAATTTGTAAAAGATGCAGTGTATATCCAGTCAAACCATATTTTATATATATATATAACCGTTGCACATTTTGTCATGTTTACAACCCTAAACATAAAGATTTTATTTTGATTTTTTTACTGAAAGTTCACACAAACGTAACAGACAACTGTGAAGTGAAAGCAAAATGATACATGATTCTGTTATTTTTCAAAAAATAGAAAAGTCAAAAGTGGGGCGTGCATAAGTATTCATACAGCATTTTCGGTGTGCATTAAATTGCCTTTATAACATTCCTAATGACTACAGAAAGTTCACACCTTGCCCTAACCATTAAATAGAGGCCATGTGTGCGTAATCTACTCTCAGTATAATTCCAGCTGTTCTGTGAGGGCCTCAGAGCTATGGTCAGTCAGAGAGCATTGGTCACTAAACAACATCATGAAGGCCAAGGAGCTCACCACAGAGGTCAGGGATAAAGCTGTGGAGAAGTTTAAAGCAGCGTTAAGTTATACAAAGATTTCCCAAGATTTGAACATCTCACGGAGCACTGTTCAATCCATCATTCGGAAATGGAAAGAGTATAGCACTACTGCGAACTTACCAAGACACGGCCGTTCACGTAAACTAACAGACCAAACAAGGAGAGCACTGGTCAGAAATGCAACCAAGTGCCCCAAGATAACTCTGAAGGAGCTACAATGTACTGCCGCTGAGCTGGGGGAATCTGTACATGGGACAACTTGTACTCTACACAAATCTGGCCTTTATGGACGAGTGGCAAGAAGAAAGCCATTATTGAAAGGAGGCCATTAGAAATCCCGTTTGAAGTTTGCTAGAAGTCATATGGAGGACACAGCTACCATGTGGAAGAAGGTGCTTTGGTCAGATGAGACAAAAATTGTACTTTTTGGCCCAAATGCAAAACGTTACGTATGGCGCAAACCTAACCTAACCTGCTTATCGTCCTGAGTGCACCATCCCCAGTGTCAAATATGGTGGGGGGAGCATCATGCTATGGGGCTGCTTCTCCTCAGCGGGGACTGGGAAGATTGTAAGAATAGTTGAAGCCAAATACAGGGACATTTTGGAGGAAAACCTGCTGGAGTCAGCAAAAGAATTGAGGCTCGGGCGGAGATTCACCTTCCAGCAGGACAATGATCCTAAACACAAAGCTAAATCTACAATGGAATGGTTTAAAAACAAACATATATTAATATGTTTGTTAAGTTATGTGTTAGAATGGCCCAGTCAAAGTCCTGACCTACAGTAAATCCTATTGAAAATCTGTGGAAAGACCTGAAAACTGCTGTTCACAAACGCTCTCCTTCTAATCTGACAGAGCTTGAGTTGTTTTGTAAAGAGGAATAGGCTAAAATGTCAGTCTCTAGATGTGCAAACCTTGTAGTTATACCCCAAAAGATTTGCTGCTGTTGTTGCAGCAAAAGGGGTTTCACAAAGTATTAAGTCATGCTGTATGAATACTTATGCACGCCCGACTTTTTGGTTTTCTATTTTTTGAAAAATAACAGAATCATGTATCATTTTGCTTTCACTTTACAGTTGTCTGTTACGTGTGTGTGAACCTTCAGTAAAAAAAAATCAAAATAAAATCTTTATGTTTATGGTTGTAAACTTGACAAAATGTGCAAAGGTTCAAGGTGTATTAGTACTTTCGCAAGGCACTATATATATATATATATATATATATATATATATATGTTTCATGATTTACACATAAGCCTATATAACAGACAGACATGTCAATAGTAGAAAAAAATTCTTAAAACTTAACAGCATAACTTTAGTCTATCATGGAAAACTCCTGTATGGCTGAGAGCTTACACAAATCAGCTGTAAATGTATTGCTGGTACTTCTTTTTCTGGTGATCTTGAACTGAATCTGCTGGGCTCTTCAAAACATTCAAAGTAACCTCACTTCTTTCTTCAGTCTAATGCAGCTCATTTTAACAAACACAGGTCACAAACAGTTATCGGTCAACTAATCAGTCAAATGAAGACACGTGACCAACGACTCCACTGGAGGTCGCCATTTCGGCTGCGTGTCATATGAAACCTGTCAACAGGAGAGAAGGCAATCATTGCGCCCCACGGCTGAGAGCCAAGCTAACTGGCGTCCTCTGCTAATTTTCTCAACCTGCCCTCCATGGCATCTTCTTTCTCTCTTACTGCAAACTCTTCTGTTTAGCCGTGGCTAACGTAAATAATCACTCAGTGTCCCACCAATGAGAACACGGGCAATGACGTCTACCCTCCACAATGGTGCGCTCCAGGGCCGAATGCGACGTCACCATTTTTTGACCGATTGATGAAGCGTGTTATCAGTCGTGTGTGATAAGTAAGTAAGTAAGTAAGTAAGTAAGTAAGTAAGTAAGTAAGTGCTTTATTGTCATTGTACAAGCGTACAACGAAATAGTGTTCAGGTGTTAGGCTAATATCGATATTAGAGCACAGTCCTTTTGACCGGTTGTGGTCACAAGTAGGGCCGAAACAACAACACAAGTTAAGTTAAAAAAATAAATAAATAAATAAATATATATATATTTTAAAACATACGAAACTTAGCTTAGTTAGCATTAGCAATCCAGAAAGAAAGTCATACCTTCTCAAAACCTAAGCCTGGCTAACGCCAGACTAAAATCACAAATGATATTGTGAAGTTCGAAACGATTCAAGCACACACAGCAATCTGGCGTTAGCCAGGCTACTCAAAACTTGCACTGCAGGCCTTATTTGAATTCTAGACTGGCCAGCCATACACACTTCTTTCTCTTTATCCATCCATCCATCCTCCATCCATCCATCCATTTTCTTCCGCTTTATCCGGGGCCGGGTCGCGGAGGCAGCAGTCTAAGCAGAGATGCCCAGACTTCCCGATCCGCGCACACCTCCTCCAGCTGTTCTGGGGGACCCCGAGGCGACACCAGGCCAGCTCGGAGACATAGTCCCACCAGCGTGTCCTGGGCCTTCCACGAGGCCTCCTCCCAATAGGACATGCCTGGAGCACCTCCTGAGGGAGGCGACCAGGAGGCATCCGGAACAGATGCCCTAGCCACCTCAGCTGGCTCCTTTCGACGTGAAGGAGCAGCGACTCTACACCGAGCTCCTCCCGGGTAACTGAGCTCCTCACCCGATCTCGGAGGGTGCGCCCAGCCACCCTGCGAAGGAAACTCATTTCGGCCGCTTGTATTCGCGATCTTGTCCTTTCGGTCATTACCCAAATCTCATGACCATAGGTGAGGGTGGGAACGTAGATCGATCGGTAAATCGAGAGCTTTGGTCCCCGACTCAGCTCCCTCTTCACCACAACAGTCCGATACAGCGACCGCATCACTGCTGACGCCGCACCGATCCGTCTATCGATCTCACGCTCCATCCGTCCCTCACTCGTGAACAAGACACCGAGATACTTGAACTCCTCCACTTGAGGTAAGGACTCCCCACTGACCTGAAGCGGGGAAACCACCTTTTTCCGGTGGAGAACCATGGCCTCAGATTTGGAGGTGCTGATCCTTATCCCGGCCGCTTCACACTCGGCTGCAAACCGCCCCAGTGCGCGCTGAAGGTCCTGATTTGATGAAGCCAACAGAACAACATCATCTGCAAACAGCAGAGATGAGATCCTGAGGTTCCCAAACCGGACACCCTCCGGCCCCTGGCTGCGCCTAGAAATTCTGTCCATAAAGGTAATGAACAGAACCGGTGACATAGGGCAGCCCTGGCGGAGACCAACACGCACCGGGAACAAGTCTGACTTACTGCCGGCAATGCGAACCAAGCTCCTGCTACGGTCATACAGGGAATGGACAGCCCTTAGCAGAGGGCCCCGGACCCCATACTCCCGGAGCACCCCCACAGGGCACCACGAGGGACACGGTCGAACGCTTTCTCCAGATCCACAAAGCACATGTGGACTGGTTGGGCGAACTCCCACGAACCCTCGAGCACCCGATGAAGGGTATAGAGCTGGTCCAGTGTGCCACGACCGGGACGAAAACCGCATTGTTCCTCCTGAATCTGAGGTTCGACTATCGGCCGGATCCTCCTCTCCAGCACCCTGGAGTAGACCTTACCGGGGAGGCTGAGAAGTGTGATCCCTCTGTAATTGGAGCACACCCTCCGATCCCCCTTGTTAAAGAGAGGGACCACCACCCCGGTCTGCCAATCCAGAGGCATGTCCCCGACCGCCACGCGATGTTGCAGAGACGTGTCAGCCAAGACAGCCCTACAACATCCAGAGACTTAAGGTACTAGGGACGAATCTCATCCACCCCCGGGGCCTTGCCACCGAGGAGCTTTCTAACCACCTCGGTGACTTCAGCCTGGGTGATGGACGAACCCCCCTCCGAGTCCCCAGCCTCTGCCTCCTCATCGGAAGACGTGACAGTGGGATTGAGGAGATCCTCGAAGTACTCCTTCCACCGCCCGACCACATCCCCAGTCGAGGTCAACAGCTCCCCGCCCGCACTGTAAACAGTGTTGGTGAAGCACTGCTTCCCCCTCCTGAGGCGCCGGATGGTTTGCCAGAATCTCTTCGAGGCCGACCGATAGTCCTCCTCCATGGCTTCTCCGAACTCCTCCCAGACCCGAGTTTTTGCCTCTGTGACCGCACGAGCTGCAGCACGCTTGGCCTGCCGGTACCTCTCAGCTGCCTCCGGAGTCCCACAAGCCAACAAGGCCAGGTAGGACTCCTTCTTCAGCTTGACGGCATCCCTTACTTCCGGGCGCCACCACCGGGTTCAGGGATTGCCGCCGCGACAGGCACCAGAGACCTTACGGTCACAACTGCGAGCAGCCGCATCGACAATGGAGGAGGAGAACATGGTCCACTCGGACTCCATGTCTCCAACCTCCCTCGGAATCTGGGTGAAGCTCTTCCGGAGGTGGGAGTTGAAGACCCTACTGACAGAGGGATCCACCAAACGTTCCCAACAGACCCTCACAACACGTTTGGGCCTGCCAGGTCTGACCGGCTTCCTCCCCTGCCAGCAGATCCAGCTCACCAATCGGTTGACAGCTCAGCCCCTCTCTTCAACTGAGTGTCCGAGACACGCGGCCGGAGATCAGATGACACAACTACAAAGTCAATCATCGACCTCCTGCCTAGGGTGTCCTGGTGCCACGTGCACTTATGGACACCCTTGTGCTCGAACATGGTGTTCGTTATGGACAAACTGTAACTAGCACAGAAGTCCAATAACAGAACACCACTCGGGTTCAGATCGGGGAGGCCGTTCTTCCCCATCACCCCCGTCCAGGTCTCACTGTCGTTACCCACGTGGGCGTTGAAGTCCCCCAGTAGAACAATGGAGTCCCCAGCCGGAGCACTATCTAGTACCCCCCCAGGGACTCCAAGAAGGCCGGGTACTCTGCACCGATGTTGGGCCCGTAGGCCGAGACAACGGTGAGAGACCTATCCCCGACCCGAAGGCGTAGGGACACGACCCTCTCGTTCACCGGGGTGAACTCCAACACGTGGCGGCTGAGCTGGGGGGCTATGAGCAAACCCACCCCAGCCCGCCGTCTCTCCCCGCGGGCAACTCCAGAAAAATGGAGAGTCCAGCCTCTCTCCAGGAGTTGGGATCCGGAACCCAGGCTGTGTGTGGAGGTGAGCCCGACTATATCTAGCCGGTATCTCTCAACCTCCCGCACAAGCTCAGGCTCCTTCCCCCCCAGCGAAGTGACGTTCCATGTCCCGAACGCCAGAAGCTGCGCACGCGGACCAGGTCGTCGAGGCACCTGCCTTTGACTGCCACCTAGTCCTCTCTGCACCCGACCCCTACGGATCCCTCTGCGGGTGGTGGGTCCACAGGAGGGCGGGCCCACGTCGTCCCTTCGGGCTGTGCACAGCCGGGCCCCGTGAGCAGAGGCCCGACCACCAGACGCTCGCATTCGAGCCCCAGCCCCTCTTTATAGTTGAAATAAATTCGAAAGAAAGTGGTCTCCAGTTTAGAATAAACAGAGAATAGTCAGGCTAATTCAAATCAACATTCCTTGCTAGTCTGTCAGTGCGGTGCAGTGTGTAGTTTGTCATAGGAGAAGAAGGCGGGGTAAGTTTGACAAATAAAAAGGAAAAATCGAAAAATAAGAAATACAAATTTGCTGAACATTCACACCTTTCCCTAACCATTAAATAGAGGCCACCTATGCGTAGGTGGAGCACACCATAGAGGTCAGGGATAAAGCTGTGGAGAAGTTTAAAGCAGCGTTAAGTTATACAAAGATTTCCCAAGATTTGAACATCTATACATGAAAGAGTAGGGATGTAACGATTCATCGAAAATCGATTTAAAATCGATTTAATATGCGTAAAATGTGAATCGATGTAAAAAATTAAAGAATCGATTTTAAAGCCACCCTCAGCTACTCCATTTTGCGCGACCGAAATACTAACACGTTCACTTTTTCTCAAGACAAGCTCCACACCTCCACCTGCCTCACCCCCAACACACGCCAGACCATGTAAACACATACACGTGTAGGCATCGAAGCAGCAGACGCAGCTACGAGATTAGCGTTAGCGGCTAACGCCGAGTTTAGCATTTTGACAGAAGTTTACCAAAGATCGTAAACTGACAAACATCTGACCAACCTGCTCTGATTCTGCTGAAATCCTCATCAAATGTCCGCTTGTCAATTAATCCAATACCTACAGGGAGCTGTCATGTCTTTTTCCTCCTTATGTTTACAAAGGCTGCACAGGAGGCTGTGAGGCGTTCGAGGGTGAAAAAAACTGCACTGTAAAATTAGTTCTAAATGGTAGTATTATGTTCAAACTGCAAAAAAAAAAAAAAAAGGTTTGGTAAAATAAATATAATCTCAAAATATTTGCTTTGCTACACATCTTATTTATGATGAAAACATGTAAATGTACAAGCACTCATGTCAAAATGATAGTTCATTTTCATGTCTTGTAATTTTTTGTAATGTACAGTTCTCTTACTGAGACAGTTGCAGTTTGTTACAAGGACAAAAATGCAGATGTTAAAACAAAAGAAACTTTGGTATGAATGAGTCATACTCTTTTCTAAAAAAAAAGTATAAAGGTAAAAAAAATCGGAAAAAATCGAAATCGGGAACTTAAAATTGGAAATCGAATCGAATCGGGGCTTGAGTGAATCGTTACATCCCTATGAAAGAGTATAGCACCACTGCGAACTTACCAAGACACAGCCGTCCACCTAAACTAACAGACCGAAAGCACTGGTCAGAAATGCAACCAAGTGCCCCAAGATAACTCTGGAGGAGCTGTGACGTACTGCCACTGAGCTGGGGGAATCTGTACATGGGACAACTAGAGTCGTACTCTACACAAATCTGGCCTCCATGGACGAGTAGCAAGAAGAAAGCCATTATTGAAAGGAGGCCATTAGAAATCCCGTTTGAAGTTTGCGAGAAGTCATATGGAGGACACAGCTACCATGTGGAAGAAGGTGCTTTGGTCAGATGAGACAAAAAGTGTACTTTTTGGCCCAAGTGCAAAACGTTACGTATGGCGCAAACCTAACACTTCTCATCGTCCTGAGTGCACCATCCCCAGTGTCAAATATGGTGGGGGGAGCATCATGCTATGGGGCTGCTTCTCCTCAGCGGGGACTGGGAAGATTGTAAGAATAGTTGAAGCCAAATACAGGGACATTTTGGAGGAAAACCTGCTGGAGTCAGCAAGAGAATTGAGGCTGGGGCGGAAATTCACCTTCCAGCAGGACAATGACCCTAAACACAAAGCTAAATCTCCAATTGAATGGTTTAAAAACAAACATATTAATGTGTTAGAATGGCCCAGTCAAAGTCCTGACCTAAATCCTATTGAAAATCTGTGGAAAGACCTGAAAACTGCTGTTCACAAATGCTCTCCTTCTAATTTGACAGAGCTTGAGTTGTTTTGTAAAGAGGAATGGACTAAAATGTCAGTCTCTAGATGTGTAAATCTTGTAGTCATACCCAGAAGACTTGATGCGGTTATTGCAGCAAAAGGGGGTTCCACAAAGTATTAATTCATGCTGTATGAATACTTATGCATGCCCCACTTTTCGGTTTTCTATTTTTTGAAAAATAACAAAATCACTTATCATTTTGCCTTCACTTCACAGTTGTCTGTTACTTGTGTGTGAACTTTCAGTAAAAAATTCAAAATAAAATCTTTATGTTTATGGTTATAAACATGACAAAATGTGCAAAAGTTCAAGGTGTATTAGTACTTTCGAGAGGCACTGTATCTTGATATACAGTATGTAATCTTGCGCCTGCCAGCTAAGTGCCATCAGGGTAGTATGGCAGTGCAAACGTACATGCGCTGTGGTCTGTCTTCAGTCATTATGTGTGGATAAAATAACACAAAGTCGATCTGTTAACACAGAAAGTATACTGTGCGCACACACAGGGCCCATATCCTCATGTCTGGGTTTATTTGTTGCTCTGGGTTAGGGGTCTTGCAGATAGGCCTCTTCCTGCGTTTGTTGGGTCACTCCTTCATCACAACAGCTCTCTAGGATGCTGCAAGTCTGCAGTCGTCAAGAATATGCCGTAGGAGTCCAAGTTTCCAGATCTTGATAACCTTATTCTCCACTTGGGTGGAGGAGGAACTGACATATGCAATTGCATGGGATATGTTTAGCTTTTCATCAGTTATGTCTGAGCACAAAGACAAATTTGAAAAGCTCTTATAAGGTAAACATGTCTAACGTCTTAACTTTGACCTACAGCTGATGTCTATATGTACATTTTTTGCATACATAACACTGGGAAATGTTAAAAGCCAGACATATATGAATTAACATTTCAATAGCACAAAGAAACTGCAATAACAGGCCTTATGCAGTGCACTACCACCAATGTTGGGGAGAATACTGTACTTTGAAATTTTGTTACTGAATGCTGAATACTTGCCTTAAAATGTATTTTGTTACGCATTCTGTTACTTTATCTAATCAGAGTACTAAGACTTTGAATACGTTGGTAATGGTAACATTAACATTGGAAATGCCAATCAATCACATTGATTGGCATTACCCCTCCTGGAATCGCCACCTTAACGTGGTGGAGGAGTTTGAGCACCGGAATGATAATGGGAGCTCTGTTGTTTGGGGCTTCGGGCCCCTGGTAGGGTCTCCCAGGACAAACAGGTCCTAGGTGACGGGTCAGACAACGAGCGGTTCAGAAGCCCCTATGAGAGACCTACAGGCTCGGTTAATCGTGAGGCCGTCCTTCTGTGGACCCACCACCTGCAGGAGGAGCCATAGGGGCTGGTGCAATGTGATTTGGGCTCCAGCTCCAACAGCTGCCCCCACGACCCGGCAACGGAAAAGTGTAAGAAAATGAATGGATGGATGGATGATTGGCATTATATTTATGTATAAATATGGCGTATGATTACAAAAATGAAAACTACAATTGTTGGGACACCTGTTCTAAACTAATTTATCATTAATAAGGAACTAATCAATGATAAATGAAAAAAAAAATAACTCTTGGAAAATGGAGCAGCTGTTACAGCCCCAGGCCTCCAGTCCCCCTCCTTGTTGTATTAGTGTGTGTGTGTGGCTAATTTCCTTTTGTCGTCCATGGAAACCTGGCTGTGTGAGCCCTGGCCTGGGATTGGAGGACTCGTTTCATGCTGGGTTCTGATTGGCTGTTCGTCTCGGGTCCTGATTGGTGCGGCGTCTGAACGCCTGGCCCCAATCAACCACCTGGTGCCAGCCACACCTATATATGCCCACACCACACTGTAACAAGTGCTGCAGACCAAACTTTGATTTAAAATATTTTAAGTAACTACTATATACTTAATTTTTTGTTATTTTAAATTTTGGTTGACAATTAAGTGCTATATAATCATTATCATAGCACCATATACAATACAGATTTTATTGCTTTAAGTGAAACACTTTAAGTATTTATTTTATCTGAGTGGTGGTCCTGTAATGACAAAACAAACATAATGTGTTGATCGAAAACAAACTTTATTGGGCGGGCTTGGAGGCTGGCTTTCAGACCGGTTCAAGCCAGTCTGGCACTACGTCTTGGAACCTGAGCAGAAGTGTGCCTTTGCCGTCGCGGTGGCTCGCAATATTTTCTCGATGAACAAGACAAGGTAGGTGTATCCTTTACTGCAAAAACGGTGGTTATTATGTTTGTCAAATCTGGCCCAAGAATTTGGCACTACTTATGTTCAATATATGTTCTCTCAGCTAGCATTAGCCGATGTTAACATATTGTTGGTCGTTAGAAAGAAATGTTTTGGAAACCTTTGTTGCATTTATGTGTTAAATGTTTTCAATAAAACGAAATCGAAATACCAAAAATACAAATAATATTGGCAGAGATTCTGGTTGGCAATTTGGAGAATTAATTTGGTTTAACATTGTAAGTGGCCGTGAAAGCTAGCGTGTTGGGGAGGACTATCTGAACAGAGAGGATCATACTGAAGTCTATAGACTACACACATGTACGGGTCAGTTCGTCCCGAGAGGTCTTAATAAAAGACGAGAATATTCACGCTAAAAAGTCAGATCACGTGTAGATATGAAATTGCACTCAGATCTAACACCACAACAGCGTTAGCTCAACGAGCTCAGAACCGGTGACCCATACAGTGTTCAGGTGAGCCAAAGTGGGCGAACTCCTCTCTTGTTCTCCCCTCATCAAACGCACACTTTTTTATCTCCAGTTCACCCTGCGTCACTGTAAAGTTGTACGTAAACGTGGTGCGTTATCAGTTCATGTCAGTGCTAACCTCAGGTAGCTCCCTCCCTCTCCCCTTTTTTGTAAGTTTCTAAGTAAACATTCTTATATGGCCTTATTTGGTAAGGTAACTTTTAGGGCTGTAATATTTATCATTCGCCAAGACTTATTTTAAGATAGATAATTCTTTATTGATCTCACAATGGAGAAATTCACTTGTTAAATCAGCTCTTAGAAAAAAAAGACAGGAATACAGCAGATGATACATATTGTAAAAAAAAAATACTGGAAAATCAGTCGGTTCGCAATCGGTTCTCAGTCGTACAGGTGTTGTCCATCCATCGTAGGCAGAGTTCCTCTCGTCTTCATCTGTACTCAGAAGTGGAGTGTCGGACGTTTCGCTCTTCATCCCAAGAGCTTCGTCAGCGGTAGTTGGCTGTAGTGAGAGCTTAAGTGTGATGAAGAGTGAAATGTCCGACACTCCATTTCTGAGTACAGATGAAGACTGAAGAAACCCTGCCTAAATTGGGGAGGGAACATTGTACCTCACATTGTATGTCAATATAATGTACACAGTAGTAACAGCTAAAATTTTTATTTTTTGGTTTTATAAAAATAAGTCCTTTCAGAAATGTTGATGACCACACTCATTTTTTGTTTCCATTCCATCTGAAATATTTCTGTATATTTTTCTATAATATATTTCTGTATAACAGTTCTTATCTTCTGTTAGCAGCCTGGTGACTTACTGATACCTAAAAGATCTGACGGTGGACCAAGATATGATAAAGGTAAAATTCATTTAGCTGTGCTTTTAAATATGGATGAGTTTTTGAGATATTTTTTTTGTTCTTTCTTTTTTAACCACTACTACACATCTGATTTGTCAAGAATTTGAGCGGCTTATTGGAATATCCCTGGAGCCAACGTTTATCCGAGAATTGGACAAACACACAGCCAAGATGTTATCACTATTCAACTCAAAAGGTGGCGCACTCGCTGAAAAGATGACTGCTTTAATTATGGAGTTGGTTCAGGTATACACACTTACAATGTCAATTATTGTGGATCCCTGGGTTGGTGGTGGGGGATAAAACATGTCTATAATAAATTTGAATGAAATTCATGTGTTTTATAGAATCCACCTTCAACGGTTGAAAAGAGGAGAGAAATTTTGCTGAGATGCCTCATGGTGTACATTGGGGAGAACCAAGCTGACCTTATTTGTGATAACCAGGTACCTGTATTCCATTTTGTATAGATCATTTAAAGTATTTTTCATTTGAATGTTCAAAATTAAAGTGCGTTGATGTTACTAAAAGTAGGTTTGTGGTAAGGTTGGGTGATATTGAGGAAAAAAAGTCTATTAATTACCTCATGTTGATATTCAATTCGATTTTATGTTTTTAACAAGAAACGCACTCGGAGAGCGCAGACCTCCGCCAAGGCAGCTTAATTTTTTGTGATGCGGATCACCCCCAAAATTTAATAATTTCTTCCATGGGTTATTTCTGACCTTCCCTGAAAGTTTCAAATTAATCCAACCATCAATTTTTGAGTTATCTTAGTCACAAACAGACCCGGTGAAAACATAACCTCCGGCCAACTTCTTGTCGGAGGCAATTAAGAATAAATGCAGCCTTTATTAATATGATATAGGGAACTTTTAAAGAATGTGTGAGATTTTTTATGTAATTTTCACGGTACAACATCCAGGAAACGATTGAGCGCTTTACACAGGGTTTGTTTTCATGTTATCCTAGCCGTCTGTAATGTTTTTCATAAGGCATCAGTCTTAGCCTTTTTGATCAGTGACCTCCGGACCGAGTCAGCTGTTGAAGGCACCTGTCGATCGCCAACAAGTTAGAGTTAATAAGACCAAGGACTCAGCCAAACAACGATAACCACATCCAGTCACTGCTCCATGCTTTTAAGTGCACAGTGCCTTCGTTTAGCTGACACTTGGTGTGAAAATAAGTGAAAACCATTGATCTGAAGGTTAAAAAGGTGGTCGGCACGGTAGCACGACGGTTAGAGCTCGTGCCTCACAGCTAGAAGGTCCCAGGTTCAATCCCTACCTGGACGGGGCCTTTCTGTGTGGAGTTTGCATGTTCTCCCCATGTCTGCGTAGGTTTCCTCCGGGTACTCCGGTTTCCCCTACCACCAAAAACATGTACAATAGGCCAGGATGAATGATGTGTGTGGAGGTGGTCAGAGGGACCGCAGATGTGTGCAGTCGTGACAGCGTTTCTGTCAGTCTCCCCCAGGGGAAACGGAAGCTACTAACGTAGCTTACCACCACCGAGTATGGAGTGAATGTAAAATGCTCTCATGTAAAGTGCTTTGTGACCATGTCTGTGAAAGGCGCTATATAAATAAAGATCTTCTTCTTCTTGAAACATTACTAATAGACTGTCAAGTTTAAACATGATTTGTTTCCTTAAAGGGGCTGTGTGGACTTTAGCAGTTTTGTGCTCGCAATTGCCCCCTCAGGCCAAACGCGTAACTGCAGCCTCCATGATAAGCTCGTGCATGAGGCGCTCAGGCTTTACGAGCACCAGAAATAACAGTCCCGTCCTGTTCAATTTACAGATTTGTAGGCATGACTTCAACTGAGGTAAGAAACGTTACTGTTTTGTAAGATATTTAGACCAAATCAGTTTGAGTGAATGTTTTCCAAGATAAAATACTTGAGCAAATGCAGCAAAGTGAATCGAGTGAAGAAGTAATACATATAACGAATAATTGACGTTTGAAGGAGGAAAAAAAACAAACTCATATACTTTGTATGCATAAACATAGGCCTAATTGAAATAATAAAATAATTCCACCGGTTGATATGCTACTAGGAAAAGCCAAAATCGTCTCTTCAATTCCCTGTGCCAAAGTTAGCGTAGCTAACTCATAAACTATATTGTAAACGGCACATGTTCACTTTTTGTAGTCGTTTCACTGCTTATAAATCCGTGAACAGTCATGCTTATTTTGCGGCCAAGAAAAGCTAACATTAGCGACATTATTTTGACATTGTAAATACAGCCCCATTACCACTGTTACTACTCAAATGTTTTGTAGGTACAGCACAATTACTTTTATTACTGACACTACTAGTCTGCTACTAATACTACACAACTTCCCTGTAGGTATAAAACTATTAGATCAACTCTTTTGGTAACTTCCAAATATTCCCCCAAATATGATTATTTTATGGCGTGTTTCAGTGAAGTTTGTACAACATGCACGGACAGCCGGACACCGTTGTTTTGAAGCATCAACTACACTTTTCCCCCGCGTATTTAGTCATAATTTCTTACCTTTCAAGCAAAAATAAGCTGCGGGTCTTTTGAGAGATTCTCTTTTCCGATGTTTATTCCGGTTCTTTGCCTACGCTGATCAGACTCGACTTTCGCCTTTTTTGTCACACTCGAATCAACTCTTCGTTTCTTTTTGTTATTTGGGGTCTGGGCTGGAGTTTCGATGGTGCTTGAAGCCGGTCTCCTCTTATTCTCCGCTAAATCCATCCCTCCGAAGTTACCACTCGCGCTGCAGCGTCAGTATAGAGGAGATACAGCTAACGCTACAGCTAATGCTACAGCTGAGCGTGAACGCGCATTACGCATTACGCAGTTTGCTTGTTCGACCCGAGCATAAACTATTTAAGTGACTTTACAGACATATAGAGGCAATCGCGGTGAAAAGGCCAGGGCTCATTCTACTCACCAGCATTGCTGGAGCATGTATGAGAAAGAAATTTTTAATTTGTATACATTTATTTGTGGTTAAACTTATGTATAGTCCCTTTAAACAGACTAGCGGGTTCACTGAAGATCTCAGCTACCCAGTGATGATCTTCGCGTCTCAAGAGACCTACGGGATCGGGACTGATGGCCAGCCAGTCTTGAAAGGTTTGCCCGCGTTGGCAAATCTTGCTGTCTTCTGGTTGGTATTATCTGTGCTCTTGATTTGAAAAATCCACCCAAAGTCAAGCACACTTTTGAGGTATTACAGAGACTTTTTATGGGGCAAATCTTCTGCGCCCTCTAATAGATACAACGGTTTAGTCAAAAAATTGACCTAGGTTTAAAATGATTGAATCATTAAGCACGTGGTCAATCACTTTACAATTTCTTTGCTGTACTTTTATTTTAGTTTGAAGTTCTGATTTTTTTCTTGATTTGTTATAATCTTTAAATTTTCTATTGCTACTAATGTCAATAGAACCATACAAGCAGTTTTCAAAAGGATGATGCACTATACAAAAATCAAAATAATACTCAGAAGTCACTTGCAGAGAATTCCAATCCTAACTGATGTACATCATTTTTGTCTAATGTATCACTCCGCTATTGTCGCAACCATAACAACGCGTAACAGCGGAAGCAAATTAAGATCGGCATAGCTTGTGAAGTCAAGTTGTGAATGAGAGAAACGTCGTGTAACGTGGATTTTATAGTGACTTTCATTATTAATTGGCCAAAACTAAAATTGAACGGGGAGAGGAGGAGAACTGAGGTGCATAATGAATAAAATCTAGGGCCCGAGTGCTGTGTTTTACCACTATGGATTATTATTTTAAAGTGTTTTTAACACGAAACTTGAACGTGCGTTTGTGAACACAGAAGATGACGCACATCGCCGAAACACACAATTGAGTAATATGACTTGCTGAACTAGATGTGCATTAGACAACATTAATGCACGCCAAATAGTATTGGAATTCTCACTGACCATGGCATAAAGAATTAAAATACTAATGCCTTGTAATCTGGGAAGATAGTTCAA
This sequence comes from Neogobius melanostomus, assembly GCA_007210695.1. Classification (NCBI taxonomy): domain Eukaryota; kingdom Metazoa; phylum Chordata; class Actinopteri; order Gobiiformes; family Gobiidae; genus Neogobius; species Neogobius melanostomus. The sequence continues at coordinate 646,154 of VHKM01000048.1, forward strand.
TAGCAATACAGTGCATTAATTTATCTTCATTCTTGCCGTCATTTTACTACTACAATGCCAGTGTACATATTAATAAACAAATTAAAAAGTTTATTATGATGAACATTGGATTGAATTTGTAGAAAAAAGGTTTATGGTAGTACTCTTCTGTAAAAGTAATCTTCATGGTAGTAAACAGTCACCTGTTTCTAATATGGCTTGATGATGGCTTCATTGCTCAAATCACTGTTATTCGGTGGATAGCTCTACTTCCGGGTCTGTGCCGGCTGGCAAATATGCGAGGAAAAAGCTCAAAACCACAATCGGTATATCTGAAACTCAACAGAGAGTTACTGAACATACTTATTCATCAGGCCCATTAGCCAAAAATGCCATACCTATTGCTGCAAAGTAATATTTACAAAAGTCGCTACTTTTTGTTTAGCGGAGCTGCTGCGCTAAAACCGGATGTAGCAATTTTGGTAAATATTGCCCTAATAGCAGTAGGTACAGCATTTTTGGCTAATGGGCCTTATAAGTATGTTCAGTAACTCTCTGTTGAGTTTCAGATATACCGATTGTGGTATTGAAGAGTTTTTTATAGTTTCTTGCACGTCTGCCGGTCTATGCAGACCTGGAAGTAGAGCTGTGATGTCACCACTATCCTACTGAATATCACTCCGCTACCGTCATAACCATAGCAACGTGTAACAGCTAAAGCAAAATAAGAAAGGCATAGCTTGTGAAGCCAGGTGAATGAGAGAAACACAAGCTTCCTATCATCCTTGGAATATACCTTACATTTCACGATTATATTTCACTACTGTATTTCATTTTATCATTGTTGTTATTATTGTGTATTCTCTTTGGTTAAGAAAAGGACTTCATTGTTACCAAAGAAAATAGGCACTTTGCTGCTGCTTAAATGTTCAAATGTGTTTGGCTTTATTGTTTGAAAAAATGTTTAAACATTTGATGCTGATTAAATGTTCAATATAAACATTGCAGAAAAATAACTTTGTTTTTTGGTATTACATTTAAGTTATAGTTAATTCATTTAAGTGGTTAACGATGATATAAAATTGAGATGCATTAATCATGAAAAAAAAGTTTGAACACAAAGATATGAATGAAATTGATTATCATTAAGTTGTTGTGCTTAATCAGAATATAAACCCAGCTGGCAAATTAATTTTGAAGTTGTTTTGCTTTGTAAGAACACAAATGTTCATAAATCGTCACTTCAAAGTTATAGTTTTGCTTGTAAGAACACAAAATTGTTCAGTAAATCGTTCACGTCTAAGTTATAGTTTTGCTTTGTAAGAACACAAAATTGTTCAGTAAATCGTTCACTTCAAAGTTATAGTTTTGCTTTGTAAGAACACAAAATTGTTCAGTAAATCGTTCACGTCTAAGTTATAGTTTTGCTTTGTAAGAACACAAAATTGTTCAGTAAATCGTACACTTCAAAGTCATAGTTTTGCTTTCTGTCAAATTTAATTTAATATTTTTTATTACTTGATAAAGAGCTGAAGTTGACCGTACACAAAAAGGCCGATGGAACCGCTTACGTTAATTTTTTATTTCTGATGAAAGCAACACTTTTTACAGTGCATGGACCATTCGGGGCTGCTGGTCTTTGGGGCCAGTATGCCCGTGCCCGTGCCCGGCCCGTGCCCCGTGCCCCGTGCCCCGTGCCCGTCTAGTCGTGTGATTAATGTTGTGTGTCTAGGGACCACTCGAGTTAAGTTTGTGTCACTTCTTGGAATGTTTACTTTTGTAGTGATGTGGAATCAAGTGACACTCGTTGTCTCGTCATGACTTTGTTTGGCAGTTGTTAGGCCTAATTTTGTTAGTTCGAGTTTGTTTAGTTTGAGTAACTTTGTTTTGGTTAACCTTTGTAAATATTGTAAATAGCCTTTGTTTGGTTATTTTCATTATTCCTTTGTTAAATTTACCATTTACATCCCTTTTTATTAAAGTGCACCTTTATTTAACCTTTTTACATCTTGGTTTTTGTTACAACTTTTTAATCTAGCTGAGCCGGGTTGTAACAATTGGGGGCTCGTCCGGGAGTCACAACAAAAAAGTTATATAATGTGACACATGTGCCGTGTTTGTATGAACTGTGGCATAAGGCGTTTTAAATCTTAATTTCAACATTAAAAGTTCTTTCTTAATAACGTGCAATATGGAGCTAAAATTTAATGATTACTGTGATGTATTCCCTTAATATTTGGAAAGTAACTTTACCAGAATACAGTACACTCAAAATGAGAATTCTAAATACATATTCTAAATACATGTATTTAGTCACTCCCCAACACTGACTACCACAGTGGTTCCCAACCTTTTTAGTCCCATGTGCCCCTGAATACTCCGAGTACCCCTAACTCGAGGATCCTGCCGAAATTTGAACAAAGTGAGCGACTAAACATAGATTATTCAGTATTTAGTAGAATGACAAGTTAAAAAAACATCATTAAAAAAGTCAACAAAAACACTCGAAGGCTCATGCCGAAATGCGTTTGCGTTTTTAAACAGCTGTGAGTATCTGTCTGGATAGTCATTTATGAAACTTTGATGTGCTACCCTATACATTGTTTTTAATTTATCATTAAAACTATCTTTTCTTTGAAAGTATTATTGAAATTCTACTCAGTTTACCTCAGGGGTCTTAGTACCCCCGGTTGGGAAACACTGCACTACTACATACAACAACTTGTGTTATACATCATCGCCCGCTTAACGTCTTACTCCCTGCCTTCACCAAGCGCATTTTCTCCAGTTAGGCTTTAACCAAATCTAAAACCTTCTTACAGCCTACAGGCCAGTGCAACGTCTCATTTGAAAGCTAAGACTGATCAAAACTTTTTTGACGCGTTGTCGCCGCATTTATGTCACATTTATGAAAGGTTTTGTAGCGATCTTGACCTTTTTTTTTTTCAAGAAGCTTTTAGATTTGGACAAAATGTGCTTGGTTAAAGTGGGGGTTAAGAGGTTAACAGAGTGGTCTGGAAGTGCCCCCAAGAATACTTTTTAAGAATATTATCAAGTGAAATAATGTTTGTTAAAAGTCTGTTGTGTGCAATCAATATTTTTCAGTTTCATATGCGGGGCTAGAAGATAATATTAACTGTGCTGTTGGCCCAAGTCAATGTACATGAGTTTGATAGCCCTTTTCAGCATAAAGGTCATTCAGTAACAATGTCTCTTGAGATAATGGGTATTTCGTTTATCGATTGCTTCACTTAAACTATTTTTGCTAAATGTGAACTCCGGTTAACCTGTGACGTGCGTGTGGGAATTAGGATGGTTTGTGAGTAACTGGTGGAATACAGCACTGGAAAATAGCTTTCAGATCAAGAATCTGGCACAAACATCTCTGCTCTAGATCAATTTAATCTGAAGTAACGAAAGCATTTCCATTCAGTCATTGATATTAGCTGATAAATAAATACCTCCTTGCACAAAGCTTATGATGCATGGTTGACCCCATTTTGTAGCGACGCAGACTTTGTTGTGAGTGGCATCGATCTGGGCAGGTCAGAGGTCCCGTGGTAAGAATAGCATCAGCTCTATAGCTGTAGATACAAACAGATAGTTCAGTGACACAGAGTTCAAATAAACCACAACAGTCACCCAGTTTGGATTTTCACTGATCCTCACCTGTTCACTGAGGGCTTTGCAGCTCCATAAAGAGGATACAACAAATAATTTACCACTGAGACCATGTGCTGTTTGGACGATATTAACGGGGGTTAAGAATAACTTTGTAAAATTGATGAGGAGAGGTTTTGCACTGACACTGCTTAGAAAATAGCAATTAGCCTACTAAATTAAGAACTTAAACAGGGGGTATTATGCTTTTTTCAATCACATAGCACCAGTCTATAGCATACTACAATGATGACGTAACCTTCTGTTGGTCTGTATATGCAGTAAATTAAAATAACTGCCTTGAATAAAATTGCTCTCTCAAAATGGCTGTACTGAACGTCTTGAAATAGGCCTCTGTCTCTTTAAGAAGCTTTCCGACACGCCCCCTTCAGCACACTGCTGTGGCATCTAAACAACAACACTGTGCGGGGAGGGGGCTCTGCTGAGCTGAGGAGCAGTGGTTGGTGGCTTGGCTGGTGACGAAAGGTCCAGAGGCGTCTCCAGGAGGTGGGGGCGTTCCTAGGAGGACTGAGGCATAGCTACACCTAAAATGGCTGCCGTCTAAGTTTTGACTGATTACTCAAAAACATGTGAATGAGCCAAGGCAACACTCCAGGCATGTGTTTAATGAGGGAATGACATAATAACATGATATAAAGCTTGAAAAAGTCGATTTTTACATAATATCCCCCCTTTAATACAAATGAAACATTGTGGATGAATATAACTAGCTCACATTCATTTGAACAGCTAAGCCTCTCTGGAAAGCAGACCATAGCTGTTCACTTATAAAGGAAGGCCAGAGCAGGAATTATAGCCTGTACAATTCCACGGTGTTGGGAAAGTTGCATCGTGACCGTCTTGACAGCTGAAAGCACACTCGTAAATTTACAGTAAGGCAGTCAAAGCACATGCCACTGCCATGGATCACCCTTTGTTACTGACGACCAATGAAGGCTCAGGGAACAAATAACTCTGATGTCACTGATAGCTAAACACCAAGTTATACACTGCCGTTATTATGTTGTGCGGTCTGGCACAGCGATGGGGAAATGAAGGAGGAGGAAAAGTAACGGAAAAGGAAAGGGGTTAAATCAAATACAGATTCTCCATGGCTGAGATGAGGTAAAACTGAGGGACATACTTCGGCAAATAACCCGCTTTGTTTAAAGGTTGTTCCACTTCTTAATTCATTTTGCCGAAGAGCAGAATGGAAATATCCACTCTTTAAACTTAAGGAATTAGTAATAGTTTCCCTTCACCAGACCAGTGTTTTATGGCTGGAGCGGAGGTCGAACTGTTTAAACTGTTTAAAAATAACTGTTAAATGCATTTACCATTTGTTACAGAGCAATTTAAGACACAAACACACAATAATAACATTTTATAGTGAATGGACTACAACTTTTGTGCATTTTTTTTATCTCATTGGTGGTTGGACATAGTTGTTTTTCTCCTCTGCCTACACAGTTACAGTTCTTTGAAAAAAAAAAGTGATTGTACATAAGAGGTTGCAGCTCAGGGCTACACGACATGCTTGGTTTGCGCATGAGATCCTTGTCATTTAGTTTTTTCCCCACTATTTATACTCACAAAAACATTTTCTTTGTCGCTCCACTGTCAAAGACTTGATTGTTGAAGAATTGATTTTTGTCTTTCAACACACACAAGAGGGGAAAACATTTGGAAACTCACCGCAAGTGTGTCTCTAGCATGGTTGTAGTCCTGGAGCGGGAATGAAAGCTCAAAGACTTTGTTTCGTGATTTATCTCAAGGCGTTTGCGAAAGCAGAGGATTCTTTATTCATCCCTGTGAGGAAACAAAGGGTTACTTGTATGGACGTAGCTCTTTGAAATAATCAGTGAAGTACTTTTAATTAACCAGGAAAGTCCCACTAAAACATAGACTCTTTTTCATGGGAGTCCTGGACGTGTTGTGTCAGGCATTTAGAATGAAAATGATGTGAGTGAGTGAGTGCCCTTTATACCTCAGCCTAAAGGTTCCTGTACCAGATTTAGTTTTTAGTTCACAAAGAGAGAGTAAAGTTCAAATTCATTCCTAACTTTCCAAGGGTATTTGCAACACCCCACTTCTTCACAGATGGTTTATAAGAACGTTTCAGCAACAGTAAGGTTAACAACAACTAACCTGGTAGTTTTTCCATCAAACAGACAGAAAATGGGAACATGGTCATTAACTTTTCTGGACCTGGGGCTCAGACTGTTTATATTTGAAAACTGCAGGGAACACGTCGTAAATGCAGGCGCTTTGGAAGTTTACTCGGGGCGGAATTACCATTGATCCCAGAAAACAATTCCACTTCCCCTTGACTGCGGCCGGAGAATGCTTCCCAGCAAAAGAGAAAAAAATAGTCCACCAGGGATCTTAAGACGAAAAGGGAGGGAGGGAGTGAGGAGAGGGGAGGGGGCGGAGGAACCACAGGGAGGAACCGGGTGGGAAAAAAGTCTTGATGATGCTTGTGATTTTACTTCTGCTCCCCCCCCCCCCAACCCCACCAGGAGGACTTCCAGTGCGGAGTTGGTGCGCTACTGTCCAATAAGAGCAGGCGGTGGAAACATCTCAGGATTAGAGGTTCTGCTGGTGGCTTCAAGGCCGAGGACAGCGCTGTGTTCTTGACTTAACGTTCCCTTTGAGGTGAGTCCATTTTCACGTGTACTTTGTTGGTCTGTAAAAGAAAATGTAGAAATGCAGGAAAAAAACTTGTTTCCTAATTCGAGAGTTTCACCTACATTAAGAATAATTTTTGTTGATTTTGATAAGCAAACATACAATTATGAGTGATTCAAAAAACTGGAGAAAAAAAAAACTACAAAAAGATATTTTAAACGAAATGAATGAAGAAGGGGGAAAATAGCACATTAAAAATCATACGTTGAGGTAGAGGTTAATCAGTCATGCAAGATATATCATGTTATATTAGTCATATATGTATATAGAGGGCAATTACGAATGACTCCAGTTACTTTTTGCTGGTTACACTTTACCTATTTATATATATATATATAGATATAATATTGTATATTTGCTTTATAGGTTGATATTTGACATGCTAATAATAACCCACTGGCATTTGAATTATACAAAGGGATTTTCAGATAAAATGGAGAGTAGTTAATTTTGTTGTTGAGAAACTTAAACCTTATGTCTACTTTATTACGTTTATTCATCATGACCAGTATTCTCAGCTGAAAAATCGACTTTTGGCTGATCCCGCCTTATTCTTCTGCGTCTTTATTATTAGTCATGACTAATCATGTATTGTTTTCCACACATAAATAAACCTGATGTGACAGTGACTTATTAAAAAAAAAAAAAAAAAATCACAAGAAAACAGTAATACAGAATACGCAGTGGCCAAGTAAAGTGTTAACTTTCTCCTGGCATTCTTCAGCATTATTTACAAACATAATAATTCATCCAACACACAACTTGCTAAAACACATTCAAAATCCACCCAAATGCAGCTAAACTGCCATCTGGGTATTCTTCTCTAACACCTGGGCGTCTGGAAGCTTCTGACAATGAAGGTTAAGCAACAGTTAACATAATGTAAATCTCACCTCAAGAGCTTCCATTAACCCGCTATAAATGTCAGTGCCAGAAGTTGCGACACAGGCACATTTCACAGTAACAACAGTGGTATACAGTACAAGGTCTTCCTCATGTTCCTTAATGTGTGGTCGCAAACTCAATCACTCTGAAAGTCCCCTGTGTTTGTTTCTTTGTAGCACCTTGCAGCTGTGTTCTTCTATTCAGCATAATGCCATCTGAAGCTAAACAATAGATCATAACAAAGCTGTAGGTCTGTGTACACTCCTGGGCAGTTGGAGATCCAAGCAGCCATGTAAGGCAGCAGTCAGCGTAGACTCCTGCTAACGTGAGCTATGGGCAGCCTCTAAGTGGTGGCAACAGGTGAAAGATTCGAATGAGGGGGTATGGGGTTAGATTCACTTCTGCAGGTCACACAATCCCAAACTCACCCCCTTGCCAATGCCAGTGCAGCTAAAGTTAACCTCACTCATCCTAAGTTATAATCCGCCGCCTCATGGGAGACAGTCCAGCTGCCGTGGAGTGGGTTTGACCTCGGCACGTGTTATAAAGCACTGCTACTAATAGACATAAGTGCGGCAAAACTACAGGCTTAAACCAGTGTATTCGTGTCATCAATAGATGTAGTGGCAGATGATGATATGACACAAATTAGGTATTGCGCAAAAATGCCGGTCATTGGGGCAAAATCTTTGGAGCCTATAGTACCAAGCTTGAAAAATATCTTGATTATTTCATCTTCTACTCCCCAATGTAAAGAACACAAAGAGAACATAAATCTGGGACTATATTGACAAATGTTACTGTTCCAAAGTGGAAATATTATAGTCAAAAAGCAGTGCATTAAGATAAAGTTCATGTCCTTTTGTGAAAAGAAAAGAAAAAATCTTATTATTCCCCAAATGGAATAAACAGATTTTTTGTTTTGTTTTAAAGCTAGAATCCAGAAATATCTCGGATGTTTAATTATGATAAAGAAGCTAGTTTTATCCAATGACAGATTTGTTTAATTATTTGACTGTACACCCATTTAGCACGGGGCAACAAATTCAGAGCACAATATCAACGAATACTCCGGTCTCAAATAAAATCTAGCATTTGGCCAGACATGTTCTTATTTCACTCTTTTTTTTCCCCATGTAAACAAATGTTCATAAAAATAAAAAATAAACTTAAAACCGACTCTAAAAAATCTAAGTCCACGGCTTATTCTTTGAAAAATAAATACTGTGAGGTTTGACAAAATATCAGTATGAGTGGACGTGAAAGATAACAGTGTTTGCAGCAGATGTAGACATGCTGATGAAAGGGCAAAATGATGCTTTAGTCTCATTTATTCTTGATTTATGAATAATGGGCTTATTTAAAGGGGGGAAAAAAGAAGAGAGAGTGAGTGCGACACAAAAATACACAATAAAAGCAACACAGACTCTTTTAAGAGGACGATATACAAAGAAACAGTGAAGACATTATCAACAGTACTGTCCATTACACAAAAAATAATGTCGGTACTGTTTTGGTGCGGGCGCAACGAATTTGGTTCTCCTCAGAGTAATAAAGGAGGATCTGAAGGCAGATTTGTCCCAGTGGAGAAGTCAAAGAGGTCATTTTACATTACTGTCAAGTGGTGAGGTCTTGATAACACAGTGGAAGCTCCGATGTTCAACAATTATAAATACTTTACATTTAACTACGTTCGGTCCAAACACAAGGTACAAGAGAAGTGCACAAAAGGTTGGATAGATTAGGATGGTATGATGACAAAGGGCACCAGTGTAAACTACGAGAACAGATTTAGTATGTATAAGCTATGGACGGTTTTGTAATGACCATGTACAGTAGAGTGTAGAATATCTTACATATGAGTCTCATGGTCATCTGCACTGTCTTTATACTGTCAGATGTATGAACTGTGTAAAGGGGATGCCATTAAGGTTAGCCACCTATAAGAACTTTAAACTAGCACTAAAACTGGATCAAATAGAATCGACAAATTGCTCCATTTAGTGGCATGAAATCATTTTGTCTGGCCATGGTCTGCACTTCTATCAGTGGAAGTAAATTGACAGGTATCTTTCTTCTCAGTACACTTCGATGCTATATGTCAAGATAAGTATTGAGTACACAGGACTCCCTCGCTTCAGCACATACGTAAATATACATTATTGCCCCGTGTTGATAATCTTTTGATAAGCCTTTGTAACAACACCCGACCTAACAAGCTGTGCCCTTTGTCTCGAACTTGAGAGGAACAATGTGTTGTGGGTTGAACACACGTGTTCACGTCCAGGGATTTATAGAAAGAGTAAGGCTGGTGTACAAACAGAACTGCTATGTGGGGACGCACGGTGAGTGAACCACTATTGTCACTCCCAGTCACTATTACATCAGGTTTGTTCACATTTATATTCACATTAACTACAGTATTACACCATTTTCAAGTAAACTGAAGAGAGTTGATTTGTTTTTGTGTATTTTTCTTTTGTAAATATAGAACTATTTATGTAGTATTGATACCTGTATGTGGATTGAAATTGCCCATGATGGACAGCTGACAACATCTAAGCTGCATCAGGCCCAAAGTAGACTGGATAAGCTTCACAAAAGCTGAAAAACACATTTTGAATAACACAGCAACATCCGGACAAGGAAAAGTCATTCTCATTTATGTCACTTCATTTTATAGTAAAATTAATACATCTGAGATATGAAAAACCTAATATAAACGTTTTGACACAATACAGTGACAGAGACAATACTACAGCTACAACTACTACTATTACTACTACTACTTCTACTACTACTACCAGTACTGCTTCTACCGCTACTTCTACTGCTTCTCTACATGTACTGATAATTAGGGCTGGGATGATCTGCTTGAATATTAAATCTAAAAAGTATTTGAAGTATCGATACTTTGATAAAGTATCGATACTTGGTATTGCGACAAAGGCCAATTGCGATATATTGCAAAACGATACATTCTCACAGCCCTACTGAAAATGTCACTGCTTGTTAGGTTTGTTAGTGATTATGATAAATAATGTGTTCTTTCTTCACAGACAAGTGATTGCGAGCCCGTTAGACAGAAGAGGAGCTGGTTGAGGAGACAGTTCCCTGAGTAAGTGTGACTGAAGTGAAGGCAGCTCCAGTGAAGACTGAGACGCAGGTAAAACAACAAAGACACACTCGTAACTGATTTGCATATGCTAACTGAGTTTGCTCAAAGTTTATGTTCTGTCAACTCTTTTCAGGAAACAAGTGCAATTGTGTGAATCTGACATGCCGTCTGATTCCTCTAACTGTAAACTTTTCACAGAGCCCTCATTGATGTTTCTATCCCCTAAAAGATCCACGAGTTTCCAAAGTGGCTATTTGGAGTCTCCAAACAGTCCCTGTACAAAAATGGACATAGTCGTAGATAAATACGTGTAACATTCTCATATTTGCAGATTTTGTTTTCCCCTTGAAATATGAATTACCATGACCTAAGAATATTGTTTTATTGTGTAATTTTGTTTTCACACAAATAAATCAGAGAATAAACAAATCTAATTTATAGCCCAGAACTTAATGTATACGGGCACATTGGGCACAAAAGCAGCATACATTTCTATTTGGAGAAATATTTTTCAGGCATTTGAAAAAACAGTGCCCAGACCTTGAACAGCTTAATCTGTTTTTTATTTTTATTTTTTTTACTGGCATACGCTTTAAGAAAGATTCCTTTATAGTCTTTGCACATTGTCCCGTGTCAGTCCAAGCATTCCAATTCACTTCAAAACAGCAGCCACGAGAAAGACTTGTTAAAAGCTTAGTTTTTTTGGCTACACCTCAAAGGAACATCTCTATCACAGTAACTCCAGTAGCACCTTTACAGCTGATGCAATATCTTATTACACTCTGAAGGACACACAGACTCTTGGTAAAACATATTTTTAAAGGAAACAATTCCGTGCATTGCTCTCTGTTTGCACAACCCTTTACTACATAACCTTGTTGCCCATCACCGTTCCATTACTCTGGCATTGATATATATAAACAGGTTTAACAGACGGGACAGTCTACAGGCCTCACCACAAAGGCTGTGATGTACACTATTAAATCCCTGAGACAAGTCACTTGAGAGTCACTTTCACAATAAGGACTGTGGTGTCTGTGTGTTCCACCTTTGTCCTTCGGAAATGATATTGTTTGGGATTGCTTCCTTTGGAGAACAGGAAGAGGCTGTGTGGAAGTGTCAGGAAGCACAGCAGAAAGACATTAGGCTTGTCCAAACATTTAAGGCAAACAAGTATAAACAAGCGAATAGCCATTCTGATTAAAACACGTCCCATCGTTCCAGCACAATATTAGAGGTCCTCAATGATGCATTAACCTGGCTTTTTTAAATACCTTTGGATATTTCAATATTGATATTTGGTGTTGTTTGAGAACTTACAGCTGAATATACATAATTACTCAAACAGGCATTAATGAAACAAAAAAAACAACTCCAGGTATGATTATCATGAGGGAAAGACAACAGCAAAATATAACATGGGATAGGCTACAGTTACTCAGGTACATCCACACGAGTAACCTTCACCAATACTTCACATACTTTTATTATTTTGATGTTTACTTGAGTAGAACATTAGTATATATTTTTTCAGAGTCAGTACATTTGAAAAGTGACGAAAGCTTCACCGTGACTTGAAAGTTTAATTAATTTCTTTGTGTATTATCTATCTTTAACCACACTGAAAAACAGAGAGGACTGTCCACTTTAAGTGCACAATATAGAAATAACACACAGTAACTAAATAGAACAGACGTTCTACTACATCAGCACTGAAACAGACTTTTAATCACAGTTATTCAATCAATCAATCAAAATGTATTTGTATAGCACTTTACAACGACACCAGGAAGACCAAAGTGCTTCACAGAAATGTAAAAACAAAATGATTGCACCCTAGACATTCTAAGTATTAAACGCCAGATAGTTATTCAGTACTCTAGTAGTATTTTTCTTTAGTACTCATTACCTCTTGTGTAAAATTATTTTTAAGTAACATTACTCTGGTAAAATTGTATATAATCTATCCACCTTTAAACATGATTAAAAGCTCCAAATGAGTCATATTAGCATTTTGAACATTTATATTATTTATTTAATGGGGACAATGCACATTAATGAACATCTGCATTGAAAGAACAGAAACAGACATAAACATGCCGGATTGTAGCCACAGGGCTAATTTACATCCGTAGTCACTAGATGACAGAAATACAGAAAATACAACAATGTAACAAATGAATAAGTCCACGAAAAGTAAAAGAAGAGTCACTTAATGGTCATAAGACTGGTTTGCTTTAAGCCACACTTTGAGTTTGGTTTTAAATATAGGAAATGTGGGACATTCCCTGACAGTGAGGGGGTTCTATAATTTACAGGCCTTCACAGACAGAGCATTATGTTCAAACATACATTAAAAACGCACAATGAACATTAAAAATGCACAATTACACTTGATGTTTCAGTATCAAGTGTAAAACTTTTCCCAAGTCACAATTTGCTAAGGAACATTAAGTAATTATGGCGCGGTACAGGTCCTTCTTTGTTTTCACTTTGCCTGGATGGGTTTCCCTCAACCCGAAACATCCCCAAGAGGTAAATCCTCCCGCCAGGTGATTCTTTTATGTGTGTTGTTTTTAAATTGATTTTAAAATGATGATGACCATTAGCATGTTCAACATCTGGAGAGGGTATATGGACAACCTGAGCTGTCAAGTTTTCTTCATGAAACCCAGAATCTGTATTCAATTTACTCAGAGATTATTTCCTTTTGCCAGTTCCATTCATTGGACTAGAAAAACAGTCTTACTAATACCTTTGGAGTATCAGCCCTGGGCATGGATAGATGTTTCCCACACACATGCCCCCATCTGCCACTTGGCATCTTAACATAATCAACCACAATGATCTAAAATTACATTTTATTGCCATATATAACCACACATCTGAGAAGCAGGGAGGGAGGGAGGGGGGTTCAGATGCTGGTGACCATCACTCCCTCACACCACATTGCCAGGGTTGGTGTCATCCAAGGGAGCTCACAGCCCGTGGACAGAGGCTAACTATTTTTATAGGGAATTATACTCTTCATACAAAATGATTGGTGGTAAGGCACTCTCTTTGGTTTTCATTTTAACTCTGCTTGTTGTTCTAGCTTTAGCCTAAGCATTTGTCATCAACCAATGCTTAAGGAACATGTACATTTCCAATAACTTTCCCAAGTACGGTAGTAAGCCCAGTTGGGTGACGTGTTGGAAAAACCTGTCAGCTTGTTATGTTCAGAAACCTTTTTCTTCATGTTGTAACTCATATTCTCTCCCTCTTTGATCCCCTAATGGCATAGTCGGAGCTTAAATTAGCCAAGTGTATATAAAACATAAGTTGTCGAAGATAGTCCCTGAATGTAGGTTGATGGTTTTTTTTTACCTCTTGATGATGGGGAGCATTTATTGCACTCATTAAGCTGTCTGGTAAAATACCTTATAAAGTCATCCAGGGCTGACACAAACCAGCTTGCTATAGTGCCATGTTTGGGTTATAACCAAACTCTCACTAATGCTAAGGTCAATGTAAGGAGGACTTTGTGGGTGGACGAGGGAGATCAACACTTTGAGATAGACGTACTTTTAAATAGTATCCGAGCTACATCATGCTAGATATCAGTGGACATCCAAGTTGCGTGTGCTGAAGGCAACGTGGACTCTGAGCAGCTCTGGGTCACAGCGGTTAGAGGACAAAGCTTCCCAGCTTTGGCCGGCCCCGTGGCGCCCTGTCACCCTGTCTGTCAGTCACACACTGTTTGGAAACTGGGACATTGGAAATGTAAATATCTCCAGGGCGAGCCACTTTCCTTAAAACTTGCCTCTTGTGTACTTTTACATGACATCTGAACTTTTTGTGTTTTAGGAATATGGTGAGTTCCCAGGCCACAGTCTTGTCCAGCACAGACGTTATTTCTATATATATTTATTCTTTAAGTACACAGTTTCAAAGTAACATGGATGTGATGATGAGGGTCTTCATAAGGACAAATAAAACTATGCTATAAATAATATAAAAGAGTTGGTCTCAAACTGGTTCACAAACACATAAAAAGTATCATGTTGTGGCTTCTTGCAGTACGAGGAGAGTACTTTCTAAACTATATATTTTTAAATAACAATTAAGTCACAAATTAAGGTCTTATACTTAAAATGTTCTAATTAGCAGTTTTTGTTTGGTAAAGGGATGTTACACTTTTGTGAAAATAAACACACAATAATTGCCACAAATCATCTTTAAAACTGAAATGGACAAAGGAGGCTGGGATCCACTGACCTACATTATAGTTCATTTCTCTGTAATAGCAAACAAAATAGCTGACAGTTTAACAACGACTGTGCCAACATGTCAAATTAAATTGTTAAAGGACGTAAGGGAGTGAGAGTGGTCACTTGAGAGGGCTTTCAACTATAAAGTTAATATGTTGAGTTTGTGGACCAAACTACTAATAAAAATGATGTGGGTCAACATTTGCGAATTTTCTTTTTGGATATTTCTTTTAAATTGGTGCCTCTCCTGCCATTTTGGTCCCCAGCCCATCTTCACATTCTATATAGGATGCTACTGACACCTTTGTATCGTAAATATACTCTGCGACTTACCTGGAAACACCTCGAACCCCGGCTCTTCCTGTTTCAATTGCGAAATGCTGATGGGACATGATGAACAAACGTGTTATTTCTCCCTTTCAGAGTTTAAGAGATTTTAGAGTTTAAATATGAGGTGTCAGACTAACCCAGTGTTTTTGTTTTTGTTTATTTTGCAATAGAGCCCTGTACTTCCACTGCTCCTCCCTTCTGCTGTCCTGCCTGCGTTGTTTGTTGGGCCTGGTTTGGTGAGCAGTGATGGGGGACTGGAGTCTCCTTGGGAACTTCTTAGAGGAGGTGCAGGAACACTCCACATCCGTTGGGAAGGTCTGGCTCACCGTACTGTTCATTTTCCGCATCTTGGTTCTGGGCACAGCAGCCGAGTCGTCCTGGGGAGATGAGCAGAGTGACTTTCTGTGTGACACGCAGCAGCCCGGTTGTACCAACGTGTGCTACGACAGCGCCTTCCCCATCGCCCACATCCGCTACTGGGTGCTGCAGATCGTCTTTGTCTCGACACCCTCACTGATCTACATGGGCCACGCGATGCACATCGTAAGGAGGGAGGAGAAACGCAAACGCATGGAGGAGTTGGAGGAGGGCGCTGCTGAGGGTGGAGAGGACCTTGACGGGGAGAAAAAGTACCTCCAACAAAAGGAAAGCAGGAGGGAAGTCTTATCAGAAGCGCCTGGGAAAGTGCACCTAAGAGGGGCCCTGCTGCAGACCTACATCCTGAGCATCTTAATTCGAACGGTGATGGAGGTGACGTTTGTAGTCGTGCAGTACCTGATCTATGGGGTTTTCCTCAGAGCCTTGTATCTGTGCAAGGCCTGGCCCTGCCCAAACCCGGTCAACTGTTACATGTCACGACCTACCGAGAAGAATGTCTTCATCATCTTCATGCTGGTTGTTGCTGGTGTGTCTTTGCTGCTTTCAATAGTGGAGCTCTATCACTTGGCCTGGAAGAGCGTTAAAAGACGTGTACGCAACAAGTTGATACAAAGAAAAGCAGAGGCCGTGTCTGTGTCTGCAGCCCTGGAACCAAACAGCCCCTCACGGCCTTCCACCTGCACCCCACCCCCAGACTTCAGCCAGTGCTTAGCAGACCAAAGCTCAGTGACCTCTCATCCATTCAACAACAGGATGGCTCTGCAGCAGAACTCTGTCAATATGGCCACAGAGATGCACCACAGCTGTGACAACATGGAGCACGACCGAGACTATGTGAGAATAAGGTACGAGCAGGTACCCCCACTGCTATCCAACAGCTGCTCCCAGTCACCTCTCCAGCAGCCCAGCTTCAGCAGGGACAAGCGGCGCCTCAGCAAGACCAGTGGGACCAGCAGCCGGGCTCGTCAAGACGACCTGGCAGTATAGACTCCATTGACATACTGCATACAAACAGAGACACAGAGTGTAACTGTAATGCTTAGTTAGAGCAACTCTGAGAAACGCTAAATCTATTTTTCAAATGTTTTAATGCTTGAAAAACAAACTGCAAAACCACAATACAGGTTTAGGTTCTGGACCTGATGATTGCACATAACGGGCAAACTTGTTAATAAAGAGGCCACAAAACCCAATACATTACATGATGTACATCTCTGTATGTCAAGCAGACCCAAAACGGCATTTAAAAAAAAGATTAATAAGTACATCATAAATTCTTGCCATAGAAAATAAGATATTGTGCCTTAACACATAGCTACTATCTCATAGAATCTCTTTCATAAAACACAAAATATTCTATGCAAATAAGCACAATATTAATCATAAGAAATGAAATGATGAGCAATCATGTTTCATGAAACTTCCAAATCGATGGCAGAATGTAGGCCTATTGGTCTGGCACTGTTACTACAGAGACTTGGCCACTAGATGGCAACATTGCACTTCTCTTTTACATTGAGTTTCATTTTGTATATGTATGATTTGTTTATTATATGTAACTTTTGATGTCATTTGTTTTGTCCATTTACCATTAATTGTTGTAGGGTCGGGAGGCAAGAAGAACCCATCCATCACTGGTACTGATAGACTGCAGTCCCACTTGTATTATAAACTTTCAAAGCAGCAAATAAACACAATACACCGGTTCCTTTGTTTTTGTGTTTCTGAAGTTGCATGATCAAAGCCAATAAGCCTTATGAGCGAGTTAGTCGAGTGGCCCCTGGGACACACGTTTATGCTGTGTTATCTCAGTAATAATAGCCTACAGATAAAAACACTGAAATACAACAAGCAATGAACAAGCAAAGCATAAGCTCATAGAATGTTCTCTCAAGACACAAGGATTTTAGCAGCAGATACTATAACCTCTTTAGGCCTGATTGGTCAAGTGGAGGCGGCAGCGGCCCAGTGAAGTATTACATCTACTCCAAACAGAGTGAACAAGAAAGAACCGTCTTACTGGTTCTGGGAGGTGTAGTTTTCCTTTTCATGTCCCCTTTTATAGCAGATGAAAACAGAACTACAGCTCCCACAATGCTCTGCGCGACACAGACCGGTGGCTGGAGATGGTTGGAGTTGAGTAACAAGCAGTAACAAGTGAACGCGTTATTCACAGCTCATTTCGCTTCCTGTCAAATAAGTAAGTTGATATTTTGTTCTTGATTGCGTCTATGGTATAGATCTCCTGTCCTGTCAGGTTAACCTTGTTTTGGTTAGCTATGTCCTTGTCCAAAGCATGATGGTCCATAGTGATTCTTAGGGTAAGGGTAGGTTACTGTGTATTATTAACATATCAGCAAAAGATAGCGTTTACGTCAGTGGTGGTGTTTAAGTGTTTAGTTTTATTGCACAGTATTTCATTCAAACTGTACTAGTGTGTGATTAAATGTCCTGTACACGTGTTCCTTTACTGCCTATATAATTTGAATATCATGAAAAATGCATTCACTTCTGTTATTCAACTTAAACTGTGAAACTAATATATGATGGACTCATGCAAAGTGAGATATGTATAGCCTTTGTTAGTTGTAATTTTAATGATTATGGCTCAGCTTGTAAAAACCCCATAAAATCGCATAACATTCGAATATTTTGAAAATGGACTGTAAGCCATAATCATCAAAATGATAACAAATAAAGGCTTGACATGCGTCACTTTGCATGTAATGAGTCTATATCATATATTAGTTTCACATTTTAAGTTGAATTAAAGATATAAATGAACTTTTGTTCAAATTATATGACGAGCACCTGTATTTCCCTGTTTATCAAAACAGTTTTTTAGCCTATAACTCATAAATGATATTTATTGTTTGACCTTATTGGCCAACTTTGTGTAAACCTATGGCTCAACCCAGACTTTCGTTAGAAAACATATTTTATCTTAAGAATGGCCCTTTGTTCCAGAACTTGATAAGCTTTATTGCCATAAGGAGACATGAAAAGGAAACACTTTGGAAATACAACTAGCTGCAATAGAAAAGATACACGTTGTAACCAGGAATTTCTTTCATAAAACCTGTGTCATTTGTTTAGTGTTGTGACCTATCAAACATCCACTACACAACTGTGAATTCGTATTACTGATCTTGGTATTTCTAGTGAAAGTATTGTGTGTGATTTACTTCTTTGTTACAGTCATGAGAAAACTTTGGGTGAAGGCTGGCATTTTTAGCTCCGTTTCTGCAGCATTTGGTTCAATTGTGTGGGCACAGAAAACTAATGAGATCAATCCAAGTGGAAGAAGTAGCAGCACCCCAAGCAGTGACACCACCTCTCATTTTGAGCTTCAACTGGTTCAAGTCTTGTTCCGACATGGTGCACGGACCCCACTCAAGTCTATTCCTGATGTTATGGAGGTAATATATTATTTTGAAATATGTCCTGCACTAGCTGTTTAATCTTATGTTTACATGGTTAAAGGCTCAGTGGGTACCAGCTCTTCTAGAGCCTCCTCCGCACACCCGCATCCATTATGCTGTAACTAACCTGACTGGTGGTACCAGACCTTCGTCTCCAGTGGAAGAAAACTACCGGAAAAATGTGTTGACCGTGAGTAGGTGTGTTTTGTTTAATAGACTGAAAGCTAAAATTGAAGTAGATTTTTATGAATCGGTCTTGCAGGTTTTGTATGAATTGTCTTACCATGGTAATTGGCAGAGTCATGTATGTTAAACATGCAGACAACTTCGAATAACTCTAGTCTCTGAACAGCTTGATGACAATAACCCATAGAGGGAAATAAGCCAGTCTCAGACACTAAGATGCAGTTCATTACACCATCTAGTGGTCACGAGGAAGCATAAAAATGCAGTAGAATATAGTAGTGCCCATTCAAGGCAACACAGCCTCGAGTTTATTGTGTTACATTCTTACATTTCCTTTGCCATTGTGCAATTGTTCATGCTGCAGATTGTTTTGCATATTGGATCAATTATAGCATATAGCTTAGAGTTAGACTATTGCTATGTGCTCCACATTTTCTTCTGACCACAGTCTGACTAATAATCTGATGGTCATGATTGTGTTTATTTGGCAGGGTGGCTCGTTCCCTGGTCAGCTGACGACAGTGGGCATGGAGCAGCTATATGAACTGGGCAAAAGATTGAGGCAGAGATATATAGAAGACCGCTCCTTTCTGTCTCCTGCATTTAGTCCAGCTGAGGTCTAGTAAGTGTTATCAGGATGCTGGAAATGTCTAATGTGTTGGTGCATTACAACACTTAAATTTGTGCGTTCTATGTTTTATTTTCAATGAATAGTGTTCGTTCTACTAATATTTGGAGGACTATTGAATCTGCCAAGTGTCTGGTAGCAGGGCTCTTCCAGCAAAAACAAAAAGGTAATTAAGC
Organism: Neogobius melanostomus; assembly: GCA_007210695.1. Classification (NCBI taxonomy): domain Eukaryota; kingdom Metazoa; phylum Chordata; class Actinopteri; order Gobiiformes; family Gobiidae; genus Neogobius; species Neogobius melanostomus. The sequence goes on from VHKM01000048.1 coordinate 665,854, forward strand.
AAATACCTTGTATACTGCCTGCCTTCGCTAGAGCTGTAGCCGCACACAACATGCTAAACCTTGGTCTTAAGCAAATATTCAGTCGAGGGCTGTCCACCACATCAAATATTTTAATTTAATTTAAAGGAACAGGCCACCGTTTTTCCATACTGAGATATGTTCTTACTTGAGCTTAGACAAGTTGATACGCACCTGTCTGGTCTTTGGGCGTGCCCGTGGAAGAGTGTGGTAGCTTCCAACTTCACCCCTGTTTGGAGCTATAGGAATATGCTGGGAGAGGCCAAATGCTAACAACATCTTTGGTCTTTTTGCATGACTGAGCACACGCACAAAGACCAGACAGGTACGCATCAACTCGTCTAAGCTCAGGTAAGAACATATCTCGGTATGTAAAAACGGTGGCCTATTCCCTTAACCGGATACTTTACATGAATCTCTCTGGAAAAGGACTTATGTCCATTGTGTTCCAACGCACTGCCAGTTACCCAATAAACTCTCTGAATCACGGCTAAAGAACAGTAGAGGTAAGTTCAGTCTTGGTGTCAGAATGTGTCTAAAATGAACACAAAGTTGCATAACTACCATAGATGTAACAATTATATGGTGCCTATAATGATCAATGGTCTTTGTTTATTGTGCAGAAATTGTGCCAATTGTAACTGCGGAGGCTGAAGCTGAAATTCTATATCCAAACTTCCATGGCTGCAAGCTGCTCAAAATTCTTGGCGGGTCTGTATGAGTTTAATTTGAAACCAGTCAAGTCCTCCATGCACACCATCCAACTTGAATAATGTGTTGTGCATTTTTGATGCAGAGTTGAGATTTCTCTGACAGGTTGTCACCCAGTATCTATGTTTTGCGGGTGACAGTTTGTGTGTTTTCTGTAGCCCCCGCTGGGCAGAGTCGTCCACGCTGCCAGACATCGCAGCCGACCTGCAGAGCATACATGAGGCGCTGGGCATCGCCGCACACAAGCAAGTCGACTTTATCCTCATTAGGGACGACATGGTTGCCAGAGAGGTGACAGCGCCACATCACGATTTCATATTACTAACCCCAAAAATACACAGGTTATTTTTAAGTAGACATGTTGAAGTGAGGGTCTAACACAGAGGTGGGCAAACTAAGGCCCGGGGGCCAAATAGGGGCCACCTTTCAATCCGGCCCACAAATGTTTCTCTGACATAAAGAAAGATAATACATAACTGCCGCTATTTTGTTGCTTTTAAAAAGTTTGCCCATAACTGGTTTAGCACCAAAATGAAATAATATAATTTGGTAATTTTGTCGTCCTTGGATGTGTAATGGTAGCATTTATTAAACTATATAAATGTATTATTTTTACTTTTTTAATTAATCAGACTCATGGCCTGCCTTGCCCACCGGCTCTGGACACTTGGAGAAATAAAGTGGAACAAAGAGCTGTTGATATGATGTGTTACATTTATAATCCCAGCAAAAGGTGGAACATCTGTCATTGAAGATATATTTCTGAGTTTCCTTTTCATATTTATACTAAAGACCTTATATTGGTGTCAGGGAGAGCTTGCAGCTATGTGTAGGTCCGCTCTTACACATGCTATTGGTCAATATTGAGGACAAACTGCAGAAAGCCTCACCAGAGCCAAGGTAAGGCATATTAAACAGTTTGCCAGTACTCTGCCCTGTACTGAACCTGTTTCCCTCTACTCACACTGTTATTATTGCTATGTCGACTCATTCAGGAAGTTGTTTCTGTATTCCGCACATGATACCACATTAATCCCATGTCTTATGGCGATGGGGATTTTTGACCTGCAATGGCCACCATATGCTGCTGACATCACTGTGGAGCTGTACAAGCACAGGCAAACAGATGAAGCCTACGTCAAAGTCTCATACATAGGCCAGGTGGGTATTCATTTTTGAACCTAGTTCTTTTTAGGTTTGTACCCAACCGTTTCCTCTGCTTTTAGGACCAGCTGCTTCCAGGATGCAGTGAAGTCTACTGCCCCCTTCAGGAGTTCAAAAGGGTCGTCTCTGCCCACTCTTTGAGCTCAGACCACTACCAGTCACTTTGCAACAGCACAGAGGATTTACCGAAGTAATTTAAACTACAGCATATTTCTATCATATACTCTGCAGATACCAAAATGTTTTGTTTTTAGACCTTCCGTAACTAGTGGAGACTGGAGGGGCTTAAAGCCAATTTCAGGCCAAACCATTCACTTAAGTGATGCAAGCGCCAAAATTGGCATGAATGTAAAAAAAAACAGCAAGCAGGTTTTCATTTTTACATACAAGTACAAGTAGGCTGACCTCTGATCATGATTTATCAGTTTTAACTATTTTTAGTTATAGGTGACTTTAGCCCACTACAAGATCATTGTTGGTTGTCCCTGTTTGATCCCAGTACCCAAAACCTCTTCTACAGGAACTACTTTATTTGAAGGACTGTGATAAGATCATAAACTTTGAGACAGGGCTTTGACATATAGTACAAACCTATCCTTACATGATAATGAAATGCCATTATGGTTTTATTCAAATATTTAAAGGCAAAAACGGGTGGGGGAAAAATTGAATTGGAAATTTAGTTTTGGCCATGTACAGTATAATTGTATTTGGGGCTAACAGGCTTTTCTGAGGGCAATCTCGCATCACCAAGTGAAAGATTTTTGGATTAAGTGCGACCTGGCTCCCCTTCATCCAAATAAAGTCACGTGATTTTAAATGCAAATCGTCCATACTTGTGCTCACCATCAGTGTCGATTGTAAAAACTAAAATGTATGCAAAAACATGATACTGCTGCTGATCAATAATCAGTAACTGCGTGTAATGTACAGACCTTGGCTTAGATGCAGGTTTACAAATAAACACATTTGGCACTTTTAACTCTAGACCTTTGATTTGTACACATTAACCAATAAACAATTGCTCTATTATGACCTTGTATCCAGCCATTAATTATGCCTCTATATGTCCAATTGTAGCCTGATATCGGGACGTTTCACTTGACTTGAGGGGATTTCTTCTAAAATGTATATTAAAGCTTTTTTTGTGTGTGTCAAGGGAGGTTAACAAGTAAAATGCTGGCCTTTGGCACATCTGGATCGCAAAGTTGCAGATGAATGCGAACTTAAAAAGGGACTAGACAGAGTTTAAAAATGTTAAAATTATGTATTTTCCACCCCCTACTTGCTCCAGCTATGTCCTAATGTGTAGAATGAGCCCAGACCTGTTCAACATAACTGCCTCCAAAATCCTGCACCATCACTCAAAAAGGTGTTAATTCGGCCTGAAGTGCTGTCATGCAGGAGGAAAAGAACAGGCTACCGTTTTTACATACTGAGATATGTTCTTACCCGAGCTTGGACAACTTGATGCGTACCTGTCTGTGTGTGCCCTCAGTCATGCAAAAAGACCAAAGATGTTGTTAGCGTTTGGCCTCTCCCAGCATATTCCTATAGCTTCAAACGAGGTGACGTTAGAAGCGACCGAGCTCATCCACGGGCACGCACAAAGACCAGACAGGTACGTATCAACCCATCTAAGCTCAGGTAAGACCATATCTCAGTATGGAAAAACGGTGGCCTGTTCCTTTAATAGAGACTGCAGTTGCACATAAGACCTGAGGTGGCAGTAGCGAGTATAAAAATATAAACATCCATCTAGTCCCTTTAACATCTATTTGTCCACACAATTCACAAAGGCACACAATGCTTACAGCACACTCAACAGACATGTATATACCAAAACAATATCTTTTATTTGTAGTCCATCACCACAGCCCTGGTAGGCTATTCTGCACCAAAGCCAATGGAGAACACAAGACAAGCTTATACAAGAGAAAAAGGAAGTCAATTGGATGGTAACGAGTATGCGTTTACATTTCTGTGGGCCCACTCCTACCCTTTGATACCAGATTTCTCTAGCTCTAGTTGAACACCTGCTGCTCCTGTCTCAATCTGCTGACCATTGGGGGATTATTGCTGTGGGAATGATTGTTACCCAGAGTCAACAAGTCAAAACAAACACAGGAACAAGAAAGACACAGCACATCTGGGTATTGGCGGTATTCTCACTGGCATTGCAACTTCTGAGTTTTGAAGCTTTCATCAAAAGTTGCTCACATTTTTAAATACGACTTGAAGATCAAGCTGCCAGGATCCTCACACCTAATGCAATGCTTAAAAGTAGAAAAAGAAGACTCTTTCTGCAGACGGTCCATGTTTGTGCTTTTTAATAATACTATTTATCTTAATGAGGTCATAGTTTGGTTTGTTATACACTGGAGTTACAAAGAAAATTAAAATAGACTAAAATTCAAATGGCCCACCAATGGCAACAGTATTTTAGGGGGCGCTCCTCCAATGAAAGTTGGGCAGGAGGATTTGAGAGGTCACTGATAGAATGCCTATACATACACATACATAGCACACAAACATACAGTCTGTGAAAACAGTCACTCGATCATTCACACACGGATATACTGTACAGAAACAATGGAGCCAGAGACAAGATGGAGTTCCACTAATTTCTTCACAAACCACAAATTCTTTCTCTTTTCTCTTGTTCCAAACCACTTTCAGGACAATTCTGAGTTGTTTTTTTTTAATTTGTAAAGTAGACACATACTGTAGCATCTCCACGCTCACCTTGTAAATAATCAAAAAACACAAGAACAGTTATGCGAATTTTATGCACAACAATCCCATACATTCTGAAGTTCATGAGCCAATTTCAAATGTTCTTGTGGCAAGGTACTCCTGTTTGGGCCAGTACAAAGTTACACTGCAATAGTTCCCATAAAGGACATGAACACCATTCTGCTCATTGATAAATCCTCTCACACTGTGAGTCAGATTTGTCCAAACACCATTGACACACCTGTCTTTACTCCGTCTGTGTAGTCCAAGAACATTCTACATACAAAGATTTGTTGAATTAGAACATTCCATGCCCAGGACTGAAGCCCATGTCCATGTCACGAGGCCTCATTTGACCTCCCATCATCATTGTCTGCTGAGGGGGGCCGCCCATGCCCTGAAGCGACATCATCATGTTGGGTGAGGCACCAGGACCAGGGTGGGCCATTTGTCTACCCTGCATCATTCCCCCTGGACCTCCAGGGGATATCATCCGGTGCTGTGGTCCCATCATTCCCTGGCCCATGAATCCCGGTGGCCTCATAGAATTGTGTCCAGGGTTACCCATGGGCATGTCTTGGGGCCTATTCCTCCAGGCGGCCCCCCAGGCATCCCACCCATTCCCTGCATGGACATTCCCATCCTTAGTGGACCATCTCCCATCATGCCCTGCATAGGGAAACCCGAAGGGTGTGGCGGTTTCCCCCCAGGATTGTCTCCCCCTCCTCTTGGAAAATAAGACAAAGTTTGGCTAGGCTTTTCAGATGGAATTATCCTGGACAAATCAAATTCAGGAATACCCGATGCTCCTGGACGCATAACTTCATGAAGGTCTGCATCACTAAATCCACCTGGCATGTTGTTAAACTCCGGTCCTCCTGGTGTGTTTGGTTTGCACATGACTCCATCACCCCCTCCCCCGTGTGGCATGTTTCCCATTCGTCCACCCATAGGCCCTCCATCGCCTTGAAAACCCATGGGATGTCCCGGAAAACCTTGGGGACCAGGGCCATTGTGCGGGGAGAAAGGTCCTTGCTGAGATGGAGACTGTGTTAGAGGATATCCCTGGTTCCGGTGGGGGTAACCCATACGTCCCTGTGGCATCATTTGAGGATTTGCCATGCCAGGATCCTGTGGATTTTGTGGCATCATCATGCCATGAGGCATCATGCCTGGACCCATGTTGGGGGCATTAGGAGAGGGCATCTGTGGCGGCATTCCATGGGACAGAGGCTGGGATCCCATAGGATTCATTCCCAAAGGACTGAGGGCAGGCATGGGTCCAGAGTTACCAGGTCCCATCATCCGCGGGTTGCCTTGGTGGTTCATTGACAAACCTAAGAGAGCAAACAAAAATTTAGTATCTTGCCAACCTCGGTAGATAGGACATGGTCTCAAAAAGCACTTTTCTGCCTTCAGTGGGCATTTAAACCTTTCACAAACACATTCATACACTATTGTGCACAGACAGTGGAGGCAAGGCAGGGTAAATGTCTTGTGCAATGACCTAAAGACAACCCCACAAACCTCTGGATTTGTGTGTTTTTTCTTTGGGTTTAATTTAAAGGAGCGTCATTTAATAGCATTTGCAGAGAAAAAGTTGAAATTAACAGCCAAACCTTTTTTGTCAGGGCACACAACTGGAGCATGGTGACAAATGGTAAACTTAATTAGCACTCTGAAATTGGAAACCTTTCCATATAGATATCACTGTGCTAAATGCTAATGATATTTTCACCTATATCAATATGGCTTTTGCCAGGTTAAAAATCTAAGTCTATTGAATCTCTCAATCTAGGAACATGCATTGTGGCTATCGCACCCAACCATAAACGTGTTTACCAGCTTTTTGAAGTTTAGAGCATTGGCCAAAAATAAACACACCATTATTGTTCCCTGAAGGCAGGTTGGGCGATCGGGCTGGTGGCGAGTCATCATCAGAACTAGCCACAGTTTTTATGGCATCATGGTAGAGCGGAGTGGAGCTGGGCATGGCAAACTTGGACATGCGTGACATCATGATTGAGAGAGGGTTTTGAGATAGCGTTGGCTCCGGTGGTATTGTGTAAGGGCTGCCAGACGGGACATTTCCTGGAAGAGACATTGATCCAGATGGTGCTCCTGATGAAGGAGGAGCAGAGGGACCATTACCACCTGCAAAAAACAAAATAAAGAAACATCTAAGCTCTCATAGGTTTTTAAAAGACTGCAATTAACACTGCAAGGGCAATTTGTCTTCTGCCACTTCAATGCCCACAAGAGGGAGCTGCTGTACCATTAACAAGGCCCCTGAACCTTTTGGTTATTTACACAGAGTATTTTTTATTTTTTAAACCCATCAAAAGAAATATGAAGATGTAACATATGTGCAGTAAAATACAACATTTCAAATAAATGAACTACTACATTAATGTGAACAGTAAAAGAAAAAAAGAAAACAGGAAAAGATACCTTGCTCCATGTTTCCCATCATGTTTGGTGAGGTAATACTGAGAGGAGGCTTGCCACCCTGAGGTGGCACCCCTGGACTCTGCATGGGCGGCTTTGGTGACGAGGCCCATCCTGGAGATGGGTTAGGAAGGGAAGGAGACCTCATATGAACAGGAGAGGCACCTGCAGAGCCCATCATGGAGTGAGGGGACTTCATGGGTGCTGACGTAGGTGGTCCTGGAGGGGCAGGAGGGCCTGTGGGACCAGTCAACATGCCCGCCAGCTGGGACGGTGTCTGAGGGGATTTTAGGTTTCCAGAAGGGGAACCCATCATCGGGGACTGGACTTGTCGCAGAGGGGGGACTTAAGTGGGTTGACACTGGGGGAGTTGCCCCCTCCAGCCTGGACATTGAGATCAGCTGGTTTACGACTCCTCTGTCCTTGTGAGGGCCCAGGGCCAGATGGGAGGTGGTTCATGCGGCCATTTCCCCCAGGAGTAGCTCTATGCTCTGGTCCAAAGCTCTGGTCTCCATGCGGACCCCTCATTCCTCCTGGCCCACCTGGGAAAGGCCGTCCAGGTCCCATTGGAAAGTCCCCTGGCTGCCCCTGCTCAGGAAAGGGAGGCCCCTGCATGGGCCTACCCTGAGGACCCATGCTGTCCATGGGGGGCCTCCTCCTGCTCTCATTCTCAGGATTTCATCTGGACTCATGTTCATTGGAGGGTCTCGGAGCTTTGAAGGGTGCATGTGTGGGCCTGGCCCTGGTCCAGGACCCATGCCAAACTCAGGCCCCATGTCTCTGCCTCCCATTCCCTGGAGCCTCGCAGAGGGGCTCATAGGACCTTCTCCTGGCATACGTGGAAACATACCCATCCCATTCCCTGGCTCCATGCCCCCCCTTTGGTGGCCCATCATTCTCTGCATGTCAATCACCATGCCTGGCGGAAGACCCTTCTCTCCTCCCATTCCTTGGTGAAACATTGCTTCTTGGACAGACTGTGGATTTGGGAAACGCTCTCCTCGACCACCTGGACCAGTGAACATACCCCCAGGTCCACCTGGAAACCCACGACCATCCCCCATTCGTGAAGGCATATCGTCAGGCCAGCCCATACCAGGTCTTGGTGGACCTTCCATTTCAGGGTTCATCATTCCAGAGAATCCAGGCATCCTCTGCATATGTGGGGGCATGCCCCTTGGACCGGGGCCCATGGGGATACGCTCTTGATAATGGTCTGGGGGTCCTCCGGGTCCTCCCCACATCTCTCCTGGGCCCATTTGGTAAGGGGGTGGGGGACCGCGCATCATGCCCCGTGGACCATGTGGGTGCATCATCATATCAGGCATGGGTCGATGCTGCATCTCCTGTTTTTTCTCTTCTCTTCATAAAACTCCTGCTGCAGCTTTAGCCATGCTACCTGCTCTGGGGTCATCTGGTCCCCGTCTCCACAGCCCCCAGGCCCACCCATGTGTGGGCCCATTTCATCTTGTGGAAAGGGTGGCATGTCCCTGGGCCCGTGGGGAGGACCGAAAGGTGGTCCTTGTGGACGAGGTCCTCCTGGGCCAGGTGGTCCTAGGCTCTGTGACTGCGCCATCATGGCCTGTAGAGGACCCTGCTCAGACCTGCGGGGCCCACCATCAGGGCCTCCGTCATGGGGTCCCTGTGGAGGTCCAGGTGGAGCATCCCGATCGTCAGGGAAAAGCATGCGCTGAATGTCTCTTAAAGTTTGTAGTGAACGCTGCCGGTGCTCCAGCTGCTCCTGGGACAGCCCCTCAGTGTTGGCCTCTATGTTGAGCAGCTCCTGGGCCAACTGCTGCTGCTGCTGCTGTGGGGTCAGACCAGTCCCTCCAGAACCTCCACCCGGACCCTCCGTTGAGGAAGGGTTGAGACCCGTCTCTGCCTGGGAGCCTGGACCCTGGTCCACCGTTGCTGTAGTGTTACTTGGGCTGCTGCTGGGAAGAGTTTTGGATTCTATGCTGGAAGATGAAGAACCTTCTTGTGGAAGAACACCTGTTTGGCTTCCTTGGCTTGAGGGCTGAGATGCATTTGCCTCTGCCATACCAGGTAAGGACGACTTCGATCCAGCCGGGTGACTCTGATCTTGACTTTGAGCAGACGGTTGCTGTGGAGGTTTGGAGTCATTTCCAAGGTTGTTTGCTGCATTGTTCTTTAAAAGAAGGAAAATAAATTCAATGAGGATATGTGTACTAAACAATATTTCAGGTGTAAAATGTTGATGTTGGTGCTTACTAAAAGAAGGTGAGCTTTGTCTTTGTTATTGGAGATGTTTTTCATGTGGAAGGCAATGATGTTTTCTGTATGGCCAGTGAGAACCGCATCAGCTGCCCTGAGGACATAGAGACAGCCATTAGGAAAAACAATGCACTAGGGTCGCGGTGGTTCTGTCAAGGTTAACTGTTCATCTCTTTTTCCTAACTGTGTTAATCGAAGCCAAATGCCTATTTTTACAGACAGACTTGCTTCAGAAACACTATGGCTATGAGTGGGAAAGGGGGAGTGGGAGTGGATGAGAATCCCAACAGCACGCACATCAACAGCTGCAAATAAACATCAAAGACAAACACTACTGATGACAGGGACACAGATATGCACTTTAGGCAATTTACATAGTTACTGCATTTAATTTTGAACTGCAATTTAGCAAATGCATTTACCGTGTGCGTCTGTACAGCAGTAGTTTCACATGGTATGAGCAAAGCAACACACTGTGTAAAGCACCAGCTTCACATAAGCAACAAGACATTTCACATGCAATGATGAGCAAAATTAAAATCTTGTTCTTACTTGTTAGCCAGCTCCGTAGTAAAGACATACACAAGCTTTGAGCCTGGTTTCTGACCAGTGGCAGGTTCTGTTGTTGATCCCTGGCCTCCAAGAGCATTGTGGGAGGGCGTGGATGAGCGACTGAGTCCTGTACTGGAGGTAGAATGAGTGTCTTGGGGCTTCACATCACTGTTACAATCTATGAGGCACATAGCAATAAAACAATGGCTTTAGTATTGATACAGATAGCTTCCTACTATAAAACAGAATGAGCTTAGATGTTTGCATGCTATGTATTTGTAGACTTTTTTATCCCCGTAAGGACATTTGTCCCCTGCATTTGAGTCATTCTTCAATGAAGATGGGCAACCCGTAAGGAGCAGTGGGCAAATCCAGTGCAGCGCCTGGGGACCTATCACTAGATGTTGAACCAGGCTAATGGTTAGAATCATCTGGCTGGAGGATTAACCATGTTTTGGGGTGATGGGGAAATCGGAGCACCTGAAAGAAACCCATTCGGGCATGGTGGACACAAGCAAACTCCACAAAGAGAGATAGCACGGTTTGGGAATTCTTGCTGTGAGACACTCAGTGACCGTGCCACCAGGGGTGCAATTGTAAATGTGGTGGTAGTGTGCTGTTTTGGTACAGTCTGCCCTGTTCAGTCCACCTTGTACAGTTTCAGTGTTATTTCTGTAAATAAATTCATTATGTGATGTTAAACTGTGGAACAAATGTTCACATATGCGTACGTACACACAAACAATATTGAGAATGGACTGTATTTAGTCTTTTACGATATCTTTTTGGTGTACTATTTATTAGTCCTAATAGTTATATGACACATAGATTTAGTTCATTATCCAATACTTCCAAATGCAAGTGCATGAATGGAGGCACTGTAACATTGCAACACACACTCTTAAGTACTATGAGGAAAATGCTCCAGTCTCAACTGTTGTGCACTGAGTGACCATGCGTATCAATAATGCAATCTAAGAAGACTTAGTTCTATTGTATGAAGCACTAAGCTTGAGACATAACTGAACTAAACGGTGATTTTAGTGTACTGTTACACACTAATGCTTTACATTACTTACTGAAGAAGCCTTTGTCATCTTCATCGCTCTCCCCCCCAGAACACCAGTCAGCACCACTATAAGGCTGCCTCCTCTCTGCTACGCACATCCGCTTTACCCTGCTGCTCTCTACAGAGACACACAAATACCCAGTTAAAGACTTTACCTTGAACAATTCAATAAAGTGAATGATCATATCAGACTGTGTGCGCCACCTTTCTCTTCACTGGTCGGTGTGCCACTCTCTGGCTGGTCAAAGGACTCCACAGAGGTGCTCCTCTCCCTTTTCACTTTAACCTTGGAGCTGGGGCCAGACGTCAAGCCTTGGCCATTCTTTAGTCCCATACTCCCTGCCACACCCTGTGTCCCTTTGGAACCCAACGTCTTTGGGTCACAAGGTGAGGACTGCGATTGGCTGCCAGTGCTTCCTGGTTTACCCTGATTGGGCATTTTAGAGTCCATTTGGACGGCAGTGGACGGGGACATGACAGGAGGGGATCGCACCATGACCTCCGTCTTAGGTTTTGGGCTGCAAGACACGAAAAAAGTTGTTGGAAAATAAATTCATTGCATGTAATATAATGTATTGTATATAGTGACCTAAGATGCACAAAATTAATGGAACACATAATGGAACACTCATCTAAAAGTACAGCTAAATTACACATACACGGCTCTAGACTGCAACATAAATTATAAAAAATTACCCATTATTTCTTGTTGTGCCAGGTCTTTATTAAAACTAAGACTGAAATAGCAATGTGAAGATATAATACACCCTTACAAGGTCACAGCCAACAGATGCTAATACAATGAATAGCTAGAGCTAACAAAACAAAGACATCGTCTACTAATACAAACAAAAGCAGTACTAGGACTGTTAGGTATGAAGTCTCTCTTGTCATGGCTGCTCTTTGCAACCACAACAGTTCAGGAAAGTTGCACACATTCAACTGGTAGAGCGCACCATTACCACACCCTAATCTCTTTTTATGTCTCCTTCCCTCTCTCTCACATTTAACCCTTTTACAAGTAATGTAAAACACATGAAAACTAGCTGAGGCCAAGCACAGCGCTGTATGTTCACTGAGACAGACATACACAGCCATCCAATATCTAAGGCAAAGGTAGAACTTTGGCAATCAAGAGTCATTTCCAGAGGCTCCAGAGCCATGAGTCAGCAGGGAAAACATCCAAGCCCAGTAGACTCCCTGACCCCACAACCACTTGGGATCACACACCAGGAAGTGGCTGCTAAAAATGGAGAATTGAGCGTTTTTACTTTTAGAATTGCAGCATAAATTGCTGAACCCAAATTTACTTTTAATCTGTTACTGTACGTACTTGGTGAAATGCATAAATGAGTGTATTATAGCATTTTTTGTACACTGTACAACAGAGGAACATGCATTAAACGTTTTATTGTATTCAACAAAACAAAGAATAACAAAGAATAATTTACATTACTTCATCTTATATATCCATACATCCATAAAAGATGTATGGAAATATTTTTCTTCTAATCATATAAATTATATGTATTGTTATTTAGATAACATAATTATAATTGAACTTTTGCAATATTGTTTTAGGCTTTTACTTTCTCATAGATACAAAAACAATATTGTAAAAAAATATTTAGTAACACCCATGCATGTTCTACTAAATAAATTATATATATGTGCACTGAGCTTGTGACTTATCTTTAGTTTCCCATTGAGAGGGTTCAGCCTGACTCCTTGTAGGAGCAGTGTTTAATACATAAACACACATGGCAGTGTTTGTGTATTGCACCATTAGGGCTTTGTGAACTGCTCTCACCTTTGTGTGTTGGTGGACGGGGAGTTCTTGAGCCGATTGGAGTGCATTGATGGGGCTCCCAGGACCACAGAGCAGGGTGGAGTAATGAGCTGGTGAGGACTGCCTGTGTGAGGTGCTTTGGCCCGCACGTTTCTAGAGCTCTGAACAGGATTTCCAAGTGTTGAGAGGTTTCTATCCTTGGATTCTTCTCGGTCTTTCTTCCCTCGTTCCTTCTTGTTGAAATGAGTCGCTGCTGATCCTGCCGCCGCTGGCCTCTCCTCTTGGACCTCCAACATTCTCTCTATATCCTCGTCTGTGCGGAGTGTGCGTTTGAGCGCGCGTGTAGATGAAAGTGTGTACTGTATGAGTGTGTGTGTGTGTGTGTGTGCACGTGTGTGTGTGTGTGTGTGTGTGTGTACGTGTGGGTGTGTGTAGACGTGTGGTCAAACTACAATAATACTGCAGGAGTCTTCTCTTGTTCTGGGTGTTTATGAAACTCCCCCAAGGGGGCTTTCAATGGCCCTTGGGCACACTGTTGGAAGAGAAAAGACAGGGAAAGAACAGTCAGTAAAATGAAGCACAATCAGACAACTCCTCCCTGAATCAGTCAAGATACACTGTGCGGGCTAAAAGGACAGCGGTCTAAACTTAGCACACTAGCAACAGTTGGATAACTTTTATAGAAAAACATAATATCATTTTATTGCTCCAAAACAGAGTATTTTTCAGTAGTGCTTAGTTTCGTCGCTCTTGAGTTTAATATATGTTTATTTAAATTCAACTGCATACATCTAAAGTACTTTCTAAGCCACAGTTATGAACCAAATGTAAGAGGAGACTAAAGGTGTAAGGATGAAGTGTGAAACACCTGAACCCTCCACATTAAATGAGAAATGTATTTAGTGCAACAGGACTACGGTATATGTTTCTAAAAAACAGAGACTATGAGAATTGCTCAAGAATGCTGTACAAAAGGGCAGCCTAGTCAGTCAAATTACACTGTCATCCTGAAAATATTTAGGAGCTCGTCCAACAACACTGCACATTGCCCCCCGCCCACCTCCAGCCCTGTGAGAAGGAGGGGGTCCCGAGGTTGGGTGTCAGGGGGTCCCAGACTAATACAGTAGTGAGTCCTGCTACCGCGTGTGTGATTTACAGCTCCATATGCGCACATTTGTTTTACCATTACAAATGAGCGGAGGACGCAAAAGGGCCTTGTATTTCGAAACTTACAATCATTAAAACAGTCAGGGCCTTTAGGTAAACAACTTCAGAATTAATTTGTGCATAAACTCAACGTGCCTGTGTACAAAAAAAATCTACTTACTGCACGGTCAACATGCGGTATGTTTACAGACTAGTCCTTTGATATAGTATTTCACCAGCTGCAAAAATGTATGACTTTTTTTTCCAATAGGTCTCTGCTGGCTGCTGCCTTTTCCAACAAAACCATGGCAACAATCACCATCTAACTTGGGAGAGAAACCAGGTACTAGGTGTGAGCTACGCATGACAATAACTAAATAAATTAGAATGGTGACCTGCTGCCAGTTTGGTGAGATTGCGATGTGGTCATTTTCTATTTGATGTGGGGGGTATAACAGGTTAGGTGCCTAACATCACCATCATCAAACATAGATAAAAAGTACAGAACTGGTGAAAGTTTCAGGACTTTAAAAATGCAGAGGAGACGGCATATTAAGAAAGAGTTGTGAATAAAGTAAAATAACTACTCCAGGTATCATTTTAATGATTGAACAACATTATCACTAACCAGTCACAGTAAAATATAAGAGATTTCATTCTTAAACCATTGAGAGCACATGATTCTGGTGAATATTTAAACAATGACCCCCTCTATATCACCTGCCCCTACCAGGTGGCACTATATGCTATTTCTGCACACAATTTGAGAAATACCATCAATGGCCTTTGCCGTCATTGATAAGCACTTCTTTCTTGACCAATTTCAACATTTTACGGCCGAGCCTCACTATCTGTAATAGGCACCCCTTTTAGATGTTCATTTAGTGCATCACATAAACCGTAACCTGAAACACAAATACTTACAGTATACAAGGAATACAGTAAGTGGTTAGCGCTCATGCTTCACAGCTAGAAAAGGTCCCGGGTTCAATTCCCACCTGGACGAGGCCTTTCTGTGTGGCGTTTGCACGTTCTCACCGTGTAGGTTTCCACTGGGTACTCTGGTTTCCCCAACTACTAAAAACATGTACAATAGGCCAGGATGAATGAGCATGTGAGCGAGTGTGGGACAATCCGGTGTGGTGTGTTCATTAACATGCTCTGTCCCGACCAAATAAACCAATACATGAATAAAGTCCATGAATCCCACAAGTGGACTCTTAAGTCCATATAGAGACATACAACACAAACAAGACAATACAACACAGGTTAAAAAACAAAAAATAATCATGAAAGACAATGAGGAAAATTCGAGCCGCACTGACAAAAGGCAAAGGCCCAGATCAAACCCAACTGCACAGGCATTAAAGTAAAATAAGGTATTCACGGACATTTTCTCCCTCTACCTCCGGTTAAGCTGGTTACGTGTCGATCATAACACAGAGCAGCTGCAGTATGTACCAGTTAATGGGCAAACGGCATAATGAGGCTCTAAAAATGAGCTCTTTGCTTCTGATATAAATACGAGTTTCCACATGAAAAGAGAGCAAAAAATAGTTCAATTCAATTAGATATGGGTTTTCCAATGCGGGTGGTACTAAAAAGGGAGCATTTCATTTCATACTCATGTAAGAGTGGGTGTCTGCTGCCCGGGCACAGTGATCAGAGCAGATCCTGCCCAGCTACGTCAGTGTTTCTGAGAAGCCCATGGCAACATTCAATGGAAGGAAGGGTTCAAGGTGTAAGGATCAATGAAGAGGAGGCCTGACCTGGCTTCTGCAGATCCATTCACAGAGCCACAATTTTAAGGCTGCTACAGCTGCACAATATGAAAAGTGCTAAGGCAAATACACTCTCATTGGCTCATCTCAGCCCTGCTGCTGGCTCTAAAGACCCTGCTGATGTTTCAGCCTTATTTATGCAAATCCCATTTTGCAGTTCTGTCACAATGGAGTATTTCTCCCTTTTTTAGTCCCTGACTCCTCAGCTCACTCTCCATCTGCTCAACTTCCATCTCAAATATATCTTTAGCCCATTTCTTGTTTTGGGCAATAATAGATACAATATTTACACCTCCCGACGAGTCAAAGAAAAAAGACTCGTGCCGTCTGCGTGAGGAAGCAGTCGTTCACTCACCAAAACAGCTTTTTATCAAAAGGTACAACACTCTAAAAACATCTAAAGTATGTAATAAGCCAAAACTTTTCTTTAAGACACTTACCATTTGTTTCAAAAGTAAGTGATCCGTTTTTTTTATTATTTGTAGGAGTGGGTATTTCAAACAACCTCGTACAATATACATCATGATACATTTTGCGAAAAAAAGCATTTAAAATGGTTGTGCCAGTCAAGCCTTAAAAATCTGACTTTTTTTTTGTACACACTTTTTTTCAATTTTATAATTCCAGACAGAGGAGCCTCAGTACAGTAAGTCTAGAAATAATAATGAATAACAATATTTTGCCATATTGATACGTTTAAGTGGACTTATTACTAGGTCTTAAAAATAAGACTTGAAAACAGTATTTCGGAGTCCTCAGCATTGGTATTTTACATCTTATAAATTCAAGTTATGTCTCTGTATTAAGAATAAAATAGAAACAATGAAATACAGACGCTAGAGCTGGTGAAGACTTTGACTGGGACTCCTCCTGCAGGCGACTGTAGGAATAACGTATTAAAAGAACACACTTTGAGCAGAAGGCTATACTGTTTGGATTATGGGCTTTAGTAATGTGTAGGACATTTTCGTGTTTTAAGAATGACACAATTGTATCCAGGAAGTACAGAACGACGTGCTAACAATGTAGAAGAAGAAACAGCTCACTTTAACAGCTTTGCCCGAGGATTTCTCAAAACTGCATGAATGTAGTGGAATACTACTCCAGGTATGTCTTTGACGAGGGAACGACATAAGCAACTGTAATTGCCGTAAGTGAATATCATATTGGTTGTGGAAGATAAGTTCCATGTCTGTCAAATAGCTGGGAAACTGTATTTTGTTGCACCGTTCTTTATGTCTGGAAGGTGAAAGACAATGTGTAGCTGGACACTGTGGGCCTCACCTGTCGAGGTGCCTATCTCAGCAGTAAGTACCACACCCTGAGTCTACAGACACCATTCAGGGCCACCTACAGTCAGCGCACACAGAATGTCAGGAATGCCGAGTGCCACTAAAGATAGAGCAATGACGCCACCAATGCAACATTTGACATAATACACCTATCATGACAGGAACAAAAGTGCCCACACAAGTAAGACCAGCCCAGGCTTCATCACCAACGCCACGAGATGGACAAACATTTAAAATGAACACACTTTTCCACATACTCCTGAAGTAAACTGACTGCATACTTTTGTCCTCCAAAGACATGTGTCTTAACAGTTTTGTTCTCTCTCACTGGTGTGTCCTGCCGGTCAATCAGCCCATTGTCTGGTGGGCAGTTGATGCCCTGCACTCCCCAGGGAGGCGACATGTGTGCAACGTCATATTTTGTCTTATCAGATGGTAGTGACAGAAGCCTCTCTGTGTCCATCACAATGATGGAAGTGGCAATGAAAACAGGAGGAAAGCAAAGGAGTGTGATCCACATTTAGCCGGCGGAGGGAGAGCGTGGGTGTCTGTCTCAGACACACATAAAGAGCTGACTCACTTGTGACACATCTGCTGGCGTCGCTCGGGCACGCTGCCATGTGTGGCGGCCAGTTCCAGCAGCAGGACTGGCACTCAGCACTTAAGCCTGCTCTGATCTGTGTCTCGCACACTTCACCCTGCTTCTGCTTCTGTGTCCATCTGCCCTCTTCACTGGCTCCCTCTCTCACACACACACACACAAACACAAACACACACACACACACTGCAGGAAACCACAAATACCGCTCTATTAGAACAGTGGTGCTACTAATCAAGTGCCTCAACTAAACAACAACATGAAAAATACAGAATACGTGTATCCCCTGTGGCACTGCAAAGGACGCCGTGTTGATGAGGTGGCCATAGTTGATAAGTAAAACTCCACAGTTGAGGGGAGAACGTGTGCTGCTGCCCTGTGTGTAGACCCTTCTCTTGACTGTGCTCTTTGGTCCGTGACTCCCTCCCTCCATCGTTACAGTCGCTCCCACACTCGGGCACATTCCTCCCTCGCTCATGCTGGGAGGACGTCTCCCTGTAGCCACAAGCATTGTGGGAAATCCCAACGGCTTGGCCCTTCGAATCCGTACAGACCACTGAGGTCTTACTCGTGCCCTTCTAAGACCAAAACATATTTTTAAGCAACTCACCACAAATGATATAAATTGTTAAACAAAAATTAGGAAATTCAAGTAAACCTTAAGTGGGAAGCGATCTGTTGAAAGCCCTTTTGTCCCCAAGTTACCCCCGTGTGTCATTATCATGGAATTTTAAACACACGGCCCAAGACCTGCCCAATCAAATATACAGCTACACAGTGATACACACTGTTATTCAGACAACAGTACAGAGTCACACAGCACTGATGGTGAGCCAAAACACAAGATGTTTCTTTGATAATTCCATACCAACACTTAGTGTAGGTGACAATAAAATATTTGCATGACACAGTATCTCGGTAAAGGCATGGGTGCAGAAGAAACAACTGTAACTTGTCTTGGTATTACAGATGGAAAACAAAAACATACAGTACAGAATTTAGTGAATGTTTTTGTGTTATTTGAGTCATTGGCTGATTTAAAGTTGAAAAATCTGTGCATCCTTCAGAGTGGGAACTTTTTAATAGGGTTTTTGGACCCTGGGCTTTATTCGACTGGACAGTTCAGTGTCAAAGGGGGTTCAAACCAGTGGCTTTGCTGGGGATAATTTCCATCCTTCATTTTGACAGACAGAGTTGTAAAAAATCCGTCAGTTCACATCATGCTTCTTTGAAGCTGCACTACGCGCTGCCTGGTCTGCATGCTCGTACCTCTGCACACTACGCCTATTCTCTCTCTCCTCTCCCGGTCCTTCGTGTGTTTATCCAAATCAATGTGCTCTCAGCTCTGATGTGTGCCCCTTCGCGGCACTAAAAAGCTGTTCAGTTGCCGTGCGAAAAGCGAAACCAGTTGTGAAGTAGCTGCTTTTAGAGCGAGAGCCCCGCGCGGTCAGAGATAGAGCAGCGCTCTGTTTTTATTTTAATTATGGCTTGATTTTTAATCCATCAACATTTTCCGTCAAAGCTAAAAATATTTTGTAAATGACGGAGAATTTTGGGTTAACGTAACCTCTGGTTCAGACATTCACAAGCCAGGACTTGAACTGTGTGTGGGGTGGCTACTCCAATACCAAGGGGGGCCAGTGCCACTATGGCCACCTCTGTAGCTTCGCCACTGGCACAAGTACAAATAAACGTTACTTAGCAAGTCATTATAGTGAAGAAATACGAAAGAGACTGGTTGTCTGCAGAAGTCGTTTTGTGCTACAATTGTAATAGACTTTAATATCAGCAAAGTTCAGAGTGTCCTTAAATTGAAACTATAGTATTAAATCTAAGCTTCTTTGGTGTGTGATAAAAAACATTTTTCTGGATTTTTCAAAGCTTGCTTGATTAAGAAGGCTCGTCACAGCTGATGGATGCTTATTACTGAATCGTAAAATTAGCAAACTGATATCAAATTAAAACCAGGGCCTGTGAAATGTATCACACGCACCAACGTCTATGGTAAATTAGGTAAGTGAAAGAAATCTGTTAAACAACTATGCAGAGAAGATCCTCTGTCAGTTCAGTTACTAACCTTGTGTGGCTGAACAAATGCACTCGATAGTCGTTTCACAGATCAGAGCAGCATCACTTCCCTCTCTCCCTCCCTGACTGAGCCCTGTGCTGTGGTTATGTTTTTAAAGATACTGTGATTAGCACTGTGCTACTGTACCACAGAAAAACAAGAAAAACTGTGGCAGGAATCAGTGCGTGGCTTTTGTGCCGCTGTTCATTTTATCCAGCGCCTGCAGCTTGAATAGTTGGGGTGACTGCAGGTCAGAGCAGCCCACGGATTGCCACAGAGCAGTTTTGAGAAGAGCCTGTAAAAAGTACGCCAAGATCAGCGCGTGTGCCACAACTGTCAATCACTGCAGGAAAACATGAAAACAGACTGATGAGTACCACTGTAACTGAGCCAGACACATCTCTGAGGACCCTGTACACGCAACAACTCTTTCTACTCAATTTCACCAACTATACAGTAGAAAAGACGCAGACTTTTCACATCATATCAACTGAGGTTAAACTGCACCCAATCAGAAACCATCCAATGGAATGGATGTAATTCACTTAATAAAACATAAACTCTAAATAAGTGCATGAACACATATTAAACGCAACCTTTTCCCCAGCCCCAGAGGGAATACCACATAATTACTGTACTATTGTGTCGCTGAAAGTCATTACGCTGCTGAACTTTAATTCCTTAATTAATTGTGATTTAATGTCTGGTACAGCAGCAGGTACATTAATACTAAACCAATAAAACTGTGACCATGTGAAAGCTAAAACATTCTTAAGTGAATAAAGAATCCTCATTCAAAAAAATAAAGGAATATCAGAACCAATACTTGCCACTAATTTGGTGTCATACTTAACACAAGCCCTGCTAGTTTAATTAGTAAAGCCATGAAGCAAACAAATGTGTGTTAATACGAGAGGCCCAATAGTTAACGGAGTAAATAAATCCTGTCTGCTTTACATCAATATCCATTTCCGCACACCCTTCACCCTGCTGTGGATTTTGGTTAACACTCTATGCCTCAGAAAGCAGCTAAACCGTGTCATACACATCTGTGAATGAGTCCGAGCATCACACGCTGCCCACCCCGGCTACAAGGGTAAGGACTTTCAGCACATTACAAGCAGCCGTGTGATGAAAGTGTACAATTCAAGGCTTCTCGTGCCACAATACACGCGGCTATCACAGCAGGCACATCCAAACATAAATGTCAGAGAGATACTAATAAAACAAAGCTTGATTATAACTATTGCAAACAACAAAACATCCCTTAAATAATAGGCCAAATGAAATGATTGGTGCTCAGCTGCGATTCGTAAAGACCTTACCCAATTTTACTTTCACCGGGCATATTTTCTTCTGATCAGCTTTACCCAAATCTAAAAGCTAACAGCCTATAGGCCAATGTAACCCCCCATTTGAAAGCTAAGAGCTACAAAACTGAGCTAAGATTTTTTGAGTTTCTTGTCTTATTTACTTTATGCTTTTTTTGTCACGTTGTTGTAACTTTTTTGTTGATTTTTCATCACTCTTTTTGTGGTATTTTTTATGCCTTATTGTCATGTTGTTGTTGCATTTGTGTCACTTTTTGACCTTGTGTACGTCTCGTTTTTGCTGCCATTTTGACTTTTTTCCCCCCCCCAAGAAGCTTTTAGATTTGTGTAAAGCCGAACTGGAGAAAATGTGCTCGGTTAAGGCAGGGATTAAGAGGTTAAAAGCATTAAAAGTGTCAAAATAATAAATTGTTGGTTATGGTCCAAACGCATTCCTAACTTTCTCAACACATTTCTAACATTCAAATACTTCACAGGGTTGTTTATTTATAAGGCATTTTCAGGGAGCAACTGTACATTGTGGCAACTAGCTGTTGCTGCACACAAAGGTCCCTTTTTCCCAAATGCATGCTGAAACAATATACTAAAGGAAGTCTGATTTGATGCACTACTAGAAGAAACAGTCAGGAATACGGCCTTTCAGATAGTACTGAAACCACAACAAAATGTTAACAAGAAAAAAAAAAGACTGATTTTAAGAGAACCATTTACAAAATGATTGTTCTGAGTTGTGTACCTGACTCAAAACCTTGACATTTTACATCTGACTATGCTGTGGATGCAGACAAAGCTTTGTTCATTCATGATTTGAGTCATATTGGGTGCAATATTGATTGATCCGTCTTCATTTACACCAGTAGTTCTCAAATGTTTCACACCAAGTACCACGTCATAAAATATTATATAAATTTGACCTACCAAGTACCAAATCAAATCAGGACTAAACCAGGTCTAAAACAGACTTATTTTAACTACTTTATGTCCAACTGTGTAAACCATGTCTCGACTAGAAAAACATCTAACTTAAATGTAAAGCATAAATGAAATCTCCAATTGAAATGCATAAGTTATTATGTCTAAAATTGCAGATGACGCTGCCGGGTGCCACCTGAAGAAGCACAAGTACCACCAATGGTACATCAACTTACACCATCACTAAAACGATATGTGTAATGTTTACAACACAAGACACTCAAGTTTAATAAACGCAAAGTTGTTTTCTCAAGTGTGAGGTGAGAGTGGAGTTAGGACAGAGTGGGGTGAGCAGGGTTACCTCAGAAGCCCCCTGCCCTTTCAGCAGGGCCTCATATGGAGAAGCAGGCCTCAGCTCCCCTGGGCACTGATGTCTGCTCTCCTGACTCCTCCCAGTCAGCCGCGGAGGCTGTGCAGGAACCGGACCCACGAACACCACGCTACAGCCACTGCTCATTCACACCTGAAACACACAGAGATTCATTCATTACTGGAGCGCACATTCAGAAAAAGCAACACATGTAAAACATGAAAAAGTACGGTAGCTTTCATTAAGTGACCAACTTCTATGAACTTCTTCTAATCACAAGTAAAAGGGGTCATTACAGCGGTTTTCCTAATTTGGTAGATCAGCCGGGTTATTCTGTCAATCACCAGCAGTGCAAATTACATTAAAAACGACATAGAAATACTTTACTCAATAATTTAGGCTATCACGATTAATATATTTCAATTATAACCAATATATTAGATGCTAAGCATTCAGCTATTCCGTCAAAAACTGAAAAATTATGCGCTTTAACTAAGCAAAGGGGCTAAGGACTGCAAGGAAATCTTGCCTGACGTCTATGCAACAGATCCATGTTCAATGCCAGACAGTAGTGTTGCCTAGCAATTGAGGAGATCTGAGTCAAAAGGAGCCATCATCGTCAGCCAATTATCACTGTTAAGTAACTTGACTATAAAATTAGACCACAGTTACATACACATTTTTGAGTCTTAGCATTAAGCTGACTGAATGAGGCATTGCATGACCTCAACATACTGGCTATTTAGGATCGTTTCTGGAGCCATGCAATTATGTATTCAGAAGTTGTACAAAGGGGTAGATGAGTGATTTAGCAAACAATATTTTCCAGCTTTCTGATCTGTGTGGTTCTGCCAAGGTAAGACAGCACAGTGGCACTGGCACACGAGTTACTCACGGGCCTACTCGAGGAAGTCGTCCTAAAATACACCCAGACACGTTCAAAGCTAAAACTGCAAATAAACGTAAGCAGAGTCCTACTACTGAGGCTAGACTTCCCCCTCAAATCTCAGCGCCTCACTGGACAACTCTTGGCGGACAAAGTAATTCCATGGCGCTTGAAACTCCAGGAACTTTTTTTTTCTTTTTCCTAAAAGAAGTTGTTCCTGTTTCGCCAGAGAACTGGGGGGAAGGGAGGACTTGAGCACTTGCATTCATGGAGCCTCGGCCAGCGCAAACAAAGTCTTCCCCGAAGAGGGAGGCAGTGGACGGCGGCTATGAGCGAGGAGAACAACGACGTCGATCCTAACCACACAAAAAACACATACTAAAAATGGATATTCAAGGCTTTCATTAATATAAAGTCATTTTGACCCTCCTGGCTGCACGTTTATCTTCAAGTTTCGCTGCTTTGGTTAACAATGTAACAATTAAATCGCTCGGTAGATACTAGGGTTGACCGAAACAATCAGCAGACGAGGCCTATATTCATGTAACGCGTTTATAAAAGATAAAGACATTTGGGATTGGGAAAATACAATACCAGCGGTGTGGTACTCCCGAAGAATGCAGAACATGCGTGCTGCATTGTATCCTTTTTTCATTTTCACGAAGCACGGGCGGTCCTCCAGTATAATGGGGTAAAAACCAATATTTCTCCGCGGGTTTTATACCATGCCGAAAACATCGTGAATAATCCGCTTTTGTAGCGCCGGGGCAACTGCTATCGTGCCTAAAATGTGCACGCTGTCTGCCAGGCCAGACGCGACGTGGGTTTGTTAGCCAGCCTTCGGGGACACAGGCAGAGAAGAACGGATACCGGAGTGAGATGTCCCGGGAGGAGGACCCGCGTGTGCCCGTTGCCAGGAGGCGAGCCGTGGCTCCAGCACTTTCAGGGCACATTTGGAAAATAAAACACCACTTACCTGCAACCATGACTTAATCCGTGTTTTGTTCGAATGACGAAAATACGCCGCACTCATATCGGATCACAACATGATCGCGGTAACATTATGATATAGAAATATGTCTCCCCCTTTCGCCTGCGCTTTCCCGTGGTCCTACTCCATTACATCCCAGTCAAGATTTCCTGTCGTCTCCCCCTCCGCTGCGGCCGGATGGTTCAGTCCGAATTCTAAGTAGCGATTCTAGGTCAGGTCTGAGCGCTGTGAGCTAGTGAGACCGTAGCTGCCCAGCGAGACACCAAAGTCCGTCAATGGAGCTCCTGCACAGGTGATGCGTGCCTTACCGGACTCCCATTTTTGTGTCCGACTGTGTCCGTCACTGCCAGAGGTGGTACAGTCCTGTGCACCTTTCGAGTAAATTAATATCGTGTTGCGCAAAAGTTGAGCAACTTCGCTTAGCCTAGTTCACGTCAAAACAACGTCGAGGCACGAACGAAAATAAGATGCCGTTTGCTCTAGAGACTAGCAAACAATGTAGGCGACGTAAGAAGATTGTTGACTGGATAGGCTGGCCTACTGTAGGGCCAATAGAACAATAATAAAAGTATAATAATAAAATGATTTTGATTATTATTATTATTATTATTATTATTATTAGGCTATTGCATTGGAACAGACTTTTTAATGGAAAATATTAAATCACACAAAAAAAAAAGATTTATGGGTAAAAAAAAGAAAGCAAAGTCAAGCGTCGTGAGTCTTCGTGACAGTGACCTAAGAACCATAAAACAAAGATTATGGCCTAAAAGGGCCTATAATTCAACTCAAACAGGAGAGAAAATTGATAGGGTTAGCGATAATTCAATTGGTATACACTCTGTACCTCAGGGTTGATGCATGCTACTTGCATTGCTTGCTGTCATTGTGTCCTTGAACAAGACACTCCACTGTGAGTGGGGATGTAGAACGTGTCTTCTGGAGAGAGTTTGAGTAGGAATGTAGGCCTATATATAAAACATTTAAGAGAAGCTTGTAAAGTGCTGTAGCTTATAAGCGAGCTATTAAATAACAATACACGTTTTTTTTCTTTCTTTCTTTCTTTTCTTTTTTAAAAAAAAAAGTAAAATTAATCTGCAAAACCAGGGCAAAATCACAACAACAAATGAATTTAGACATGGAATGTATAGCTGCTCAAAAATAGTCACAACATTTAGGGTATTTCAAAATTAGTATAGTAAATTTCAAGGGGTACAAACAATTTAGTTACAAGATAAAATAAAACAAGAAAAACTAAAGAAATATAGGGATACATGCAACTCAGTACCCACCTCTTTTGGAAGAACTGGTGCACTCCCCCTGCTGGAGATGATTACATTTAAGTGAAAAGTGTAGTCTCTTCAAATAGACTGAATACTGTTTGAGAGTAGAACAATGTCCAGACAAATGTATTTGCATGACATATGCAAATCCACCTATGGCCTCAGCAGGATCACATAGTTTTTGCCTAGATCATTGCGGGCTAATGCTTCTCTTCCCTGCCACGCTCTTCTGACTGCTCTTCATTTCTGTCTGTAGTTTGAGCAGACCTTTATGGCCTTAATTCAGTTTCTTAACCAGCTGCTATTCACTGAGCTTTTTGCATTCGTGAGCAAAACAACTAACGACGTTAAAAACATACTGGTGCCATTACAGAAATAAATTATATTGAGTGCACACAAGTCGACACACTTAGAGGACTATCGCAAGCCTCAAAGGAAGAGTGAAACATTAAGGACATGAAATGTGAGAGTGGTCCTGCTCAATATTTAATCAAGATACAGTTCAAATGTAACCCGAATGTATAATCACAGCAACTGGGGACTGAATGAATTGGAGTTTAAGCGTATGGGAGAGCGGGGTGGGATGGGTCACGTAAGACATTTCTTAGCTTTACTGCCACGGCTTTCAACATTTTGCGAAGATACTACGTATTCATACTCTCCAGAACCATGGGTACATACCTCTAAATCACAAAGCTTTAATTTTCAATAGAAACAGAATAATACCTATTTTAATTATGATTTTACCCAACTCTCCTGGGTTATTTCAAAGGGAGGGTTGGGTCACTATTGTGAACGATTGACAAAATGTATCTATGGTAGGATGATATCTTATAGAATTTTTAATGTTTATTTGGTAAAAGTTAGACTTCACATAGAACACTTTTTCTTTTCTTTATTTTTCAACAAAACACAGTGAAGTGTAGTGTTGGTCATTACTTAACTTGAATTTCTGAACTTGATAACCACTAAGATCTACAGGAAACATAGTAGATGGGGCAGACCTGTCAGTACCTTCTTCAGACAAAGTGACGCCGAGCATGAAAACAACTGGCCTGTCGTGAAAACAAAATCTAAAATGCGCTATATTGATGCTGGAAACTATTGAAGATATGATAATATATAATGCAACAGAAGCTAATTCTAAAGCTTAAGAATGACAGTTAAGGTCTGATAAAAAAAGTACTTAATCTTAAAATATTCCACAATTAACATGAAATATAATAAGACACAACTTGCAATGGGTAAAAAATACAGTATTATATTAGAAAAATGGGGGGAAATGCAAATAAATGTACAGATGATAAATATTGAGCATCGACAAGTATTGTTCATCTGACATTGAATGAACGATAAGTTGATATAGTAATTATCGTGACATCCCTTCTAAGGTCTTCCTCGTCTGGGTTTGCAAACAAAACAGAAGATCCACAATAACAGACCATCCACCACTTCTTCAATCACTCTTCAAAGTTGGGCACTTCACCAAAACATGTATACCAGGTGTCAAATTTGACCCAATGCTCCCCAGTTGGCCATTTTAGACTTTATTCACATCCAACCAAAAAACGCTTTGTATTTAGTTAATGATTAAGACGCCTACTTTTTAGTCTTTAGATTATGACTATTCATCCTGGAAATTATGATAAATGAAAGCCAAGTTCTTCAAGCTGACTCACAACCAAAAGTTTACAAAAGTTGGTATGTTTTGGGGGTTTTCTTCTCTGGTTTACTCACCTTTTTAGGCAGCTGCCATCACACTCTGTGACCATGACCTCTCAGTTTAGCTTGGTCTCTATAATCATACAGTCCTACAATTCCCCAATAAGCTCTAAAACAATATGAGGCCCAACCCACCCCGCTCTCCCCTACAATATTAGCTGGCCTGATTGTGTGTCTACGCTGTGTTCACGCTCCCCTCTCTTTGTGGGACATGATTTCAAAGCATACTGTAGATATTCAGTTCATTCAGTCCCTGTTTGGAGAGGCTGTTTGAGGACTGGGGGATCTGTGTGTTTTAAGACACAATTCTAAGTCATTGATGTCTTTTAATCTTTAAACAGTGTCTACTCTGTTGATTTGACTTGGCAGCGCCGCTACAAGGAATTAAGACATGATTTATATTACAGTAGCTCACATAATTCGGGCATT
The DNA here is from genome assembly GCA_007210695.1 of Neogobius melanostomus. Classification (NCBI taxonomy): domain Eukaryota; kingdom Metazoa; phylum Chordata; class Actinopteri; order Gobiiformes; family Gobiidae; genus Neogobius; species Neogobius melanostomus. The sequence goes on from VHKM01000048.1 coordinate 693,385, forward strand.
CATTATTCTGAACTTGCCCCGTTGACGGCTATGAACCAACTTGAAATAGGGTTGTCAACAAAACTGATACCCTGTTACTAATCAACACATAAACTAGTATCTTAACCAGAAACTCATTTGCAAGGAATTAGAAAATGGTCTCAATTTATATAGCGCTTTTTCTCCATTCAAACCTCTGCCATTCAACCTTTCATCAGGGATAGTTTCAGAATGTTCTTTAGCAGATGTATTTTACTGTGGTGCAGCTCTTGTGGAAAGTCTTCTTCAGGTGGTATTCAAGGTCATCTGCAATTTATAGACTTGAGTCATTTACATCAGAGATACTTTTATTTATGCTTTAGTGTTACACATTTCAGTTAGTTTCCTACACCAAGTCTTGACTTAATTTAGGTATATTTTGGGCACTTTTTTTTTTGTGTCCTGACGGGATCTTAATCTAGGCCTGGTGGTACTTGAAAGGTCAAACATTTTCTGAGGTTGAGTGAAAAGGACATGACTAAAATATGAAGGCATTCTGTTTCAAATTCTATTATACACTGTGACCTAATCAATACAATTATGATTCTAGGCTATGGACATGGCAAAAGAGACAAGACAAGAGTTATAGTCTGGCCACTACGTCAAGGTAACGTGTACTCAACTTTTGCACCATGGTATCAGTATCGTGCATCATGTTTTTTGTGTTAGTATGACATAATTTTGAAAGAGAACGACACTATCTCAAAACCCTCTGTACAACGTCTCACAGATGACACAGGACACACACTGACTGGGTGAGTGTTGCATATTTTGTGACTTTTGACAAGCAGGCCACGGCTCCGACATGTTTGTGCATGCTACTACCTCAGATCAGTCACACACTACAAAGCTTTGTCTTGCTCACTCTCTCTCTCTCTCTCTCTCTCTCTTTCTCTCGCTGCTGTACACACACAAACCTATTTGGCCCTCCATCTCCTTCAGAGCAGCATGTGGGTGTGCATATGTGTATGATAAAGCCCACTGGTGGAGTAACAGTAGACTGGCTGTATTCCCAGACCGGGGTTGTATTAGCCATGCACACCACCAGAGAAGCTCTTCAGGTCGATGTTCTGGCTCCCCCAGCAATGTACCCTGTCATGACTAACACCCAACGCTATGGAAACAGGAACACAACATTTGGATTAGGGATGGGCCAGTCATTGAAGAAAAGGGAAAAAAAGAAAAAAAAAGAAAATCCTGGCAACAACAAAATGTTTTCTCATTTATGTTTCAATAGTATTAGTTAATAGAGTTCGGGATCAAATGATATAAATTAGATGCCGCCATTTTAGGTGGAATTAGCTACATCAGAAGACAGAACAGAAAATCCACGCATGTTTAATGATTGATCCTTAACGTTTATGAAAATGAGTTACTAGGGAGAAATTAGGGATTGGGTCCATAAATGTACCGTAATAATCTTAATACGGTTTGGTATGGTAATATGAACAATGTCACCACTTTTTTAAATGTGTGTGTGCGTTTATGTGTGTGTGTGTCTGTGTGTGTGTGTGTGTGTGTGTGAGTGCGCCTCTTACTTCTTACTCAAAATGGGCAAAGGATGTGAGGAAGTGGTAAACCGTCGCTGTGCAGCCATACTGTACATTAGGATTATGAGCGAGTCCCAGTTCTGTCCTTTCATATGAAATTCTCCCACTTATGTCATCTAATGCTCCCGTGTATTTGTCAACTTTTCTGTATAAAAATGCCACTTCACTGCTGTAAAACTGTGAGCTGTAGGTCTACTCACAGGCATTATCCTATCGAACTACGTAATTATAAAAAACAACAACAACAACATGTAAACTTGCTATACGCATAAGCAAATTCTAATTCTGGCCTGTCCTCTGTCTTTCCATCTTTCCTGTGGCTTTACCGTGTGCGCGACATCTTTGTGTGTCTGTTTCAGCCGGGCACCCACATTGCCTCTTCACTTATCATATTACCATTTGCATTATTTAAGCCTTCAATAACCCTGTCTTTTGCAAGGGAGACACCACGTTGACACAGAGGAAGAGAGAGATAAGCCTTCGAGACGGGAGAGGCAGTAAAATATTGTATTCAAATATGTTTTATGGCTCTCCAGAAATGCCTCAGTTGGACTCTTAAATGTCGTTTGCCATTGCATTTGTTTGCGCTTCCCCACATCGCTCTCGGCGGTTTCTTTCCCTTTCTTCTTCTCGTGGACAGGTTTTTTTTTGTGGTGTCGACAATAAAGGCAGTAGCGAGTGGGTTATCAAAATACTAAGACAGTGAGCTCACCCGCACAGCGCTGAGGTCACTTACCGGAGTGTGGCAGCCTGACCAATCATCAGTCAGTCTATTATCATGTATGCAGTGTTGCTATGAGTAACCGAGACACGCAGCGCCTTGCAGATCTTTTATAACGATGGTCGCCTCACTGCAATGCCTGTTTGTTCAACTCTCCCAACTCCCATTTCCAGATCGGCGGTAATGAATCTAATTTGGTTCAAAAATCACAAGATCTCTCTTTCCTCACTCCATTCTTGTTTACCGTCCCCTGCAGCGGTGTTTTCAGACTCTCGCCAATGGCAGGAGAACGTAAACAGGCTGGAGGACCGAAACAATGTTAATTAACTGATCACTGGCAAGTGGAGGCATGAGACCCCTGAGATCTAAGCAGGCGCCCACCCACCTGCACTGTTCATCTGCCTAACTGGACTCCTAATGACTAATCAGAGGCGAGAGTGATTAGAACACCTCCTAAAGGGAGGAATTTATGATTGTTGTGCTGTTGTGCTTAAGGGATGACATGTCACGGCTCGGTAAGGGGTAATGAAGGACCAGTTGGGGTGGTGAGGTGGATATTTAGCTGTGATGTTTGTTGAATTTGAACTAAAGCATGATCAAATCGATGATCATAATTATCGGTTTGTGGCTTTTCATTAGACCACATGTGGTTCAGAGTGACGTTTGTACTTTGGAGGAATCAACTGGGAACTTTGTGTGTGTGTGTGTTAAATGGCATTGGAGTGGAGAGTTTATTGTCTTTTATTTGAACAAATAATATTATATTTGTGCTTTAATGTAGGATAGAAGGAGGAAACCAGTCAGTTCCCCAGAGTCAATCCACCAGATCCCCTTAACCTCTTACCCCTCGCCTTAACCGAGCGCATTGTCTCCAGTTCGGTTTGACCCAAATTTAAAAGCTTCTCGACTGGAGCGCAACAGTGTAATGCCTCATTTGAAAGAAAACTGTAACAATTTTTTCGTTTTTTTGTTGTTGCTTTTTTGTTGTGTTTTTGCCAAGTTTTCGTCGCTCTTTTGTCACTTTTTTTGTTGTGTCACTGTTGCTTTTCTGTCACATTTTTGTTGTTCTTTAGTTGCCGCTTTGTTGCTGTTGTTTTTTCTCTTTTTTGTTGCTATTTTGTCACTTTTCCATTATGTTTTCATCCTCGTTTTTGTCGCTATTTTGACACTTTTTCCAATAAGCTTTTAGATTTGGGTAATGCCGGACTGGAGAAAGTGCGCTCAGTTCAGGCGGGGGTTTTGAAATTATGACTTATGGCATCCATCAATTGGAGGATGCACTTTTCAATCAGGATGAAACCAAGAAAACAGTTAAAAAATGTATAGAATTATAAATGAACATCATACTAAGAATACAAAACAAAGTCATGTCATATTTAAATATTGATATCCCAATGACTCCACAAACCTGCATCCTTGGAGATCTACATCAATTTAGTAATGTTCCATCAATGAAGAAGAATGCATTTTTATCATTATGCATTATAACCAAAAGCATAATATTGAAAAATGGATAGATAATGACAGTCCAGCTTATTATGACTGGTACGCACAAGCTATGGAGACGATATCAGTAGAAAAAACAGCTTTTAGGTTAGATAATAATGAATCAGACTATCTTGAAATATGGGATCCATTATATGAATTTATTTTGAGTGTTAAATAAATATACGTACAGTTTTCTTTTTGTTTTTGTTTGCGTGAATGGAATTGTCCTTGTCAATATTGATATTATTATTTGTAAATATTGTTAGCGGATGGTAGTAAGAGATTAAGTAGATTATTTTAGCATTGATAGTGAAAGGTTTTATTTCTACTACACTTAATTATGTATTTGTGAGTGTGCGTATGTGTAAGTATACATGTGTATGTATGTTTGTATGTATATTGTATATATATGTGTGAATATGTATGTGTGTGTGTGTGTGCGTATGTGCATGTGTACATATCATTACTGTCAATGGTACATATTGTTATTTATTTTATTTATTTTTTCTACATTGATTTATTTATTGTCATGAATTTTGTTTTGTTTTAGCCTTTTAATATATATGTCATCTCTATAGCTTTGTAAATGTTTACGTATATATTTTAAATTTTTTAAAATTTATTTTGTTATGTTTTTCCCCTTCTCTGTTCGTTTTTTCCTTATTTGTTTATTATCCTTTTTAAATGTATTAAATGCAATAATTATAAATTATAAAAGAAAAAGGTGGTCTGTTCATTTTAACGAACAAAGCTACTGCAGGATAAAAGACAATGCAAATACACTTAAGACACATGCGCACAGCTAAAGAATGAATAATTAGTGTTAGAGAGTTTCAGCGTTTCTGAAATATATGGCCTTTTTGGATAAAGCATTTACCCCATGACTTTCAGATCTTTTGAGTCCATATCTGCACACCATTTTGTGTCATTATAAAATAAGATAAGAAATGAATCAAAGTATAGCCTTTGTGAAATTATTAGTGACGTCGATGGGCATTTTCACGATTGCAGGATAGGGCCTACGCTCTCTGTTAGTTCCACCTCTTTTGCCAATAAAGATGCACTATCTGAACCAGCAACACAACTGTTAATTGCACTGCTAATTGGGAGATAATAAAGGCCCTCTTTGGAGAAGCTCGTTCCCAAAACCGTATCCATTAAACACCACGGGATCATTGTGTGTGAACGCTTACCGAGAGGAAACGATAGATGCAGACATTCCACTACCCATAATACCCCCTCACTCTATCTTGTTGCCATGGGAACGGCAGCAGACGGGAGACAGGTTCATATCGGCCTCCCTCAGGTCTCTGCTAGTCTCCTTCCTCCCCTCTCCCTCTCCCCCCCCCCCCCCCCTCTCTGCGCGCTGTCAGGGCCCGGCTGTGCTCCTGTGTGGGCCACTGATACTCGCTGATTAAAGGAAGTTATAATTTGATTTTCTCAGCAGGCGCCGTTTAATAGAGCAGTTTAACTAAAGCTGTGCCATCCCCAGGGCTTATATGGGAGAAGAAGAGGGCGCGAGAGGAGGAGAGGAAGAGTGGAGAGCGGTGGTGGTGGTGGTGGTGGTGGTGGTGTTAATCCCAAACACTGTACGGAGATATCACTCCCCCACAAAGATGACTGCGCTAACTGGTTCTGCCTTTGTAATTTTGTTTACATCCGTCCGTCTGTCTCTTCACGTTGCCCATTAATCTCGCTCCGCTCCTCTCCTTCCCCAAAAAAACCCTGGGAGGGCGGGTTACTCGCATGTATCACTGGCCTATTGTGATAATAGCCTTTAATTATGCTCTCTAGCTTGAATCAGTCCTATCACTCTGCCTCACCCCTCCCAGAGACCGAACCAGTCTGTGGTGTGTCTACTTCCTCCCACCCACTCGATGCCCCCACCGCCTCTCGAAAGCCCCCCATATCACCAGCACATTGCTCCGTTCTCCAGCTATTTCAAACCCATTTAGCGGGGATAAGCATCTTGAGACAGACAGAGGGGCTTTTTTTGCTCGCTTTCACACAGAAGCGAGGAGAGGATACGGAGACTGGCATCCCGATGCCCGCCTCGGAATACCAAGCAGGGGGCCCGGGCATCTTAATATGCAGTGTGGGACAGAGGCTGAGATCAAAGACAGGAGAGGAGGCACAGACAGACAGAGATGGGTGGGAGCAAAGGGGAGGGGAGGGGGGAGGGAGGAAGAGAGAGTAAGCCCCCTTTTTGCGTTCTCCACATCTGAGCATCCTCGCCTTGACATCATCATTCGGGCTCTGCGTCACTCCCTTGACCCTAAGAAAAATGAGCAGCTTAATTACTCGCGCTGAGGAAATGCGCTTGCACCCTTCCACAGTCCCCCTGGGTGCTTCGATTTACATATGCCTGCTGTATGCAAATTTAAGAACACGATTGCGCCTTGTTGTGAGCATGGACACCAAACGACTGTACGTTGTCAATGTAGATGAATGTCGATGGTAAATTGGTAATCACAAACTCATAGCGGTCACTGTCTTCTAATGTTGGAAGAATCTGGCAATTACTGCTAATATTGTTGCAGTTGCTCGGCATCGTGTGATTTTGCAGTCAAATTTATCGAGTAAAGTGACTTGCCGAGTGCACAAAGGCAACATGAAATGACATAGAAGGGACTGAACCACCAACCTTCTTGTCAGAGGGCAAATACACTGCCTAACCAAAAAAAAAAAGTCGGCACCTGGATTGAACGGACAGTTATGATCTACGGTTGCTGTAGAGTTCAACATCACTGTGAGCCCAAAGAATGGCATCAGCTGACGACTTGTACATCCTGAATGAGCAGATTACTTTATCTTTACCTCTAAGGTCCATAAAATTACATGTGGTGTGCCCCAGGGTTCGATTTAGGGCCAGTGCTTTTTAACCTGTATATGCTCCCTCTTGGTTATGTCATCAGGAGACATGGAGTCAACTTTCATAGTTACGCTGATGACACAGTTGTACATCTCCATGTCTCCTGATGACACCAGGCCAATGGATGTTCTTTTTAACTGCATTTTAGATATCAAATCCTGGATGGTAGAAAACTTTCTCTAGCTTAACCAGGACAAAACTGAAGTTTTAGTCATCGGTCCTGAGGCCCAGAGAGAGAAACTTTTACCCAAACTACAGTCATTGTCTTTTAATCCTTCCTCACAGGTGAAGAACCTGGGTGTGATTTTTGACTCTGAGCTGACTTTAATTCCACACATTAAGAATATCACAAAGATAGGTTTTTACCATCTAAAGAACATAGCCAGAGTCCGCCCCATTCTCTCTCGGGCCAACACGGAGACGCTAATGCATGCTTTTATCACCAGTCGTATCGACTACTGTAATGCCCTGCATTCTGGTCTTCCCCAAAAGAGTATCTCAGGTTTACAATTTTTACAAAATTCAGCAGCTCGTGTCCTGACGAAGACCAGGAGGCGGGACCACATTACACCGGTTTTAGAGTCGCTGCATTGGCTCCCCGTGTGTTTCAGGATCGATTTTAAAGTTCTTTTAACGTTTTTTAAATGTCTTAATGGTTTTAGTCCTTCTTATCTTTCAGAACTGCTTTTACCTTATGAACCTTCACAGCCCCTTCGCTCCTCCGGCAGGGGTCTTCTAGTTATTCCTAAAGTCAACAGAAAGACTCACGGCGAGGCGTCTTTCCAATATTATGGCCCTCGCCTCTGGAACAGCCTGCCGGAGGAGCTCAGGACCGCAGAGAACGTTCATGTATTTAAGAGCAGGCTCAAGACCCACCTTTTTAGCTTAGCTTTTAACTGACATTTATTAATTTAGTCCTAATGATATATTGTATGTGTATGTGTGTATATATGTATAATATGTATATGTGTGTATGTATGTATGTATGAATGTATGATGCGGGACGTATTGTTTTAAATGTTGTAATCTGTAAAGCACTTTGTGATACCTTTCGGTATGAAAAGCGCTTTATAAATAAAGATTGATTGATTGATTGATTGATTGATCATGATGGCACAGGCGTTTTCCAAGATGATAATGCCAGGGTTCATCGAGCTCACATTGTGCAAGAGTGGTTCAGGGAGCATGACACATCATTTTCACACATGGACTGGCCACCGCAGGGTCCAGATCTTAAATGAATAGAGGCCACCGTTTTTCCATACTGAGATACAGTATATGTTCTTACCTGAGCTCAGACGAGTTGATGCATAGCTGTCTGGTCTTTACGCGTGCACTCAGTCACGCAAAAAGACCAAAGATGTTGTTAGCATTTAGCCTCTCCTCCTCTCCTCTATGGGGCCAAATCTGGTGAGGTTAGAAGCGACCGTTTCCCCTATTTAAATACGGTTTACGTGAGTAGTTACACGATCCAAGTATCCAAGTATAGTTACACAAAATTAAACATGTGATTTTCTAAGTGGATCAAATTTTGATTTATTTGGGATGTGCTGGAGCATACAGTGGTCACGCTCTCCCATGATCAATACAAGATCTTGGAGAAAATTAATGGTGGTCCAACCAAATATTAGAGCGCATGACTTTTGTTTGTGACTATTTTTTTTTTGGTCGGGCAGTGTTTTTTTTTTACAGCGAGCTACGGATTGGACATCACCAACCATGTATAAGATCACTACTGAAAAATGTGATATTATATTATGTGATATTGCAACTTATACTGCAGTAAATCTTATTTGGCAACAAATGAAATGAAAACCAGTCACAGACCACATTTTGTTTGTCCTCTAAGAGAACAGATGTATTTCTTCTTCTAATTCTTAATGTACACTTTGCACACTGTTTATCTATATAAATAAATAAGCAGCACCTTCCCTAGTGCACATTTGCCTTGTTTACACTTCCATCTCAGAACTGGTTTAGACTCCACGTTTTTGCCACCTAGCCCGCCTCTCCATATCTCCTCAGTCAATTAAGATCGTGAGTAGCTGTCCCTGAAGCGGTGTAGACAGCCTAAATGAAAAGGCAGTGGATGTGAAATATGAATCATTAGAATACAAGGACGCTTTGGAGGGAAGGATGAGGAGGCGAGGGAGGGGTCCGCCAAAGAGATAAGAAAAGAGGCAGAGGAAGAATGAGAGAGCAGATAATAAAGATTAACGTCACGCCTCTCACTCAGAGTGGTGGAATTTAAAAAAGAAAACCTTGCAGATCAAATTGTTTACCCTTTGTCCACAGCAGCCATGGGTAGGATGGATAGATGCGGACAAGTCAAGTGCGTAAGAAACTGAATGACAAGAAGTGGGGAAATGGTACTTAGACCTATGTCGGTGTCTTTGATGGTGTTGCTAACAGCCAAACAAATGCACTGCGCGCTGTGTGTATGTTAGTGGCTTCTAAGATTGCAAAAACAAAAACATTGGAAATAAATGAATAAAGAAAGACAGAAAGATGGAGAGAAAGTGCGGGCAGATGTCTGCATTCACTCTGTGGGAGGCTCAAGGCTGTTTGCCGAGGACAGAGAGACAGAGGAGGGTTAGAAAGAGGCGCAGACAGACAAGAGAGGCAGGGATTAGATGAAACCTGTTTGCCTTTGATTCGTGGCTAATTTGCAGTGAGATAAAGAGAACAAACCACCTACGCAGCGCCACACACGAGCCGCATATAGCCTCCGCGGTCTCTGAAGACACACACAGCCATCTCCAGTTCAAGCTGTTGTGCCCTTCTTCTTCCCTGTGACATTGACATTTCTCCACACGCTAACCCCTGCTTGACTTCAAACCCGAGTCTATTTTTAATTCGGGGGGGGGGGTTCTACCACAGTGAGTGCTATCAGCCTCCTTCTTTTCTTGCGCATCTTGAATTGAGAGCATTATGCCCTCCAACACTCCAGAATACCAGCGGAGCGCGTTGCCTCAGAAACACATTGACTAAACATACACACAGCAGAGGCAGCATGCAGGCGAGGAGAGGCGAGGCGCAAAGTCCTTCCTCATTAGCCCTGATTCCCCTGAGTGACATCTTTAACAAAAGGATGCAGCCACTGCCGCCATGGCAACAGCCTCCTCCATCTCGATGCGGCGGCGGCAGCGCTGCTTTAGACTGTTTACATGATGGGATCTCTCTGCCTTCTTTGCCTGCACTCAATCTCCCTCTTTCAGCTCCCATCGCTCTGTCCCCTGCCTGTTTATCACCACATTTGTCTCCCCCGGTCTTCTTCCCATTGCAGTCTTCTTCCCCATTTTTAGGGGTTTAACACACAAGTTGCATATCATGTTTTATAGGCTAAGCATTAAAGAGACCAACTGAAGAGGATGGCTTACACAAAAAGGGCAGAAAAGAGGCATAATTATGTGTCCGCTTGTTTTCATTACCAGACGCCTTTAAACGAAGCATTAGTAAGGATCATAGACTTACTTCCTTCAAAAAGGAGTATGTAGTCCTGCGCAGTTATAGTTTGCGTGGGTGTCAACACTCAATGTCTCCACTGACACAGCCTGTCTTGTCTGAGACCAGCAACAAGTCTGGCCAAAGAAGTGACCCATTGACCTCCAGCATGAAAAAATCAAAACGAAACAAATTCTAATAAGTACAAACAACCAAATAAATTGCTGGCAAGGCTATAAATAATCGCTGATTTAAAATGAATATAGCTTTTTTGCTGGTCAGTTCTCAAAACTGTAACTAGATTATTTTCCAAGTATATGCTAAACGTTTTTATTGTGGTTAATGTTCAGCGTTAGGCTAAAATTCATTACATAGTGGCACAAACATCAGGCTGTATTGTACAATCAACAGTCAGACCTCCACCCAGGCATTATACTTTGATCATCCACAAACTGATGCAACGACTTTTGAGACCACTCTGATCTTTCTTTGCACCTTTGATCTGAGCGTTATCCTTACAATGCTAAGAGTCTAATTGCAAAATTGGTCAATAACTATGTTGGGTTTATAACAAAATTGCTTTAAATTAGTTTTAAGAATCCTTCATAACCAGGAACATGAACAATCCTCTACCCATTAATACACTTTTTTTTCCTAAGCGAAGGTTTCTTTAGAAAAGTGCCAGCTTTGTTTGGGGAACATTTTGAGACTTTTACGTTGAGAAATGTATGTTGTCCAATTATGAATTAAGTGGAGAGATAATGAGTCTGTATTCTATTTCAGTCTTAGTGGAACACAGGTCTAAGCTCCAAGTAGAACCTCGATGTTGTGAGTTTTATTACTGTTGTATGGCAACTAGAAATTATGTATGAATTATTTTTTATGTGCTTGCCTTAATAGACAGTTATCTTACCCCATAACAAATCCACAAACCATCAAGTTTCATTCTGTGCATTTACAATGCGCTTGCAAGTGCTTCTTACTGCTCCTAGTCATACTCTGGAAGTGCCCTTGGGCAAGACAACCTTTCGTGCAAAAGCCCTTTTTGATGTTTAGTGAAATGAATGAATATAAACGTGATGAAAATTGGTGTTCTGACAATTGCCATTGATAAGTTCCTATGCCCGACATCAATGTCGACTAAAGAGCACTTGACAAAGTATGTCACAATGAGGACTATCATTACATATCACCTCCCTGCCTGCGCCCCAGAAAGCGATATATATATCTGAACAAAAAGAAAAAGAGAATGGTGCCTACAACTGGAGTGTGTGTATTTGATTAAACATGTTGGAGAAACTGGCTATGAGGGCTTTCAGGAGACTGTGATATCTAGGCCATGGGAGTCCAGAGCAGCCAGTGTGTCTGGTGTCACAGCAAATCAACTGTCAGCTGTACGCCACCTGCCCACCCACAGCACCCCTGCACCCCACACACACACACACACACACACACACACACACACACACACACACACTCATAGCCCCGCGCATACACCCAAAGTCTGAGGAGGGCACTAAGAATAGCATAGGCCCACAGTGCCGCCACTTCTCTCTCCTCTCCACCTGCCACCTTCATAGTATCGGCCTTGGTGTTTTTGTGGCCACTAACATGAAGAAGTTTTCATTTTTACCACAAATCTTTGGTAATTATTTTGTTATTGTGTTTTTGTCATTTGGGGCCTGATTAACAAGCACACTTGCAAACACAAAAGGATGTGCAGTTGAGACTTGCGTGACTATTAAATGGCAAAAGGCCTCTGAGCAAATTTAGTACATGGGACCTAATAAATATGCAAAATAGAGCGATTTTGCCACACTGCGCAAACTATTTGAGGCAAAAATCAAAGTGATATTGTTTTGTGGGTTCTGTCGTATTTATCACGACTGCAGCAAAGCTGCACAAAATATTTGCACATTGAGAAGCAGGTAGAAACTTTTGCACAGTATCAGTATAATACAGTTTGGCACCAATACAGCATTTAAAAGCGTTTTCAAATGTTTGCAGCTGGCTCATTTACAAAGATAAAAAATAGTATTTGGGTTGTTTTGATGGTGTATAAAGAAAGTACATGTACACAACTCGTGTTCCACTGTTCACCTGTTCCTTTCTTCCCCGGGCGTCTCCAATGATCGTGCAGTGCATGTTCCTGCTGTCCCATAGCTTTTCCTTTTTCTTCTCGGTGATGAAAACCTCATAATCTTTGATCCCACATTCATCAGCGCTGGTCAGTGTTTGCTGCTAGTTTTCCAGTCTATGGCTAGGGCCTGTGCGCTCAGCGCACACCTGAGAGATGCTCCTAGATCCTGCGGCAATTTACCACTGAATGAGCGCGCCGGGCATGAGTGTTTTGTTTTTCTCCTGTGCCCAAACATGCATTATCAGCATGGTGTGAACATGGATAACATATTTGAATAAGCTATTTCTCTACAGCCAAATGTTCAGACAAGATGATTTAATTCCTATAATAATATAATAATTGTTAACAATGGGCTTTTTATTGTCATTTATCATCATGACTTTCACATGTGGCTCTTTATTCAAAGGCACTCAGGCATGTCAGAGCAGCCTCTACTCACTCAGTAAACTCATTTACATATCACAATTGCGGCACTAATAATGCGCATAGTTTCTAATAATAAATCAGGTGGAACACGCCCACAAAATTGCACTTGCTAATTTTAAGTTCTACTCGCAATTTAGCACCTGGATTAGTAAATAGTTACCACATTACATACTTTGTTATGGACCAGATTTACAGTGGGAACCATATGTTTACATACACTTCATAAAAAGACAATATTTGCATTTTTTTCTCACTGTCTGACATGAAACTAGAAATAACTTTTTTAGGTCAATTAGAATTTTAAAAATTATTTCTATTTGTCAAATTCCAGAAGAATGAGAGATAGATTTTTGTTTTTGTTACTTTTTACAAAGTCATGTGAAAAGCGCCATACAAATAAGCTTCCTTCCTTCCTAAACCATGTTTAAACTAAAAGTTAAAGCATATTTTGTATAAAAATTTCTAAAATTGCAAATTACTCATGAGTACCACCTGAAGAAGCCAAAGTACCTCTTGTGTTGCACATGCCACATTGTAAGGAATACTGCTACAATATCAATCAATCAATTAATCAATGGTTTTGTATAGCCCAATATCACAACAGGAGTTGCCTCATAGGGCTGCACCAAATATTCAGGCAATAAAAGAACGATGAATAAAAGTTCAGGCGAATTAAGTGTGGCAAACATAAAGTCCAAATAAGTGTCAGCAGCAGATGGTGACGAGCCACGTCGGTGTCCAGGCGGGAAAAACAGAAACCTCAGGGAGAACCACAGAAGGAGAGATTCACTCCCATGGACAGACAGGCAATAGAGACCCAGAGCTGGGGGAGTCCTTAAGCAGACGGGCCAAGATCGCAGAACGTCTAGTCCTTGTTGGAGCTTGAGTTCTTCTTGTCCAATTTCTGTCGGCAGAATAGTGTGAATAGTAATGAACTTCAGATAAAAGAAATATTGTATCATAATAAGACAAAGTGTACAGTAAGAAGAAGAAGAGGATAGCGCTCAGTGTACCGTACTTCCCACAGCAGTGTTTCTCCTATAGCAGCTTCAACTTCAAGCTGTGGGTTAGAGCTTTACCTAACTGACCTGATCATAAGCTAATTCAAAGAGGTACGTTTTGAGCCTAGTATTAAATGTTGGGACTGTGTCTGCTTCTTTAACGTGAGCTGGGAGTTTATTCCATAAAACCGGATCTTGGTAGCTAAAGGCTCTACCTCCTACAGTGATTATGGAGGCTCGAGGAATCACTAGTAGCCCTGAGTTTTGAGAGCGGACTGCTCTGGTTGGTCGATATGGAATGATAGCATCTTGGAGATAGAGCAGAGCCATACCTTTTATGGCTTTAAATGTGAGGAGCAGGATTTTAAATTTGATTCTAAACTCAACAGGAAGCCATTGTAGAGACTTTAGCACACGTGTGATGTGTTCTCTTCTCTTTGTCCGTGTTAACAATCTTGCAGCTGCATTTTGAACTAATTGAAAACTCCTCAGGGAACTTTTAGGACACGCTGCTAGCAGACAGTTACAGTAGTCCAGCCTTGATGAAACAAATGCATAAATAAGTTTTTCTGCATCACTCTTAGGTAAGATGTTTTGTGTATTAGCAATGTTGCACAGGTGAAAGAACGCTGTTTACAGGCCTGGTTTATTCAAAGTTTCAATGGAAGCCTGGATCATGTTGTTTTTAGTACCTTCTGTTAATTTTTGTTTAGCTTTAATTCATCAACACACTTATCTAGAAACTAAGTTAGTGTATTGTTGAGTTTTTTTATTTTTATTATTATTATTAAAGGAGCTATATCATGCAAAATCGACTTTTTGGAGTTTTTAACCATGTTGTTATGCTATTTCTTTAGCAAAACACCCCCAGAGCGGTTTTTGGCTTCATTCACGCAGTTCTAAGTAATCCTCCTGAATCCTGCTGTCTGAGCAGCTGTTCCGCCCTCTCCTGGTAAACGACTAGTTCAGTTGTGTCGTCAGAAAGGAGCAGAAGTGCTCAACGTCCGTAATGTAATGCCTTACGGCCTGGTTTTAATTTAGAAAACAGCTTTTTCATTATTTTTGTTGTAAGAGAGAGAAAAAAAAAAAAAAAAGGAACTCTCCGACGTGTCTCTACTGTCCCGGGAGAGTAAACAAACGCACCCCCGGAGGATCCGATCAGAAGTCATGTTTGTGAAGACTGAGCTCTTTCTAACCTACTCTGGACACCGCCTGTTCTTTTTCTTACCCAACGATAATGTCAATGTCTGCGCGTTTGGCTACGAGAGGAACAGGACTATTCAACCTTCCTAAAGAAGAGTGCACTCGCCAGAAGCTGGAATTTCTTTCCGGGATTCAGCGACTATATCAACCAACCTGATGGATGCTTGGTGAACCTTGGCCAGAATCAAAGTGGATTAACTTTTATAACCAATGCAAGTGCCATAACGTAAACACCCAATGATGGGAGGCCAGGCTCAAAAGCGTGTGTTAGCCATTTATGAAACTGTGTTGCACATGTCAACTCCTTATAACTGCATTATGTTTAGTAACTTCACTTTATACTGCAAATGTGGAATGAGCGGAGAGAGGGGCGGAGTTAACTGAATCGAAGCGTCTTGTCTTCCAGGTTTGGAAAATACTCATTTCTACGTAACTATGCGTTAGAAACATCTCAATTCTTTATAGGGATGAGTTTATAGCACACTTCACATAATGCAAACACAACTACTGGAGCCTGCTAGTAGCTATGATCGGAAAGGCTTTATGAGTAGGTTTTGCTTATTGTCACCAAAGGATATCACAGTAACAAAAAACATTATGAAATGTATTGGCTGACAAAATGATCACTGATGTGAAGCATTTACTGTAGGTCTCCGAAATGCATCTCGCACCTTCTCAAGAGCTGATCTCACCGATTCCTGCCTCCTGCCAATGAGTCACTTGCAGAAGACTGTAGGTATAGACGTTCTCATGTTGAGCCTCTGAGGTTGTTTAGCTTTATTGACAGACTGAACATCAGAAGTAGAAGCTGGGTATCTACAGTGTAACAGGCCTTGGGTCTCAAAAGAAGATATCATATGGGTTTAATGTGTGTAAGCTATTATTGAAAGGTATAATAGTTATAATGGAAGCATCAATAGGCTTTTATTTAATTAAAAGTAAGCAAAAATTTATCTAATCTGATTAAATGAAGGCTAAAACACTAAGTGACAAGAAAGCATTAAAAAAAAAAGAAAATCCCACAGTGGCCGGAGTAAAAGGTTCGATTTTTAACCTTTTTAATGGAATACACAAAATAGATGGATAAATTTAGCAGATTCATCTTGATTGTGTTCATCTTCATTAATGATACATAGTTTTGTATTTAGTGAGTACTATAATCAGACATAACTTTTCATATTCCTTGTCATATGAGCTACAAATATTAATTCCCAGGTATCAGAAGCTCTTCAGCACCTTTTAAATGTAACAAGGAAAAGTGTGTACTTTCATATTGAGAATGCCTCACTCTCAGAGTAATTCATTTCATACCCGTGATATAGTTGGGATATAAATACTAATACATCATCTGCACAAAGTACAAGTTTGAGGTCATGCCAATTTAGATGCCAGTGATGTGCTTCTCCATCTTGAGGTATATTTATTTTTGCTTCAGAGTTAGGTCAGATGAAATTCTTGACACAACCTTCATTCTCATTTGGACGTGGACAAGGACTAGCTCATCTTTTGGGACAGCAGTTGGCATGACAACTCTTCCAGGTGACATGGTGGCACAGCAGTACCTTGGTGGACGTCTTGTTTCTCTTTGACTGCTAATCTATTGATCCTTTTCAACCCCCTTCTTTATAAAACTTCACGGAGATTGAGAATAGATGTTTAACCAGTGTATCTATATGCGTTTGTGTGGGCATGTGTGCGGAGAGCCATGGGACTGCCTGGTTACACACTGCTGTCTGTGGCCTCCTCTTCCCCATGAATACTAATGTGCTCCAAACCCCAGAGATCAGGCCTGGCTCTTTCCCTTTCCCTCTCCGTGTGTCCCTCCATCCGTTCCTCTGCCCTTCTCTCTTACCTTTCAACTTTTGTCTCCTTTTATCTGTGCCGCCCGATTTTGCCGTCTTTCCCGCCCACTCCTCTCCGCCGTCCCCTCCCTCCCGCTTCTTCTTACCTCATCTAGGTTTCATCATCACCTCGCTTGGCTCAAAAAAAACCTCTCCCCCGTTCGTCTCCTTGTTCTGTCCCCTTGCTCCTCAAAGGGGGACATGTAAATGAGGTCACGAGCGCATCAAGAACAGCATCACTCAGGTAGAAGGCGCGTAGGTGTGCGGCGAAGACAATCCGAGCCACCATTCGAGCCGCATTTCTGTTCTATTAATGAGCCGTCTTCTCTTTCTCAGTGCTGCTTCAATTACATAAACACTCTCACCCCAATACATTTTGACATCCTGGAAATTATTCACGGCCTAATTCATTCAAAATTGCATGCCGTTTCTTGGCTGCTTCATTTTTTATTTTCTAACCACAAGCCATGGAAACAGACGCTGAGCGGGAGTGAAAGGACCAGAGGAGCCTTCTCTTCCTTGTGCAAATGTGGCAGACTGTTGTAGAACACAGCCACTAAATTTAGAGCTTTGGGAAAATAGAATCGGAACAGTACAGCCTATAGCCTTATTCAGTGTGTCCCGTTAGTTGCATATTTACTTATTTAAAAATGCATTGATTGATTGATTGTTGTGTTGGCAAGTCTTTGGGTCATAGGGAATAACACTCTGTGCCCCAAGTATGGGTAAACAAAACAAAAAATTCAACCTTCTACAGATGCAGCGACGCAGAGAGGTGGCTGCAAGTCCACCCCAACACCAGCCTCTTCAACCACCACCGCCAACTGCTCACTAACAACACATTTACACGGGCATGGGTGGATGACGTGTCGACCCCCAGGACACGAGAATAGCATAATCTGACAAGACTGGGGATTCAAACCTCCAACCTTCCAGTGACGACCCCGTTACAACTGTCACTGCGGAACCATGAGAGTGAGGGTTTCTCTCATGGTTTGGCAGATGAAGGTGGTTGCAATAATGATTTTTTTTAGAACTATGACAGGTTTCAATTTTATGTGTTTTGCCTTTTTGGAGTGATTCTTTTAACAATCATTTTTTGATTGACTCTCTATCATACAATAAACAGTAGCCTATCTTTTGACACATTGACGTCACCAAACGTTATGGTGGTCACAAGTTTAATATGACATAATGGCTATCAAAACAAATATTCTTTCTGTAGCTGAGTCTTCCTAATTATATACAGTAATTATTGGCCATTATGAGTGTTAGTAATGTGAATGTTTTAAATATTGTTGCCTGAAGAATGCACATAAATAATAGACCTATTGCTATGCATCAGGAAACAGGCCAGAGATGCATAGCAGTGTACTATCCAAAAGTACTGGGTAGTAGGGAAGAAAGTGGGAGGAGTTGGGCCGTGATTGAGGAGTCTATTTGGAAAGTTGTTCAACTTTTGAAGGAACAGAAGCGAGTGGCTTGTCTCCCTTTTATAAATAACTCTAGAGTTCATTTAACTTGTTTAAGTGTCTGCTCTGATTGTGTATGCAAACAGCCCTGCACAGATTTGTGTGTGAGAGCGTGTGTTTATTTGTCCAGGGGCAGCAGCAGCGCTTGGGAATAATGAAATCAGAGAAGAGGAATCCGAATCCTACAAGAATCCATCTCAGTCTGCATTCCTCCTGGTATGGAGCAACAGGCTACTGAGACTGACCACACCACACTCCAGACAATGCCAGCAGCCCCTACTGGAGAGCACAGACAGATCATTAGAACACGTACATACACAGATACATAATATGTTGGGAAGTTGTAGGACGCACTACATGTTTGCAAACGGCCTACACTGGACAGATATGAGCATTTGCACATTTCACACCGCAGGACCATTTCAGGTTTCATCATCTTTTCCTTTTTTGGGGGGACTTTCTTTCTCCTGAGAGAGCCAGGGAGGGGGTAGGGGTGTCTTATTCCCTCTCTTTTGTTGCCGCTGCCAGGGAGCGAGGCTGAGAGTGAGCGCATATCCATACAGACTACACGCCACGGTCCCATTCACACCCACAGCCACATAGATACAGCATCAAAGCGCCGACAACGAAGAAGGATTACTTGAGTCACACACACAGGCACGCACACACTGTTCCTAGCTCTTCAACCCGGGGCTCTGTGCTCCTCTGGTGGCTGCGCGCACGCACACACACCCACCCCTCTCGCCTCTGCGCACTTGGTACGGTCCAAGCATTCCTGCCAAGTAGCTTTCACACATGGAGGGGAAGCTTGTCTCGAGCAATTGCTGACAAGCTACAAACAAGACAGCCACCCCTCTCGTCCCGTCTTCTCCTCGCAGCCTGGGCGCAGGGTGTGCAGTTCTTCAACCCCCCACCCCCACCCCTCGTACCCCCATCGGCCCCACACCCCCTGCTCGCCCTCACATCCACACTGTCCGCTCCTTCTCACCCCTACACCACATCCCTTTCTCTCGCCTCCTCTCTCTCCTCTTGCCTCTGAGAATGTGGGGCCCCTCAGCATAAATTGTCAGCTGTTCCTGGGCGTACTCTCCATGGCTCCCTATACACACATAAGCCCACATAGGCAGTTGCTGGTGGGACAAGGGTAACCCAAGTAAACCCATGAGTCTGAAAAAGTATACCAAGGCTCCCGAATACTGCAGCGGCGAGAAAAGCGCTGAGGGTTGAACTCTATAATAAGCTGCAACAGATACTGGGGCCTAATGGTATTGTGGGGCAACATCAATACTTTCTAATTACTACTTTGTCTTTAGCAAGCTCCTTCGCAGAGACGAACGGTACAAGTGCGCCTTATTGTCTCACTCACCGTTTTATTAGGATATAGAGCATGTATTCAAAGCAAGTCGCTCGAGGGGTCCGTCCACGACGACCTTGTGATCTCCACAACTGTAATTAGCATCCTCCTACCAATTTTCTATTGGCCTAACCATGCCTGTGACGCACATGATAAGGGATAATTATGAGAAACCGGTGTAATTATAACGAAAAAACCCAATTACTTTGCATACTCACAATATGGTTATCTTAACTAGGCTAATGCTTGTGTGGACTGTCATAGGTATGGTGTGAGGTGACTGGAACCATTTTGCATTCAATTGTTACAGCTGTGGTTATCCACCAGTGAAGGCTGCCATCTAGTGTTGGCTGTACGCATAGCATCCCCCCGGGTTTTTAAACAACCACCAACTGTACTTAGCATCCTGTCATCCTTCCTGTAATGAAAACAACGATAGCAACGTAATAAGTAAAGTTAATGGCAACAATTAATACTGAGCTTTATAAGCTTGACAATCTTTACTCCCAAACTTAATATTAACAAACAGTGCCCTCAACAATGTGGTAAAAAAAAAGAGTTTCAATTAGTTATCATATTTAGTTTTTCATAAGAAATATTACCATATTCATATGAAGAACCATTTTATTTTATTATTTACAATTGGCGGGCCCAATATATATATTTTTTGTTGGTAGTTTCATATACACTTCGACGGACACTCTTGATGTCAAACATTGACCATGTTTTCTATTAAATAACCAATAACCAACAATGACGTGTCAAGAGTTTGCGCGTGCGTGTGTGCGTGCGTAACGAGCAGAAGATGGTGAAAGACTGTTGTGGAGCGGAGGGAGCTGCGCTGGAGGAAGAGGAAAGGAGGTGGAGCTGACCTGTGCAGGACACCACGCTCTGAATCAGGGACAAACCCAGGAGGTGGGGCACCATTTCAGAGGAGCACTGAAGGCAGTACTTCAGTTTCCCCAACCTCCAAAAACTTACTTACTTGTTTTAAAAGTCACAAGTCTTTGAGACTTTCAAAAGTCAAATTTTGTCAAGAAGACAAATCCCAAGTCAAAAACAAGTTCAAGTGAAGTTCCTATTCTGGCGCATAATCCTACATCTAAGTTTTCGACCTTTGCCGGTATGGTCAAGCACCACGTATGGAACATTTCATGTTAAAAGACAACTTGATGTGCTCTCAGCAACACCAACACACATTGATTTAAAACATACATTGATTGATTTATTTATTTAAGTGTCATGCACATAGTAGTACCCAGCCAGCATGGGCTTACAAGACACTCAAAACATAACAAGTAACATAGGTGGCTATAGACCTCTTTGTTCTAACAATGAAATAAAGTGTGTTGCCTCCTATTCCACGCTTTATAAATAAAACATGCCAAGGCGAAAATATGATTCCTAAAGAGCCAACTTAAAATCTGATCATCAGGTAACCAAAACCTCAGGTTTAGTGGAATGTACTTGCTCAAACAAAGATTTCGCAAATCAAAATAAAGTGGACAATATAAAACAAAATGAAACTCATCCTCCACCACACTCAAGTCACACAATGAACCAAGTCTGTCCTCTTCAGGGAGGCCTTTGAACCGTCTCACCTCCACTGCCAGAGGTAAGCTCCCAGGTCTCAATTGAGCACAGAGAGATATTTGGACAAGTATAAACAATGCTCTTTTTTTTCCCTAAATTTAAAAATCAATACATTAAAATATATTAAAGAGGGAGAAAATGGTCCTTTATATTAGTTATCATGTACATGACCAAAATAAAGCCTGTTCTCAAACACTGTGACACTATAGGCGACTGTCAGAAATTCATGCAGACTGTTCTAAACCTCAGATGCATCAAATTGAAATTCAGCCTCACCATGTTTAGTCCTGACTCTGGGAAACTACCAGGAGACCACTCCCTGAGTATCTCAGCACCCGGGAAGGTTCATATGGCTTTAACGTGTCGGAAATGTACTTTGATGTCTAGACCATAAAGAAACTTGTACAGATGTAGAGCTCTGTTTTAAAGTCTATTTTCAGAGCGCCCGTGCAGAAACCAGAGCACTGGACTAATATGGTCATTATTCCCAGTTCTGGTCAGGATTGAGCAGCAGCATGTTTCATATATTGTAACTGCCTTACAGCTTGTTTTGAGAGCCAGTGAGCAGGCCGTTACAGCAGTCCAACCTGCTAGAAATGGAGGCATGGATTAGTCTCTCCAAGTCTGGTTAAGACACAAAATATTTGACCTTGGGTTTGAATCAGAATCAGAATAGTTTTTATTACCATTGTCAGTGAACAGGTTCACAAACTAGGAATTTTCTTTGGAGCAATCGCACAACATGAAACATAAAATATAAAACTTAGATATTAATAAACTATAAAAACTGTGAGACTATAAGAGTTTGCATATGAAATAAAATATGTTAAAAAAAAACAATGACAATTTGACAGGACAACAGCGTGAATGTATTTGCAGATGTACAGGTGCATTAAGTGTTGGCAGCAGATTTGAGTGTGGGCATGGTGCAATAGAGCAGTGCAAATGGCTGGAACAGGTTATTACGTTCATGAGTTGGATAAAGTGTTATTGGGTCTTTTTTCATGAGTGATGGCGGAGGGGAAAAAAACTGTTCTTGTGGTGGAAGGTATGCAGACTAAGCGAATGCTGTCATCGTATAAAGATCATATTTTTTTACCTGCAAGATTTTTTATTTAGATTACCATATAAATTATGCTGTTTTAAGTATAATGCTGGCACACAGTATTGATATTTTTCATTCATGACAATTTTTTGGAAAGCATCAAGTTTCTCAAGTCATAGATGCACATCAGTTTCATATCAAATTGTCTATTAAAATGACAGCGTAGTATGAAATCATTATACCAATACACTACTTTCTGGTCCTGTTGCAAATATTACATTTAGAAATTCAGATCCTAGCCAGAGTAAACACAAAGGAAATAACATTATAATAATACATTTTATTTGTGGGCGCCTTTCGAAATTTTCAAGGCCACTTTGCAGACAACATAAAACGGTATTTAAAAAAACACACTAAAGAATATAACACAAGAACCATTAAACCATTACAAAAATTACAAAAGGACAAGTTTAGGAGTGGAATGGCAGAAGATCAGAATATGGTAAGAGAAATATAGGGGTCTATGTGGGATGGCGGCGTCTGAACAGATCAGGTCCGTTTTTAAACCAGATTTGAATGTGGTGATGGAGTCTATTGTTCCGATGTCTTGAGAGAGATGATTCCAGAGTCTGGGGGCAGAGCGGCTGAACGCCCTGAGGCCCATGGTGGACATTTGGGCTGGAGGGACAGAGGAGACAAACAAAAGAGAAGCGGAGTGAACGGGAGGGTGTGCAGATTCTGAAGCAGGTCTGACAGGTATGGAGGTGCAAGGTTGTGGAGTGCTTTTAAGGTGAGGAGGTGTATTCAATGCGGAAAGACACCGGTCACCAGTGAAGCTGTTTTGAGAATAGGAACAATGTGTTGGGTGGCTGGAGTTTAGGGGATGATGTGTGCAGTTGCGTTCTGAACCATTTACAGTTCATGGAGAGACTTGTTTGGTTGGCCGTAGAGGAGTGAGTTACAGTTGTCTAGACATGTGACCAGGACATGAACCAGTGATGCTGTACTGTTTGGGGTGAGAGATGGACGTAGACGGTTGATATTGCGGAGGTGGAAGTAAGGGTCTGGGTGATGATGCGTATGCGCGCTGTGAAGGAGAGGGGTGCTGTCGAGGATGACACCCAGTCTCCTAACCTGAGGGGAAGTGATGGAAAAAATATTGGATTTGGAGATTGTGTTTTTGTAGGAATTCTGTTTTGTTACAGCTGAGTTTGAGGAAATTGTGGGAAAACCAGATTTTAATGTTGTTAAGGCAATCAGAAAGAGCTGAAGAGGGGAGGAGTGATTGTGGGCTTGGAGGAAAGGCAATTCAAGAAAAAGTGATACAGCAACATCTGTGGAACAGACGTACAAAAATGTTTGAATAATGTAGTACTGCTCTTTCACATTTTTTGTTTCTTTCAAAAAACTGCAAAGATTGAAACTATTAAAGAACATTTTGTATTTCCATTCGGGAAAAGTCACTCATAATATGAATTGTGTATCACAGTAGTATTCAAAATAATAGCAGTCCGACATGACTAACCAGATTATTCACAGTTTTTGGTATAAATCATAGAACTACATGGCCAGCAATGAACCAGAAGATGCAGTAGATTCTTATAAACACAGACAGACCCAGCATTCATGGTATGCATGCTCTTACTTCTGTGTAGTTGAATATTCAATTGAAAGGGGTGTGTTCAAAATAATAGCAGTGGGGAGTTCAATTGGTGAGGTCAATCATTCTGTGGAAAAACAGGTTTGAATCAGGTGTCCCTTATTTTAGGAAGTCAGCACATGTTATACATGCATTTCACTTTGAAATCCTGAAGAAAAATGAGTCGATCAAGAGATTGTTCAGAAGTACTGTGTTCTTTTGTTAAAAGGTTGATTGGAGGGGTTAAAACTGCTAAAATGATCTCCAACGCGTTAAAATGGATAGCAAAAACAGAGAGACGCAGAACAAAAATGGAAGACTACCATTCGAATGGATCGAACAATAGCCAGAACTCCAAAGGCTCAGCCAATGATCAGCTCCAGGATGATCAAAGACAGTCTGAAGTTACCTGTGAGTACTGTGACAGTTAGACGACGCCTGTGTGAAGCTAATCTACTTGCAAGAAGCCCCTGCAAAGTCCCGATGTTACAAAAAAGACCTGTGCTGAAGAGGATACACTTTTCAAAAGAACACATCATCTGGCCGAAAGAGAAATGGAGAAACATTTTGTGGACTGATGAAAGTAAGATTGCTCTTTTTGGGTCCAAGGGCTGCAGACAATTTGTCAGACGACCCCCAAACTCTGAATTCAAGCCATAGTCCACTCTGAAGACAGTGAAGCATAGTGGGGCAAGCATCATGATATGGGCATGTTTCTCTAACTATGGTGTGGGGCCTATTTATCGAATACCAGGGATCATGGGTTAGTTTGGATGTATCAAAATACTTGAAGAGGTCATGTTGCCATATGCTGAAGAGAAAATTCCCTTGAAATGGGTGTTTCAACAAGACAATGACCCCAAACACACCAGTAAGCAAGCTAAATCTTTCAGACCAAGAAAATTAATTTTATGGAGTGGCCTGCCCAATTCCCGGACCTTAATCCCATAGAAAACTTGTGGGGTGACATCAAAAATGCAGTTTCTGATACAAAACCAAGGAATTGTGGAATGTTGTCAAAGCATCTTGGGCTGGATTACCTGTTGGCAGGTGCCAGAAGTTGGTTGACTCTATGCAACACTGATGACAAGCAGTTCTAATAAACTAAATATTAGTTTATTGATTCACAGGAAAGCTAAATCCTATAGGGAATTAATTTTGTAGTATATGTATATGTAGTACATATTGAGCTTGTAAAGACAAATGCAGACACTGCTATTTTTTTTGAACAGCCCAATCAATGTTCATTTTTTTAAATGTTCTACAAAGTATTTGAAGAAATTATAAATTTCTCTTCATGTTTTCATTTAGAAAACCATGGGCAATGCTTCCAATGCATCAAAAGAAATCTATTATGAAGATTTTGTGCTTAACTAACGTTTTTAAACACACTTATTTTGACCACAACTGTACTTCAGAGGCAAAAAGGCTATTTGACAAAAAACAAAAAAACAGTCACCCAGGAGTTAAATACAGACTCCAAAATCAAAGTTTAATAAATAATATTATATAATGCTTTGGCATTACACACAAGCATAATTAAACTTGTTTGGCTCTCAAAGTCTCAATAATAAATAATCTAAAAATACTATAATATTGCAGTAGCTTGATTTGATTCTGATGTCAAGTTAAAATCATTTATAAAAACGACATTCCAAAAGTAATGTAAAAGGTAAAATTTTATTATATTTTAACAGATAGCAGGAGCAAGATAAATTTTCTAAAATAATTTTCTCAAAAACATCTCTTCATGTGCACACATTGCATTTATTCAGTAGAAGGGGAAATTGAGGCAGAAGAGCCTCATCTTTGATTAAAGTGAAAAGGGAGAACAATACAATGTAATGTCAGTAATTCACATTTTAAAAATGAGACACATTTCCCTTTTACAAAAATGGCAGCCTTGGAAAAGACAGTGGACTAAAATGGGTCTACAAATTACACATGCAGTGTTGTTGCCATGCCTCTCACAAATCCACCTCAACTCATGGACGAATGGCTCGAGCAGTTCAATACAATGACGGAAAGAGATTCGGAAATTGAATTGGAGCACACCAAACGGGAGGCGACCAAAACGCCAAGAACAGGCTCAAATCTAACTACTCCTCTGATTTCAAGTGTACCTTTGCATCACTTCAAGTATACACACCCTGCATTTCTGCCTTCAGTTCATTACCACTTCTTAGGTTTACAACATAAGCTATGACTTAAGTGCACTCAAAGTTCATCTATACATACAAAAATAAGGATAACAATAAGTAATAGTTATAACAATCACTTTACATTTAATTCTATACACAACCATGAGGCTGTATCACCGTGGCATCTCAATCCCAACCCCCTGAGTGTAGTATTGTTCAAGTTTAACCTTCTGACGCTACGGAAATGCAAACAACACAGCCTTTGTTTGGTTATTTAAATAACATTAGGAATCATTGACAGCAGCAATGATTAGAATAAAAGTTAAGATTATGCCTTTCCACAGACCATTGTGCTTGTGAGACAGACGCATTATGTACATGCAGCAGGTCCATCTAGTGACCTCCTCTCCACAATGTTGCCCATAGTCGTCATCCTGAAAGAAAAAAAAAAAAAAAAAGACATTTATATCAAAACACATGTGCAAGTTGAAAACAAAAATTGGTCTAAATGATTACAATGTACCTTCAGTAGTGCTCATTTTGTTGAGACATGTCAGTCAGCCACAGGAACCAGCAGCAATGCAGCTCCGACATTTGTACAACTTGGGGTCATGAGTGCGGATGTGGTTACGGACATTCCTCAATCTAAAGAACGTTTTACTGCAGAGCTGCGCAACACAGTGCAAAAGAGGTCAGATTCTCCACAGCCTCAACACTGTAAATGTAGCTATGATCATCACAGTGAATTTATATTTTTGCAATGGTTCTTACCGGACATAACCAATGTTTGCCTTCCACGTGCCGCAGCCGGTGCATCATGAGAGAATCACAGTCTCTGTAGATGGCAGGGCACTGCGGACAGGTGTGGGCTGACTTCGGGGCTTTGGGGGCTTGGCTGCGTGGCCCTCGTAGTTGCTTTAGCCTGGCTCTATGCACGGAGTCCATCAAGACACAGTTCCTGCTGCTCAGAGCCACATTACCTTTCTGTCACACACAAAGAATAGGGTCGTTTAATAAAAGAAAACCTGGGCTTGGTATTGATTATGAAGGCATATTTTGTCATAGATAATCTACATTTCATTTCATATGTCTGTTGCGCTTTCATCTATATTATTCTCCTTTGTTTTTCTTGTAAGCCTCTTGTCAAGAAATTTTATCCTTGCCTTCCCACTAAACCAGGGGTCTCAAACTCATTTGGACTGGGGGCCAAAAATGCAAACCCAGTGTTGGTCGGGGGCCGCAACAAGCGAAGTATTTTTTATTAAGTCAATTATGATATAGCAACTTTTTATTGTTTGCTGTAATATACTTTAAAATAGACTGTACATGACTTATCTGCACATTATTAAGCTTCCAGAGGTTTCCAATCGGCCAAACATTAGCTGAGCTTCTAAATTAGAAATTACAGACTTAAGACAATTAATGTTTTTGTAATTAATCTCATTTTGGTTCAAGTAAATTGGTTCAGGGCATCAGTGAATGATCTTTCAGGAGTCAGGTCCAGTTTATGTCTGTTAGCCTATTTAGAAAGAAATGCAAAATGTACAACAAATGTCATTTTAATTTAGTGTAGAAAGCAGGGACTGGAGCTGATAATGAGCATCAGCTACAAACTTGTTTTGCACTGTGTTCATTTTCAATTGCCCTGTAATATAAATAAATACATCAATGAATGTGTAGACTTGGCAACTCTCCTAATGCCATTTTACAGACTCTGGTGTGACTGAGGTCAGTTCAGTGAGATTCACCTCATATAAATAATGTGGAGTCATTGGCCTCAGGCCTTTTTGTGACCTACAGTTAGAGAATTGATGGGGCTTATATTTTTTACTGTCAATGTTGCTGTAATTATTTTCAGGATTTTTATACATTTCCATATTATCAATTTTTTATGTAATTATGGATCATGTGGTCGCACATGTGTCTTTAATAAAGATTAAATTCATTGACATGTGCTTCTTGTGTGAGCACAGAATGTTGCGCTGAGAGAGATGGAGAGAAAAGGCTCCTCACTTTACTGTTGTGACGTTTTTAAAACACTAATTGCGATGTGTTCGCTTTGCAAAGTCATAAAAGGTGCTTATTGTCATGCTGCAGTGCTGTAACTTTTCCAGCACGTTTAGCTGAACAACTAAAGTTTCTCCCTCGCGTTCTGAAACTCTCCCACCTGTTTCAGAAGCTCCTCTCACAGTCTGCTGTGGTTAGTCCATTTCTTTGTTGAAAAAAGTTGATAAGTCGTCTGCAGAAGCGCCGCATCTCCCTTCCCCTGTCTGATGTCGTCATTCTCGCGTGCGCAACTACATTGGTGTTACCGCGCGGTGCCTCATGGGAAATATAGTTCTAACGTGTTTAATGCAATTTACCGGTGGGCTGCATACAATATAAATAAGAAATTATCTTGCGGGCCGCAAAAAAAAATTACCTCACGGGACGCATTTGGCCCCCGGGCCGTGTGTCTGAGACGCCTGCACTACACCATCTCATTTTCAACATTCAGCTTTTGAAAAGTGTTAGATTATTTTTATAAGTTTAGAGGGTATGAAATGATGTTACTGTAAAATGTCTTCAAATCTTTAATGAACCCACCTTTGGCATGTTGCGCGTAGCCTTGGACACAGCTGATTTCGGGAGCTTCTGCACTTTCTTTGCATTTGTCCCATCCAGCCGGCTCACCTTTCTCTCCACTCTCGCTCTTCTGACGGCAGGCAGTGGGGGTGCTCTAGCTCTCAGTGCTCTGTGATGGGACTCGTCTCCTCTAAACCGGAGTCCCGCTTGCGCCACTGAGCGGGTGAGGCAGATGTCCACGCTCTCCTCCTCTTTCTTCAGTCCCATTGGTCCTCCTGGAGTCCGGCAGAAGCTGAATAAGAAGCCCGAATCCAGCAGTTTTATGGGGGGCTTGCTTTGACGTTTGCCTAGATCTGGAGAGGGAGGGTCACAGAACTGTCCAACTGGGATGGGCTCAGCAGGCTCCTCCTTGATGACTTTGTACAGTGCATGACTGTAGATAGAGCTGGGTCTGTGGTCAGACTGAAAATGATTTACATGTGATTGTTCTGTAACTCCAGTCAAGGTTTCTTTCCATCATTTATAGTTTTACACTTTGTCTTGTCGGGCTTCCTTGTGGATTCCTTGCTAAGCTTTGCCTTTGGAGTGGGTCGACTTCTGTTGTAACGAGGCGCTTTGATTGTGTCGATCCCCTTACTTTTGGCTTGAATCCTCTGTGAAGGTGATTTATGAGAGATACCTGAGATGGCGTATTCTGCTGGTTCTGGTTTGATCCGGACTGTGTTTTTGGGTATTGTTTTGGGGATGTTGAGTCGCACTGGCCTCTGAGAGCGAAGGTGTGTGCCCTCATCTTTCCTGACCAGCTCTCTCAGCTCCCGCATCCCACAGGAAAGTCTAGAAGGGGGCTGGAACATGTCAAGTACTGCCCCTTTGCTTCTCATGCTCCTGTCACTGGGGGGAATATGCCGCGGGGAACTTTTTGCCTTTTTAATAAATATTTCATGCACTTTTATTTGATTAGTAGACTTCTTTCCCGTTTTACTGATGATGTGAGCGTTGACCGGGTTACAAAGAGGAAGTGCCAATGTCACACCGTTATAAGGTAGCGCTGGTGTTGAGGCACGGGGTTTCCGTCTTTTGGTCAATGAATAGTTGTTGGCCTTCAGTTTCCTGAGCCTTTTCTTTTGTCTCCATCCAACCAGATCTTCCGGTCTGGGAAGGAGAGCAGTTCTTTGTAGCCCCAGAACATGCATCAGCCTGTACTTCTCTTGTGCTCGTTCATAGTCCTCTTCATCTTCACCGACGTCTGGGGGCTCCTGCTTTACTCGCACAAGGTTGGACACAGTGCTGGGCTTAATTCTAGGGAGCTTGAGAGCTGAATTCTCGTATGAGATTTTTTGTATCGCGGAGAGCTTTCAGACTGTGGCAGAAACTTCTGAACTTCTTTAGCTGCCCCTGGAGTGGACCGGAGAAGCCGAGTGTGTGATGGAGACACAGGTGAGTAAGTAAGCTTCTTAGATGAAGGTGACTTGAAGTCCATGAGTTTCATTCTGGGAGATGGACTCAAAGGGAAGCCATTATAGCCTTGGCGTTTAGGTGTTTGACGTAAAATACGCCTAGGACTGAATTCTGCAGACTCATCTGATGCATCCAGTGTTAAAGAGAAACTGTCATTCAGACCGTCATGGAAACCAAAGCCTCTTTTTCTCTTGCCCTCTTGAAGCAGGAAGTCCTGCTCCCGGCACGGACTGCCAAAGCTGGAGGTCAGGTTTCTACATGGACGGAGTGGTGTGTGGTGTATCGGAGGTGGCCGTTCCTGCTCTTTCATGAGAGCACAGCAAGCTTCGACTGCAGGCCACATGCCCAAGTGACGAGCCAGAGTGACCACTTCAGGGAGATCATCCCGCCGGACAGACAGAGTGGAGGAATAGGAGAACTCCAGTAATGACACAAGGCTGTCCTCGTTGAAACCTGATCAAAAGAATAATCTTTCATTAGACAGAGACAGGGAATGTGCATGAAAGATCAATTGCCAACACAGTCCAACTTGAGTTCAGAAGAAATAGGAATGACATATGTCAAATAATGCAATACACAATTACTAAGGTCGTTTTCACACAGGCTTTAGACAGGTCGACCTAAAGGGACGCGAGAGAGGTGCTTTTGGGGTCAGTATTAATCCAACCACAGCATTTTGTCAGGTTGATGCCCTTTGTCAAGCTGAATAAATTTGGCGAACTGCTGATTGTTGTTACGTGGCTGATGGCGCAGGGTTTGGTGCGAGCGCATGTGAACACGGACTGAACTAACTTTGAAGTAAATACTGTTGATCTTCGGGCGGTCTCAGATCGACCCTCGAGGTTTGCAAACAAGTGTGAAAACGACCCAAGACTGGTTGATATTATGTTGACAATGATAGTGAATGATGGTAAATGTGTTTGGTTACCAGTTAAATCTAAGTCATCAACACTGGAGTCCATCTCTGTGAATATTTCCTGGAAGTGGTCGCTGACAGCGGCGAGCACTGCTCTGTGTGCAGAGTACGAGCGACCACTGGTCCGCAGAGTGATGTCACAGAAGAGTCCCGCGTCCCTTTGAGTCCTCAGCCTGGACAGCAGCTCAGTGCTATACGACCCTATTGTCTTGGTGACACATGCTCTGCTCTCCAACTCCTGATGGGCAATGACAAAAGCACACAGTGAGTCGTTATTACACAGACTCAAGTCGCGGGGCAAATGTGGTAAAAAACATGTGAATCAAAATATGTCTCAAAACTAAAATTGTATTTGTCGTCTCAACTAATGCTTTGGTTTTTTATATGGTGCTTTTCTGGACATTCAAAGACACTTTAGATTTCATTATTCATTCACTCCATACTCGGTGGTGGTAAGCTACTGTTGTGGCCACAGCTGCCCTGGAGTACACTGACAGAAGCGAGGCAACCAGTCTGCACCACCACCAACTCGCTCATTACATACATTCAGGCCTATTGTACATGTTTTTAGTGATCAACTGATTAAAAGCTTACCTTAGATTTTTTGTTGCGCTGGCTTAAGCACTCTGGGCAGTTTAGTACAAAGTCTCTGATATGAAAGTACATCCCTGTGAAAAAAGACAACATGAAGTTGGGAGAGAATTACAACAGATATCATTGTAAATACTAGTATCACAAGCTAGTACTCTTTATAGATGTAGGGCGACTGTACTAATATGCAGTTCCCTACAAAGTCAGCTGAAGGCAGGAAGAGGTGGCCCTTACCTTCCCACCAGTAGTTGTCAGCCACACTTTTGTAGGTCTCCTCTAGGGAGAGATGGCGCTGGCCTGGACGTCTCCGGTGAAAGGTAGCAATGGCCTCTTGTCTCCGGTCTTCATCCAGTACTTCCCGATAGTTAATAAACCCCCTTTCAAGTTTTTTGCGGTACAACAGTCCATCAATTACCTCAAAGTTCGGCGACAGCCGCGCCGACGGCCCACGCCCTTCCGAGTTTGACTCCATCTGCCTGTCCGAGTCCAACCAGGGTCTGGACGGACAAAACCTCTCCGTGTGCGCATACTGTGCGTTACTGTGGGTGCAGTCGCCAGCCATTTTACTGAGCTTTATGATTTATCACAATAAACTTAGGAGCCTTTAATGTAAAGCTAGAGGCTCCCGATGTGCTGTAATTGTGATGTTTATAGCAGTGGGGCCCTTTCGTCTCACTGCAGGAACCCACGGGCCAAACTTCGTGCACTGTCCTGAACCAGAGTCCATGTGCGTGCGGTGACAGGACGCAACAGATTATAAGCTACACCTAACAACAATTTGTACTATCCATGATTT
Source organism: Neogobius melanostomus (assembly GCA_007210695.1). Lineage (NCBI taxonomy): Eukaryota > Metazoa > Chordata > Actinopteri > Gobiiformes > Gobiidae > Neogobius > Neogobius melanostomus. The sequence continues at coordinate 725,659 of VHKM01000048.1, forward strand.
AACAGTAAAGTGAAGTATCTGTGGGAAGGCTATTAAGTTAAGGCTTGCCATATTGATAATTCAGTATCAATGTTTGGTGGTATGTCCATGGTAAACAATCAAATTGCTACATCGCCTCGCATAGATACAATGTCAATTTAAGCGTCACTTTGGACCCGCTTAAGGCGTCGATGTTACAAATACACACCTAGTTCACAGAAATAATAACCGTGTGTGCTAATTTCACAGAGGGTGTCCATATCAGATTTGAATGTCCATTGTCCTGATAATAAATTCAGCCAGGGAAATATCGCGCCAACAGGCAAAGAAACAGGAAAGTGGCCAGTTCTGCTGCGTTAAAAGGCTGCACCACCTGCCTCTCAAAGGTGGCCCATCTCCCGGCTGTTTCGGGGCTATTTCAGGACTCGGGAGTGGTCTTCTGCGCTGGCTGACGGTGGACAGATTTACCCCAGGCTTTAACTTGAGATTTCTTTTCCCCAACTCGAGTCGGAAGCAACATGATGACGCAGCTCTCAGCTCAGCATCGCCGCTTGAAACGACCTAAAAGCGAGGTTGTCTCCGCGATATCCACTTATGTTTCATATCAGCTCAGGGTCACCTCCAAAGCGGGCCATCTTGCGCACGATAGATACCCAGCGCGGATCATGACGTTCAAAATGACAAAAATCCAGTCAGTGGGTTAAATGATCCAAAATTGTAAACTCGTAACCTTCTGTTTGTTGCTAATCACCAGCCAAACCAAAGCGGCTCTTCCCCGCCCTCAGACAAAGGCCATTAGCAGAGGCTTTAAAGAACCGCTGCATACTGCCACGTGATTGGACGACACAGATGCCACTCAAGATAGTTTGCGCCTACTTAAGTCGCGGTAGGTTGACGCCACACTGTGCCGATGTAGTGTTTTCACTTGCTGCACAGCAAAGTTGACGTAATACACGTTCAAATAATCATTTCAGAGCTACAGGGCCAAACCACTGTACATATTTGAAATATTATAGATTTCAGCCTGTTCATAAAATCAGAGAAATCAGATTCGTGACACCAGAGCTGTAAGGTTCATTTGAAGTCTAAACAGGGGTTTTCAGGCCTAGGCCTCAGTAGGAACTGGGATCCTCAACTACTATTTTATTACTTCTGCTCAATATTGTGTTAGTTTTACACTATCAAAGGCAGTGCACCGTGGGACATTTAAATTGAATAAAAGGTTTAAGGCGGGCAAATTAACAAAACTTTTTACAATTCAAGAAAACTTTCAAAACTGTGAAACTGAAATATATTCTCCAGCATAACTTGTAGTTGGATGTATGAAGACGTAACATTTCCAAAGAAACAAGTGTGTCTTGAGTCCTTTATTTTGTCATATCTATGTTTTTTTTTTACATTTTCAAATTCACCAAATTTAAAGCAATATACAAATTCAAGAAATGCAGTGTATAAAATGTATATTTGAAGACAATACATGTTCAATTGTTTTATACAAAAACAATAAAATTAATCTAGAAAGAGCGACACACTATGGTTCATTAATATTCAAAGGTTACAAAGAAAAACACACATACAGTAATTGTGTATCCACATCCAGAGTGTGCCTGTTGTGCTGGAGCTTTGATGACACTAATGATCAACATCAATATATTGATACTGGTAACAGTATTGAAGTATTGATTATCAAATAGTGATAAAATTCTTAAATACAACTTTTCTTTGTAAATTTGTTTTCTTCCAATTGTTCAATATATCAGTGTTACTTCGAGCAGGTGAAGAGCATAGACATTATGTGCCATTGCATTTCTTCCCATTCGAACATATGCATCCAAACTAAAATCCAAACTGGTATTGCCCATGTCTAATTAATACAGATAACACTTCTCCAAAAGTCTCGTCTAACTGCTACTGGTCTTCTCTGCCGAGTCGCTGTCAGTCTTTGGTCGTTTGGAGTCTGGAGGCTGGCAGACTGGATCAGACGGAGGAGAGGGGCGTTCTACAAAATATGGACAAACTCATTAGACAAAAAATAATAATCATTGTGTTGAATGTTTAGAAAGTACATGTTTTCATTTTAATGTAACCCGTGCGCTTTATTGGACAGTAGGCGATATACGATAAGCGAGTGAAGAGCAGGTAGAGGGTACACATCCGGCAAACTGAACCTGATCTTATGCATGCGAGTAGCGATTTTTATGAAATAATGGGATAGTAAAGCAATAGTAAAAGCAGGATGTTTCTGAACATTTCTTTTTCCAGTTTAGGGTCACATATCCACAAAGTATCCATTTAACTTTTTGTATGCTTTCCTGTGGCAGAGCGCAAGTCGTATCCACTATATTACCCATCGCTCCTCTGTACATGTCCAAATTAGTTTTTTTCGACAAATATGATCCTATTTTAGTGCATGACAAAATATGAATTGGGTGTCTGGTCTTTGCTAATCTACTGTATCTGGTTACCCATCTTAATTACAAGCTCACCATGTTTCGCCTTCTCAGCGGAGGAGGGTTTTGTGAAGAGTGAGCAAGTCGCTGGAGAACGGGCAGCGACTGGAGTCAGGGACACCCGCCTAAAATACAGAAAACACCGGCATTAAAACACAAATCCTTTATTATCATTTGTATAACAAAAAGCAGCCTCTAAAGAAAGATAAAAATAAGACAATACACAAAGACAAAAGGAAGTCTTTGTGTGCGAGGAGTCGTTATTCAATAACTAGCAGGGGGTCCAACGACTCCCTCATACCAAACTGGACATTGTTCTTGTTGGGTGCACTCATTAAAAACAATTAATTTTGCTTTAGATGTGAAAACTAAACTGTCAAATTTGTACAGACCGTTTGTCCATCTGTACAAAATGTTGTATTTAGCTTTTTAAGTCCTGTATCACACATTAGGTCAGCTAGAATGAGGAAAATTATTATTTGATAATTGTAAATCACAATTACTGAAGAACTGTCAGCTTGGTTATAGCTTTTTTTCAGCTTCGCCTTCATAAAAAAGTAAAGCCTTTCCTCAGCGACCTGGAAAAAGCCATTCATGCGTTCATTGGCTCATGATTGGAATTCTATAATGCTCTGTACACTGGAGTCAATCAGGCCTCCAAACACAGATTACAACTTGTACAGAATGCTGCTGCCTGGCTCCTCACCAACTCTTGCAAATATGACCATATCACGCCTGTCCTGTACTCCCTGCACTGGCTCCCGGTCTTTTTCAGAATTCAGTACAAACTTCTGTCGTTTTTCTCTGCTCCATTCACAGCCTTGCACCTGCGTATTTATGTGAGACTGACTCCTCACCAGCCCAGCAGAGCCCTGCGTTCTGCCCAGCAACACCTACTGGAGGTGCCCAGGTCAAACCGCAAACAGTGGGGCGACCGTGCTTTTGCTGTGGCAGGTCCAACAATCTGGAACTCGTTACCCATTGAGTTACATGCCATCACAGACCTCAAAGCAAAACTTAAGACTCACCTGTTTGTAGTAAATGATGCTTTTTATTGTGTTGTGAAGTGCATTAGAACTTGATTGATCAGTTAAGTCTCTAATGCTAATAAGTAACTGATTTGGTGATGACACTTCTGACCCATTAAATGAACTGACCTTGGGACTGGTCCCTTTGGGGTGGTTCTTCCTTTTGGAGTAGTGGACCCGGGTGTGCTGGTACTGCTGAGCACTTTGGAAGTGGAGGGAGTGCGAGGGGTGACTCTTGGCTGAGTTACAGAGGATGCGTTGGGTGTGAGTGGAGCAGTTTGCGGCTGAGGAGTGGAAGGAGCACTAACACTACCCAATACTGGACTCAGAGGGGCGGCTTTAGGAGTAATGGGCTTTCCCCAGCCCTCGAGAGTGTTAAGAGTGATCCTGCGTGGTTGAGGTTTGGATTTGGCACTAGGGGTGGCTTTCTTCTCCTCTGGCACAGCTGTCGAAGATGGAGGGACAGCAGAGGCATCTTTACTAAGGTTAGGTTTTGTGGAAGGTTGGACTGGGACAGTTGGTTGAGAAACAGGAGGCGAGGCTTTGTTCCCTGAACTTTTCTTCCCCTTTTTGTCAGCTCCACTGACTGGAGTAAAGACCTCGAGAGTAGGAGGCTCCTTCAGAGGTGTTCCCAACTCGCCAGGGGAAAAGGACAGAAAAGAGCAGTAACCGTCTGTAGAAGACACAGCCAAGAAGGACCCGTCACGTGACCTGAGGGGAAAAACAAATGTATAAGGACGCCAGTACTGACACAGACGGAGAATTTTAAATGACTGTCCTTCTCACCAGGTTAAGTCACTGAGAGTGTGATAGTGGATGTTAGAAACTAAACCAAAAGGCATCGTCTGCTGTGTGTCATAAAGAAGGATGGAGTCTTCAGATGCCACAGCAAAAACCATGCGATAAGGCAACTGGAACGTATTCGGAAAAGTCCCCACAGATCCATCTAATGTTATTCAAGAGAGTAAATGGTATAAATACATTTCAATCCTCAATATTACACGGAAAACAACAAATACAATACTAGCCTTCTCCTTTCTGGGTCCTTAATTCAAAGTACACAGGACAGCAGCGCACGGCCAGAGTCGCCTTAGATGGACAGGGCAAGTGAGCAACAGGCCTGTAGGTCAGAGACGCATTATACAACCGTAAAAACATTGCATCAGCATAGCTGAAACACGTATTAAATACTTTTCTATGGTTTGGCAAGGCATGTTTAATTATACACAAGGAAACTCAATGAGCCTACAATAGGAAGGAACAATGTACCTCTTTAGGCCTTTTCTAGAAAAGATGTAAGTGGTATTTATAATGTTTTCCCCAGATTCAATACAGCCGGCTGAAATGGAAAAAAATGCACCACTCAAAGAACCATATTCAGCAGCATTTTAGCATTTTGGGTTTTTAGTGCAAACCTGGGGCGAGTAGGAAAGATCCGTCTGGGGAAAAGGACAGGCGGCGAAAAAAAGACCTCATGCTGTCATCGTGGAACATTCTGAACGGTTTTGCCTGAAAAATCACAGAAAAGTGAATCAAGTGAAGACTGTTAATACAGTTTAATATGTTATCAAGTCTTAAAAAAAAATCACATTGCAGGGGGTGGGCGACATGGCGATTTTCTTGGAGCTCAATTTTGATTTAATCACAATTCAAGTGCATTCAGTATACCAATACCTTCTCTTTTAAGCGGTAACAGAAATGTACTGCCTCTGCAAGTTTCACTCCGAGCATGAAGAGACCGGCCAATAGAAGATGAGTGAAACACCACTGAGGCATCACTGGAACCAAACCACGACGTGACTTTTAACATATTGACTAGCATCATTATAGAGGAATTATTAGGTGAAGTAAGGTAGAGTTTGATTATTGTGACCCACTTTTTTGCGTTTTCAATGAAGTAGAATTTAAACTGATAGCAGCTTCCCCAAATAGTTCAGAGCTCTCAGAAACAGGTCTCAATTCTTCACCATGTGCATGAACTTATATGCACTAGGGCTGTGCAAATAATATTGTTTTAAATAAAAATGTAAAATGCATCCCAATTATATAATTATTATTGTGTAACTAAACAGATTTGCCCTTACACAGTGTTGTTTAATCAATGCTATGGATTAAAATACACTATTTTAAACTCCAACACTAGAGCTGTCGCTGAAGGCTTGAAAAGATTGAAAAGTGGATGCGCCCATAGCTCTCGTCTTCATTCAACACACAACTCCGAAAACAAGTTCACTTCTCCACAAAGCAGCGTGCGGAGGCATTCAGGTGCATGAGTGTCCACCTCACACATCATCTGTGTGTGAGGGGTTGGTGATAGCAGACTGGGCTTTATTTATTTAGCAGCACTCATTTTTCAGTATTATCAATATAGATAGCCTACATATAGTAGGCAAACCAGGCAATTGTAAAGGGCCCCCCGAGTTGAAGGGGGCTCAATAAACTACCTTTAAACCACAGGAAAGCCTCTGTGAATTAACATTACAAAGGCTTTTACTCTACCACAAGGAGAAGAAATTGGGTACATGAGCTTACAGTTAGGCACTCCGATTCTAGATGCACCTACCTCCCCCTCTGACAATGGCCCAGGGCTCAGTTTACTGATACAGAATGCCTTCTTCTTAGTGTGAGTACTATACACACGCATGACTCTGCAAGAACACACACATAATGAGACAAACAATGAACAAACTCTTTGGTCATGAAACATAACTCTTGACTGTACTGCACCTGTCACAGCTCATAGTAGCAACATACTGCCCCAGAGGATCCCAGGCTACTCCTTGGACATAGCTCTTGTGGTCATTTAAGATGCAGAGCTTTTGACCTAAAGTGAGTCGCAAGAAAATAAAGAAGAATTGTTTAAATCTTGACAGCAAAATAATCACCACCAACATTAAATTATAGCAGTTCTCTTTACCATTTATATATGTGACAAAAATATGGTTAAGCAAACCTTTGTTGATGTCCCACATGATGGCAGTGTTGTCAACAGACCCTGAGACCATGAAGTTTCCATCTCTGCTCCAGCACATGTCGTACACATCTTCTATGTGTCCTCTGCAAAAGAGAGAGAAGAATTAGGGGTAGGCAAGTTATGAGTCTGTTGAGAGGGACCCTCCCAACGGGCTCAAAACCTTGTCTTTTAATGCACCACTCAGCATAGGAACATCATCTACAAAATCAGCTGTTAGGGCAGCTGGGTGGGGGTTTGTTGAGGGGAGTTACTGCCCTCTTCAACTGGCCCGCTCTACACCCTGGCTTTTTAATGCACCTCACTATGCAGGGCTTACATCATACTTCACATATAACTCAATTAAACAAATATAATAATAATGATAATTAAACCCAAATTAAATTATATTGAGGATGGTAATGACAACTGAGAAGTAGCAAGATCTCAGAATATAATATGTATTAATGAACCTTTATAACATAAAAGTAGCACATTCTTTTGTTCTTTATTTTGCTGCTGTTTTTGTTTTATTCTTGTTCATCATTTATTGTTACTTTGCCCTATGTTCCTTTGTTTATGATTTGCTACCTTGTAAATATTAAATGTAATGTTATTATTTTTATTTTGGGGTGGGCGCTTATAAGCCTTTGGCTTCAGCCCACTCCCTTTGAGCAGGTTAACTGCTCAAACAAACAAATAAATAAACAGAAGGATAGATCAAATGAAGACACATTTCATGATCTTTACAATTGTTGCAACAATTGATTTGAAGCTAGGGCCCGACTGGCTTGCAAACCTATTTTATATATTTTATGTTGGACTTTTTTATACATTTCAGAAACTTTATAGACTTGTTTTGGGATCTGCTGATTTTTGTCTTTCAAACAAGCTTCCTCTGAAGTACCTTCTAAACATGAATGTCCTGAATAAATAGCACTACGCCCCACATACAGCAATTACATAGAATATCGGCTATCAGCCATGCCAAGCTGCTTCATATTGGCATCGGACCCCAAAAATCCTCATCTGTTTGAAGCCCATTAATTCAAACTTATCAAATAAACAAATATCATTCTTTTGACAACTTACTAAAGAGTTAATGAAAAAGCCATCACAACTTTCAAGCAATCTGGGATTTGCTGCACATTCAATAGCGATCTCAGTGACAGTATAGTGAGATCAGGTGACGTGTTTACTTTATTGTATCAATATGGCTAAATGTAACTCGTTTGTTGCAGGAAAAAATATGGCAGATTTTTCCCCTATAACATTCAACTTATCACATTAAATCTCAATCGCTAAGGCCTTTGAAAGTCGTCTACCTGAGTGTCTTCACCACAGACCAGCTCTCCTTATTCAGCTGGGCTTCTTCATCGTCCTGGAAAACCGGTGTCTGCTCAGGCTCCTTACTGTCATTCAACTTCCACAGAAAAATGGCAGCATCTGCAAGGTAAAAATAAATAAGCAACTTTCCGCTACATTTCAAATTAGCGTGAAGAAGAGCCCTAAGACTTACCATCGCCTCCCGAAGCAAGAAACTCCCCAGTGGGGCTGAAACGAACCACATTCACAGCTTTTGTGTGCCTGGATAAATTTGACAGGAAGTCCACAACTGCTTTGCCATCCGGACCCACGTCTACTCTCCATAACTTCAACAGTACAAGGAAATAATTGTGCTTTACATTTCCCACAAAGTGCACAGGCTGTTTACATATTTACGGACATGACCGCACTCACTCTCACGGTGGTGTCTACTCCAGCTGTGGCCAGGCGGTGTGTGCGTCCATCGGAGCTGTGCTGAAAGTCCAGACTGTAGACTGGCTCTTTGTTGTGCCAGGCGATCTCACAAGTTACCACCTTCATTTTGACTTCACAGGAAACAATCGTGTGTTGTTACGTTTAGTTTATATGATCAAGCAAGAGTAAACACAGGTTAGCAGAATGGCTAATGCACAAGTTGCAAGTAGCTCCCCAAAACAGACCGAAAGGTATACTACTAAGAATTCTACGTTCGCCACGGCGTGCAAAGACACCGTTTTCTTAAGTACTCACACAAGCACAACCTGTACAACTATGCACATGACTGAAAATATCTTTCAATAATTCATACAATGCAAGCAAATCGCTGAACTTACAACTTCCCGCTGATGTACTAATGCAAACTGATGTTTCCCGCGTAGCCTTCAGTCAAAACTTCCGGTTTAGAGGAGGTCTGATTGGTCAAACGTACGGAAGAGGAGGGCAACACGTTCATCTTCTTGTTTATGTATTTTATATTTAAAGTCAGTACAAGCTTTCATGTTGGTGCTTTCTTAGCAAAAATGTTTAATTTGTGTACATAATAACAAAGTCTTACAAAAGCATACATACTGCTACTAAATTGTCAACAACATGGAAGATAAAACAGACGTGCATATATATATATATATATATATATATATAGAAAAGCTACATTCAAATGTAGGTCACTGATTAATCCAAGGGTTGTAAAATGTACCTCATGTTCCAAATTAAATACACACACAAACAATAGATTTCATGTCATAATATTAAATAGTGGCTTAACATTAAGTAATAATAATAAAACAAAGATCTAAAAGTCCCTTCCCTGTTCAATATTAATAAAGTAGTCAATGGTCGCTAAAAGCAGTGTTTTGTGAGCCATCATTCAGAACTTGTTCTAAGATTTCATCAATAACGTTACAATCATAATTTACTTGATCCAGATCGAGGGCAGGAACATGATGAGTGGCAAGAAGACGCCCAACATTGTGTCGCAGCGCAATCAAACTAGGATTCAGAGAGACAAAGGGAACACAGAATGTAAGTAAAAACAAAAGAGAAAATAAAGTTATTTTTCATTTGATTACTATTTAAGAGTGTACCTCTGAGATGAAGAAGGCCCAGGGGATGTTTCATTTTCTTGTGAATCTGTTTGTGCTGAAGAATCAACGGCTCTGCATGTGGCTGCCTTTTCTTTCATTTGTTGCAAATTTAACCTGAGAGACTCACACTCAGATGCGAGACGGGCCTTTTCCTCCTCTGCCGATTCCAACTTTAAACACAAATACACAGCACTTGTTGATGCCTATAAATGTGCGAAAGATGAAATTGGCATTAATATACGCTGAACACTGGCACTGACCTGTGTGAGCAGCCTCTCCTTCTCCTTGTTGCGTTCATCAAGTTCCCGCATGATGTGATCCACCTGCAGCGCAATCTCTTCCATTTCCTTGTCATCACCTCGATCAGTCCTGGGCTTGACCTCAACAGCTGCCAGTAAAGCCTCCTTGTCTTTAATGAGCTCATTGATTTTATTTCTGGCATTCTCAAACATTCTTTTATAGTCCGTAGTGTTCTGTCTTTCTTTCGCATGTTGGTCTTGAGGTTCCTCCTTTACATCGATTTGAGATGCATCTCGTCTCCTCTGTAACTGGGATTGGAGCTGATGTACCTGTTCTTTTACAGTGTCTCTTCCCTGCTCCGAAACCTGGTCTGGCTCTGGAATACCCGCAGGCAACAGAGATGGGGACCTACTATCAGATTCACTATCAGAGGAATTTTCAGTATCTGGACTTTCATTTGCTTTATCAGGTGTGATTCCATTGAGCACAGGCTGACTGATGTTCTCCTCCTTCACAACAGTGATCTTAAGCATGCTTCCTGCCCGGTCATTTACATTTTTAGTTTTGTCTGTACTATCTTCACCAGTCTTTTCTTCCTTAACATTAATTTTAGGCGCCTCTGTTTGTGTGGTGATGTTGGCCATTGCAGGAGCAGCAGCTGAGGCACTATTACCTTGAGCTGAAGGGTCACTTGGAGCTGTCTCTGATGGATGGTCTATAGCGGCATCATCGCTGCACTCCAGCAGCATGTTGACATCGCACTCTGTGACATCTGTCTCCGTTTGCTCAGTCTTTACTTGGACCGAAGCAGGGTTACTGGTGGGTTTTGGCGTACTTGCACCTTCAACTATGACCAGATCGTCATCTGTGTCATCACTGTCGTCATTGATGGGAATTGAAGGCGAGCTTTGTGGGCTCACATCTAAAGACAAAACTTGATCTGAAGCTTTACTTTGCGGTCGGCTGAGTCTTGGTCTTTTTGGTGTCGTGCATGGGGGTTGGACTGCTGTCTTTTCTCCCTTGCGCTTCAGTTTTAAATACAAACAACCTTTAACCACCTTTTGCTATATATAAATTGTTATGAAAGAAAGAAATATATTGATACCTTAACATTGGAGCCAGAGAGCATACATTTGAAATAACTGGAAGGCCTTTGCTGGTGGATGGACTGCAGGCTGTAAAAATTGAGGTTTATGAGAACTGTTCATAATGAATAAGAAATAATAAGATGGCAGAGAAACTGATTAAAAAATACACAGTATCATATATTTAAAAAAAAAACTCATCAAATCATAATAATCTCACCGTCTTGAGAGATGGAAGAAGGGGTTAGAGGAGAGCCGCCCTGGATTGAATCTCTGTTTTTCCTGCTTTTTGGTGTGACTGGAATGGAAGGCGAATGTACTCCCTGACAAAAGAGCACACAGGTAGATCCAGTATTACAGTGGGTAAATAAAATAAAAGTACAATTTTCTGAAAGCTACCTTAAACTATGATTTCTTGTTGTCAGGAGTCAGTAGTAAAACCCAGCTCTAGTCACTCTGTACCCCCCTCCCCCACGTCCCTCCACGCAGTCCTGATGATGCGCCCAATGGGAAAATCTCATTCAAATTGTGTGCACATTTATCAGCAGAATAAATAAAATATGTAGCAAAGTAAAAATCTTGATACTTAAATGTATTTCCTAAACTGCAACTTTTTTTCCCCTTTGCATTTAGAACATATTACTTCCATTTATAACTAAATTTAGAGTGCAAAGATTTTATTTCCCGCAAACCCCTGAATGCCTTTCTGAAGGTGCGTGTTCTTTGCCTGGCTCTGCCATACTATTCCCTGTCCATTCCACACAATGAAGTTAGTCTGGTAACGGAGCAATTGGAGCAGTTTGAACGGGCGGGCCTAACGCGCACAGATTGTCAGTGAAATAAACCAATCACCAATTAGCGGACGTGACGACAGCTGTAGTCCAACTCACAAAATATGAACTGAATATAAACTGATGAGAACGCGGAGGTGTCAGAAGTCAGAAGACTTCTATGGACAGTATCAGATCAAGGACCGTGACATCGCCCGGTATGGCGCAACCGGGGCCCCACCCTGGAGCCAGGCCTGGGGTTCGGTCTCGAATGCGAGCGCCTGGTGGTCGGGCCTCTGCCCACGGCCGGCACATCCCGAAAGGACGACGTGGGCCCGCCCTCCTGTGGACTCACCACCTGCAGAGGGATCCGTAAGAGTCGGGTGCAGAGAGGACTGGGTGGCAGTCAAAGGCAGGTGCCTCAACGACCTGGTCCGCGTGCGCAGCTTCTGGCATTCGGGGCATGGAACGTCACCTCGCTGGGGGCAAGGAGCCTGACCTTGTGCGGGAGGTTGAGAGATACCGGATAGATATGGTCGGGCTCACCTCCACGCACAGCTTGGGTTCCGGATCCCAACTCCTGGAGAGAGGCTGGACGCTCCATTTGGACGGGGGTGATTGGGAAGAACGGCCTCCCCGATCAGAACCCGAGTGGTGTTCTGTTATTGGACTTCTGTGCTAGTCACAGTTTGTGCATAACGAACACCATGTTCGAGCACAAATCTAGATTCTCACCCATGATGTCTAATCCTACTCTGACTACTTTCACAAACAAAATAGATTATGAAGTAAATAGGCTTCTGCAAGCTAATTCCTTTACTTCCAAGAAAAACCTATCGTACAAGGAGCATACTGCTTTGAAAGAACTCTCAGAGAATTCAGATATCATCATTCGTCCAGCCGATAAGGGTGGGGCCGTGGTAATTTTATCAAAAGAAAAATACATTAATGAGGCTCATCGACAGCTAAACACAAGACATTATGAAAGACTTTTAAATAATCCTTTGCCTGATATGAAAAGACAATTTGATTTGCTTATCAAGGAGGCACATGAGTTGGAAATTATTAATGACAATCAATTTGTTTTTTAACAGTTGAACATCCGGTGTTGGCAGCTTTCTACTTACTGCCAAAGGTGCATAAGGAACCTAGGGACAACCCCCCTGGACGTCCTATTATATCTGGAAATGGGACTCTAACTGAGCCAGCCAGCAAGTTTATTGATTACTTCATTAAACCTTTGGTAAGAGCCCTTCCATCCTTCATCGAGGACACCACGGACGTACTGAATAAAGTTGGAACACTGACGAACATTAAAGATCAGTTTCTTGTGACAATGGATGTTGAAAGTTTGTACACAAACATTAAACATCAAGAAGGTCTATCTGCTCTAAGACATTTCCTTATGGAGAGTGATGTCCCAAGAACATCTTGTGATTTTTTGTTGAAACTTACAGAATGGGTTATTCATAACAATGTTTTCATTTTTATGGACGAATTATACATTCAAAAGATTGGTGTTCCATGGGTTCTTGTTTTTCTCCAAACTATGCATGTTTATTTTTGGGTCTGTGGGAGAAGGACTCTGTCCTTAATCCTATTAATCCTTTCTATCATAACATTACCTGGTATGGTCGTTACGATATTTTGTTGATTTTTCATGGCAATTCGAATGAATTATTGGATTATTACAAATATTTGAACTCTATTAATCCTAATATTAAATTGTCCATTGACTATTCAGAGAGTAGTATACATTTTTGGATTTAACCATTTTTAAAGGTGAAGGTGATCACTTGCACACCACCCTCTACAGGAAAAGTACATCACGCAATACCATTCTTCGAGCAGATTCCTTTCATCCTCAACACCAAAAAAGGAATATCCCCTACGGGCAGTTTAAACGTCTACGACGCATTTGTGATCGTGAGGAGGATTTTTCCGACCAGGCAGAGGCTATGTCCTGCAGATTTTTGGACAGAGCTTACAAACCTGGGGTAGTCAAAGATGCGCTTGACAGAGCTCACTCTTTTGATCGCACCACCCTACTTGCCAAGAACAAAAATCCTCCATCCAGTGAACTGTCCCGTCCTGTGTTTGTCACTACTTACAGTACATGTGCTGACCAAATTAAAAACATTGTAAGAGACAATTGGTCCATACTCCAATGTGATCCTATGTTGAGCAAAGTTTTCCCAGAACCACCTTTATTGTCATTTAGACATGCTCCAAACCTCAGACACAAACTCATGCGTTCATATCTTCCACCAGAGAGTAACCCCGGCTCACATTAACTACGGTACGGGTTCGGTCCGGGTTCAGTCCTGATCCGGTCCAGGTTTGCCCCAAACTACCACTCACAGTGAGTCCGGCTGATACTGTGGCCAGCTCCACCAGCTCCGGCGCCAGATGCTGCGCCGGGCACAGAAACGGCCCTCGCGAGAACAGAAGTGCACGTGAGTTTCGCTCTTGGTGCAAGTTCACGTGATAAAAAGACCCATATATAGGTAGTTTTTGTAAACAAAAGCCGTATTTGCCAGTACAACGACTCTCCCCAGTGAAGTGGATGCGTCACTGGGGAGTGACTGGGGAGCTGTCAGGTCTTGCCAGTACAACAACTCCTCCCCAGTGAAGTGGATGCTTTGCAACACACTAGTGCCCCTGTGTCACTGGTAATGGAGAAATGTTTACATTTCCGACGTTACACGCGTGTACAGGCAGTAAACGAGACCAAATAAGTAGTAAGCGGACAGATTTTATTTTGAAATACACCGGATCTTCTTTTCTTACGAGACCTGACTTCCTGTTTGGCTCGTGTTTTCCGGCAAAAATAGACTTCTTGCGGATTCTTTCCGTAGCCGTGGCCTCGGTAGCCGGACCCGGACTTCGCGGAGCAGTGTGAGTGTGCAATACTACGTTCGTAATATATTGCCTCTCTTGCCCTTGTCCAGAAGGTTTTTCTATGTTGGTCGTACAAAAAGGCGGCTGCGAGATCGCCTGGCAGAACACAAGTATGCGATTAGAGTTAACAATCGGGACTATGCAATGGCCAGACATTTTAATCAACAACATAATGCCAATGACTCTTTGCTGTGTATTGAAGGTATTGAACATGTCAAACCACTGGCAAGAGGTAGTGACAGGTTATCAAAGCTTAATCAAAGAGAGGCTTTCTGGATTCATAAACTAAAGGCATGTAAACATCCGGGTCTGAATGAATTTGATTTATCTTGTTTCTTGTAGGTTTTTAAATTTGTATTTCTTTTTCTTTTGGTGGTTCTGGTATTTGTAGTTCTTGTGTTTTGTAGTTTTCCCCCCTTGCTATGTCGCTCTTCACACACCTGTGTTGTGTGGCACACTGATTGGGCCATGGCTGCTTTGAACATTTATGGACCACTCCCAAACCTGTTCATTTTATATTAAGCCCTGACGAAGACCTGGTGTTCGAAACATGTTGGCTTGGCCATCTAAATAAAGGCCTTTTTAAGTACTTCCTCGCGCTGTGCATATTTGTTTTAGAGTGCCTGGGTTTGCTGCTTTTTTTGGAACCCGAGTGGTGTTCCGTTATTGGACTTCTGTGCTAGTCACAGTTTGTGCATAATGAACACCATGTTCGAGCACAAGGGTGTCCATAAGTGCATGTGGCACCAGGACACCCTATGCCCGGAGGTCGATGATCGACTTTGTAGTTGTGTCATCTGATCTCCGGCCGCGTGTCTCGGACACTCGGGTGAAGAGAGGGGCTGAGCTGTCAACCGATCACCAACTGGTGGTGAGCTGGATCCACTGGCAGGGGAGGAAGCCGGTCAGACAAACGTGTTGTGAGGGTCTGTTGGAACGTCTGGTAGATCCGTCTCTGTCAGTAGGGTCTTCAACTCCCACCTCCGGAAGAGCTTCACCCAGATTCCGAGGGAGGTTGGGGACATGGAGTCCGAGTGGACCGTGCCCTCCTCCTCCATTGTCGATGCGGCTGCTCGTAGTTGTGGCTGTAAAGTCTCTGGTGCCTGTCGCGGCGGCAATCCCCGAACCCGGTGGTGGCGCCCGGAAGTAAGGGATGCCGTAAAGCTGAAGAAGGAGTCCTACCTGGCCTTGTTGGCCTCCTGAGGCAGCTGAGAGGTACCGGCAGGCCAAGCGTGCTGCAGCTCGTGCAGTCGCAGAGGCAAAAACTCGGGAGATTCGTCCGAGTACCTTAAGTCTCTGGATGTTGTAGGGGTGTCTTGGCTGACATGTCTCTGCAACATTGCGTGGCGGCCAGGGACAGTGCCCCTGGATTGCCAGACCGGGGTAGTGGTCCCTCTCTTTAAAAAAGGGGATCGGAGGGTGTGCTCCAATTACAGAGGGATCACACTCCTCAGCCTCCCCGGTAAGGTCTACTCCAGGGTTCTGGAGAGGAGGATCCGGCCGATAAGTCGAACCTCGGATCCAGGAGGAATAATGCGTTTTTTGTCCTGGTCGTGGACCACTTGACCAGCTCTATACCCTTCATCGGGTGCTCGAGGGTTTGTGGGAGTTTGCCCAAACAGTCCACATGTGTTTTGTGGATCTGGAGAAAGCATTCGACCGTGTTCCTTGTGGTGCCCTGTGGGGGTGCTCTGGGAGAATGGGGTCCGGGGCCCTCTGCTAAGGGCTGTCCGTTCCCTGCATGACCGTAGCAGGAGCTTGGTTCGCATTGCCGGCAGTAAGTCAGACCTGTTCCCGGTGCGTGTTGGTCTCCGCCAGGGCTGCCCTTTGTCATCGGTTCTGTTCATTACCTTTATGTACAGAATTTCTAGGCGCAGCCAGGGGCTGGAGGGTGTCCGGTTTGGGAACCCCAGGATCTCATCTAAGCTGTTTGCAGACGATGTTGTTCTGTTGGCTTAATCAAATCAGGACCTTCAGCACGCTCTGGGACGGTTTGCAGCCTAGTGTGAAGCGGCCGGGATGAGGATCAGCAGCACCTCCAAATCCGAGGCCATGGTTCTCCACCGGAAAAAGGTGGCTTCCCCTCTTCAGGTCGGTCGGGAGTCCTTGCCTCAAGTGGAGAAGTTCAAGTATCTCGGGGTCGTGTTTACAAGTGAGGGACGGATGGAACGTGAGATCGATAGACGGATCGGTGCGGCATCAGCAGGGATGCGGTCGCTGTATCGGACTGTTGTGGTGAAGAGGGAGCATCACTTTTGGTCATGAGATTTGGGTAATGACCGAAAGGACAAGATCGCGGATACAAGCGGCTGAAATGAGCTTTCTTCGCAGGGTGGCTGGGCGCACCCTTCGAGATCGGGTGAGGAGGTCAGTTACGCGGGAGGAGCTCGGAGTCGAGTCGCTGCTCCTTCACATTGAAAGCAGCCAGCTGAGGTGGCTAGGGCATCTGTTTCGGATAACTCCTGGTCGCCTCCCTCGGGAGGTGCTCCAGGCATGTCCTATTGGGAGGAGGCCTCGTGGAAGGCCCAGGACACGCTGGTGGGACTATGTCTCCGAGCTGGCCTGATGTCGCCTCGGGGTCCCCCCAGAACAGCTGGAGGAGGTGTGCATGGATCGGGAAGTCTGGGCATCTCTGCTGAGACTGCTGTCCCCGCGACCCAGCCCCGGATAAAGCGGAAGAAAATGGATGGATGGATGGATGGAGAACACAGAGGCAAAATCTACGACTGCTTCATCCATGATTAGTTTTGGCTAATAACTTCTGCATGTGTCACTGTTGATTGAACTACAACATACTGGCGCAGCAAGTGACGTAACCATGTCAATTCTCTGTGACGGTCGTGATTGGTTCGGCTAGGTTGGTTGGTTGGTTTCGCGCAGAAAAGAAGTGGGTGTGATTGGCTGTTTACAGAACTCTTTTCTGTAAACAGAGTTGGAAAATTAGATGGTTCCCTGTAAATATTGGATGATTAAACGAACGACATGGACATTTTATGAGGATTTCAGCTGCGTCAGAACAGGTCGGTCAGTTGTTTATCAGTTCACTAGCTTTTGTAAACTTCTTTCATGAAGCAAAACTCTCACTGTGTTAGCGCGGCAACTGTTGCTGCTTCAAACATTTCCACTTTTTTTGCAATTCCTGCACGTGTTTGTGTTTATGTGGTGGTGGGGGCGTGGAGCGCTTCCATGCTTCTGCAAGACAAAGTTAATACACTGTTTGGTGCATCTAGCGATGCAATGTGGGAAAGCAACAACAAATTGTTTAGCTTACGGGGGCTTTAAGGGTGACATATACAGTATTTTTAAAAGGCATGCATCATGCAACATCAACTTTTTGAGCTTTTAATTATGTCATATCCTAATCAAACAAACCTCGAGTGTTGTTGTAATTCATCTGTGTATGTTTAGTACATCTCCCACACACCGTTGTACGTCACATAGAGGTTTCCATGAAGTTTACCTGAATTCTACAGACCAGACACCCAGCTCTGATCCTGTCCATGGTTTTTTTAAGGGTTTTTTGACTTGGCTTTGCTAGACAAAACAGCCAGCGAAAGAGGGAAGAGGGTGAAGAGTAGGAAGAGGCATTCAGCAGATCATTGGAATCAGGAATCAAGACTCGAACTCATGACGCCATGGACAGAATAGTGCTTCTGTGGTTGCGCAACAGCCCCAACCAATAAAGATACAGTTTTTAAATTTTGTTTATGGACTGCTGTTGTCACCAGAGTATGTAAGAGGAAGAAGTGTGCCCCCTGCTGGCATGCCGAATATCTGCATTTGATAACATTTTAAAACAGAGGGACATTTTCTTGACACATACAATATACTATAAAGGTGTCTAAAGTCGCCTGAATGATGACATATAATGACATATGTCCTTTAAACTGTTATCCAAATGAACATACTTTTTCATGCAGCTGCTGCAGAAGGATCTTATGTTGCAGAGCCAGTTGTTGCTGTTCTTTCAGTTCTTTCTCCACCTGTGTGACGTGAGAATGGTTTTCAAGTTATACACATTTTTCAATGTACCTGGATGATTTTGGTCAAGACATTCTCACCTGTATTCTCCTTTCTTGCAGCCTTCTGTCCTCCTTTTCCCTTTAAAAGGAAGAATATTTAAGTTAAATACAGAATAACAAACAAAAATAGAACATCTAAACTTATTACATGCCATTATCCCCATTGTACTTCTTTTGCTTGTTTACATCCCCTTTATACTAGGTCGTAAATAACTCACTGCTGTTTGTATGTCTTCTGATATGAAGGCTGTTCATCGTCAGAGTCTTCAGGTTCCTCCTCCACCTGACAGCTCCTGAAAGTGAGAAAAGATCAATGACATTACAAAGTGTTGTGACTCTATCTACTGTACATATTTGACTCTTCTCTTACCTGAACTGGGGATCTGGATTCAAATAACAGTACCATTTGTCTGGGAGCTTTGAGCAGTCAATCCCATCAGGAAGTTTTCGCCATCGAGAGCAGTCGTCACATTGTGCCCAGTTTTGGTCAGGCCGTTTTCTAAGATTGAACATTCAGAAATACAGAAGAGTATTACAAATGCATTCAAATATACAGTGATCATTAGATACATCATTTTGCACGGTAAATAATAGTAGGCAGTAAGCAAATAGTTGTAAACAGGTAGGGATGGGAATTGATAAGATTTTATTGATATCAATGCCATCAATAATTTTACCCATCGATTCGATTCTTTATCGATTCTCTTATCGATACCTGACTTGTCTGTGTGTTGGGGAAAAGCAAGGAATGAATGTGCTTTCGATAAACTCTATCAAAAAAGACACATTGTTAGTTTTCCCAAGAAAAAATATTAATTAAATTAAGCAAGTTTCCAAATATACTGTGGCTCCTGCTGGCACTCAGCCTGCCTGGCATCCTCTAAAATATAATGGTAACATTTGTACTTTTCAACAAGTGTCTGTAACTTGTAACAGACTGATGCGGTTTTGTAACACCTAAACAACAGGACTATACCCTATAGATCCTCATCCTTTTCATCTATTTCTGCTTCATCCGGTGCTACATTCTCCTTCCCCCTGTCCGTATGAACTACTTCTGTTGCAGCGGGCTAGCCAGAGCGGGGACGGGTAGTGGTAGACCCGCTCACAGTGCGCTGAGCCCCGGGCCTGAGCGGAGGCTGCTGAGGTGCGCTCAGACCGGGGACAGACAGTCTCGGACTGCGCTCAGAGCACAGCGGCACAGGGAGACAGCGACGTATAGAAAGATTGGAAAATTGACTATTTTAATTGACGACAATCTTTCGTCTCTCGTGAACGCGCAAAACAGAGGGGAAAGGCAAAGCGGAGGCTAAGGGGTAGAATTGAGATTGGGCCAATGTTTCCCTGCTTACTTCGAAGCAGCGTCAACAGACTCGGAGAACTATGTCATTACGCACGTGCGTCTAGCTCCGCGGCGCAAAAAGAGTGTTTTCAGAGCGGGAGCATCGATAAGAGGGATCGATAATGAAGTAGACGTACGGTTCCGATGCTTTGCTCAAACAGAACCGGGTCTACTTGTAGAACCGGTTATCGATTCCCATCCCTATAAACAGGTGAGTGTGTGTGGTAACAAGGAGCAACTTCAGAACCTGCTCAAAAGTGTGGGGTTTACTTATAGCAGTGTTGTGTAAATATTATACACAGAACACATTGCGTATATTTACAGAGTACAGAAGATGACTCAAGAACCTTCATTGAAGACTAGCTGAGTGTAGGTCAAGAATAATTCGTAAATAAGCAAATAAGCAATTTGTTCATTACAGTATGCTTAATCCCTGTGTATGTACAAAACTGTATTCTTTTCACATTCAACACCTACATTGTGTCTTCTACCGGCACGCCGGTGGGATCTTCTTTGGATCTCCTGTATCGGATTTCTTTCCAGTATTCCTCCAGCTTGATCCCCAAATTGATAATAGTTTTCCTGAAATCACATGAACGTTACTTACTACAGGTAAAACAAAGCATTTAAAAAATAAAATAAAATAAAAACAAGAATACTACCTGTACTTATCATTCTCCTCAAAGCTTTGTTTATTGTGAGTAGGATCCAGAAAATTGCATTCGATGACGCCGATGACACCAACACCTCTTCTGTCTGCCTGTATTTTGTAAATGTTGGGTGGTTATGATCACTGTAAACCAAAAACGTTCTGCATAAATGCAAATGAACTTACCTTGAGTTGGCACCCCACACGTTCATAGGCTTTAATAAGTCGATTTTTATGGTACATCATAATGCCATATTGATCTTTACTCTTAGTGTTATACCCGAAAATAATAGGAACGCGTTTGTTCTTGATAAATGTTAAGGCAATAAGGCTTTCATGTAAAAAGTGTAGATTGGTTATTATTACAAAAGAATGTGATGGACCAGAAGACGATTGTATGGGTGAAAAGATACAACACACATTGGCTTGTAGTGGTCTTTTCGACTGTGGGCCAGACTCTTTGCAATGAGTTGAGACTTCACCTTTTTACCGCGTATCATGATTTGCAATCGAGGCTTCAGGTAGAGAATACTGCAGTATGCCTGAAACACAATAAGAGACAGTAGTGCTGCTTTAGCTAGGTAGGTACAAAACAACATTCAAAAGGCGCCTTATTGTAAAATTCACTTAGGCCGCTTCTGTCAGAGTTTGCTTTTTAACTGGACTGTTGCAAATATTTGACCCGATTTATAGTCAATGGTCCAAGTTTCTTGTCAGCACCAATGAACTAGTTGAAATTGTTTTCTCACAAAAGGGCACAATAATTCACTAAAATGGTTTGTGATTTGTGTCAGAATTGTATCCACAAAATAAACATGGCAGCATTGTGGACTGAATCCCACACAAAAAGGATTAAAACAATTGTGTGAAATTGCAAGATTACTTTAAATAGCAAATTGTCCGCAAATAAAGATAGGCCTGTGCACGTTGGAACTTCCACAGTTGCCCCATGGGACTTGATCTAAAAATGAAACTTTTACTTTCTTATCTCATGACATATTATTTGTTTAAAAGAATACAGGTGCTCATCATATAATTAGAATATCATGAAAAAGTTCATTTATTTCTGTAATTCAACTTAAAATGTGAAACTGACCTTTATTTGTTATAATTTTGATGATTATGGCTTACAGTCCATTTTCAAAATATTGTAATTTATGAGACTTTTAATTTGGGGTTTTTACAAGCTGAGCCATAATCATCAAAATTATAACAAATAAAGGCTGTATCTCACTTTGCATGTAATGAGTCTATCATATATTAGTTTCACAGTGTAAATTAAATAACAGAAGTGAATCCACTTTTTAATAATATTCTAATTATATGACAAGCATCTGTACATTTGTGACATTATCTAGTTATTTCGCAACAGTTAAACACGGTGCCTCTAAACTTCTAATTCCTAGCCCCACATACTGCCCTCAGATTGATGATCCCAACTTTAGAATGTCTACCCAACCAACCAATTAAAACACCAAAAATGTGTAAGCCTTTTACCCGAAGAGAGAACAAACTTTCGGGGATGTGGGAAATGTCATTCGTTTCCTGGTAGACATCGGATGGCATTCGAATGTCGTAACGGTCCAAATTAAAATCAATCTCCAGCTGGTTTTGTGAAGTTCTGTTGAGGCACAAGACAAGATTAAGCTTCACATCTTTCCTATTAAGCAACTAGATCTTTCGAGGGAAATTATTGGAAAGTGTTCTTGCCACAAACACATTGGGTAAGTATTTGGGAATAGCTCAAACCTGCGGAGATTCCAGATTATGATCCGCGTCCCTGTTTTACTTCTAGACCATGACGCCCCAATTGTCTTGATCTCGTTGAGCAAGTCACGTTCCGCTTTGAAGGGTGAATAGCGCAGAATATCCTGAAGACTGGCTTTGTGCTCATCATTTACACTGAGTATAACAAAGTCAAGGACAATGTAGGCTAGAAACAGACACTATTTATCTTATTATTCTGGCCCAGTCTTTTCCCATAAATATATATACCATGAAAGGATATTTGTGTTTCCTCTCTGCTCAAAGCACACTATAGGCACAATGATTTGTTCTGCACCAATCTTTTGAAGGTATGTCTGTGAGAGCATCCCAATGCACATCGCAGTCTTAGACTTGGAGAACACAATGGCATCTTTTCCCAAACGCATGGAGCCAGACTTGAACCCGTTTCCATAGATACCAATCGGCAGAACTCCCTTGAGGGCCACTTTGTCACTGTAACCAAAGCTACAAAAGAAAAAGAATTTTATAAAGTGAGCTTTAACATTGTTTAGTGAATGAAATGAATAACTGTACAATGTACATTTCTAATATGCAATGCCAGTACCTCAGCATCTTGTGTATTGTCTGATAGTCCAGTCCATTGCCATCATCCATGAAGCTGAGACATTCCTCTTTACTGACCACTGTTTTATCAATCCAGAAGTGCTGGGCGTTGACATCTGGATCATAGGCATTATCTGGAATGACACAAAAGAACAAATCCAGGAAAGTTAGGAATATGTTTGGACCTCAACCAACATTTCAGATTACAAGCGGTGTAGGCTATAAAAAAGGAAAAAAATATTTGTTTCAGTTTGGGAAAATGTAGGTGCATGGCCATGGACATTCTATACAACAGAATTACCACAAACAAACTTAAATGAATAAATGTGATTGACTATGATTGAGAGCAATGGATTGTGTCTGAAGTCTAAAGACTTGTGTCACTTAAGATTCTTTATATGTTACAGGCATAGTGGATACTTAGGCCTTCAATAGAACGCTTGGGACGAAATAGTTTTCCTCTACTTTGACTTGGCATTCTGCAGACTTTCCAAAGGCTTACAGGGAAAGTAAATAATATGTGAGCTAAACCAAGATTATGTGATTATGAGAGCCTAAACCAATATTATAACAGCACTAAAAGGGAGTAGCTAGGAGTGGGAGTAGATTGTAGTTGGAGTAACTAGTAGCCACTCCTAATGCAAAATATTTGTACAGGCTGTGAATTAAACAGCTTTGGACACAAGAGCAAGTCAGAAGGTAAAGCCACAAAAAACATGCGTCAATGACTCACCAATAAGTTCTGCAATGGCGCTGAAGGGCCAGGTGTGGCTGGTGGAGTTGGTGTGCAGATATTTGGGACAAAGCTAAAACATAATGAAAACAATACGCGTTTATAACACAAGTTTAACAACAACAAAAATCTTGCGTTTTTACTTCTATCAATCTTTATCTGTATTTCCAACTTTGTATTCAAGGCTTACAGACCTAGCCAAACCTATTGACAGAAAATTTGGCTGATAACGTATGTATTCAATCTAAAAAAATTAATAAAAAAAGGGACTGGGACATCAATGTCTTCTGTGTGACCCAACCCTCCCCACAAATGTTGACCCAATGCTCCCCAGTCATTTTAGCACATGGCATTTAGTCAACGATTAAGATGCCGACTAGTACTTAGTCTTTAGATTATAACTATTCATCATGGAAATTATGATAAATGAAAGTCAACTTCTTCAGTGTGAAAGCTGACTCACAGTTGACAACCAAAAGTTTACAAAAGATCGTATGTTTTAGTTTACATTTTAGCATCACCAAGCATCCATAAACAGTAAGTGACGTCACACAACTCTGTGACCATGACCTCTCACTTAAGCTGGGGTACCTGATTTTTACTGTTCAAACTGTGACATTTTTAGTTTTAGCCCAAACCTGTTTCTAGCTGTCACAGTCCCTCCTGCACATCCAAATTGTTCAAGAAAAATAATTATATGCACGTCTCATGCCTGTTTACAGCTTTGAGTGATGGCAAAGTGAAGTGAGGGGGACCACCCTCAAAATAAATTTCCCTAATTAAGATTCTACTTCTATCTTTTATCACTCAATAAATATTTAGTTTGGGACAATGCAACAAAATATGTTTTTTACTCTGTTTACAACATACATTGACGTGGCAAACATAAATGTACTCTACAACAACAAAAAGGTCAGCTACCCCAAATTTAAGCCTGGTCTCTCTGGTTAGCTCTAAAACACTGTAAGCGCTAATGCTCTAGAATTTATACAAATAAATATAGCGCACAGGGGCCTACTCACCTGCTCAGGGACTGCAGATGGAAACTAGCTCAAGCTAAATCTGATGCAAAGTGATGCATGTTTTTTGCACATTGTCCCTGTTGAAATAAACTAATAAACTAAAACCAAATACACAAATATTGGACCTGATAACGGTCATATTTGGTCATATTAATCTTAATGGTTTAACGTTCTTTCAACCGTCTACAATTGCACCTGTGGGATTGTGTACAATAAACACCACTGCTCAAACCTACAGTGAAAAAATGATTTCACCTTTGAGTTTGTGGAGAAAAAGATGTTCACAATTGCCCCAGGTTATATTTATACATTCACTTAACAGGAACATGGCACAATAAATGTGTAGCACTCAAATTAAAGCTTATTTCATCCTATATAAAAGCTATTTTCATCCCGTCAGCATATGATGAGGATGTGCCCAGTAATTACAGATATACTAACCATAAACCTGGTCCAGACAATTCTTCTATAGAATCCTTACCTACTTACCCTGCCAGGGTCTATGGGTAACTCACTTTTCAGTGCCATAATTTTGCAATCCCTTCCCTCCAGCTCCAGGCAGAGCTTGAACCGTTTTTTTCCCCTCCGCCATCAGACTCATGAACGATAACAAGGCCCAATAAGTCTGTATCAGACTCATGAACGTAATAACCTGTTCCAGCCACTTGCTCTATTGCACTATGTCCACGTGGTTATCTACCGCGGTGAAGTTGGTTTCACGTTGGAAATTCGCCTCCAACACCAACAGATCGTTGGTGAACTTGGGGACCGTCTATGAATTACTTAAAAAGGTGTTGGTTTAAAAAATTTAGTTTAGGTGTGAATCAATATACCAAAAAACTATTTTTATGAAAGGAGACAGACTAAATGTAATCTGTATATTTTCTACCACATTTAATCTTTTATTGTATTTTATACCTACTGTTGAATGTTTTCACATTTTTTTCAATAAGCATATTCGGATTCATGTGAACCAGCAAAATCAATAATATTTATAAAATACTCCTAGTCCACCACATGTTTTTGTTTTCCTAGTTTCAGGTTTTGAAACTTTTGAAAAATCATTATCCGTGAAAATCACCAAAAATACAAGATTTGTTTCAATAGGTTTATGGTCATGTGACCCAGTGACCCCAAACCACTTTACAAAATTAGTACTCGCTCTGGGCTATGGGGCTTTGGCCATGAAATTTTGCTTAAATGTTTTGATGATATTTTTCAAGGATTTTTGACATAAAAGTATGGGTTTTTCCTCAATAGTTTTTAGGGCATTTGACCCAGTGGCCCCAAACCACTTTACAAAAATAGTGCTGACTCTAGGCTATGGGGCTCAGGCCATGAAATTCTGCTTAAAAGTTTGTCAGGTATTTTTCAAGGATTTTTGACATAAAAGTATGGGTTTTTCCTCAAAATGTTTAGGGCATTTGACCCAGTGGCCCCAAACCAGTTTAGAAATTAGTACTAAAGTGGGATTAAAATGTATGTGAATGCTTTGTAATTTCTCGCATTTCTGCCTAAATTGGTCATAAAATGCGCTCTGATCTTCATCAAAATCATAAGAATGAATAAACAGTGTCTGCTTAAACTAATTTACATTTTATCATATTTTTATTGGCCGTAACATGTAAACATTCACAGGACAGGGAGGAAAAAGTAAGTGAACCCAGGAATCTCGCTGAATGAACTGCAGCAGTTTTGTAAAGCGGAATGGTCCAAGGTGAATTCCTGATTGTTTGAGCGTCTAATCTGCAACTACAGGAAAGCCGTTATTGCTACAAAAGAAGGGTCAGCCAGCTATTTAATACAGGGGTTCACTTATTTATTCCATGCATGTTGTGAATGTCTTAGGTCTTTCTGCCAAATATCTTCATAAACTTGTGAATTATTTTTTCTATTGATGATAGCACGTTGTCCAGGCCCAGAGGCAACAAAACATGATTTTCCCTACTCTATACTTCAAAATGAGCATAGGGTTTTGATGTGTTCCATTTGTCCTCCACACATGACGTTGTGTGTTCCTCCTAAACTGTTCAACTTTGGTTTGCGAAAGAGCTCTTGGATGCTCCACTGCACTACTGGATCAATATGCTGTGGACTGTTGGACCCAAAGTTGGCCTGCCCTCTTCCTCGTTGTCCGCCCGCGCATGTCACATCCGCGTTGTTTTGCTTTTCCGTGCGCGATAGATGCGCATGTACAATCACAAAATAGACGAAGGATCCACCCGGACTGCAGCGGCTCCAGTCTGCAGGTTTGAACACCGACGCGGTGGTTCCAAGCGACTGACCTTAAAAACATCAACGTTTTCTTTCTTTTTTAAGTTCCAATCAATATATAGTACGCATTGTTAGAGAACTACTGTATTGCCTAAATATTCCCATGAGTCCTATAAGCAGTCTACAGGAAGAAGGTCTATATCTATGTTAAGGAATTCTGTATTTGATGTTAACATGAGAGTATTACATTAATTTGGACTGTTGAATCTGTGGTTTTCTACACAGTCATTTTATTGTTTACTCAAGCGTGACTTGGTGTCTTCAGCAGGCAAGGCTGCAAAGGGTCTCCTGTTGTAGAGTCGTGAAACCATAAAACCCCCATAAAGGGGATTTTTTGACCAGTGACCCTTGACTTAATGTCAACACAAAGCCAGGTGCTTGTTCAGGAAGAAGGGGGGGTGACGTCCCCTTTACCCGCTTGTAATAGTAGGAGCCGTCGGTGGTATTACTCCGCCCGTCAGCTGGGGGCGCCGTATAAAAAGGCACAGGCTACCTGCGTTCGATCTCTGACCTCTTGTTCTTCCGTGTCTGCCTGGTGTGGAGGTGGTGTAGCCTTGGGCTCTCGTGAGCAGGTAAATAACCGTGTCATCCCGTAACATTAATCATTTAAACTGTTAGCCTCCGAGCCCTGTTTGGTGCAGCTATGGGTCTGGGGTGCGCTTCAGGCGCAGTGCAAGATGGCGGTGCTGTAGGTGGGAGGTGTGATTCCCCACGGGCCAGTACGCGAAGCATGACGTCCCCGGGTGAATGATGGATCCACAAGCGGTATGTGCTCCGCACGTGTGCCAAGTAAACGCGGTGTAGGATTAGCTGCTAACTCTTTGTATGTTTAGAAAACGAATTGAACCACCAAGAAACTGCGGAAACCACAACCATTGCTGCTTTGTGTGCCTGAGAAAAGTGATGAGCGTCTGAGAATGGAAAAACTGTGAACCATGGACATTGGGAACCTCTTTTGTTTTGTTTTAGTGTCCGTTTTTTATGGACTTTCTTTTAACGAACTGAACTGAAACGAAAAGATCGAAACGTAACTTATTCCAAAAATAAATTGCATAATACTAATGGAACGACTTGCCTCTTCTCAATGAACGAACCTGTGGTCCTTTTTAATGTTACCTGGAACTGAGCTAAGCTAAAGCCTTCCACCCGGTCACACGCTGACCGAGTGGAAAAATACAGAGACTTCCACCACCAGCCCCCTGTCCTGACTCAGGGGTCTAGGGGAGGAGGCTTTTTATGACTGTAACGGAAAGGTTTTGCTTTGTGTTGCCTTGAAGGAAGGGAATGGGTGTGGCTATATTTTTCATATAGTCTGTATGAATCTTTGTATTTACTGTGTCTGAGCTGGGGCTGGCGAGGAGCCAGACGGCCTCAGACTCACCACCCGGATTCGAGATAAAGAATAAACTCAATGTCTGACCTGTGTGTTAAATCTGTTTATTTCTGGGGCAGAAATTAACAGGGC
Organism: Neogobius melanostomus; assembly: GCA_007210695.1. Taxonomy (NCBI): domain Eukaryota; kingdom Metazoa; phylum Chordata; class Actinopteri; order Gobiiformes; family Gobiidae; genus Neogobius; species Neogobius melanostomus. The sequence continues at coordinate 753,788 of VHKM01000048.1, forward strand.
GTTTCTAAAGACTGCTGTGCAAAAATTCCCGAACAATCTACATTTCAGCCTATAAAAAAAATTAAATAAATAAAATAAATATTACAAGATCATTTTACACTGTGACGAGACATCTCGTGGCTATTTGATCTCGCAAGATCTCGTGCCACAAGAGCTCGGCTCATCCCTTATAAATATTATTGATTTTGCTGGTTCACATGATTCCGAATATATGCTTATTGAAAAAAATAAAAGTAATTAGTTATAGTTACTCATTACTTGTTGCAAAAAGTAACTGAGTTATTAACTGAATAACTCTATAATGAAAGTAACTCGTTACCAGGGAAAGTAAGTGTAGGGTGGGCCGTATCGTATCGTTTTTGATATCGTTGTCATTGATATCGTTGTAGACACGATATCATTTATGTTACGCTCAGCTCCATCAGAGCAGCATAAACACTGACTGTAGAACACGGGAGCAGGTGCTTCAACAGTGAAATGAAATGAAGGCTGTAAACTGCTTGAGTAGATCATATTTGCGAGATAAAGATAAAATAAAGATAAAGATAAAATATCACTGAATTAATCTTCCCAATAGACGTAAGGCTGGGATTTTGAAGTAATTTGTCCATTGTCAGTTATATCGTCAAATATATCGTTATCGTGATATTTCTTTTTTATATCGTGATATAGATTTTAGGCCATATCGCCCTGCCCTAACTAAGTGTTTATAAAAAAGTTGCTAAATATCAAAGAATATAGATTTTTTTTTTTTTTAGCAGTTTTCAAAAGTCAGTGGAAATGAGTGGAACAGACAGAGGTGTTTGTATTTATGTACTGTCATGTAGAAGATGTTCATAGTAACTGAATGAACTGAATGAGGGTAGAGTGAGGCCCCTGTGACTGAATGGTATTGACCAGTATTTGCGTCGCGGTTTTATTAATGTAGGAATACGGCCAACGCAGCCAACGATCAGGGCAGACTTTACGCACAGGCATTGTGCAAGTCTCTCCGTTCATTCATCAGGTAAAACGGAAAACAATCATCAGCAAATATAAGGTTAAATGCCCTAACAGAAAGTTAGCGGCCTGCAGTGTCTCTGGAGCGGAGAGAGGAAGAAGAAAAGGCGAGAGAGGGAGAAGGGGAAAGACGCGTCTCCATCGATTCTGCATCTTTGGGTTAATAATAAGTTCCAACACTACTGATCAATGACCAACTCGATTCTGTCCCGGTCGGGGACACGCAAAGTTTTTGGAGCAGAGAGCACGATGCAACACACTGCACAGGCAGCGTGAGTACTCCGTGAGACTCTACCCACCCTCTGCGCTGCTCTCCCCTGCTCCTGCTGTGTGAGCTGACACCGAGGCGCTCTTTCAGTCGAATTGTATCGTGCCACTTTGTTTACCCAGTAACGATAACGCCGTTGTAACGGCAGGATGAGTAATGAATTAGATTACTCCGTTACTGAAAAAATAACGTTGTTAAGTAACGTCGTTCTTTTAAACGCCGTTATTCCAAACACTGTTCACATCTAAACTAAATTTTTTAAACCAACACCTTTTTACAAAGAGAGTAATTCATAGACGGTCCCTAAATTCGAACGATCTGGTGCTGGAGGCGAATATCCAACGTCCAACGTGAAACCAACTTCACTGCGGTCTCATACCTGGGATAACACTTATTGCACCTGCACACCTGTAGAGACATTCACGTTGTTGTTCTATGTCAAATTGTTGTTGTCTTCATCATATTTTTATCTATTTTAATTCTCTTTATGCATGCCCTTAGTTTTAAAGTTTTTATAGCTTACATTTATCTAAATTATATGTTATTTGTTTGTTTTATGTTTCATGTTCCACGATTGAACGGAGAAAAAAATCCCAGTTTGCAAACCTCCTCTCAAACAATGGCAATACAACTATTCTGATTCAGAAAAGCAAAGTAACGTCACTGAAAATAACTATGAATAATAATAATAGGTATACCACAGCATAGCCAGCTCGTAGATTGACTACAGAGGGTATTGTGGATTGATTGATAATCAAATGAAATGTTAAGAGAAGAGAAGAAACATATAACCTTTGAATGTACACTGTCACTGTAAGGGAATTTACTAGAACGCATCAACCCACTAAAGCTACATCGGGGAGCGCCATAGAACAGAAAGTGAAACTACTAATTTTACTATGCATTGTACAAATACATAGATAAGTAACTCCCTACATTTTGATATTTAGCTCGTAGGATAGACACAATATCGGTCCTTTGCATTCAAATATCAAGAGGAATTTTACAAATGACGATTAGACAATATACATATTCCCATGTAGCTTTGCCCTATGACAAGTCATTATGACGAAACAATCATCATAGACTACAACATAAAGAAGATCCATTATTTCAGCTAAAAATTGGATCGTAAAAGACCAAAAATAGTTCTTACGGTGCTCAACGGGACCCCGCGGTCTGTTTGTGCAGCCATGTTTGTGTCTCTCTCCTTCTGGAGTGTGAGAGCTGAGAACATCGCACTTTTCCGCTACAGTGCCCCCTACGGACATTTGGAGTACTACAACTACCCGGTCTTCTTCTTCTTCTTCTTCTTCTTCTTAGGAATTATTACGGCGGCTTGCAACCAAAGATTAGAGCATTACCGCCACCTACTGGTCCGGAGGATGGGTCAAACAGCAAGCTCACACTCTAATACCCCCGCCCCAGACTAACAGTCTGTGGCCCCACCAAGGGAAGGGGATTAAAAAAATAATAATAATAAATAAACCTACATAAAATAAAACACTAAATCCTTCCATATAGCCCCGTGTCCTTTAGAAAAGCCACCACTACCCTCACATGCTCACCACTCCCAGTATCCAGAACACTCTTTAAGTCAACCTCCCTAGCTCCCAGCTCCTTAAGCCTCTGCTTCATAACCTCCCGACATGCACTATACCCCCTACACTGCAACAGAGCATGTTCTACGAACTCCTCCTCCTCCTGACACACCTCACACAGGCCTGTACCATGCTTCCCTATAAGATGCAATGTCTTGTTCAGAGCACTATGCCCAAGTCTGAGCCTAGTAATAACGATTTCCTCTCTTCTATGTCCCCCCTGCATTCTACCACCTCTCACCTCTTTCTTTATCTCATACAAATGTCTTCCTGTGTTCCCTGCATCCCATCGCCTTTGCCACTCCTGAGCTGCCCGCTTCCATGCCACACTCTTCGCCTCACCCTTGCTACATTTCACTCTCATCTCTACACTGGGCTTACTCAGTGCGCCCTTAGCCAACCTGTCTACCCTCTCATTACCAGATATGCCGCAATGTGCAGGCACCCACAAGAACTGCACTCTATTCCCCTGCTGATGCATTCTAATAATAGTCATGAGAATATCATACAAAATACCCTGCCGATCATCAGAGTGAAATGACTGAACGCTGGACAGAACTGAAGCTGCATCTGAACAAATCAAAACCCTGCTCCTTTTGGTCCGCTCCGCCCACCTTAATGCCACCAATATTGCCACCATCTCCACTGTATACACACCCAGCCCGTCTGATGTTCGCCTGTTGATATCTATGTGATTAACTGGAACTGCCACTCCAAAGCCTGTGATACCTGTATCTGGATCCTTGGCTCCATCCGTAAAAATCTGAACATGGCCACAATACCAGTGCTCCACATGGTAATTAAAAGCTGCAACTAGATCAACTTTCCCTTTCTCCTTTTTCTTTAATTCCAACAGATGCCAGTCTACACCGGGACAAACTAACAACCACGGGGTACCTCTGGGAATACTACAGCTGCACTAATCTGGAGATCATGGACACCATACTCCTGGGCCAACTGGTTCCCAATTCTCCCAAAATGATCTCCTTGGCGCCCACCATACTCCCAGCAATCTTGAAGTGCTTGCTTAGTGGGATGAGACTCCCCATGACTTTTCAGATGCACCCAGTAATTCACCATGAGTTGCTTCCTCCTCAGGTCTAGTGGCATCTCCCCCATTTCCACCTGTAATGCATTCACTGGAGATGTTTTAAAAGCTCCACAGCACACTCTCAATGCTCGGGCCTGTATTACATCCAATCTTTTTAGCGAAGAAGCTGCTGCTGACCCATATGCCACACACCCATAATCAAATACTGACTTTATTAAGGCCTGATAGAGCCGTTTTAAAGCAGAGCAGCTGGCTCCCCAGTCTCTCCCTGCCAAACATCTCATCACATTAACAACCTTTTTACATTTCTCTTCAATCCTGTCAATATGATTCTTCCAAGTTAAGCGTGAATCAAAAACGACACCTAAGAATTTAAATGAGCTTACTCTCTCAACTTCCTCTCCATACATCCTCAGCTTTAGATCCTCCCTCACTCTCTTCCTTGTGAAGAAAACCGTTTTAGTCTTTTCCACTGAGAACCTGAACCCCCAGTCAAGTCCCCACTCTACCACTCCATTGATAGCACCTTGAACCTTGGTCCCTAGGTATTCAACGTTTCTCCCTCTACTCCACACTGCCCCATCGTCTGCAAACAAAGATCTGCCCACACTCCCAGACACTGCACCAAACACGTCATTAATCATTATAATAAACAGCAAAGGGCTTATTACGCTGCCTTGAGGGGTTCCATTCTCCACTGTATATTGACTAGAGCAAGCTGATCCAATTCGTACCTGGATCTTCCTCTCACATAGGAAATCACGGATCCAGTTAAAGCCCCTAGCACCCACCCCCAGCCTATGCAGTTTGATCAACAATCCCTCTTTCCACAGCATGTCATACGCTTTTTCAATATCAAAGAACACTGCTAGAACTGTTTCCTTGCAGGCCTGGGCCTTCCTCACCTCATTTTCAAGTCTAATAATTGAATCACACAGGGCGGCACGGTAGTACAGTGGTTAGCGCTCGTGCTTCACAGCTAGAAGGTCCGGGTTCGATTCCCACCAAGGCCGGGGCCTTTCTGTGTGGAGTTTGCATGTTCTCCCCGTGTCTGCGTAGGTTTCCTCCGGGTACTCCGGTTTCCCCTACCACTAAAAACATGTACAATAGGTCAGGATGAATGAGAGTGTGTTTGAGAGTGCACATGGGGGACGACGGATGGAAATTAGCCCAAGGCTACAATCCGGTGTGGCTTGTTCATTAACTTGCACTGTCCCTACCAAATAAACCAATAAACACGTGTTCCTCGCCTTCCTAAAGCCACTCTGACAATTGGCTAAAAGTCCTCTTTTTTCAAGATCAAACGACAGCCTCTCCACAATCATTCGCTCCATTATTTTGCAAAGGTTGGAGGTAAGGGAAATCGGCCGATAACTACTAGGCTTTGATGGGTCCTTCCCTGGCTTCTTTATTGGCACTACTACAGCCTCCTTCCAAGATCCTGGAAGCTTGCCCTCAGTCCAAACCCGATTGTACAACACCAACAGCTTTTTACGGGCTTCTTTCCCCAGCCATCTTACCATTGTGGAGCACACCTGATCTTTGCCTGGAGACGTTGGTTTTGCCCTCCTGATTGCCCTGTCCATCTCCTCCAAGGTGAACAGAGAATCCAAATGATGGTCTATAGCAGTCTTCACTGCTAATGCTTCAGGATGCTGCGCTCTGGTTTGACCTATCCTCCTTTTAGCAGCTTCTGACAAATTATCTGAGCTATGAACCATAGCAAAACTTTGAGCCATGACCTCTGCCTTTTCAATGTCTGATATAGCTGACCCATACTGTGTCTCCAACACTGGGTAATCCCACTCACGCCTATCTCCTCCCATTCTTTTCACCATCCCCCATATATCACCCACAGGGGTGGTCCTCCCCACTCCAGAACAGAACTCCCTCCAGCTTGCTCTCTTTGCCCGTCTTACTGTCCTTCTAACAACCGCCTGTGCTTTCTTGTATTCAACAAGATGTTGCATACTAAGAGTTCTCTTAAATACCTTAAATACTTTGTTCCGTCCTTTGACAGCTCGCTGACACTCTTGTGTCCACCAAGGTACTAGTACTCTGCTTTGCTTAGACTTACTCCTTGGAATACACTGCTGTGCAGCCCTCATAATTACCTCTGTCAACTGGTTATTCATATCATCTATGTCATTTTGATACCCAACACTCACTGCAGCCTCATCACACAACCTTTGGAATTTCTCCCAGTCAGCCCTATGGAAAACCCACTTTTGAACTCCTTGCCTGCACACCACATGCACCCTCTCCCCAACTGAACTAAAGACCGGATAGTGGTCACTCCCCAGGGTAGTGTCAGTTCTGACAGTCCACTGGCTAACTCCCGCACAAACACTCGACACCAGGGTTAAGTCCAATACTGAAGCAGTCCCATTCGCAGCATTAAACCTGGTACCTGTCCCGTCATTCAGACACACTAGGTTTTGGTCTTCCATTAAGTCCTCCATTACACTTCCATTGGCATCTGTATGCCGACCCCCCCAAACACCACTATGGGCATTGAAATCCCCAGCCCACACAACTCGCCGTCGGTCTTGTCCTTGAATGCCAAGCAGACTCTGAAGCTCTAGCCTGAGACATGGATTATAGAAGTTTATGATTACCATTGGCTCGTCTCTGTCCCATATCTCCACCACTATGCACTCAAGATTACCTCCCACCCCCAACAGCCTGTACGGGACACCACTTCTAACGAAGGTGGCACACCCTCCTCCATCACCATGCTCTCGGTCACTTCTAATCACAGAATACCCATATATCAAAAAGTCCAAAGAAGGCTTAAGCCATGTCTCCTGCACACATATTACATCAGGCTGCTCACTGAGTTCCTTAATGAAATGTTTAAACTCCTGACCATTAGCCAATAAATTCCTTGCATTCCATTGAAGGATAAGCACCATTAAGACTACAAATAACATCATGATTCCTTCCTGGACTGATAACTGAGGTCATCCCTCACCTTTTCCCATGTCAGCCCCACCACTCCCAGCAGACTAGCAACTACCCGGTCATGATGGATATACAACATACCCTGTCAGATTTTTATTTTATTTTATTTTTTTTACTATTTTTCAGAGAATATTAAAGATAACCCAAAAAGGTTTTTTTTTTCACTTACAGTAGTTAGTGGTTGTGCAAAGCCATTTATGGTCAAACAACTAAGTTTGCCCTTTTTAAATCATAATGACATCTGAAACTGCCACAATGAACCTGATTAACGGTACATACCCTGGACTGGTGATCTTGGCCAGATAATATGCAAGTCAGAGGATCTGCAAGAAAAGGTGGTTGAACCTTATAAAATGGGGAAGGGATATTCAAAAGATATCCAAGGCCTACTGAGAGTATATCAGCAGTTGTTGAAACCAAACCATGGTCAGGTAGCATTGACAGGTAGGCTCGACCAACAGAAATTTCAGCAACAACTGCCAGGAAAATTGTGGATGCAAAGAAAAACCAAGAGATAACTTGCTGAAATACAGGACTCGAAAAATTAAGTGGTGTAAGTGTTTCAGGATGCACAATAAGGAGGCACTTGATGAAAAACTGGCTGCACGCCAGAATAAAAGCCATTACTTCGCAATTGCCACAAAGTATCCGCTTACAATAGCCTATGCCAAACAGTACAGAGGCCTCAACATTTCTGAAACAATGTCATTTGGAATGATGAAACATTTGGAGGAGTCAACAAGACCTATGACGAACGATACACCATTCCTACAGTGAAACACGGGGGTGGATCGCTGATGTTTTGAGGATGTGTGAGCTACAACACTTCAGGGAACTTGGTCAAAATTGAGTTCAGGATAAATACAGCATGTCATTAAAGAATACAGGAGGAAAAGTGTCAACATCAGCCTGGAAGCTGCGTGTGGGACGCACTTGGACGTTCCAACATGACGATCCAAAGCTCAAGGCCATGTCGACCTCTCATTGGCTACAGCAGAATAAAGTGAAGGTTCTGGAGTGACCATCTCAGTTTCCTGACCTCAATATCATTTAGCCACTCTAGGGAGATCTCAAACGTACAGTTCATGGAAGAAAGCCCAGGAATTTACAGGACCTGGAGGCTTTTTGCCAAAAAGAATGGCCAGTTTTACCATCCAAGGAAATAAAGAGGCCCATCCACAACTACAGTATAACAAAAGACTCAGTAATAACTGGGGTAGGCCTATGCAAACTTTTGATCGGGGTCATTTTAGCAGTTTCAGTTGTCATTGTGATTTAAAACGAGTAAACTCAGTTTTCGCACAAAGACTATGAGAAAAAAGTTTCATGATCATTCATATTTTCTGAAAAATGGCCTAAAAATCAAAAATTCTGCCAGGGTATGTAAACTTTTGAGCACAACTGTCTGCCACGACTGTTCCTTGCAAACAATTTGAGGGCCCCAAGTAAAATTACAATTTTACTAAATTAGTGGCTACTTCATCATGTTTCTTGTAAAGTGTTTAGAACCTCTTTCTGACGTTGTTCAATCTGGATGTTTACGTCATTATTGTTTATGTCAATAAGCTTGTCTTCTTCCCACTCCTTTTCGAGCTGTAATGTAAATTATTTTTCTTTTTTTCTTTTCTTTTTCTTTATTATGTATATATATATTTCTGTTTTCTTCTTCTTTAGCTCGAAATAAAATATTCAAAAATATTCAAACTTATTATTCACAATTGGTAGCCTATGTGCGTCAATATTTTTCTAGGGCCTCTATTTTTCTAGAGCAATATGCATAGGTACGGTGACCAGATGTCCCAGTTTACCCCGGACAGTCCCAGTTTTGAGCCCTGTCTCATGTCCCAGGGGATTTCTCCAAAACCATTGATATGTCCCTATTTACATAAGCCCAGGTTTTTCACCAGTACCATGCCTAAAACAGCGTATGTACTTGAAACGTAATGCCCTCTGGCCCCAAAGTTTCGATATTGACTGAACCAATTAAACAGCTAAAGGTCTATCACCTAAAAGCTGATTGGTCTATATAATTGACATTAGACTTTTATAAACAGGAACCATTCAACATTGGTGAAAAAAAGTTACAATTTGGTTACCCCTCAAAAAACCATTGCATCCCAGATTTTAAGGTGGGAAATCTGATCGCCCTATGCATAAGGTCTTCCTTTAAGCTAAAGACAAGTATGTGCCAAAGTGGATAGTAATTTGGGATATTATATGAGAAAAATAAATGAATGTATTGATTAACAGTGAAAAGAAAATTTCCTGTATTGACCAAATCTGTCTTAAGAATAAATGTATTACTTTGTTAATCACATCTTTATAAGTAATTACAATCACTACTCGCTAGTACACTACTATCATGGTACATCCAGCTGTGCCTCAGTAAAACACCAAGTTTTATTAAGTGAATTAATTTATTTTCTGCAAAATAAACAGACCTTAAAGCATCCAATTAAATTACAATTTAGCATTAAACCGGTTTTCGCAGTAAAAAGCGTATTTCCCTTAAAATCTCTAAATAGCATGCAAATGTGTACAGTGTGCAGTGTAAGGTAACATTTAGAAGGTGTCATTTAGACAGTGTATTACATTCAGTAACTTGACAATCAAACTCCAGAGTGACAGATTCCCAAAAATGAACAATAACAGTAAACTGAGACTGACAAAGACTATACATTCACATAGTCTCAAATGCAACCTTTGACTCTATAGTGAAAATCATGAGGGGTATTGATCAAGAATGTTTAGTTTTTCTTGAGTTGGTAAAAGCAATAATGCACTGTCCTTGAGATAAAAGTTAGGATTGTAAAAGCTTGAACAATGGCCAGGTAATTGGTATGAGAGCATTTATACATGAATACAAATCACATTAAAATTAAATAAATTCACATTATTTCTTAATAGGACTTTCAATGCATCAGAAACAGTGATAACTCTATTCTAGTTCTTCTCCATACAGTCCAGGAACTCTTCCTCTATGGTGTTTTCCAGCCTCCGAAGAACAGTTTCTGAGCTGGATGCTGGGTACTCTGCCACCAGAAAGTGGGGCATTGGCTCATTGTAAGGCGAAGGCCCCTGGAAAGAACAGCAGAGGGTGCAAAAGAAAGGCACCAGCTGCGTAATAGACATCAGGGAGCGCTGAGTGAGGATAGGAAACTCCAAGCACTCCGTCGATGACTCCTCACACAGTCCATTTAGAATCTGAAACATCATTATACTATTAGTGACTGCTTAAAGATGAAGTAGCAGAAGGATGAATCCTAATCTACTGCAAACGTACCCCGTAGCGCTGCTGAATTCCCTCTAGTATCTTAACAACATGGGGCGTACTCTCCTGCTCACCGTCAATCAGAGCATTCTCTGGTCCGCTGTAACACTTAACATCCACCTCAGGCACAAAGGCCCAACGATACCTGCAGATGAAAGAAAAAGTCACAAAATTTACATGAAAAACAATGTATGATTCCTGTATTTTTGTAAAGAAAGAACGTCCCGTTTCTTACATCTGAAACAATGGAATTTTTTCACAAGGGAAAGCTAAAGAAGTGTCCAGAAACTTGCAGGCTGACAAATACATATCCAACTCTGTCTGGGAGAGATTTAGTGGCCCATTTTTGTCTCCACGGACAGTTTTTGGTTGCCTATTATAAAGAGATAAAGGGAAGCAGGAGTCTTCTTAACACATCATTGTCATATAAAAGCACAGAGTATCAACATGTGGTGAAATTGTTTTGACTTTAACTATATGGACTTACTTTGGACTCTCTTTGTCTATGTGCAGGCTTTTCTCCAGCCGAACAAATATTCTTATCTAAACACACATTTTTTTTTACAGAATTTAACAATAAAAACTTGTAACAATATATTTCTTTAACAATATTTCAATGATTCAGTGCAATCGTACCAGTTCTGTGACCATTATAGGCCAAAGAGAGGTGAGGTGATGAGATGAGATTCGCAACAGTAAGACACGAAACATCAGAAACATCTGAGCTGACCCTGCAGGGCTGAGATTCATACGCAAAGCTTCTGTAAGACGCTCTGCAGAATAAATTAGGTCAAGTCAGGCCAAGAGTTCAAGAAAATTAAATCACAAATAATGTTGGATAAAACACCTTGTATAAGAGGCAGATACAGATGATACTGATCAATCTCTCCACTGAACATCGCAAATGCCTGGCGCTTCAGTAGCATAGGCTTCTGGTCTGCACTGGCAAATAGTTTCATAGAGCTACTCTGCAAACCTGCAACATATGAAAGAAACACGCAACAGTCAATGGTTAATGAGTTTTAAATGAAGTTGTGTGCTATGTTATGTAAACGTACTCATAAGGTCTTTGAACATAGTCTTCTCATGAGTCAGCAGGTGGTCAATAATTGATTTCCAACTAAAAACAGCAGAAAACCTTTAGTATTCAAGCTGACTTCGTTTGTACATCTTGTAACAACACAAATATAAAGCTTTCAAAACATTTTATGTCTGTCATCACCTGGCTGCACAGGAAGCCTCCATAGTGAAAAAGAGAGGGTCCATGTAGAGCTCAAAGACCTCCTTCTTCCAGGCCCTTTTGGTGTAAGCATAGCCGCTCAGACTACTCAGGAGCTGAGCGCCCGCCTCAAAACTAGGAATATTGTAGGCACTGCAGACAGGGATGCAGTTGGATTAACCAAAACGAGAGGGATTAGGAAGATTTGCCATTTACAGTAAAGGAGGGGTTACCTGTGGTTTTTCAAATAAGGAAAAACATAGTACAGGAGGCGGGAGATGAGGGGAACAGCCTTATCCTTCTCATCGCTGCGATACACCATGTCCAGCAGTGGGGCTAAAATCTGAAATAACATGCAGTTATGGAAGACTGCACTTACCAAGTAAATAATGTAATGGGAAAAAGCACAACAGCATACCTCTGCCAGCAGGACAAGAGCCTGGACGCTGTACACTGAGGGAGCTGATGAGGACACCATTGTGCTAGCTTGTGCCACAGATTCTGTTTGTAATGATAATGAAAAGAGTAATTTTTTGTAATCATAAAATGGCAAATAAGGAAAAAACAAATGAATACCATCAAGTCCATCTGCATCATCATGTTCCTCTACTTCCTGGCGCACCTGCGGTTGAACTTTGACTCCAAGGCTTCGAGTAAGCCAACTAGTTTGCTCTAAAGATGAGCCTGCTATTGCCCCGACTGACTCAAGGATCCGCTGAGTCACTTCCTGCGACAGATTTCATTTCATTTTTTTTTAACCAAAACGGCAGACTAATGTATAAACAATATTGCAATAAAATGTTTTAGCGAAGTTCAACAAGGTAACAGCTCAATGTGACGTGCATCCTACTTGCAAATCTCTGGCATCCCTCTTGTTGTCCAGGTTGGGAAGTCGGTTAACAACGTCATTAAGAATCCTAGAAGAGCAAATGTAAGAAGGATTATTTACCAGTTTTATTGATCAACTCATTTCTCTTTCTTTAGCGATGTGCGAGTACAAACCCCAGCAGCAAGAAATGTCCTGGTGGAGTCAGATTCAACTGCACAGACTCACGCAACAGAGTGAGGAGAGGAACAACGTTGTCCTGCAGAACCTGAGGTGAAACACTAAAGAAATACCACTTGTTAAGACTTTTAACTTAAATCTATCATTATTTTGAGCGTTTAACTAGAGGCTCCATATACCTCTGAACGAAAGCAAAGCTGAACTGTAACATTGGAATGTCAACTAAAGCCGATTTCTGAAAAGAAAAATAAAGTTAACTCATGAAAACCTTTGACAACATTTATCATGAAAAACAAGACATTAACATACTTGGTCTCCTTTTATCTGATGGGGTTTTTTGACCACCTCTTTAGCCAGATTTAAGATGAGATCTGTGTTCAGAGTGTTAAGAGATTTCACCAGATCCACAATAATCAGACGGGGCTCACTGGCCACAGGTAACACCTGAGAGATAAACATAAAAATCAAACGGTAAATGTTACATGTAAATATACATGCAATAAAGATGAAGATTTCATGCACGTACTTTGTTTTTAGGCCTCCTTTTACTTTTTCTGCTGCTCCACACTGCTGCCACAGAGGCCATGAGCTGAGTGCCATACTGTTCCGTCAAAGGGAGCAGGAACTCCAGTATCCGCTGCCGTAAAATCTATAGATGACACAAATGGTACAATAATTATACCTCTTCTACATCAAACAAAACCAGTTGATCACACCTTTGAGCTCCTGAAGTACACAGAGGCAGAACTGTGTCTGCTGGAAGTATCCAATAAGCGCCTATGGCTCTCCTCCTTCATCACCACACCCCACAGGAGAGCTGCGCTGCTCAGCATGTGTGGAAGTGTCTCGATCACCGCATTACGAGCGTTACGGATATCCATAGTGTCATATGTCATTTGAGGCTACAAGAAAATTAAGATCTTTTAATGCAAGTTGTTGGTTTTGGACTTGAAGTTCACTTTACGGTATTCACCCTTTTTGCATCAAGCAGGCAGAAGTGTGTGATTGTGGTCAGGCCTTCGAGAAGAGTCAATGCATAGTCAGGAGCGATGTTCTCCTTTCTGCAACCCAAACTGAAGAAACGGGAATAAGATCACAACAAAAAGTAAAACATTATAGAATTATACTTTTTGTACAGAATAACCCACCTTTGATTGGATTTTCCTCCATCATGCTCGTACATCTTGACCAGCTCATCCAAATTCCGACAGATTTGATTAAGGAAAGGGGTCGCAATAATGCCCAATGAGCGTCCTAGATAGGGTAGCGAAGCGCACAGCAGTGCCACCCAGTGAGGATGCATGGCATAACCATACTGTGGCTGCAAAGCACGAGCCGCCGCAGAGACAAACATCCCCTGAGCAGTGATTGGTTGGCTTTGCACATACTGGGCAGCTTTGATGGACTGTTGGAAGAGAACAGCAGTTTGCCACTCTCGTGCCAGAGGTGTGCTGCGAGTCGGAGACTCCCGAGGGTCCCCAGGCTGGCTAGCTGCAGCGCCACTTGGCCAAACGTGATATTCAAGTACAATAAGTGACTGAAGTAGTTTTAGCAACTCCATTTGTAAGGGGTACTGCTCCTGTGCCCCCCCTAAACCAAGATTAACTAAACTTTCTTCGGCCAGCCCCCCATCCTCTCCCAACAACTCCACAGTCCTGTTCACGCCCTTTTCACAGCCTCTCTGGCTAACATACATAGATGCAGACAGAGTAAGCAGGGCGTACTGCTGCACTTTACACCCTGAGAGGACTTTTCGAATGAACTCCAAGGTGGGTCCGTTGTTTGTACGAGCCATGTAGTCAAGGTGGTTCAGGATCTGAGTCAGGACCTCCACGCTTCTTACTTGGACCTCCCTGTTTCCCTGCAAGTCGTGAGGTCCCAGGCTGAGATATGACGGGTAATGGGAGCGCAGGAAACCCAAACACAATGACACTATCAGTTCAATGAGGTGGGCAGGAGGAGTGGAAGGGGAGGAGCAGGAGGACAAGAGAGAGCCATAGAATGATTTGCCATCCTGGGACTGTGTGTGACGTTGTAAGAGGTTAGAAATGAGGTTTAAATGTGCAGCTGAGCTGATGTCCAGAGAGGTGGAAGAGAGCGCTTCCACCAGAGAAGAGTGAGCATTGCTCCTGAGCAAACTGTGCAGCAAAGTTAGACCCTGGAGGAGGTAAGGCCAGCCACCGGCTACTGGATACAGCAGCATATGGCGGAACAGAGAGTCAATGGCCTCCCTCTTATCACGCTCCTGCTTCAGGAGACGAGACCGGGCCATAGCTTCCAGTTCCTGGTCTTCGTCTTCACTCGACAGAGAATCTGAAGCTTGTGTGCGTTCAGATTCCACCCTGTGCAGTCCATTGACTAGACCTCCCTCCTCACTACTGCGATAGTTGGCAGAGCCAGAGCTGGAGTTTTCGGTGGACACTTGTGCCCCACTGGTGTCGGCGGACTCCGTGTGTTCACTGACATCTTCCTCCTCAGGTCCATTTCCATCTTCTTCAGTTTCTTCACTCTCACTCCGTGACAGTGTTAAAGTGTCTGATTCTTTGGGCAACTCTGGACCACTGTCTAATTCCGTCCATAAGGATTCTCGGTCAACTATGTTATTTAGGTTAAGGGTAGTAACTTCAGTTGCCATGATGTCTGACGACGTTTTAGTTGAGCTTCGGCTTCTGCTATTGAGAATCTTTAAGTTACCTTTGAGGAAGAATAAACTATTAATATTATTTTCTTATTGGACTGTGCACCACTTTACTATTTCTCTTACCAGCAGTGAGATTTTGTCTAACATTCTGAATGCAGCATCTCTGAGTGGATGGGTGAAGAAGCAACAACATGATTGGCTCCAAGATCCTAATCACATCACTGAGAGACAGAGCTCTGACCAGCCAACAGTGTGCTGCAGCAGCTATAGAGCCATCTGTGCAGTTTAGCGTGTCCACGACTACACAAAGAGATCTAAAAGGCAAAGATGTAGAAAATGTCAACTGCTGAATGACAAAAGCCTAAATTATAGTTTGATTATTATTATTATTATTATATACAGACTGCATTCACAAACCTATCAAACGAGCGATTGTGGGACATAGATCTGTTGTTCTGAGTCTCTCTAGTAAGGTGCCACAGGACTGTGAAGCGGTGTAACGCCTCTAGTCTAACAGCCTGGAGAAAACACACAGACCACATTGTATCTTGTCACATGACATACAAAGGCTTTTTAAGCTGTAATGCTTTGTTTATATTACATTTGCAGAAAAGAAACTAATCAATTTAAATTCTTGTAATTAAAGTATTTACCTTGTCTCTATGTAATAAAGCCTCACAAATGATGTCTTCACATATTGATGGAGATGGAGCCAAACAGTGAAGTCTGAAGAAGAGCTCCACACAGGAAATGTGCTGCTCTTTACGCTCTGTGTCTAGCTGGGTCCACAACACTAAGGACATCCGCTAAATGGCAGGGGAAATAAATATTAGACTATGTAAGAAGTTTGCATTCATACTGTGACATTGGGACTTTCTGACCTGATAGAAATCAGTGTCCATCTCAATGGCTCTGAGCACAGCAGGGTAGATGGGAGGCTCTGTGACCATCTGGAGCCTCCCACTCAATGGGTTGGAGTCAGAGGTTTGGTATCGCCGATGTTTGTCCTGGATCACCAGCGCTAAAGACTGAGAGTGGTTTACGAGTTCCAACAATGTAGCCACAGCAGTGTGTTGGATGTAATAGTCCCTCGAAAGACAGCAGAGAGTCATTAAGGATCTCAGCCATACTGGCAAATCATCCACATTGCAGCCTATAAAAGGAGAATAAAAATGTACAATGTAAATGTGCTTTTGTCTATGCAAGTGTTGCATAACATTTGTTTGATCAGTACATGTACATAATTGCTGACCTGAGTGACCAAACATTTCAGTGTAGAGAGCTCGTGTTTCCTCTTCACTTAGGTAGATTGGGAAAGTAATGCATTCCAGTAAAAGATGGCATGATGCTGTAAAAGCCTGTCGGCAGTCTTCAGAGATTTCTGCTTTTCCTCGGGGCATATAACCCTCTCCCCATTGCAGACATCCAGGAAGTGAAGAACGCTCCTTTTTCTTTTTCTGTCGCTCATCACAACATGCAGTCAGCTGTTCTACAGAGTCTGCACCATCAGATGGGGTGTGTGGCTTCAGTATGTTTGGGACAAACAGCTCTGTAAGCTTGTCTTTTATTTCCTTCCCAGCTATGCCCGATAGCCGGTTCTTCTGGTCTGCAGGTGAAGGAGACGGAACAGACTGTGGTACTTCTTCTGGAACATGAACATCTTCCACCTGCACCAGCAGGTATCTGAAATGTTGTTATAAAGAGAAGATAAATAAAGTGCACATTGAAATTCATACATTATAGTGTTGCTGAATAGGGAAACTAATCACTAATTTACCTTGTGTTTAAGAAAGCAAGTATGTCCTGGAGACCGTGGACCATGCTGTGAACACTTCCCCTTTACGCCACACTCTTTCACCGTCTTTGGTCTCTTCCTTTTCCTCAGTGTTTGCTCCAATCATCGGTGGGAGCTGTTGCTCTGAAGGAGATGCACTGATACCTAGTCCACTGTCTTCAGACCGGAGTGAAGCATAAACTCCAGGCTCTGCCCCATCTCCACTGGTCTTATTGAACTCTGCATCTCTGATGCAGTGGGCATGACCATTGGCTGCCTTTCCCCCATTTTCAGGAATATCCTGTGCAAAACAGTGATAAGGAGTAAGGACAGCAGGATTTTCTTTAATCTTGTGTGAACATTAGAGTTCCAAACCTTGTAACTTGTGTCTTCCTTCTCTTGCCTCTGTGAGAGCAACTCCTGCATGCTGGCTTCTGCCTCCGGATCCATATATGCCACTGGCATTTGGATTTTACTCAGGACCTTAAAGCAGGTCCGAAGACTTTGAGTGACATCGCCCAGACTAACCGAGGAGATATTGCTCTGCAAAGCTATCAACATTGTGCCCAGCATTTCAGGCAGAAACTGGGACTGGATGTCAGCATGCAGCTCCTGTTAGATAAGAACACAACCAGTAACACAAATGTCATGTTAAGGGGCTAATATAGGAAAGGTAAATGGATTTTGAACTTTGAGAAACTAATTTATTTAGAGATTACAGAAACTCAAGTGCGTGCTTTTGTTATTTACCAAAGGTATAATGTCAAGCAGAAAAATGATGAGTTGAGACATCTCGGTGACAGAAGTGGCTGGTTGACTGCAGTCTGACTGAGGAGGTTTGGGTGGGTCATGATTGGAACTGAAAAAATTAAATAAGAATTAAACATAACCATTAATGACATTTTTGGTCATCTTTAGTTTTTTTTTATCACACTGCAATCCTGACTATAAAAGGAGTATCACATTCTTAACAATTTCTGATTTTGCCACCTGTCATACCTCAGAGCTGTACAGAAACGGCAAGTCATGTATTCCCACAAGTATTCACTGTTCATTGAACTCATGAGCATATTCATTGTCTTAATAATCTCAGAGGCATTCTTATTTTCTTTATTTTGCTGCAAAAAATATAGAACAAAATGGATTTTACGAATTTGAATTTTACATACAAGTACTATCACTTTATGGAAGATTTTATCTCCAACCTGGCTAACTGGTTGCCTGAAAGTTCTGAGCTGTTGGTGGCTTCCTCTCCAAGCATTTCTCGACAGTAGCTGTAGAAGGCTCGAACCAGTTCAAGCAAAACATTACTCAACACCAATGAACCTAAGCAAAGAATTTTAAATTACTGTAATCAACATATAATAAATGTACTTCATACAGTAAACGGTGAACAATTTCTTCATATGAAATAATTAACAAAGCACAAACCTATTTCTGGTTTGTCGAGCAGACTCATGAGAATGCGAAATGGCCTTAGATACCCAACAACCTTCTCAGGATCAGACTCCATGTCTTTTTGCTTGATTATATTAATCAAAGCCTGAACGAGATAACTTTTAGAGTAAGTGTTAAAGTAGAAGGTTGTGTGCTCCTCAATTGTTGTAGAGAAAACAGGGTGAAGGGCAACCATGCCACCTTTAATGTCTGTGCCTAAAGAAAAAAATATACAATCACAAAATCTGCGTGTAGAATCATGGCAATGTACAAGCTCTGATGAAGAATACCTAAAAGCCAGGCGTAAAGGCGTCTGTTGAGGGACATGTCTCTGCGGAGAAGTGTGAGTAGTGCGGCAGAGACCAGTGTTATTAAGTCTTCCACATTCATTGCAATACTGGCTTCTTCTGGATTCTGGGCAACATGTGACATGTTAGCAGTGTTATGCCTTCTATAAAATAATACTAAATAATGTCATGTGGCCATTAAAGAAAAGGATATATGCAGGGGCGGCTGGTGATGTAAACTCTAGGTGGGGCTGTTGCACAAGGTGTTTGTGTTATTATTTTACTATCAGATCTACTAAACGCATTTGCCACCACTTGTCAGAGTGAATAGAAGCATGTAACCACATATCAGCAAATAACCACGTAACAAGCATTACAAACAACACTTATTCCCAGAGCTTCAGACCAACATTAAGGCAAAAGTGCACAATAGACAAACAGCTCCAAAACATAATTTAAACAGCAGACTACCATTCACCCAAATGATATGAGAACATAAAGGAGTTGTTTATGTCCTGCTAAAGTTAACAACAGCGTGAACCGAGGTGTAAACATGGACTCACTCACGTTGAGGAGCATCGTGTCCTCCTTACGTACATAAACGCACGGCAGCTTCCCCACTTCATTTTGTGTCGCCAGCGAAAAGTCCCGTTGTGAGGAGTCGTCCAAAAAACGAAGACTATCCGAGTAATCCGCCGGTATTATTAGCTAGTTCTTCATAGTGTTTACAGAGACCGCGTGCGCCATGCCAGTGAACGTAACCAATGAAGAGTCTTCAGCGTGGTGGGCGTGCTCTGTGATTGGGTCCGGGGCTAAATCCAGCTCAGTCCCAGAGCTAAGTGTATGTGTGTGTATGTGCTGGAGGCGGGACCTGCGGCACTGCCATCTGTCGATCACCGTCATACTCATGTGCGTTCTCGGGACTAATCAGAACTAGCCCTTTTTTTGTTCTACAATTATTATACACAGTAATGACATTAGGCGATTAGGTAGGATATAAAATTAACTATAATAAATGAAAAATACAACTTAATCTTTCTTCTTTCTCTCGTCAAAAAAATGACAGGAGGGCTTAGCCCACCTAACCCATTGATACCAGCCGTCCCTGGATATAATTGTTTTAAAGAAATGTGTATGTATTTTAGTATTTTGAAAGTCTTAATTCTCACCAAACATGTCGCAAAGGGGAAAAAGTAGAGCAGAACTTCCAACATGTTTCGCTGAACAAGGACATTTGAATCTTGCAGAGAAAGACCCAGTGACTTCACCTACAAAAGATATAAATAAATGCCAGTTACATCAGGAAAATATTACACAGTGGGTGATAAATGTAATTTAGACATCGCATTGATTATAGTTCATGTTCACCTACCACAAGATGGTGATCATAACCCAGCATGTATATCTGCCGACTCAGGCACACCATACGATCAAAGTGCGTGACAATGAAGACAGAAGCTGGAAGTCGCACCATTGGACTAACCAAGATAGAGCCCCAAAGTGCGCCATAGAAAACCTGCTGTCCCACCAGCAGTGACAACTTCAGTAGCAATGCATCAGTTCTGCACAAATGAGTACGATTAGAACAATGTCCTTCAAATTAAATGTATTCAACATAAAAATGTTTATAATAAGATAAAGAAAATCTTTGCACCTGTCATATACCTCCAGACCCTCTTCAAGGCCAGGCAGTAGACCAGTAATGAAAGCTTGAAGGCTGGGAAGCAAAGCCCTTTGTAGTGGTAAATAGTAACGCTCATAAAGAGCCAGGAGGACAGGCTTCACTGCCATGGCGGCATGGCACAAAAGTGGAAACAAACCTGAGCTGAAAACCCAAAGACAGGACATTACTAAAGGTCCTCTCATAAGATGGAGCAGACGGACTAATAAACCTACCTGTAAATGAACAAATCTTTTGCTAGCCATTTAGTTCCTATTATTTTAAAGATGACCTCATAGGTTTCAAGGGCTTTTAGATGGACCCCACTGGGTAAGGCTGGATGCAGACACTGGGCGAGACGTTTACCTATGATTAGCCTATGAGGAAGGAGGGAGTACCGTAGATTACTTTGTAAGGCCTGTGAAAGAGCAAGAGAAACAAGAGCATAAATAATAGAATATACCATGTGAAACTGTAATATTGTATTTTATAATATGTCAATATGACTTGGCCTGTGACCCTGCTGTCACACTGCAGACACTCCAAAGTAAACATCCTTTTGCTACATATTGGCTAAAGGCAGTCATGGGCCAAAAAATGTGACAAAAACCTATGAAACCAGGGATTTTTTCTAAAGAGAAGTGAAACAGGAATGCAGCTGCGAAAATGTAGCTTCAGAAATAATCCAGAAACTCTAAAATGAATATGATATTAACCACAATGGGTACAATACATCCAGGGCACCGGTTTCTAAAACATGTTAAGAATACCTTATTAAGTTTGCCCAAAGAGGAGATGAGATCGGCCCATTCTGTAGAAGACTCAAAGTTACGCAGCGCTTTTTCAATAACTGATGCATAACTCCTGTAGCGGTAGTCATTCATGAGCTCTGCCTCCTCAGGATCCATAATGAATTAGTGCGGGGTCACAAAGTCAAAACATCTGCAAAAAGAGAGGAAATAAAAAAGTAAACATCCAGAAAAATGCATGTGTTTGAAGACCAATAGTTAGGTATCCAAGTTCATCTGAGCCTTGTTATGAGGTTTAATAGTAAATAACATTAGCCAATTAGCTCTGTTGACAGAGAAGCAAACGCTAGCTGACACACAAATGTTGTCATTCATGAGTGATCAGTATTTGTCCAATTGCTTCGGTCTCCCTACAAAGGCGGCAGGCCATACTGGGAGATTTCAGAACACAGAATCTTGGACAAACCTTTGGGATTTTAAAATTTTACTTTTTACAATGTTACCAACGTGATCATCATAACTCGAGATAATAAATTATGGTAACTTATTATCCAGAACGACGTGTGATGGAAAACTTAGCAATAGCGCTTTTAGGACTAACTGTGATTACACAACGAACTCCTGCAGAGCATGTCACCTGACTGACACCACACAAGCTGCGTACAGTGTCCACAAAGCTGTCAGTGCGCACAGGGCAACACTGAGACAACAGAGCAGCAGCATGAACCATGAACGCATCAATAGAAAACACTGTTATGTAACTGGAGAACACATGCAATATTACACATCGATACTAAAAGGAACAGGCACAACAAACAATTTTTAATGAACGTCGTTTTTAAGGCTGTGTAGCTTGCAAACATCTACAACCCCATAATAAGAAAAAGACAGAAAGGATATTCAATTGAATTTAAATAAGCTATCCATGAAAATATAACCAATATAATCGACATACCACAATTACAGGTTATCCTTAAACAGGGCCAGACTGAATTATGAAGAGTATTACTTCCGATAAAGGAAAGCACGGATAAAATACATGATACACAACAATGGGCAAGCTATCAGGTGCATCAATGACTCACCAATACAGCACAGGAAGCGCATCTACTCATCAAAACGGTAAACTAGAGCCAAACCAGGTATTCCGATTACATTTTAAGGAATTATCTCGAACAGTCTGGTCAAAGGTTCCTTAAAATGCGTGTATTCGTCACATCAACAGAGTACAGGTTCATGACGGGGTGGGAGGCTCAGCTGATTCCGTGCTGAGAGGAAGGACGGCCCACTTCCTGATGGCGAAGGGAGGGCGTGTGTGAGCAAACTGGATATTTGACTTATTTGTCTCTAAACGGGTTCCGAAAAGTCAACACTCACGGTTCATTACATAAAGTCACGCCTGGGGCAGAAGAGTCGTTTTTTTGCGTTATCATTGTTGTAATATAACAGTGAAAGGTGCCCGAAGAAGAGACGCTTCCCTGTGGACATGGTTTGGTCCAGGATGTTCAGCGTTTACAAACCTCTC
Organism: Neogobius melanostomus; assembly: GCA_007210695.1. NCBI lineage: Eukaryota > Metazoa > Chordata > Actinopteri > Gobiiformes > Gobiidae > Neogobius > Neogobius melanostomus. Next base: position 776,240 of record VHKM01000048.1, read on the forward strand.
ACATCCCTGTCAGATATCCCTGTCAGATAGTTGTGTACATGTTGTGTACAGATGGACACAGCCAAAACGATCTCTGTTGTGTAATAAAATCATATTGTTATCGTTTATGATCCTTTTCGGTCAGCTGATGACGTTCATTCGCACAAAAAAGGGATGTATATCAATGACAATAGTCAGGATTTATGACAAAAAGACATATAACAAATAATATTAGGCTGGTTATGGATTTTCTTGATTATTCTGAATTGCTGGATGACAATGGCTTTATTTGTTCCTTGACTTCTACAAGGCGTTCGATACAGTGGAGCATCAGTTTATTTTACAAGCAATGGGAAAATTTGGTTTGGTAATTATTTTGTATCTGCCATAAAAACCCTGTACACAAATGGTAACAGTTCCATCAAACTCTCTGGTGGCACATCCCCGAGATTCAATCTAGCTCGTGGTATAAGACAAGGAGCCCAACGACCCTTACCTCTTCTTAACTATAACTATATTATTATAGCATGGAATAAACAAATTCTTCTGTTCCTTTCCTAGTGAGAACTGTGAATTACTGTCCAGCCTATCCAACTGGTGAATCAGCAGAGACACTAGAAGTGATAAGAGTTGCCCTCCTGTCAGAAGTACAGAAAAGAAATAATGATGACAAGGTGGTGAGGATGATGGACAAGACCTTCGCACTCAGAAGAGAAGAGGTTGTCCGAAAGGCACCCATGATGACAGATTTCAAAACAAGGTGGCTGGCTCTCTTCCATGTGCGTGAGGTAAAAAACTGATATTAATTTAATACACATGCTACATTAGAGAAATACAAAACTCATTAAGAGCGAGATGTCCGTCTTTCTCTGAAACCTTTTTCAACGAATGTTTACAGACTGGACTTGTATGCATCATAGAAAAGACGTATAAATACACATTTTTTGTCTTCAATGGCTTGCACTTGATATCAAAATAGTTGAATCTTTTTTACCATTGTTTTTCTTATTGTTGTTGTAGGTGCGTTCCTAATTCAAGAGAATCACAACAATATTGCAGTCGAGGTTTGAAGTGAGAAAATCAAGAACATCATGGTACCCATAACTCGGGTAGGAAAACAATGGAAAAGACAAACTGTCCAACCTGTACTGCTGTCATATATTTCAAGTTAACGTCTTAACTCCCACTTTAACCAAGCACATTTCTCCAGTTTAGCTTTACCAAAATCTGAAAGCTTCTCGACAAGAGCTTACAGCCTTGTTTAGTTTAAAAACTGTTTATCTAGTCTATAAAACACTTTTCCTCGCATTGGCGTCACTTCTGTTTTGTTATGTTTTGCTGCTTTTTGCTGCTTTCTTATTCTCACTTGCGTCTTATTTTTGTCTCAGTTTGTAACTTTGTTGCTTTATCATCCCTTTTTGTGGTTGCCGGTTTTGTTGCGTTATTTTTGACACTTTTTGTAATCTGTTTTGTTGCTTTTTCATCACTTTTTGATGGGTTTTTGTTGCATCTTTGTTGCCTGTTTTGTGGCGTTTTCATGCTATTTTGATGCTTTTTTTTGAAGTAGCTTTTAGAGTCAGACTGGAGAAAATGTGCTCAGTTAAAGTGGAGGTTAAGAGATTAACTGAAAACCTGACCATTGTGGAAATGATTAATGTTCTGGAAATAAGGTACATGCTCAAATCAATTCCTGTACACATTTATAGATTTCAGTGAAGGGGGAAGATTTAGAGAAATTGTTCACATCATATATGAAAAGGCCAAATTCCAGAAGGGTTCATAATCTTTGGAGAACCACTGTATTCACTACAACACTAATCTCTAAATGCCGTCAAAGTTGTGAATTCCTGTGAATCTAGTTAAAAGTAGTCTCAACTTTTGTGAAACCTGCTCTGCTGATGGGTTGAGTTAGTGTTCCTAACGTTGCTTTTGTTGTTGTTGCATTTTCTCCCTGATCTGCATACTTAGACGGACAGCGTTGACGTCAGACGAGAATGCGCCCACAAAGATCTTCGTGTCTACTTGAATGAAGATCCAGAGAAGCTGGTGAAGGAATACACGGTATGGTTCTCTTATGTTTGCTGAGGTTTTGATCAGTTGGTATGAATGGGGTTTTTCTGGGTTCCAATCAGCTGTAAAATTTGGGAAAATAATGTCTTAATAACCTCTTTGAAATCTACCTACTTGCCGACTGCATTGCATTTCTAAACATATCAGGCAAGTAGCGTGTCGTACTGGAGTCTTTATTTACTGGTATTTCCACCAATGTCTCATATGCTCTCCCTGACAGCCCCAAAATAACAGGAAGTTGCTTGCGCTTTTCCAGCCCTATAACTCTGGTGTCCCAATAGCAACTTCGTTCTTCCAGATTTCCTCTGTTAAACTATGTGTGTGCATGAGTCTGTATTTGTGGGTCTTAACTCCCACCATAACCATTTTTTTAACTGCATTTTAAAATGCTTATTTTTGTGTCACATTTTGCTACTTTTTCCATTGCTTTTTCGTCAAATTTTTTTTTTTGCGCTTACTTCCTTGTTTTTTGTCGTCTCTATTTTGACGCTTTTTTCAAGAAGCTTTTAGATTTGGGTAATGACAAACTGGAGAAAATGTGCTCGGTTCAGGTTGGGGTTCAGAGGTTAACTCTCTCTCTTCTCTTCTCTTTTTTTACATCCACCTGTCCACCACAAACATGGAGTTAAAGAGAACCACGTCTGGACCCTCCAGGCTAATGAAGAGGAGCTTTGTTAATTTTTTTTTGGTCACAGATGGCTGACAAAACCATTGGAACAGCCATGGCAGAGACGGTTGTTGGAATCTTTGTTCTGCGACTTGAAGGAGCAGACCCTGGTGATGACCCTGAGGATGTTGGAATCATTCTGGAGGAGGTGGAAGCACTCAACTCTACAGTAAATGTAACTTATGCTGTGGCACTTTTGCTTGCTCTTGCTCTGCTCTAAACCTGAGCTACCCATAAAATATTTAAACAACATATTTAAACTTGTGTCACTGTAAACAAGTGTAAAGGTAAAATCATAACATGTAGATGCTGCCCTAAAATGTTTTTCTTCAAATAAGCAATAATGCAAAATTTCGCAAAGGTTTGCACCTGTATGTGCCGGTGAACTTACAGAAACACAGGTTAACAAAAGAACATGTCCATACCACATTTAGGGTAAATTTGTTCGATAAAGTAAATGGGCAGTCTCAAAATGACCTTTACAATATAGAAAACCAGTTCAAAAAGAAAAGTTAAGAATCAGTGTCAGGTACATATGTAACAATGCAAAGCAATGTTTTGAGAACTTGTATCAACTGTGTAAAACTTGCTTGGTTGTTGCACTTTTTCATTTGCACTTGTTGTTGCACAATACATTTTTATTGGAAATATAGAGTTTGTCTTTCTTTCTACACTTGACACCAAGATGTCTGTAGACTTCGTTGATACACACACACCTTAAAGTGTTTACGCTTGAATTGTATTCTTTGAATGACCTTAATTAAATCATGGAAAGTATTCCATGTGATGAATGGCTTTTAATCAGCATTAACCAATTATGTTGGGCCAACTAATTGTACTTAGGTTGGATCAACGCATTATAGTTTTGTAATTTCACTACTTTCAAATTAGTGGATCCAATACTATTATATTTAGTCAGTTCTAGCCCTATGAAATGAGTTAAATCAACCCAAATTAATTAATTGACCCAACACATCTAAATTGAGTAGGACCCAAACTTAGTAAATAAGTTCAATCAACGCTAATATATGGCATAGAACCAATTCAAGTGCATCATGTTGGACTAACAAAATAGCTAAATGCTGAAAGAAAGCAATTTAATTATGTGGAAATACTTTCCATGATTTTTTACGTTCATTCAAAGAGTTGTTTTTTGAGTGAGTTTGGAATATTATTCCCTACCATTTATTATCCAAACTAGGTGGCATTAACTTTTTTCTTGCATGTAATTTCGATATTGATAAAATTCCTGTGAAGATGTCGGCTTTCCATCGTCAGGCTTTCTTTCATGGTCTCTCATCTACAAACACAATTTTTCTCCTCACAACTACTTAATATGGAACAACAAAGACATTTTATATAAACGTAAATCTCTCTTTTGGAATACTGGTTTCAAAACAACATCAACTGGGTTGATCAACTTTTTAACGAGGAAGGGTTATTGCTTACATATAATGAATTTCTTAGAAATACCCTATCCCTGTATCTCCAGGTGATTATGCAAAGGTTTTTGGAGCCATCCCTACCGGTGTATGCATGTTATTCAAAAGTCAGTGCAGGCTTGATGCTCAAAAACTATCTCTTCTATTACCTAAGGATACACTTGCAGGGAGGGTTTGTCTAGCCAATAACCCTACCAATAACAATCGTGCTATAAGAACCATGTTCCAAAGAGAAATAACAACAATACCCAGTGTCTTTTTTCACTGGAGTATGTTTGTGGATGATATACCATGGAAGAGGGTCTGGCTTTGTCTAATAGGTATTTAGTAACAAACAAAGTAAAAGAAGTATCCTTCAAACTTATTCATAAGTTTTATCCTTCAAAATGTTACATTAAAAACAGATTTAAGAAAGAAATTGATATTGATTGTAGTTTTTGTAAAGAATATCCTGAAACCATTGTGCGTCTTTTCTGGTACTGTCCAAGTGTTGCATTATTTTGGCAGAAATTCTGTGACTTTATTCATGAAAATATTGAAAAGCATTTTGTTCTACATTGGAAGAGTGTATTGTTTGGTTTGTTTGAATCTAACTTACAAAACAGTAACGCTATTTACTTAATTAATCTTTTATTATTGATGTCAAAGTATCATATTCATTCATGTAAATTTTCTGGGAAAAGGCCGTGTTTCTCTGCCTTTTATAACGGCTTCAAACAATACATTCTCTCAATTAAATTTTCTGTAAAACAGAAGGCAATTAAGACTGTTGAGTGTTGTACAGCGTTGAATGTCTTCATTTAAATCTTGACCCCCCCAGCGTTAGATTATGCTTATGGTTTTTTTGTTTGTTCCATCCATCCATCCATTTTCTTCCGCTTTATCCGGGGCCGGGTCGCGGAGGCAGCAGTCTCAGCAGAGATGCCCAGACTTCCCGATCCACGCACACCTCCTCCAGCTGTTCTGGGGGACCCCGAGGCGACACCAGGCCAGCTCGGAGACATAGTCCCACCAGCGTGTCCTGGGCCTTCCACGAGGCCTCCTCCCAATAGGACATGCCTGGAACACCTCCCGAGGGAGGCGACCAGGAGGCATCCGGAACAGATGCCCTAGCCACCTCAGCTGGCTCCTTTCGACGTGAAGGAGTAGCGACTCTACCCCGAGCTCCTCCGGGTAACTGAGCTCCTCACCCGATCTCGGAGGGTGCGCCCAGCCACCCTGCGAAGGAAACTCATTTCGGCCGCTTGTATTCGCGATCTTGTCCTTTCGGTCATTACCCAGATCTCATGACCATAGGTGAGGGTGGGAACGTAGATCGATCGGTAAATCGAGAGCTTTGCCCCCTGACTCAGCTCTCTCTTCACCACAACAGTCCGATACAGCGACCGCATCACTGCTGACGCTGCACCGATCCGTCTATCGATCTCACGCTCCATCCGTCCCTCACTCGTGAACAAGACCCCGAGATACTTGAACTCCTCCACTTGAGGTAAGGACTCCCCACCGACCTGAAGCGGGGAAGCCACCTTTTTCCGGTGGAGAACCATGGCCTCAGATTTGGAGGTGCTGATCCTCATCCCGGCCGCTTCACACTCGGCTGCAAACCGCCCCAGTGCGCGCTGGAGGTCCTGATTTGATGAAGCCAACAGAACAACATCATCTGCAAACAGCAGAGATGAGATCCTGAGGTTCCCAAACCGGACACCCTCCGGCCCCTGGCTGCGCCTAGAAATTCTGTCCATAAAGATAATGAACAGAACCGGTGACATAGGGCAGCCCTGGCGGAGACCAACACGCACCGGAAACAAGTCTGACTTACTGCCGGCAATGCGAACCAAGCTCCTGCTGCGGTCATACAGGGAACGGACAGCCCTTAGCAGAGGGCCCCGCACCCCATACTCCCGGAGCACCCCCACAGGGCACCACGAGGGACACGGTCGAACGCTTTCTCCAAATCCACAAAGCACATGTGGACTGGTTGGGCGAACTCCCACGAACCCTCGAACACCCGATGTAGGGTATAGAGCTGGTCCAGTGTGCCACGACCGGGACGAAAACCGCATTGTTCCTCCTGAATCCGAGGTTCGACTATCGGCCGGATCCTCCTCTCCAGCACCCTGGAGTAGACCTTACCGGGGAGGCTGAGAAGTGTGATCCCTCTGTAATTGGAGCACACCCTCCGATCCCCCTTCTTAAAGAGAGGGACCACCACCCCGGTCTGCCAATCCAGAGGCACTGTCCCCAACCGCCACGCGACGCCGCAGAGACGTGTCAGCCAAGACAGCCCTACAACATCCAGAGACTTAAGGTACTCGGGACGAATCTCATCCACCCCCGGGGCCTTGCCACCGAGGAGCTTTCTAACCACCTCAGTGACTTCAGCCTGGGTGATGGACGAACCCCCTCCGAGTCCCCAGCCTCTGCCTCCTCATCGGAAGACGTGACAGTGGGATTGAGGAGATCCTCGAAGTACTCCTTCCACCGCCCGACCACATCCCCAGTCGAGGTCAACAGCTCCCCGCCCGTACTGTAAACAGTGTTGGTGAAGCACTGCTTCCCCCTCCTGAGGCGCCGGATGGTTTGCCAGAATCTCTTCGAGGCCGACCGATAGTCCTCCTCCATGGCTTCTCCGAACTCCTCCCAGACCCGAGTTTTTGCCTCTGTGACAGCACGAGCTGCAGCACGCTTGGCCTGCCGGTACCTCTCAGCTGCCTCCGGAGTCCCACAAGCCAACAAGGCCAGGTAGGACTCTTTCTTTTTTGTTTGTTATTGTTATTATTTATTTTTCCTTTCTTTTTCTTCTTTGCTCTCCTATCCTCTCTATTTTCTCCCTGTCTTCTTGTTTTTGTTTTTGTTTTGTTTTTCTCTTTTACAATTTTAATTTTGCACTGATCCAGTCCATTATTTTAATGTCTACTGGTAATTTTTCATGTGCAACTACTGATAATTGTTGATTACTGTACTTGTTTCAATGATTGTTATCACTGTCAACATTGGATTAATAAAAAAATAAAAAATAAAAAAATAACAAAAAATATCAATGACAATATACAATATGGCAAATTAGTGGCAGCTACTGTATGTAATTACTGAGCTTATATAAATACTAGGCCGGGTTACAGCTAGACAGTGTCCACATTTGATGTTCTGAGATGATGAGTTATTACAAAAAAATGTCCACCCGTCAGTATATAGACCCGCGCTATTAGGGTTCCCAACCTTTTTCCTTGAAGCCCTTGAGTGTTTTATGCACCTGTAGCTACTCCTTTCTTAGTCATATATGATGACCTGACCCTTTGACCAGACAAAGCTCTGAGCCTCTGCAATCCCAGGTGCCCCGCAGGTTTGGAACCACTGTAGTACTATATAGTCAAGTGCAAAGTTGCCTACTCGCTGCCGCTGCAGAAAGAAGTGAGCCCGTTGTCCAGAGCACCAGCAGAATGAGCAACTACACCTACAATAGGTTAAACTCAGGAATTAAAATTCAAGAGACAGTGGAATATTTATGGATATATAGCAGGGCTTCAGTTGTCACACGGTTCGGTTCACGGTGCAGGAACCGCGGTTTGGTGTATCACTGTGCTTAAAGATACCTAAACGGGCGTGCCAAAGCCTTTCCCCACCCACAAACAAAAGTCAAAAATTGCCGTGAAAGAGGCGGTCTCTGACGTTTGGGGGTGACATGAGTGTGTGGGCCTTTGCATTGGCACAATCACAGCAGACTGATTACGTGGGAGGGACTTGGTTATATACCACAGGTACAGGGACAGGACAATGGGCAGCACCTGATGACGATGTGTGGAGCTGGTGCGGCTCATGACGTTCTGTGGAGGCCGTGGACACGTCTCCAGTCAATCAGGAAATTCTAATTTAGTAGCAGAGTATACCCTGAAGGGGGCGCAACCCATTCGTTTTCAGGCCAAAGTTAGGATTTAACACATGTTTGCGCTATAATGTCAGAATAATGTCAGGGACCAGTAGACAACACTATGAGACACCCATTCAGACAGTTTATCAGTAAAAACTTGATTTGGTGTTTAGTTGCTCTTTAAATGTTCATCATTAGGCAACATTTATAATCTCAAAATAAAATTGGCAATGCTTTCAAAGCTACTTTATAATGTGGCTCACAATACAAAACAGAACAAAAAACAAATTGTAGCGCTCTGATCTTGGAAAAAAAAGAAAGAAGAAGCAGCAGCAGCAGTGCAGGCCATGCGCTTGTTAAGTGGTAGTTTCAGTTTCGCTTTCCACACACAGAGGCTAAAGCACTCGGAGCAGCGCGTTTGATTTGAGGCTCATGTTTGGGATGTTCTTGGACAACTCGATCTTTGTGTGGAGACCAAGCTTTGGAGGCGGATTTTGACCAGGACTGGATCTTATCAGTCTGCGCCTCTGCACTGGATCTACAGTAATTACCACAGCCTCGTCACCATGCAGGAGAAAGAAATACATTTAATTTGTTTTTGTTGGATGTAACTGTAGGTGTGGAGTGTCTACAGCCTTCGGTTTACGGTGACGATGACACACATCACCCTGTTTGGATGCGCACACACGCATGGCAGTCAGATCCGTTTAATTTCACATGGATTTTACGTGGACTTTTTTTTATTTTTTCCTTAACAGGAACACCTCAAGCTAAGCAGCTTACGCAGCAACTTTTCACAGTAACGATTTATATTCAAGTAGTTTATTCATGAAAAATACGCAACACGTGTTTAAAACAGCTGTTTAAAACAGCTGTTCGTGTTGTGACGCGGGGTTAATACAATTCTTCCCCAAATTGAGATATCTCTTTGAGCCCATAAATTGTAGTTTTTGTTGTTTTCAATTTGGGAAAGAAATTTAACTGTTGGCGTTCCTTTTCATTTCGGCAAATCTCAATACCCAGATATTTAACTTTTTCTTTCACCATCACATTATGCATTACAGTATCATTACTCTCAAACAAACATAATATTTCACACTTCGACATATTAAGTCTCAACCCTGATGCATCTGAAAACATTTGGACAGCTACTATTGTCTTCTCAACCTGGTGTTTATCTTGTAAAAAAAAGTGCAGTATCGTCTGCAAGTTGCGTTATTTTGATTTCTTTTCCAAAGATTTGTAAGCCTTTGATTTCAAGATTATTTTTAATATAGATGGATAAAGGTTCTACCACTAGTAGGAACAGAAATGGGGCATGAGGCTACTGTTAATGTTTTTGTAAAGCGAATAACCGATAAGACCTCTTACCAATTTCACGGTTTCGAAACCGTTATTTAGTAGAAACTTAAGCCACATGGCTAATTTGCATACTGTAGCTTTATGAAACAGCTGTTGAGATAATATAAGCTAAAGGAAAATGTGATGGCTCATTTGGATTTTTCTTCTTTTTTTTTCTCCTTAAATGTCTTTATTTGGACACTATGTTGTTGCATATGCACTACAATAGGTGGCGGCATGCACTTTTGTTTGCCTGCCAATATCCTTAAAGAAGAAGAAGAACAGCTGTTGGTGATGTCACTTCCCCTTCCCCTGGGTAAGGACGGTCGAATTGGGCAAATGCTGCTGAAGCATAAGCTCACTAACCGCGTAGAGATCTAACAGTTGACCCCATGAAAGGTTAAGGATTAGTTGCTAGTGTTAGTACTTAGAGGCTTTGCCCAATTCAACCATCCTTACACAGGGGAAGGGGAAGTGACATCACCAACAGCTGTTTTTCTTCTTCTTTAAAGTTCAGTGCAGGCCAAACAAAAGCGCATACCGCCACCTACTTTATATTGTCCAACAACAACGTAGTGTCCAAATAAAGACATTTAAGGCAGAAAAAAGAAGGAAAGATCCAAATGATCCTTCACATTTCCACATTTTCATTTATTTTATCTCAACAGCGGTTTCATAAAGCTACAGTATGCAAATTAGCCATGTGGGTTAAGTTTCTACTAAGTGAAAGCCTTCATTCACAGTTTTTTAATTTCCTTAGTTCACAGTTTATGTTAGTTACTAAATTACTATAATTGTCGTTAGAATAGAAAATGTTTGTCATCTGCGAAAATGACTAATTTTAATAATTTAGACACATAAAAAATTCATCCCATTAACACTTGTATTACCCCCAGAGGGACTACGAAAAGGATTTATTAAAGGTAAACAAGTTACTTAGTACTGCTTTAAACTGTGCCCCACACCTTTATTTAGGCTTGGAACCAAAATGATAGAGCTGCATCACAATAGATTTTACTTTTTGAAGTTTTAATTGTGTGGAATTATTAAGATTGCAGTAAAAAGTACAATTTCTGGTGATGTGTGCCAAAAAAAAAAACAAGAAGCCTGAGGGCCACCATAAAATGGTCTGAGGGCCGTGTTTGGCCCCCGAGACGCACTTTGGACATGCCTGGTTTATTGTATCTGTGGGAGAGCAATGGTACCTGGGCGGCACGGTAGCGCAGTGGTTAGCGCTCTCGCTTCACAGCTAGAAGGTCCAGGGCTCGATTCCCACCTGGACGGGGCCTTTCTGTGTGAAGTTTGCATGTTCTCCCCGTGTCTGTGTAGGTTTCCTCCGGGTACTCTGGTTTCCCCTACCACTAAAAACATGTACAATAGGCCAGGATGAATGATGGGAGTGAAAGTATGGCGGTGGTCAGAGGGACTGTTGGCGCAGATGTGTGCAGTCGCGACATCGCTTCTGTCAGTCTCCCCCAGGGGAAAACTGAAGCTACTAACATAGCTTGCCACCACAGAGTATGGAGTGAATGTACAATTGTCTCATGTAAAGCGCTTTGTGACCATCTCTGTAAAAGGCGCTATACTTCCTGTCTCTGTCGAGTGCGGACGTGTTTTCTCACTTCTCCTGGCTTTCGTGCTTTTTTCCTGCCTCTGTGAGTGTCTTGTCTGAATTTTATTTTCCTCTTGGACCACCTGCTCGCTGTCCTCCCGAACTGCTAAACTATGGAATTGATTAACTGGAATCTCAGCGCAATTGATGAGGGTTTTTTTTCACAAAGTGAGACCACGGAGGAGGTCGTCTTCCCTGACGGGAAGATGGATGGATGGTTTGCGATGGATGTCGTTTGCCTAGCGGTCCTGTCGGTCGGAGACATCAAAGATATTTACTTATTTGGACTCTTGATAACAGGGCACCTGCTTATTGGATGGACTGCCCTGGATTATCGGAAATTTGGAATGATAGCAGTTTGCAATCGGACCACGCTGCTGTCCGTTAAAATTAACAAGCACTCTGGAGCAGGGAGTGACCGAGTGATGGAATTACACCGGAAAGTAACGCACAGCGATAAACTGTTATGTACGACCTGGCAGCTCGCTGTAGACGGACAATAGTTGGACTATATTTTGGGAGGAAAAGGGTTGAACTGTGAAGGGAACTACCTGCTCTGGAGAACTGAACTAATGCTGAGACAAGTCATAATTCTGTATTGTACAAAAGCTAATTCATTATAAATTTATGAACTATTCTGGAATAATTCTCTTTCTCCTGAGAGAGGAGGTTTGAAGCAGCTGGACCGCTTATCTCTCCTACGCCGTCAACACTTCTCTTCGAGGCCAAACCATGGAGCTAAACCTGATAAGGACTGAGCTCTCTGGGTCATATTTTGCAAAACACTGACTTTCAGACTGTAAATAACCACACACACATACCCCCTCCCTAACCACGCCCGGTGCCTAATTTTTTGGAACTGTCTAGAGCTAGATATTCCTCCTGTGATTACGCTGGGTTAGACACAACTAGAGGCACCGGGGTGGTTATGGTAGGATAAATTTTAGAAATCTCCTACTTAACGGGGGTCTGACTGTTAGCATTGGAGCTACACGAGCTACACGTCACGCAAGGGCCGAGTCTACAGTGAAGATCCCGCCCATCCATCCATCCATCCATTTCTTCCACTTGTCCGTTGCCGGGTCGTGGGGGCAGCTGTTGGAGCTGCCCAAATCACATTGCACCAGCCCCTATGGTTCCTCCTGCAGGTGGTGGGTCCACGGAAGGAAGATCCCGCCCTTATGCCCTTATTAGGAACATGCTTCGTCAGAGCTGGGTAGGAGGAGTCTGTAAATCCGCCATGATTTCCCCCTCGAACGTGGTCATTATGGTAAACGGGGAGGAGTGAGTATTGACAGTCTATTAATAATATGTCTATGTTGTAAACGTGACAAAATGTGCAAAAGTTCAAGGTGTATTAGTACTTTTGAGAGGCACTGTATGTAAGCCAATAAATCAAAATACACCTTTAGAAAGTCCCAACAATTATAACAGTGTGATATGCAACATTTTATTCTACAACACTGTCACTGTTATTTTTTGAGACATAAGGCCAAGTCACGGTGCCACCTATGGGGTAGCCTGGTGGGACCCGAATGATTCCCCTCTGTATTTTTTTATACAGCGGGGGATCTGGATTTTTCCAGGCTACCTATGGGGGTGCTAGCGAAGCACAAATAATCGCTGCGCAAGGATTTGTGGGAAATACAGTTGATGACATGAATGGAAATTTCCAACATTTAACTCCTTGTGAGTGGAAATTTTCTGTTTCTCTATCTGTGTCTTGCAGTTGTATATCAATGTTAATCACATTCACACCACTAAGCATGTTATCATTTCTTCATGCCCAATTGCAAAAGCGTACAAAACACCTGAACACTCAAAATAAAGCCAGATCTCTGCACTAAGAAAAAAAGAAAAGAAAAACGGGTTGAAATAGTCCAGATCAAGGGAGAGGAGAGTTGTAAATTCTGACTGCTGTGTTCATTTTTACAATTTTTTTTCTTTTCTATTTTGAATAACAATTCCAGTAAACAGAACATCTTATTAAGCTAATCACTTCTAGCAGTTTCTCTGACAGCTTTAACAAGTGTTATTACGTAATTGACCACAGCTTGGCAATGTTACAACGAAGTAAGTAGCCTAATAAAAAAAAAACATCAGGGGGACGCGACACGTGCGAGGGGCGTGGATCGTCTGAGCCCAGAGACTACAAGGAGGAGAGGCAGCCAGTCAGCTCAGCAGTTAGCTCACCTCTTTTCAACCGCTGGACGACGAAGATATTTCAAAGGGGTGTAACTGCGTTATTCCTGTGATTGAAGAAATTATCTGCGACACGAGGTCCTGGCTATAACAGAAAGGGGACAGAGGGAGTTCGTTTCCTTTATCTTCTTTTGGGGATGTGTATAGCATCTTTGGCGCATCTGCACGCACAAGCTAACATGGTATATGTTTTACTCCAAGGTACTTTAAATAACGTTATACATTATTGTAGCCTGCCACGAGCATTTGTAGAACACTAGACTGTTTATGGGAGATCTGTCGTCATGCTTGAGTGCTTTGACAGAGGTAGTGGCTTGGCTCTGGTACATTTCCTTTCATTCATTGTGCATTTTCCATGTTCTGACTTTTAACAACTGTGAGCTGCTCAGTCTTGATGTGAAATTTGCACTGTGAAGCTCCAATTATTACTCTTTGTAGACAAGCTTCCTGCACAGGCTGCGATGTTCACTTTTAGGTGCGCAGTTCTAGCTAGCTCTGTGACGAATGAATGACTTCTAGAAATTTCCTGCAGGGATATGGGCGCCTTTATTGATGCGCGTCTCGGATTATTACAGGAAATGTAAAGCACACGAGTAAACAGTTTGGGAAATGGTTGTTAAAGAATGAAGGAATATCATACTAATAAAAGACGAGATGTATTCGTCCATAGAATAATATCTTGATATTTTTAGTAATGTGAATAAGTCTAATTAACAAATGTATCTTACTCTAAGAGTTAGTCAAAAATCAGAATGAGAAAACATATTTTAAAGGATAGTTTCAGAAGAGCTTGTCCTGAAGATCGAGTAATTATGAGATGTCATGCATGGCAGGTTGGATCCACAGAAGGAGCAAACCGAAATGTGTGAGAACTAGGATACTAAGCATGTGCTCAGCTTCTGCACACACTTGGTAAGATAAACTTAATATAAAGTTTAATACATTAACTAAAGGGCAATCATTTACTATGACAATGCCATGCTGTTATGCCCATATGCTGCCCGTATTTCAGTTTCTCTAAATTAATACATTTCCAACTTGTTAGTGTGCTAGAATTACAAGAACATTAATTTTGACATTTTATGATTATGTAAATCCTTTAGGACATTGACTTCTTGAAAGCTGCACATTGTGTTTGTTAAAAACACTGAAGTGAGTCCGGGCATGGTGATCTGCACTGCACTGTAGGTACACTTTTGTAAATTACTGTGTGGGGCTGACCTCTGTATTGCTGCTTTAGTTGTTGCTTAATGCTGTTTTTTTATTTGTTCAGTATCTCATTTAGATTGTGTCCTAAGGAGATGTGCCTATCTGACATAGCTAATAGTGTCTTTTCTATGTTTTTGCTGTCTTGCAGGAATTTAAACTCTAGGTTTTTGTAAACCAGAGACCTGCAGCATCCTCTAAATCTAGAACGACCTCATTCCCAGTGGACAGTCACTTCTGAAGCACGCAGTAAATTTGTCCAGACCGAGAATCTTCGCCTTCCGTCCACTGAGTAAACCAAAGTTTACAACTTTTAGTCCTCTTGATTTGACATTGAACAATGGGTCCAGGAATGGAAGCTGCAGACATAGCGGTGGTGGCACTGTACTTTGTTCTGGTGCTACTCGTCGGGTGTTTTGCAATGTGGAAAGCCAACCGGAGTACTGTCAGTGGCTACTTCCTGGCTGGACGGTCTATGACATGGATAGTGATAGGTGCATCACTGTTTGTCAGTAACATTGGCAGTGAGCACTTCATAGGCCTGGCTGGATCAGGAGCAGCCAGCGGCTTTGCTGTGGGAGCATGGGAATTTAATTCACTTCTACTTCTGCAGCTCCTTGGCTGGGTGTTCATCCCGGTGTATATCCACTCAGGAGTTTACACAATGCCAGAATACCTTTCCAAACGTTACGGAGGCAGCAGACTCAAAGTGTACTTTGCTTTTTTATCAATTATGCTCTACATTTTCACCAAGTTGTCTGTAGACTTGTACGCTGGAGCCCTCTTCATTCAGGTGTCTCTGGGATGGAACATGTATTTGTCCATAGTTGTACTTATTTGTACAACTGCCATTCTTACAATCACTGGTGGACTAGTGGCAGTTCTATACACAGATGCCCTACAGGCAGTGCTAATGATTGGCGGAGCGCTCACATTAACCATCTTGAGCTTAGTCAAAGTCGGTGGGCTAGAGGGTGTCCGAACTAAGTACATGCAGGCCGTGCCCAATGTTGCTGGTATTACAGCTGCAGGAAACTATACATACTCACCTTCTTGCCGTATTCACCCAAAGCCTGACTCTTTGCGTCTCCTTCGTGGTCCACTGGATGAAGACATTCCTTGGCCAGGTTTCATTCTTGGACAAACCCCCGCTTCTGTTTGGTACTGGTGTGCGGACCAAGTTATTGTTCAGAGAGTTCTAGCGGCCAAAAACATTGCTCATGCCAAGGGAGCCACACTCATGGCTGGTTTCCTCAAGATTCTGCCCATGTTTCTTATAGTAATTCCAGGTATGATCTCACGCATAATGTTTGCTGACGAGCTCGTCTGCATTGGACCAGAGCATTGTATGGCTGTTTGTGGCTCTCAAGCTGGCTGCTCCAACATTGCTTATCCACGTCTGGTCATGGCAATTATGCCTGTGGGACTTCGTGGGCTGATGATGGCTGTCATGATGGCGGCCTTGATGAGTGATCTAGACTCAATATTCAACAGTGCAAGCACCATCTTCACTTTGGACATTTATAAAACTTTCCGGAAAGGGGCATCACAGCGTGAGCTTTTGATTGTGGGACGCGTGTTTATTGTGTTCATGGTGGCAATTAGTATTGCATGGGTCCCAGCCGTCGTTGAAATGCAAGGAGGGCAGACATATCTCTATATTCAGGAGGTAGCAGGTTACCTTACTCCACCAATAGCAGCCCTCTTCCTGTTGGGTGTGTTCTGGAAACGTTGCAATGAGAAGGGAGCGTTTGGGGTGGCATGACAGGGTTCACCCTGGGCGCACTTCGGTTAGTCCTTGCATTTATCTTCCGTCCAGGTCGCTGTGACCAGCCTGACACTCGGCCTCTCTTTATAACTCGTGTACACTACATGTATGTGGCAGCTGTACTCTTCTGGTTTTCAGGTTTTGTAGCTGTATTCGTCAGTCTGTGTACCGCTCCACCAGATGTTGAACAGGTTAGAACTACCACAATCTGGGGTCTACGCAACCTTGAAAAACATCCAATTAAAGACCGAGATGAGGTATACAGGCTGACGGAAAATAGCCAGTACAATGGCAGCAGTGGCCCTTGTAAAGAAGTGCCCTTAGATGTTCGCCTAGATAGGGCGGATGTTAAACTCCTTGTTCCATGCACAGATCAGGACACAGTCACTTCTAGTACAGAAGAGTCTCTTATAACCCCCCCGGCAGATCACAGATCAGAAGAAGCCTGGTACAAGGAGAGGAAAGCTAGTATGTGCGTGAGAATTCTGGGTTGGATTTGTGGTTGTAAAGATGCAACAGAGGAAAGTGTTCAGAGTGTTAAGCAAAAAGTAGTGCAAGATGAAACCAGAATTGTACAAGAATTATTGTATGAACCTCCTCGAGTGAAATTTCTTCTCAACATGGTCCTGGTGTGCGTTTGCTCTATTGGCATCTTCTTGTTTGTTTATTTCTCACTTTAGTTAAAAGTTACCTTGAAAAAAAATCAAATTATTCAGATCAGAACAGTTGATCTTTTCAAAGATATGAGTAGCACCGTCTGTAATATTTACAGCTCTTTGTAGGCCTACAAGTGCGATCAAATCTATGTATTTCTAATTAGGATTGTAATAAATATATTGTATTCTAAATATCTACTTTTTAATAGCTGTATTGTTAATATTTGTTTTATTCCAAATATGCATTTGTCCTTTGTATAGTAGAAATAATCTGATTAATTCTGATTATTTTATTATCTTTGACACTCACAGAAGCGAGTGTATACCTGAAGTCCAGAACAATATTTTTGATTTGATTATTTTAAACTTTATACTTTACATGTTATATGGTAGTTATATGTTGTGAAAGTCATTATTTTTGTTGTCATATTTTTACGCTTATGTAGTATTAAAACATTACTGTAATCAGGTCTCCTTTTTACTTATTTAAAAGAAGAAGTGTATATTACCATGAGTTATTTTCTTGTTAAACGTCTTGACTGAGAATTATGGTGATAAATTCAGGGCTCTATGTATTTCCAGGCAGCCTCTTTGTGTACCTGCTGTGTCATGTACGTTTAGTGCACTTATGTCAGTGTGAGTGAATTTGACTAATCTCTGGCCAAACATGTCGTACTGAGTAAAAACAAAATAAAAAAATGCAAAGTTTTGTACCCATAAGTGTGCTTTCTACATTTAATTTCATTACCAATGACAGTACTGGGTAAAGGTTACATTTGCAATTATTTGTGGATTCATTTTAATTGATCAAATGTTGCTGGTTTGGGGATTTTTCAAACGATCGTTGAAATATTAAATAAAATATCTTTATGTTTATTTATTTTGACTTACCAAATTGAAACCATCATTATTTTGAATATAAACTATGTTACATACAGGATGTGAATGGTAATGCTGTTTTTTGAAAAGCTTTAAACTAAAAACATTCTGTTTTTCATGTATTTTTCTTAAATAAAGACTTCAAGAAATGTTATGTATCCATGTGATTCTTTAGAAATATATTAAATAAAATAATTTATATTATTTAAACTCTTTTAATCCCATGGTTAAACAATCTAAACCTCAAACCAGATTACAGGAGATTGTCACATTCTAGTCATATGGTGATTATAGTCAAAACCACATGAACTAATTGCAACAAGACACATAAAGTGCCAGACTTTTATACTTGTTTTAGGCTTTTATCTTATTCTGACCAGGATTATTCTACATAAAGATCAGAGAGGTTTTAATCTGCTCAGAGACAGAAGGGTAGGCCAAGTCCTGAGAAAATCCCAGGCATTGTAGCAAACCTTTTTTGTTTCCTGTGGTCATCTTGTCTCAGGGTTCATTTCACTTGTTTTTCTTCCTTTCCAAAAGCAGTAAGGTCAAACACTGTCAAACTAGTGACTCTACACAAGCCACGATCTGTATTAGCTGTGACTATGGGATTATGTGGTGGGTTTGACAACTATACAGTGAGTTTATGAAGTAGTCATACCCCTCTCCTGTTTGTTCCTTTGCCATTTATGATAATGAATGTAATTCACCACAGACCTAAACTGTGAATAATTATGACAGAGAGCAATGAAATGGGTTCTGAATACTTGTATTGCAATAAAAGCATTATATATATATATTTTAATTCAAACCTTATGAAATTTAGTTTGTAAAGTGTTTTATATGGGGCAAGCAGTGTAACGTTTTAGCGAGAAAAAAAAGAAAGAAATTCAACCGATTTAGGCATCAGCCGGTGACAGAAGAAAATGCAAGTAAATGAAACAGGTCTGAAAACTTGAGTATTACAGATCTGTGACGAAATACTTAATGCTGTGGTGCACATATACAGTAAAAATAGCTTTTCATGCTGCTGACAGGTGACTTTAACTTACCTCAGCTAACCTCAGAAAAACCTGTGTGCAAAGCAACCCGCACCAGGCATGTGATCGTTTCCATAATACCGAATCAAAGACATTGCATTAGGAAATAGAACACTCCTCCAACCTCTGACATCCACACTCTCCGGGAGGAAGCCAATGATAGTGTCTGTGTGGAAAACTACAGGCATCTGCACTGTGCTTTGTTCATTGTCTATTTTGTACCGAGATAGTGTGAACAATAGCGTCAAACAAAGGTCTTCATGTTGAGAGTATCATGATCCACTGTATGATATTCTCCCATATTGAATATTGTTTCACAGCATGGTCCTTTACTGGTGCCACTGCGCTTAAACCAATTCAGCAGTTATACAAAACAGCTATTAAGGTACTTGATCAAAAACCCCAGTCTTTTCACATATGTGCTCTAATTAAGAAATATAAATTTTTAAATTTGAAAATCTAAAATCTTTTAAAATGAATTGTCTTGTTTATAGAGTGTTACATGATCTGGCCCCACCTCCTCTTAAGGAATTCATTAAAAAAAAGGAATTGTGAGACCAGCACTCGATCAACAGTCAGGGGGGACTGTGAAGTACAGTTTCGGAGGCGAACGTTTTCTCAAAACGTGCTTTCCATTAAGGCTTGCTCTAGTTGGAACACGCTACCTATGACAGTTAGAGAAAGCAGCACCTACGTCTCATTTAAGAGACAACTGAAAGAATGGCTCCTTTGCCAACAAAGATGTAACCATTAAGAGGCATTAGACAGGAACATATTTTGGTACAGATGCGTGAGTGGGAGGGATGAGGGGCGTGGCGTATGAAAGAGATGCACTTTATGAATTGTGTAGTTGTTGTCCTTGCCTGTTTTGTCTGTAATGTACTGCTGTGTGTTTTGGCTTATGTGTTTTATATTTTGTATGTCCTTGTCTTAGTTTTTTACCTCATGGGACTGTGGTTGGAAAATAGCCTTGAGCTAAATCCGGCATATTTACAGCACTAGTTGCCTGTTCATTAATATGCACAGTCCCATTCAAATAAATTAATAAATGAAATGAAAAATGATATAATTAGATGCAGACTATGTTGTTGTCACTACGAGTTTATGAGTGACCTTGAGTAGATTCAGCAATGCCATAATGGCCTTATGGTTAAGGTGGACTAAAGGGAAATTGGGCTGAATCAATCAAAACCACAGAGACCTTTCTAAGCATTGCTTTACATTGTTTTATGTTTTATTGAGGAAGTGCTTGGAAGGTGTTTTGTTCCACACTAGGCCAAACTGAAAATGTATGTATTGTACAGCAAACAGCCAGTCGGTGCATTCCTGACGTTCCCACTGGTTAAACAAAGGCGGCGTGCCTGAGATTCTGGCATTAATCCACAGAATATGGCTTCAATAGCAAAAGGAAATATTTATGTCCCTGTTCACAATAACAAGCCAAGAGCAGCCTCATACTGAATGGGATCTAATGAGGCATACACCTGTTTGGCCAACGCTCCCATTGAGGAAGACACCATCAAAGATGACAATAACATTCTTACTGGGTGACACAGTTTGACACAGTTCAAGGCCTGATAATGGGAATGTTGATAAAGAAAACACTGAGTTACCATAAAAACATTAAACTATAAAACGACCATAAATCCATAAAACAAATGTATTGACTGCTGATTAAGCAGATAAACTGCTTTGTGAGCTTCCTGACCTAATTTATAAAATATATTTTGTACTTTGAAAACCTACGTATCACATTTTGCCCCAACCTTGCCATCACTGATATGTTCTGATACTAGCGAGCAGTTATTTGCCTTTGTGAAATATTTGCTTCCATAAAATGAAAAAGATGATCCCAAGTCTAAACTGATCACTCAATTGGGGTATTAGGATAAAAACATACAGTCATTGCAATTGTTCTGAATGTTCACAAAAACCTTGAAGAATATCAATGAAATGCCATTCAGGATTCAAACAAATGATGCCGACGTTCAAGTACATACTGATGACATCTCATAACGGAAAGAAAGTTATTGTTTAGCGAGACCTGAGTAATGATTTGGGCAAGAGAAAACCTTGAAAATAAATGGTAATTTTAGATAGCTACTCATTTCTTTTCTTCAGCATCTACTAGTTCTTTTTATCAAGACCAACCCCTTATATAAAGTTTTGACATACATTTTTAAACTACATTTTTAAATGATTGTAATAACATAATTTTGTTACCATACATTGGACCAAAAATAGTTTGTTTAATGATCCAAAACAGAAAACGATCATTATATCCAACCCATAAGCTCCTACCAGTAAAATAAAACAATTGCAGTATAATGACCGTTATTATGACATTGAGCTGCTTTGAGATAACTGCAATGTGGAATTTATATTTGTATTAATGCCCTTGTCGAGTGGTGTCAGTTTCACAACAGCCTGAAAGTGCAGAGAGACAAAGTCTTCAATAAAACATTGCAATGTGAAACTTAGGACTCACTCTGACGTCAAGTTACACAATCAAGAATCATCGAGAACTTTCTCTAGCGATTACAACTTTAGACAGGCCTAATAGGATATGGATTAACTGTACTTTTAAATTACACAAGCTACTTTACAGCACAGGGAAAGGTTTCAAATGTTCTAGTTGAGGATGGTATTGTATGTTGGGCAACAACTTGTAGGATAAAAGTAATACATTTTTAATTTGTAGAAAAAGATTTGGAGACATACATGTACATAGTGGGCGACAATGGCGCAGATGGTAGAGCGGGTCGTCTCATGATCGGAAGGTCGGGGGTTCGAATCCCACCTCCTGAAGGTGCACATTGTCGTTGTGTCCTTGGGCAAGACACTTCACCCACATTGCCTCCAGTGTCTGCTTACACTGGTAGCCCCTAGGAGAGACCAACAGGCCCGGTTTGAACCGTGAGGCCGTCCTTCCGTGGACCCACCACCTGCAGAAGGAGCCATGGGGGCTGGTGCTATGTGATTTGGGCAGCTCCAACGGCTGCCCCCACGACCCGGCAACGGACAAGTGGAAGAAAATGAATGAACATTTACATACATAATACTACATGCATACATGTAGTATTATGGAAATGGATGCATTTTACATATCTCGTCTTGTGGTGCAACTTGAAGCAAAACATCAGTCCAAGCACAAGCTGGAGCTTTTTGCTAAAACTCAACTCAAAATACTAGAAGTAAAACATGTGTTTCTCATTTTTTTCCTTCTATTTATCTAATTCCACCCAGAGGTACAGCAGAAACAATAAAAATCGATGGGAATGATCACAAACATTTGGTCTCAGCAACACCGAGAAGTGGGGAGTACACTTAGGCCTTGTGTGGTGGAGGGATTTGTGTCAGAAAGAATGTGAAACTGTCCTTGAATGCAACAAAAGAAGCACCTTCACCCCAGTTGACTGCATACCGCCTTTGCTATGCCCAATCCCGTCAGACCTTGGAAGCTAAGCAGGGAAGGGCCTGGTCGGTACTTGGATGGGAGACCGTTTGGGAACACCAGAAGCCTAACAAATGTAGAGAGTGAGTGAATGGTTGGTGGTGGTCGGAGGGGCCGATGGCGCAGACCGGTTGCCTCGCTTCTGTCAGTCTAGCCCAAGGCAGCTATGGCTACAATAGTAGCTTACCACCACCAAGTATGGAGTGAATGAATAATGCCATGTAAAGCGTCTTTGAGTGTCCAGAAAAGCGCTAAATAAAACCGATGCATTATTATTATTATTATGAAATGAGAGTGATACTAAACCAACTCAAAAGCTTGCATATAGGAAGCACACATAATATAAAGTCTAAATGGAAAAAGTCTATGGCTGTATAAGCTTCCTTTATGAGTGCTCCACCTAGTGGATATAATGACAACTACAAGCGTTTTGACGTTCAAGAAAGAATTAAATGAAAAGTATAACATTGGTCCACTGCAGTCTTTGTGGCAAAGAGTCTGAAGTCTATGACTTATTCTAAAAGTTGAAAAGAGTCCCTTTGATGTACTAATAATATCTAATCCAAATGTTTATTATAATTACAAACCCTCAGTTGTTTTGAGAATCTTGCATCTATCCCACGGACACTCCTAATGTCTCATAAATACACAGTGCATAAAGTGGGTAACGTCTACAGCTTTTGTCCTTATCAGCCAAAGAAAATAATTCAGATAAAAACAATCCCAAGGTCGTGTGGCGCAGCCTTTTCCTCTCTCCACTGCCTCTTTGGCAAATAAGATTAAAAAGGTTAATGTAACTGTGAAAGCTGTGTAAGACCGCAGGGAGTATTGTATTGTGTTTCCTCTGTTCACTCACCAAGGTTTCTGCTTTTAGTTTCTAATGATGAGGCCAACAAAACTGCATCAAAAGGTTGGTATGGTAATTTTGTTTGAATTACTTTTCCCTTGGTGCTTTTAAATCACAAAAAATGGCATTATGAAATCTGCAATGTTGTGACAGTCCACACTTTCACATTAACCTTCTTTTCTTTTCTTTTCTTTTCACTAGCTGTCCGTGTCTGATTGGTCCAATCTAACTGCCAGCTTGGAGGAATCCCTCACTGGGGCTTTGGCGAGCCTCCTCAATAACTGGGAACGTAATGTAACGGCTTCATCTGGAGAAGAGAGGGACAATGACACAGATGTCCTCTGCTACCTGGCTGTGATGCTCGGCCTGTTTGCGTTCATCATAGTGGCCATTCTGGTCAGCACGGTTAAGTCCAAGAGGCAAGAGCACTCGAACGACCCCTACCATCAGTACATCAAGGAGGGGTGGACTGCGCAGATACAGCAGAGTGAGATCATCTCTAACTTTGCAGCAAAATAAGGCTTTACATTTTCTCCACTATGTCCTAAGTTACTGTTCTTTTCATTTGCTAAGTTGTAACAATAAAATTACTGTATCACAACAAGTTATTGCAAGTATTTATTCAGAATATTGTGGAACTTAAAAGCCCATCTGTACTAGGAATCAATTTTGCAACTGGAAGAAACAGGCTTAAATGGTCCGTCAGAGTATACAGCACAGTTAGTGTTACAATGGAAAATCCTCAAAGCTTTTCTAAGGACATCCATATTATAAGGTTCGAATGGCCTGAGGGTACAAGCACTCTATATTTTTGGATTTTGATTTAAGATCCACAGTGTTTTAATCGCTGGTCAGTGAGCACAAAGCATGTGAAAAGCCATCTGTTGCACTAACCTAGGAAGACAAGAAGCCGTTAAGAGCGCTAATGTGAGCACGATACAGCTCTTTATTTGGTTGCTCAGTGAGAGAAACTAAAAGAGGAAGTAATGAAATCCCCACTTCTGCTTTTGCCGACGTCAACTGCACAATAAACGTATCAAAAGTAGCTTTGATTCTTTTCCTTCCTCAACATTAGCAACCTTCCATTTAGTTAAAATGGTACATTCAGATTGGGGGGGGCCTACCAAATATTTGTAACTTTTTCTGCTTGTACTTTGTGTTTCTTGTGCAAAGTGGAGGATGCGGCTTTGTTCTGGCAGCAGATGGCAGCAGACGGCCTTTCCAGCTGACATTTGAATTGCACAGAGGAAATGAGGCTGACTACAGAGTGTGCTGCAGATGTTACTATTTTGTCACCAGAGAAGCAAGCGTAAATGATCAGATAGAAGTAAAGCAGAATACATTTCTGCTTTTATGGCACATGAGCAGACTAGCTTCCAGACATTATTCAGGTGCCTCTCACACACCTGTTGTTGCATGGCTTCACAAGCCGTTACCAAAAATACACGTCCCTTTCCAAGCGCTAACTACAAAACTACTTCACACGTTCTGCTTCCCACTGCTGATGCATAAAGCACTTAAACACAACTGCACTTCCAATTTCCGTTCACATCTCGTATCCTCATGAGATGTGACTGCAAACTTGTATTGACCCCCCCCACCGCTGTTGTCCTGCCCTCTGTCTCTCTCTGTTGGATATTTATAGCATTCAAACAACTGGTCTCCTAAAAATGGGCCTGTCCTACAAGAGGATAGAGCCGGGCTGCTATGGTATGTATGGTATCTGTCTCTCAGTGAAGCACAAGGCCCACGGTAGCCCCTGTCTTCATTGTGTCCGCTACAAAAGGGGCCAAGACCTGAGGATGCTCGCTGCTTGGGATTACTTGCTTGAATAGCTTTTGACTCTTACGCTTACTGTATTTTCCGACACTTTTAAAAATTCTACACGTTTTACTAAGTGGACCATGGAGCTGCTGGCCCTCTGGTTGCTCATGCTCCAGTGCCTGAGCCTGGTGCCTGCAGCGACACCCGAGAAGGGCTTGGACTTGCCACAATACGACGGGGAAGACCGGGTTATTGACATCAATGACAAAAACTACAAGAAAGCCATGAAGAAGTACACCATGCTTTGCCTGTTTTACCATAAGCCTATCCCGGACAACAAGGAGCAGCAGAAGCAACACCAGATGACGGAGTTGGTGCTGGAGGTACAGAAAGATAGTATAATGGGTTTGTCCAAATACAATAACAAAATCGCTGCAATAGTGTTTTGTTTTTTTTGCAATGTAATATGCATGTTTATCTAAGGCCAATCTATAAATAGGACTGCATTTTTTATTTGGTCCATACCTTGGTGCAACGAACAAGGAATTTTGACCCTGTTTGAAAAGGCCAAAGGCATCCTGGGGCTCTCACACTCAAGGTGACCTCACGCATCTCTTAAATCACACTTTTCATCTCACACAGTTGAAGGCACTGGCCCCTGTGCATTCAGCATTCGCTCTCCAGTTACAACAAGGCACAGTGGCTTACCCTCTGATCTCCTGTGTAACACGACTCTCGCCCACGTAGCCACCGGGATATGTAGCTTTACATATTTGACATGGCACAGGTGCGACTTCTGCCCAGGTACCAGCCCGAGTGCGTGAAGATATATCTCAGAGCAAATATTATTCCAGTATACTGCAATGGAATATGAGATAATAATGAGTACAGATGTCACCCAGATCTTCAAAAGCAATGCCCCTATCCCCTTGTATTTGGTACAGCGTAGTGTAGTGCATTAGATTATGTAATATACTATAAGCAGCCACTGGGCAGTTTGGACCATTGCGTCATTTGCCAGCACAGGAAAATCTAAAGAGCGCGTCTTGTGTGCTGCTCAATAGCCAGTGGTTAATTGCCTTTTACCGAGCTCAGCGTCACGAGTTTGCAGCTCCCAGCTCCAACAATTTAGTGAATGTAAACTGTCCAGTGGCTCACCCATACTTCACTCACTCCATACAGTACTGTTGTATCTAATGAATGGTACAATGGTATGATAACGAAAACATATCAAGAACTGTTAACCATTTGGGGCCTGCAGATGCTCCTCTTGACACTGACAAGTAATCATTTGCACTTATTTATCAATGGGCAATTTACAACAAGCAGCTCATCTAAACATGCACGCCAGAGATCACCACCAGCTATGGTTATGCATGTGATTTGTTTTTATTCATGTCTAGCTTCTAGCACAAGTGATGGAGGACAAGGATATAGGGTTTGGGATGGTAGACTCCCAAAAAGACGCAAAAGTGGCACAAAGGCTGGGTAAGCTCTTTTTAATGCCTAGGCACTTTAACCTGTAAATATTAAATGTGTAAATAATTGTTTTTCTCCACTCAATCGCAGGCCTGGAGGAGGAGGGCAGCGTCTATGTCTTCAAGGCGGACCATGTTATTGAGTTTGATGGTTTGCTGTCTGCGAATACTTTGGCAGAGTTTCTACTGGATGTGAGCAGCTGTTTTAAAAGCCATTACACTTATCTAACCTTAGACGTAACTGTGGCCTTCCTGCTGCTCTTCAGCTGTTGGAGGATCCTGTTGAAGTCATAGATAATGCACTGGAGCTCCGAGCCTTTGACCGGATGGAGGAGGACATCCGTCTGATTGGTTATTTCAAAAATGAAGAATCAGAACGCAAGTTTGACAATGCAACTTTTTATCAGCAAATTGTAATACTTATTCTGATTCTGACAGCGCTGTGTGTGATTGAAGTCATGCCCTATTATAGCACAACTTAGCACTTCCTCATCTCTTTGGATTTACAAATCCATTTTTACCACTGATATAACTGCCAAGGTCTTATTGTGATCTTCCACTATGGAAGTTGAAGTAGTGATGAGCTACATCCTATCAAACGTCTCAAACCCACTTGGGAGTGGTCAAAGTTCAGCTATTTGTAATCCTAATGGACACATCACATCAGCTGTTCCTAGCCAAACACACACGACTTTCTTTAGTGCAGCACAGAACTGCTGCTGACTTTAAGTGTTTGCAAGTGGGAAATTAGTTATTTATGAATCATTTATCTTTTTAGACTATGAGGCATTTAAAGAGGCCGCAGAACAGTTCCAGCCATACATAAAGTTCTTTGCCACTTTTGAGAAATCAGTAAGTAAACAATCAAATACATTTCAATAAAAAGTTAGATTTATAATAGTATTTTTTCCCCCATCGTGATCCTACAGGTGGCCAAAGAACTGACCTTGAAGCTGAATGAGGTGGACTTCTATGAACCGTTCATGGAGGAGCCAGTGACCGTCCCAGGCAAGCCCCACACGGAAGAGGAGCTGGTGGACTTCATAAATGAGCACAAACGGTGAAATACAGATATCTGTGGATAAAATACACACAGAGATAATTAACATAAACAAGTTGTGAAGTAATTTTAAGTGAGCGTTTTGTTTTTGTTTTTTGTTTTTTTGCTAAACAGGCCGACTCTGAGGAAGTTACGTGCTGAAGAGATGTTTGAAACGTGGGTAGGTGTAAAATAAAACAATCGATGATTGTGTTTAAGAGGGATTATGCTTTGTAAATATTTGATGAACACTTAGCTTGTGCTTTGAGCCGATAAACAACAGTACAGTTATCTTTAGATTCTGTAGTCTGGATTTAGGCCTCACATGCAACTATTTTGTCTCGACCGCCCTCTCGTGGCCAAGAGGCTACATTAATATCATAGATTTTGTCAAATCCCAAAAAACACATTTTATTGGGATTTTGAGATTACATACATAATTTAACAGTGTTTTATAATTGGAAAACAAACAATTATAACTAGAAAGTAATGAATCAAAATTACATGTTTGCCTGTGAATGTTAACAATGTAGCCTATGTACAAAAACAAAACATTACATTGCCTGGAAACCTGTTGACTTTTTAATCGCTGTAGGAGGATGACATTGAGGGCATCCACATTGTAGCTTTTGCAGAGGAAGAAGACCCAGGTAAGAACATAACATATTTGTTTCAAAGAGGGGAAAAACATGTTCTTTTTCGTCTTGTTCAGATGGTTTTGAGTTCCTGGAAATCTTGAAGGAAGTGGCTCGAGACAACACACATCTGCCTGGTCTCAGCATTGTGTGGATTGACCCAGATGACTTCCCCTTGGTAATTTCCCTACACCACCTGTGTCTGTGCATTTTCACTATATACAGTGCCTTGCGAAAGTACTAATACACCTTGAACTTTTGCACATTTTGTCATCTTTACAACCCTAAACATAAAGATTTTATTTTGAATGTTTTACTGAAAGTTCACACACAAGTAACAGACAACTGTGAAGTGAAAGCAAAATGATAAATGATTCTGTTATTTTTCAAAAAATAGAAAAGTGAAAGGTGTGGCGTGCACAAGTATTCATACAGCATGAAATAATACTTTGTGGAACCCCCTTTTGCTGATATAACAGCTGCAAGTCTTCTGGGGTATGACTACAAGGTTTGCACATCTAGAGACTGACATTTTAGCCCATTCCTCTTTACAAAACAACTCAAGCTCTGTCAAATTAGAAGGAGAGCGTTTGTGAACAGCAGTTTTCAGGTCTTTCCACAGATTTTCAATAGGATTTAGGTCAGGACTTTGATTGGGCCATTCTAACACATTAATATGTTTGTTTTTAAACCATTCCATTGTAGATTTAGCTTTGTGTTTAGGGTCATTGTCCTGCTGGAAGGTGAATCTCTGCCCCAGCCTCAATTCTCTTGCTGACTCCAGCAGGTTTTCCTCCAAAATGTCTCTGTATTTGTATCTTCCCAACTATTCTTACAATCTTCCCAGTCCCCGCTGAGGAAAAGCAGCCCCATAGCATGATGCTCCCCCCACCATATTTGACACTGGGGATGGTGCACTCAGGACGATGAGCAGTGTTAGGTTTGCTCCATACATAACATTTTGCATTTGGGCCAAAAAGTTACATTTTTGTCTCATCTGACCAAAGCACCTTCTTCCACATGGTAGCTGTGTCCTCCATATGACTTCTAGCAAACTTCAAACGGGATTTCTTAAGGCCTCCTTTCAATAATGGCTTTCTTCTTGCCACTCGTCCATGGAGGCCAGATTTGTGTAGAGAACGACTTATAGTTGTCCCATGTACAGACTCCCCCAGCTCAGCGGCAGTACGTCACAGCTCCTCCAGAGTTATCTTGGGGAACTTGGTTGCATTTCTTACCAGTGCTCTCCTTGTTCGGTCTGTTAGTTTACGTGAACGGCCGTGTCTTGGTAAGTTCGCAGTGGTGCTTTACTCTTTCCATTTCCGAATGATGGATTGAACTGTGCTCCGTGAGATGTTCAAATCTTGGGAAATCTTTTTATAACTTAACACTGCTTTAAACTTGTTGTTTAGTGACCAATACACTCCGACCATAGCTCTGAGGCCCTCACAGAACAGCTGTAATTATACTGAGAGTAGATTACACACAGGTGGCCTCTATTTAATGGTTAGGGCAAGGTGAGAACTTTCTGCAGTCATTAGGAATGTTATAAAGGCAATTTAATGCACTCCGAAAATGCTGTATGAATACTTATGCACGCCCCACTTTTCACTTTTCTGTTTTTTGAAAAATAACAGAATCATGTATCATTTTACTTTCACTTCACAGTTGTCTGTTACTTGTGTGTGAACTTTTAGTAAAACATTCAAAATAAAATCTTTATGTTTAGGGTTGTAAACATGACAAAATGTGCAAAAATTCAAGGTGTATTAGTACTTTCGCAAGGCACTGTAAATAGAGTAGAACATCATAATGGAAAAGGTAATGCTGGTTCAAAGCTTGTTATTGTCAACCCATGTGCACCTTAACCTTGTTCTTATAGTGACTGCATAATGAAGAAATATCTTATCCAATGAACGGTGTTGAAGAGGCAATGGGCAAAACAAGCAAAACCGCTTTTATGGACTTAGTTCAGTAACATTTGAACATTTTGTGATCACTATGGCATTGTTTTTTCCCCAGCTGATCCCCTATTGGGAGAAAACATTCAATGTGGACCTGTTCAGACCTCAGATTGGAGTGGTCAATGTTACAGACGTGAGCGCAGTACATGATTGAGTAGTTAAGTATAGAGAAGCTCTCTAAACACTGCGTCCCTTTGCTCAGGCGGACAGCATTTGGATGGACATAGACAGTGACGAGAACCTGCCCACTGCTCAGGAGCTGGAGGACTGGATTGAGGACGTCCTGGCGGGGAAAGTCAACACTGAAGATGACGACGACGATGACGATGACGACGACGACGACGATGATGATGACGATGAGGAAGATGATGATGATGACGATGAGGAAGATGATGATGACGAAGATGACGATGATGATTAAGCTTATACCTGTTTACTCCACAGACTGGGCAAAACAACAAAAGCTGCAAACTGAGACCTTTGAGTTTAATGTTATAAATAAAGTGAAATTAAGAGCTACCTGACTTTCCAGTTTTCCTTAGAGACATGTATAGATGGCAGTGGCTCTCTACATTCAGCTGGACTCATTAAAGCTATATGAATTGATGCTTTTGTGTATTTAAGTTCAGTTCAGTTTTATTGTTGATTCTACCACATAGAATGGAAAACACAGTATGTTACTCTCACCTGGCATGGATCGAGACTTCACAGTCTTCTTCCTGATGCCAGAACTGAAGAGGCAGGACTGAGAGGGGCTGCGAGATGGTCACATGATCATCCTCTGAAATAACCGTGTCTGTCACAGGAAGGCCAGTTAAACAGACCCGGTCCAGAGCATTGTTGTTGAGCCAAAATACAGTGTTACACAATCCACAGCTGGATATCCAAAGAGCAAACTAAAAGGTCAGACAATGGTGAATATTTTCAAGGACTGCTTTTGTTGAAAACCAATGCATTATTAGATTCTTAATGTATTCCACCACAAGAGTACTTAAAGATTAAGTACAAAAGATAATTTGATTGGACTCAAAGGTTATATCTAAATGCTAATTCAACGTCTCCCTTCTAACTCCCCTGCTAGTTTAATGCTCCTCTGCTAGTTTAATACGTTTATAATTTGTCATTACAGTGGCCTCCATTTCAAGAAACATGTGTACTGTGAGATAAGCAGCTCAAGTAGCTCAGTACAAATTTTTATTGTTACAAATGTGACTTTGACACAATAACATTATATTGTATAAAATAACACATAGACAGGGCATTCGTGTTTTTTCCTTTGTCCATCATGCATTCAGTCACTCCCGCTCTCAGCAGAGATTTCATGTGTAAACAGTTGAACATGTGTGAGGCCAAAACGCACTCAATGTAGAAAATAAGTCCCCATACACACTTGAAAATATGTATGAAGTGGACTGAACCAGATAAAGGGCTTTTTTTCCCATCCCAACAAGGAACGCTAGGTGGCAGCAGAGTAACAATGAGATTGTAGTGACAACATGGCAATACTGTTGGTACAAACCCTTCTATCTCTGCATTGCATTTATTATGCAGTGCCTTAGACTTAACGGCCTGTCTGCCAATAAAATAGACAGTGGTGTGAACAGGACTGAATTAATAATTCTCTTCATTGTTTACTTTAGTGATGTGCTTGAATGCTGAATACGATCATGTATTTCATATTTGCATTAGTCAAAACAAAATGAAATAGGGCCATTCGCTTTAAAACACAGTCTAATCCAGACTGATAAAAAGGCGCTACATATTAGCTACTTCTGTGATTATTCTCCACTTTTGGCAAACCAGGACCAGTATACACATCCTTCTGTATTAAATGCAACCTGTCTATTGGCTGTGTTTGTGCATGGCAGTCAGTGCACGGACCACTGTCTGACACTACAAAACATTCAGATATTTACATACCAGTTAGCTTCACCAATAGGCTACATTTCAGACATACACAGAAGAAATAATTCAAGCAAATTTCAGTAATAAAAAACATGGATACAATATTGGATACTTAGGTATAAATACTGTACAAGTATTTGCAAAAAAGTGTTAAATAGAGGCATAAGGGAACATTTTGCAGCAATGGTTTCAGTTTGCAACAAGGCTTTTGTAAAATGCCCCGGTCACCATGGAAACACTTAAAAGAGAAGACAGGCTGATTCCAGTGTTCACTACTGTCCCTCTCCCTGGCAAAGTAGACCTAACGCTGCCTGCATCCTGATTCGCCCCTTGGTCTCTGTTAAAAACCCAGCAGGCACTCACTGGCACATGTAAATAACAGCAGGAGACAGTGTCTGTAGTGCATAGGAATACCTGAACAGTCATCTCTGATACCAGAGCCCAGAGCAGAGAAACTCGTGCAATGGGCCTCCAGTGTATGTCCATTTGTTTTGTGTCTCCAAGGACAGATACAAACACATATTTATGTGGAAAAAGTACAAAAAACAGTACAAAACTTATTTTTATGGTGAAAAAATGTTTTAAGTAATCCAGCAGTGAGGACAAAGTCTGTATGTGTGCTAAACTGATGTTTCAGACTGAAGCAGCAGCAGGAACTTGTGAGACTTGGGCTCGACATATTCCTCTGTGAGGCGGATGTACGGGATGCCTTTGACAGTGACAGCTAAACTGAAGTCCAGACACTTGAGCAGGAACTCTGTGCCCTGCTTTAGGCCAGTGGTGACAGAGGCTTCACTCACAAGAGTCCACTGGTCGGCCATCCAGCGCTCAGGGCCATACTGCAGAGTGGGCCCTGGGACGAGGTACGCCTCAAGGAAAGCCTGCACACAGATCAACCTAATTTAAAAAAACATAATCATCTGCTTGCCATAATCATAGAGAACAGCCTTCTGACCTTTGGACTCATGTTATTGACCAAGCAAAAGGCAAGGTGCTTCTGAATGCTCTCCATGCTGTGGCAGTGCTGCCTCCTGGTGGTGCGGAGGTACTTCTGCAGGGCACGGGCCATAGAGGGGAACACAGCAAGAGCTGCTTCCCGGACGTCCATAATGTCAGATGGGGTTGCTTGTTCGTCCTCTTTTTTCATGCGGCGGACATGTGTAAAAGCCTCTTCCACGGCCACAACAAGCCTGTCAACATGAAATGGTGTCAGTGCTCAGTCTCTGATGGGTCACTGACCCACTGCTCTGATTAAATTACCTGAGAGAAGATATGATTTGTTTGCTCTCACCTGGCTCTGCGCTTGCGTACTCTTCTCTCGTAGTCGGCCTCCTCATAGTACAGCTCATTATGGGCACTGTCTTTGCGTTTGGAGGCAGCTGGGCCCATTGGCCGTGTCTGATTGCCATTACCAGGCTGCGCCCCCGCTGCGTTCCCCGGAGCTGTGCCAGAAGGACAGGACAAAGGCAAATTGGTCATATTGGCTCGATGTGGAAAGAGGGGTCCCCTGACCTCACCACACCATGATTAATGACCTATGTCTCAATTAGTGGACTGGTGCAAGGTAAATGAGAGGAGTGACAGTTATTAGCACACTGCAACAGCTCAATATCTTTACCCTATCCTTTCAGAGCTACTTGAATTTATTAATTTGGGATATTTTGAGCCAGAAACATGAGTGACTGTGTGATTGTTTTATTGTTTGAAAATTCTGGCCTATATTCATCAACTTTAGCACAGTGAGCATGGACCCCTGCAGGTCATAAAAGATTCATGATCACATCTGCATATTTAGTCACGTTAAAAGGAAAATTTCATCTTATTTGGCACAAGCATGAGCACTGAATGTCATGTGTAAATACACTGAGTATAAAAGGTGGGGTTGAATGGAGAAAAAAAAGGAAACACTGCAGACGGCGCTGAAGGAGGAAGGAGAAATGTGGCAGAATGTGAGAGCGCTACTCTGATGAATTATTTAAGGATTGAAATTCCACAGCCCCTCTGAGGCCTTTGCGCCACACTTTGATAGTGAAGGGGGGCTGGGTGAGTAAGGTGCTATAAGGACATGATATCATGGCCTGTACCCCTGTTAACAGCACATAATGTCTGCCAGCTCTGTGAAGTGGACTGGTGACTGGTGTGAGCTGCATTTTAAATGCATGATGGTGCGTAATATGTGTAACAGAAAGAGTGAGTAGAGGCAATACTTCACATGCCAAGCTAAGATTAGTGCATGTGCACATCAGTGGTTTCAGGATACTACTCAT
Source organism: Neogobius melanostomus (assembly GCA_007210695.1). NCBI lineage: Eukaryota > Metazoa > Chordata > Actinopteri > Gobiiformes > Gobiidae > Neogobius > Neogobius melanostomus. The sequence continues at coordinate 810,323 of VHKM01000048.1, forward strand.
TATAATGGGTGGTGCATGAAGTTACTTGGACCATGCAATTTGCAAAGAATTGTGTCTGTACTTACAGTCAAATAGATAAGTTCTAAGTTTGTTTGTAAAAACTGTGTAAAATACACATTTACATGTAATTAGCAAAAAGAAAAGGACATAGAATAATATATTTAAAACAAGAGTAAAGTAAGTCAGTAAAGTTATGTGGTGTTAGATTTACAGAAAAGGACTGACCATCCACGTTGTAGACCTTGAGTCCAGCCAAGTGCTTGGCAGAACGCTGCTTGGAAGCGGTGAGGAGGGCTGGGTTATGCACAGGGAAGTCTCGGTAGTAATACTCCAAAATACACAGCGCTGCTCTCTGAATACTGAAAAATATCATAATCATTGACAATTCTTTAATGAGACTGTCTACAGGTCATGGAAGATATACTTTACTTTATTTGTTTATTTGGAGAGGACAGTGCACATTAATGAACACTCAGTATAGTTGTGTAAATGCGCCAGACAAATACAAAAACATAGACAAACTGTAACATAAGTCTGATGTATGCATCATAATGCTTATAGCAGAAGCTAATTAGCAGCACTTGACCCTAGAAATATTTGAAGTCTAATCTTTTATGTAACTAGGAAATTGCTCTGAAAGTACTGGTAGGCACTCCAAGCTCTTAACTTATAAGAAACGCCACTCCAAATGATATTTAGTTTTAGTCAAGAACTCCTCGACGTGACAGTGGAACTACCCAGCACATAAGGCAAATAAGGTTCACGTAAACACTTTATATCATTTGTCACAAATTACAATCAAAGTTTGATCAAAACAAAGTGACGCTAAGCGAGAGATTGGGTCTGTGCCCAACTCTGTACAGTCCCTATGGTGTCTATAAACAACGGCTGCAATGAACCAGACAGGAAGACTGATGAGTAACTCAATTATTACCCCTGCCTTTCTTCTCAGAGGACATGAGCCTGCAATTACTCTTGCTTCAGCATGGCACCGCAAGACCCTTTACTGGGAACTCACAGCCTGAATTCTGAATAAATGGGCCTTGCATGGTAACCCAACATATCAACACTACATGTACTGTGCATTAAATGATGATACCTGAGTTGTCCGATGTTGTAATGGCGCGTCTCTCCATCAGTCGAGCGCATGACACACACACTGTAGCAGGGTTGAAGGTCCCGTAGCTCCAGTAAAACCACAGCCAGATAGTGGACGAACAGCTGAGAATCCACAAGAGACACAGCAAACTGCACAATACCATGATAGTCCTCATCCTGGAGGAACAAATCAGTCATGATAAACACCTTTTATAGAACTATGTAGGAGGATGAGATTAGTAAATCAAGTTGATTCTAAAATGTAAAGTAAATTGACTTGCTTCCTCTCACCTGAGCATCAAGAATGCGAACCCCATAGAAGAGCCAGTAGGACATGGTGAGCAGCAGAGTGAGTGTGGTGAGAAAGCCACGGTACACGTCCACACGGGGCAGACTAGCCCGACCCGGCCTCAAGAACAGAGCCCAGAGAGCCATCAGAAGAATCAGCAGCTTGAACGAGATGGAGAGGAAAAGGCCCTCGCAGGCTGATCCACAGGCCTGCAGTCGGTCCGGCCATAACAGAGAAGGCAGCAGCACAAACACTAAAGGTGTGGCTGCCACCACTAAGCCCACAACCAGACCCAGAGCCACAGGCAGGTACCGCCGCACGTTCTCAGTACGATCCTGGATCTCCTTCCCCAAACCCACCACCTCCTCCTGGGACACACTCAGCTCAGACGTCCCTGTCACTGCTGTCGTGGTTTCACCCCAGTTATCATCCTGAAACAACAGGCAAACAACTCAAAGTTACACATTTCAATCATTAATATACAGAATAAAATATAAACATTTACAGAACATTTGTTTATTCTTACGGGCAGCAAATAGTCAATCATATTACAAACAAAATTATAAATAGTGGTCTCCACAGAAATAAATAGAGGACTTGAGTTTCCAGGGATTTATTGATGCTGTGCTTGAACACCTGGGAGTTTTGCTCATTATGTCAAGCCTTCAAAGTCCTTTCAAAGTGACGGAGAATGACAAGCTGCACCAAACAATAGTCCAGACGGTATGAAGCTCCTTTCATACATACAAAGTGAATTGCTACTGCAGACGCTCAGGCCCGTCATTGCATATTAGAGTCATTTGTATTCCTGCCAGTCGACAGGACCATTTTAGACAGGATTCTTTCAACAGAGAAAAGGCAGAAGCATTAATGACATCTGCTCTAGTGGGACTCTTTTTTCCCCCCTCATTGTGGCTGTCATTAATTCTTGTCATTAGGCCTTTATTATACTGAGGAGCTATTTAGTATTTTGCATGTACTCTTGCATACATTTAATAGGGATGAAATGTGTTTACTCAAAACACTACCTTTGTTTGTAGAGAAAAGTACAGTTCAAAGATGAAATAAGTGACCTACATATATTCATACCCATGTGTTTTAGTGAGCGATTACGAATACTGCAATGAAGAGCAAAAAACCCAAACAATTAAATATATTGTGAACTGATCCCTCTGCAGCACAGCCTCTCTGGAGGACTCTGTAGTAATTAAGAGATTACTGTTATTTTTATTGTACAAAGTGCATTTATAGGAGCCAAATATGGCATTAAGGGAATTCCTATGTTTGTTCACCTGTTTGCGTGTGTGTACACTGTGTGGTGCTGTCGCCATTTGTATATAGGCCGGGGCAATCAATGGGAAGGCAGGTGTTGACCCGGAAGGGCGAACAGGTTTTTGACCGCTTTGGCGGAGGGTTGTGTTAAGGCTGTCGTGTTTTTATTGATGATTTTACCTTTTGAACCTATGGAATAAAAGAATGATTTTTTGCACCTTACTGGACCTGGACCTCGTTTTGATGAACACGAAACATCGGGTAATCAGCCGCTCAGCGCGTCATACCCACCTACCGGCAACATCTCACTAGCCAGTACTAGGCTGGCTAGTATAGCATTAATGCAAAAAATAAAAAATAAAAAATAAAAAGTTGGTCCAACATAAAACAAAAAACAGACCTGGAGTAGTATTTTTTCTTAATTCCTGGTGGCTTGGGTAATCCTATTTAAATTTTATATATTATAATATTTGTTTTTTTGTTTTGTTTTTACAGCTGAAAGGATCCAATCTGTACAATCTGGATTGTGTTGTGTAATAAATGAATAGGTTAATAAGCAATAGGTAAATAGATAAACAGAACCCAAGTCTGCATTTTTATGTCCATAAACCATCACCAAACACTCATGGCACCATCCATTTTCTTAGCATGTTGTTGGCTAAAAATAGTGGCTTATATCATGTGTAATTTCCCCTGCTGTCAGCAAACTGTGCTCCAAGTCACCTACAACACTTCTAAAAGAGCAGTCTATTTTCTATGGATTCACCTTTTTTTTGGATTAAGCATGATTTAAAATTAAAATCTTAAATATATGCCAAAATATGTCCAATTTACAATACAAATAAATTAAGGTGAATGCAGTACAGGAGTATCTATAAAATAACTGCTTTCTTCAGTTTCACAGAAGAAAGCTGACTTGCTGACTGAAGTCTGGTCTTGGCCTCCTCCAGTCACTACCCTGCCCCATATACAGTAATGGGTGCCCATTCATCTTTCATTTACTTACCACACCTCGCAGTAGCCAATATACAGCCTTTTCCCATGTTTCATTTTTGTTATTTCATTCACGATTTAAGTATTCTCCGTTTTTGACCGTCTCTGGCAATACCATACAGGAGAATATAAATATAATGGCAGATAGACTCATTGCCTGTTTAAACCAGCTGGTAATTATTTGTTGAGTATCTCTGATTTTAACGAAGGCACAGATAGTAAAACAGACCGAAGCTGCTGTTTACTTGGCAGTGTTCTTTTCTGGCAACGGATTCATGATAAAAAGAGAATAATAATCTTGTTGGGTACTTGTTATATCATTAACACAGTCCTTAGCATACATAAGGCTGCCAAGTACAAAACATGCTGCTTAGTGGAAGTAATAATCTTTGTGTGTCAGACAATTTGAACGTTTTTCTCCAAAGTACGCACAATTTGGGGGATTTTTGGATGAAAGCAGTGAATACATCATCTATGAAACAAACAGTCTTTGGTGCTGCAAACATCTAAAGGAAACTGAAGCTGCTGCCTTCTGGCACAGAGACTAACAAAGCAGCATGGCCGCTCTCCGTGACAGAACTGGCGCTCTTCCTCAGACTCACATTCGCACAGGGACACAGGGCTGTCACCCAACACTCCCGCCTTATGTCATCGGCATTCGTGTAAACATAGAGGATTATTCATATCAGCTTTCCTCATAGTGCCGTTCAGAGGGATGCTACGGCTAATCTGAGTTTGTGAAAATGCCTCTGCGTTGTGAGCATTAGAGCTGCTCCCGAAGGTCCTGGCTGGGTTTGGTTTGGCTCTGGAGGTGGTGGTAAATGTCGGCGCTTCAGTACTACACCATTTGGTATTACTGGGCTGGGGGAGGGGGCATGCTTTTACAACGGTAGATTACCTTACACTGGCCACAATGGACGCCATGAGCTGACAATCACATGACAGCATGGAATGTTGTGGTCGTGCCAAAAAGGAATGTCGGGAAAAGGAACAAAATGGGTCAAGCTTTAAAGAAACCGCTAAAAGCTTTTACATCCATATGCCTTTAAAATGAATGTGATCAGACCATGACTTGGACCAAAGCGACACATGAATGCTTTCCAAATTAACACAGCAGTACAGTCATTAGGATGAAACTATGAATGAAAAATGACTTATTATAATTGAATTGGTTATTAGGTGTCTGAATAAATAGAGTCTGTATTATAGGAGCATCACACACACTGCACATGTGCCCTGTACTAACCCTCCAGTCCTCTGGGAGGGTGTCTAATCCTCCAGCCAATCTGATCTCACATCATTACAGTTGTTCTGTCAGGCGGTCAGTGGGCAGCCAGCTGTGAGAGTGACTTTATAAGGTCATAGCCCTGAGTCAACTAATGAATTCGGTCTTGTGATTATTCAGAGGAATGTACGTAATTACTGCAGAATAATATAACCACAGCCTTAACTCTTTGTTGACATGCACAATATGGTTCTTTGTACCTGTGCTTCCTCTCCCTGGTCTGCAGTGGGAGCAGGCTCTCCGGGCAGGGGCTCCCCGTTGTGCACAGGGGATTCTTGGGACGGGCTGTCGGGGGGATTGATGACAACAGACCGCTCTGAGCGGCTGCTGTCCTTACTGCTGCTGGCCTTGTGTCGCTCACGACTTCGATCTCTGCAAAAAGTGGAAATACATTCAACATTGACTTGAATCTACATAGCCTTGTTTTTGTTGTTTTTTTGTTGTTGTTGTTGTTTTTTTTTTGGGGGGGGGGGGGGGACAATAACATCAATAACATCTGATCACTATTTCATCCACTCCTTGTACAAAATATCAGACGATTTGCAGATTTTCATCACAGTAGAAAGCTTAGATATTTACTGCAGCCTACTAGAAGCAAAAGAATTACAAGCATATTTTTGGATCAAATGGGAAAACAGATCGAAAGAGCTGCGGATTTTCTCGTCTGCAGTGAATCCGAGAAATGTGTTTGAACTGCTGAACGTCTAACACTTACTTTAGCCTCTTGTGCAATTTGGTCATACTGTACCATAGAGCATAAACCACCAACATATTGCTCGAGGATAAAAAAAAAAGTTTGGATTGTCAACAAGGACAGGAAGGAAGTAATACTCACGTATGTCGGTTGGACCTGCCCGAGCGGCTGGAGTAGCCCGAGTGAGTGGACTCAGTGTCCATGGTTTAGAGTGGTTGATTATCCAGTGTAGAACTAAAAGGTGAGGTTAACTCCAAAACGCAGGAAGAACGATGGGTTGGTAGAGACAGACTTGAGGAAGCCACAGCAACTGAGATCCACCACCGAAAGCTGTTTCGGAGCCACATGGACCTAAAAGATGGACAGACAGGAGGAGGAGGGAATAGTTTACTTTAGGGTCACAGGGTCAATACTGAAAACACACATTTAGACACAGTTTTCTCTAGTGAGTGGAGAGTTTTGGCTCTTGTATATTTTTCTTATACTGCAGGAGTGGGCTTTAAAAGCACAACACAGATGTGACAATATCAATAATTAGTGCAAGGTTATCCATCATCCTTTCAGAAATATGAACACGTTTCCACCATAATAGCCCACTGTCTGCAGCCCACTACAGTATCTATCCATCTTCATCAGCCTCTTTTGATGTTGAGCCCTGAAACAGACATCCCTGGGCTCTAATGTGCCTCATGTATGGGTGTAAGTGCTTCGCCATGCATGACCGTCCATTCAGGCCCTAATCTACTCTATGTCTGTCTCCCAGCTGTTGTCCTGACAACCACCCCACGCCTATCACAGTCTACGGGTGAGTCTCATTTAACTAACTGGATTATTCGTCACATATCAGTGACAAGATGTAAATGCCTTTCTGTCCAATAAGAACATAGATATTAAAATAATACTTTTCAGATAAAAATGTATTGTAAGGGAAGAGAATTAAATGTAGCATTATTCTCATTATTTCTAAAATACTGACTTAATATATATTCAATAGGGCTACATGAATTTTGGAAACATATCTAATTGCCTTAGATAAGATTATGCATTTCAGAATAATGCTGAAGTCTAAACTACTGGGTAAGTGGGTCAAACACATACATTCCAATAGAGGTAAAAATAAAAAATGTAAATGATATGTGAGAACATCCCGTATTAAGGAAATAAATACAGCCTTTTATTTTGCCCAAGCTTACATGACACAATTTTCAAAGTAAGCATATATTATAATATTATATATTAAATACCTTAATTGATGAGATATAAATGTGTATTCAGTCGTCTATTGCCATGACATTATACCCACACTAAATAATGCATACTAACATGGACTAACATGCGCTTCACATCACCTCTTCACCGTCACACCACAGACCACAGCATTAGGGTTTCACAATTTTGTATCTAAGGTCGATTTTTATCACTGGTATTGCAATTATATTTGTAATTTATGTTTTAAAATCAGTATTCAGTTCACACATATTAATTATGTATTAACGTGTGATCAAAGACCAAAATATGAAGTGCTGTTTGTAGAGGTCTAAACTTCAAGATTAGCCGGTTTTATTTATGGGATATTTTGTCATTTGCAATCCAAGGGATATCCCAAATACAATTGAATGTCTATTCAGCGAGCCCTACAGTGGATCTAATTTTTGAAAACCGGGCCTTATGACAGAAGACAGTCATTTCTCATCTCCACACCATCACTGCTGCGTCCACTGTTACCGTGGCAACAGCTGAGGCAGGGGCCCCATCAGGCAGCAATAATCAATCACCCCCGCGAAGGGTAAATGTGTGTTATATGCCTCTTTATAGGAAAGAGAGCACCGAGAGCAAACAATACTTTTCGGCTAAAATGGCTAAATGCAAAAGCCTGTGTTTGAACAAAAGCTGTTAACCCCCTGAGAGCTGATCTCTGGCGCGTGGCGGTAGAATGTGGGTTACAATCATATACTGAAGATGCACTGATCCACAAGATGAGCATGAAGAGCCATAGTGAACCAGGCCATGTGGAAAATCTGCACCACGGGGTAAAAAAAACTATCAATTACAAACCTAAGGACAGTTATGAATAAGGCATGCAGGGTAAGAGCATGGCGTCTGTGCCGGACTGTTGCCTCCTTTAGTCAGAAAAATTCAGCTGCACCCTTTGATGGGACAGAGAGGGGAGCACTGTAGGAGCGAGGGTGCGTCACTGAGCAGAGTTCTGGTTGGCTGCACCGCGAGGGGAACCAGGAGCGCACAGAGTGACACTAATGCAAAACAAACACTGATTAGCGTGTTTGTTTAGCGCATTCAGCCGGACGCACAGCGGGAGCTACTGTACAAGTGGAGAGACTCTGGGGTGAAGCCCCTGTGCACGGTCGCCTGTATTATATGGGTTGCATTCGGGATATTCTTGAATTTATGTCATGATTTCAGAGGGAGGTAAAGGGACAATACGACTGAACGGATGATTCACTGTTTTCAAAAATATCCAAACAGAAAAAAATCACATTCAATTTAATCATTTTTTGTTATTGGGTCCTCAAACTTGCCATATTGGCACAATATCCAATTATCCAATTAATGTTTATATTAGACCCTTTTTTGACCCAGATCCGGATGTGATTTTGATCCACTGCCTGGTAGGAAGGTTAAATATTTTAGGAATTTATTTTTGCCGTGAAAAGTTTAAGAAACACTGCTATAGTGACAAAGGGAATTACACAGAAGTTTAAATGAAACTTAACATCACACTTTATGCCCGTTATTGTTTCATGTGTATGCTAATTAATTTTAGAGATATTAACCATAACCAGGCCAATACGACTGCATTATTACAGTTAAAAGGCAAGTTCTACCTACTGCCCTGTTCTCCAACTCAATATTAAACAGCATAGGCTCTTAATGTTGTGATGTCTTGTCAAGGCAACCTATTCTTATGGGACAAAATTAAGAGAGGTGCTTGCTGAAAAGGAATTTGAGATGCACTATATTCAGGATATTCGGTCAATGATGTTAACAGAACTGTTAATCGGAATGCTTTTGTTAGGGTTGCAATGAATAATGGATTTTTCTGTATTAAATATGTATTGCAAATGTCTCTGTATTACAATATTTACAACATCATACCTTTAGCATTTCTAGAAGAAACATTTTTAAAATATTTTCAGACACTGAGCAGCACTAGCCTGTTAGAACTGGTCAGACATTGAGTTCAAAAGGCAGACAGAGCCATACGTTGATCACATGCCGAGGCCTGGTCCCCAGGACATCTGGCTCCCACACCATTAGGCCTGTGTCTTCCTCTGCTTGTACTGGACATGCCCTGGATATATTAAGTGATAATCTCTCCGATATAGCAGCTAGCATTTGTTCTTTTATCTGTTTTTTAGTGTAGACCGCAATGTATATTGCACTATATGATGCAGAGAATTAGTGAAAGCTGAACCAGTTAAAATACCACAGTAATTAAAAAGAGCAGAGAGAGAAAGACAATCCACTAAGCTTATAGTAAAACCTCTGTTGATTCAAATAGTGAAAGTCTTTGTGCTGGGGATATTTATAGTGATAGCCATCTCCAATCCCTCCCTGGACTGCAGATAACCCAAAGGAACAGCTGCTGATTAACATATTATTGTACCACTGTCCCACTCAAATCACACAAGCCGTAGGACTACAAACATTCCACACACAGTGCCCTTGGACACAGATTTTGTAACATTTTTCAAGCTATGCAGTCAATTTGTAGGATTTGCATTTTAGACCAAAATTCATTCAACCATATTTTGCTGCATCATGCTTTTGACACGCCACTGTTGCATTACACAACCTCTTTTTACATTTTACATATAAGTAATAATTAAAACGTATGACCTTTGGGAGACAGTGGAGGGTCTTTGACACGCCCACATGGCTGCCCTCTCACTCACACTCCTGCACTTTAACACAAGCGGCAGTAAAAGGAGAAAGTTAAGACCTGACACACAGCTCAGGAATGCAAACTTAGCCCCATCTCGTCCGCTCAAGTGGAACAAAATAAAAGTACATGTGGTGTGAGGTAGCCTATATTTCAAATGAGAAAAGACCAACTACAAAGGCAGAAAATAATCAGGTCATTTCAATGTGATGATTGTATGTGGAATCATGGAGTGACAGTTCAGATTCACCCATTCATTTTGACAAACCGACAGAAGATGCTGACTTGATACGGTAGGTTATTATTTTAAGACCTGGAGCATGTGGCTCATTGGGCCTCTTTACTATTGCAAGGTAAAATCAGTGCCTTGGCGTAGGTCTCTGTTGTATTTTACTTTTGTATCCTTTATAATTTAATTTCTGGACATTGCCATACAAACCATGGCCTGTAAGAACCCTCACCAAGTATATGAAAATGCTATAATCCTCCAGGTAGTACTGCCCTTAGCATTCTCTGCCAAAATCTATCAACGCTCTTAAATATTATAGTACTCCACATGAGACCTATTAATTCAGACCATGGCCTTTTCCATTCATTCACGTAACACACCCACCACCTTCCAGATGTGTGTGCACTGCATACCCTATCCTCCAGACAGCTGGCCTGGCGATGATGGCTCTACGCACCGCCACACCACCAGAAATGGGCAGCTTAAGCCTCTGTTTTATAGGCTACTGGGTCTGTGAAACGGAGAGGAGTGGATGCTATCTGCCGTGCCGCTGCGGTCTCTGTTACAATGGGTCGGCTTTCATCCTGGAGCTATGTGATCACTGGCTTACAGCAAGACATTATTTTATTGGAATAATAGTGGTGGGCTACATTTTAAAACGTATACATGCAAATGATAAAACTATAAACGTATTAAGGTCAAGGTGAAATAAACTAGAAATAGAGGTTTCCTTCATGGCAGCAATGAACTTCATTAATTCTTATGGGTGTTGTACCCCAGGTTGGGGGCAGCCAGGGTACTAGCCGGTTAAAAAAATAAATAAAAATGTTCTCAATTGGTAAAGGAAATGTATCCGCTTACCGTATTTATGCTTCAGATGTGCCCCATCTTTTTACTGTTCCGGCGTATATAGGGATAGTATGTGTGGAGCCAAACGCTGCGCCTTTCTGCCGCTGTGAAGGGCGTCTCTTCTCCGGCAGCAGAGAGGAAGAGAGGAAGCTCCTTCAGACGAGCCTGGCCATTGTGGCGAAGACCACAGAGGGAGGCAGCGCCGATGTACGCTCACAAGTGCACTTACAGTGGGATTTTTTCAGCAATGTCCCGCTAGAGGTCGTGGTTTACTACGTGAAACATGACATTTTGCAAACTAATTAATCCAGGGTGTGACATAATCCAGTTTGAATTTAGTGCATAAACTTGTTCACACCGTTATAATGTTGCCACAAGTTGCTATTGAATTAGGCCTATTACATTTCTAAGCAATACTTTGACGGTGTTTGCCTTGATTTAATGATCATGACTACTTTAAAACTGTGCTTTCATACTTTTCTTTCTTCCTAAAGTTTCTGTTTTATGATGATACTCAGAGCATTACCAGATTTTTTCCAGTGTGAGATCAATTTGCCAAAGTTAGGCTATTTAATTTTGAACAAAGTGGCTACCTCCTTACACACATTTATTAGCTTTTCATTTATTACAATACAATGTTCGTGCGTGACACAGTGGCAAATCTTATTAGGTACAACTGGTTTTAAGGATAACACAGTGCACATTTGAATAATCTACAAATGCTGACCCACCTCTTCAGATTTCGAGCACACACCACCTTTTAGTACAAGTGCAGTGTGGTGCACAAAGGCCTGTCACTCTTGCTGCAGGAGTGGACATGAACAATACCACTGGCCCCTGGAGCCACATTACGCACAGAGGCGCACATAAAGAGAGCAGAGAGTGACTAATGGAGAGAAGAAGTGAAGAGCCGAGCGATCCACATCCTGAGCTCATAAAACACACAACCTCTGGCCATGAGCAAATGCAAGGCAGGAAGAAACCCCCAGAGCTGCGGAATAATGGACACTGAAATCCTGAGATGCTGTCCAAAATAAACGATCAGATTTTGCATCTTCAAATCATGAGTGTTGTTTAATATCTCTATTGTTATGCGGGCAAACACATTCTAAAATAAATAATAATATAGGCCTATCTGCAATACAGTCAAATAAACAATTAAAAGAAAAACATACAATTATTGCAAAAATAGAATAGCTACAGACGGCCACATATAGGCCCAATGATTAACAAACAGTTTTTCATCGTATTTAACATGGCTTTGTTGTCAGGGGTCGTGTATTGGATCTTTTTACAGGTCATATTTGTCCAACACGTGGCTGAGGTATGAGATGTAACGAATGGCGAGTCTGAGTAACTCTATCTTGGACAGCTTCTTTTCTGGCGGCAGAATAGGGAGCAGCCTGCCGAGTTTAGCGAAGGCCATGTTGAAAGCCACCACCCGAACGCGTGGCGCCTCCTCCGTCTCCGTTCTTCTCTGGTCAATTTGGACATGTGCCCTCCGAGGTCCATTGGAGACTCTGAGGTAGTTTTGGTCCAGAGTAGGGTCCGGTCCGAAGTTAGCGTCATCCTGCTGCCTAGATTCAATGAATAGGTTTATAGGTTGTTTATTTTAATTTTACGTTTGAGGGGCACACGCACATGTTCAAATGACACTGGCAGTCTTAACGGTGAATGCTATTGATTAAATGTGGCCTAATTATAAATGCAGCAATACACACAAGTAAAACATAAAGGGTGTGGCTGTGCTGGCCTCTAGTGGTGGACATAGACTACCACTGGCGCTGTCCGATGTGCTGAACACGTTATCGGTCAACAAATTGTGACGTCGCATTGGGTCCACAGGAGCGCGCCATTGTGGAGGTTGAGTTATTATTTACGTTAGCTATACCGCTAAACAGAAGAGTTTGTAGTAAGAAAAAGGTGAACAGTGGTTAGTGAAAAGTTGCTGTAGCACTTTGGACCAAAACATACACAAAAACCTACGTTTCTAAGGGGTCCTAGGTGGAAAATATGTCATGGAGGGCAGGTTGAGCATATTAGCAGAGGATGCCAGTCAGCTGTGGGGTGCAATGATTTCCGTGGCTCTCCGTGCTGTAAACCAATCAACACAACGATTGACAGGTGTCATATGACACACAGCCGAAATGGCGACCTCCAGCGGACTCTGACCGATTGTTACCTTTATAATAACAACAGATGGCTCATAAAATAATATCAATATTCCAAAAATAATTTGTTATTAATGATTTTATCTTTATTTGTTATCAGCACGACTTAAAATAGCTCAAGACAAACGCTACTAATCAGGCTATGATATTTTTGTTGTAGACTGTTTTCTACTGCATGTGGACAGTGACGCTGTCTTTGTCCAAGCAAACAGGGAAAGCTTTGCCTGAAAAAGCAGCTGGAAAGAAGGAAGACTATTGTGAGTTAATCCTGTGATTAAAATACATAACAGCATGCAGCTGGCTTCCCGAATATAACAACATATATAACAACGAGTACAACATTGGCTTTGAAAGCTGAATGCCATTCAAAATGGAGAAATGTCTTCCAGATATGAGCGCTCCAGTCAGCAGAGGTCCTCTTTTGTTGATGTGTGATTGACAGCACCTGTGTGAGTGGACCTGAGCCAATTGGACGGCAGTATAAGAACAATGGAAGTTTGCCTCAGAATTAGCTGCTTCTTGGAGTTGTCGCTGCTGGCTTTGAAATGGGTGAGCTTATGTTTGGATAATGTTGCTATTACGTCATGCCTATACTGCGTTGTTAGATCTATCTCTTTAACATTAATGTTTTTGACTTGCAGAGAAGAAAGTTCTGATTGTGTACGCCCACCAGAGCGCTGGCTCATTCAGTGCAGCTGCCAAAGAAGCTGCTGTGGAGGTTTTGAAGTCCAAAGACTGTTCTGTGGAAGTGTCCGACTTGTATGCAATGAAGTTCAAAGCTACTGCTACAGCTGAAGACATCACTGGTGCGTTGGGACTCTCCCACAGGCATAGAAAGTCGATTTCAAATTGCTCACTTGGACTTGTGTGAAAAATGCATGTCACGTTTGCAGGTGAGGTGAAGAATTCTGAGCACTTCCGATATGCAGAGGAGACTAAACTGGCATGGGACGAAGGCAGGCTGAGTGCAGATATCACCGAAGAGCAGCGCAAACTCCAAGAAGCAGATCTTATCATATTTCAGGTGATGCATGGAGTTATTTTAAGCATCAAGTATTTGGACTGATAAACTTCTGCATTTCAGTTTCCCATGTACTGGTTCACTGTCCCTGCCATCCTGAAAGGCTGGTTTGACCGGGTTCTCACCCTGGGTTTTGCCTACACAAAGGAGAAGCGCTACAGCAATGGGATCTTCAAGGTAAACGTGCCCATTGAGAGGAAAGAAATGGATAAACCTTGCCATTTAAATACAAATGGGTTATATACTGAACTGAACACTGTTCATAAAGTGTGATGCTAGGATCCAAACTGACTTTCAACAGACTAAAACTTTCAGTAACAGAGTTTGGGGCAGTGCATATAGATTATGTGCAAAATATAGAAACGTTTATACTGTTGTATACAAGATGCAAAGCTAACTTTTGTGTTCTACTTCCAGAAAACAAAAGCCCTTCTGTCCTTCACAACAGGGTCACAAGAGACCATGTTCAGTCCGACCGGCATCAATGGTGACATGAATGTTACACTGTGGCCCTTACAGGTTGTAAAGTCTGTCTCTGACTAGTGACAATTAACTCCACACTTCAGACCTCATTTTGACTTTTTATTTTCTAGAACGGGATCCTGCATTACTGTGGCTTCCAGGTGTTGGCGCCTCAGATTTTCTGGGCTCCAGCAGATGCCGCTCCAGAGGATCGCAGTGCGATGCTGGCTGCCTGGAACACCCGACTGCAGGGTCTGCTGGATGAGAAGCCCCTCTTCTATGCCCCCATGGACTGCTTCGACTGTGAGAAGAGCTTCCAGCTCAAGCCTGAATCTGTAGAGAAATGTGTCAAAGAGTTTGGTCTGACAGCAGGCACCCATTGTGGGAAACCACTGCCGCCTAACAACCAGATGAAGGCTGGAGTGTGAATGTATTGTCAATGCTTTTATTAAAAATTAAGCATCGCAATCGTGCATGAATTTCTCATCACTCTGGATTTGCACATGTGGGTGTTCAGACTCATCCTTATTCATTTCTGGCTCAATTGACAGAAGTAACAATGTTTGACCATTAGGCCTTGCCTTGAGTTTCCAAATGGTAAATTTGTATAAGCTCACTGCATTGGAAAGGTTTATTTTCAATTTGTGGCTCATGGGACGGCACATTGCTCCTAATCGCCGGTGTGGAACCACTTATGCTAAAGGAGGTATAGGACACGTTGGGGCTCTTTTCCCTACCACTTCCCTGACAACACTATTCTGAGGGTTGCTAGATGGGCTCGGGAGGGACGATCATTTTGTGAGCTGCACTCCCCATGATGCATAATATAGAGTTATTAAACAAAAGACCCAAATCATGATTATGCGCTATTAACCAAATCTGAAAAGTTAATTTGGCCAAAACACTTTGTGGCATAAACCACAAAGAGAACTTGTGGCCAAAAAACTATTGACTACTCAAAATGTCAGGAGTTGAAGGCATGGGCATATGTCTAATTGTAGTAGTCTCCGCCAACCATTCAGTGACCAACCCATAAAAGGCATATTTGGAAAAAAGAAGCAGATTTAACTTTTGTTTTTCATAATTGATCATGTTCTTGAAGATGGAAAAGTCCCTTTAGGAGTTTGGGCAAATGTTTTGATTTATCATCTGAATGTAAGATATACATTAATCCATTTGAGAGAATTTAAATTAACTGGGGTAAGTCAAAGCTTACTGTAGCCAAGAGTATAAAAGTCTAAGACACTCTGTTAAGGTCCTTTATTGAAACACGGACTAATAGAATTTAAAGTACCTGGTTTAAGCTTTTTACAAGGAACCCTCTGAAGTGCTCACATTATTCTATCTTGGATATGTGAATCATTATCTCCCCTGTTCTACTAGTCTCCATGCTTCAGGGTTTCATTGTTCCTCTCAGTCTGAACACCATCAGTCAAAGGCCACAGAACCGACATCTGTACAGCCGCCTCCTATATTTTACATGTTTTGTTTTTAACAATGTTGAATTTATTTTTAGTTTCTGGTTAGACATTGGAAATACCGTTTCCCACCACACAATAGTCATGTTTCACACATTTGACCATTAAAAAAAGTATGTACAATAATTACAAAAAAATTAGTTATATTTGGTCACCTGCTCACATGCTTTTTTTTTATTTTTTAAATTCAACTTTATTTTTGGCATCAATGCATTAGCCACATTTGGAACTTTTAAATCCTGGGATTTTACTCAACTGTCAACTTGGTCATATAATAAAATAGATGCACACACACACACACACACACACACAAATACATGCACTATCAAACTTTAGGTGGTTTGATGTTACAGTACAGGGGGGAGGAAGTGGAGAAGCTGAATGGGTGTAGGAATAAAGATGATGTCCTCTGAATACTACTACTTAACTCGCGCAGACACTTGTCTCCGCTGGATTGGACTGCACCAACTTGAACTAAAGCGGAGGGGTGTTCCACTTAAACACCCCTCTGAGTTAGTTCAATATCAAATGGCATCTCCCCGCCGCAAGAATGAAAAGTTCGATGCCAATATTTTTCAGATTTTCATTCATCAGTCGTTATATTGATAGATTTCCATGACAATTACGCTTGTGTTACTTCATTTATATCTGGAGCAGCAGCTCATGCTCCTGCTGCAGACCAGTCAAAGCCTTTAGGCCTGGAATAGTGAGTTATTATTTCATTATTTTATTCTGATGGCCCTGCCCAGAAGCACCGGAACCGAGCGGCCCACCGGGAAACCTCCCGACTCTCCCTATGGCCAGCACGCCTCTGCAGCCCACACACACTCTGCCCCGACGGCAGCCACAGATATTATCATGCTCCTGGGGTCTCATTTACAACATTGTCCGTGAGAATCTGCCTATAAGAGTCCGTACGAGCAAAACCCAAACTTCACGTACGGAGAAAAAAATTGGGATTTATGAAACCCTCCGTACGCGCACCTGCAGGCAATTTCCACTTCATAAATACCACTTGACCAATGTGCGGAGGAGATTCCACACCGCTCCCCGCCCCGACTCCACCCATTTCACCCATATTTGGCAATGCAAATCAACTCAACACAATTTGCGTATTTACGAGGGCCACGTGTTGGCGCACTGACAGAGAAGACCATGGAAAAGCAAGTGAGGAAGAAACCAAACTTCACGTCAATGGAAATTGATACGTTCATCAGGGAGGTGGAGGCCCAAAAAACCGTCTTGTTTGAGAGCCACAGCATGGGAGTGACCAACAAACGGAAGCAGGCAGAGTGCCAGCTCGTTGTAAACTCTGTAAGCGCCACAGGGCGCACGGTGGCAGAGCTGAAAAAGAAGTGGACTAAGGTAAACATACATAGCCTAAATGTTCCTGCTCAATAAACTAGGCCCATATTTTCTTAAACGTACATCAGAAAAATACCATGGAACATGTGTAGGCCTCTTTTATAATCTGTGCCTTTCCCTCTGAAGTTGGACGTGAAAAAACGTTTGTCAGCTCACCGCCAGAGTCTGGAACAGACCGGCGTGGATCACCCACCACATGCCTGACTGAGATTTGATTGATTGATTGATTTTTTTATTTCGAGCAACACAACGCAGGCACAAAAGCCAGAAAGATATAAAAAAGAAAACATAAATAACATTCTAGCTCAAAAAGGAGTGGGAAGAAGACAAGCTTATTGACTCCCACCCCTGTTCATATACTTAAATGATAATGTGGTTGCAACAATAACACAGCTTAGTTCTTATTGTCTTACTAAACAATTAACAATTAAGTTGGTTACATATTTACAGACGCAACAATGCATTACATTAAGTCAACATTCACAGTATGTTACACTTTATAACAAGTGAATAATTTTGTTTCCTATACCCATCTTATTACCATGTTGGTATTACTGTTATTTACCATCACCATTACAGCCCATATAACATTACTCTGTATCAAAGTGCTTGAATGATACATAATATACTCCACATTTATTCATGAAAGGTACAATACTCGCAGACTGATTGATGTTCATGATAACAAGATTAATCTTAATGATGTGTGTTAAAAAGGAGTCGGAGATGGAGATCAAAGTGGCATCAATAATCGGTGAGCGGGGCCTCAACGACATTATGCCAGAGGAAGAAGGGGACACTGACACCCAGACCCAAGGTGAGTATTTATTTGTGTATTAATTTACAAAACAATGTAATCAGAGTGACTTGTGTAGTAAAATATTTATTCTTCCAGCGTCAGTGGGGGGGAAATGACCTTGGCGAGGGGCCATGTCGGCCAGCAGACTCTGCTCCGGACCCTCCTCCAGGCACCACGCCCGTGCCGCAAGCCCCGCTACCCAGCAGTGGCTGTACTCGGGGGACACCGAGTGGGCGTGTGCTCACCGGCACAGTAGTGGACCTACAGCGGCAGACAATTCAAGTCGTCACCGATGTGGCTGGAGAATTGAGACAAATAAGAGGGGTGTTGAGCGAGCTCACACAATTAATAAAACATGTTCAAAAATAAATCTTGCCTTGTTTGTCACAAGCGTCTCATACATCCTGGCGAATTCTTGAAGCCATTTGGTACTCTGCGTGTAGTGGAGGTACAGGGGGTTCATGTCGGGTGGGGGAGGAGGTGGCAGCAGGTCATGGGGAAGGGGGATGCCATGGTGCACCGCCACGTTGTGCAACACACTGCATGCCATTATGATCCTGCAGACCTTTCGAGAATTGTATAGAAGACTACCACCCGAAGCGTCGAGGCACCGCCATCTACATTTAAGGAGACCGATAACCCACGACTGTTTCCTAAATTCAGCAGCAATATTTCTGTTGAATTCCTCAACTTCACTAAAACAAAAGATCAACACTGTTGTCAATAATGTGTAAAAATCAAATGTATGTTTGGAAGGTTTCTGGTAAAAAAAAAAAAAAAGCAAATCTGAAATGAAATAAAATAGCCTTTGTTCTAAAACAGTAACATTGTCACACTTTTTGGATGTACCTATGGAAACAGGAAGCCAAAAATGAATTCCACCTCATCGGTGACCTTCAGCACTTTTTATCAGGGTTCTAAATGAAATAGCAGAATATTAATGAATGTCTTACACATATGTAAATTGTTACAACATTTTTGAAAGTTACCATCATAATTGACAGATCTAGTGAAGTGCATTTTAAGGTGACGCTTCACTCTTCCCAGCTGTCGGCTTGAAATGGTTAGGACCACAGAATGGACAGTGGAAATCACTGCAGCAATCTGTGCACCGCTTAATCTCGGACAACGAAAAGTGTTTTTGCATTGTAATATCCATCTGAGGGGAGGAATAATGTAAAAACTTAAAATTAAAATATGCAATAATTTGCCACAGAAAGTAAAGGTACCCTTAATACATATGAATAATTTGGGGGGGAATGAAGTAATTCGTATATAGTTTAAAGTGTCAGCTTTAGCAAACAACAGAAGCATCTACAAATTCAAAAATTTGTTCATAAGAAATCAAAAAATTAAATAACTCGATTAAAGTCTACTCACGTTCGTTGAGTTGATCAATATCAATCTTCTCAAGAGGTAATACCGTCGTATATCCGTCTTTACCAACAGAGGGCGCACTATCACGGTGGATTCGCTTCACGGTAGATCTGTCTCGGCTCTGGCTCTGCAGCTTTCCCCTACTCCTGTGTTTTGATTGTGTTCCCTACAACCCAGTCTCTTCAGAAAAACGTACCCCAGGTACGCTTTTACATATGGAATTACGCAAAGCAAAACACTCAGCTTTACCCGTTCACACCAACAGCCTCGTTTTCAAAACAATTTAAAACGGACATTTTCATTTAATATTTTTGTATTCAATCTTAAACCAGCGCATTCACATTTGTAGCTACCAGTGGTTTGACGAGAACGAGGGGGCGGGGCTAGAGCGCAGAGTCCAAACAAGTGTCTGGTGTTCTGAATGAGCTGGTCACTGGGACAAAGCAAAACACTCAGCTTTACCCATTCACACCAACAGCCTCGTTTTCAAAACAATAAAAAACTGACATTTTCATTTAATATTTTTGTATTTATTTGAGACAAGACATTCTTAATAGCCTATCACTCAGGCGAGCAAAAATGTGTGGAAAAAATGTGGAAAACCTGCTTCACTGTAATAATGGATGAGATAGATATTAAATAGATATTTTATTTTGTGATATTCATTGTGTCAAAGTAGGGGGTACGTGACTCGTCACCTAAAGCTTCAGGGGGTACACAGCTCCAAAACGTTTGGGAACCACTGGTCTAGGCTATTTATTGTGTCACAGTTTATCATCTCACTGAAACAGAGAAAGAGATGAAGAGGTTCAAGCAAAGCAAGTTAGTCTTCGGGGTCACAGGGGAAAGAGATGCAGATGCCCTGCCTCAGGTCGACAGCAAAAAAGTGAGAGAGAATCGCAAAGACGACGGGGAGAGAGAAAGTAAAGCTGACATCCATGGCGTCTCTCTAAAGTTTCTTTCAAAGTTTGACACACTGGGGTTTGACATCAATCCTGTCTAGTCTCATTCAGTCCAGGTCCTGTCCTTAATAGTCCTGTATAGTCCTGGTATAGTCCGAGTAAAATTCCTAGTTGTGAACCTGCTCATAACAATGGCAATAAAACCTATTCTGATTTAGTCCTAGTGTCAATCAGTCCAGGTCTAGACACAAATTTTGTTGTTGGTTTTGAAATAGCAGTCTAAATGAAGCTTTATATTAAAGTGACATTTTTTTAATCTGAGAGAGTGAGCTTGAGAGGTGAGGGTTGATGAAGCTGTTAGAGTAAAAAATTGTGTTAAGTTTGGCTAAGGTCTGTTGTTTGACCAAACTGTTCCAAACTGGGAAGTGCTGTTAGTTAGTAAAGCTGTAATATACAGGAAAATAATGATGCATTGTCTTATATAGCGCTTTTTCAGACGCTCAGTCGCTTTACAATTTCGTGCATTATTCATTCACTCCATACTTGGTGGTGGTAAGCTACTATTGTAGCCCCAGCTGCCCTGGGGTAGATTGATAGAAGCGAGGCAACCAGCCTGCACCATCGGCCCCTCCCGCCACCACCAACCCCTCACTTTCACCCAGGCTTCCTGCGGTTTCCAAACAGTCTCCAAAAGAGCAACAGAAAGCAATTTTTGAAAACGGCTAAATGAGAAAGTGTGATAACTTTAAATACAGGAAATTACATCGGTTTAAATTATCCGGACCACACCATTTTTTAAATCCTGGCTACAGCCCTGAGCCTAAAGTCTATTGTTTTGTCAGTTTTTGCCATAATTTCTCCTTTTGTTTATAAGTGTTTTGGCCAAACTTACTTCTCAGATTTGGTTACGAAATAAGGCATAATCATGATTTGAGTCTTTGTCGTTTGGTAATGGCTCACTATATGCATCACATGGAATGCAGCTCACGAAATGGAGCCAAATAGATTTTTTGTCCTCTGCTACCCCTTGTTCGTAATCCCATCTTTTTGGTCATGTCTATTTACTCACAAGTTTTTAAATGCACCTTTAGTCTCCTTGGATTTTTTCATTGAAATGGCATCGGCTTACTATTTTGCATTTGCTAAAGCAGGGGCCACATGAGAAACCTGGATTGAGTTGGAGGGCCACACCAACTCCATACTCTGATCAACTTTATTGCAGGCTACATTGTGCTAAATAATTGTCGGGGAGGGAAGGCCTGCTGTGATTTTGTATAGATCTACCAGTCTGTCTAACACTAACCTTAAGGTTAACCATATTCCTGGCCCCAACCCTAATTTGTAATGAAATCAAGTTAAGGGCAGACAGTCCCGCCTGAGCCGATGATCTAGCAACAGGCCAAATAGTGTAGTCAGGGAAGTGGTAGGGAAAGGAGCCTCAACGTGTTCCATACCTCCTTTAGCATAGGTGGTACCTCACCGGCGATCAGGAGCCATGTGCCGTCCCATGAGCCACATAAATGGAGGAAACTTTTCCAATGCAGTGAGCTTAAAAGCAAACACGTTTTGGAAACTCAAGGCAAGGCCTAAGGGTCAAACATTGTTACTTCGGTCAATTGAGCCAGAAACGGACAAGGATAAGTCTGATTCTGAACACCCACATGTGCAAATCCAGAGTGATGAGAAATTCATGCACGATTGCGATGCTTAATTTTTAATAAAAGCATTGACAATACATTCACACTCCAGCCTTCATCTGGTTGTTAGGCGGCAGTGGTTTCCCACAATGGGTGCCTGCTGTCAGACCAAACTCTTTGACACATTTCTCTACAGATTCAGGCTTGAGCTGGAAGCTCTTCTCACAGTCGAAGCAGTCCATGGGGGCATAGAAGAGGGGCTTCTCATCCAGCAGACCCTGCAGTCGGGTGTTCCAGGCAGCCAGCATCGCACTGCGATCCTCTGGAGCGGCATCTGCTGGAGCCCAGAAAATCTGAGGCGCCAACACCTGGAAGCCACAGTAATGCAGGATCCCGTTCTAGAAAATAAAAAGTCAAAATGAGGTCTGAAGTGTGGAGTTAATTGTCACTAGTCAGAGACAGACTTTACAACCTGTAAGGGCCACAGTGTAACATTCATGTCACCATTGATGCCGGTCGGACTGAACATGGTCTCTTGTGACCCTGTTGTGAAGGACAGAAGGGCTTTTGTTTTCTGGAAGTAGAACACAAAAGTTAGCTTTGCATCTTGTATACAACAGTATAAACGTTTCTATATTTTGCACATAATCTATATGCACTGCCCCAAACTCTGTTACTGAAAGTTTTAGTCTGTTGAAAGTCAGTTTGGATCCTAGCATCACACTTTATGAACAGTGTTCAGTTCAGTATATATCCCATTTGTATTTAAATGGCAAGGTTTATCCATTTCTTTCCTCTCAATGGGCACGTTTACCTTGAAGATCCCATTGCTGTAGCGCTTCTCCTTTGTGTAGGCAAAACCCAGGGTGAGAACCCGGTCAAACCAGCCTTTCAGGATGGCAGGGACAGTGAACCAGTACATGGGAAACTGAAATGCAGAAGTTTATCAGTCCAAATACTTGATGCTTAAAATAACTCCATGCATCACCTGAAATATGATAAGATCTGCTTCTTGGAGTTTGCGCTGCTCTTCGGTGATATCTGCACTCAGCCTGCCTTCGTCCCATGCCAGTTTAGTCTCCTCTGCATATCGGAAGTGCTCAGAATTCTTCACCTCACCTGCAAACGTGACATGCATTTTCACACAAGTCCAAGTGAGCAATTTGAAATCGACTTTCTATGCCTGTGGGAGAGTCCCAACGCACCAGTGATGTCTTCAGCTGTAGCAGTAGCTTTGAACTTCATTGCATACAAGTCGGACACTTCCACAGAACAGTCTTTGGACTTCAAAACCTCCACAGCAGCTTCTTTGGCAGCTGCACTGAATGAGCCAGCGCTCTGGTGGGCGTACACAATCAGAACTTTCTTCTCTGCAAGTCAAAAACACAAATGTTAAAGAGATAGACGCAGTATAGGCATGACGTAATATCAACATTATCCAAACATAAGCTCACCCATTTCAAAGCCAGCAGCGACAACTCCAAGAAGCAGCTAATTCTGAGGCAAACTTCCATTGTTCTTATACTGCCGTCCAATTGGCTCAGGCCCACTCACACAGGTGCTGTCAATCACACATCAACAAAAGAGGACCTCTGCTGACTGGAGCGCTCATATCTGGAAGACATTTCTCCATTTTGAATGGCATTCAGCTTTCAAAGCCAATGTTGTACTCATATATATGTTATATTCGGGAAGACAGTTGCATGCTAAATAAATCAAACTTTATTTATAAAGCCCTTTTCATACAAAATGTAACACAAAGTGCTTTACAGTGCTTAAAAATCAGAAAGAAGAATAGAAGATATTATATTAGATCCATGGTATTAACCATAGTATTAACAAGTCGGCTCATTGGCCCAATCAGGGCCAATGAGCAAACGAGCAAAAGAATGGAGCAAACCCAAGCCCAAAGGCTGAGCAGGTGATCTCTAAAACTACAGAAGAACAGCTGGTAACCAGCGCAGATCATGTTCTCGTACTCTCATTGCGGCCGTGTAGTGCATTTGCCAGCACTCTGTTGGGCGGAGCTCCGGACAGCAAAACCATTCACACATATGCATGGTAAATGGTCTCAACTTATATAGTGCTTTTCCACATACATTAGGCACTCAACGCGCTTCACAGCAAGGATCCACTCACCCATTCATAAACCAATGTACGCAGATGCTGGAGGCAAGGTGGGTGAATTGTCTTGCCCAAGGACACAAAGACAGCGTGCACCTTCAGGAGGCGGGATTCGAACCCCCGATCATGAGACGACCCGCTCTACCATCTGCACCACCGTCGCCCCCCCATTGTCTGTGCATAAAGAACAGACAATGGTATGGACAATGATAATTATTGTTGTAATATAAATAATGAATCAAAGGAATAAGAAAGCTAAATAAGTTTGACAAGAGATGTGTAAATGTGAGATGTGTTAAAAAAATACTGGTGGATTTACATTGTATTTTTGTTCTTTTGTCTTTTGAGGTTTTTCACCTGCCACTGCTGTTTCGAAAACCAATAAAAAGCAACAGAGAAAGGAAAGAGTCAAGTCCTGTCCTTCTTTAGAGACGCACCTCGTCAAGTGGGGGATCTGCACAGCCACACATAATCACTTGACATTGTTTGTGTTTTCTCTCTTTTAGGTGACTGATGTTGTAAGTATTCCATATTTTGTATGAAGTTGAAAAGAAAGCACCACTGAAATACACTCTCATAGTCAAACAAACAATGTTTTCATCAGGCTCAAAGAGTTTCTGAATTCTCATGTAAAACCTAAAATATCCTTTGCTGTCCACAGTAAATCCCAGACTATGTTAAAGAACACTGGCCCACACCGGATGCAATTAAGCGGCGCAGCAATTTACAGAGGAGATGTGCCAAAATCAAGAGACAGTGGTTTAACCCGAGCTGAACTCTGCGTCTTTATTAAAAGAAACGGTATTCAATGTTATGTGTACAACATTATGCAAACACTTGAAATTAACAATATTTATTATGACTGACTTGACTTTTTTAAACTTTGAAAATATTTTACTTTGTTTGCCTGCATTTGTTTTTGCTTCATTTTTAATTGCTGAGATGTCACACTGCTGTCCTCTTGTCATTCTGCTCGTGTAAAAAATTAGGACATATGTTAATGTTATATTATTATTCATCTTTCAACCTCAGTGATGTCCAAACTCACACAGTTCTTTCCACTGCAAGTGCAGCAAGGACACGAGGATTCAGTCTGTGGACGATCATTCTGGAGGGACCTGGTGTCATTGACAATATTATTCACCTTCTCTTTGGGACTTTGTTCGCACAACCTAGACAAAGGTATAATGCACTGTAGGCCTTTTATCTAAAACAAATAGCACAGATATTTAATGACCAGGTTAAATCAGTAACATGGAAATGTTTTCTGCTTTATTTAGGGGTTTGTAGTAGATTCTCAGTCAAAGCATCTGAATGACCATCAACCAAGGAACAGCTGTAAACAGTCATGATTTTCTCTCTGCACATGAATCAATAAGTAAGGGGTTTTCTGCATTTGTGTAACAAATTTGAAATAACTTTGATATTAAGTGAATTGACTTTTGGGTATCTTTTGTTGTTTTGTTTTTGTAAGTGCCAGGATGCCACAATGCAGTCCTGAAGTTTCTGCTAGTCTTGAAAATTGACACACCACTTGCTATTGAGCTGCTGAGTAAGTATTTATTTCACTCATGATCTTATATATTTGACACTGTTCAGTCAAAATAATGTGAATAAATAAATAAACCTATATGTGAATAGGTTTATTTCTGTTACAACCTCCAAGTTAGCACTACTAGGATATATAGTTAACTAAACCAGTATATGCATACTATACTGTATAAGAAATTAAAGTGTAAAATAAAATGGTAAATCCTATTTAGTTAGTGTACCTTGAGTTCACAATACTTGTATGCTAACAGTATAGTTGAATTATGTAGACAAGTGTTCCTGAACAAGGTATTTCTTGGGCATCCGGTTTCTTGGTTTCTACCAAGTAAACTTTACTTATTACAGTGTATTCAGAGGAGGATCTTTATTCCTACAGCCATTCAGCTCCTGAATTTCCTCCCCCTGTACTGTAACATCAAAGCACCTAAAGTTTGATAGTGCATGTATTTGTGTGTGTGTATCTATTTTATTATATGACCAAGTTTTGACAGTTGAGTAAAATCCCAGAATTTAGAAGTTTCAAATGTGGCTTATGCATTGAAGCCAAAAATAAAGTTGAATTTAAAAAATAAAAAAAGCATGTGAGCAGGTGACCAAATATTTGGACTAATATAACTGTCTTTTTTTTTTTAATTATTGTACATTTATTGTACTTTTTCTTTTCTTTCTTTCTTTTTTTAATGGCCAAATGTGTGAAACATGTGTGAAACTAAATATAAAATATTCAACATTGTTAAAAACAACAACAAAACATGTAGGAGGCGGATGTACAGATGTCGGTTCTGTGGCCTTTGACTGATGGTGTCCAGACTGAGAGGAAGAATGAAACCCTGAAGCATGGAGACTAGTAGAACTTCTACTAGTCTCCATGCTTCATGTTAATGTTCATGACTTGTGAGTTTGAAGAAGCTAAATTATATCATGTAAATACGACACATTTGAATCTGAATTACTTTGTAAACTCATAAGGGAACCTTTTTTTTCATTTAAAAGTATGATCAGTCGAACTTGTGACTTTTGCAACATAATGGGCTGTCCGTAGTGCGTCCGAAACCATCAAATTATAGTCTTGGGTGCCCCATCCGAAACCAGTAAATTGGTAAGAGGTCTTACGCCAAACCGGATGTGCGTCAGCGTCCGCCATGACAAGAAGCGTCCGAATTGGTCTGCCAGTTAGGAAGGAGTTAGGGAAAGGGGCCTGTATGCTAACTATCATAGCCACTTTAGCATAGGGATCTCTGATGCTAACTCACTGGCAATTAGAAGCCAGATTTCGACCATCCTTACCCAGGGGAAGGGGAAGTGACATCACCAACAGCTGTTTTTCTTCTTCTTTAAAGTTCATTGCAGGCCAAACAAAAGCGCATACCGCCACCTACTGTATATATTCCAACAACAACATAGTGTCCAAATAGACATATAAGGCGGGAAAAAAAGAAACATCCAAATGATTCTTCACATTTCCCTTTATTTTATCTCAACAGCTGTTTCATAAAGCTACAGTATGCAAATTAGCCATGTGGCTTAAGTTTCTACTAAATGAAAGCAAAAGCACAAACTGCCTTCATTTAGGCCATTTACTGAGGCTCTTTAAAACCATGTGACTGTGCTGTGGTGACTCTAACATGTATTTTGTCACTTTTATAAAATTTGGCTTGTGCAGGATCTTATTTTTTAAAATTATTTGTATTATTAAATCTGAACCTGTCAATCAACTGTGGTTGCCATGAATCACTTGAGGGTAGGGGCGAGGGGGGTGGGGAGATTGGCACAGTGGTTTATGGGATGGCACATAGCTCCTAATCGCCAGTGAGTTAGCATCAGAGGTCCCTATGCTAAAGTGGCTATGATAGTTAGCATAGAGGCCACTTTCCCTAACAGACAACCCTATTCGGACGCTTCTTGTCATGTCGGATGCTGACGCACATCCGGTTTGGCGTAAGACCTCTTACCAATTTACTGGTTTCGGATGGAGCATCAGAATGTGCCCTCACTGAGGCCTGAGTGGAAGGGTGTAGGGGAGGAGGGAACGGTTTCGGAAAGGCCTAAGGTGTCTGTGAGGTGATTGGCTGTGGTTTTGAATTTCGTGTCAAAACACGCCATAACACAAGAGCAGAGTGTCGTGTTACCCATATATCAGAGCAGTGCCTTCAAGAAAAACACATGATCCTGTTTTAGCAGCGAGGAGAGTGCAGCCTTGGGCCTGCTAGAACACAATAAAAATACACTGAAGTGTGGTCAGGGTGTGAACAACAGGAAAGCCACAAGAAATAAACCACTATTGTAAGATGAGCTTCATAATTAAATGTAGCTACAATACAAAAATGTAACCCAAATGTAAATGAATCCAAATCAGTTTTCTACTGCATGTGGACAGTGACACTGTCTTTGTCCAAGCAAACAGGGAAAGCTTTGCCTGAAAAAGCAGCTGGAAAGAAGGAAGACTATTGTGAGTTAATCCTGTGATTAAAATACATAACAGCATGCAGCTGTCTTCCCGAATATAACAGCATATATAACAACGAGTACAACATTGGCTTTGAAAGCTGAATGCCATTCAAAATGGAGAAATGTCTTCCAGATATGAGCGCTCCAGTCAGCAGAGGTCCTCTTTTGTTGATGTGTGATTGACAGCACCTGTGTGAGTGGGCCTGAGCCAATTGGACGGCAGTATAAGAACAATGGAAGTTTGCCTCAGAATTAGCTGCTTCTTGGAGTTGTCGCTGCTGGCTTTGAAATGGGTGAGCTTATGTTTGGATAATGTTGATATTACGTCATGCCTATACTGCGTCTATCTCTTTAACATTTGTGTTTTTGACTTGCAGAGAAGAAAGTTCTGATTGTGTACGCCCACCAGAGCGCTGGCTCATTCAGTGCAGCTGCCAAAGAAGCTGCTGTGGAGGTTTTGAAGTCCAAAGACTGTTCTGTGGAAGTGTCCGACTTGTATGCCATGAAGTTCAAAGCTACTGCTACAGCTGAAGACATCACTGGTGCGTTGGGACTCTCCCACAGGCATAGAAAGTAGATTTCAAATTGCTCACTTGGACTTGTGTGAAAAATGCATGTCACATTTGCAGGTGAGGTGAAGAATTCTGAGCACTTCCGATATGCAGAGGAGACTAAACTGGCATGGGACGAAGGCAGGCTGAGTGCAGATATCACCGAAGAGCAGCGCAAACTCCAAGAAGCAGATCTTATCATATTTCAGGTGATGCATGGAGTTAGTTTAAGCACCAAGTATTTGGACTGATAAACTTCTGCATTTCAGTTTCCCATGTACTGGTTCACTGTCCCTGCCATCCTGAAAGGCTGGTTTGACCGGGTTCTCACCCTGGGTTTTGCCTACACAAAGGAGAAGCGCTACAGCAATGGAATCTTCAAGGTAAACATGCCCATTGAGAGGAAAGAAATGGATAAACCTTGCCATTTAAATGCAAATGGGTTATATACTAAACTACAAAAATGGAACATGAACTGAACACTGTTTGACGCTTCATAAAGCGTGACGCTAGGATCCAAACTGACAGTCAGTAACAGAGTTTGGGGCAGTGCAAAATATAGAAACATTTATACCATTGCATTTTGTATACAAAACTAACTTTTGTGTTACTACTTCCAGAAAACAAAAGCCCTTCTGTCCTTCACAACAGGGTCACAAGAGACCATGTTCAGTCCGACCGGCATCAATGGAGACATGAATGTTACACTGTGGCCCTTACAGGTTGTAAAGTCTGTCTCTGACTAGTGACTATTAACTCCACACGTCAGACCTCATTTTGACTTTTTATTTTCTAGAACGGGATCCTGCATTACTGTGGCTTCCAGGTGTTGGCGCCTCAGATTTTCTGGGCTCCAGCAGATGCCGCTCCAGAGGATCGCAGTGCGATGCTGGCTGCCTGGAACACCCGACTGCAGGGTCTGCTGGATGAGAAGCCCCTCTTCTATGCCCCCATGGACTGCTTCGACTGTGAGAAGAGCTTCCAGCTCAAGCCTGAATCTGTAGAGAAATGTGTCAAAGAGTTTGGTCTGACAGCAGGCACCCATTGTGGGAAACCACTGCCGCCTAACAACCAGATGAAGGCTGGAGTGTGAATGTATTGTCAATGCTTGTTTATTAAAAATTCAGCGTTGCAATCGTGCATGAATTTCTCATCACTCTGTATTTGCACATGTGGATGTTCAGAATCGGACTCATCCTTGTCCATTTCTGGCTCAATTGACAGACGTAACAATGTTTGACTGTTGGGCCTTGTCTTGAGTTTCCAAATGGTATATTTGTATAAGCTCACTGCATTAGAAAAGTTTCTTTTCAATTTGTGGCTAATGAGATGGCACATGGCTCCTGATCGCCGGTGAGGAACCACCTATGCTAAAAGAGGTATGGGACACGTTGAGGCTCCTTTCCCTACCACTTCCCTGACCACACTTTTCGGCCGGTTGCTAGATCATCGGCTCAGGAGGGACGGTCTGCTGTGAAAACTTGATTTCATGACCCCAATTAGAGTTGGGGCCAGGAATATGGTTAACCTTAAGGTTAGTGTTATTAGACAAACCAACTCGTAGATCTAAACCAATCACAGCAGACCTTCCCTCCCGACAATTAAGCGCAATGTAGCCTGCAATAAAGTTGATCTGAGTATGGCGTTGGTGTGGCCCTCCAACTCATTCCAGGTTTCTCATGTGGCCCCTTGTGAAAATGAATTGCCCACCCCGCTTTACCAAATGCAAAATAGTAATCCAATGACAAAATCCAAGGAGACTAAAGGTGCATTTAAAAACTTGTGCGTAAAAAGACATGACAAAGATGGGATTACCAACAAGGGGTAGCAGAGGACAAAAAACTGGCTCCATTTCGTGAGCTTCACTCCCTGTGATGCATAATATAGAATATAACTGAAATTTGTCTTTCAGCATAGCTCAAATCAATAAGTAAAAATGCACATTAAAAAATATCACATGAAAAAAAGATCAAAGTACATTGCTACCGGGGTTTATCAATTCAACTTTATGATGGACTCAAGGTCCAAAGAGATGGAGTGACATAAACACCAAAAAATTATTTAGAGCAGTGACTGCAGATGGAATGGATGATTTCTTGTAGCTATTTCTATGGGCCAATGGGGTTCTGTATCTTCTGCCTGATGGGAGGAGTGATGCAAAGGATGCCACACATCCTTTGCATCTTCAGTGATGAGAGTAGCTTTCCTCTGCACCGATCGCCTGTACAGTTCACACAGTGGGGTCTGAGGGGTTTGGGTGATCTTACTGGCGTGGTTTACTATTCTATTGAGTTTTGTTTTGTGTTTGACGGTGAGAAAGTTGAACCAGGAAGAGATATATGTGAGGATGGATTCAATGAGTGAAGTGTACACCAAAGATAAAATGTCTTAATATTAAAAGATCTAAACTTTCTGAGGAGATGGAGGCGCTGGTGTGCCTTTTTAAAAACAGAGTCTGCATGATGCCCTGTGGACAGTTTTCTGTCTATTTCTATCCCAAAATATTTAAAACGATCCATCTGCTGGCCATGGATGAGAAGGGGCTGGAAAAAATCGACTGAGCCCTCTTTCCTGTGGTTCCACAGCACAACGCCTTTGTTTTGGAGATATTGAGCTCCAGTGAGCTCTGCTTAAATCCACAGACCAAAGTGTGGACTTCCTGCTGGTATTGTGCCAGGGTCTGTGCGTCTTTGAGGTGTGCCACCAAAGCCATGTCGTCCGCGTACTTTAGGAGAGTCATTCCTTCTGTGTGGCAACAGATGTTGGTAGTGAACACAGAGAAAAGAACGGGTGACCGCACACAGCCCTGGGGAAGTTCAATCTTCAAAACAATTTGGTCTTTTAGAGACCGTTTGGGAACAGCAGGAAGCCTGGGTGAAAGTAGTCAGTGAGGGGTTGGTGGTGGCGGGAGGGGCCGATGGCGCAGGCTGGTTGCCTGGCTTCTATCAATCTACCCCAGGGCAGCTGGGGCTACAATAGTAGCTTACCACCACCAAGTATAGAGTGAATGAATAATGCACGAAATTGTAAAGCGACTTTGAGCGTCTGAAAAAGCGCTATATAAGACAATGCATCATTATTTTCCTGTATATTACAGCTTTACTAACTAACAGCACTTCCCAGTTTGGAACAGTTTGGTCAAACAACAAACCTTAGCAAAACTTAACACAATTTTTTACTCTAACAGCTTCATCAACCCTCACCTCTCAAGCTCACTCACTCTCAGATTAAAAAAATGTCACTTTAATATAAAGCTTCATTTAGACTGCTATTTCAAAACCAACAACAAAATTTGTGTCTAGACCTGGACTGATTGACACTAGGACTAAATCAGAATCAGAATAGGTTTTATTGCCATTGTTATGAGCAGGTTCACAACTAGGAATTTTACTCGGACTATACCAGGACTAAACCAGGACTATTAAGGACAGGACCTGGACTGAATGAGACTAGACAGGATTGATGTCAAAACCCAGTGTGTCAAACTTTGAAAGAAACTTTAGAGAGACGCCATGGATGTCAGCTTTACTTTCTCTCTCCCCGTCTTCTTTGCGATTCTCTCTCACTTTTTTGCTGTCGACCTGAGGCAGGGCATCTGCATCTCTTTCCCCTGTGACCCCGAAGACTAACTTGCTTTGCTTGAACCTCTTCATCTCTTTCTCTGTTTCAGTGAAGAGATAAACTGTGACACAATAAATAGCCTAGACCAGTGGTTCCCAAACGTTTTGGAGCTGTGTACCCCCTGAAGCTTTAGGTGACGAGTCGCGTACCCCCTACTTTGACACAATGAATATCACAAAATAAAATATCTATTTAATATCTATTTCATCCATTATTACAGTGAAGCAGGTTTTCCACATTTTTTCCACACATTTTTGCTCGCCTGAGTGATAGGCTATTAAGAATGTCTTGTCTCAAATAAATACAAAAATATTAAATGAAAATGTCAGTTTTTTATTGTTTTGAAAACGAGGCTGTTGGTGTGAATGGGTAAAGCTGAGTGTTTTGCTTTGTCCCAGTGACCAGCTCATTCAGAACACCAGACACTTGTTTGGACTCTGCGCTCTGGCCCCGCCCCCTCGTACTCGTCAAACCACTGGTAGCTACAAATGTGAATGCGCTGGTTTAAGATTGATTGATTTGTTATGATTTTATTTATTTTTTGCTTCAAGATGGAAAAGTCACTTTAGGTTCTGTAGGAGTTTGATCAAATGATTACATTTGGGAAAATTGATATGTTATTTTTATTATTATTTTGATTTATCATCTGAATGTATATGTGAATCATTTGAGAGGATTTAAATTAAGTGAGGTAAGTCGAAGCTTACTGTATAGCCAAGAGTATAAAAGTCTAAGACACTCTGTTAAGGTCCTTTATTGAAACATGGACTAATCAATCAATCAATCAATCAATGGTTTTGTATAGCCCAAAATCACAACAGGAGTTGCCTCATAGGGCTGCACCGAACATTAAGGCAATGAAACAGAGCAGTAAATAGGACAATGTAAAGTTCAGGCGAATTAAGTATCCAGGCAAACATAATGTCCAAATAAGCGTCAGCAGAGGGTGGCGACGAGCGGCGCCGGTGTCCCCTGTCCTTAGAGTCTCCAGCACGGCAAGGAAAAACTCAAAAACACAGGGGGAGAAAAGAGAAACCTTGGGGAGAACCACAGAAGGAGAGATCCACTCCCATGGACGGACAGGCTATAGAGACCCAGGGCCGATGGGAGTCCCAGAGCAGACGGGCCAAGATCGCAGACTGTCCTTGTTGTCAATCCAGTAGGCAGGGTTCCTCCGTTTGAATTTAAAGTACCTGGTTTAAGCTTTTTACAAGGAACCCTCTGAAGTGCTCACATTATTCTATCTTGGATATGTGAATCATTATTATCTCCCCTGTTCTACTAGTCTCCATGCTTCAGGGTTTCATTCTTCCTCTCAGTCTTGACACCATCAGTCAAAGGCCACAGAACCGACATCTGTACATCTGCCTCCTATATTTTACATATTTTGTTGTTGTTTTCAGCAATGTTGAATATTTTATTTTTAGTTTCTGGTTAGACATTGGAAATACCGTTTCCCACCACACAATATCACGGTTCACACATTTGGCCATTAAAAAAGAAAGAAAAGAAAGAGTACAATAAATGTACAATAATTGAAAACATTGACAGTTATATTAGTCCAAATATTTGGTCACCTGCTCACATGCTTTTTTATTTTTTAAATTCAACTTTATTTTTAGCTTCGAGGCATTAGCCACATTTGAAACGTCTAAATCCTGGGATTTTACTCGACTGTCAAAACTTGGTCATATAATAAAATAGATACACACACACAAATACATGCACTACCAAACTTTAGGTGCTTTGATGTTACAGTACAGGGGAAGGAAATTCAGGAGCTGAATGGCTGTAGGAATAAAGATGATGTCCTCCTCTGAATACTACAGCCCACACACTCTCCGCCCAGACATGATCATGCTCCTGGTCATTGCACTAATTCAAATTTTGACTGATCTATTAAAAGGCTTCAGTGTGGATACTCAGCTGCCAAGAGAGCAGCCTTTTTTCAGCTCACCATCTGTGAGACAGTTGGTCAGTTTTCTCCAAAAACCTACACACTTTGGCACGGCTTTCACAAATAAATGAACATAAATTTAGCACCAGTAACACTGTTTTTGTTTGTCCTTCCTCGCACTGGGTTTTGAGTTTTTCTTTGCAGTGTGAGGGTCTAAGGACAGGGGCAAGTGTTCCATCTGCAGCAGACTGTTTAGACATTACATTTATTTGGACATTACATTGGTTATTTGTTTCACCACAATGTTTGCTTCAGCCCTGTGCAGCAACTCCTGTGGTGATATTGAGAATTATAAAACAACTTGATCTGTTATTTTTTAGTTTCACCTTTCTGTGCAGTTTTCATGTGATCTTCTTTTGGGTGCAAATATTGCCATTGTCCCCATCAACACAAAGGAAACTCCAGCTCAAACTTGAGAAACATTGTTCAATGTTTCTCAAGTTTGTAGTTCTGCAGTAGCAACACTACAGCAACTAAAACAACTTGCAGTATTAGTGATCATTTCACACTTGGCTGTTAATTCTGCTGCCATTTATTGCAGTTTCTACAACCAACCACGAGATGGCCCTGTTGGCCCTCCCGCAACACCAAGCAGCTTCTAAAACCCTTCTAATAAGGTGTCTGTGAGGTGATTGGCTGTGGTTTTGAATTTCGTGTCAAAACACGCCATAACCCAAGAGCAGAGTGTTGTGTTACCCATATATCAGAGAGTGCCTTCAAGAAAAACACATGATCCTGTTTTAGCAGCGAGGAGAGTGCAGCCTTGGGCCTGCTAGAACACAATAAAAATACACTGAAGCGTGGTCAGGGTGTGAACAACAGGAAAGCCACAAGAAATAAAACACTTAACCACAAAGACACACCACTCCCATGCAAATCTTACACTTCAATACATTATTATTCATTCGTCTTTTCTGAAACTGAATGCCACAAATGAGTGCTTTTAATGCACACTAATATACAACTGTTCTTCATTAGCCCTCACTTTACAGAGGCTGCAGGACGTCCCAATTGATTTTGGTCTCAGATGTGTACCAGCCAAGATCAGCTCATGCTTGTCTTTGATACCCACTGCTATTCTCTCCCTTTTCCTTTACAGGGCAGTGTTCGTGAGTGGGCCCAACCGCAGACGATGGTTTCTTACTGGTGGAAAGTACAGTATGATACAAAGGGAAAACGGAGCTGGGGAAGCAGGAAAAGAGGGAGAGTAGCGCTCGGCCACATCTTCTTCATGTGGTTTGGAGACATGGTGCAATGGCACACTAGGGTGATGCAGGCAAAGACCCGTGCCTATTGTAAAACCACACACACTGGTCTCTTTTATTAAAACTCTTTGCAAATTGATTCCTCACAAATATTGTAAGGTGAGCTTCATAATTAAATGGAGCTACAATGCAAAAATGTAACCCAAATGTAAATAAATACATCCATACCAGTTTTCTACTGCATGTGGACAGTGACACTGTCTTTGTCCAAGCAAACAGGGAAAGCTTTGCCTGAAAGAGCAGCTGGAAAGAAGGAAGACTATTGTGAGTTAATCCTGTGATTAAAATACATAACAGCATGCAGCTGTCTTCCCGAATATAACATATATACGAGTACAACATTGGCTTTGAAAGCTGAATGCCATTCAAAATGGAGAAATGTCTTCCAGATATGAGCGCTCCAGTCAGCAGAGGTCCTCTTTTGTTGATGTGTGATTGACAGCACCTGTGTGAGTGGGCCTGAGCCAATTGGACGGCAGTATAAGAACAATGGAAGTTTGCCTCAGAATTAGCTGCTTCTTGGAGTTGTCGCTGCTGGTTTTGAAATGGGTGAGCTTATGTTTGGATAATGTTGATATTACGTCATGCCTATACTGCGTCTATCTCTTTAACATTTGTGTTTTTGACTTGCAGAGAAGAAAGTTCTGCTTGTGTACAGTATGCCCACCAGAGCGCTGGCTCATTCAGTGCAGCTGCCAAAGAAGCTGCTGTGGAGGTTTTGAAGTCCAAAGACTGTTCTGTGGAAGTGTCTGACTTGTATGTCATGAAGTTCAAAGCTACTGCTACAGCTGAAGACATCACTGGTGCGTTGGGACTCTCCCACAGGCATAGAAAGTAGATTTCAAATTGCTCACTTGGACTTGTGTGAAAAATGCATGTCACATTTGCAGGTGAGGTGAAGAATTCTGAGCACTTCCGATATGCAGAGGAGACCAAACTGGCATGGGACGAAGGCAGGCTGAGTGCAGATATCACCGAAGAGCAGCGCAAACTCCAAGAAGCAGATCTTATTATATTTCAGGTGATGCATGGAGTTATTTTAAGCATCAAGTATTTGGACTGATAAACTTCTGCATTTCAGTTTCCCATGTACTGGTTCACTGTCCCTGCCATCCTGAAAGGCTGGTTTGACCGGGTTCTCACCCTGGGTTTTGCCTACACAAAGGAGAAGCGCTACAGCAATGGGATCTTCAAGGTAAACGTGCCCATTGAGAGGAAAGAAATGGATAAACCTTGCCATTTAAATGCAAATGGGTTATATACTGAACAAAAATGGAACATGAACTGAACACTGTTTGTGTGATGCTTCATAAAGCATGACGCTAGGATCCAAACTGACTTTCAGTAACAGCGGTACAAGATGCAAAGCTAACTTTTGTGTTCTACTTCCAGAAAACCAAAGCCCTTCTGTTCTTCACAACAGGGTCACAAGAGACCATGTTCAGTCCGACTGGCATCAATGGTGACATGAATGTTACACTGTGGCCCTCACAGGTTGTAAAGTCTGTCTCTGACTAGTGACTAACTCCACACTTCAGACCTCATTTTGACTTTTTATTTTCTAGAACGGGATCCTGTATTACTGTGGCTTCCAGGTGTTGGCGCCTCAAATGTTCTGGGCCCCAGCAGATGCCGCTCAAGAGGGTCGCAGTGCGATGCTGGCTGCCTGGAACACCCGACTGCAGGGTCTGCTGGATGAGGAGCCCCACTTCTATGCCCCCTTGGACTGCTTCGACTGTGAGCTCTTCAGCCTGAATCTGTAGAAAAATGTATCAAAGAGTTTGGTCTGACAGCAGGCACCCATTGTGGGAAACCACTGCCGCCTAACAACCAGATGAAGGCTGGAGTGTGAATGTATTGTCAATGCTTGTGAATTTATTAAAAATTCAGCATCACAATTTATGAATTTCTAATCACTCTGGACTTGACCCTCATTTACACATGTGGGTGTTGAAGAATCGGACTTGTCCTTAAATTGTACATTTCTGGCTCAATTTTAAAGCAATTTATGACCATGTTAGTCCTTGCTTTGAGGCTTCAAATGGTACTTGTGTAAGTTGTGCACTTAAGCTCACTGCATCAGTTTCATTTTGGCCACATTTGACACTTCTAAATCCTGGGATTTTACTCAACTTATTTCCAGTCCATTTAATAGACTATGAGTCTTGGTCAAGGTTCTCCCTGTTTTGTCCAATGACTGCTTGGTAAACCAATAACTATCCTTTGGCCTCTGAAGGTTTAGGGACTGAAGTAGTGCACTTTTCCCAGAGACGCGGCTTTTGTTTGGGTATGGAGGAAATGAGATGGTGAGGGGGGGGGGTTCACTTAAGGAAACGGATTATACTCTGATGTTCAGACCTTAGCAGTGGCATGAGGGCTGGGCATATTCTGCAGCTGAGGTTACACAAGGTTGTAAAGTGCAGCTCCAAAGTCACCTGTCTGCTTTTCCTTTCACTCACTGTCCAAAGCAATATGTTTGGTTAAAAAAAATTCTAACACTTTTTTTTTTTTTTTAACCCAAGGCTGCATATCAAAGAACTTAAATCCCGCAATTGCTGATACTCAGGACAATGTCTCAAAATACTGCCTCTCCATACAAGTCACATTTGTATTCATTACAAGCTTCTCAAAGCACTAAACTTTTGTGCTAGATTTAAGTGTAGTCAGTACTCATTCACCTTCCATGCTTGGTGTTGAGCTATTATAGCCAGATCTGCCTGCACCATCTCAACCAATAGCACTACTTGCACACCGGCAAGGTGAGTGCAGTGTCTTCCTCACAGGACAGGTACAGTCAACACTGGTAAGGTCAGGATTCAAACTACTGAGGTTAGTGCTCTAAAAACTGTCTCCCCCATATTTTAAGAAAACCTACATGTGAAAAGTCATTGAGGAAAGATGCTTTCTGACATATCAGTTCTTTGTCACTGGATGTTAAGCTCTTTTTGCCAATATATTGTGATTTTACAAAACTAAGCGCCACAATCTACTCCAAATCAACGTTTTCAGTGACTGCTGAAGTAGATATTTAAAATAAGGTCTGGATTACACATTAAAAACGAATGACAACTAGTCATTACACCATCCATCCATTCCACTTGTCCATTGCCGGGTCTTGCACCAGCCCCTATGGCTCCTCCTGCAGGTGGTGGGTCCACAGAAGGACGGCCTCATGGTTCTTACCGGGCCTGTTTTATCATAAGGGGCTTCTGAACCGCTCTTTGTCTGACCCGTCACCTAGGACCTGTTTGTCATGGGAGACCCTACCAGGGACACGATGCCCCCGACAACAGAGCTCCCAGGATCATTCGGGCGTTCAAACCCCTCCACCACGTTAAGGTGGCGGTTCCAGGAGGGGTAATCATTACACGATTTCCTCAAATATAGAGAAAAAGGTCTTCTGTAACGTTTATGGTATGTTGCGAGCTATTCTCACATAGGTATCAACAATCCCAAGTATGTGTGCACTAATTAGGCCGACTATTTTAGCCTTTCACCATACAACTGATCTTTTAACTGTTTGCTGTTAGCCATGGGCGCTCCAGGGCACAGTCTGTTTATATATGTATGTCTCCACTGCTGTGGTTTCTAATTCGCTGTCCATCCTGCGCTCCCATTGTCCGTCTGGCCTTTCCCAGCCCGACCATTGAAGACCATTTTAACTGCATCAATGTGAGGAAGTGGGTACGCATTTGCCCTCGACGGAACAGAGGCGCCGGAAAACCATTCTGCAGTTCTTAAGGTTAAACTACATGGGGTTAGAAAATAGAAACACATACAGAATAACACACAGGGGACATTTATAGTGGAGCTGTGAATATAATAAGATAAGAAAGGGGTACTCCATCAGCATTCGAGAGCAGTTATGTCGAAATTGGTGTCTTACTTTCTTTTTTGTTTTACTCATGTTTTATTGTAACTATTTTCTTGTAAGCTAAAGGGAATTAGGCCATACCTCATTAACAGATACTGGAATAAAATGACATCGATGTATAACGCTTTGTACCTTTTTTATATGATTAGAATAATGTGCCATGGACAGACTATGGGAGATGATGAATGTACATTACAATGCCTTGTTGACTGCCTGTTTGCTTAAACGACTGGTTACTGGGTATCTGGGTTTAGACCAGTTACTGCTGCCTCTCTAGGTTTGAACATCATAGATAGATAGATAGATAGGCTCACGGCATATTCAAACATTTTAAAAGTGACAAAAGATTAATATTAATATATCGGTCATTGCACTCTTGGCCTGAATTGCTTCAGCCTATTCCTTTTTTGGTTGAATATTTGTGTTTCGTTTTGTTATTGTTACTGTTTGGAAATCTAAATGCATCAATCAACCAAAACTAAACCATTCATTCAATTGTATTTACAGTAAGCTCTTTAGTCAACTCCAAACTGAACCCTGCCCTCCATCTGAGATGTTCACAACTATTCCAGACACTGAACCGAGCTTACTAAGTGTATCTACTTCAATGATCAAATATAGCAGCCTCGCTCTTTGCAACAGCACTGTAACACTACCTAAGTGACTGTGGCACAGTTTTCACCCACTTAATGGAGGTTGGCCGTCTCAAACCTCACTCACGCCGCGGTGCATAGTTTGGCCCGACTGTTTGGACTGTTCTGACTGGTCCATAAATGGATCCCTGTGTTTGCTCCAGATGTCAGAAGGTTAACAACAGGCCAACCATTACAGCCCAGGAACCCCAACCGAAAACAAGCAGGGAAGAATGATGGCACGGGGACACAGCTGAGTAACATGTCAAATTATTTACCCCATTTATCCCTCCGTGCTTTCATGAGCCACATTAAAAGTCAATCCATTAGCCGTCAGCTTGTCAAACTGCGCGTGTGTGTCGTGGCGTGAGGGGGCCCATATGTGCCGGAGGAGTCAGGCACAATTTCTATCAAGATTGGCAGCAGGAAAAGCACTTGTAATGAGTAACTACCAGCATTTACCTTTGCATGGTTTGAGTGAACTTCCAAACGGCACCGCTCCCCCACTATCACAGTATGTCCATTGTGGGCTCGCTGTCATTATAGAAGCAAGGAATTCACGCCGACATGTGAGCACCCCCCAAACTCACCCATCACTGTCGCCTGTGAAACACCACTGCATGGGACCAAACTCTACTCGGAGTAAAATTATGAGGGAAACACATATGAAATCACTCTGTCTGAGAAAGGTTGAAATGCATTGGTTATGTCAGTATGTCATGAATTTGATTTGTTATATGTGTTAAAAGTCAACAAATCATCAACCATAAACAATTGTGTATATATTGAATTTTTCACCATCCGGTTTCTTTTTCATGAGCCTTTTGCTGTTGTGCACACACTTACTGTAAGTGGGCTTCTCATTAAAAACGTTCACAGACACAGGGAGAACATGCCGTTGTGAGGCGAGAGCATTAACCATTATGCCACTGTGCCTTGGTTTCTAAATAAATGAAGTTGTAGCATTACATCAGAAAGTCTACTTTTGTTCGTGTTTTTTCTCTCTCATTGTTTACTGTGACTGTGTCTGTGGTGAATTAAAGAAAAGAAAAAAAAAGTCTAT
This sequence comes from Neogobius melanostomus, assembly GCA_007210695.1. Taxonomy (NCBI): domain Eukaryota; kingdom Metazoa; phylum Chordata; class Actinopteri; order Gobiiformes; family Gobiidae; genus Neogobius; species Neogobius melanostomus. The sequence continues at coordinate 851,231 of VHKM01000048.1, forward strand.
CGCCACCATTTCTCAGCATTTTGTAACAAAACAAAAAGCCTCGCCAACTTAGTCTTGACGTGAACATAGAAAATACAAAAAAAGCAATCTTAACAAAAAAATCTTAAGAGCATTACAGTGCACACAGCTAGCAACAGATATGTGCACCTGATGGAGGCGATAAAGAGGATAATACTGAGAGGGATATTTGACGATAATCAAACTTTCCTGGACAAAAAGCTCATTCCCTTGATAAAGCTGGTGAGTTTAGTCAACATTAGCATTGCTTTTGTCCGTTATTTGGAGCCATTGTTGTAAAGGGATTTCATAGCCGTTTCAAATTTCTCCGAGCCCTCTCTTAAACAGCTGGTTTAAACTCGATAAGAAGCTCCGATTAGCGCAGCTGCAGAGGAACCGACCGCAAAACAGCACCGTGCGGTACTGAAGGCAGACAACAGGCCTAAGAAAATAACAACAAACACTTCCTCCTCATGAAGTGCTGCAGGATGTGTCTTTCATGAGCTGCTCTCTTCATCCACCACTCCATCCTTCTTTTGTTGGGCCTTATCCTCTCTCCAGTGTGAAACTTTCCACAATTACATTTTCACACATCGTTGGCTTGTTATGAGTTTGTACTTGACCGATTGGGCATATTGCACGTCGCACAGCAGGTGTAGGTGGGCGTTTAAATTGTGCGGCAGGGAGGAGACAACAGAAAATATTCTATCACAGTTCAATGTAAATTAGAATTAGTATGAAATGTTGTGAAAAGTGTTGAGTAGTGAGTTTTTTTTAATATAAATATCTGTGCAGTGTATGAGAAAGTGCTGGGTTTGAAAAGAAATTCATCAAATACAGCAATTAATTTATCATTTGTTCCAGCAATGTATCCATTTGCTATGATTGTGAAACCCTTTTGATGTTAGAAAATGTCAGACCTGCTTCTTTCAGTATTGTTGACAATCTGTTTTTGCTGTTTATTCTTATCATTAATCATTTCCGCACCTACAGCAGCTTCAACGCGGACATAAAGAACATTAAAAACGTCTTTTGTATCCTTTATACTGTACGTCACATTCCGATATTTTTAGCTACTAATGGCCTACTTTTCATTTGCAGATATGCACGTCGTCCAGTCTTAGATCCTGAAGACAAGTCGAAATAAAGAAGGCTAGTCTTTCCAATGTCACCAGTTAGAAACTAGGGTCGTGGTCAGGTCAAGAACTTGCTTAATTTGTATTTTTTTAGGTTAATGAGCTAACTGAAGACCTTTTAGTGGAGTGTGTTGATGTTTTCAAAATGGATGAAAAACATACTACGGCCAAGCGTACATGAACATAGCTATTTACAAGCGCAGAAATAACTAAAAACAAATGACGTGGTCTACAAAAGCAACCAAGTTCAGGTCCAGGCCTCTGTCAGACGCCTCAGTCACTCTGGCAGTGATAAAACCCAGAGAGGCCTGCAGTTTGCTACACAGAAAGTCTTGCACGGAAAGGTCTACTGCTGTGTTTGGATGAATGAGTGGACATGAGGCCTTGGCTGTGATCTATGGTGTGCCTGGCATCGATAGGCTGCCATGACATGAAGGGGCTGTTTCTTATTTACAAGTAGTGCGGCGGAGAGGAGGCTGAGAGTGGGGTTTTTGCGGTTACGGGCGTCACAGTGACAGGGTTAACACTGCACACGGCCATTATGAGAGTCCACAGAGCCCTTAGTAATTAGAACCAGGTCTATACTATCTCCAACACGGACGTCTGATGGAAGAAACACATGCTCCAAGGCAGCACATCCCGTCCCTCACTGGCTTCAGCCGTTGACACCGTTCGTCTCTTCTTTGTCAAACAAAATCTTCAGTGTACTCAATGTCAATATCAGTAATATTTTGTTACAAACTACAAAACTAAATTTCAAAAGGATAAAAAATAAAAGCAAGAACACAGTGCAGTGTACCTAAACAATTGTAGGTGAAGTGATATCCAAGGCCATTGCTATAAGCTTCCATTCTTACTCCAAACAAGTACAATTGGTTAATGAGAGAAGGCTGAGGGACCCATGTCAATTATATAGACAGACTTGTAAAACTGTTCCAGACAGTTTCTACGCTCATTTTCTTTTTTCCAGAAATCCCCTCCTTTGCCACATTGTTTTATATTGTTTTGTCACACATCGACATGAACGCTCCATGGGACTAATGGTCATTGCTATCTGCAATCTGTACCACAGCAGAAGGCACACCTTAGGAACAACACAACACAGTATCTTATATTTGTCCCTTTTGGTTTTCGCTCCACAGGCCGGATCAGGCGCTGAACCTCTTGGGGACAAACTTCAATGGTCCGGACTAGATAAATTAGTACAGTACAGTGCCCCAGTCCACCCCGCTCCAGGCACACTCAGCTCAGCTCCATATGCCACATCCTGACTATAATTCCCAAGCAGTGCATTTAAGAGTGTGCGCAGTCACTGACCTGCACAATGAATGGGAACCACCTGTGGCACGCACTTCATGTCTCAGAGTCATTTCCCCTCGAACTTTGTGCTTCTGATGAATGGATCCATGGTCAAAAGCTTGTGCTTGTGTGGCCACTCATTAAAATGACTCATCTTTTGTGTTTATGCACTTTATTTATCTCATCAGCTTGTTTGACTGCTGTGGAGTTGTGTTTACATCCAATAAAACGGGTAGTGTTTGGGTTTCCCTTAGTGCTCATCCCCAAAAAGTCTGAACTGTAATGCCATGTTTGTCTCGGTTTCAGTGGCTTGTTTAGTTTTCCAAAACCACCGTCAGGGCTTGAACTCTTCCTCACGCACTTGCTGGGCAATAGGTGACGTGTGGTGAAACTGCAGGCTTCTCCAAAACACCGGCACATTCCAGTATGGTCCATTTTTCATGTAGCGTGACAAGACAATAGGGGTGAAAGTAAGCCACCTTATCTATGAACTGGATGTCAATGGCATTTTGTAAGACGCACCATCCACGCTGCATGGATAGGATTACTGGTTTGGAGGTAGGTGCAGCTCGAGGCTGTCATAGACACCTCTTTATGGATCCCGCTGAGAGATTCTGTCATGCACTAATCCATACTGGACACTGTCTGTCCCCCCGAGCTGAGATTTTCTTCAACTATTCCTATAGCTTTTCTTGGCGTGATCCCGTTGACCTGTATCATATTGTTAGACATGGTTTCTATATGCCCGTGCAGGCATGAATACGTAATGGGGGAGGGGAGTGAGGAAAAACCAATAGCAGCGTTGGGAAAACAAGAACTTGCTTTTAGTTTGAGTTACTGCGGCATGCACAGATGATGGACAAAGTCAATGGAGTGTGGCAGCCACAACCGGTCATGGTCAGCACCTGAGAATCAAGCACTGACAGATTAGAAGGTTGGGAAAGTAAGCTTGGCATCGCGACAAGAGAAATGCTCCATATACTACAGTTAGGTTGGCGTTAAACTCACTAATACGTGTCATCGCACATGACCCTGGTCTAAAAGTCTGCTTTTCCTCTGCACAGTGTTGCGCATAAATCTCTCCTTTCATTTTCAATCTACATTTTGTATAAGTGACGGAGTGTCGAAACCTGGAATGTGTTACTTTGCCAGTTCCTGACACGACACCTGCACAAACATATCCCGGAGAGGCACCGCGTATCACCTCATTACCTGCATTCACAATATCAGTGGTGACGAGTGGCTCGGAGAGGCCGGACAATGGACAATCAAGGTGCCAATCTTTCGCTTTTATATCGCTTTCCCATTTTCTCTGGCCTCCCACATTATCGCACAGTTCTCAAAAGAATACTTGGCCTTTTTTTTTTTTTTTTTTTCGCACGGCCTTTTCATCCGAGTGCGTAATTGGACACGGGCAAGAGATGGGATGAAAGATGAGAGAGGACAGGGAGCTGAGGAAGAGCGGGGGCACTCCATTAGGGGAGGTCGGCGGCTGATGTTGGAGATGTTTTGGTCCAAAGTGAATTGAGGTGAAGGGATATTTGCACAAAAATAGCCCATGTCCGTCAGACCCCCCACAGCGAGGCTACAATGGAAACAACATCATTAGGAATAACTCTTACAACAATGTTTGCAGTGCATATAGAATAGCACAGCCCTGGTTGAAGGAATAGTACAAAAATCATCAGTATTCCTAGTAGTACTTAAAGTCATTATTTTGTTGATTACTTTGACTTCTTTGTGAATTCTTGCTGAGTTGGACCACTTGTTTCCCCCAGCCTCAGCCACCCCCGTCACCTCTCACCTCCCTCTCGCTGACGTCTGCGCAGCCTTTTAGCAGCCGCCCTCGGATTTTTGCATCTCCTTATCCATTCATCGTGTTTATTCACAATTGAGACTGTGAGAAGAATGGCGCAGACAAAAACATATCTTGATGTCTGCAATATAGAAGAATAAACGCTTCAAATCTCAGTCTGGGGAAATGTTTATCGCTCAGAGTTATTGTTATATGAAGGATTGTGGCTTTGAGAAATGGTCATGACTATTTATGCAGTCACACTATATACAATGCTCATGTTTAGTGACATTTTGCCACTATCATTGAATAAATGAGACAATTCATTTGCATGCACTGGAAGATTCTGCCGGTAAACTGCTTCTCTCAATGTCAGTGTACAGGTTTTGTCTGGGTTCTTCGGTTTCCCCTAAAAACATGAACAATGAGGTCACCTCTGAGGCCAAGAGTCTCCTTAAACAGGACTTTCAAAGTTAAATAAATGAAATGTGTAATGCATTACAATAACAATGTGCACAAGGTTTTACCACAAAAGATCTGCAAAGTAAGCTACTCCACTATCTTAACCTCTTAACCCCCACTTTAACCGAGCACATTTCATCAGTTCGGCTTTACCCAAATCTAAAAAGCTAAGACCAGCAAAACTGAGCTCATATTTTTCCTTGCGTTGTTGCCACACCATCACTTTTTTGTCGTATTTTTTTCCCAATGCTTTTTGTCACATTTTTGTTTACTTTTTTGGTGCTTTCTTGCCACGTCTTAGGAACTTTTTTTGTCACGTTTTCATAACTTTTTTCACATTGGTCACATTTTTGTAACTTTTTATCGCTCTATTGTTGTGTTTTCATGCTTGGCGCCGAACTGGAGAAAATGTGCTCAGTTAAGGTGCGGGGGGGGGTTAAGAGGTTAAAGAGAAAAGCGATTTCTCAAAAAGACACTTCAAGAAGAAATACTGTAAAATAATGATCTCGCTTTAATAAAGAATAAACTCCCAAACTTTCCAAGACTCTTTGCACTGACGTAATTGCCCACGGTAATTGTTTGGAGGAGGATTTGCAGCCTCTTAGACATCGCGCTGTTATATTTACGCAGTCTCGCTATGTCAACCTCTCCCACACGGCTTTGCCATTTCAAATATACATGCAATAGTGAAAATATATGGAATCTAATTATTAGGTGACTGGATCGCACAAAGTTCCCATTGCCAGTGAATGAGGTCTGGGGAACAGAGGTTGGCAGCGGCTTATACGGATGCTTATCAGGGAGTCTCACAACCCCCTCCGATGCCGCTGATAGGGAGGACAATAGGAGTGCGTGCGTAGTGGTAACCCTGTTTAAAGCCCTTGGAGGAACTCACTACACTTCCCTGGTCGGTAATGAGGTCAGAGTAGCCTGCTGGTTGTATTTCATCGGGGAGAATGCAGGGCGTACCGTCATAATAAACTTCAGAGGGGTGACCCGTACCAATCGTGGCATATCTTTTTCCTAAGCAAACACCACGGACACATTGTACCTGGTTAAAACAATACTTGGGGGGGGGGGGGGGACATCAAAAGCCCCTTTCTGTCACAAATGAACACTATCAAAGTATATTATGGTGATTTGGCGGCACTGTAATGATCAGGGTTATGCTGTGGAATGGGCTGAAGGTGCAGCTTGGGAGAGTTGAACTTGGGGTTAATTGCTCTGGTGGGAGTGGAAAAGCCCAAGAGACTCCCCTAAAAAACCGCTTTGTGTGAAAGGATGTGCGGGTAATAAAATGCAACAATGAAACAATCCCACCGCAGCTGCATTTATTCGCCGCTATTCATCAAATTATAGCAATTCAATGTGATTTTAATAATGTCTCGGCCTTTGAAATTTTAGCATGCTTTTGCAGAGTGATCATATACGTGAAGAAAGCAAAGTCAAAATTGTCTTTGTTTGTATTGGATAGAATCTGAAACACAAACCAAAAGCTGGTCTTTGCTTTGTGCCAGTCCCAAACCTGGATAAGTGGCGACTGTTGTTTCAAAAAGGGCTGCACAATATGACAAAAAATAAAAGAGTTATATTTAAATTGATAACTGTCTTGAGTATCGCAATATTTTACTACACCATGTTAACACAGTACGTTTCATTAAATTTAAGTAGAAATGTTAAAGGATTCGTTTTTTCATCAACTTGTGTCAAAAAGACTAAATCAGAACCCGAACAAGGCTAAAATGAAGTTGGGAAAAACCACGACTAAAACAGTACATTCTAAATTTTTAAGTCACTGTGTGTTTTTTTGTTTTAAGCTTTGTTAGCAGTCTCAGTCAGATGGAAGACCTTTGTGATTTAGCAATATTCAATATATTTGCTATTCAAAGTAGATAATACAAATTAGGGTTGGGCCATATTGTATCTTATATATGTATCGTTATATATATATCATCGGATATCATTTATGTTACGCTCAGCTCCATCAGCGCAGCATAAACACTGACTCTAGAACACGGGGTCAGGTGCTTTACTTTTTGTAAAATGAAATGAAGGATGTAAATTGCTCAAGTAGATCATATTTGCGAGGAAATTAGTATGGCGCAAAAAAAAAAGGGAAAGAAATATCTTTGCATTAATCTTCCAAATAGGCGCAAGGCCTAGGAAGTAGTTTGTTCGTTGTCAATTATATCGTTACTTATATCGTTACCTATTCACCACCTGTACGGCAACACGACAGGGACAAAACTTCTTTCTCATTGACAGTACATCTGCACAGCGCCAGCCACTTTTCTGGAGTGTGCATTATTAAGCTTTTAGAAAGAACAAAACCCATGGTCAAATTTACTTTATTTTTGAGGGCCTTTGTAGTGGAGTAGAATGTATGATATACTTTTGCAAATGTAGTAAAAAGTTCTCAACAAAAATTCAACTCAAGTAAAGTACAGATGCTCAAAGACTTTACTTAAGAACAGTACTTTAAATTTACTTTGTTACTGACCACCTCGGCTTTACGATATAGATATGCGTCATCTAATAATAATAGATAATATTATGAAACCCATATAAGTAACTAATAAGTAAATCAGCGTACAAAAAGAGGTGGAAGCATTGATCCCAGAAAGAAAAGGTGAAATTTAAGACAAATTTGCTCACAAAACGGTTCCCTAATTGCCCTATTTGTCCTCACTGAAATAAAGTGCATCGTTTGTAACACTGACAGTTACTGGGCAGGTGTGTTCTGTCTCCGTTGGCGGTCGGGAAGACGGTTCAGCCCATGTGTTGGAAGCACGGGACAGTTGATGTGGTTGGTTGGAGTCTGCGGATCTGGTTTCATATTTAGGTGACAGTGGGCGAGGCACTGGTGCAGACGACCACAACGCATTTGCCCTATGACTCTGCATAGACATGTGAGAGTCTACATATACTTGGATTGTGGACAAGCTCAAGGCTGTGTTTAATAACTTTATTTTAGTTGCCAATAATAATCATTGAAGTAATACAATTAATGATGTAAAGAATAACAACATGTTTGAACAGGTGTTGGATTGATTTTGTGTTTCAGCAATAGGCTACATATTAATGTGTCTAATAGAAAACTATAACATATTCAATAATTAACCTACTTCTATTCTCAAAAACAAACATGTTTTGGGGACTCGGGAATAGGCATCTTTAAAAAGACACAAAAGAAAAAGTAACACTGCAAATGTTGCCTTTAACCATTATGAAAATGTAACATCCAAAATTCAATGCGTAAAGGTTGATGCATAACTGCAGGGTGGTGTTGCTCCTAGTGTTGAGCCAAACCCGTACGGCCCGTTTATTGGGGTGATGCCATGTCAATATGCATTAATGTTAGTCCAGCCCCGAGGCGTAGCTCTTTTGTGAGTTTCTGCAAGTGCAGCGCGAAACGAGCCGACGCACGGCTCAGATTCATTTAAGGAGGCGGAGGGAACGCACCGAGTCCACTCTACTGATTTGGACACTTGGTTCACCAAAACTAAACTAAGCCTAAATCTTCAAGGATATTCACACGTTGGAAGAAAATATACTAGGTAAGCTGGCGATATATTTTAAAGTTGAAGTTTCTTTCAGTTGTGTTTGGTTTTTTATTGATGCTAGAAATAATTAGACCAAACGTAGGCTATTTGTAAGCACAGAGCGTAAACAAGGCCTACTCTGTTCATAAAGCGGGGACAGTCTTTTGTCATCTTTTGCTGAATGTATTTAAGTAAAAGCCCGGTTTACTATCGCATTATTAACACTTGGCTGACTCTCTATCCACTCGCCGCTGTTTATTTGCCCCCCATTCACACACTAAGCCGGGCTACTGTATACTGGGGGTGACATCTGATAAGTCTGTCTCCGGCCGATAGAAATCAACAATGCCAACAATGTCATTGTATGTTTGCTTTGAGCTGACATGTGGGACATTACAGCGGGTTTTCTGCTTGTGCGTAATGACGCTTAAAGCGCAACACGTCTCTCCTTCAGCGACCAGTCCGCCCTGAAACCTGACATTCCCATTGAAGAGATTTTATCCTAACTAAAGAATGTAAACAGAGTAAAGCAGGAGGGGAAAGTCGGACAAACAAGCTGCACCTGCACCGCTCTTGTCACCTACATTAGCACATGAAACTCGCCTTCAAACGCCTGCATTGTCTGCGCATTGAAATACAAAAGCCGTTTCAGCTAATTTGTAAGTGGATGCTCAAGTCTTGGAAAGGAGGGGGAGGCACAGGGAGATGCACCATCGCATACAGAGCTCACGATGGACTGTGTGCAGCTACGGACCGTCTTATCAGATGTGCTGAGTGTTAGAAGGTTAATTAACTAGAAGCCTGTGGGGAAACCTGGCACCCGTAGGTGTTTTCCATATAATATAAGGGGAATTAGAGACCATTGTGAAGGATTATCTCTGCATACAAAATACCCAGAAGCACGCAGGCTAGTCTACCTTACTGGAAGAGAACATTATGGTGATGGATCCCACAGCTTTAGAGCAGTTAGTTGTTGATACAGATCTGGATCTATTACAAAATATCACAACTGAAAGCCTCATCAGATTCAACAGTTTAAATTTAACAACTGAGGTGCTGCTCTACTTTTTTCCCTCTGAAGACTTTATTGAGGAAAGTCTTACATTGCCATGACAATAGACACATCACCATTTGAATCAGCAGACTGAATTGTGAAAGCTGATAAAACATTCATAAAAACCACACCATTACTCATGCTTCCAAGTCTTTGCTGCAACAAACTAAGACAATAAATATTTTAGCTCGAGGCTGAATTACAAGATAATGTTTAGCGAATGGCACGTTTTAGTAATGCTTCCACGTCAGTACAATGTCTGCTTTTCTCAAGTGGAAACAATCATCATTACACTTTTTCTTGGACTCTCTATCAACTCATCTGCCCCAGTGTGTGCAGTGATTTGAATATAGATTTGGATAAGTTCATATATAGTTCATCATGTAAATAATAACAAGTATGTTCCAAAAACAAGTCCATGGTATTTAATACCATAAGTTAAACCTTGTTGCCTTTCCCCCCCGTCCAAACAAGCCTCCCTCTCAGACAGATGTGCTGGCGCTCTTATTTCACAGCTCTTGGTCGTGCTGTGTCACCCACCGCTCACTGACCTGGGCTTTTGGGCAAGGCGTCTCGCTCCCCGCTGCTGTCTGTGCACAACTCACTCCCCGGGTGTATACATGTCAGTCCGAGCCGCGCAGGGGTTAAGCCACTCGTGTTCTGCTTTTGATCTATTACCTCTCACCTCTGAACCCCTCGCCACTGCAGCTAACCCACACTTAGAGCACAGACAGGGAGACAGAGACGTCACAGCTCGAACTTGTGAAGACAGGCCAGACAGAGCCACACAGCGACAGACTTTTGAACCCTAACCGTAGGCATAAAAGCAGCATTCTAGTTTTATGAATGCCATGTTGCTCACTCTGATCTCGCAAATGACTGGGGCCACCTTATGCTCCCCGGCGCATGTAGGGCATTTGAAATTATGAGCACATACCTCCGTCTTATTAGTCGCAGATGTTGTAAAAATGACATTCTGAACCTACATCCAGGCGTTTCTTTGATCATACCCACGGTGACAGCTCCTCAGCTTTAACCAAAGAGAAGATGAGGATTTTTTTCTTTATTATTATGACAAGTTGTTAAGGGAAAACATTTCACAAAGTGGCATCCGATTTCCCACCCTCGACCGACGCTTTATCTCAGAATGCCCAGAATGCTCCGGAAATAGTTTGTGTTTGGACTTCTCGATCCCACTTCCTTGTGTCCAATCTGCACTCCGCGCCGGTGGGGCTAATGTAAACATTTATTGTACTGCCCCCTTGACTGCACATCAATCACTCAAAGTGCTTAGGTTTGTGACACAACAACACCGAGTCTGTACGGGGTCCTGAAAGGGCTGTTTTAACAAGCTAACCACATTAAGATTCTTCAGGATCTGGTGGCAGACCGCAGGTACTTCATGTTTTATTAGCTGAAGCAGTCGATGTCCAGAGGGTGCTCGCAAATGTGACGGAAAATTGCTTTTTAAACCCGATACCCAAGGATTAACAGCAAAAATAACGGTAGCTTGAACCACCGAATATGATGTAAAGCCATAAGCCAGTTTACTCTGCCAGTGCACAATATACGTATGACAAATTACTTGAACCATTGCACTTAAGGTAGAAAATAATTTGTTATAGGCTGCACAAAATAAGTCGATTTTTCTTTGATTTCACAGGAGCCGAGGAGGACTTATTCCGAGCAGTCATTGGTCCATTACCTACCGTGCAAAATGAGTCTCAGCACCAGCGAACTGGAGGACCTGTGGGAATCCCTGACCTCCAGCGACTTCAACATCTCAGAGACCTGGGCAACATCTCCAGCGTGGACACAATGGTCTGCGCCACATCCTTCAATCGTAACGCCCTCCGCACCTCCATGTGCGTGCTCTACTCCTTCATTTTCGTCATCGGCTTGGCGGCTAACACACTAGTCCTATGGGTGAACATCCGAGCGCAGCGAGACTCCACGCCTCGCCACGAGACCCATATGTACATAGCCCACTTAGCCGTCGCCGACCTGTGCGTATGTGCCACCCTGCCAATTTGGGTAAGCTCCCTGGCGCAGCACGGCCACTGGCCCTTCGGGGAGATGGCCTGCAAGCTCACACACTTGCTGTTTTCCGTCAACCTCTTCGGCAGCATCTTCTTCCTGGCGTGCATGAGCGTCGACCGCTATCTCAGCGTGACCAAGCCCGGGGACAGCGATGGCGGCGCGAGAAGGAAGCTGATTCGCCGTGCTGCTTGCGTGGGGGTGTGGCTATTAGCGTTTGTCGCTGGCCTACCTGACACCTACTTCCTTCGCACGGTCAAGTCTTCCCACGGGGACTTGATGCTGTGCCGCCCGGTCTACCCAGAAGAGAACCCCAGAGATTGGATGGTCGGAGTCCAGTTGAGCTTCATCTTGCTCGGCTTCGTCCTCCCCTTCCCGGTTATCGCCGTGTTCTACGCCCTTTTGGCCCGCGCTTTCACGCGCTCCTCTTCTTCGGTGTCTTCGAGCAGTGTGGAACAGGAGCGCCGCATAAGCCGAAGAGTGATCCTAGCCTACATCGTCGTCTTCCTCGGATGCTGGGGCCCCTACCACAGTGTCCTGTTCGCCGACGCGCTGTCACAACTCGGCCTGATTCCCCTCACCTGCAATTTGGAGAACATCCTCTATGTGGCGCTGCACCTGACCCAGTGCCTGTCCCTGCTCCACTGCTGCTTCAACCCCATCCTCTACAACTTCATCAACCGCAACTACCGCTACGACCTGATGAAAGCGTTCATCTTCAAATACTCCACACGGACAGGGTTGGCGAGGCTGATTGAGACGACAAACTTGTCTGACACTGAGTACTCAGCGGTGGCTGTGGACAATCCGCCCCAAATCTAAACGGACTGAAATCCCAGCAAGCATATCTCAAACAATGTTAAAAAAAGATCATCAGTGACTTTTACAGAGATGAACTGAATTTCCTTTCATTTCTTGAAAACTGGATATCAGACTGAATCAGCAGCACTTAGAAGGCAGTTAAGCTACAAAGATGAAATCAGATGTCGTCTCTCTATTCCTTATGTAAAATAATGACTTTAACTATGTAAAATATATTGTGTTTGTGCGTGGTTTGAATGTTCGCCCGTGGACTTTGAAAGTAAGAAGGTTTTTCAGACTTGTATTCACTTGTATTTATAGACATGTACCTTTTATAGCCAGAATTGTTACACTGACGTCACCACCGTGCTCTACACACCATTCTTGCCTATATGGTAGCTGCCTCATTGTTCTGGTAGAGCCACTGACTGCTGTTATCTTCAACCTCACATCACCTATTATTTCACATGTAAATTATTACTCTGTTGGAGCTGTTGTGTGCAACTTAATGACAAATCAGTTTTTGGCAAAGGAAAGGGGGAAAATGAAAACTTCCTCTTAGTGCTGGGAGGCATCCGCTGGAACTGCTGAACTTATGGTCTATCAGCATAGAATATTTATATGCATATGGTTTCAATCTTGGGAGGCCATTGATAGCTTGAACTCTTTCGACCAAACATTACCAATGAATAGCTTTAGCACTCGGGCGTGCAATGACAAAGTGTTTATCGAGGACCGAATAGCAAATTCGTCACACCGTAGCTTCAAAGTTGTGCGTGTGTCCATGTTCAGCTTGGAAAGATGCCGTTTTAGGAGCTGTAAACACAAACTTTTACAGTTTACCCATTGTCTGTCGTAGGAGAGGAAGACATATCCTTTTGATTTTCTGACATGCAACATTGTGTCATGAGATTGATTACTTGTGTCTGGATTTACACTGAAACAATCTGATGTTGTGATTTGACAAGACACGAACAGAGGCATTCCCTTTTGTACTGTAATGTATACCATGTGTTTTTTATACATTAAACACTGAAAATATATACCTCAGCTCACTGGATTTTTTCTCGTACGTCAAAATAATCTTGCATCTTCATTTGCTCTGCGCTGTGAACTTGATAAATGTAGTTTGTAAGTGAGAAGCTCCCGTGGGCCGGGTTTCAGAAAGGCTTTTACTAAATTTATACAAAACAAACGGCACTAAACTGGAGCTAAAACTTTATAGCCTCATGCGGTTGCCCACATCTGGAGCCTATACAGCGGATTAAACTCTGGAGCAGGAGGATCATGCACAAATGCACTTTCTGTCACTAGCATTTTATCGTTGTATTTCTCAAATGATGTTTGATGTTGGCCAGTGAAAATCCAAGGCTTCTCACATTACTAAACCCAGATGTTATACTGTACATCGCTAGATTAAAAAACATGTATCTATTACAGACATAAAAATAAACATATTTTGTGTAGAGGCATCTATATTCACCAGATGACCAATTGCACCAGATCATCTGAATGACCATAAATAAATATATGCTCAAATATAACTTAACAACAACAAAATAAACAATAAACAAATTATTTTCTTAGAAAACGTCTTGGAAATAATATCCCAATTTGTAATCAGACTTAAAACAGCATGCATACCAGAGCCGGGACTTTTTTCGATTAATTCCGATTAATTATTTACATACATAGTGCGATTTAAAATATGAATAGAAATTAATCACACTTTACTTTAGCGGCACAGACACTTTTTCAGTATACTTTTTCCTGCAAGACGTTGCTTAGAGATGAACACCGCGTCTGTCAAACCTGTTTATTCACTACATTAACTTTATTCTCTAATGTCTTTGGGCAGGACAAAATAACTCAAACTGCGATTGTCTTTTAAGTGTTGGAAATGATCACACAGGCCTCACATCTCCATTTAAAATAAGTTACATTTAAGGAATATACAAAGAAGCACCTAAAATATACCTCTATAAATACATACAACCCCTAAATAAATTATGCTTAAATGTGATTAAACATTTTAATCAAGTCCCGCCACTATTAAATACATGATCATGAAAGTCCAATAATAGCATACACAAACAATCTCATATATAAAACCGCTAATAGTCAACTTGCCAGATGGCTTGTTCCTCTAAACTGCCAGAGCAGCTAAAGGATGCTGTCATTTCTAAAACATGCCCATAACTGGCAGTACCGCATCTCCAGGGGCTGGTAAGTCCTCACCAGGTTCACACCAGCCGCGATGTGTCAAACCTTTGGAGCAACAGATGGCTTTTGTGACCTCACACATGCCACAAAACCCCCAGCTCATGTGCAACGCTAGTATTTATAACACTACAATGGCTCTTTTAAATAGCCTTTTTAATCTCTACTGGATATATGGTTCAAATTTCTCCATTCGTCACCCTGGACAGCAATAGGATGGCGACTAGATGTAATTGGACACAGTTAAGTATCTCCCGCCACAGTGATGCTAATGGACAGACAGCCCAGTGATTCGCACAACTCCACATTATGTCCAGCCCGTTCCCTGTCCACCACACTCTCCTTTTAGGACAGTGCATTGCCATAGGCCTCACCTGTTTGCCTCGCACTACTGACCACTTTAAAGTCCCCCCCTTTATCTCAGCCGACTTTTCAATTCCTTTGTGCCTGCTTACCTCAGCCGGTCAAAAGCTTGTGCCCCTCCGCTTGCTACTCCGTGCCGACCTGTGACGCCTGCTGACCCCACAGTAAACCTCTGCGTCTGACCCGATAACCTGGTTGTGTCCCACAGCCTTTAAACTCCTCGTGTGTTTTATCTGTCTGCAGATTTTTGCTTACTCAATTGCCTTTCTGTGCCGATTTGCTGTTACGCGCAGCTGCCACCTTCGACTTTGCTCCTTTTTTCCTTTTTGTTTGCTCCTAAGCAGTGACCTCTTGGCCCTCAGATGTCTAAGCTCGTCTGACCGCGCCACAAGCACAGTTTGTCCTCCTCAGCGGACTTCCGCCCCTTCTGGAATACCATCACCTTCCCCACAAAGCTAGCTCTAAGCCTCCCCGTGTGTCTTTGTGTGTTTAATCCCCAAAAGCCATCCTCTTTTTTTGAGACAAGTCAATGGAGTCACTGTCCCTGAACAATAAAAAAAAAGCTGTACCATTGCTGTTAATTGTGCACAAGTCTCCCACTTCTGGCACCTGTTAAGGGTTTTCCACTTGAATTCTTGCCCAAAGATTGCAGTAGTTCAAATCTCCATCACTGTGGCCCGCCAGACAATGGACCTGCCGAGAGGAAGTCATTACCGGACGCTCTCATTAGAAAGTGGCACTCACTGTTCAGGTTTGTGGAGGCCATTATAATAATGAGCAGGTCTGACAGGTGGACAAGTGACTTTAGAGATACCTAGCACGATTCAGTATGACCCATGACTAATTAAAAGTATAAATGAGTAACTTTTAACATTACAGAATACAAGGATTCAGGTTCATAAGACCATAATGCATTTTGCTGTTATCTTCTTAAACCTTGAATTTAACCTTCTTAGAATGCCAAAGCCTGTATCCCACAAAGATAAGAAGAGCAATCTCTCTTCTCTTTTTCGTTCAGGCTGCAATGACTCTGCACTTTTGTTATATATATTTTAATAAATGGCGCAGTATTTAATAAATATTTAATAAATAAATGAAATGAAATAATATCATAGAGTCTGCTTGTTGAGGCAGCGTTTAACCACCTGAACCAAGCATATTTTCTCCAGTTTGGCTTTACCCAAATCTAAAAGCTTCTTAAAAAAAAGCGACAAAAAGGCAACAAAAGAGCGACAAAAAACATGCCGGAAAAGCAACACAATAAACAAGCATCAAAAACACAACTAAAGAGTGATCAAAGAGCGACAAAAAAGTGACATGAAAAAAAAGCAACAACAAAAACCACAACAAAAACATGACAAACAAAGGTCTGAGCTTCCAAATTAGGCATGCCACTGGCCTGTAGGCTGTAAGCTCCAGTCGAGAAGCTTTAAGATTTAGGTAATGCTGAACTGGAGACAATGTGCGCGGTAAGAGGTTAATCAGATTCAGTAGGTTTTCCATCAGATTCTCTTCATGACCTCCTTTATTTATCTGGTCAAGGGATTGTATCAGCTATAGTACGCAGCGGTGGAAGTTGTATTAAAGGAATGCCAACATTGCTTTACTTGCAGTTTTACGATAATGAGAAGACCATCAGCCCAGTGGTTGTTCCCCCAGGAGAGATGTCTTTGACTGGACACATTCAGTCAACTTCTGTTATTAGCAGAAATTTCCTATTGATCATCAACCTCACTGACATTCTGTTTATGGCATTTAGGAAGAATTTGGAGTATCTATCTATCAACTGATCACGCCCCACTTGTTTACCCTGTTGAGACATTCTGATGAAGCCTCCCTAGTCGACAGCAATGAGCAATAAAAAAGACAAACACAGAGCAAATCACACCGAAAATCCATTCCGCTGGTGTGGACCGTGCGGACCGTGGGGCTGAAGTAGTTTTCTCTCTCACCTGGAAATATTTACAGTCCCAGTCCGGCATATTTTCAACTGAACACTTTGCTATAGCATCTCAGTGGAACAATAAATCCCGTTCTTTCACCGCCCTCTACAGAAATGGGGCGCCTATTATTCTTCGGAGAAACACATTGCGCATATTTTTCAATGGGCAGCTTTTTTATTTCCCTGTTGAAAAGTAAATACAGGTCACTTTAAGTGCAATATAATGTCTGGGAGTGAATAAAATTAAAGCACATCTCACATCCATATATCAAAAATGTGCTACTTATCTAACAAGAAGACAAAAAACAAACTAAAAGTTCTTAAAACGGGAGGAAGTATTTTTCATTCATCCACCATCTACCGCTTTTCAAAACTATTCACTGTTACATCATGATTTTCCCAATTTGGATCGCACACAATGATTGAAAGAAATCTGCAAAATACTGGCCGATATTTGTGTACGCTCCATTGATGATCTCACTTCCAGATGCCGCGCTCAAATTATCCATCCAAAAGGTCCAGCACAATAGACTGTCGGGCTCCTTGCTGGTCCGGAGAACAGCTTGTGTTTACCTTGGCTTTCTCACACGCTGTCAAGTGTTTTGCTTCCTTTTACACGTTGCCAGTTATGATTCGACATTGATTTCCTCTGTTCCCATTATTATTTACCTACACAGGATGTGTCAAACAGACGATTGGTTTAGAAACCTTATCGCGGTTGACTCTGTGGGGTTCCTATAAGGCTGTGTTTTTGATTTAGCGAGTTGAGGGAAACGGGACAGATCCTGAAGTCCGGCTCTTTATATGGAAATTACAGCATGCTGCCCTATGACTAGATAATATTTATGAAACACAGAACACAGCGGAGGTGAGAGTTAGTGAGTCATTCGAAACAAGGGAGGTGATTATTTCATCTGCCGGCACACACGCACGGACGCTCGCCTTTTTTTTACAGGGACAAACATTATTTTTGGCGAAACTTCCTAAACTTTATAAGGAGTTCAATGAGGCGCGGGATGTGAGGGTTGCCAGGTTAGCCCCGAGAGAATCAGCGCATTGTATGAACTCCTGAATTATTAATGAATCATAAAAACCTGTCCGCTCAAAGCGAGTTTTTAGAGCAAATTCAAAGGAAATGATATGGCTAGTTAACCTGTTACCTCCCACCGGCACGAGCTCGTGCCACATAGCTATTTCTCTCACTATTTCTCTCGCTGTGAATCGATAGCTGCATTTTGCATTTGGTGTTGGGTATGCTTGGTTTCCTCTTCCTCTTCGCTTCAAAATGACACCTTACGGAGAGTTCTCCGTACACGGAGTCGGCTGGTACAGCCCGGTGAACAAAACAAGCGCTCCCTACGGCTGAGTGCGTAGCTCTTCTTTATCCAATGACTGAAGGCGAAGTCTGCTACGTATCAAAACGTGACGTATATATTCGTGTAGCCAATGAGCACGGCTTTCCATTGATGTCTGGGGTTTGTAGTTTTTCTCCAAAATGATGCTCTCAGAAGCCTGAATACGCGGCGCGTAATGACCGCGTCATAGAGAGACCTGAGCTACGCGACGCTTGTTTACATTCGGCTTCGACTTTTAGCAACTTTTTGGACCATAAATCATGCCCAAAGCAAAGCAGAAGACGCTCTACACACAGAGTGAGGCTGTAACTACAGTATTTGAGTGTAGAAAGACGTAGTGGGTCTCAAAATGGAGGACGAAGAAGCCGTGGATGGCATGTTTGTACAGGGAACAGATCCGCTACTCAATTGGTATGTACAACAAGGCTTTTTTATCGCACACATGGACTTTATACGTGTTATTAGTGTCATACTATTTATAATAATTCAACTATTATGTTATAATTATTGTGTTTTAGTCTATAGTTGTGTACTATTGATGGGACCAATTATGGACACTGAAAAGAGTACAAACGTTGTATTCTTTGGACAGACGTACATTTATTATTGATGATAGTGATAATATATAGGTATATTATTATAATTATATATCATAATGTATATTATAAAAAATTATGTAACTCAGCTTCAAAATACTAAAATATGAAAGTTTGAAAAATTAAAAAAAAAAGTTCTAGAAGGGTAATTTGCGTCAATCAAAATATGAAAATGTGTTTTTTATGGTCAAAGTAGTCATAAAATGAAAATAATATAGTTTGGCACATTTGTGCCATTTGGCACAGTTTGTGCCGAATAGCCTATTTTACACAAAAAGACCCATAGCACCAAAACCCTTTGGTGCAGAGATAAGCCACTTTACACATATGTTGTCCACATGGTGTAGACTGAGTGTAGTGAATTTCACATGATAATATTGAAGTTTACCACCGTTTTTGGCAGTTAGCAATTGAAGTATGTTTTCCGAGTGAAAATAACCCACATTTTTTACATATTTTAACTGCTAAAATGTTAAGTTTGTTGTTCCCCCTGCATATAATAAGTTACCAGAAGGCCTCATCTTTCAAATGCAGTATCATACAAGCATCTAGGCTGTAAGATCTTTGTTTAATCGCTGATGGCATTTGGGTATGTGGGTAACCTTTGTGCACAGGCCAGTAGGCGGCAGTAAACAGGTTAAGTTATTCATCAGTGTGAGGAGGATGGGAGTGTGCAGCAGATGTCAAGCAGATGTTGAAGTGGTACAAAGCCTTTGCACCATCAGGCCACATTGATTGCACGCATTTATTTATCCAGATTGGCAGTTTATTTAACCTTCTCAAGACGTGCTGATAACATTAGGTGGAGCTGGTAAAAGCGCTGACAGTGAGATCCATCAAACCAGGGTCTGGGCTCACACAGAGGTTCTTCGTAAAAAACTATAACGAAAAATGTGTGACGGACAATAGCTGCTTTGAAATGATTGAACGAGCTCCTGACCAGTGTCCTACGCAGCATTTCAACTGTCCACTTCTACTGCTGTCTTTGACACAGGGTGGCAATATTTTGAATTGATCCTTTCTGTGAAGCATTAATATTAACCTCTTAACCCTCACCTGAACCGAGCCCATTATCTCCAGTTTGGCTTTACCCAAATCTATCTAAAAGCTTCTTGAAAACCCAAGAAAAAAGAGAAAAAGTGACGACAACACGGCAGCCACGCGAGGAAAAAGCTCCATTTAGATGAGTTTTGTAGGTCTTAGCTTTCAAATGAGGTGTTACACTGGTCTACAGGCTGTGACCTTATGGTTTTGGGTAAAGCTTAACTGGAGAAAATGTACTTGGATAAGGAGGGGGGTAAGGGATTAAATAAACTATTGATGATTTATTTTCATTGACTTCACTGTAAATTAATTTTGTCTTGCAATGTGAAACTACAGTACCTACTGTATATTTTGAAATGAGGGCATTTCCTTTATTACGTAAAATCGACTTTTTCAAGCTTTATATCATGTTATTATGTCATTCCCTCATTAAACACATGCCTGGAGTGTTGCCTTGGCTCATTCACATATTTTTGAGTAATCAGTAAAAATTTAGACCGCAGCCATTTTAGGTGTAGCTATGCCTCAGTCCTCCTAGGAACGCCCCCACCTCCTGGAGACGCCTCTGGACCTTTTGTCACCAGCCAAGCCACCAACCACTGCTCCTCAGCTCAGCAGAGCCCCCTCCCCGCACAGTGTTGTTGTTTAAATGCCACAGCAGTGTGCTGAAGGGGGCGTGTCGGAAAGCTTCTTAAAGAGACAGAGGCCTATTTCAAGACGTTCAGTACAGCCATTTTGAGAGAGCAATTTTATTCAAGGCAGTTATTTTAATTTACTGCATATACAGACCAACAGAAGGTTACGTCATCATTGTAGTATGCTATAGACTGGTGCTATGTGATTGAAAAAAGCATAATACCCCCTCTTTAAAGAGGGGGAAGTATGTAAAATGATTTATTTTTCTCTAATTTCTACAATATTAATTTGGTGAACATATGTCATATTCATTTCCTTTATTACTACGGTACTACTTGTCAGGAACTATCTTATTCTTGGCGGAGGGATATGAGTTAACTTATAAAAGTCACTGTCAGACGTTACGGGCTGTTTTCTAAGAAAACTAGAAGAAAACTTCTAAATTTCCTCAAATAAAGTTTCCTGAGGAGCTATTCGTGATGTGTTACCATTATAAACCGTATCATGTTGTTGTTGTTCGAATGATATACTGTACATACAATCTTTAAAATTTTCGCTGTCGGGGGCTGTTTCACTAACATATACTGTATTTATATGAGGATTATTGTAAAAAAAAAAAAAAAGCTTACACTATAATTTTGTACACTGATGGGAAGAACATTTTTCTGACTATATGCACAAGACCCAACTAAGCCACTTGGAAACACATGCCAAAAAGATTAGTAGTCCTGTACAGTGTGCGTCATGCCTTTACTGTATTTATGCCCTCCTCCATTTTAAAGCACCTTCAGATCTTGAATAATGCGCTGAGCGGCTCAAATGATGATAACCCTCGTAAAGCATGCCACGACCCATCGAGAGCAGGCGTAATCTACTCCAGATCCTCCAATGCAAAAGGCAGGAGACTGGGGCGTAAGGAGGAATATTTGGAGCAAGAGCTACAGGTCCAGAGCTGTCCGATCACCTCATCTATTTCATGTTCAGTGTTTGTCAGCCGATGTGCCGCTACGAGGTCAACCTCCACTGCGTCCATCAGGTCAACTTGGGACAGAATAGAAAGGGGGACTGTGAGGATGTGTCAGGAAAGGGAAGACAGCTGTTTCAAGGCTTTGAGACGCATTCAAGAAATACTGCACTTTTAGTAGTCCTATATGGAAACTATGACTCAATAGTCTGAAGGTCTTCATCTCTGGAATTACCACCATGCCTTGAGCTTATTTATTTATTTTTTACAACAGCCTCTGCAACTTCTGCCCTGCCCTGAAGGCGAGACCTGACGATTATTTATGCTACTTTTACAAGCGCAACAACCTTTTATTACTTCAAATACCATTAATATGACTATTACAACTAAAACAATTACTACTACCACCCAGAACTTAGACCTGTATTAAGTTCACCTTCTAGGAAACATTATTACTGGTAATGTTTCCCGCTTGTACATACGTGGTTTGCAGAACAGGTATCTGAATAGTACTTTTTCCTGTACGTATGCTGCATTAATATGTACATACAATCATAAAACTAAACAATAATGTTAATAAATAAAAGGCTTTTTATGTATATATGCTGGGGCTGCCATGTAAAATTCTGTAGTGCTGATTCAGAACTAACACTGAACCTTAGTATCAAAACAAAAGAACACACTTTTTTAAAACGGTATTGTCGTGACTCTAAGAGAGCGTTACAATGAAATGTTTGTAAAGGTTAATTAAAAGCCTAAATTGCAACTTTTGTTTTTTGCTACATGGCGACGTGTAAACAAACAGCAAGCTCCCTCTCTCTTGGTACAGCTGTGTTTTTTTCCTTTTTCTGCAAACTGCATTTGTGGTTCCTGTTCCACACTGTTTTACTGGATGCTTTTGTACGTCTTTGCCATGTTTTTGTGGGGTTCGGCAGTTTTATTTTTACTGCAGAGAGTCCATAATGGTCCTGAAGAAAGCAGCTTTTTAAAAGTAAACAAACAGCTAGCAGATGAGCAAAAGACATTTGAGACCTACACATTTCTTCTTCTGAAACACTGAAGAGGCACCAAATGCCCCCCCACCGCATGCGCATGAGGAAGAGGAAGAAGGAGGTGGAGCTGACCAGTGCAGGACACCACGCTCTGACACAGGGACAAACTCAGGAGGCGTTGCACCGTTTCAGAGGAGACTGAAGGCAGCCAGCCAGGTTTCTTTCGGGTGCTAAGGTTTCCCCTATCTCCAAAAACATGCTGGTCAGGTTGACCCACAGTGGCAGTGCGGCTCAGTCGCAGCTCAGGACTAACACCTGGACACTATTTCGTAGTATGCTTTTACAATGACAAATAAAGCACTAACTTACTTAAAAACAACAACACAGAGAGTGTATTTGTCCCACACTTGCAAACACACTCTTTTTCAGCCTGGTCTATTGTACATGTTTTAGGAAAAACAGAGCACCCAGAGGAAACCTATACAGACACGGGGAAACAAACAAACTCCACGCAGCCAGGCCCCACCTGACACCGAACTCAAACCTGCAATCTTTAACCGCAGATCCATAGTGCCCCCCGAGTAGTCACAGGCACAAAAATAACTTTAAAAATACTACAAAAATCCACCATTTGCTTTTTTAAAATGTTTACAAAAAGTAAACGTTAAACAAATCACTGTAGTAGAGTTAGTGTTCTAAAAGTTCCTACATGTTGTTTCAAGATGATGTAATGCTGTACACATTTACTCAGCTTTTCATATCTCACGTTATTTTATGTTTCTTTTGTAAACAGTTACCAATCATGAGGCAAAACATTGCGGAGGAGTAAGAAAGCAGCACGTTACAGCATCACAATCTGTTTACACTTATACTTTACTGTTTTTCTTCTTCTCACTCTGTCTCTCTCTCTCTTGTGTTGGCCCTGCAGGCTTAATGAGTGACTTATGGAGTCCTTTGAGGTTACCTGCAGGTAATGATAGGCTACACTGCTCGAATGCCTAAATGACAGAACGCACTTGTTGTCAGCTGACAGTCTGTAGTGATAAAAATGTAAGTAGGAATTATCTTCCCGCTCTGAGGTGATTAAAAAATACCAACTTTTTGGCCTTGCGATGTTTTGTCTGTCTCTGAAGACAAATATCCCCTGTGGTTCCTGTCTGGGGTCACACTCTGACATTCCTTAGAAAATAATAAAACAAAAGAAGAACTTATCATGGCATCCCTGAACCACAACTTTCTCTATAAAGCCAGATAAAGTTGCCTTTTTCACATCACAAGCTCACACCTTTGGAAAATATTTGGGACATTTAACCGCCTTCTTGCCAAGAATTGTGTGGAAAAATGTGTTCCCTCATGTAAATCTACCACAAATGATGTGATTAAGTTTTACATTCCACCAATTCCCATTCTGAACTCAGATTGTGCCAAGTAAGAAATTATCTTAGTCCTATCCAGGAATGAAGCGATGAAGTGCCAAGATACAGACACAACCTATTGACTTACAAAATGTATTGAAAAAATGCAAACAAATATGTAAAAAACTAAGCACTATTTTTCATACCAAGTTAGTAGGAATAACTGGTGTCCCATCAAGACGCTTACATACACACGTTTGCATAAGTGAATTGATGGTGGTCAGAGACGTTTGGGGAAGATTGACAGCCACATTTCTGTAGGTCATGCCCTAGGCTGTTGTGGCAACAAAAGCAATGGAACGAATGAGCAATGGAACGTAAAACATCTTTGAGTATCCAAAAAGCACTGTAAATACATGTAAATGCAACATATATCTTTTACTGGCTTTTAATGGCAACGTTTAGGCATCATACACTAGTAACAATTATTTGCCCAGCCTACAGAATGAAACAGACTTCCAAACTTTAAGAGCTAACATGCCCAACTGAGCAATAATGTCTGTTTCCTATTTACAAAACTTGACCTTCCCATGTCAAGATACAACCCCACTGTTACAGAACTAAACACCAGCTTTAAGACGACTTGTAAAGGGTCTTGTGTCTTGTCATGGACATAGCGGACTATCATTGAGATTGCAGGTCACGCAACACTTTATCAGCCGGAAAGCTCCTCTCAAAGCAACACAGTGTTTTCAATCACTTGACCCTCCTTACGTGCACTTGCACACAACTCGAAGTACTTGATCTCTTTTAGTGCAGCTTGGGACTTGAACATGTTCCTGTCTGAGCTTCACCTGGAAATCATTAAATATCATTATAGGACACTTGAATTTTTAAATACATTTTATGGAAAACTTCCCCCGGTGTGCAGGGAGCAAAAACGTCTGATGAATTAATAATTGCTGTGATTTGTCATATATCTATATATTATTCATATGGCTCACCTGCTGATTCCATTATGAGGACACATGGGAAACAAAGTGCTGCAAGCCAAAATCAATCTTTGTTAGAAAAATACCTCAGCAACAGGGATTTTCAGTCTATTTTTGATTTTTACCCCTGTCTGTGTGGCATTTCCCCAACTGCTCTTCACAAACATCCCATTGTTGCACTTAGCTCAGCAGTAATTGTCTGGGTGTTTGGATATGTCTGTCACTACACATATCTCAGCCATATTCCCAGGTCTGCTCTCTGGATAAGCAGCACTGATAGACTGGTATCGACTTACAGGGAGTTTTCTCTCACTCATGGATTCACACCCTGAGGTTAACACAAATGTCTGGATGTCATTCAGCGGACAGTGTGGACTGTCCCGACTAAAATTAGGGGCAATCATCTTCTTAACATAGATTCACTCATCCATCAGTATCCCGTTCCTCACATAAGCTCCATAAAGAAACAAGCTGGTCAGTTAGGGTCACACACTGAAGTTAGATGGAAATGTTTTCCAATCATTTTGAAAATCCGACAATATACACTACCGCTCAAAAGTTTGGGGTCACTTAAAATGTCCTTATTTTTGAAGAAAAGCACTGCTTTTTTCAATGAGGATAAATTCAATTAATCAGAAATACAGTCTAGACATTGTTAATGTTGTGAATGCCTATTCTAGCTGGAAACAGGTGATTTTTAATGGAATACCTACATAGGTGGCCAGAGGCGCTTTTCTAGCAACCATCGCTCCAGTGTTCTAATGGTACATTGTGTTAGCTAATGTGCCCCCACATGGTTTCCGGATCGGCGCTGTCCTTCCGCTCCCCTGTCTTTTACATTCACGATAAGTAGGGTCCCACACAAGTGAAGAGATAGCTCAGGATTTGGTAAAGGACAGCGAGTTACTGATAGACAGTCACTGCAACGTGTTACAAACATCATGTCGGATGTGAATCCTGCCCTGGAGGAAAGACCGGTGGTCATAAGGTATGAGCTTTTATCGTGCGAGCTAAAGGCTAGTGTTAAATTACGATAATATAACATATAACATACAGGCCGATCCTTTTTTGCGGAGACTCGTTCAAAACTTTGCACTAGTTTTAATTTTTATTTTGTGTTCGCTGTTGGCTTAAGTAATAGACAAATATTATGACCACAGAGTGCATCTAAAGCTCTTTTCGATTAAACCGCAAACATCATACTTCAGTCTCCACAAACATCACATGAATCAGTATGGATAATACTCTTCATTGAAGACAGCCAAAGAAACGCACAATTGTCCCCTGTGTTTCCTTCACTCCACAAGCAGATACGATATAATCAAACTCACAAGTACTACACTGGATGCAGAATGTGCATACAATATTGTTCCAATAAAATGTCAACTGGCGATTTCATTAATTGATTATATTTTATTACAAGAATTATCATAAAGGAAAACCCACAAGAGTTGAACCTCATATTTTAAATTAGTGACTCAGCCCTTGAACTCACTATAATATAACAAAAATCAGCAATAGTCAGTATAGCTGCCGGGCCCCCACCTTTGTTAAAAACGATGCTCCCACAGAAAGTTGTGATGTCATCTGAAACATCAAAGAGGAGGGTTAAACTCTTACTCCGGATTTGGAGTTGGGTAAGATTGAGATTTCCAATAGGCTGATACGAAACATCAGACATGAGCCTATTATTAGTACAGTCTGTTCTTGGTTATGTCTTTCAGAATACACTACCAAGAAAACACAATGGTACGATTTTCTTCATACGATATAGCTTGTAGCAAAAAAAAACTTGTCTTGTCACTGATCCCAAAGCTGATGTTTTCACGCACAACAACAACTCAATAAACCTTTGTGAGTTTGACAAACAAGTTTTGTCCAGGAGCTCCTACGAAATAAAACAAAAGTGTAGTGAGACAAATGGGAAGAGGAAGCTGTAGTTTCCGTTGCGGGTCAGAGTACTTGGGTGTGGAAACTGAGAGTGGACACGCCCAGTGAGTTTCAGACACCGAATCTCAGCGTTCAGAGGCACAATCAGCCAAATGAAAACACCACACCAGAATGCCCCTAAGGATTAAGGCAATGAATAGAGTCGACTAGTTACAGGAGTTGAACTTGAGTTGGTCCCCCTCTGTCCCATTTTCACCCCATCGGCCTTTCACCACCAAATGTATCTATTACCTGTTTTATTATTGTCCAGGCTGGAGCATTGTCCTAAACAAGCTCTTTCATCTAAACACAAAGTAATAAGGGCAGTAATTTCTACTTTAAGGACGATAATGGAATACAACTAGGGACAAAGAGTACAGTTCAAAGCAACTTTTGTTGTCTTTGAACTTCATGTCTATAATCGGGTAGGCCCTTTTGAATTCAAATAAGGGAAGGGAATCTTATTTGTATAGCGCTTTTCATATGACACAAGTCACACCCAAAGCGCTTCACACATGAAAGGGAGGGGGGTTCATTCACTCCATGCTGATGGTGGTAAGCTACGTTTGTAGCCACAGTTTCCCCTGGCGTAGACTGACAGAAGCGAGGCTGCTCACATCTGCACCAATGGTCCCTCTGACCACCACCAACCAGTGTTAATTTCGTCGACTAAAATATTTAGTCTTAATTTTAGTCAAAGTGATATTTTTGACGACTAAAATTGGACTAAAACTAAATTAAATGTTTTTCATGAGACTAAAACTATGACTTAAAAGTCCAGATATTTTAGTCGACTAAAATAATACTAAATAAAAATGAAAAGGAGAGACTAAAATCATCCAAACTTCTATTGACCGTCTGAAAGAGCCTCAGATCATTTAAATTCTCTGCCAAAGGAACAGCTCTGAGCTTTGTTCATGTGGGAGCAGGTCCATGAAGCAGAGGACCTTGTTTAAATATGATTATAATGAATATTATAAATGCAAAATCGACTAAATGTATCTTAAATGTAGTCGACTAAATTGACTTGCAATTTTAGTCGACTAAAACTAGACTAAAATTGAAGAATTTTTTTTGACTAAATCTCGACTAAAATTGGATTAAATTTTCGTCAAAAGACTAAGAGTAAAACTTAATTAAAATATGTTGTCAAAATTAACACTGCCACCAACCACTCACACATAGGCATTGGGTGAAGTGTCTTGCCCAAGGATACAACGACAGTCTGCACCTGCAGGAGCCGAGATTTGAACCCCTGACCTTCTGATCATGAGACGACCCGCTCTACCATCTGCGCCACTGTCGCCCCAACAGTGGCGCAGATGGTAGATGTTGCCCCAATTAACCAACAATAACGAAAATAAGGTAAATAAATACTTAACCTCTGAACCCCCACTTGAACCAAGCACATATTCTCCACTTTGGCTCAACCCAAATCTTACAGCTTTTTGAAACAAAAGCATCAAAACGAGACAAAAACGAGCATGAAAGCGCAAACAAAAAAGTGGCAAAAAAGACAAAAACTCAACAAAAATGTGGCGAAAAATAATGTGAAAAAGTGACGACAACAACGCAAGGAGAAAGATCCGTTTAGATCCGTTTTGTTGCTCTTAGCTTTCAAATGAGACGTTACACTGGCCTATAGCTCTCCAGTCCAGAAACTCCAACAATCAGTCCATTTCATATTCAAAGTTTTTATAAAATCTTACGTTTAGTGTAGCACAACCCTTCTTTAGGTAAATAACTGCAAAGGGCAAAGGAGATGTGAAATGCAGACATAAACAGCGTGGTCAGTTTCATGCTATTGCGAGGTGTCTAAAATGACTTCACCAGACGCACTGTACACAAACAATGTCCTAATTTGACGGCGAGCGGTGCCTGTGCAACATCT
Source organism: Neogobius melanostomus (assembly GCA_007210695.1). Taxonomy (NCBI): domain Eukaryota; kingdom Metazoa; phylum Chordata; class Actinopteri; order Gobiiformes; family Gobiidae; genus Neogobius; species Neogobius melanostomus. Next base: position 879,633 of record VHKM01000048.1, read on the forward strand.
GAACTCAAACCTCACACCGGAACGTGACTAGTCAACCTTTTCGAGGTGGAAAATGTCACATTGGAAAGTCCCCATGAAGAGCGCACAGAATATACATTACACTTACTCCCGGTGTAAAACAATGGATCAGTATTCTGCACGAGCTACAGCAACTGAGACACCATTCGAGACGTTTGTGTGGAAAAACTTGTGTATTTTTCTAGCCTGCTCTGTGAACCCGTACCTGTCTGTGCTACAGATTGATGGATGAATATTTTGATTGAGTTTGATGTAGCACAAGACTGAACTCATAGCGGGCCATATATCCTGAGTATATGATGTGAGCGGTAACTTAATAACTGTAGTGGGGCGCCTGGGTAAACAGTGAGCTATGGGAGGTGTGTATGTGAGCTATGATTATATATAGCTTTCCCCAACATGCCCGTCACTTTGTCATGAATAAAGCTAGAGTAACCACTAAAAGACAGGGACATCAGTGGCACGTCACTCATCCTCACCCTCCTCTGGATCTGCTGTTGTGGAAGTGTCCGCGTGCAGACAGCGCTAACGCAGTCAGACTCGGGGCTCCAGGGCTCCCCAGGCATCATCCATCACTGCAGCCCAGCGAAGGGGGTCCGATCGTGGACACACACAGCAGGAGAACCTGATCCCCTCCGGGCCACAGACCACTGGGACTGGACAAACACAAATAGACATCAAACACAGGGCGTCTACACAGGTGGCCCGGGCACATTAGTCCAAGCTTTCCAAATACTACCCAGACTTTTATAATGGAGCGCTGGGTAATTATTTTCAGATTGTGTTAATCCACTTTTTAATGAAACATGATTGCTTCTTTCCGCTATTCTTTGAAAACGCAGGCAACGTTCAGTTTCGTGCAACAGGGATTATGTTTACAGAGTGTAAAAAGCACAAGAGGGTCTAAAAAGTCAGTGATTATTAGATTATTGCAAATAATCTAATAAAACTCTTTTTTTGTCTCTTGTATGAACAATATAAAAAAACACCAGAATATTGGACACAAAAACCTAAAAGCAAAACGTTATACCGTACTTTTTCACTTTGAGGTGAACTATAAATCACTACAGAAAACGATGAACTACAGGTAAAGAAGTGTCATGAAGATCTTGGTTTCCCGGGTTCGATTCCCACCTGGACGGGGCCTTTCTGTGTGGAGTTTGCATGTTCTCCCCGTGTCTGCGTAGGTTTCCTCCAAGTACTCCGGTTTCCATGCATCCACATCTGGAGATGGGCCCCCTCCCCCCAGCGGCATTGAGGATGGGTCAAATGCAGAGATGAATTTCTCTACGGAGATTAATAAAGTATAACTTAACTTCTAAATAGGAAGGGAGCTTAAGCATTAACGTTTACAATTTCTCTCTCTCTCTCCTGATTTTGCAAGGAGGGGCTTTCAGGTCCAATCAGGTAAGGGGGGTGGGGCTTGATACTTAACTTTTTCCAAAATTTTATCTCAAAAATTAAAAGGCTACTCAAACTTTAAGTAACTTTGGGCCTCATACCTGTTATTTGTTTTTGTCATGTCATCTGCTAACTACTCAGCAGCTCAAATAAAAAAAAGATGAATGAATCAATGAACTTTAAAGTTAACATATTTTGAAAGAATGAAGTTGCAGCTCGGAGGTGAAGGAGGATCTGATCTTCAGACCAACGGTCCGGAGTCTTTCTGTCATGCTTTCAGTGTAACTGCAAAACCCTGTCAGGTATGAAAAGAAAATGTTAATGTGGCATAGTCTAAATAGCTCCAACATGCCCTGTCCATTTATCCAGCCCGGTGTTTCCCAGATGTGGCTGAGCCCAAGTATGAGACAGTAAATCTTCGGGATTGAGCGTGCGTGTCTGGAGAAGTGTGCGTGTGCCAGGGGATACACACATGGCACGACAACTTAAAGTTTTTCTAAAGGCTGGCTTAGGGAAAACCGCAGGTAAGCCTTGCAAATAGCTCAAACCACGCACATACAGTATTTGAACACACAGGCCAAACCCTCTCCTTTTTATCCACAAAAGGAGCAAGAATGATGAGAATGCTACACCGTGGAGCTGCAGGTACATTATCCGAGTGTTTATTACCAAAAGTACATTTATCCCACTTTTTGACTGGGGGCCTGTTAATTCTCAAATGTCGTCTTATAAAATGTGAGTGTGAGAGTGTGGTTGAACAGGCCAATGGCGCAGATTGGCAGCCTCTAGTTCTGTGGAGAACTGTTCAAGAAGACATTTATGATCAAGACTGGCTCAATAAACTGCTTGCCCACCTTTCACAGAACAATGGACTGTTGCAAGATTTGTGAGTAGGCTACAGAAACTAATAGTATGATGAAGCAGTAAGGCCGCTTAACAATGAATTATAGTCTGATAGTTTGTTAGCACTAGCTCGGTGGAGTGGTACTACGCGTCCGTCTGGCTTTTACCAGGTCTCTATGGAGAGAGTATTTGTCCCAGAAAAAGAAAAAAAGCTCACAAGAAGAAAAGGGTCAATGTCACTGGGTGTCAATGCTGCCCAGGTGTCTCAAGATTTGTAGAAGCAATTGTGTAAATGTACAAAGTGCATTTCACAGACAGTTAATCACTCACAGCATTTCCGTATTACATCACAGGCATCTTTAATCAGATAAATATATAATAATACTAATATTTGCCAAGTCCCACTTTGTAAAATAAATGTTGCAATGGTCATATTTTACTTGTGTTGTGTCAGCTTAATGGTGCTCAGATAAAAGCATGTTTCATTGAGAATAATGCACTAAGTGGTTTCTGCCATAGATTTTAGACTCTTTACCTGACATCCAAGCTGGGCAAGTATTGGAAGATTGCATTTCAGCTTAAGAAATGTCATATGAATGGATTAATGACTCTAGGGTGAAATCGTGGCTTACGACGTGAAGCATTAGCAGTTATAAACATCTTCCTTTAACTCAAGCAGTGATGAAAGCTATGTCACGGGTGAGTGCTAGAGTGTCAGCCAACTGGGACACTTGTAAAATGGAGTGTGGGGTGTGCAAATGATCCCATAGAGATCCCTATTGCAGAGTACCAAGTCTACGCTGAAGGATTAGGTAAGACGACACTCTGGAAACTCAAGCGGAGTCATAATAATACATAACAAATTAACAGAAAAGTGCTGCGTGTGTAGGAAAAGATCGTTTGGCAGCGAGCTGTTTTGGACAACTGTCAAATTCTCAGCCTGCAGTGAACGACCTGGAACCACAGGGGGAAACAATAGAGCGAGCTGGAGACAAAACTCTCTCCACAAGTCTATATCTCCTATTGACAAGAAATATATGAACCATAACGTGGGGATACAGGTGTGCAAATGCTTTGGTCCAAAATGATTTATTTTATGTCAGCTTTTCCAAGGTTTTTATAAAAGTGACTAAAGCGTTTGCTGACAGACGCATACTGCAAAAATATTGTTCATGTCTGTGATGTGACTGTATGCTTGAACTGACTGCTTGCTAAGAATCTCTGTATCTTAGTCTGCTGCCTGAGATGAGCAGGAGAAAATTAAAGGGGGGGTATTATGCTTTTTTCAATCACATAGCACCAGTCTATAGCATACTACAATGATGACGTAACCTTCTGTTGGTCTGTATATGCAGTAAATTAAAATAACTGTCTTGAATAAAATTGCTCTCTCAAAATGGCTGTACTGAACGTCTTGAAATAGGCCTCTGTCTCTTTAAGAAACTTTCCGACACGCCCCCTTCAGCACACTGCTGTGGCATTTAAACAACACTACTGTGCGGGGAGGGGGCTCTGCTGAGCTGAGGAGCAGTGGTTGGTGGCTTGGCTGGTGACAAAAGGTCCAGAGGCGTCTCCAGGAGGTGGGGGCGTTCCTAGGAGGACTGAGGCATAGCTACACCTAAAATGGCTGCCGTCTAAGTTTTTACTGATTACTCAAAAATATGTGAATGAGCCAAGGCAACACTCCAGGCATGTGTTTAATGAGGGAATGACATAATAACATGATATAAAGCTTGAAAAAGTCGATTTTACATAATACCCCCCTTTAATAAACGGATAAAACTTGTTTAATGGGTCTGTACATTCCGTGGATTGTCAGTTAAGCATGTGACAAAAATGGTAAATGGATTCAACTTATATAGCACTTTTCTACCTTTACAGCAAGGAACCAGTCACCCATTCACTCTCTCATTCAAACGCCAATGTACACAGCCACTGGAGGCAAGTGGGGTGAAGTGTCTTGCCCAAGGACACAACGACAGTGTGCATTTGCAGGAGCTGGGATTCGGACCCATGACCTTCCAATCACAAGACGACCCGCTCTACCACCTGCACCTGACCATTTTATGAAAATAAAATCGTAATTTACTTTATTTTGGTTTAACCTCTTAAACCCCCACCTGAATCGAGCACATTATCGCCAATCTGGGGGATTTTGGCATTACCCAAATCTAAAAGCTTCGAAATCGGGACAAAAACGAAAGGAAAACGAGGATGAAAACACAACAAAACAGCAACAAAAATGTGACCAAAAAAACATATGAAAAAGTGACAAAAATGCAATAAAAAAGCCACAAAAACACAACAAAAAAAGTGACAAGAAAGCGATGAAAAAGTGGCAAAAATCCGATGGCAACACGGCAACAATGCAAGGAAAAAGATCCATTTAGATCAGTTTTGTTTCGGTTTTAGCTTTCAAATGAGGCGTTAGACTGGCCTGTTGGCTGTAAGCTGTTAGATGTGAGTGATGCTGAACTGGAGAAAATGCACTGAAACATTGTGATTGTGAAACAAGGTTGTCATACCCTTTTTAAGTCATCATCTTTGGAAGCAGAAAACACTGTGAGATCCAAACTCTCGGTACAAATGAGAAAAACAAGTTCACTCCTTACAGCAACAAGCTACATTCAAAGCGCTGTTATTTGAGCACACAAGCCCAGGTTTATCTTATCGTCTATCTGTCGGTAACACGATAGCCACATCCTGCTCTCCTTCCTTCACCTATTTATTGCTAAACGGGATATTATTGCCTTTGTATTGTGCAACAAAAGATTCGATACAGACATGGTCCCCTTGAAGCCAATAGACCGAGACTGAGATTTTCATTAAGAATACGCTAAGTCAAAAGCTTTAACCGTCATGGTGATTCATGAGGGCCGATTAGAGAAAAATATAGATGCTTTTCTGTGGGATTCCAGATTTGGTGAGGTTGACCTCTCTGTGGCCTTTGAGAGGAGGGGAAAGGCGGGGTCAAGTTGAGGCTCAGAAAAGCAGAAAGAAAAACAATGTAAGTATGGGGGAAATTCCTGCCAAGCGCATTCATACAAGTACAACGGAGCAACATCAGGGTTTATTTATTTATTTATTTTTACAAGCTCGCCATGACAACGCAGGGTTTACCGAGCAACAAATAAATCCTGGTTATCTCGGGCACCGGCACCGCTCCGACTGCCGGCGTTCTCTCGCTTATTCCAATTTGGGAGAATGAACATGCTCGGGCCACGCTTCCCCGTGTAACTCGCAGGTCCTGTTGTGACAAATTTTATAGTGTAAATGTTTGACTTTAGTTTTAAAGCCATACACAGTCTTTGATGGGAGACTGTGGGTGGTCCACTGTGGATTAGATTTGATACCAGGGCAAAAACTACAACAAAAACCCCAAATACAACAAGCTTCCACAATCAGCCGTGATTGAAGTCGAAACTGTTTGCGTTAACAAATTACACTTTCTACTTGGCATGTTAGTTTAGTGTATAGGCAACTTTGGAGAGTTTTCTCTGGGGAAATCCACCCTATGAATCTTCAACACTCCATAGACCTTATATAACCCATGAGCAGGGAACACCCCGCCAACACTGACAAACAACTTGCAGTGATTTGTTACATATTTGTCTTGTTTTTTTTAGTGCTGGGTGGATCTTCTCTGGGAGTTATCAAACTGCTAGAGACACAACATAATAGAAATGAATATATGAAAAGTTGGTGATATTTGTAGCAATTAAACTAAAGTTTCCAAAACGTCTGTTCTTCATAATAGGCATCCCTTTTTTTGTTTTCTTATTACACTTTTCCCCCCACTTCAGTTGAACTATCTGCCAGAATTATTGTTTTATTGATAAAGAGCACTCGAAATGGAAATGCCCCTAATCAAAAGAGTCGAGAAGTTGTTCTTCTCCGTCCGCCCCCTCTTCTCTTTCTCTTATGTTTCTAAAAGACATGATAAAAGTCAAGCTGTGGCTGCCTACACAATTGATTTTACTGTGATATATTTTTAGCAGCGACGCCTTTACATTTATTTCCAGTTCTTTTGGACCTCGGACCCCCTTGCAGTTACCAGTGTCTTTGTTTTGTCCTTTTATTATGGAGAAAAGTCAGGAGGAAATATTTGTTGAGGCTCGTAAGGATTTGCGGTTTACTATGGTATGCACCCTGTCGTGTCTCCATTCCTATTAAATGACTAGCTTGAAAAAAATATTTTTGGCTGCGTGCCTGCTGATCCCTGCTCCTCTGCGGGTTATGCTTCACTCCAAACACAATAAAAAAAAAAAAAGAAAATACAATTGCGCTTGAAAAACCAGCAGGTGCATGTCCAATAGTGCACCGTCCACTAAACCGGTTTATTTGTCTTGAGTGATTCTACAGCTCTATAACCGGTCAGGTAAAAAAAAAAACACCTTGTATGAAAGAGGCTTGTTTCTTTCCGCTCTAACTTTTTCACCTGATGAGAGTTAAGGATTTGCTTGCACCATTATGAGCCACTATACGTGCTGGAGATATGCCAGGACACTCTGCTAAGCCACTCACAGCGGTCAGCCCCAGTCAAAGCCCTGAGCAATCCCATGCCGGAGCTAAACACATCAGCAAAGTCAACACTCCTTTCCGAGCGCGCCAACAAGCAGCCGTGTTACAAAGGAGGTGAAAAATACCTCCACGGATATCTGGAGGGTCGGTGAAAACAAGAGCAATGGAAGAAACAGGGAAGCGGCCTCAGTAAGATCACAGCCTGGTCAAGGGCTCCCATGGGTGCAGGAGTCCCCATGCAACACATCGCCCTTCCTCTCACACTTACCAAGGTGCAAGGTACCTTTTTAATGCGCTTTTGGAAAAGTAAGCGATTTCAGAATACATGAAAGATTGTTTTTGCTATATCAATGGATAAGGGGAGACACACAGCAAACAGATATGCTCAAGGCTGACAAGTTACATTATTAGGGGTTCCTGCACTTTATAATCCAACTCAAATCCAGCTTTTGCATGAGGTAAGCAAAATGGGCATTAGTGCCAGTAAGCAGTAGCAACCTCTGAGTAAGCAGAAGTGCATTTTTTTTATATAGTGGACTACTTTAATGTCAGAAACAACTTTTAAGAGTCTTTTATTAGAACGGATTTTACGTCCTTGATCATCATGGGGCCTATAGCAGCATGGATGTCTCCTCAGAGCTATTGCTAATGACACTTCGCAGCACGAGCCTAATGTGTCAAAAGTACTCACCCTTTTAGCGTTCCTCCTCCTTTGAAGTGACTGCTGAAAGTGAAATAGTCGTTTTCGCTCCTCAGGGAGTCTCATTCTGTCAGAAACTGCGTTTAACCTGCAGACAGGAAGAAGAGGGAATGTCATGGTGGTTTATATATATGTTTTTGTTCTTAAGGCCTAAGCACATGTTTTGACTTGTATCTATGTAACTGTGTCCATATGCGTTTTGGATTGCACTGTGCTACAATTTGGCAATCCCATGTCTCGCCACAGTTGGTCCAGCAGCTGTTAGATTCACCACATGGGGCGCCACGCTGTACTCCCACGTGGATCTTGTGATAGCATGCTTGGATTTATCTTTTTTTCCTCACTGGAGTCATTTATTTTTGCCTTGTTTTTGCACACAGCTGAGCAAAGTGTTGTATTCTTAGCACTCGAAGCATGTAAACGGTTCCCAGTGGAGGAGCAAATCCCCATGATAAACAGGACTGGAGGTGGAAGCAGGCCAGGGCGCTCCAGAAAGTACTGGGCAGTGTTTTTATTAGCTCCAGATTCATAGCCATGTTTACCACAGTTCTAAACAGGCCACGGTTAAGTATATAGACTGTGTAAAGAGCAAAAGTAAAGCAAGGTAATGTGTCATTTGTGTCACTCTTAAGCAGAAAGGTGCACGGCCGTGGAAAACATGGCAGTCGAGTAACTTGTGGGAACTAGCAAATGTTGTCCAAACACTAGTTAGTTGAAAATAATATAAAGAAGGGGAGAAAACAGCGGCAAAACAAAAGCGGCTGGGTCACTACTGGCAAACACATTAACACACTGTAGAGATACTGTAGATCAGCAACAACATTCTTGCCAGTGATGTTTTTTAAATGATGTAGTAGTAGATATACACAGACATTATATTAACATGTTTTCAGAATAACATTTGGGGAAATATAACACTTTATTCCATTTCTCACCGACTTTATACTCAGGGCATATTCGCAGAATTTCCACTTTTAATAAACCAGCTTGTTCTCGTCTGGGAGCACATGTAGAGAAAGAATATTAAATCCCGCTGTGTTTTTCATTCGGTCCTGAATCAAAAAGCTTTAAATATTAAAGATTACATCAGATGGATCAGTATTTTATAAAGGTTAGCTGTTCTTTTTAAAAGCTACAAGAACTACCGCGGTGTGAAATCTTTATTCTCTGAGGATTTTTCTTTTATTAGATTCAATGAATGAGCCGAGAGGTGCAATTGCCCCTATGGCCTCATTCTTACACTTCTGAAGTGATGCATTCTTTTATATAGGACTGTATAGTATTGTACATGGGCCACTTTCACATCAGGGGGGGCTTTTAAAGGCAACTTATAGGGACAGCCAGGCAGGGCTATACGCTGAGTTGACATGGGTCAACTCAACGTATAATGATGAATGTGATTTGCACTTTATGTCCCCTAATTATCACAATATAATGTGACGCAATAGTATGGCACAAGAGGCCACAATATTATTGCAAAATCACCAAGGTCTTCCATCTGACTGAGATTTATACATGCTTGCTTATACCCTGTTTTTATAATAATAATAATAATAATAATAATAATAATAATAATAATAATGCATCGCTTTCTGGACACTTGAAGACGCTTTACAATGCATTATTCAATAACTCCATACTTGGTGGTGGTAAGCTACTATTGTAGCTTCAGCTGTCCTGGGGAAGACTGACGGAAGCGAGGCAACCAGTCTGCGCTGTCGGCACCTCTGACCACCACCAACCACTCACTCACTACATTCGACAGGGTTCCTTGTGTACCCAAATGATAGTCAGGTTATTCTGATTTTAGTTTTACCTTTTATTTTATTTTTTGTTTTTGAGTCAAAAACAAATTGCTCAAGATTTTTGTTTAGACTTAATGGAACTATTGTGTTGAAAAGATTTTGTGAAAAAAATATCAAAACGTTCTCTCATAGTGTGCAGTCCTAGTGGCCGGCTATGAAAAGTACATTTAAAAGAAAAGTGGACATCTGAAAGGGAACTGGGTGTCTACACATTTGGAATACAAGTGTATGTAATAAGTTGCAAAATGATAAAAAACAGTCACATAAACTAAAATGTTGTTTGAAACAGGCCCAGAGCATTGGCCTCTGCTTTAAGTTCACAGATGTTTTAGGAGGTCGGCCCCTCACTCCCCGACTGCGTCCTCTTTTGTTCCCGCTCCTTTGTTTCTTCTCTTTTGTTTATGCAGTTACATTTTGGATCAGATCAAAACAGCAGGCGAGCACGACGGGTCATCACAGTCTGTCTTTAGTGGATCTTAAAACAATTACCCAATACAGCCATTTATCTAGTGTTGTCAACATCCCAAGAGCTTATGAAGTATCCCTGGTTACAATTTTATATTTGCTGCAGGAAACAAACATGAATATTTATCAAATATGAGTAAAAAGGGTTTAGGGATCTTGTTTGGTGGATGTGTTTCTTACAAATTGCCATATAAGAAACAATGCAACAGCTATAGCAGAACCACTGCAGAGAGGGGTCCCTTTCTTTGATGTGGTTAATCATTATAGGTCTGAGGGGGTTGGGGGGGGGGGGGGGGGCTTGTCTTTACTACATTCCCTTTAAGAGCAGGTGCCCCACACAATAGTTTACAGATTCATTCATGGGCTAATGTAACGTGCCTATATATTTATGTTATTGCCATCTGTGAAATCTGAACCTTTCATTAGTATCTTGTAAAAATTAACTAGGTTTGGTGTACTGATATATAGTGATTTTTTGACCACCGGGAATATGTGGATGTACTAAGACTGTGTTGTACTAGCATTAATACATGACATTTGTGGTATCTTTGTCAAATGCAAATGGGAGTGGAACAATAGGACGTGACAATAGCACGGAGCAAAGTAGAGTCGTCGTTCAGAGCATATTGTAACGCCTAAATAACAACAGCCTTTATGATTTGCCAAGTAATTAATAAATTGTGCTAACCTACTGTTAGGCGTCCTATACTAAGTTAATGTCAATACAGAGTCAAATTTTGCACACTTCTTTTACATTCTGGTCTGTAGTTACCCTGTCATGACATCCATAACATGATGGAAGCCTTCCTGTCGTGCATCAAAATGTATAGGCTCACGCAACCTGTTCCCAATGAACTTTGGACAGGAAGGGACACTTGATTGGACTCTTTTACTATAGGTCTGTAGAGGCAGCACCCTTCCTTTTGATTCTCTGGACACCCCACCACGACCACATAAAACAAAGGAAGGGAACGCCAACCTCGGACACTCGCGCTGCGGTCTTCCTCTGGTCATCAAGAAGTTTTCAATCACTATCTGTTTGGACAGGACGCCTGAGACGACTTCTAAAGGGAAGTAACAACAAGACAATACATGAAACACTTGGAGCACGGCCAGTTATTTTAGAAATAATAAAGACGAAGTAAGGTGAATTAAAAAGGTGGTCCGTGTCATAAGAGTTCCTGCATTTTTGATGAAAGGTCAAACGTCAAGTAAACACACCCGTTGTTTAAGGTTACAAGTGTACACATCTTGAGGAGCACTTAAAGTGCACAGTGGAATTCTTTCCTGAGTCTAATAGACATGCATTTCCCCTGTAGAGTAATAACAGTCTAAAACATGTTTCCAGGACATGGCTTGCTATTGTTAGTAAAAGAAAATAATGCTGCCTCATAATATAAAATGTCAATTTATGAATTTGAATCAGTAACTTACAAAAATATATTTTTTTAAACTGATTGTATTGTTTTTATGTTTGCAGCACGAACAGAAATTGACATAGTGAATGTCAATGCCTATACTCCTAAATCTTTTTTTATGTGACCTCAGTATTTTAAGTTTGTCGTTCTCTGCAACCCTTCTTCTTTTTATTTTAAATACATATTAAAGACCATCTGATCTGGAATGTCATGGCCAATAACAGTGGTTGGAAATGCCAATAACTATCATTTGGCCAATATGATAAATATCTTCCATTAATAGTGAATATTTGCTTTTGATCTTCAAAACATAGTGTACTTCAAACCCTATAATATCATTGGTTATTTGCCTATATTTGAACTTTTTCAAATTCATTTATTTGTTCTTTTAAGATTGAAAGTGCAACATAATAATCCTTTAGAACTAAAGGTGCTCTTGATTTGGTAAAATGAATATACAATACAAATGTAATCCTAATTTAATGTGAAACTCATAAATACAGCTTGCATGAAAATAAATAGTAATTTAGCTGGACACGAATGGGCCTCATTAGCGTTCAATCACCACATTCACACCAATGGCTGAAATCCATTTTTTAATTGTCTTCACAGATGACTGAGATGCAGGAATGCATGTAACGAGAAATGGCCTGCCCGCGAGCTCATTAGGATCAAGCTCAATACATTTTACACATGAGCGGGTTGGGAGAATATACACAAGTTCTCAGGGATGTTGGACAAACTTTCAGAAACAGTGGTCATTAAATCAATTTATAATACAGCCAAGATGTGCTGAACAGTTCCCAGATTTGTGCTTTTTTTTCATGTAAAAATATCTTACGGAAGTGAAGTCTAAGTAGCACTATCCTAAATTGACTGAAATTAGCTTGCGTAAGTATACATGGTGCACATAATGACTAATAAAATTCAAATCAACTAATTCAACTAAAGGAAAAAGGATGAGCCGAGGCACTCTGAATAGCAAAAAAGTAATGGTTTATTAAAAAGCGTATACCCCGTGTTGGTACACGCTTTTTAATAAACCACTACTTTTTTGCTATTCAGAGTGCCTCGGCTCATCCTTTTTCCTTTAGTATGATTTGTCCCACGAGTTTGAAGAACAGCTGATTTGTAAGTTTGTTTTGCTATTTTCCTTTAGCAAATTAACTTTTTCACTACGCGGTGATCCATTCAACTAAAAAGCTGTTAAACTGTAGATTCTTTTGCTTTGTTTTTTGTATTTTTTTTAAATAACTTTGATTTATTGTGCTTCTTATAGAGATAATACAGATGTTATGTGGATAATGTATAACACCACAAAAATGTCTAAATATACATTACATATGTATAACAAAGTATCGATATTTCGTTATGTGCACTCGAGGCCCATACAATAAATGTAAAGTGTATGGCTCTAAGTTCACATTCACATACGAACCCATCGAGCTACACTGTCACACTTTTGTAATTAATAATATTTTGTATAGATTGTTCAGAATATTTTCCCATGCGTTGGTTTTTATCCCACCTACTTCCAAATGTTCAACTAAGAAACCCTCAAATCCCATGGCTAAAACTAATACAGACTAATAAACTTAAATATACTAAGGCAATTCTAGCTCACCCTTATTTTTACAATGACATTTTAAAACAGTGACCATGCATACTCTTCTTTTCATCCAAAACTACAGTGGGACAGACAAGTAGGAATAAAATGCCTCTACTGCTTCCTGAACCTGAGCCTGACAACAGCAAAACCCAAAAACATGACTACTAGACTTGACACTCATAAGACCATATCAACTCTGTTATGCCGCTGCCTGATCCCTTCGTAGCTCAGAAGCTAAGCTAGGTTGGGACTCGTTAGTACCTGGATGGGACAGAGGGAATACCATTTAGCCTGTAGGAATGGTGAGATAGTGGGCGGTTGGTGGTGGTCGGAGGGGTCGATGGCGCAGATTGACAGTCTCGCTTCAGTCAAACCTTGGGCAGCTGTAGCTACAAAAGGTAGCTTTCCACCAAGTATGGAGTGACTGGATAATGTACAAAATTAGAACGCAAATTCAAGTCTATGCCGAATTCATTATTCATGCATCTAAGTTACCCTTGGCACCACTGTTCCCTGCACCACAGCATGAGAACCACTGTAACAGCTGCACCATTCTTACAATGCAAAATGCTTGAAAAAGTCACATTCCTGAGCTGTCTCTCCTGCCCCGGACTAGAAGAGGTGTGTGTAATGTGGGGGCTCCAGTAAACAGAAGCCTACATGACTGACTAACTCTGAGCACACGCTGGGCAGTCTGTTTACAGTGGGCTGAATAATGTGCCATCTTATAGCTGCTGTGAAACTCACCATCTTTCTTATTGATGATATGTTTGAAAGTGGCTGCCACAATACATCAACTTTGGGTTACTAATATGCACTCCTTTAAGAGCATAAATCTCAAATATTGTGTGCACTGTCATAGCTGAAACCTGACTGAAACCTAATGTTGAAGGAGGAGTTTGCAGTGAGTAAAAAGAAATAGCTATTGCTTGATGCAAAATCTATAAAATCGTACTTCTATCAAGGCAACTATCAGCTGTTATTGCTTCTTTATTGTTGATTTGCTAGGTAGATAATATGTAGGACTATTGTTTCCGAGCCATCAGCTGTCACCTTTTAGATTTGTAAGTTCAAGGTCAGGAAACTCCTGACAAAGGCGATCCCAACTCTCTTTTCCAACCTGACACGGTACAGTAGCCTACGTCAATGACATTTAAAGTCATTTTAATTTTTTATACAGTTAAATGGTTATTAACAATATTCTACAGCAACCATCGATATAAAATACCTAAAATCATTTCTATCAACCAGGTTTGGCCCTCTTTCATCAGAAGCCTGTACGACGGAACCCAGTATGAAACTTTGGAGCCCCCAAGGTTGGGAATCACTGACTGATTAGGCTATATAAATAAAGTGCTGAAAATACTGCTGTCCATCAAGTTATGACCCTTCTCTGTCCACTCTATAAAATCATATCAGAAGTCATTTCACAGCCTGGTGCAAAGTCAGAAACTATTTTACTACCTCTTTGTCAAAATTTGAAGCCTGCATTCTGCAACACTTCTTCACAGGCAACTTGAAAGCGTTATGTCGTCAGTAGAGCCATTTTCAAGCAGAAATCTTTATTAATTTCATTTTCTGGAAGGTCTGTTTGGGCCATAGACACAATAAATAATGTTAGCGCTCCTACCCATGCACACTATTCTCTATGGGTTTCCCCAGAAATGTATTCGCCACGTAAACATCTCAGGTTATCTGAAATAGATTCAAAATACATTAGTCTCGTGTCTACAAAAGTAAACACGAGACTGATTCTGCAGAGAGTCATCTTTCATCTTAGATTTAACAAACATTAAATTAACAACATCCTATGTAACTCTATGGATCACTGCAAGACTAGAACAAGATCAACATCCACGTGGCACTTGACTTTTGCTTCATCGATAATTTACCTGAAATCTTTGGACTGCTGATTGGTGTTTTTCTGACTCCCAGACATGCCTTCAGTTGCCATCAGATCAACAGCCAGCCACTTGCAAGAAGAGTCTGCCATCTAGCGTCGCAGATTGAAAATGCCATGTGATGGAAGCGGAAGTATGATTCCAATGTGTTCCCAAAGTGGGGTGCGGGCATTGGTGCGGGACGCGACATTTTTTTTCCTGGGGAAAGGCCACATTTGAGAACAACGCTAGTTTAAACTGATCCAAACTACCCGTAGCCCTAAACCTAACCCTAACTTCAAAAACACTAAAGTTAATGGAAAAAGCCCTTTCCCATACTAGGAAAAAATGTAGGGGTGCGGCGATGCGACCCCTGGTAGGCCTTTTAGAAGCACTGCAGAGGGGCCCTCAAAACGTGTCTACGAAACAGTTACATTGGAAAAACAAACAAGTTTGAAAGAAAATGTATATAGGCTATTTGTTTGCGGTTTTAGCCAAAGATCATTGCCTTTTTGTTATTTCATATTACATTTTAAGCAGTAAAACGTTGCAAAAAAAAGTTAATTATTTTTAATAGGGGCCCCAGTGGAAGGTTGAGATTGATTGGGGACCTCCGCAACGGACTTGAGAAAAGCTGCACTAAAGACACGACTGCCTAGTAAAACAAAAATACAAAAATAAAATATTAGCATTACACATTTTCCATTATTTTCATGTCACTTCGTTTTAGTCATTTTAAATTGTTTTTAATCTGCAATTGACACCGCTGAACCACAGTAATATACAGTAATATACAAAATAAGCCCACATTTTGATGCACATTTTCTTTTATTGTGAAAGTTTTTGACAGACCCACTCCACTGTCTTCGGTAGCTTGTCCTGCTGTTGAATTATGTTGCTTTTAGCCCTTTGCCAGGCTGCATGCAGACAGTACAGCAGATACAGCATGGCTTACAGTGCGAAGATCGGCCCGTCCATCCTGAGCAGTGACCTGTCCTGCCTGGGCAGCGAGTGTGTGAGGATGATGGAGTGCGGGGCGGACTACCTGCACCTCGATGTCATGGACGGGTTTGTTTTCTACAAATTAGCATGCTAACTCTGAGCTCAAAAGTTAAGCCAGCTAAGCTAGCTTTAGGCTAAGCTAGTTCGCCATAAGTTACACTACTGCATACATTTAAATATACTTGAAAATCATTAAGTCAGAGCACCTGAATGATTATGCATTCAACATTATCATTTCAAAATATTAAAATATTCCATTTGTCATATAAGGCATGGTATGCAACATACAACTTGATAATGTTCACCACTACCTTTTTAGAAATGAATGCGTTTCCCTTCATTTTACAGACATTTTGTACCTAATATCACATTTGGGCATCCCATGGTGGAATGTCTACGGAAGTCTTTGGGACAAGAGCCTTTCTTTGGTAAGAGAAAATGCAATGAATCTCCAGTAGTCCAGAACAGTGGCTCTCAAACTTTTTCCTCTCCCTTGTACCACCAGGATTAGATCATCTTCAGGGCTAAACAGAGTCTAAATAAGGTATAAATAAAACTAAATTGGACTAAATTCTATGTTATATGGGTGTAAACCATGTCTTTATCACGGCGGCACAGTACCACAGCGGTTAGTGCTCTCACTTCACAGCAAGAAGGTCACAGGTTCGATTCCCACCTGGATGGGGCCTTTCTGTGTGGAGTTTGCATATTCTCCCTGTGTCTGCGTAGGTTTCCTCCAGGTTCCCCTACCACTAAAAAAAAACCATGTACAATAGGCCAGGATGAATGATGTGTGTGTGTGAATGTATGGTGGTGGTCAGAGGGACCGTTGGCGCAGATGTGTGCAGTCAGGACAGCGCTTCTGTCAGTCTCCCCCAGGGGAAACTGAAGCTACTAACTTAGCTTAACACCACCGAGTGTGGAGTGAATGTAAAATGCTCTCATGTAAAGCGCTTTGTGACCATGTCTGTGAAAGGCGCTATATAAATAAAGATCTTCTTCTTCTTCTTCTTCTTTATCAGGAAAATAAACTTAATGCATTCGTATGACTAAGCATAAATACAATCGTCTATGACTCAAGTACCACTTGAAGACACCCTGGTGTAGGTATGCTACTACTGTAAATATTGGATATGGATATGAACAGGACCATAAATAGAAAGGAAGTTACAGCACTTATTGTATCGTATAATTAGGCCCAATAGTGGCTACAATGGAAACACATAGGAAAATGAAAGCTGACTTGTGACCCAAAACTACTTTTTTTTAAAATTTATTGTTTATCATTATTACTATTTTTTAATATGGTGACGATAGGATTGTTTTAACGAGCGGATTTGGAGCCCCGTATCTGGTGATTTTACAACCGCTTCGATGCTCGACCAGCACAACAGGGTCGACGGCACCAACAAAAAAAGAACACTTCTCATTGTCAGATTGCAATGACATTTCACCATTATGTTGTATTAACATCCTGCCTACTTTTGATGAAATCCTATTCGTCCGGTCTGTGTTTTTTGAGTGCCAAAGTTAACAGAAATGTTGAAAGCTGGGGTATCATACGAAATTCAGCATGGAACGGAATGAATCATAAACGAGGCGGAAATGGAGGGTTTCGTCTACGTCATACTAAGGAATCATGGTTAAACGTCATTAAACGGCGAGATTATTGATGATGACCCCAAACCCCATCATAGCTGACTGGGCACAGGTGAATATGGAACAACATGGTGGCCACAATTTCGGGATAGCAGCATACCTACCAAGGTACTACAAGTGGTACATGTGCCACAGTTTGAGAACCACTGCTCAAGAACACACCCAAATTTGTTTGCTCTTCTAACTGTACCTTCAGCACTGTTACATACTTGTTTGCGTCCTATGTAGACATGCACATGATGGTGTCCAGACCAGAGCAGTGGGTCAAGGCAATGGCTGCAGCAGGAGCCAACCAGTACACATTCCACTTGGAGGCCACGTCTAACCCTGGAGCCCTCATTAAGGACATAAGGGAGAGTGGCATGAAGGTCAGAAATGACATGCATTATTCGTACTGAAAATGTAATATCTTTACAAACATACTTTACTGTAGGTGGGTTTGGCCATTAAACCTGGTACGACAGTTAAAGAGCTTGAACCGTGGGCCAGTCAGATTGACATGGCTCTAGTTATGACGGTGGAACCGGGTTTTGGAGGACAGAAGTTTATGGAAGACATGATGCCTAAGGTAAAGTCTATTATGTCACAAACAGAAGTTCTCGTTTAAGATTGTTTTATGTTATTGTCTGTATTTAGAGTGTAAAATGCTTGGTATGGTAAGATTACTGCAACAAGGAAGAGGAAGTTTGGAAATGCGTAGTGAAGAAACTAGTCTCTTGTCCTGTCTGTCTCTGTCAAAGTAAAACACTTCTGATGACTCATTAAGAATACTTTTGGTTCACATTTACAATAGCCCCAGTGTAGAAATTGAAGCACAGATGTTTGCTTGAAAACCTTCACAGCTTGTCTTGTATTTGTGATGGGATTTGTAATTAGGTTTGCTGGTTAAGAAGTCAGTTTCCCTCCCTGGACATTGAGGTAGATGGTGGGGTTGGTCCAGACTCCATTCACTGTTGTGCTGAGGTAAGATAAACGTTTCAACTGTTGCATTGACATAATTTCTTATTGACTATTTCATTTGTCTTTTTCAGGCTGGAGCAAACATGATCGTGTCGGGCAGTGCTGTGATAGGCAGTGAAGACCCTCGCTCAGTTATTGCTCACTTGCGGTCTGTGGTGTCTGAAGCCATACAGAAACGCTCTTTGGACCGCTGACACGTCAGATCTGTGGAGTTCAGCACACTTCAAAGTCCCTGTGTAAACAACTGTAGCCATGGACAAGACAAAACAGACATTTGTGGGAAAAGCCCAGTTCCCTGTGAAACATTTTGAGCTTCTTGTGCTGGCTGTGTCCAATCCATGTCCAGATGACTGAGTGAATACGGTTCAAAATGACCCTGTCCAATCCACAATCTGTCTGAAGTCAGAATTTGCTTTAGTTGGAAATAACCAGATACTCATTTCACAAGAGTTACATTCCTTAAAAAAATACTTACGATGTAAGTTGCCTTTATGTATCATGGTGAAATAAACAACCCTGTGGTACAATGATCAGTTTTATCAGAGCTTCTTTGAAAATAGGCCCACCCATGTGTGTTTCTCAAAGCAAAATAGTTCCCGGAAAAAACACACACATTCATTAAGAGAAAAAAAAAATTTGTTTATCACTTTCCTGCTTTTTGATAATTTGCTATGGTTACGGTTTATTCAAAGAACACTGATCGACTACTACTTTGCTTGTTATACTTCTTTAGGACACTTGGGGGCGAAGTTACCCCAAGAATATAGACTTTTGGATGAAAAGATCTAATGGGTTGTAAGCACAACTTATTTGAAAGAATAACGTTGTGTTATTCCCTAGATGAGGATCGGTGCTTTAATTCATAATATATTAAGCGGTTGTGATATGAGCTCTCCAAGATGTGCTGTAGAAAAAAAAACTAACCAACAACATCTCAGCAGAGAACTCATCAGGATAATTTCTGCACACAAATGTCACAGTGTTTGTTGCTCTTGCCTTGGTTATAAAAGATGAAGTGGCAAAACTATGTGGGATATGTAATCACAGCTGAGCCACTGACCTTTAAGGTAACGTTTGAAAAATCCACTTTACAGAGCTGAGCCTTGTTTCATAAGATAGTATTGAATTTGTTTTGTCCCACTGGGAAAGGTTTTTGGGTCTATCGAGTCAGACTTAAAACATGTTGAGTCCTCGTCTTATCTTCTTGTGGGTTGAAAGACTCCCCTGTCAGTGATAGTCACCCATGGCATGCTTCAAGCTACAAGCAGCTCTCCCTCAATAATGCAGGACATGTCTGCAGGGCAATTCACAGACCACTGAAACATTGATGTCTGAAATCTGTATTTTCATTCATATGCCACATATAATAGCAAATCATGTCATCAGATCAGCTTTATTTTTCTCAATGGATCCTATACTTGTGGATGTTCTGTGTGTACAGTATATCGCTGTGTGTTGTACATGCTTTAGTGCACCACAAGGGAATCCTCGTAACACTTTTTCTTCCGTAATAGATGCTGACAGGCGTTTTGTATGTCAATGTCCTCGCTGCCATGTGGAGATGAGAACATAATCCAGCGTGAGAGGGTAATCTGCACCTACATACAGTGAATACATTGCCAGTCAGACAATTTTAATTAGACATTAAATGAGATTTTTGGAACAAGCAAGACCAAAAAGGAAAGGATGCTTAATGCTGGTGATAGCTCTAGATGCTGCCATTATACTACAGTTTCTATTACTTTCTATTCTTCTACAGTCTTCCCTCCTCACTACTTTTCTATTTCTTCATTATCACCTTCCAGTCCACCTACTCACCTTTGTCCATCCTGTCTACCTTCCTGCCCTTGATTCTTTGACTATCTTCCCACATTCCTACCCAATGGACTGTTGGGAAAAAAAGACAGAAAGAAGACTGGGATTAATTTTAGATTGGCAAGATATACTTCATTGTCAATATAGGGATATGTGTCTACTGCATCTCCAGATCTGGAGTTAGTACACATGTAGGTTAATGGGTGAAACCTTTGTAGCTGGAAGACATCATCTCAGAAACCGGGGAAAAGGCAAGGCAAGGCAAGTTTATTTGTAGAGCACAATTCATACACAAGGCAATTCAAAGTGCTTCACAGTTGCATAAAATTACAAGAAAACAGATAAAAATCAATCAATAAAACATCAACATAAAGTTAATCAGTTACAGCAAAAGGCAAGAGTGCAGATAAAATACTTTAAGTTTTCATATGCACGGTAAAAAGAGCTGTTTTCAGCCTGGATTTGAACATTGTCAGAGTTGAGGCCTGTCTCACATCCTCATGAAGACTGTTCCAGATTTTAGCTGCATGAAACTGAAACGCAGCCTCACCGTGTTTATTATTGACTCTGGGAACCACCAGGAGACCCCTCCCTGAAGTTCTCAGGGCCCGAGATGGTTCATACGGCTTAACATGTCAGAGATGTACTTTGGTGCTAAACCATGAAAAGACTTGTACACAAGCAGCGCTGTTTTAAATTCTATTCTCTGAGTGACAGGAAGCCAGTGCAGAGACCGGAGCACTGGTCTAATGTGGTCGTATTTCCTGGTTCTTGTCAGGACTCGAGCAGCAGCGTTCTGGATGTACTGCAGCTCTAACAGCTCGTTTAGAAAGGCCAGTGAGCAGGCCGTTACAGTAGTCTAACCTGCTGGAGACAAATGCATGGATGAGTCTCTCTAAGTCTGGTTTTGACACTATTCCTCTGATCTTAGCACTGTTTTTCAGATGGTAAAAAGCTGATGATGTTATTGCTTTGATGCTTTGCTTTGAGAACATGCAAACTCAACATAGAAAGGCTCCACAAGGCTCTGTAATCGACCCCATGACCCACTCAGCCAACATCCTTCATAGTCTTTCCTCCACCTGTCCTGTCTACCTTCATGCAGACTCATCCATGTTTACTTATCTTCTTTACCTATCAACACTTCCTGTTCAGCCAACTCACATCCTCCCTCTCTTCCTCATTTCCATCCTGTAGCCCCTAAGTTATTAGCCTGCCGTCCTGCTTTGGTACCTTAAAAACGGCAGGATCAGGTGCTGTCATTCATGGCGTAAGAATAGTCATAAACTGAAGATGGCAGGGACACGGAAAGAATAGTCAGAGCTCTGTCATTAACGCTCTCTTTGGCCTTTTGCTCGGGCACACGTCCTACTTCGACTGTGGCTCACACAACTGACTTCTCTCTGGAAACGATTTGACCGAAAGTGAATTGGACAGGCGTCGTGTGGTGCGTTTGATCTTGTAGCAGTGCCACAGGGGAGTGTCTCAGCTTTTTGGCATAGGTCTAGACCCCAGACCTCAGGATGGAACCGCCCCACCATGAAAGCAAGGCACATCTCCAAACAGCAGCTCCAGGGGCAGTTTGAGACTTGGACACAAACGATTGCAGAGGCTCTCGTGACACTTTAAGAAGCCTTATACAGCAACACAGGATAGATATGTAATTTCCTGTGTAATAGCTTTAAAATTTGGTGTAATTTGTAACATGTATCATTCCTCTCTTGTACGTCTAAAATGTATATTGCTGCAGAATTTATCTACCAACCTCTAGTAAATAAACTAATTGCTCAATTTGCTGAGAAAATTAAGTTGGGTCAGTCTGCAGCGTCCAGAGAAAACAAAATGTCATTAAAAAGTCTGTGTTATAGTTACTGTTCTGGCCATTTCCCCCAAACAGCAGGTCCAAAGACTCCTCCACAGGGACCAGCTTTTGTTCTGAGAAAGGTGTAAAACCCATATTTCTCTTAGGTGCGGCTGCAATATCTGATAGCTCCATACTTGACCTTATTCATGAGATTGGGATCAGTGGATAAAAGTACTTCTATAGTTGCGCTGTCATTTCTGGCACC
Source organism: Neogobius melanostomus (assembly GCA_007210695.1). Classification (NCBI taxonomy): domain Eukaryota; kingdom Metazoa; phylum Chordata; class Actinopteri; order Gobiiformes; family Gobiidae; genus Neogobius; species Neogobius melanostomus. Next base: position 901,798 of record VHKM01000048.1, read on the forward strand.
TCAGCCCTTGATCTTGTTTGATGAAGCTGCTCCTCTCCAGAGACTACTGTAGTTTTATGGTCTTTTTTTTTTTTTCTTGCACATTCTGTTGCTATTAATTTCCTCTCTCTCTTCTAGTTCATGATTCAACCTCCCCATATTTTTGTGCTGTGATCGTTATGACAGAATGATATCTTTATGCTCTTCATCCCTAGCTAACGAAGGAGCTTTTTGCCTCTGCTCATTCATAATTACTCTGGCATCCCACCGGAGAACCCCACGCACACCGTGATTAGCACGCTGTTGTTCTGAACTTTACTTTACATAAGGGCCTGGGCTTCGATTGCGGAAGTACAGTCCAATTAACTATTAAAAACAACTTTCTGGGAAAAACCTTACACAAGATTACAGTGTTGTGGCCTGAGGCTGGACTAGAGTAAAGACCTATAGGAGGCGGATGCTGCACTTCTTATTTTTCATATCATATTTCTGCCTAAAGGCATGTATTACTGCACCTAACCTATTGATGAACTATATAATTATGCCAAGGTTGATATAGACTGAGGCCTATCATGAGTTCAGAGCAGTTTAATGCACATGTATCATCTGGTATTGCTAGTGTCAGATTTTTGATGGAAGGCAACATTAGAATTCTACCACGTTCCTTCAAATGCTATACAGTATATGCTGGATATCTTGGCGTCATCATGCCCACAGTACTGTATCTATTATCATTAATCTACTCAAAATACCCATAGACTTTAATAGCTTTCTCCAAACATGTTAAGTGTAATATTTCCAGGACACCTTTTGGCTAAGGTTAAGGTATACTTTATTAATCCCCGAAGGGAAATTCGTTCTCTGCATTTGACCCATTCTCAATGCCGCTGCGGCAACCTGTAAGGCGTAGGCTGGTGCCTGGGGACCCATCTAACAAACACCAGGCTGGAGGATTACCCTATTGTACATGATTTTATTGGTAGGGAAAACCGGGATAGATGGGGAGAACATACAAACTCCACACAGAAAGTCTGGGAATTTAATCCGGGACCTTCTAGCTGTGAAGTACAAAGGCTAACCGCTGTGCACCATGCCACCCAAATGATACTCTATTAAATCTTCTTGATTACTGTATATTGATTGAAGGCTATAATTGAGCCAGCCCTTTAGGAGTATTTATTTTCATACCATATTTGTCAAACTGTCGATGTGCTCATGAATCTCCATACATATCCCCAAGGGCAGACCCACAAAATACTGAGGGACTACTGTATATAAACAAAAGCTGTACAGCAACACTTTCCCACATTTAAGACATTGCCATCGGGCACACACAATTATAGACCTTCTCAATTATGAAGTCAGGGTACCCCAGTGAGTGCATGTTTGTAAATGTGAGGATGTTTTTAATCTATTATGGATGCTAAAAGGAAGGCATTGTTGATATGAAGCTTTTGAAATTTTAAATCTCACGTGGGGCAGCCTATTCACTGTCCCAAAGTGCGTTGTATTTTATTACATACAGCAGGTTTTACACTGGCCAACAGATTGTAAAGCTGCTGATGCATCACTAGCATTTTCATTGGCATCAGTGGTACATCTGTTCTCCAGCCTCCCCTCTCTTCTATCTGTAACTTGAACTACAGTGAGAGTTCTCTATTGACTTATACTTACAATCAACCTATTGATGAACTATATGACACTAGTGAGTCATGTAAGGAGAAAACTATGGTCCAGGCAGAGCTGATCGAACTAGCAGGTCAACCATTGAAAGGTGAGGCTGGAGTTCAACTGGGCACAGAATAATTGTAAAATTAGAAATGGATGAATTTTCATATCATATAAAATGCACTGCATGTACAACTGTAATGTAAGGGCACGGGTTTCCATTTTCAGTATGAGGTGACAGTGTCAGAGCATTTGCTCACGTAGTTGGCAGTAAAATTCCATTGTAACCAGAAAATGATTTTGCTGTGTCGTTGGACCAAACACTTGGCTATGTTTCTGTCGGCCAAACCCATATTTCTAATGCAATAGTCAAATACAGTAGCTTCAAGCAGTCTCTTTGTGGGTCCCAGATGTGCTGGCTAAACATTGCATTATCTCATTACTTTTCCCCAGATATTTAAGGACACATTAAGAGTGCAGCTTGGATCTTGGTTCAAATCTGATATTTGATGTATCCCTTTGAGTTGGTTGAAGTTTTGCCATAATACACCTCTAAAATACACTCTCAGTACAGATTTTGACCCTTTTCATAAATAATGATATATTTGCCTTAGTGCTGGCCTCACTGGTTTGTTAACTCCTACATGCCTATAAATGTGCTCTTCCTACACCTCACCGCATTATAAGATCAATCAGTGAGTCTTGCTTACTTTTATGCAAAACTAATTTCTCCCACTAAAGCTCTAAAAAAAAGGAACAGAAAGAAGTGGGACATTGCAGAGATGCTCAGTGGGAGAGAGTCACTGAAGTAGTGACAGAAGCTGACTGACAATAACATCAAATGCATCCGTCAGCAGCTACAGTATCCGCACATAAATGGATCTCAAGAGTGATGGCATTGTTTCTACAAAGGACGGACTTTTGTGCAAAAATCAAATGTTCCAAAATATAATAAGCAAGCTGGTAATTTTATGATGCTTCATTGTAAAAAATAAATAAATAAATTGGTAGTGATGGCCACAAATTCAATATGACCACATACAACAAGGGTCTAACCAAGGAAAAATATATCAGCCCATCAGTATTTGACATATATTATCAGTCTATATGTGGCATCAGAGGTAAGAAATTCATTAGGCGGGGGGCCCTTTTTATTGACATAAAACGTTTTGTACAAGTTTACAGTGCAGCACATTCACATATTTACACTACTGTGCATCAGACCTGAAGTTCAAAATGGCCTGCCTTTACAGAATACCATTGGCTTAAGTGAGGAGTAGGGAGTGAGTTAAGGATGGCAGATGGTAAAGACATGTACAATAGGCCAGGATGAATGAAAGTGTGTTTGAGAGTGCGTATGGGGGACAACGGATGCAAATTAGCTCAGGGCTACAATCCGGTGTGGCTTCTTTACATGCATGAGACCCATGTATGTTCATTAACATGCACTGTCCCGACCAAATAAACCAATAAATAAATTTGCTGAGACACACTGGGCATGATTTATCCCCTGACATGCTGACCTGCTTTCTTACACACAAACCTCAGCGCATGTACGCGTTTGTGCTGCAGCAGCCAACGAGATAGCACAAAGATCGAATGAAATGTTGATGCTCCAAGAGGTCAAAATCCAAGACTGACTGACCATTCAAGACTCTGGCGCCGCAGGGGTTAACCTTGGCAACGTGGTCATTAGTCAAAGGTGAAAACAGTGGGCAAGATTTTAAAAATACAGTGTAAAAGTCAAATATGGCTTAGAGATTTCTAAGACATATATTTCTTTAAAACCAAGGACGTTGTACCTCTCTTAAGTCTGTTGATGTAAATAATTACCCAAAACTTGTGAAAAGGCAAAGTGCAAAAAACGAGATGTCTTGCTTAAGAACACAAAAAGAGGGGTTTGAACTCAATCTTATGTTTTACTGATGAAAGCAAGAGAATTAGATGTCAAATAAATTGTTAATATAGAAGACGTTTCTTTAGAGCTTGAGCTTTTAACAAGTCAGTGCCAAAGCTTCTATACTGTCGGTCTTACCAAGGTCACTCTTCCTCATGCAACAAGTAATGTACAAGGTCTGTATAAAAGCACATGGGATGAATATGTGCGTTTGCCATTCACCTTTTTAAAGTGAAAACACAAAAGAACAAACGGCTGAATTGTAAATTAAAAGGGATGTTTAGTTTACTTACCTTGACATTGTTGTCCACTGATCCATTTTGGTTACAGTACAACTGTACAGTAAACAATAGTTTGACCACACTCACCAGCCTTCAGTCCACACATGCCGTGTATTTACTACTTCTTGTTCTGTGTGATACTGATCATCCTCCCACATGTTTGTTTTTAGACATAAATTTATTGAATGTAGTGCTGCTTAAAAGCAAAGAATAAAAAGACAAATATGAACAATAATATCAAACACAATCTATACAACAGCCATTAAAACTGCTTCTCTGGTTTTTGGCAGTGGAGGAAATGAAGAGGGCCGGGCAGCTGTAACTGTTGGCTCAGGGCTCTGTCACACAAACACAATGCGCATAGGGTTCAGAGTTTACAAAACATTAAATTCCTCCTCAATATTGTCATGCAATATACAGTTTGAGACAGGGGGTCCGGTTTGTGGCAGTGACAGGGTCCAGGCTCAGCTCCTGACTGTACGTGTGTCCCCTTCTGCCTTGCGTCAGGAGAGATGAGGATGCCCTCAGCTAGAATCCATGATTAGTTTTAGTTCACTTTGAGCCAGCTTTGATCAAACATCCTACCAAAGTGTTACATCACATTTCACTAAATAAACACAACTCAAGCAAATGCATTAAGTGAATCCATTTGAGTGACCTGTCTGTTTAACTATAGTACACACAAAGCCACAGTCATTTCTATAGTTAGATAGATTTACAGTGTCTTTACACTGGACTGGACAATCTGGTATGAAATGCTACAGACTGCAATGCGCAGGACGAATCTAGCATTTCTACATCTACTACATTGCCAACACACAGGCTATTGACATAATCTGCTTGGTGCAGTTGCCTGGCAACACAAGCTGCACATATCTTTGAGAATTTCAAAGCAAAAAAGTTACAAAGCTATGCAAAATAGTATAAAATAATAAATAGAAAATTTTGAAATAAACACAAATCAAACACTTGCCTCTGCCCAAGGATTCGTCAATCCAATGTGCAGAGAACAGTTAGTGCGCTTCACCAAACATTTACACATAAATATAATCTTTAGAGCGACTCTTAGAGATCAATGTTATACTTCTATGCATCTTCTCTTCTTTTAGACAGAACAGAGTGGTCACAAAGGGCAACATAAAGAAATGTGCAAGAAGTCAATATCTCCCGCTGTGTGATACAGCCGAGCCAATTCTACGGATTTAAAATGGATGTAAAATGACCCTTTGCTCACAGGGCTTATAAAGCCCCAGCAGAAGGTGAGCAGACATATTTACAATCTGACACTAACTGGGCTGGAGTGAGGAGGTGTTGGCACTGATGTCCCTCAGTCTAAATACATGTCCCTCAGTCTGGAGAGTTGCTCAGTGCTCTGTCTGTTTGTCCTGTTCACATAGAGAGGAGCACAGTCTCTGACTGAGGCCAGTGCCTGCAGAGGCAGTGGCTCCAGGACAGTCAGAGACTGCCAAGGCCATGTATTGTGAAGGCAGGTGGACGCGCTCGCTCAGGACACTCACTTGTGTGTCCTTTTGTCTGTATGCGGGCTGCCAACCAACTCATCAGCAACAGAGTCTGTGGGCTTAGAGCATCACTATGGCAACCGACATCAGTAGGCCAGAATCAGTGCAAAGACTTTTGGCACCCTCAGTGCGTGAGTCAAGTTTCTTCTCAATAGTGTCCATCCTGGATCAGTGAGACTCGTGCACAACACTAGTTAATTCTTTTTTTTTGGAAAAATAGACAAATATTCAGTAATAAAACCCAAAATACAGCTATGACATTCACTGAAATCATAAAAAACAAGGCGGATTAAATTCTCCTTCAGACCTATATAACATTCATGCCAGCACTCTCAACTCCATTCATACACATAGTCAACATAAAATATGTAGCCACCATACTGGAGTCCTATTTGAACACTGCAGTGAAGGACGGTTAGAGGAGTCCAGATTCTCTCCTGGTTTTGTCTAAAACAACCTCAAAGTGGACTAGAACAGAATCTTCACAGATTTTAATCCACTGATCCTGGGTGCAGGCTGAGGGCGGGCGGGTCCAGGCAGGTGGGAGAGTAGCTCAGGTGCGGCTCTTTTATCCACAACAGGGGGGCGCCGTTCTTGCCCTCCTGGCTCTTGTTGTTGTTGCGGGACTTGAAGCGCAACAGCAGCAGGGCAATGAGGAGGATCCCGAAGATGGGGAAAGGGTAGAAGAAGACGAAGTAGAAGAGGGACTCATTGGAGCACACCACAGAATGGACCGATGAGGCTGCTGAGAGACAAAAGACACGCAGTTTGAGAGGATTACTCATTAAACATTCATATGTGCACAGCAGGTCTAACAGAGTTCAAGCTGTGCACAGTACAGGAACAAAGTGTATTTTAATCAAAGGGACTCTATTTTCAAAACGACTCATATTTTCAACATCAAAATTTTACCTGAGCTTAGTTCAATAACCATTCACTCATAATACAATGTGTCATTAAAAAATCGAACTCAAAACATAATCTATAACCGGGGTGAGAACGAAATCAATAGAGCTTGTGATTTGTAACTACAGATTATTTTTTCATTTGCTGTAACCAGGTTTTTAACATATATGCATCCAAACAATGTTGGATCATTTATTTATTCATTTATTAATGTTATACGTTATATGTATATTTTACCGGTTAAGCACTTTCTTTCTATAAGGTGTAGGTATTGCATTCTTATTAGCAGTGGTTAAAGTGGACTTTGGGAGGTGGTGGAACTCTAATCTAGAAGAGTCAGAATGCTACATTAGGCCGATATAGGCTGTGTATAGATTACATGTAACAGAAGGTGTTTTATATTACTTTAATTTATTTATTTAAAAAAAAGTTAATTTTACAGAATAACTCTTCTTTCTGTGCTGATTTGAGACACTCCCAGAAAGTTAGAACAACAGCCAGTCATACCCAGGAAATTTTGGATTAATCAGATACAATTTGGTGTAATTTAGTGTATTTTAGGCAAAAATATGCTGTTTAATTAGCCTTATACAGTGAAGAAAATCAGAACTGCTTTCGGATTACTTTCCTAAAAAAAAAAGAAAAGCAACACTGATACTGATTTTTTCCAATTAGACTACTTTTATTATTTATTTATTTGATTGCTTAATTTTTTTATGTACTGTCAAAATCCTGCTGCCCGTGTTAGCTGCGCCCTTGTTCCTCCTCCGTCTGTAGCTGCTCATCGCGCTAAGCAGTGAGGAGGAGACACAGGCTCCAGACGAGTCTAAAACTCAACTTTAACCAGTATTCATGCTTTTTTTGTTGCTTTTAAACCGCGGACAGATTCAGAGGATCAGATCAGACGAAAGATAGGCCGACATCGTGCTGTAACCGGACGCCGTAACCCCGCGCCACTCCGCACTGATACTGTGTATCGCCTTTTCTCTTCATTATGCTTCCTAAATTAATCTGTAAAACCGAAAATATGAGGCCGATTGATATGAAATAAAAAGTGGGCTAAAGCTTTGGCGTTCATGGATTAGTTTATGTCCGTAAAGTTGATGATTTCGTGATAAATGCTGTTATATTGAGGCGCATTAAAACCCGCGCACATGGGGAGCGGACTGAGCTGCTGCTGATCTTATGATTATTCTCCAGTTTCTTTTTGTCCAGCGCAGATTTAGTGAGTGACGGGCATGGATCTGTTATATTATGACGAGGAGAAAGGGAGGATCCAGTGCACTGCGTAACGTCAAAGGCGCAGACAAATGCGTAAGATCCAATCCTGGTCATATTCCGTCTCAAAAGCTTTGTCTCAGAGAAAAAGTACAAGCAGACAGTTGTCCATGAACAGCCCAAACACGAGCCTCAAATCAAACGCGCTGCTCCGTCCGAGTGCTTTAGCTTCCGTGTAAGAAAAGCGAAAATGAAACTACCACTTAACGAGCACATGGCCTGCACTGCTTTTCTTTTCTTTTTTTAAGTTAAGTGCCTACAGTTTGTTTTCTGTTTTGCATTGTATTGTGAGCCCAGAGGCACATTTTATTATAAAGCAGCTTTGAAAACATTGCCAATTTTATTCTAAGAGTTTTAAATACTGTCTAATGAGGCACATTTAAGCTATTTTTTAAATATATATATTTCACAACCAACTTATTTTTTATAGCCTATTGTACTTGCACTGTGATGCACCAAACCGCGGGTCCTGCACCGTGAACCGACCCGTGAGAGTTGAACCCCCATAAATATTCCACTGTCTCTTGGAATTTATTCCCTGAGTTTAACCTATTGTAGGTGTAGTCGCTCCTTCTGCTGGTGCTCTGGACAACGGGCTCACTCCTTTCTGCAGCCGCAGCAAGTAGGCAACTTTGCACTTGACTATATAGTCATTACAGTGGTTCCAAACCTGCGGGGCACCTGGGATTGCAGAGGCTCAGAGCTTTGTCTGGTCAAAGGGTCAGGTCATGAGTCAAAATCTTGACTGACTGAGAAAGGACTGAGAAAGGAGTACGGGTGCATAAACACTCCAATTGCAATTTGTTTGAAATTATTTTTAGCATTCATTGTTCTATACTTTTGAAGTGGCCATAGTTTTTGGACTGGGGGGCGACTACTGCATGTGCAGGGGGGCTTCAAGTAAAAAGGTTGGGAACCACTGGTCTATAGCTATAGTGAGTGACGGTTATAGGGACATGGGTGGACATTTTTTTGTAATAATTCATAATCTCAAATGTGGAGACTAGCATAGGCCCAGCCGTAGGCCGGGTCAAGCTAGTATTTAATATGAAAACAAATACATTCATATGCTCAAAATGTTTGTAAATCACAAAGGAATAGACAGAAAGTGCTCTTAGGGGTTTAAAATGCATATGAGGACACAAGCACAAGTTTCACTGCATATGGACACCCCCCATTTGAAAGCTAAGAACCTTCAGAGTTCAGTCACTAATTAGGACTTGATTGTGGACAATGCCTGAAATTGTAAAAGTTAGAAAAACAGAGAATTGTAGTCATTGTGAATAAAAGAACTGTCATGGTTGGAGGTGGAGTGAAGAAAATAAAACCCAAAATGCAGGACTGCAACAAAACTGGTGATGTTTAATGAATAATGAATGCCGAAAACCAAAATAACAAAATCCAGCGATAACAAAAACTCAAACAAACCGGGGCTTACATAGACAATGACACGACAAAGGACCAGGGAAACACAGGGGTATAAATACATGAGGAAACAGTGAACAGGTGAAACACATCAGGGCGGGGCAGACAATCAACACAAGGGAAGCAAAGCAAAAATCACACAGACCAAAAAGACATGTCAAAATAAAACACCAAGGACAGATAAAACAAAAAGCAAACCAAAACAGGGTAACTAAAGGCCGAATCGTGACAAGAACGTTATAGTCGTTACCATTGAACTACATTTATTTCAACATGTTGACCTCATATCTGGGGAGAAAAATATAGGTTTTATTTATGAGAAATGCACTACAAATCTTACATAACCCTATGAGAATGGAAGAATAGTTTTATTGACCAGTAAGGCTAGAGTGGTTCCATTTTCAGTTTCTGTTGGGCGAGAGCTCAAGCAGCAAAAGGTGGCTCGATAATGTGGAAAAAGTGTGAAAAAAGTGCAACCTCTATGTTTTACACATTATCGGTACGTGTGCCATGTTGAAAAACAATGCAGCATGTTCTACAGGTACAAAATAAATGATAAGGTAAAAGTATAAAAATCGGATTGTTTTACCTAGATTAAGTTAAGAGACAGTAAAGCAGCTTTATGTACTCTATTATAGTTCTACTTTGAGTACTTTTTACTCATGTATGTGTGACTTCTATTGCATTTTACAATCTACAAGTTTTAAGTTATACATTGTAGTTTAGGGCTACACTTAATACAATTATTCTTAAAACCATGGCTACATTGGCCAGTTTTGAAAGCTGATGTGCTTTTAATCAAAAAGTGGATCTGGAAGAGGAACACAAGGGTGCATTAAAGAACAAAAGTAGTAGTTGTATTTCCTTGAAAGCGTTTGAAGGAGGCGTAAGGCTGTGGAGTGAGACACAGATAGAACAGGATACTAGGAAACTGCTTGGTATGGAGTAAAAACAACCAATGCGCTTTCAATGGGAATTTATAGCACACACTGAATATACAGTACAATGGACGCTCAAAAACAAATGCGAGACGGATTTTTGGCAATGCTCCCATCTGAAGAGGCAGGTGTTCAAGCGGGAAAGAAAAAAAAAAATACACATCATATTAACGAGGACCATACACTGAATAGATGTTAGAATAGATCATGTTAGTTCACAAATTAGATGCTTCCAATGTTTGGGCCTTGAAAGTGCATTAAAATGTTCACTTCAGCTGTTTTCAAAGCCTAATTTTCAGCATTTATAGTTTCCCTTTGTTTCAGTGCCTTTTTATAAATCAAAGCATGTAAACCCCCTCACCTCGTGCCTGTACGTTGACGGTGGTAAACCCGGAGTTGTTGGTGGCGAGGCGGTACCACGCGTTGCGGGGGTTGAGCAGCCACTCCTCCACATGGCAGTAGTACCGCCCTGCGTCACTGGGCCGCGCTCCCAGGATGGTGAGGCTGTACTGGTCTGAGGTCTGCCTCTCAAACTGCAGCCGCGAGTTGGGCCCCTCCTCGTCTTTGGGGTTACAGTTCCCGTTCCCGAACACAGCGTCGTGGCCAATGGAAAAGACACACTCGCGCTGCTGGCCGTCCTCCCCGGGCTGGAGGTCGTCGTACTCGCTGTCGGCGCGCTCCACGTACCAGGACACGGAGAAGCGGGAGTCTCGGGTGGACTGGGAGGGGATGCTGCAGCCCAGGCGGATAGAGCCCGACTCTGGGACCGTGATGTTGGACTCCTGCTCCTCCACCTGAAGTCGTATCTCTGCAGGACAAGAAGTAGAAAAAATGAATCATATTGAAGAGAGATTTGCTTTACAATTTAATTATACCACTAGAAATACTAATTACATGTGAAGCAATCATTAAATCCATACTGCGTAAACATATAGTCGTGCCTTTTCAGCCATTCTGGGTGGGGTGGCACCTAGGAAAGCCACAAGCTTCGCCAGTTTAGAGATTTCACCTTCAACTTTGACTATTTGAAAACGGGATCATTCAGGTAGCACAGCTTTAAGATACAAAATTCTAACAACAGGATGAAACAGAAGTCCGTTGAGTGGTATCGATTGTAGACCAACACACTGATTTAAGTCTTCATCACTGCACCTGATCAATACAGGCAGAACCTCCAATTAATGATCAGTGCTTCTCAGAGTGCTTCGGACATCCTCCTGTCAATTTTGATTAAGACCTCCCTGAGTCCCTCAAGACCGAGATCACATGGTTTTCAACACACAACGGAGACTCGACGAACCCTATAACCCTATAACTTAGTTGGATAACAGTGGGTTCTCAGTATGTAGCAAATGTACAGGTGTGCTAGGGCTGGGCAATTAATCGAAATTTAATTGAAATCGCAATCTCTACTTTGGTCAATCTCAATAATCGTCATGGGATTTTATAATCGACAGGTTTACAGTCATTTCTTTGGCACACACAGTACCTAGTTTGGGAGTTTAGTCGAGACAATGGAAGACTTTTGTGCGTTAAATGAGACTTGTATGAGACTTTTGTTTGAGCTGAGGTTTGAATAAAGGATGTATCTAATTATATGAATCGGCAGGATGTATTTAATTTATTATGAAAAAAATCAAATCAAAATCGAGATCGATCAATATGGGGAAATAATCGGATCATTTTTCCCAAAATCGCCCAGCCCTAGGTTGTGCTCAAAAGTTTACATACCCTGGCAGAATTGTTGATTTTTTTTTTTGACGATTTTTCAAAGAATATAAAAGATAACACAAAAAAAATGTTTCACTCATAGTTAGTGGTTGTGTGACGCCATTTGTGGAGAAACAACTGAGTTTGCTATTTTTGAATCATAATGAAAAAAGAAAGTACCAAAAATGACACTGATCAAAAGTTTACATACCCCCTTTAACAGCAAGGACTATCCTAAAAACTGCACCATGCCTACTGTGAAATATGGAGGTGGTTCGCTGCTGCCACTGGCTCCAGCAGAATAAAGGAAGGTCCCGTTAGTGACCATCTCATTCTCCGACCTCAATGTCATTGAACCTCTGTGGGGAGAGCTCAAACGTGCAGTTCATGCAAGACAGCCCAGGAACTTACAGGAACTGGAGGCTTTTTGCCAAGAGGAATGGGCTGCTTTACCATTAGATTATATACAGAACCTTCTCCACAACTACCACAAAAGACTCCAAGCTGTCATTGATGTTAAAGGGGGCAATGCACGGTATATAAACTTTTGATCAGGGTCATTGGTACTTTCTTTTTTCATGATGATTTAAAAAATAGCAAACTCAGTTGTTTCACCATAAATGGCTTCACACGACCACCACTATGAGTTCATATTCTTTGAAAAACTTTTGAGCACAACTGTATATCATTGCCCACTGAAACTCCACTCACATTACTTACGTTAAGCTGCTGAAAAGAGTAACAGGCTGTAAAATATTTCATTTAGATTTATTTAAATTATGCTCAAATTATGTTACTAATATTACTATATCACATCAAACTTGAGGTGTTTTCCGTGCGTACCAAATTGAATTAATTCGCATTTCATTCGAATAAAAATCCCACAATAATCCACTTCTCTGTCGTTCCACTTTTTTATATACCTGTGTGTAATCCTAATCCCCTTCTTATGCAAATCTACGCTGCTTTCACAAAGTTAAAACACAAATTGAATAAGTCCAAAACGCGGTATCTCGTTATACAAACAGTCCAGCGAAACTTTAAACTAAGTAAACTGCTTTGAGTGGCTCTGCCGGTGGCGCCCAGAGCTATCAGCAGCGTACCAGCGAGGTTAGCCTGCACCTCGAGGCTCCTGTCTGTGTCTATCCTTCTCTGCTCCAGCCTTGAGTAAAAAGACTACAATGACCCATTTCCACTGCTGCGCTCCTCTATCTCACACGCACACATCGAAATGCACTCTTTTTTTTTTTTTTTTTGCCTGGTTACATTTTGGAACTGTTTTCTTGTTAGGGGTAAAACGAGAAGCAGAGAGGACAGCAGGAGAAGCGTCAGAAGGAGGTAAATTCTGGCACGCATCACCTCTCCTCTTCTCTCCCAACAGGCAGGTTTCTGGCAGGCTTCCTGGGCGCCTCAGAAGAAGTGCATTTTTTTTGCACCTTTATGAATACCTGCGATGATTACGGAGAGCGTTCGCGTTCACTTATTACCATGAATTTCAAGTTATTATATAGTACATGCACCTCGGATCAAAATGGCCTGCTGCTAAAGCGCTGCGGCTGCGGAACAGAATCCCCACTGCTTTATATCATCCTATGGTCATTTTATCTTACAGAGACTATAAAACTCTAAGTACCCTATAACTTATGTATAGCATGGTGTTATGAAGCCAAGTTATTGCAGATTTGGGCATTCCTTACTGGTGGGAAAATCCATATAAGTACTAAAAAATGCTGATTATTGAAATTATTATTATCTTTTTAATTATGCCTGACATGATTAATAAACATAGCAAGACTTGGAAAAATAGACACACAATGTAAGGGGAAAAAAACCCTCAATTTTGAGGAATAGTAAATATAGAAAATCTAAAATTCAACAAGAATAATGGCATAGCATTTTAGTACAATACCGCACTGACGAACATATGTGACCCGCGTGGTTTCCAGGGACACAAGTTGCAAGACTAACTTTCTCGCAAATTTTCGATTTTTGCAGAATCGTTCAGTTGAAGCCACGAAGAAGCCTCTACATGTTTAAGCTGGCAGTTATGGTATATTCAAAAGCGTAAACTTTTAGGTTCAAACCGGGTTGATTTGGGAGATTTCGGAGCGTGCTGTAGGGGCGTGACTTTGTCTGTGTCTATTTACATACTGGGTAAACACTGCGGAGGAGGCACCGCTGCTTTGGTTTGCGTTGTTGACAAATGCTTTAGCAAACAAATGCCACGCAAAAAAAGGCAGGTTTATACATACACCTATTGTCGATCAGTTTTTCAGGTAGAAAAAGTCTTGTTTTGTTGGAGAAATAGCGCACGCCGTGGGGGCGTGTCATGTGCGTGTGTGGCCTGATGACTACGCTTCCATGTGTGTTGCTGTTGGAGGCCGCTGCGCTGCTGCTAATGCTGCAATACTACTCCAGAGGTTCGTTTTTCTGTGTGAAACCAGTGAACTTTTCACCAGGCTGACTTTTCCGTGCAACTGATGATGCCCTGGCATGCACAGCGCCCTGCTGACTAGTACGTTTCCTGAGCCAACTCCTTGCCTTCAGAGCGTGTTTTAAGACAGAAGGATGTAGCGCGTATTTGCCATCGTGTCTGTTTGCATTTTGATGAGGCCATTTTTGTGCTGTAAGCCAATGTGGTGTGTTCACTGGTTTGGATTTGTTTGCGTTTTGTTTTGTGTGTGTGTCTGTGTCTGCAGATTAAGGATAATAAAACGTAGTCATTGTCCATGGCACTAATGATCGTGTGTCTGTTCTTATTTCCCTCTGGTCAAATGTGTGTATGTGTTGGGATAATGTTGCTAGTTGTCATTGTGTTGCTGTAGAGGTAGGGTCTATGGGAAGTGGATTTATGCAAGAGATATTTATTTATATATTACCTGTTTGCAAACCTAATGGCACATTTTTATTGCTTTTTGCCTTTTCTATCCCCTGTGCTTTACAGCTTTACAGGGGGGAGCAGGTATGGCTTATCTAAATGAGATGTAAATGAGCCCTATTGTCACTCGAGCAGCAGAGAGGTGAGAACAGTCCAAAACTTCAGACGCCTTTTTGTGCCCTTTGGGCTTTTTGGAGTTGTTAACTTCAATTTGCCACATCTTCTCCAAATATTATCAGATTTCCATGTGTTACCCATCACTGGAAAGCTTGGAGACTACACTTTCTCAATCTATGTCTCTCTCAAAATGCCCCAAAACAGAGTTGTGTCCCTGGATTCCACGGCTGGACACATATGCTCGAACAAGATGGTAGCCTGACCCACCGCTGTTCTTTGTCCTAGTTTAGATCTTCTTAATCCTGATTCAGTCCTGATTAAGTCCAACGATTTGTCCTGGTTATTTCTAATGAGTTTGTAGCATGTAACTGACATTAAATATTGATTCAGTGTTTATTTTTCTATTCGATATGAAAATAATTATGCCTTATCAACTCTCCAATATTTGACAACGCTTTTAAGTATAGACTTGGTTTTCAGCTATGATTTATCTCAACTTCTTTTGAATCTGATTGTGTCTGCTTTTAGTGGTTTGTAATTGTAAAGCACATATTTGTGAGGTTGTATTGTTAGAGCGGAGTCATATTCTCACCTGGCTGTCTGACTAGGACCTGTGTGAACCCTGAGGCCTCTCGTGCCACTCTGTACCAGGCTCCGTCGGGGTCGCTGAGCCATTCCTCCACCAGGCAGTAGTACGTCCCGGAGTCGCTGCTCTCTGCTCTGTTCAGGGTGAGCGTGTAGAGCTTGGGGGACAGCCGCTCAGCCTGCACTCTCCTCCTCAGCCGCTCCTCATCCGCATACGCCCCGTACTCGAACGCCCCGAACCGCTCTATCCTCAGAAGCAGCTCGTCCGTCTCAGAGCCTGACGCCCGCCTCACGTACCACAGAACGGCATGCTGGGAGTCGGCGCTGGTCTGTGAGGTGATAGTGCAGTTCATGCGGACGCGGCTGTCCTCTAAATGCACCTGGGACTGGTTGGTCTTCTGCACACGAAGCTTGCTCTCTGTTGAGAAAAAACAAAGAAAAACAATGTTATTTTGGAATGTGAAGAAGAACACAGAGCAATTTGTGTGTTGTGATGCGTGACATGTAGCCTGTCTATGGATTAAGACTTAGGATTGTTTGGTGAAAACTCAAGTAACTCCCAATAATTTTATATATAGAAATTACTGCAAGAGGCTATTCTTTTCCACTGTTTATTCCACATTAAGTCATCAATAATGCAACAAAAGGTAGATGAGAATTTAGAGATGCTAAATTATAGGGTTAGCTGGATTTTTATAGTAACCACTTAAGAGGCATTAGCCTCCTTTGTCTGCACACATTGTTTGTATTCCACTTAAAAAAACAGCCTATTATGTTGTTTATGTACTTGTCGATTAAGATCTGTAGCTTCAAGAGTAGCTCCAAGTTAAATCGAAGCTTGACAGCAGACGAGGCCACTTATTTGTGTTTGCTTCATATACCACTAAAACATATAATTACATATTGTGTGCTATTAGAATGAAGTCATTTTCTTCAGTAGCTTCTTCAGTAACTTCTACAGGAATGGTGTTACTTGGGGTATTACAGTTTAGTTTTTGGGCATTACCTTTGATATTGTTTAAAATCCAGCAATGGAAGCTATGAATTCATTTTAGGCCAATAACTGACTCAAACATCAATGGTATATAACACTGTACTGGGGAGGGAATCAAACCCACAACAACATCTAATACCATTATATACATTGTACATTTACACAGCATAGTTGCTATAATGAAGATGATGTCTCCAAAGCACAAGAGCAATTAGCAACATATAATGCAATATAATAACAATCTGGTAACTGGTAGTGGTAGATGCTATCCAGTGTGCTATGAAGGGCTCAACAAGAGTCATACACATATAGTAACTTAAATCTATTATGCTAAATTCGTTGCCTGTCAGTGGACATCTAAAATCTACAGACTGGTCATATATGAATAAATAAAAATAAATAAAATCTCCAGGTTTACTCTGCCCATGAAAATATGAATCAGGCTTCATAATATGGATGGATGCACATGAATCCAACTACTTAAAGACCTAATTAACTATGTTCAACACTGTAAATATACATTTGTGACTAGGTTACAAATTCACTTATTTTGTAGTTTTGAAAGGCAACAAATGAGGGAACGGTAATGCCAGTGGGACCAAAAAAAAACAAAACACACAAGATTAGATGCTCGACAGCTGCCGAGAGAAGGGACGGAAGGCAGAATGTTGTTAGCAAAAATGAAATGCACCTCGGCAGGCCTTGTCACTGAGAATGAAGACACAAAACCGTTTTTTATGAAGCTGTTCGCAAACATGGACAGGAGCAAATAGCAGAACGTTAGCAAGCTGGGACGGCGGTGTCAGGAGGGCCGCCCCGAGACCTGCGACAGGATTGGTTACGGAGACACTGGTATTGCGGGATAGGATTAGCTTCAGGTACATCAGGTGTGACTGTGACCAGACTAGCCCCCCACCCCCCGCTGTCAAATGCTCCAGGGAAGGATTATCCTGACTGAAACATGTGGGAAGAATCCGGCACACACATGCACACGTACTGTAGAGCGGGCAGGTAAAGCAGACAGGGCGTAATGGGAAAATGTCAAGTCATGGAAGGGTTAGGATTTGACATCGTATGACAGACGAGAAATGACTCAAGACACAGATGAATAATTAAGTTATCATTCAAATAGGTAGAGTATCCGAGGCAGTGAACTCAAGAGGTAGTAGCATAGGTGGTTCTTCGACTTTCTTTTAAGTTTGTTTTATGTCAGATATCAAGACTTGGGACTGGCTGAAAGAGTGCGTTGGCTTGTGACCTCAACATTCGAATCAAATGAAGATGAGAATGATACGAAGTTTGCATGCTAATTTTATTTTTGATAGTGAATCATTTATCAGAGGAGCTTATAATGAACTATTTATAATGCATAATTAAATATTTAAATGACCAACACGTTTTAACAAATTATGAGATAAGTATTAGAAGGAAAAACGTACAAATTAATTGTTTGCTTATGAGAGTTACATCATTTTAATCCATAGATCCACCTGTCAACTTAAATTGGTTATAAATGTTGCCACGTTTAGAAATTTTCCTGCATTTCCTGGCACATTTTCTTCTTTGGAATGGCCCAGAAACCGGCTTGAACTCATCTATCTTCTTAAAACGGCGGAAGGAATTTTAACATTTACACATTCAGGAGCATTTGCATAACCATTTTATCTTTGCAAATTGTGGAATCTTTCTTCTCCTTGTTTTCAGTCTGACAGCAACACCTCTTAGGCAATTTCACATTCACAACAGTCACAGCTATTACACACACGAAAAATCTTCACTGCATCTTTCCAAACTCAGGAAATGAGCAAGGTAATTGGCTTAAGGAATAGCGTTGCCCAAATTGAATCCAAAACAACTGTATTGACATTTCGGCAGCGGCTCTGAAATTTTGCAGCACTATTTGCTTTGGAGCTGGTTGCCTAGGGGTCCTGGCCATCTGGCCCCCACCCTCGCCCTCCACACACCAGTGAGCACACCAAACATGCCACTGTCATCCTGTGCACAAATTCGGTTACATCCAAAACTGGAGTTAACCACAAGGCGCTCGCAGACCACCCAATCCCTTCAAATTAGCCCTCATCATAGCCATTGGAGACTTGGTAGGAAGCCTAGCAATATCCCCATCCGGAATTACAGTACTTCCAAGCCCCGTGGAGTCGTGGCAATCATTTTTTTGGTGAATGAAGATTACCTCAGAAAATCATAAAGAAGAAATCAACTCGACTGGCACAGAACAAAGCAATTAGGTGGCACTGTTGTTTGGAGTTTGAATGGCAGCCACAAGGAAAAATATTGTTTCCATGAGGTTATGTTATCGATAGCTGAGATAACCACAGGCAGCAATTCTAACTACAGTAAACGCAGAATTGTGTCAATTATACACGTTCTATTAAATTTGCAATACATTTCGACTTATAGACTCTCACTTTAAAAGGACAGAGCCTCATAAACTTCTTATGAGTTGGGGCACCGAGTTCATTTGAAGGCCAAGTAAGAAATATTTCAAAATATACAGAATGTGCCATACACATTTGAACCGCAGACCTTTGGATCTGTGGGCAAACACTTTCTTACCAACTTTCACCTCAGTATTACAGAATGGGAGGCAAATTTGCTCTGGTCATCCCGGGAATAACAGGAAACATACATAACGCTACAAAGCATTTTAAATAAAAGGCCGGAACCCGTCACACTTTTGATGAATATTGAGATTAAGTGCATCATATCCACCACATTGCATCTCAATCAATAGTATAATTCACATTTATGGCTGCCATATTCCCTGAGAGACGAGGCCATCCCATTTACAGTTGCCGTCTTACAGTCAGTACATCAATGCACACTCACTAGGACGGCCATAATCCTTAATGTACACTGTGGAGTGTTTGGGGACGCCTTATTGCTAACTCAGATTTATTACTTTGAGGGAACAGTCCAGCGTGGTTCGATATTACATTGTTAACAAGGCTGGAGTTTCCTGGCCCCCAAACAACAAGAGCTTGGGTGCGTTTTGTGCCAAGCAGTTCTGTCAATACCAATTTTGAATATGATTGCATGCCCCCTTCTCCTCCCTGCATCTGCTTTAATGAGCCTCAAGGGCGCGTCCACAAAACACGACAAATCCATAATTGCGAGCACTTGTTATCTGTGGTCTGCCTTATTTTATTGTGCCAGTCACTTGTGGTTTCTCGAATCCTTTCTCTATGCAAAAGGCCCATCTCTGCTTCACTTTGTAGCGGTCAGCTTGTTTTGCCTTTCTGTCAGCAGTCGGGTAAACAACGTGGCGGTTTTTGAATTCATTTCTTCCGAGTTTGTTTTTTTGTATGTAAAAGAGTGCAGTGAAGTGGAAAAAAGAAAAGTCAAAATGGTTTCCGACTAACCTTGCACCTACATTTGATCTGACCTCTTCTCACTTAGCATGGCTCGGTGGTTGCCAGGGCAACGCTCCAGAGCGGCTAAGATACGGCAGTGATGTTATCTAACGAAGGGCTTAATTAAACCAGGTCAGAGCCTTTTGTTTAGGAGGAGGAAGGCCTGATGAAACAATATTCAATTACACAGTGAAAGTGGGATTCAGGATGTTCCCAAAATGCCTGGAAAATATGGATCAGATACAGTTACCAACACTGTTAAAAGGGACTGCTGAAAGTAATGGTTAGAACTACTTGTATGTTTTCAAATGAATATCAAGCTGATTTAAGATAGATCAATTGTTGTTCATACTGTATGTCTACAAATACTAAGCTCTGGATCCACTATCATGATGCAAAACAACTCCACTGCAAATGAGCTCGTAGCAACATCTTGTCACACTATCCCCTGTCCCATGCCCAGTTTGTTTCTCTAATCGCCTCACGGGCCTTGGTAAAGCGGAGACAGAGCCGTCATCCTTTTATTTACCAGCGGAGGTACAGCTCCAAACAGTGGCGGCCTTTGATAGAGACCAAAGATAGTGAAGCGCGTGTTAAAGCCCAGCGCTGCACTGATGTTTATGAAGCTAACGGCAGATGAAACACAGTGGAGTCCAGAGGGAGAGCAGAAGTGTGAACTAGTACAACAGAGGCATTTCCAAACACACACAAAAACAAGTCATGGTTAACCGGGGGTAAAGAACGCACGAGAAAAGTATGGCTTTAAAGAGACTTTAATTGGGTGTAACATTTCCATGTAATTTTTATACTCTATTTTTCTCTTTTTGTTCTCTCTCCTCATCCTACCGACTATCGCTTTAACCAAAAATAATTGTGTTTCGCAAATTGCGATTTCAATTGCAATCAAAAAGTACATTTGTTTTGAATGACTTACTCACTTTTACTCAGAATACTGATTTATGCTAATGACACTTTTATGGAAAACGGCGTTATAGCTTTTCTTCCACCTCACGCACTCGTTTAGAAGAACTTCAAAGCCCGGTCAAAGACAGAGCAAATATGGCGCGGCAAATCAAACTCAATTAGTCTTTATTGTGACAAAGGAGGTCATATATCTGTGTGGTGCCTGCTGGTGACGTCTTTTGATTTAGACAACAACCCGCAGCCCTCGGACAAGCTCCTTTTACCTGATCACAGACAGTGTGCTTGGACGACGCCACCTCTGCTGTTGCTCTTGTGATCAGCGTCTCTAATCAGCTGACTGCCGTATGAATATTAATGGGCCTTCTTTTTTTTACCTGGAGGGCGCTGAATATTTATAAGGCAGAGCAAAAATGTGATGGCTTTTTTTTATTTATTTTTTTAAATAGGGCAGGATACTGTAAGAGAGCTGCTGAGCTGACAGCCTGTCTAGACCTAATGCTTCCACTTAAAGGAGGAGGAGTGGAGCGAGAGAGAGACTGGGAGAGGGGAAAAGGAGATGAGACAATGAGACAGAACATTATGAACCCTCAACACTCCTCAAAATAACCTGCTGTGTTTTTCTCACAACATCAGGATCTTGATGTTATGAGATGCTGCAAACACGATATTCGGTTTGCAGCAAGAACCTTCGGGGTTCGATCCCCAGGCCCGGCAGGGCTTTTCTATGTGGAATATCCATGTTCTCCCTGAGTCTGCGTAGGTTTCCTTCAGGTGCTCTGGTTTCCATTATAGCCTATTGTACATAAAAACATGTACAATAGGCCAGATGATGTTTCTGTATCCATGAATGAACGGGGGTGGTAAAAAAAAAAGTGTGCAGCCGCGCTTCTGTTGGTCTACCCCAAAGGGCAGCCGTGGCTACATACTGTACCTTACCACCACCGTGTATGTAGTGATTGTAAATTGACCCACGTAAAGCCCTCTGGGGTCATGTCTGTGAGAGGCGCCATAAAACAAACACATAAATAAATTCATTCCTTCATTCCATACTGTCTCAAAAACACTAAATGACTAATCAAAAACACAAAATTATGATTCCATGCTGCTTATTTAATTATTATTTCTAAGAATGATAACAATTATTATTATTTTATAATTAATAGTACTATCCCCTCCTTCCAGGAGGGGATAGTACTAGGTTCTAGGTGACGGGTCAGACAAAGGGCGGTTCAGAAGCCCCTTATGAGAGACCAACAAGCCCGGTTTGAATTGTGAGACCGTCCTTCCGTGGACCCACCACGTGCAGAGGGAGCCATAGGGGGCCGGTGCTATGGATGGATGGATAATAGTACTATTAAATAATACTATTAAATGATACAATTAAATTGTATACACACAATTCTAAAACTGTGAAAAATACAAGCAATCCTATTGCAAAGAGGGGGATAGTGGCTTTTATTCTCGTGGAGCTTTTTCATATGGAGTTTGCAGTTTATGTTTATACTACTGCTGTTCACCTCAACAATAAACTGGACTGGTCCCACAACACCAACGCCCTGTACAAGAAGGGCCAAAG
The DNA here is from genome assembly GCA_007210695.1 of Neogobius melanostomus. Classification (NCBI taxonomy): domain Eukaryota; kingdom Metazoa; phylum Chordata; class Actinopteri; order Gobiiformes; family Gobiidae; genus Neogobius; species Neogobius melanostomus. The sequence goes on from VHKM01000048.1 coordinate 923,845, forward strand.
TGGCCTCCACCTTCTGAGGAGACTGAGGTCCATCGGAGTGAGCAGGCCTCTGCTCAGGACTTTTTATGACTCTGTGGTAGCCTCTGCTATCCACTACGCTGCCGTGTGCTGGGCCCCGGGCAGCACAGAGCGGGACAAGAACAGACTGAACAAGCTGGTCAGGAGGGCCAGCTCCGTCCTGGGCTGCCCCCTGGACTCTGTGGAGGAGGTGAGGGACAGGAGGTTAATAGCCAAGCTCACCTTCATCATGGACAACACCTTCCACCCACTGCACGGGACTGTAGAGAAGCTGAGCAGCTCTTTCAGTGGAAGACTGAGACACCCTCAGTGCAAGAAGGAGCGCTACCGCAAGGCCTTCATCCCCGCTGCTGTCAGACAGTACAACAAGACTCTAAAGTAGCATGTGCAATAACCCCCCTTTGCAAAACTACGTGCAATAATCCCTGTATCAGTGCCACTTTATTCCCTGTACCAGCATCACTTATTGACAACCTGCACTAGGACTGTAAACTTTGCACCTTGATATAGTCTGTTCTAACTTTTATTCTATTTTATTTATGCTTATTTCCTAATTGTTATAACTCCACCCCTTAAGATTTTTGCTTTTACTTATTGTACTTAAGATACCTCTTTTTACTATTTAACTGTCTGCACATTTCCTGTCTATTTTGCACACCTGAGTGATCTTACTGAATGCCAAATGTAACAAGTGAATTTCTCCGTTGTGAGATCAATAAAGGATTATCTTATCTTATCTTAATACAAATTGCCCCAGTGAGATTGGAGGTAAAAAATATTATATGACTTTATTTCATTATATCAATTATTGAATAATAATATTAGTAATAATTGGCAAATGAAAACAAAACATCTTTGGTGAACACTGCAGAAAAGTTTGACTTATTCCCACAAAATTCCAGCTGCAAAAATCACTTTACACCGCCTTCAATGCAGCAATCAATAATCTCCACCCCATTACAATGACACAGCCAATGTCTAAACGAAAATATCGTCTTCAAAGCACACTGTACTGAATATGAGTGGAAGAGTCAGATATTTCTCACAGTTACTTAGCAAAGAGTGTAGGAGGGAGGGGGCTGTGGTAAAGATGAGAGATGTAAAAGACACAAGAGGGGATTTGAGAGACGCAGCAGGATGTCTTTACGATGTCTTACCGCTGCCTGTGCAGCCTTTAGCGTTAGCATTAGCACGGCCCGGGGGCTAATCCATACTGGGACCCTGAACATGTTAGAACCGGGGCTTTAAAATACTCCCCTTTAACAAAGATCCCACCTCTGCACTCTGCTGTCTGAGGCACAGGTCGGATGTGTCCATGAGGAGGGGGTTCCCCGGTGAAGAAGACCGCTCTGTGCCAAACTGAGGGCTCATTTTTATGCTAATGGCTGTGATGTATCTATGATCCCATTGTGTCAGAGGGATAATGGCGCTCCTTGGCCCTCTCCTTTTACAATATCATTAGGACTGCTAATTATGGATCTGTGGATAGGCCCGGCACACCCCAGATACAGACACTGATCGGCTAATGCCTAGGAGTGTGGCTGGAGGGCACGTCGCACAACTGCCTGGGAAAGGCGGAAAAATATGTTAAAAAAAATCACCTTAAGCTCAGTAAAGTGACTATAATCAGACAGGGGTTCTAAAACAGTAGTTCAAGTGCTGCAGCTTAAGCCTCTGCGTTTTAGCTAATTGTCAGCTCATTATATTCACGTCCTGCTGTGAATGCATATCATTTGAAATGAATAATGGGTAAGCTCTGTTTAATATACAATTTATCCTGGGATTAGTTCTTGTTTTAAAATCTGGCTTAATCATGTCAAGTCCCAGTTTAGTCCCTATGTATTCTCTTTAGATCATTTAAGATGATGAAGACCTTACCTACAATCCAAAACATATTGTACTGTCTCCCAAATTAGTACCGTGGCACTCCTAACTGCCTTTGATTGGATATTTGGCTGAGTCTACTGTAGCTGCTGGCAGTGCTGCATTGCCCTCATGACAGGCAGACAGCAGGAAGAGGAAGTGAGCAGCGCTTAGGGAAAAGGATGTACACGTCAGGGGTCAGACAGGGGTCAAAGCGGGGGGATTCTGGGAGATTAATGGCCCGACAGGAGCACGCTGCCTATAGGAGACACAAAGACACATCAGATTGGGCCAGCGTGCATCTCTGTGCACTGGCTGATAAGCATAAATCACATTACGATCATTGGAGAACAGTGGACTCTCAGTCAGAGCAGGCACAATGTGTTTACTTGTGTTGGAAAGGCCAGGGCTGAGGCTCACGCTGCATATGGTGTGAAGCAACAATAAAATCTCTAATGAGAGATACAGCTACATGTACAAACACCAACTTCAATTTATTTATTTTTTTGCAAACATGGTATAGGCTCAATAAGTTGACTTTCATTTTAATCAACCAATAATTGCTGTTTCATAATGTATTTATTTGAACACATGAGACGCCACACCAGATCATTTCTGTTGTCCCACAACACAAGTAAAACGTTAGGACTATAAGACGAGTGCAGATATGAAACAGAATTCTATCATTGCACTTTTCTCATGGGGACCGTATAGTACTCCATTGAATTGTGATCAGCAATGCTTGCTAAACATACTCTAAAGCCACAATAGTTTAGTGCAAAAAGCAGTCTATACAGCCAACTCTAACCGACAAAACATTAATTCATTTAGACAAAGTAACTCTACGGGACATGAATCCAGCATTAACCAGTATCAACCGGGATCTCCATAGGCAGTGGCTTTGAGTTACGACTTCAATTACACTGGCAACACCAAATGGGGAGCTCTTGTGTGCTCACGGGAGCTTAGGAACGAAACAAGAGACAGTTGATTGTGCCACAGAATGAAGAAATAAGCAGAGGAGTGAATTGGAGATGACAGTTTGTTAGGGGCTGCGGAGAAGGAGGAAGTGCACTGGGAGGGAGCATGACCTTGTCTCGGAGCAGGCGTGATTAATCAAAAAGCTTTTATGAAATTATTTTCTGTTTCAGTGCATCCCTCAAAGGCTCTTCATTTATCACCCGTTATGACCCTGTGTTCAAGTGCAATTGTAGATGCACACATGAGGCACTTAAAAATTTGGAGGGGTGTATTGGAAATTTGAGGGTGAAATTTTGCTTGTTTTAAACATGTCAATGGGTAGCACTAAAAAAGTGAAAAAGTTATTTTGAAAATGCCTCTTGTTTAACACACTCAAAATAGATCTTAAAAAGTACAATCTTTAAATATGTTATTCTTATTTAGAACTAGTTTTTCTTAATCATTTGAAGTATATTTGTCAATAAAGTCAATGACTCCAACTACTTTTACCAGTCTCTTTAAGCAGATTCACTCCTTCTAACTCTATTGAGACATTTAGACAAAAACTATTGGGAACATGTCCAAAATACTTAAGTGCACTTTTTCCCTGTTTATGCATCTAGTTTCCCTTCCCGCCTCCGCTCGAGTGTACACTGCACACAATGCTGTGCACATTGCAGGTGAGTGTGCTGCTGCCTCAGGTGACCGAGTGGGCTCAGCTAAACTATATTAACTCCATATAAAAACAGGGCAGGGGGAAGATTTACAACCCTGTCAATGAGGAAGCCACCACTGTAGGCAAACAGGCCCAGCTGCTGTAACCCTATTATTCATGAAGTACAAGTGACAACAGTCAGGTGACTATTCAGACAAAAGCCTAACGCACAATGGAGAGAATTACGAGGAGTACACTCATGAGAAAAGGGAACGCAAAGAGGCAATGGTTAAATATTGAAAAATCACAAGAAGCAATAGTGCATCTGAGTGCGACTGAAGGAGAAAGAAGACATTAGGAGCCTTGTGGAGGGGAGGTGGGGGGTGAAGGAGGGAGCTATGCAGAGAGACAGAGATAGAACAGAGCCTTAATGAAGACGGGCAGCCCCGCTCACTGCGCTGATAACCAGGATTCTCCCATCGCCACAATGACACACGGTGCTATCAATAACGTCTGGGTGGCACACACTTCATTGGCACAGAAAAAAAGCAAGTGCACCATCTGCTTCTGCCAGGATGCATTATACAAGGGGGGGCACCTACGAGAAGTGTGAATGTACAGTAGAGACAAGGCAGGACATGGGCCCTACCACAGAATTACACTAAAGAATACAACACATGAACTTTACTCTGATGTCTGAGTTACATGCATGTTACATATTCTGAGTAGCTGAGTGTGACTCTCTCACAGGTGTATTAGTAACATTAAAATACTAAGTTAACTCAAATATTCTGTCTTCTTATTATTATTGCAATTGTACAATAGCGGAAATACTAGATTTGCAGTACTAGGCTACATAAGGCTGTACTAATAATCACAATGGAATCGTGATTATTAGTACGCAATGTGAAGGGTTGCAAGTCTGCATTTTTCTTTTTCACTAAAAAGGCCCTGTACCTCATGTTTTGGATTGAAAACAGAAAGAGGAAACCATCCATCCATCCATTTTCTTCCACTTTTCCGTTGCCGGGTCGTGGGGGCAGCCGTTGGAGCTGCCCAAATCACATTGCACCAGCCCCTATGGCTCCCCCTGCAGGTGGTGGGTCCACAGAAGGACGGCCTCATGGTTCTAACCGGGCCTGTTGGTCTCTGATAAGGGCCTTCTGAACCGCTCTTTGTCTGACCCGTCACCTAGGACCTGTTTGCCATGGGAGACCCTACCAGGGGCACGAAGCCCCCGACAACAGAGCTCCCATGATCATTCCGACCCCTCCACTACGTTAAGGTGGCGGTTCCAGGAGGGGGAAAGAGGAAACCACTAAATTAAAATATTAGAGGTGGTCCAAACTCATTCCTAACTTTCCAAATTCGTCTGTGCTTTTCCCACAAATGTTTGAGTTTACAATAATACAAAATAAGGACAAAACAGATTTTGTTCCATTTTCAGAAATAAAATCAGGTATAGTGCCTTTCAATTATATATTAAAAAATACATATATATTTTAAATTTGGTTACCTCACATTTGAAGCAACAGTACCTTTACCTCAACACTCCTTCCCACCTTCAGCATACAGTAGGAAACAGGGCACAAGCTTTTTCAAAGCTTATTTGATCACGCAAAGTGAAAGGCAGCCAAGTAAGAAGAGTGGGTGCTTGTGAGTACAAGGAAACAAGGTACAAAAACATAAAAACTGGCAAAGTAGGACACCCCTTCTCGGCTCATCATCATCTCTCTACTGTAGCTCAGCCAATAACCTCATAATATCTTCATGCCAGGCACACGTATTTCAAGGCTGAGAAGAAAGCGTATTGAAGTCCCCAAACCGTCATTAATCTAAACTCCGGTTCCATTAGGGAAAGATTCAGAATAATTAGTTTTGTGTGTTTCACTGTGTGTTACAGGAAAGGAGCTGTGGACGTGTGCGGAGATTATATGATCATATGAGCGCATTAAAATGTGTGGTGGAGACCCAGGCTTTCCCCGGTGATCTGACTTGCCTGAACACGTGTTTTCCATTATTGCATTGCAGACAAAAACTTAATCAGGCTGAATCTAATATATGATACCAACTGTATGCTAGCTCCTGTATGTTTGCACAAGTCCATGGAGAGAGATAATATTGAAGCCTTGAACATAATTAGACTTTTGCTGCAGGAGGTATCCCCGCACTCTTGTGTAAATGAGTGTGTGGATTGAGCTGGTGGAGGGTAATTCAAGACAGCACAAGTTCACCCCTTGGATATAAACATAACAGTGTTAGTGTGAGAGCTGATGCTATAGACCTAATTTCAAGAAAAAGGTTGGGTCTTCACTCGGCGCACCATGAGAAAAGAAGCCATCTCTCCCATGATTGTGCAATATTCTTTCTTGTAATCTTGCTTATTCAGCTTCAAATACAATATACTGTATACTGTAGGTTTAATAAAATGTTTACATGCCCTGTTGTCTGGTAACAAGTCCAGTTGTCTCATTTTAAATTGTTCCGTTAGACAGTTAGACAGATTGTTTGATATGGTCTATTTTTATCTAAAATCCGTAACTAATAGAATTTTTACTCTAGTAAAATATGAATTAATTAAGCAGATATTGTATAATGCCCAATTATACAAAAATGTTGCAAAATACAACTGATTCTTTCCACCTATAAGAGGCCTAAAGTTATATTTAATTTGAATGCATTGTACATCTAATGCAAGAGTTAACCATGGTAGAGAAGGGCTGTTCAAGTTGTGATCTATATTGATCTAACACTGACATTACAAGTAGTCGGCAGGCTGATTTATACAGCTTCAGAAAGGGAGGAATCCCTGCTCACTGAAGCTTTATAAATGGCTAGTACAGATGACAACATGAACAACCCTTCTCTATGACAATAAAACATAGGTTTTGCTTTTCATTTTGCCTTATTATATCTGTTTTACTTAGTATCTATAGGTCTTGGCAGCTTCTTTTTGATAAGCCCAGAGTTTACTGACCTAACTCTTAAAACAAGAAACTCAGTTCTGCTTGTCTGAGTCTGAGTTAAGATTTACAGCGAGTTGGTTCAATCTCCTTGTGAAATAGGGGCACAGTGAACATTTTGGCTATGACTTCAGGGACTAACATGGCTGTGTGCTGCTAATACGGAGCAGAGCAGGATACAGAACTGTTTTGGGCTGTGCAGGCGCATCCCTCCCCTCACCAATCTCCACCCTGACCAGTCACTGACTCTGCCTGAATTTGGTCTGGCTTTCATCTATATCCAACTTTTTGCTGATGCCTCGATGCTGGATCGAGGACGGCTGTTTTACATGCTTGCTTTCACGCCTCTGCTTTTGAAGTCCCCACAATCTTTTAATGAGTAGCGCCACTCTGCATTTGCACATCCTATATTCAGCCCTATGTTGTGAATTCAAGATGATAGTGTAATGGACCCTCGGCATCCTCCATGTTGTACAATGGCTGGGATAGGCTAGTTTCCTGCAAAGTAAGCTCTTGAAAGCATGACACGTTGTTGTGAGGTCGGGGGTCCCCCACATATGTACTGCACAGTGCCACCACACACAATGATGCAGCACGGGGCTGGCTCATACATATTGAGCAGGTAGTTGCGAAAGAGTGATTTGAAGTCTCTCAATTATGAATCTGGTGAGGAGCGCGGTTTGCTCACACCTCATTACACGCACTCCCCTTTATCCCACTTCTTCACGGAAAATGCTAACCGTTCATTAAGCCAGAAGTGGTTAACATTAAGAAAACACTATTGCCAAAATACAGAAAATGTAACAATTACAAGGAGGAGAGGTATGATTCAAATCAATCATTGTGTAAATGAAGGCAGGAGGAGACAGAGCCAGACCTCAGAAGCCGATCAGATCATATGATTACTCACTAGTCCTCCTTGGAGATACAGCTCTTAAGTACTAAACCAACACACGATTATGGGTACTGCCTGGATCTGAAAAGGCAACTGATTGTCATGGTTACTGGTGGCATGGTGTGATAAATGATTTGCCATGGAGAGGAGCTGCTTGAGAAAAAAAGGAAAGTGAAAGAAGTGTAGAGCCTTTCGGTGTTAACAAACAATATGGCTGTATTTAAAAGAATGATGACATTAAGCAGAGTGCTGCACATTTCCTATAAAAGAGCCAATGCTAGCAACCAATTAGCACAAAGTGTTTGAACGAGCAATCGTTTTACAGTATTTGCAATGTCAGAGCATGGGTAGACATAACTGATAAACTGTAAATGGAGCAATAATAATGACTTAAAACAACTTGTCCCATCAATTTTTATGCTATAATTTCAAACCAAATATAAATGGAAAATCTACTGTTAATGTTTTAAACACATTTAATGTTTTAAACACATTATACAGTACCTATAAAAAACAAAACAAAAAACAAACTCGAGTCTAATCTCCGACTTTGTTGTTGCATTGCTGCCCTTCCACACTCAACTGCATTTTCTAAAATTTAAAACCTACTTTTTATCTAGACTGTGACATTATTTTAAGTTATGATACAAAATGGCTATGATATCTACAGTCATTTTAAAAACATAAATAAATAAAAAATATGATAAAGGACCTTAAAGAAAGATAATATAAACGGGTTTGCTACCTCACACTTTATTGCTTTTTTTTTTCCCCCCATCGTCTGTGCGTCGGTGTGGAGTCCAAAGATTTTCCCCACTCAACAAAAAAGAAAAACAAAGTAAGCAGCGAGCACCGGGAAGGTAAATGAGCATTTAAGATGACAAGTCGATTTCCAAATAACTTGTGAAGGGGCCCGCGGATGCTCTGCGTTCTGCATGGATGGTTTAAGGTCAGAGCTGAGCCAGTGGAGCGGACCCGGACGCTCCAGCCCCCGTCTGTGTGTGTGTGTGTGCATCTGTTTACTTCTGTTTGCATCTCGCTGCGTCGGGGATCAATATCAGCAGAGAATAAGGAACTCCACTGTACATGTGACTACATTGCAGGAGCTGGCTTTGAAAGTGCAATCGATCAACCCGGTCTAACTCAATATGGCTGCCTCAGTTTGCCTCACTCCGACAAGTTAGAGGGAGACTTCTGCAATTCAAATATCCACTTATAAGCATTAGGGCAGAGGCGATGTTGGGTAAATAATGAAAATGTATGTGCCACAACAAGTCGATGTACATTCAAATATGCTCAAAATATTCCTTATAAAATCCTTGCAATTCTGAGCAACCAATGCACCATTTATTTTATGTGGCAATAATCTGAAGCTAATCCGTCATTATTTTAAGTGCTTCCAGTATTGGAGTGGTTTATTTATGTTCATCATTCTTCATGTTGAAAGATATTTATTGTGCTTTCCTGATCCTCTTCCTGTTTGTTTCTGGTAGGTCACGTTACTAATGCAGGCTAATGTTGTTACAGTATGTACTGTAAGTAGGAAAGAAAGTCTATTGAAAAGTACATTACTCATGAATCATGATAATAGACATCGGTTCCTTGTTTGCTACAGTGCATACAAGTAGTTACCCACTTTTTTTTTAGCTGTGGTTATAAATAGGCAGTGTAGGCTATCACTTCAAGGGGCGTGGGTGAGTCAGACCGGAATATTTTAAGAGTGCAAAAGCTGTGAGAACTACAATTTAAGATTTTTGTGGGAGAGAAAAAGACAGCTTTGGACATTTAAACACTGGATTGTCAAATTCACTCCTGACCCGATAGACCAGTGGTTCTCAACTGGTGGGTTTTGGCCAAACAGTGGGTCATGGGCCTTTGCCAAACATGTCTGTTGATAAATTGTTTTCACAGATTTAGATCACCTGACTTATGATCAGCACTTGAATCAACAGAACTCTGTGGGGAAGAACTACTGCTATAAACACACATATATTAGAAGGCCTTATGGCTGGGTTCGGGTGTACATAACATCATTATATGGGCCGCGTAAAATGAGGATAAGAATTCAGAACAAAAAAATATTCGATCTTTTGATTGGTGAAAGGTCCTCCAAAGAGCATCCTTAACTATAAGTCATGTGACTGTGAAAGGGGAACTATGCAACTTTTCATGTTAACATCTTAACCCCCGCCTTAGGCCAGTGTAATGCCTCATTTGAAAGCTAAGACCTACAATACTGATCTGTAAGACTTTTTCTCACATTACTTTTTCAGTGTATTTGTCACGTTTTTGTTGCTTTTTCGTTACTTTTATTGTCGCCTTTTTGGATGCTTTTTCGTCACGTTTTTTATCACTGGTTTTGTTGCGTTCATAGACTGTACAAATAATAGACAACTCCTCCTCACTCCTTCCCGTTTACCCCAATGACCACGTTCAAGGGGGAAATCATGGCGGATTTACAGACGTCTCCTCCCCAGCTCTGACGAAGCATGTTCCTAAGAAGGGCATAAGTGCGGGATTTTCACTGTAGACTCGGCCCTTGCGTGACGTGTAGCTCGCGCAGCTCCAATGCTAACAGTCCGACCCTCATTAAGTACGAGATTTCTAAAATTTATCCTACGATAACCAGCCCAGTGCCTCTGATTGTGTCTAACCCAGCGTAATCACAGGAGGAATATCTAGCTGTAGACAGTTCAAAAAAATTAGGCACCGGGCATTAAAGTTGTTTTAACGTGTCTAAAGTGCAATGCATTCCAATGGGGTGCGGCGATAGGCGGCGGCAGCCTCCAGTCGCGTCGAAGCGGCAGCGGCCATTGGTAGCATGACAGATCACATCAAACTATAGGGTCCAAATGTGGTCGGGAGGCAATGGTGTGGAGGTGACCCAGTGGCTGTATAGGTATTTCGCTTTGCGCCTTTACTTTCCATCCCGGTGGCTCCTATGATGCTTCAGAATAGGGCTGGACGATAAATTGATAATTCGATTAATTCATGCTTTTAAAAACAGACGATGTGGAAAATGGCATAATCGTAAAATCGTGTCCGCCGCTCCATGTCTGCCTTACGTGCGCCGTGCTGCCAATTTAGCAACGTTTCAGATGCTGCGTAGCGACTGTTTTCAGAAATTACGCCAGTGGAGAATCCAGTGACTTTCTAACGATCTTTGCTGCTTTACAAAGGCCGTGTGTTGTGTTTTTGTTGTGCGCAATGTAGTTTTCTTCGCTAAAACACAGTTTCCCCCCGGTCTGATCCTCTACCCTTCCCCTTGCTGAGCAGAGACAAAGCGGAGACACAGCAGCAGCGACATCATGTAGCTCCGCCCCTTTCCCATTGAGTCTCCATGGAGACGGATGTCAATCACAGCAGAGCTCATGAGGAAGTTTTACTTTTGAGAGCAGACAAGGAATATTTAAAACATAACTAACAATTTTTAATGGGCCAAATTGTGTGCTATATTTGAAATCTAAATATTAATGTGGAGGACTCTGGGCCGTTTTTTTTCATATGAAAAAGGAGATCTTTTTAAGTTTATTTCCAATTTGCCTTATGAAGGTCTCAGGACCAAACATTGACCTAATTCTAATAAACTATTTTGTAAGGTTGACAGTGTGCGGGAAGTATTATTTTTACTTAAATCGTAATTGTCCAAACTGAGTAAAAAAAAAAAATCAGAGATTTTAGTTTTTGGCCATATCGCCCAGCCCTACTTCAGGATCAATTTTTTTCAAGTTTTTTAGGTTTTTGGAATGAAATGTTCGCGTAACCATGGAGACCGTTCAATCAGCAATAAAAACCTACCAAAAATACTAAAAGCAATGGATCAAGGAGCGCCTTAGGGGGCACCGGGATGGTAAGTAAAGGTACAATGCTAACCACCCAAGTCACTGAAAGGTCAAATAAGCAGGAATATTAACTTTTTGTTATATAAAAGTTGCATAGTACACCTTAAAAGAGGGTGAATATCTACTATTGTCCACTTATTATGCAAAGACAAATCCCAATTCAAGTAACACAAAAATCTTTACAACTTTAGAATTGTCTTCCAAATTGAACCCCAATTATGACGCCTACACAGATGTCTGCAACATTACATAATCCCATGTCTCTTTCCACCCCTACATATCCTCTCCACCACAGTCCATGAACAACTACTTAGTGAAACTGCTTTGAAAGTCTGAATGTTTTTTCCCCACCAGGACGAGTAGTGCCTGAGACGATTTTTCAAACATAGTAGGTGGACCGGGCAGGGCTAAATTGGGCCAGTGTCTTCCTTGTGTGTTTGTTGTTTGCGTGCATGCTCTAATTGGGCTGTGTCTGCATATGCACGGGCTACACAAGGCCAATGAGGCTGGTGCAGACAGTTTAATGCCTCCGCTGAGAGAAGAGGTTCAAGGACGCGTGGCTCACTCGTTCCATCAGCGTCTCGCTCTCCCCTCACCTATTTCACTCAGTTGCTCTTCCTGTGGGATATTTAGTAGTCCATTCACTCTGTTCCATTAGAAAGACCTGGCCTCCACACTCACTGTAATTAGTGCCTAAACCCTAGACTAAGAGCAATTAGAACAAGCAGAAAATCCACAAGGCTCTGCCAATTCTCTCTAAAGTGAAGGCTATCATGTTACATTTTCATTTTGAGCAACTAATCTAACGCAGCTAGGCCAGTCATACAAATTAACTTCCCCCCTTAAATGAATCTTAAAAAAGTTGACAAATATGGGACATCATCTTTGTGATATTGGTTGGTTATTTATAGTGCATCAGCCTTACACACGGTTGTTCAGTGCATCAAATGATAATTTTCTAGCCAGATGTTTTAATTCTTTCCCCCAAGGTATTAATCGGTTTCATGGTGATGTAAAATTAGGACCACTGCCATGGCATTCAAGAAATAAAAATAAAACATTATTTTGAAAACTCAGTCATGGCATTGGCCCAACATAAGACAAACTGAACCCTTTTATATCCATTAAAACCCGCATTGTTCTTGTCACTGTCCTGAGGCCTGTGTGTGTCTTACCTGGCTGCACCACGCTGATGCCCAGCAGGTTGGAGGTGCGGTTGGCCACTCTGCTCCAGCTGTTGTCATAGTTCTTCCTCCACAGCACAGCGGTGCACTGGTATTTCCCCGCCTCCCGACGCCCTGCTTTGGTCACGGACAGGCGGAAGTTTGTGTTGGAATGAGAGCGGTCCACGGTGGTCCGAGTGCCCAGCCCAAGCAGCTGCTCCCCCACTGCAGCGTGCCCTCCCGGGTGAACGTCACCAACTCTTTAAGGCGTCGCCCTGGGCCCCCTCCGCCGAGTCCGAGCTGGCCGGTTTGAAGCGCCACGTGACGGAGGTGGGCACGCGCGGGTTGTGACGGGGCTTGACCAAACACAGGAGGTCGAATGAGTCTCCAAAAGTGATGTAGGGCGTTCTGGATGAGGCGGATACCACAAAAGAGGATTCTGTATGGAAATATAAAAATATGTCTTAACAACTTACAATTTTATTTATATCTCCAGTGCAACACTTTCTAAATCAAATGTAGACTTTTATTGTTTGTTAATCTGGTTCCTGCAGAAGGCATTTGCTCTATCAATGGTAAATATATGTACAGTACCAACACACCAAGCTGTACTATCATTGCTTTTATGAATAACAAAATACATTCTCTTCTTGTTTCTGATATTTAGGTATGTAAAAGTATAAATGCTGCTATTATCTTGATATTGTGAGGCCTCTTATATAGTAGGCTGCACACTGTGTCGGTCAATGACAAATAGGTGCTAGCTATTGACGTCTCACCATTTTTAATTATCTAGAGCTTATACATCCACTTCATGTACACACAGACAAATCTTGGCAAGAATAACCGCAACCCATATTTACCATTTCTGTGCCCAGTGCTTTGGAGTTATCTATTGGCAGTGTATAAAGCAACCGTTCATACAGTCAAGCACAAATATTGAGTTTGTCTGCCTCTCCATATGACACTACCAGCCAAGAAAAATAAAAATGTTTGCTTTTGTGAACCTCAGCGATTTAGTGCCCCATACTTGTTTTTCTTGATCCGGCCGCCCAATACTTTTCTACTGAGTTATGTTTTGTCAAGTGCTCGGGCCACACTCTATACATTTCACAGACTAATTTCGTTTTTTATTGTATAATAGTCCTGCTAAGTGAGCCAACCTACAAAAGCCAGTGATGCGGCGCGTACTTACTCAAAGTGCACTAAGGTCATATTGACAAACTGCTGGGGCACTCTGTAATCTCCATTATAGTTTTCCTCAAGCGGTATACCCACAATACTGCCACCATAAGCCCTTATTGCTACTCGGTGTATATATAACCCTATAGCTTGTGGAGTTTACATACAAACCCAGTCTGTGTGCAAAGAGTGAATGAAATTAATGGTGAAGCAACAAACACAAAGCCCATGGGAGAGATTTCCTCTAAGCACCGATGTTCGATCTATGGCCAACTGCTTGCCAAGTCTAAACTCCCCCCATTAAGCTAAAAATGTTCACCCAACTGCATACATTACTGCTGAGATACACCTAGAACAGTGAAACATACAAGCTATATGGAAACATACTGCTCCTTCTTAATCCAAATATATGAACCTTTTCAATAAGGTCTTGAGATTACTTGTATATCTTAGGAAACTACCATGTAATAGATTGACTGGGCTTTAATAGGTAGTCAGTCAAGCACATATAAAATAATGGATGCTGATGGAGAATGATTTTTGCTCCCTCCGACACTTTGCAGATTTCCAGGTGAAGTTCACGTTGATCGCCCTGTCACTTCCCCTCTCCGTCCCGCGGCCTCTCACTGGCCCTGACAGCTATCAACCCTGGTGTCCTTCAGGGCTGTGCAATCAATGGGGTACAGCACAAGCTCGAACGCTGCCTAGGGCTGTAATTCTCTAATAGACAATAACTCCCCCCTCTAAGTCTATCTCTCATCTTGCTGCATCTTCTCATTGCTACCGTTCATTCCCTGGGTGCTGTTGGCTGTCGGGACAATGGCCTCTGTGGCAAGTCTTTCGCTTTCAGAGGGAAAAAAACAGTTGGGTCTATTGATAAGGCTGGCCCAATTATAAATTACAAATATTAACATTATAAATATAGAGTATGAAAATATAGGCTTTCTCAAAAAAACAAAAAGCAAATCTTTTCTTTTTTCTTTTTTTTGGTATGATGATCCCAAAGAAAAAAGTGAAGATCCTTAAATCCTGCAGGTTGAATAAAATTACTTTTAATAATTGATTAAAGCTGTGAAATGGATAATGAGCAAAACTTCAGACAATTTGGTAACACTATTTTAGACCACTCTTCTACACTTCTACACTACTCCAAATGTAGTACAAAGTAATGTGCCATGTAACAATCTGTAATAACTTTCTCCTACGCAGCATATACACAATGGAATAATGTGTATTGTTTGTTTGGAGGCACATAATGTGACAGGACAACCCTAACCTCTACACACCAATTAACTTCCATATCCCTGTCATTAATTACCCAATACAAGCCTCTGATAAAGTGTCTTTCTATAGCTCTCTTTTCCCTATAGGTCATTTAATTGCCTCTACCACCACAGACACCCTAGTGAATCTCTTAAACGACGCAAAGAAAACTTCAGAGTGATTACCTAGTCTTCACCATGGCAACAAGCAACACGCTCCCCAGAAGGCTCCTCTCTCCCTTCAGGTTTATCATCAGCCAGACAGAGGTCAGAAAGGTGGTCCATACTATGAAAGTGCATTTACATACAGTTTCACGACATGAGCTGCCCACAATCCGTAAAGAGCTAGATATGAATTTCCTTTTGTTTATTAAAGCAAGAAGTTATTGTCCCCGTGGAATAACTGAGAAAAGTGCATTAGCTCTAGCTGCATCAACAAATAAATATTTAGACACTTAAAGCACACCGTGTTCTTTTAGGATCACAACAAAAGTTTCCATAATTTAATTATTACAGAGGCAGACCCACTGTGTGGCGAACAACTCATTTGCTTACTTCCAGCTTACTACTTTATTACTTCTCCATAGTATGGATGGGTTTAGGTCACATGACCTTTTTGGGCAACTATCGGAGTCTGTGGACTTTTAACAGTGCCCACAGTTTGACAAATGTAGAGAGCGAATTTCCCTACGGAGATTAATAAAGTATACAGTACCTTAACCTTATAGTATCTTTCATCCATTTAACCACACTCTAACAGAGCATCACTTTAAAGGAGGAGTATGTAAGACGTAAATATTTCAAACAAATTACCACTTTGTGGTCTAAGATATGAGGTCAACAGATTAATACCCTGCAACACTAAGCTTAGCCTCTGGAATTCATCTTTACATTTCTATAATTTAAAACTAAAGCAAAAGTTCCAGTGTGTTGCTTTGGGATCCCACAAGAAGCAGCGAGTCAAGTGCGCCCGCTCTATCTGCATGACAGATTCAGGTCCAATGAAGCTGCATTTGGACGGTAAAGTGCGAAAATCAGGGACCAAAACAAATCTGCAATGACCGTCACAAGCTAGCGCACTTTAAAAACTCCTTTGATCATGAAGCACGGCGGTGGAGACGAAGAGTAAAGAAAAAAAAAAACTCTTCTGTCTTCCCTTCTATTTGCATAATGTGTCCCTTGTTCCTTCCAACTAATGTTTTTTTTTTCTTCCCTTTGCCCAAACCTAACAAATGGCCACTTAAAAAAAGCTGAAGCTCTCTGGCTAATCCATCCACTGTCTCTCACCCTCTCTCTCTCCCTGCTTTCTAAACGTGTGGCTCTCTTGGTCTGCCAGCACTGCTCCGCTCCACTGGCTTCCCTCAGTCCAGAGATGTCGTGTTTTAACTCGGCGCTGACAGAGAGGAACGGGCAGACTGTGAAACATATTGTCACTGCATTTCCATTCTAATAATTTGCGCTAATCCATATGTGTGTGTGAGAGCCAGTGCTTCTTCCGTAATAAAACAGTGCTCTTGACGCGCGTGGCAGGTGGCGGAGAAAAGTGTGCCACAATAGATCCCTCCCTGGAGCTAGGGCATGAATAAAGCATGCAGTCTTAAGCTATGTAGGCTGGATGCGCCGCCTGAAACGCTCATCAGTCGTTAGCTAATCACAAACATATGCCGATGTTTAATTTAGGGAGCATAAGTAGATAGACTGTCTTGTGCTGTTTGCATAGGGCACCTCGCTGACTTCGCGAGCTACTAAATGTGCTTTGAAGTGTAAACAGGACATGACTAAATGTCATTTTTTGCTGGCGCGTGAGTCAGGAAATGTATAATCATGTTTATGGTTGAAGAAATGTGGCACTGGCTCAAAGAATTTGTGGAATAATAAGAAGATTAGCTTTATATGCGTTTTATTCTCGAGGACCACGGAAACATATAGAAACAAAAATGTTCCAAACCTATTTAATTCCAGTTATTAAATGCACAAACACATTCCTGATATGGATCAGTCTGGCCTCATAATTCATTTGTTGAGTATACCTTGTGTCTTTGTTGTGCACGCTTTTTGAAGATATTTAAAATCTCACGATTACCATAAGCTGTTTTGTTAAAGAAAAGAAGGTTCTAAGTATAGCATTGCTTTTAAATGGTCTTATTTTAAGTACTTTGTCAAAACACCGGACCATAGCAGCCGGCCCAGAAATCTTATGCATAAACTGCAGATTATTCTGTTCAGACTCGGAGCCAAGTTTCCACGCTGCTCTACACCCTCTGTCACCTTTTATGCACCAAAAACTCTGCTCAACTTTTGGCCCATAGTAAAGTTACATCTCAGGGGGGGGGGGGAAAGTTGTTAAAAGTTATACAGTAACTTACCCACGGTTTTGACGGAGATTGTCTTGGCGTCTGACTGCTTGCCAATCTTCTCCCAGTTTATCTCCAGCTCACTGCCCGTCTGCTGCCACTCGGTCGCCGCGCAGCTGTACTGTCCCTCATCTCCGGGCAAAGAGTTGTAAATCGACAAAGTGAAAGTGCTCCCTTGTACTTTCTCCACTCGGATGTCTCCATAACTCGCCCTTTCCCTGTAGCTCGGGCTATGCCACACGGCGCCGTCCCGATCCACCGTAGCCACTTCCTGGGGCGCCTCCACCTCGTCTTTGTCCGCCCGATACCACACCATCGACAGCGGGCCCGTGGTGGTCTGAACCGAGCAGGCCAGCCGGATCACGTCCCCCTCCAGCACATCGGACGCGTTGCTGGTCATGGTCACCGTGATGTTACTTTCTGTAAGACAAAAATGACAATGTGATTATTGCGATATTTTATCAAAGCATTTCAACACATTTCATTCAATCCACTGTTGTTGCACTGTTGCTCTCCAGTCAAGAAGCTTTTAGATTTGGGTAAAATACAATTATAATAAAAAAAAAAAAAAAAAGAATAAATAAAATAAAAATTTTTTTTTTTAATAAAAAAAGGGGAAAGAAAGAGGAATGGCTAAAAGACCGGAATATGTTTATATGTATGTGTTTATGTATGGGTATGGGTTTATATGTATATGTATGTGTGTTTGTCTATTTTTCGTTTGTTTGCTTCTTCTTTCTCTTCTTCTGCTCTTCAAATCATCCAATTATTTGTCCCATCTCTTGGATCTTATCTATTTAAAATTATTATTATTATTGTTGGGTGGATTATTATTATTATTATTTTTTTTATTTTTTTTTCTATTTATTTATTTTTGTTTGCCTTCTGTTTTGTTTACTATTTTTATTTGTATTTTTATCTATTTTTGCTTATTTTCCTTTCCTTAAACGCCAGGCTCTGTCACCCACCATGACAATTCCCATAACCAATATTATTGAAATGCACGCACACACGCACACACAAACACACACACACACACACACACACACACACATACACGCACACTCATCTACCCTCTCTGTCACTTACCCTAATGGAAAAACACAAGACAAATATCTAAAGCAAATTCGTGTCCATTCTTGTCGTCTTGGTCTCCCCCACGATTAATGTATGCACGTCCCCTTCCTTTAACTGTCGTCTTGTTTTACCCTGTTTAACAGAGTTGTTAGCTCTGTTGGTTTTGTATGTTTTTGTGTAAAATAAAACTTTGAGAAAAAAAAAAAAAAGATTTGGGTAAGCCGAACTGGAGACAATGCGCTCGGTTAAGGCGGAGGTTAAAAGAAATTGTGTCAAAATAAGTCTTTAAAAATAGTCATGTTGTGTTCCAGATTGTGATTACTTCCCACTTTAAATTTCTTACTTTGAACTCAAAAGCATATCAAGAAAAAAAAAAAAGAGTGGTAAAGTGGTAATTTAAAGTCTGTGCAGAATATCAGGCATATTTACAGTACAAGAATTACATTACAGATTTTGTGTCACCTAATATTGCGCTAATGATAATTTGGCGATATATTGTGCAGCCCTTACGCGATGTCAGAAAAAGATATCCAATGTTTTGACATGCTGGCGAGAAAAAGTTCCTTAACATTTCTTACAGAGATTTCTTGTCAGAGAAATGCTGGAAGCCGTGGGCAATAACACAGATCTCTCTCGTGAATGTGTGTGGTAGCGGTGGCAATGGAGAGCTAAGCTAACCAGCCTGGGGCACTTAGAAGTAGAAGTCAGTCAAGCTTTGGCGGGTTATTGTCGGTGCATGTACTAGGTTAGATCCCCCAGTAGACGGTTGACCGCGTTCCCTTGAGTGAAAGTCGACTTAGATCTCAGTCGGCGCTCGGATCAAAAACGCTCTCGCATCACGTCAACGTCCATCAGGCGTTACAGACACGCATTTGACCCTAACAGGCTACCATCCCCCCCCGTGTTCTATCTTGTTCCCATCGGCCAGGCTCTATAGCTTGGTGCTCCACTCTCGCTAATAAGCATGAGCTCTCTGTGAATATAGAATAAAGTGTCTTCCTGCTTCTCGCATGAACAAAGGGAAAGGCGCCAGCCCAAACCCCCATCCCCTGTCTATTTTAACAGCCTCAGAGGCCTGTTTTCAGCTTTTTAACTGCATTGTATTCCTATATTCCTCCACAGCTTGGGGCCTTTATAGTTTGTAGCCGATCAATTCCAGTAGTGTCTATATAGAATTTGTGGGAATCGGTTTACTAGATAACTCAGTTTAGAGCATCTGTCCTATAGCTTTCTCTGATTGTGCAGCATTTAATTTTTCACATAATATTATGCAAAAGATCCCATAGGCAGTAAGATAATAAGCAGTGCACTTGTTTGACTGATTCAAATAATGCTAATACTAAAGTGCAAATAATAATGGTCACTGCATGTATTTCAAACTACAAAGAAAAACCCATGAGCAAAGTTATGGAGCTTCAGCAATCTCTGCTCGTTAAACTTTTTTTTATTTACCAAATGAACTCCCAGCAGTTTGCATGTTGTCTCAGCGTCCACAGGGTCGTTGAGACTCATAAGGCATTACATTATGATCATGGGCTATGTTGATTTGGATTTGAGAAGGGCGCTGTAGATAGAGGCACGAACGACTGAAAGCCTACACAAACATACACTGACCCTCCTGAGCCTCTATGCATTTCCTTCCAAGCAAATTCTTCCAACTTCCCCACCTTTCCAACCTCGTTCCCCTCTGCAGCTTCTTCTCTGTTTACAGTCAGCAGTACTTATGACTCTTGCTGCCTCCTGGCCCTGGCCGCTGTCCCCTCCGCACGGACGCTCTGAGATTCAGTGGAGCTGGTGTCTGCCCCCTCTCCACAAAAGGTAAACTCATCCATCACCGGCAGTTTGTCAGGACTGTTTACGTCTGCTTTTCCCTCCGCTGTCACCTCGCACTGCCACTGACTCATCAACTTTAACCCCTGTCACGGCCTATTACCAAACCCTCTCCATTCTCCCAATTAGAGTGACGAAGCACGTCTCAGGATCTCACCCGCGATATGGAGCAATTTTGGGGAGAGGGATAAGCACAACCTGACCCCACTGCTTTATGGAAGTTCATGTTTGCCAGCAGCGGCTATTATGCTGTGTAAACGTCATAAACATCTTTTATGGGCCGATAGGGTCTTAGTCTGAAAAAACACAAGGTGATACGGGGTTTTTGAGGACATGAGCTGAAAAGGATGCTTCAGCATACAAAAATATATCATCACTACAAAAGAACGATACAGCATTAGTGCAACACAAAAACAAAAAATCTGAAACAATGCTTGTTTAAGGGTAAATGCTGATAACAATGAATCATAAAACCCTTGAATCTTGCTGTGGCAAAAGCAGAAGAAGAAATGATTATTACACTACTGTATAAATAAGGTGTACTGAATCACCAGGTTAATTTTCTACCCGTCGGACAAATTTTGCCGATGGGTATTGTCTTCATAATGTCCTCCGTCCAGGTGCATGTCTGTCCACAATTAGGGGGAGCCTGGGGTTGGATGTAACATAATTTCCATTTGTGCCTATATCTTGGTACAAAGCAGTCGTGCTTACAAACTGTTGGCGACAATTTATGAAAGCTATATACAGGTACTATTATTTGATTCACTTCAAGTTCACTTCTTAGAAATCTGACATTTTTAAACCCGCCCCTTGGCTGGGGCTAGTCGTAACATCCCTTAAGGTTGTTTTTTAACAGAACTATGGAAGTAAATCACGTGCCTCATGGAATAAAGAGTTGGAAAATCCACTTAGCACAAAAACCTGACCTGATACAGAAAAATGGATGTCATTTTCAGATTCAACTTGTAGACACCTCACAAAAAAGTATTTATTTTATAACCCAGTGTTATTAATCCAGGAAACTCCAATTAAGATTGAGAATCTCTTTCATGGGGGAGTCCTGGCCCTTAAGGGACTCCATTGTTCTTGTAAACTCAACAAATAGAGGTCCCTTCCATCCCACGAATTAAACCTAGGTTTAGCACCGTGCGCTCTTTCAGTTCACCCACA
Source organism: Neogobius melanostomus (assembly GCA_007210695.1). NCBI lineage: Eukaryota > Metazoa > Chordata > Actinopteri > Gobiiformes > Gobiidae > Neogobius > Neogobius melanostomus. The sequence continues at coordinate 945,082 of VHKM01000048.1, forward strand.
TGGCTCCATGTAGGTGAACTGTCACACAGTTTGACAATCCTCTAGTCAGAGGGCGCATGCTTTGCTGTTCCCTAATATAAAAAGGTTAAAAAATAAAATTCCAATTTAGCCGTAAAATTGTACAAAAACGGCAACTTATAACAGTTTTTGCAGTAGTCCGGCGCTTGGATCAACACCAAAATAGCTTGGTAATTCATTTACTTTTTCTTTCGTGGCTCATTACTTATCTTCCAACATTTTTATGACAAAAATACATTTCACACCTTGCTGAAGGCTTTGCACAGTACCTTAGTCTGAAACTGAGTCTTTAGGGCATTGTTTTAGGCTGATTTAGTGGGATACAGCACTGTCGGGTATGAGCCAGATATTACCCCATTATTATTATGGTTTATTGCAGCAGCAGCAGCAGTAACCAGCTCCATCCACCGCTCCGTTCCATAGTCTACACATGGGTCGCAGCAAATGATCTGGGCTGGTAGCAGGCCCATTACTTGATAAGAGTAACCCCAAGAATAGCTGTAACTGCAGATCAATCACATGCAAACCCAGGATCCCCCGCAGACAGCAGCGTTTAACCCAGACTTAAGAGAGCTAGTCTGGGCAGAACAGTCATTTGTGCCCCTGGAGACACGTAGATAGGCCCCGGTGAGACTAAGGGATCTCTTTTTTCTCTTTCATTTCATGGCTGTTAGCTGAGCCTGCTTGAGTCTGGACTGCCTTGCTCCCTATTATACCCCTATAGTGAAACCAGCCCCTCTCTTACTGTCTCTTGCTAAGCCAAAGGAAATGGGAATAGCAACACAGTGTATTGGTGCATTAGTGATGCTTAGCAATCCACTTGAACTGAAAATACATCAGGACTTAGAGTGCCGGTATAATTTGTCCTCTTACCAGCTTCCAACAACAGGAGCTTTGTTCTCAATGGCACTCTTTTTACCAGCTGGACATGGAATAAAACTACCTGAATGCACAACGGTTATTATACCTAATGATAGCCACTTTCCGTTTTGTACAAAAGAATGCAGCTTTAGTTACTTCAACTGTATCTATATAGAGCCTGAAGTTATTCATTGAGAGTTACCATAGGTATCCACCATTTTATGGGGAAAAAGCAAATCATGGGGGGCACAATCATATTATGGAATGTACTGTACCCGTTCCTAGAATACTTAACATTTCCAAGCTCAATCCAAACTGTATAAAGTGCTGCTTTTGTTCTTGCCAACACTCTGCTTCTAATGTAAAAGTATTTTCATATTTACTCAAAAATGTGCTTTAAAAAGTAGGTTTTCGGTGACTGACAATTCCGCAAAAAGATAATTTGCTGTCGGAAATAACTCACTGCAGCCTAAACAGGATTTCCCCCATAGGCCATAATATAAAATGCTGACAGGACGACTCTAACTCCAGAGATGGGTGAATATTATTTTCAATTGCTACTTTTTACATGATGGAGTTTTTATTCCAATTTTCTCAGTGCTTGCAAACTATCGGTCTGTGTGAAGGTCGGGGTTGAGGAGGTTCAAATGCTAAAATGCAAGTGCAAAGGCAGCGGGAGACTTGTGCAATGGGCCATAGCGCAGAAATAAACCAGTTGCCCCGAACCTTTTTTGCTTTGTGAGCAACTTTGAGCCGAAAAATATGCCTTTGGACCTTGATTATGAATACTACTAGCTCATTTTAACATTTCACTGTGTAGATTTTGTTTGTCACTGGGTTTATCGTATTCTAGTATAAATACTGGGAAAAGACCATCGTTATTGAGGTTTTCACATGACACATGAGTTTTATTATGTACTGCACAGTTTGCAAATGCATCAACTCTGCACTTGGTTTACAAGGCATTAGAGAAATCATTTTTTTAAGCACATCAATTATGAGACGTGCGCCGTAATGTAATTCTGCGATAAATCAGTGGAGCTTTAACCTTTGGGAGCACTTTTCATATATGCAGTGAAGAGAACTGTGTGTGCTTATGATAGCAGGGGACTCACTGAGCGGCGACACGGCTATCTGGACGTTGCGGGACCTCTTGCTGCGGTCAATGAAGTCTCCGGTAGGTGTCTTCTCCCGCTCTGTCACCCTGCAGATGTACTTCCCTGTGTCTTCAGGCCTGAGGTGCTGCAGTTTGAGTAGGTGCATGTTGTCGCTCTCCTTGCGTACGGTCATTTGTCCGGCTGCCTCTCGTGCAATGTAGTCTGGTCCCAGGACGGGCACGGCGCTGGGGCCCACCACGGCCACCGGTGAGCTGCTGAATACCCACGACACCGAGAAGAAACGCTCAAGCACATTCTGCGCCTCGATGGTGCAGCGCAGCTCCAGCGGCTCACCGGCCGTGAAGGACCGACGCTCCGTGCTCACCTGGATGCTGAAGTCACGATCTGTGGGGGGCACAAGAGAGCCACATTTACTGCCATTGTCTGTGTCTATGTCTTATAAAGAACTGCACTATGGATAGAGCTTCAACACAATGTTTAAAGACCATGGCACAGATCTGTGAAAATCACAAAAACTAATAATTAAATATGAACCATAAATACACATGATTGGGTGACAGTGGCGCAGAGCTGCTCGTCTCATGATCAGAAGGTCGGGACGTTCGAATCCCGCCTGGTGAAGGTGCACACTGTTGTTGTGTCCCTGGGCAAGACACTTCACCCACCTTGCCTCCAGTGTCTGCGTACACTGGTGTATGAATGAGGGTGTGAATTCCTTGCCGTAAAGAGCTGTGAGTGCCTAATGTACTGTAGGTGGCAATGCGCTATATACTGTAAGTTGTTTACCATTTAACCAGTATGCGTGCAATAATGTGAAGACAGCAACAAACATCCAAAAAGTTGACCAAGATAAATAATGTATAGAACAGCTGCCGTGGCCATTGGTATAATGTGGTAAATACCAACGTTTATTATTTCAATTGAAAATGACCGTAAATATGAAGCCCTAAAATAACATACATTATGAACATGTTATATGTGACACGGTGTTTAGATAGATAGATAAACCTGATTAATTACTCATTCACACTAAAATACAATAAAAACGGTAGAAAAATCAAAAGACATTCATTGAGTCTCTTGCGCTGTATCAAAGAGTTGCACAATCTAATGATGCAAGGAACAAAGGCGTCCCTAAGTCTGTGGCGCAGCACTGGGACCGGAGTCTGCTGCTGAACATGCTCCTCCTCTCTGTGAAGGCCTCATGAAGTGGGTACCTGGACAGGAATACTGTATACGCAGAGGTTTTCTGAATTGAGTTGATAGGATTAAGTCAAATTACTAATGGCTTCGACCCCCTGTATTGACATTTTCCTTACTTATTCCCTTTTTTCTGGTCTGTGATTATACAGTGTCAAACTGGGAAAATAGCAATGGGGAAAGTGTCTTAATTTCAATAAACGGCGGGGAGCGGGATTACCGTGGCGTGTAGGCATAAGATCTATATCTTGGTTCAGTGAGGCTTAGTGTTTAAAAATACAAGACATTACTGATTGTTGCCAATTATGCTGGTGTAGCATACCTCCATTTTCCATGTATGAAAAAACAAAAGAAAAAAGATAACGTTGTGACATGATTAGGTCTTAAGGTGGAATTCGCCACTGACTCAGACAACGCGGGTAATTGTAAAAGTGCCGGCAGGTTGCAGGAAAGCCGGGGAAGGTCATACGCTGCATCGCTTCACTAAAACGCTGATCTTTCAGAGCGCCCCTCACGGCTTCACCTCTGCAATAAAAAACACATCTAATTAAAATTCTTTTCAGCCGCTCTGTGACAGAAACGGTGCGCTTTCTCTTTCCTCCTGCTCGAGAATAAACAGTACTTAAACTAGCGATTCCACCATTACGTCTCCTGCTTTGAGTTAGCCTGTGCATGTGTGTCCTAGCGTGCTTTATTTGCTGTATTAATTTGCAGATGACGAGCGCAGTACGGATCAGAGACGGCTGCTTGGCTTCGCAGCGAGGTGCAGACCCCCGAGCTGTAATTACAAAGGCTTCCTGTGAGGAAAAAAAACACAGTCGAGTGGGAGAGTTCAATGCCTGTTGTGAGTATAGAGTTCATTATGCTGTGGAACATGAGATGGGACAGTGCCTTTGTTTACGCATATACGAGCATTAACATTGCAAGTGGTGTATTGTGCATTATGGTCTAATAACATGGGTTTGAATCAGTTTGAATTGTATATTCATACACCAGGGCTATCAGGAAGCTGAACTCCCTCCCTTCCTTGCCCTCCCTATGCTCCCACCCCTTACTCACCACCCCTGCTCCACAACAAGGACAAGAGAATGAACTATTTATAAAAAATCGAACTTTGAACTTTGATATTCACAGCTGATCTATGTGTCATTGGGCAAGACACTTCACCCATCTATCTCTAGCATTGGTGCACATGCTACTGGTGTTATGAATGTGAGTGTGAATGGATGGATGGGTACTCTTGTATGCCCATGAATAAAAATGCAATGAGAGAAATGTATTATTAGATGATGACAGATGACATTTGGACACACATTCACCCTTATATTATTTACAGTATACTGTGTATTGTACCAAATAAGCAAGTCGTGTATGTCTAAGAGAGCAGAGAGATCGTGACAACATTCACCAATTGTCTCAAAAAATACTAAATGGTAAAATGATTAATGTTTAAATTTATATAGCGCTTTTCAACCGTCATCAGGCACTCAAAGCGCTTTACGTCAAGGAACCACTCAATCGATAAAATTAATTAACTCGTGTACGCAGACACAGGAGACAATGTGGGCGAAGTGTCTTGCCCAAGGACACAGTGACAGTGTGCACCTGCGGGAGCCGGTGTTTGAAGATAGACAGATACTTTATTTCAAGTTCAAATTCAAGTTCTGAGCGGCATACTGTACAGTGTGTGTCATGCACTCTCAATACTGGCATGATTTTCTATACAAGCTATACTTCATACCTTCAATGCAAAGAGAAAAAAAAGTATAATTTAAAGCTTTAGAGAAAGGTTAGAGAAAGTACCATTTAGATTGAGGGGTCAACTCTCCTACATTACCTTTATACTTAACTGCAAATTACCGCTCTTTGCAGGATATTTCCTATTGGGGTAGCCGAGTAGAAACGTCTAATTAATTCCAGTGTGGCACCTGAACCAGGCAAAGTTTTCAAGGCAGAAAACACAACGAGAAAAGACCACTTAAATGTCATCATTTTGATAAACTTTAATGCATAAGTTGGTACTTATTTGAAGACATTTCCCCATATGTATAGTTTAGAGATGCATTACAATGTACTACCTTCAGCCCCTCTAAGTCAGGTGACACCTGGGAAGGACCATCAGATTCCAGAGGTGACCTGGGTTATCTCTGGTCCCGTCTAGAGTGGCCACTATGAGCTGTGTACAGTACTATAGCTCTGAATGCGGTACTTTGCTGTTGTCCTTGTCTAACCCGTAACACAACTCAATATCTAACCACAAACACACATTCGGACATAAAAGTTGTGCGACTATCTTTGTAGCCCACCGTTCTTTCTGCATTATTTATCACTCTGAATTGTGGCAAAGTAATCACTGCAACCGCACAGTAGCACCAGGGTAAGGAGAGCAGTTGCTTATCTGACAAACAGTGGCAGCTGGATTAGCGTCGAGAAGACAATGCACTATGACATTTTAAAAAGAGTAGAAGGAGGAACAGGAATCCGACGAGAGTGCCCTGACCCGCTTCAGTACTCCTCACGATGCGAGGAGTACACAGACACAACAGCAAACAGATGCTCGAGGAGAGGGGGTGGGTCCTGCAGCCGGGGCATATGTAAGTGTTTAGGCCTAATTAGCAAAGGACAGCAAGTGCACAGGAGGGCAGGGAAGGAAGAATGAGGAGTGATGGAGGCTTTATATGTCCCTAAGACGTTTCCAAACGGTGGCTTGGGGGCTGGTGGTGGATTACAGAAAAGTTTAACATAGCATTGGGCAATTTGGCATATGTTGTAATGTTTTTGCAAGTCCCAAGCCTGGATAAAAGGAGTAGGCAGTACTAGGGGTAGCTAAGTGACATAAAGGCTGTAATAAATGAAATACAAGTAGATACAATTGATTCAGGGGAAATTGACAAATAGTTGAAAATAAATAGTTTTTATAATCGAAAGCGCCGTCTTATATACAGTCTCTAATGTCGCAATTTTAAAAGTTGTGGACAAGTTAATGCTCTGCTCAGAAATTGTGCTATAGATTTTAAAAAGGTCATACGTTTCAATTGATCCAAGTTTGAATGTAGCCATCGTTTCAGATTGATTTTGCTTTTATTTTTTTATAGCCCAATATCAAAACACTCAAAAGACCAAAATGAAGACTCGGGGTCAATAAATGCCAAAGAAGATAATAATAATAGGTCCACTGCTCCCCTCGGAGACTCAAATTGAGTGAACTGTCAAGAATAGCAACTGCAAAACATGTTAAAATGCAGAGGGTAAAAGAGTTTGGACCGGATCAGAAAGAAGTCTGGTGAAGGTGTGTGTCTGTGAAGGTGACTAAATCAGTTGTATCTGCATTTAACTGGAGGAAGTTGTTTTGCATCCACACACTAATCTGTTTGATTAGTGTGTGGATGCAAATACCCATGTGCACCCGCTGTCAGTAAAACATAGATCTGAGTATCGTCTGCTTAATTGTGATAGTATACGTTGTTACTGGATATTAAATGACCTAATGGAAGCCTGTACAGATTGATCAAGAGGGACCCCGGAATTGACCCCTGCGGAACCCCACAGGTCAGTGCTATTTGGTCTGAGACACAGTTTCCCATCGCGACATAGTAAGTTCGTTCCTCGAGGTAGGTTCTTAACCAGAGGTAGGATCTTAATTCCCACCCAGGATTTCCCTTCCTGACCCAAATTTGTCTGTTTTGACCCATTGTCTGCACCCATTTGAGCAGCAATTTTTGCTTTAAAGTTTCCTTTCATGTAATGCACGCGCAACTCTGCAATGCATACGGTATTCCTCCCAAGGGCTAACAGTACTTTCATTTTTCAGTCTCTCTATCTAATAACTGCCTTATATGCACAAAGACAGGTGTGACATCAAATATACATCACCCTCAAGGTATCGCCCCGCACACGCTTGTACACTATATGTAAATATAAAACATAGACAAGAAATTCCATGCGTGCACCCAGTTCAATCACACTTGCAGCACACCGCGAGCCACGACACACGTATTCTCTTTGTCACACTACAACTCTCCCATCCATTATAGATTACAGAGGAGATGGAGTGATGAAGGGTGCAGCGGGTACCGGCTCTTTTGTCTCTCCTCCTTGTGTTAAGTCTCATGTAACAAAACCTGCTTTATATCCGCATTCACACTACACCACACTGCTCTATCTAGGGCTGTGATGCTCAACCTTTTTTGTCAAGAGCAGAGATTCTCTACAGGTACAGCTTCAACCAATCATCATCTGCATCTCAAATAAACACATTCATTTTGACACATAATATGTATATAATAATAGCAGTACAGGGTAACAAAAAAACAACAACATCTCCTCTTAGAGTTCTGTTGATTCACACATTGATCTAAACTACCAAACTGCCAAAACTATCATAATTGGCACTGACCTGTCCACTGAAAGGGTCCTAATTCACCGGTTGAGAACCACTGGTCTAGAGTGTGCCCTAACTAACCTTTCCGTCATGTGTTGGTGAAAGTAGGCAAATGAATAGCATACTTCTTTTTCTTTCTAATCTGTTGCAGTTTGGCTTAATATCAAAGATTGTTTTAAATCATGCAATTACAACAGAGAAGAAGAAACATTAATATTTACATTTTCCTTATTTTTCAAATCTTCATCAACATTTTGGCACGAGACACCATCCGACACGAGCTGCCATTGTAATTGGACTAATGCGGGGGCAGTTTATCACTCCTCTGTGTGGCTGCTTCTAGGAAGACTACAAAGAGAGGCTTTTTGCAGTACAGCGCGGTGGTGAGCGTGGTGAGCGGTGGTGGTGTGCCTGGGGATTGTCTGACCAAAGCGGGGAGAGAGTTAGAGGTTATCTGAGGTGCTGAGGAGCCATCTTTGCTTCGGCTCCATCACGCCTCGGGGCCGGCAGTTTATTAGATCATTATCATAAGGCACACTCTTGCATCCCACATACTTCTCTATGTACTCGTTGTTACACAATTGGCCCTGCGTATTCCTAAACACCACACCCCCACCCCAACTGTCAACTATGTGATCGCATCTCCAGCTCCGATAGTTTCAATCATACCAAGCAGTTGATTCCTGCCTAAAAATAATAACCAATAATACGCACAAATGTGGGCACCTGTCTGATAAAGGTACTTCCTCATTTGAAAGCTAAGATCCTCCAGAATTCAGTCATAGAGCATTAACGACTTTAGGCTGCACTAGCACTAAAGTGTGAGAGTTACCACAGACAGTGCACATCTCATTGTTTTATAGATTATTGTAAGTAAATGGCCTAAATGAAGGCAGTTTGGTGGAGGAGGAGCAAACCTCGCTGTGCGCTAATGCAGCGGTCTTTCTCTGAGGATGAACCAAAGTAGGGCGAGGGTGTAATGGCCTAAAATCTATATCACGAAATAAAAAGAAATATCATGATAACGATATATTTGACGATATAATTGACAATGGACAAATTACTTCAAAATCTCAGCCTTACGCCTATTGGCAAGATTAACTCAGTGATATTTTATTGTATTTTTTTTTTTTTTTTTGACGGCATACTAATTTCCTCGCAAATATGATCTACTCAAGATATGTCGATATTTAAGATATATCAATATATTTTTAAATGAGATGGAACCATATCGGGCATATCGGGATATTTCAAGTTCAGATAAGCTATCAAGTTAACAAAAAGAAACATCATCTCAAGCTGATTTAAAAAAAAAGTTTATCTTAAACTGAGCACTTTATTTTGGTTTCTCTTTATATATAAATTCTGCCCTCAGAAAAAGATTGACCTATTTTATTGTATAGGCTATTTTTATCCAAGACATTTTTTTATTTAAATGTGCACCTTACGGAGTTTTGTTAAACAGTGTTTATGTTTACATTTTATAGTGGGTTTCAATAAAACTACTCGTATTTGACTTTGACTTAACATTTCATTTCACAGCTCTCACTTTGTTGAAAAAATATCGGGATATATATATTGTATATCGATATTCAACCTAAATATATCGGGTTATAACTTTTGGTCTGTATCCTGTTCCTGTGTTCTACAGTCAGTGTTTATGCTGCTCTGATGGAGCTGAGCGGAACATAAATTATATCGTGTCCACAACAATATCAAAAATTACAACGATATTAAATAATGATATCTCGATAACGATATGTGATAGGATTTGGCCCATCCCTAAACCAAAGGGCAGGATTGGTGGAATATTTGACCAGAACATTCTTACATCTGTGACAGAGTCTAAAACTGCTTTTTATCATTGTCTACCGTTGGCTTCATAACTTCATGATGGTTTATGTTTGAAACTTTCTGAGCCAGTGCAGATGTAGCCTACAGTCTGTGGGGTTTATAATGTGCTGTTTATTTTGCACAGCAGCAGTTTGACTTGATTGAAGTCGCTCAGAAGATTATGATTATCCCTGTTTACATATAATTAAAGTCAGTGGCGTGCAGGACCTTATGGTTGACCTCATCACATGGTAAAGGAACAGGAGCTTCAGACCGGGACCCAGGACTTATGAATTGAGCATTTCGGAAATAGCTATAGATTCTGCTATAGTGTGGGGATCATTCAGCTTACTGATTGGATAATGGATAAAGTGGATAAAATTAAACATAATACAAAATGTTAATGTGATGGTAAATAAAGTAATATTATAATTCTAACCAGTAAAACGTGTTGGGTATGTTCGGTGATAAAATATTTACAATAAATCTTGCATACACCTTTCTCTGGTACACTGACTTGAGTAACTGTATGTGAATTCCTCTGTATTATCATTCGGTCAATCTTACTTCTTGTTTTGAAATAAAGACACATGCACATACGTAAATAGACATGAACTGTAAGATATGAAATCATGACTGCAATATCATTAAGTTATTTATGTTTCATCTCTTCCACAATGTAAATTCAGGTAGTTCTTGCTCAAATGGTCAGAGCCCGTTTGAACAGTGTGTAATTTTAGCCGTGACAAAGTCCTGAACTGCTGTCTGTGTGATTTCCTGTTCACACTTACCTTCATACATCAAAATGGAACAACACTTTTCAGTACTTTTTGAAATACTTGTAATGTTTACATCATTGCGCTGTAGTGAAAAGTTTTTTTTTTCTGACAGGTACAAGATTTATGTTTTAAAATCAAAATTCAGAAAACAGTGCACATTTTTTTCCAGTCACATAGCACCAGTCTATAGCATACTACAATGATGACATAACCTTCTGTTGGTCTGTATATGCAGTAAATTAAAATAACTGCCTTGAATAAAATTGCTCTCTCAAAATGGCTGTACTGAAGTCTTGAAATAGGCCTCTGTCTCTTTAAGAAGCTTTCCGACACGCCCCCTACAGCACACTGCTGTGGCATCTAAACAACACACTGTGGGGGAGGGGGCTCTGCTGAGCTGAGGAGCAGTGGTTGGTGGCTTGGCTGGTGACAAAAGGTCCAGAGGCGTCTCCAGGAGGTGGGGGCGTTCCTAGGAGGACTGAGGCATAGCTACACCTAAAATGGCTGCCGTCTAAGTTTTTACTGATTACTCAAAAATATGTGAATGAGCCAAGGCAACACTCCAGGCATGTGTTTAATGAGGGAATGACATAATAACATGATATAAAGCTTGAAAAAGTCGATTTTACAAAAAAAAACCTTTAAATAACTTCAGAGGATTTAACATTTGAGAGAAGACTAATATAAACAGCTAAACTAAGACTCACACGCCTCTCAGAACATGTTTAAACTACAAAATAAATCCTTACAGAGACTGGTGTTTGACTTCAAAACATCATAACGCCTAAATAATTGCCATCAAAGACGCAATCTCGATCAATTTGTATATTCTTCCTTGACCAGATATCTTAAGATTCACCATCTACAGCGTTACACCGTGTCTCATCAGTGAAAAGCTCCATTGTGTTTTTGGATCTCGGGGCCATGTGCTGGTTGCCAAAGGAGATCAGCGGTGTGTACGTGGAAGCCACAAGTCTCTCCGGAGCACGCCCACGTGGTTTAGAGCAGCTCCGATGATTCTTGGATGTGCCTGTAATGTCGCTCATCCAACAGACGCAAACACAAAAGTGGTGGGTCTTTGGAGGTTGAGTTAAGCCCTTTTTAGTGAGATAATGAGCTTAGTGCCAGATACTCATCAGTAATCACACAGCAAAAGACACAAGTGCACGCAAGTCTGTCAATTTTTTAACAATGATTCTTATCAAAGTACTGTATAATGGAATTGTTGTTGAAATCCTTTCTATTCATATGTGAGGAAAGGAATACAAATCACTCCTTGGGCATGTTTGCACAATGGTAATACTGCTACAGCGATTGATTTGACCACTCACTGACAAAGTATAAATATAACATCTCGTTACTGTAAACAAGCCTATTTGTAGAACTAAAGTCAACTAAAAACTGGCGTGTGCATACTCGTAAACGTTTTCTTGCGCATAAACAGGTCACAACTTTGATCTTGCAAAAATCCATCTTGTGTCTGGAGGGAGAGCCGCTTAAATAGAGCCTTGCATCTCATTTCCGCTAAGAAAACTTTGAAATGATTTAAATGAGACGTTCAGCTAGTGCGATGATTAATGATTCAGCAGTTGCCTACAAACTACACAAACCATTTTCTAATGGTCAGCTGTGGCTTGGATAATATCTCAATTAAAGTTCACTGAATAAATGAAATGTAGTGGCTTAAAAAGACACTAACGATAGCTAAGCATAGATTGCCTTTCGCCTTACATATGAGGATAGTGGGATTGTGGATAATAGAAGCACGTTCATTTATGTTCATTTCCAAACAGGTTTCAGCCGTAGACGTGAACCAATATTAATGACAATTGTAATAAAAACCAATGTTTAATTTAATTTAAACATGTTTACCATAGCTCATATTTCTGAAAGATTATCACAAATAGCACCTATTGCTAGGAATCCCTATTTTAGGTTTTAAATTGTTGTGTTTAGCGTATGACAACCATATATGTCCCAAAATCCCAGCACTACTCACCAGTGGGCTGTATCCGTAGTTGGGTCTTGTCACTCTGCTTGCGCGTCATGGCGAACCAGCTGTCATCAGGATCCTGGATCCACTCTGTTGCCTGGCAGTAGAGCAGCCCCTGGTCCACCGGCTGCAGCTTATGAATGGTAAGTCTGTATGCTGTAGCACTGGTCTTATCCAACCTCAGGTCCCCCGCGGCCATCCTCTGCCGGTACGGCCCACCAGAGCGCAGCACGAAGTCCCGCGACAGGGTGACCAGCTCCTGAGGCGGGGCAGAGGCGTCCTCCGGGGAGCGCAGGTACCAGCCCACAGACAAGTGCGTGTGCTGGAGGGTGGTTCGGGACACTTCACAGGTGAGTGTCAGCATGTCCCCTCCACTTTCGACAGTGTTTGAGCTGGAGCGGTGACTGCCAGGGAGTCAGGGATAACTGCAAAATAAAAGAGAAGACGAGGTGAGGATTAAGTGCCACAGCGACTGGGGTAAATTACACTTTGAGTGGAGTTGTTGAGGCTGATTTATGACTGGAGGCAGCTCTAAAAGTGAGTTTGTTTGGAGACCTACACACATTTTAGCTGGGCCACCCGTGGATTGGTTTCAGAAATAAAACACCCAAAAAGATAAGCATAACCAAGTCTGCCATGAATATAGAAAAGGCTCAAATGCAGTCCAAAAGCAGCAAGCTCAGGGACAAAGATGATCATTCAGTAAATTTGACTCATCAAGTTGGTAAATCATATTTAGCCAAATTGTCTTTCGTATCCCCTAAGAAATTGATTGATTCTTGGTTTTAAATGTCTGAAAAAGGACATGGATGCAACATAATACTGCTCCTTCTTTGTTTCATGGGCTGGGTACCGTTACATTTTTTTCCGATTACAGTACTTTAACGATACTTGGCTTTCGATACCGATACCTGAACGATACCTATATTAAAATATTTCTCATATAGAACCATAAAACAGATGAATAATGTTCCTTCTCCTTCCATTTCATTTCTTTTGCATTTGTATCATTTGTCTGAGGTGAAACAACCAAGAAACTTCCCTTAACGGCAAAAGGGCAGAAAAAACACAAACAAAAAACCTTTTCTTATTTTCTCCCAATTTTCTCCCCATTTTTTCTTTTTTTTTCCCAATTTTGACCAAAAGTTTTTTCCCAAATTTGGTCCCAGTTTTACCACCATTTTTTGCACGTATTTTTTCCCAATTTGTTCCCCTTTTTTTTCAAATTGTCTTTCTTTTTTTTTTCCTTTTTGATGACCAACAGCATCAAAACTTGAATATAAAGAGTTTATATTTCTTTTCGGTACCTGCTTTCTTCAATACCAGTAGTACCTAAACCTTTTTTTATTTTATATCAAACTGGAATCGTTTAACGGTACCCAGCCCTAATTTTGACTCTGGTAGTAAAGTTTGGGTGGCCAGATTCAAAGCGTACAGCGATTATGAAAGCTTTGAGTGGGCTAAAACGAGTCATGACAGACTTGAATGGAGGTGTACTGTATGTAGATGTATTGCGAGCTTTGTGGGGGTGTGATTGAATGGGCCTGAGTGGTGACTTACAATTATATGCCAAGTGTTGCACAACGGGAAGCGAGTGTCTACAAACAGCAAACCCAGCAGCTCAGTATTGATAAAAGTATGGGAAGTTAGAGATCAGAAAAGCACTTTGAGAATGCTTTCGATGTGTTGGCAGGAGGTGACAGCATATGAGAATGAGTCAGTACATATATATATATATACAGTAAAAAAACTGCGGAATAGAATGAGTCATTACATATAAAAATCACTTCACCAAACTCGCACTTGGGATGTGGGTAGAAAGCCAGTGTACCTGGGAAGAGCTCACAGTAACACAGGAAGTGCATGACGCAGTACTGTTATTAAAATATTTTTATTCTTCATATTATACCACGAGGATTATGCCAATACACATCTCCATAGTTTAATACAGTCTGTTTGATAATATTATGAAGCTTGTATTTTATCATGAGATCAAAATGTCATTTCCTGCTCGATGACAGCAAAGGTGCCAACCACAATAGTTTATTGTGTGGAGGCGAGTGGCCTCTATTTCCTTTTCCACATGAATTTCTTATGTCACACTGATAGTATTCCTTGATCGTCTCCTCCATACACCCTTAACCCCTGAAAACGTTTCCTACGAACTGTGCTTTTGTAAACACACTGCTTACACACATTACCACATTCTTTGATCATGCTTACTTAACAGATGCACTTGATGCCAGGTGGAGGAAAACGGCGAAGATTAAAAACGCGAGAGCAAGAATAAAATGCAGACACAAAGGCGCGATTATTTCAGAAAGCACAATGGAATCGGTCCAAGTGGTTCTACAGAAATACACTTCCAAGCTTTTAAAAATCACGCTATGGAAGAATAAAAGGAGTATTTTTAGATGGATAGTGCTGCATTGTGCCAGAAAGACAACAGATAGTAAAAATAGAAGACAACAGATGGATCTTAAAACATCATCCATAAATAATAACCATAACAAAGGGTCATGATGAATGCTTTTAGGCAAACACTGCTGAATGGTATCTGAGTGCACTTAGGTTATATGTACAATGCAACGCCACATCAAAAAAAGAGAAGTCGATTGTTTAAAATTCACATCAAGGATTTCCGAATATTTGCTTTTCCAAGAACAATCAAATAGACCAAATCCCAACTAAGCCAGGACAAAAGATGGGGTTATGATGATGATTCACATGCACGAATGAATAAAGGCAACGTAGCCAGTATAACAGGGCGAAGCAGGGTGAAAAAAAAAGAAAAGAAAATGCTAGGTCCAAAACAAGACAGAACAGAGATTCAATTCAAAGCCAGGAACAATCAAAGTCTGTTCCAGATTATGTCCCAGATTAAACTAGGACAAGCCTAGGAATATATATGTTATCCAAGGAGGTGCTGTACCTGGTATAAAACAGGACGGAATCACTCTAGATCTAACCCTAACTAACTGAGAAATAAACTGTCTAACCAGGTTTTAAAATAGAACTGAACCAGAAACAACAGCGGTATGAACCAGGACCACGCTAGAGTCAAAACCAGGTCTAGATGAAGGACAATCTTAGGTCCAAGCAGGTTGTTGAAGCCTTACCTGTACCACAATTTTAGCACCTACAGTATAGCTCCACAATGGGATAAACAGAATAAAGGAAATACCATGCTGAAGAGTATTCTTGTATTGGAAAAGACTGAGAGATTTACCAGAAAGCCAGAAAATCGAGAATGGGGCTTTGCGTGGGTTTAGGCTAGTGGAGTGTTTTGTCCAAATGTTTCGGCTACTTAGGTTCTTAAGAGATTTGTGTAGCTGAACGTTGGAGGTCAAAGCGACACAAGACACAAGCCCCACGCACAGCATGGCATAAACACGTATTGATACCGTTTCCTGATCACGCTAATCTCACATGTGTGGAAACGAGAAGCAGACGGCGCTAATGGAACAAACAAAGTGGAACAAAGGCAGTGTGGGATGAGGCGAGAGGGAGAGGTGGATCGGAGGTGGGGAGAGGCAGGGTTGACATCTGGTTAGCAGGGTTTAACTAGACGATCAAAGGATGTGACAATGGGAAAGCAGAAGAGGCAGTAGGAGAATTGGCCAATCAGGTGGAGCTAGATAAATGAAGAACTTATGGCACGAGAATAAAAGGTGTGGATGAATGTGCTGTGATCGCAAGGTGTGGCGGAATATATTTAGTTCTATTCTGGGAGCGATTGATGGCGGGTTAAGGGAATGGATGCAGTAAAAAAAGCTATAGGATTCTTTATGGACCATATGTGAAGTTTATTCAATATATTCTTATGTTTAACTTACTCTAAATTCACAAGCACAAAAGGGAACAAAGCAAACTGGGCATTAGAGTGTAGCGTGTGTGATAAACAAGGCCAGGTTGTCATACAAAGTCGTTTACCTTGTAGTTTACATCTTTGCTTATTAAGTGGTAATAAGTTAATGATAATAGGTCCATTTACAGCACATTTTTTCTTGAACAGCCATTTCCAAAGTCTAGCACATCACGAGCCCTCTTTCAAACTCCACTTATTTTTATGTGAAAGATGCCTACTGAACTATTGGCCTCTAATTCTACAATCCCATTATACTCAATACTGTCGAAAGAATTCTAAAATATTTTATTGAATATCTTCATCCAACACCAAAGCAGCAGCCAGGCGCCATTTTTTCATGACGAATGGTTAACATTGCTCTGCAAGTATCACTTAACCCGCTCTATAATGAGGCACTTGACTGTAAGGCAAATACAAGCCAGGGTCAGCCTGACCTGTTCTTAGGCCTAATTTGACGGCTGTAATTTTCTGTTCCAGGAAAAACACAACTTCAAACTGGCACAGTGATTAACTCAAGTTTGCATAGGCCTCTCAGGATTAATTGTTGCTTTTTAGTTAAACTTCACAACTTTGTGCTGACTAGAGTGACTCATTATAAAGTCATTATAGCCTTGTGTTTTAAACATAAGAACAGTCCCTGGATGGACAATTAAAACAGTACTACTCATAGACAGCGATTCCCAACTGGCGGGATGGACCCAAAATGTGTGTAGTGATATTTATTGATGGGACAAATTTCCCCAGGGTGAAAATTACGTAAACCTCTGCAATAGAAAACTAGTTACATGTAACTAGATACAGTCTTCCAGAACGATTGACCCTTACAATTCTTCAACACTGAGTGAATAACAGTGCTGCTAAAGGCCACTCACTAACGACGGCACACCTACGCTACAACCTTCTGTCACCAAAGCTAACCAGCCACAGGATCACATGACCAGAGGGAACAGCTGCATATGGTCACTATAGCAACCGCACCACCCTCCACGCGCGCTGTGATTCTTTTTCGTCTGCCGCCCGCTACACCTTGAGGGAGTTGAGAGTGTCATTGCGGCAAGTGCTTTCAACTGAGAAATTTAGCACACGACTTCATGCGACGCTCCCCAGGGCCAATCATCTCACCCTTGGGAGGAATTAACCAATCGGAGCCGTAATCGCACAGATTTAAACAGCACACCTTGCCCCGCTGACCCCAAGCTATGCCAGACTGACGACATATCGGCATGGCATTTCGCACCAGAGACAAACACATTTTCTGTCACATACTAGCTGTGGAATTAGCCTTTGTTTACAGTACAAATGATATGCATAATTAGCGCGCCTATGTGGGATGCACGAGAAACAATGTTCGAGTTGAAAGTATGCATATCTTCAAGCGCCTTTAGATCTCACTACAGCAGATTCCATATATACAGACGTTAAAAGCAATCCCTTGGAGAAATTCAAGATAACATTGTTTTGCTAATTTATCCCGCTTGCCCGGGAAATGATGCCAAAAGCTGTGGGCACACATAAACAAGACACCGCCACTAAGTTAATTTTACATTTAAAATACAGTAATTGAATAAAGGCTCATCAACGTAACTGGCCAAGTATGATTTATGGTGTTTTTCTGTTGAACACGATGTGTTTTTTGTTTTTTGGCACAATTTCAATTTCAAAATGGTAATAATTTCTTTCTTTACTGGCATCTATATTTGTATCTTCTGGGATCTTGCAGTGATTCAAACTATAACAAGTAAAAATCTTATTTTTCATTGGTTGTCATGGTTGATTCTTTCAGCTGCCCTGATAGTACAGAATCTATTCAAACGCGGCTCCTATTACACAACAAAAACTAATATAAACCCTGCCCCATTACTGACCCTTCCTGAAAATGTAATCAAAATCTGATCTTTACTTAGACATATCTTGCTAACGCAATTACGAACCAACCAAGCAGTGCATAGTCTTTTTGGTCCATGCAATAAGAAATGTCTATAGAACTTTAATAGTTACAATCTGTATTTATTGCACACTATAACAAAAGGTGCATGCATGGGAAAAAACAACAACCAAAGTGTGACACAGATCCACTATTGATTGGTTTGTTATATGCTACACTATAAATCTGTGCTGATCAATAACGTGATTAAATTCCAGTCAGGTAGGCAAATGAATGCCTGGCTCAAGGTACAGAGGTGGTTACAGGCTGTTTTTTCTACAATAAAAAAAAATGTTTTTGTGGCGCTTCCACTTTTCATCTAATTCACATGATGGGCTAATTAGGCTTTGGAGATTATTAATGTGCCACAGAATTGCAAGAATACAGCTTGTTTGAGTGACACACAAGCTGTTGATCCTTTATAAATCTTTTAAAACACACCGCTCTACCTCATCTAAAATGTGCGCTTTCATCTTCTCCGTTCCTGATCTGAGAACTCTCCTCCCGAGCCCTGTGAAGTGACTGACGCTTGTCGCCTTCTCGAGCTGCCCTTTTAAGTCCAGTTACACCGGGATAGGCTACACGTGTGAGTGCGGCAGAGGAAGATGGAAGGGAAGTGATGGGAATATTCTAATCTCTACTACACTTTACATGCACACTTACCTGACCTATGCCAGCACTAAAAAAACATCAAACCGTAGAGTTGGTGGGTGGGATTTTTGAAAGTTTTAAAAGCTAGTGAGTGAGAAATGTCCGGACAATTTTTCCGTATTCCTGGGTGGACATGGTGCATATTACTGTGAAATCTGAGGAGGATTGACTGTTCGCAGTATGATGCTACCGCCATAAGTAATACGGCTCAAGTGATCTCTGGCAGTTAGGTCTGTGCCATTTGAGGTGCCGTTGTGTCTAAAACTTTTTAAAGCACAGTGAGTTGGCGTTTACTGGTCTATTGAATGCATCAGATACTTTGCAAGTCATTAAGGGCTTTTCCCATTCAACGTATGGCCTACATTACGGCAACCTGAGGTACAGCAACAAAAAGCTCGTATTGAGGTGTTTTCGAGTTAAATCAGGGATATGGTGAGCGTCTTGACTCTCACATGCGTAGGTAAGTTTTGTGCTTATTCTTTTTTTGGCTGTTGCCAGGCAACTCCTTCAGCCTGGATAGGAGAAGACCCGTTACCTACCATGTAAACTACTGCACCGACCAAGTGACAGACTATAGCATAATAGTTTATAAAACAAAGCATGCTAAGCTTGTAATATGCCAATTTTAATTAGTATTGATGAGGATGTGCTGCAAATAAGGACAATAAAAGTGGGAAAAAGACCTTTTATAGTTCATAAGTGTCAGACTCAACCATCTTCGATCTATTTACAATGTGACTCCTCTACATACAGTGTCAGCTAAGTGCTCTGGCGCATAAGTAGCTGTGTTCTGTATGAGCTACTGTATGAGCTCCTGTAAAACAAATGGCCGTTTGACAAAGTCAGTAGGTTAATTATTTTCAATGACTGTGTGAAATTGAGAATAGGACTGAGAGGCAAACAGAGCAGGACACTTGTCCTGTCATGTGAACTCACTCGAGAGATATCAGCACAATGGAGTAGGTAAGATAGATTTAAAAAAAAGTCATATCCTCCATGTCTCTGTTCTGCTCTGAGAGCTGTTTGTGCGGTGGGAGGAGCTGAGGAGATTCAACTGGGACACTCAGAGAGAAGAGGAGGGCAAAGTGGGAGGAAGTGGCAAACAGGGATATGTCGACAAAAGGAGCAGGACAACTGGGCTGCCTTGTACAATCTCCTTTAAAGCGCCTGCCAAAAGAACAACAGTGTGTGCCCAGACTCATTACACGATATGTAGTCAAGTCCTTTACGAATAATGGCCGCAAGCTCTGGCACTATCTGAAATTACACATCGCCACATTACACTGCATGGTTTCCTTTATTTCTTCAGGATTATAGATTGAACAGTGAACACATGCCAATTCCAAACACCATTAAACAACAGAAACTTAACAATACAGCACAGAGCGAGTGTTAAATTATGAATGATACGCCCGATGTAGGTGAGACTGACATTTGGATACACCATGTTTTTGGCAGGTCCTTCTAAAATGCCACATTGGTACCAGACGTTAAGAGTGCCTTGACTGGAACCTTTAAATCTACTCAATATGTGCCTGGCATATGTTTGAGAGTGGACATGGGGACAATGACTACAGTGCCAAAAAAAAAGACAATGGGAGATTGCTCCATTAACACAGATATTGTGACTATGCACCAATGAAGCATAACATTATGACCACAGACAGCTGAAGTGTGAAGCACAGGCCATCACGAAGTCCACGGGATATGTGCTGGACAACAAATTAACAAATTGCATTCAAAGCTGATGTGGCGGAAGATAGATAAAGCATGTATGGCTGGAATTGCACTTTGAGAAGCTTAGTCTGGTCTAGGTCTATGTGATACAAAAGATGCCAGCATTGCCAACTCTGATAGGACACCGTCTTATCAGCATACCCATTAAAAAGGACATCTGTAAACCCATAAAAAAAGTCCAATAAATGCAGGGAACTAAAATAGACATGAGGGAGAGCTCTTAAACGGGGGGAAATGAGGGACTGGAAGACTGACTCCAAGTGCTGTAGTGAGGGATCGGTGGGTGCACCAGGGGCACATCCATAATACAACACATGCACATGATCAGATAAGCCCCAGTCCAAATCCGTACAAGGACGATCGCACCGTGGATGCATTTGTCGCCTTTTCATAGCCTACATTTGTGTGTTATGCAATACAGCTGTAAAAGATGTTGGAATCTTGTGGGCGCTGGTCGTGATTAGGTATTTATTATGTACTGCAGTGGTGATGTCAAGTGGTTTTCTGATACTGCAATATTCATGACACGAAGCTAGTTTGATTTACTACTTAAATAGATAGAGCTGAGATAGCGTTTGGCAGATTAAGTCTTTTCACTTTATTCTTTTTCTTCAGTGGTTCCTAAACACTGGTTTGAGACCCAAAAGTTCAACTTCAAAATGTGGCTGAATTAACACAATGGGCTAATCTGCACTATGTCCCCACGTGATCTTTTCCTGGACAATAAGATCAGCACTGTACTTCCTGTCCCGTATCGTTTACGTTCAAAATTAGCAGCTCGGGATTGAGAAAAGGACGACGAGTTACTGATGGATAGTCACTGCTACGTGTTAAAAACATGTTCGCTGTGAATCCTGCCCCAAAGGAAACGCCAGTAGTCGTAAGGTAGGAGCTTTTATCTTGTGAGCTTAAGGCTGGTGTTAAATAATGATAATATAAAAGGGAAACAACTCAACAAATTGAAACTACTTACAGGCTCGTTAAAACTTTGCACTAGTTTTAATTTTGATTTTGTGTTACCTGTAGCTGTTAGCCTCAAGACAAAAACAGCCACTGTGATGAACACCCAATGAAGTCTTTGCATCTCACGTAATGTTTTTAACCTGCTCCAGTCACATCTGAACTTTTACTGGCAGTCCTTTACCAAATCTTGAGCTATTGCTTCATTTGTGAAGGACCTTGCTAATTTTGAATGTAAAAGATACGGGAGAGGAATGACAGCGCCGATGCTACTGTCCAGGCGGAAATCACGTGGGGTCACTATAGTGTAATGGTTGGCTACATGCATTATCAAAGGTCATTTTAAACAAAGTAAAACAAACAATAAACTGGGAAAAGTCCAAGCAACACATACATTTTGAATCAACAACAGAAGAATTAAACATCTTTTCATGTAATATCTGACCACTCTATCAATAGTATATTAAATCATATAACTTTAGCCAAGAGGCAACATTCTCCAAGTAAGGTCAGGATTGTTTAAACCAAATCCTGACTTCATCCTCACATTGTCCTGGGGAGAGCGCATGTGTGATGATGTCAGAAATGTTGGGGTTTTCAGTGTTTTTATGAACACGTAACAAAACCGTACATTTATGGAATAAGCAATAATACAAGCTCACGAAATGCGCACATCGTATTGGTAATGCATGACAAGCCTAGATCAAACTAATGATGGCACTATACAGTATACCCACACTTTGATGTCGTGTTTATGTCGCGTATATGCCATTAGTGCCAGCGGAATATCAAATCAACCATATTTAAAAGGGGGGACGATTTTAATTACTGCCTCTGATTAGATGTAATCAGGCTGTACACAGAGAAGCACAGTCATCCTTATGGCTTGTATGTTAAATACTGTTAATAATTGCTCGATTTCCAATGAACGCTAATCTCTTCTTATGATCATCATAAATACATTTAAAAAAACATATCAATTACAACCTATTTCACTAATGTGTGTTAAATGGTCCCGAGTTGGAAAGCAATCATTAGTGGTTTAAGGCTGATTTTGGAACGTCCAGAACTACGGTGGGGGACGCGTTTCATTTTTTGTCGTTCTGGCCATCCCTGGATCTATCCAATCTGATCAAAGCGCTTTCTACACCGTCCTATGGTAACACACTCCATTCAATCTTGTAAAAATATGGCCAAATGAAATGGGAAGGGGGGGGGGGGAGTGAGCGGAAAGGATATGAGAAATCTTGCAGATGCTATTATGAGATTTGAAGTCTGGGCCTGTGTGGTCTCCTCTTGCTAATAGAAGATCATTGAGACTGAGAGCGCGCTGGCTAAGTGTCTGTCCCACGGTTTAATGCAGAGGTCTCGAGGATGGAGCAGGAAAAGGACTGTTCATTTCATACAAGGGTCTTCGGCAAGCATCCTTCACTGTCTCTTTAGGCTCCGTTCCATTTCGCACTCATAATTTCACAGTCTAATGTAGTGGTTCACATACGGTGGCACGCGGACTCAAAACGTGGATTCGGGAATCTCAGTGGGACTTTCTCGGGCGTAGTCCTGGTCTCACGTTGGTTTTCGATCACGTTCAAACCCGCCTTGACGCTGCTTCTGTCAAGTCTTGAATCGAGTCTTCTTTACTCTCGGTTTTCGACATCAAATCGTTAATGTTGGTCCGACCTTAATCCGTGTTTAGAGCCAGTTTAGTCGGGGATCAGCCTCTCTCACCCAATTACACGGTGTGACAAACTCGAGAATGACTGATCTGGTGGGATTCCTTTTTATTAGACAAGTGGCACGTCTGCACCCAATTATCACTTTTCTGTTTTTCGCAGCTTCCATTGTCACATCCTCCTCGACGCCGTCTCCAAACATGGCCGGACGTGTTGTATCAAGCCCCTGTCAACAATGTACAATAACCAGCCTTTTTTTTTTTTTCATTTTAGGGCCATAAACTGTAACATCTGCTTTGTGTGCATGTGTGTGTGTGTGTCAGAGGGAGAAGAAGGCAGACAGGGGAAAAACAAAGGAAGCCCCCCTATGGATTTTAGAGCTCATTATAGCCAAAGGTGGAAGGGAAAGCAGGAAGTGTCTCATGATTAGCCGTGCACCGAAACACGCAAACAAGCACATATATGGGAGAGCTCCAGGGGACAGCACTTTGGCACATGCTGGTAAAACACTGATGGAGCTAACTGCACCGGTTCACTACAGAGCTGTCAATCTCACAGAGGCCGCGCGGAAGAGAATCCAATTATTCGCTTTAAAAGTTCTCAGTGTTGAAAGTAGAATCACAAAGTCTGGTGCAGGAAATCTGTACCATGTCTTGGTACATGTGAGATCCATTCCAAAACTATTCAAGGATTAAAACGTCAAAGTCGAGATCAATTCAGGTTGAGTCCAAGTTGGAGTACTGAATATTCCATTCTAGTCCTCGATTCAGAAGTCTAATTCCAAAAAGACAATCCCATGTATATGAATTCTTGACTCAGAGCTTAACGATCATCATCAGGTCACTATAGAAATCGCTTAAACAATGTTAGTCCGCCCTCTCTGGATCTCCAGCTGTTCCACATATCACAAAGATGCATTGTGGCAATATTCCAAACAGGAGAAGACCTCACCAGCAATGACAATATGAGTATATCCATAAAAATGCCATATATAATTACAATTGAGATTCATTCTTGCTTGATTGATGCCTTTGTGGTGGTGTCAGCTCTAATACTGGAGTAAAAAGCAGTATTAACACACTGACTCATTCCCAGATGCTTTGTAGAAGAATGTGAAGAGGTGTTGCAAATAACTGCGTGACGAGTGAATAAAAACGAGACAGCCCAGAATCACTATATTGCAATTAGCCGTGATCAGCTAGTAACACAATTTTCGCAGCAATTTCCTCTTTGTCTAATTTTATCTCATCTCTGGCAGCGTTTCTGAGGCGCACAAGGGAGAGTTTCAGTCAACATGTTCACTGGGAATATTGGCTTGCGCCCCTTGATGACAAAAACACAGCCTAGGTGTAAAAGGCGCTCCACAGAGCTGTGTTGCGGGCCCAATTGGGTTTAATCCAGAGGAAAAAAATACAGCCCACTTCTCATCATTTTCAACCATGTTGTGCCAATAGGGATATAATTACATAAACTAATAAGAGAAAACATTAGGCTACTGGTGAATAGCATAGATGCTATTACACTGTTTTAAGGGTAATTTTGCGTGTAAGGGCCTAGGCTTTTTGACGTGAGAGCACAGGGGGAAAGAGGGTGAAGAGCTCAGAGTGACATTAAGTAAAGCTACAGTTGCTGTGATACGTGCACCCACCTTAACCACTAGACTAGACTATGCTGTACGCTATGCAATTTATACCCATATTTGAAAGTTAGCCATCACCTTTTGAACTCAAAGCTTTTAGGTTTTTTCCCTCTACAGTTAGTGATGTAATACTTGCAATCAAATCTAAATCACAATAAGCAAACCATTAAATTTACAATTATTCATAATGTTATCTGAAAACGACAAACTAATAAATTAATAAATTAATCAATCAATCAATCAATCAATCAAATAAAGTTGATTTCTATAGCCCTTTACAACTACACCTTGGGAGACCAAATTGCTCTCCATAAAAACGTCAACGTTAAATGGCATAAAATGTAAAAAAAAAAAAAGAAACACAGGTAAAACAGGACAAAATACAGCATTATGCATTATGGAAGGCCTGTCTAAATAAGTGAGCCTTCAGTCTGGACTTAAATAGTGGCATCCACTGCCTGGACCCGGACCTGCGCACATCCATATCCATTGAATTTCACCATGCATAAACCCAGCTAACCTTGTAGGTTTAGACCTCCATAAACAGGTTTCTATTGCATGTGATTCTTGTATTTGTTTAGCAGTTCTAATTTCACATCGCACAGTTGTATTTGTATTTATTTTGATCTCCATGAGCTGTAAATACAGCGTCTTTTCTTGGAGTCATGCTGCTCACAGAACAATATTTCCACCAGACTTCACTGCGCCACAAAACAAAACAGTGATACAAATGAAACTAAATCACCTGCTCCCCGCTCGCATCCCACACACAGTCACACACACATACTAATGTACACAGGACCTAATGCCAATAACAAGCATAGCCTTGATTTCAACACGAATCACAATTCGATATTTCTCCAAAATCATGCAGATAATAATGATGATCTTTATCACTCATCGATGTTTATGAGCAAAAATGTGCCCAATAGTCCTTATTTAACCTGGGGGAACTTTTTAATATCTATCTACAACTTACACATACCCATCTTCAAAACATCTGTTTCAATACAAGTTCAATTAAAGTTTGGCAAACTTGTGTGTTTACATCAATAATTCCTTCCTCAATATTTCACGCCAACTATTAAATCTGTCTATGCAAATGACACTGTGCTTTGTAAAGTCATTACCCGTGTATTATAAACTGTTTGGGTAACGTTATTCAACAATTCCCCAAACAGAAGTGAATCATTGCTTTAGGCGACAGCAGACAGAGAAGCATATTTTTAATAGACACTCCATAAATAATGTTCACAGACAAACGCATCGGTGTCAATAGGAAAAAGCAAAAATGTCAAATGGGGACATGCTGTGAACAATATGATATTATATAACAGGTTATAAAGCATCCAGGGCAACCTGTCAGGGGCCATCACCGGATCTCGAGATGGATTGATTCCAGATCCCACCATGGTTCAGGGAACAAACCACTTAGTGTGCCTCAAATTAGTATAACAATGATAGTTTGAAATGCCAGCTTTCCTGAACTTCTATAGCTTTTGAAAATAAAACAAATGGTATACTCCTAGTGGAAATAAGGACAGTGAACGGATTAAAGTGCTAAAAGTCTAGTTTGCATTTTGTCTTGGGCCTTTTGCCAAAGCTTAGATGAGTGGTCACCACCTAAAGCTGCATTGAAAGCAGAATAACCGCAATAAACTGGACCAGAAGCGGTTTCCCTTCGGCGTGCAACTTTCATCATTTTTAATAAACACATGTGTCCAGCAAAAAGGAGGACCGAGGAGGACACAACAAAAGGAAAAAGTGGGAGAAGAAGAAAGAACGGAAAAATGCACTTTTTCGAAAACTGTGATGTGGTTTTTTAAAAAGGCTGAATGCTGTGATAAGAAACAGATCCGTCTTGAGCTGCAGCTTTCTTACTGTTTACACAAAGCCAGTGCAGAAGGATTTAACGCTAACTAAGGCACCACATAGGAACGCATAGACACACGTTACATGACAGTAGGCCCAGCCAGGAAATGAGGCCCGGGCGCTTGGGGAGAGAAGATGGAGAGTAAGACTGAGATTAAAAGGCAAGGCGCGAGGAGGGGTAGAGCGAGGAGGAGAGCGGAGCGAGCAGAGGAGGTGGGAGTTTGAAAGACAAATCTCCCTAAGAACACTTGAGAAGAGCTGTGCTATCGTTGAGTGAAATCCTTTAGAGCATCAAAGATTTACTCATCATGCCTAAACACATGAAATATCCCTCACACGCACATCCCCTCTGCCTCTCGTCTGCACCTGCGGCGGGCCTCCCCCTGTCCCACCTCTCCCCCGCGCTGTGTAACCTTCACTACTACATTTACATTCACAGCGCGGATGCACACAACCATATTAGTGATCAGGGTTATGATCAATGGCGAAGATTATCGCCAGTCATTGCTTTACAGTTGTTTGATGTTAATTCACTGGAAAAAGCCTGTCCAAGCTTTAGAGGTGTCACAATACAACAATTTCAATTTCAATAGAAAAAACTATTTTGATACCAATTTTGATACCAAGGTACAAACAAATTCTTAAAATACACTGCCATAGTAGTCCTATACGTCTCCTTAACCATATCCAATAATCATATTTGTAAAGATGAAAGGAAAATAATGCTGTTTTAAACAGTGCCAGGTACTTTTGTGTCATACTACTTCTACTTGACACAAAGGCCATTCTTCACTACTCATGAAAGGTTTAATGAGAAAAAAAACACTACAAAAGAGTATATACTTTATACTTGTTGTGAGTGAGGAAGTACCGGTAAGTGTTTTATTGTCATTGTATAACTGTACAACAAAATTGCGTCCAGATGTTGGGTTAGTTGTAGTTGTAGAAGCAATTAGTATTTGGGTAACACCACATTTAGTATAATTTAATGTGCTGTGTAACAATGTGTAATAACTTGTACCTATGGGTTACATACACAATAGAATAATATTTATTTGTATTTTGAAGGTACATAATGTAATAAGACATAAGGTCCTAACTCTAACCCTAACCTGAAGTATTAAATACACATTATCCCATTGTGTATGTGCTACATAGGTACAATCATCACAGATTGTTACTAAGCAGATTATACTGTACTACATTTTGTCAGGCACAATGTATCAAGGTAGTGTAAAATAAAGTGTAACTGCCAACAGTTTGGACAATTGTGGCTTCCTTTTTTCCAATTGTATGAACTTGTGCAACTGTCAAGGCTATATCAGCTTTCAAAGATTGAAAAAGGGAATTTTCTGTGAAACAACAAGGTTCTTAAGCGATTGACTTTGCCGGTTAATTGCAGAGCTTTGATAAAGTTTGGCAGCCTCACGCTGAATCACCTGTCTATGACTGTGGGAAGCTGCTTTGCAAATGAAAGGCACATTTTATTTTTCACTGTTGTGACAGTATCTCACGTTTATGTGTTGAAAATATTATTCCACAGATTTATTCAACAGCCATTTGATAA
The DNA here is from genome assembly GCA_007210695.1 of Neogobius melanostomus. NCBI lineage: Eukaryota > Metazoa > Chordata > Actinopteri > Gobiiformes > Gobiidae > Neogobius > Neogobius melanostomus. The sequence continues at coordinate 973,156 of VHKM01000048.1, forward strand.
ACGCTTATGTACAGTATTTCATAGTAAAGGACAAATTGCTGTGCTTAATTGAAAATAACTGCTTTCTGCTGAAAACTTGCTCCCCTTTTGTCCTTGAAAGTAACTCCCTAAACGCAGCTGTCACATCCACATTTCACACAAACTCATGACAATATTTCCTTTGCCTGCCACTCTTTTAGACCTGTTTTAAAGTCTCGGAGGCCCTACGGATGAAACAGTGACTACAAATGAAGGTGCTTATCCATTAGGACTGACAAGTTTTATGCCTTGCAATTAATCTTTGACCATTGTGTACAGTTCATTGGACAGTTTCATCTCATTTTCTCAGTTTATTAGAATCAAGAGCAGCCTGAAGCACAGGTCTATCTCTTCATTCCTTTTTTTTTTGGACAAAAACATCTAACCTTTCTTTTAGCATCTGTTCCTCTCTCACGTACACTGGCCGTGAGTCTTGACCTGGCTGTGATCTCTTTAAAGGCGCGCTTTGTAGATGATGACCCTTTAATAACATGGGGCCGTAAACACAAATTGCTCTTCCAAACCTCATGCATCTTTACAGAGAGCGGAACAAGCGTCAAATGGCTAAAAGCTACATTTCTTAGGATTACCAGAAATGTATGTGTTTTCATTACAGTCCTTGTAATGCTAGGAATGTGCCTCGTTTTGAAATCAAATGATTATGATTATGTGCTGCTTCCCCTCACAATATAACATTGCGGTGGAAGCTCTCCTTGACCTTCTTGAAGCGATACGAGTCTGCTCTTACATTATAAGGCTCTGTATACAGTATACCTTTAACAAATGTGTAGGAAATGTAGGATTAGCCTGTTTGCGCATGTTACATGTGCTGTCTTAATGATGATTTATGATGATGATGATGCTGATGATGTGTAGAGTGCTCTCCATTTGTCAGTCCAAGGTTGCCAATGTTTTCCATCATTTCGCGGGCGTAAAGCAGGTTGAAAACTTGGCATCTGAAGGCAACACAAAGCAGCAGTAGAACATCTGCCAAAGACATGCACACACAAACAAATCTTTAATGGCTAACACTTTGAAAAAAACGATTACAGTTAATGTAGCACTGTGCAAGACAACAGTGTAGAAAATACTGTTGCCCATTTTTAATATACATTTTTGTTTTGGCTTAGCATTGTGGGAGTCTAGGGGTGGGCTCTGGACAAAATAACTGATATACAGTATGGTTTTTGGCTCCTACAGGTAATGAAGAACACTGACCTGAGTCCAGTTCTGCTTTATTTATTCTTTTTCCTTTTTCCAAATGGATGAAATGTAATGACTGGTGCCTCTTTCTGTGTGTGCAACTTTGAGACTTCCCTACCTATCCGAGCTGACATCCACCAGGCATGGCAAATCCAAAAGCAGCTGAGCGCATGGCGAGGCCTCTCCCTGTGTCTGTTTATCTGCTGTTCCTGTCCTGGAGGTTGTTAACACTGGTGCACCATCCCACTAAGTCTACCAAGCTCAGCACAAACACGGACCCTCGAGAGGTCTCAACCCACTTGGACATGCACACTAACTCTCTCTTTCTCGCTCTCCCATGTACAGTACGTCCACAAAGATGCAATAACACCACTTCACCTACGGGCCCCCATTCCCTCACTATAAACCGTATTTATCAAGTATATTATGATTCCCACCGTAACCAGAGGGGGGAGTATTAAAACCAATAAGGCCCATCCCAGTGCTGTACTTGCTGTCTTCCACCTCTATGCCTTTGTTTTATGGCTTTCGGAAAAGCGTTTACAGGAGCTCCCACCGTCTCTCCCCCAATCTCACCTCCATCCAGCCCTGTGTCCGCAGCTCCGGCCCCAGATGGCGAAGCACTGTGACCAATTAAAGGCTTCCCTGAGGATAGAGGCAGTTATAGCCTCCGCCATCTGAGCACGTTTGTTTGTGTGCCCAGAGAAAGCTAGAAAAAAGATCCGTATTTTTCAATCGGTGTGCAAAGCCTATCTCTTTTGACTCTAAAATGGTGATAAGTGACAATGAAGGAAGGATAACAGTTTTCTGCCGAGTTTAGAGTCAATGGCCGTGCGGGTTACTATCGCTCCCTCCTTTTCTGTCCTGTTTTTCTGTTTGAGTAAACATATTCAAAGCTAAAACTGAAGCCTTTAGTTTTGTTTGAGACGTTCAAGTTTGAGAAATTGTCTAAAGCAGCATTCAGCCCACAGTAAGGTTTTTTTTTTAACAACACAAAGCTTAGTCCTAGACGAGACAGAAAAAAGTTAATTTTCCAAATTTACAAGCAATACGTATTTCACAAGTCCAAAAAAAGAGTGGTAAGTATATACTTTTCTAAAACCACCTGAATATAAAACAATGTAGTTTCTCAGTCATCCAGGTAGTTAATTAAACTAAAACAAAAGGGTGAATCAACACAACTGGACTTAAATGTAGCTTGGATGTGTCCTGTTACTTTTAATATTTCCTTGATTATTAGCATTTACTCTACCATGTACAGATTGTACACAGTAAATGTTTTTACACCCGCTGCCACAATTGTTCTTGTTAATTGCTTACAGCCAAACAATAACAAACTGGTTACTGTCCACCACTGGAGTGCGTACTGCTTTTCCCTGAGGCACCCAAGGAACAGTGGAACCAGAGACTATGGAACACACCAATGTTTAACGTCTTAAGGTCTATTAGACTTAACATAAACGAAATGTTGTCTCCTCTCCCCTCCCATTTCTACAATGCTAAACAGGTAATGATATAATTTGAAGCAGTCTCCTCTGGCCTTTGTATTGTGCACAAACACTGGGCGACAGATCTAGAGTATCACTTCATTACTGCAGTGCGAGGCGGTGGTGCAAGTGGAACCTGGCCAAAGGTGCTGCACAAATGCCAAAGTATTAGCAGCTGTTTGTGAGCGTATGAGAAATAGCATTGAGCTGCAGAAAAAAAGCCTATTTGTCTAAAGGGAGGCAGGCAGGGCTCAGCGGGCACCCTTCCAGCGGGGCAGCAGATGAGGGAGCAACTGTCTGGTCAGAGCTGCCAACATTGTGGAGAATTAGGCATATGCCAGCCCCCCCCTCCCCTTTATTGCAAATATACTGTCATCTATCAATGCACGCATGTCCCGCAGTGGGCAGCATGGCACCAGGACTCACAGGTGTAAGCATATGTCCATTGTCTATCCTTCACTCAACAATAACAGGCAAGCCATAAACTGGATTTCCGACTGACATCACAGATAAAAGAAACGTGTCTGACTCAAGACCATACTGCTTTTTTTTCATAGGGATTTTGTTTCTTTGATGTTGGAAAGTCAAGATTGAAATATTGTTCAAACCTGTTTCAGGTCAATTCAAACTGACTCAATCGTGCAAGTAACCAAAGCTCAAACAAGCACAGGTACCGTGCTCCATATTACCAGGTATGCCCAAACTTGGTAATATGGAGTTTGGGGCAGGTCGTGGTAAATAATCATTGATGACTACAGTAAGCTCGCAGTTCAGTCCTCAACTGCCTACAATTCTTCCATGCCCTCCACTATGAATTCCAGCCTTGATTTAATCTGTGGTGACATGGGTAACTTTGTTTGAGACTTTTTGAAGTCATCATGACCCATCTAACTTATGCAGTTCTCTAGCAGGGATTCGCAGAGATATTTCAGAGCCATTAGAACCATATTCCTGACAGTGCGCTGGGACAGGATTGACACATATTACATTCCCAGGTCACTTAAAACTTGAAATTATTGCCCTGATTTGAATAAGTCCTGATTATTTCCTGTGCCTGTCTCTCCGGCTTTTGTAAATTTAGAGATGCCAGTAATTGTATGGATATTTATCTAATCATTATTACTAAAATGTGTTTCTTTTGCAGCTTTTTTGAGCAAATTAGCACTTTTTTCACTCATCACTTTTCATAACTTAAAAGGGGCAGTACCATCTATTTTGTTTTAATTATATTGTGTAGGCTACGCAGGCATTTGTGAAAAATGACGATACTGATGTGTGCATCTGCAGCATGTTATGAACTGATTTTAGCAGTCATAACACCGAGGTAGCGCTGCCTGATGTAGAAACAACCGGCCTGATGCAAGCTGGTGGTTGTTAGCATTAGCGTGGAGTTTTGACCACCACAATGTCACTCTTTGAAAAAGGAAAATATAGGAACAGGGCCTTCAAGATGTCAATATCAATAGGGGGCGCAGGATACTTCTATGAGATAACTTTGTGTATGTGTCCTTGTGAATGATTTGAGTCATTTGTCAGCCTGGGTGTGCATTATGAAACACAAGCCTGTCCTTGAGACAAAGCTTTGGGCCCATTAACTTTTCCTGCCTCCGTGCAACTGCTTCAACAAAATCACCCTTCCCCACGTTTTTACTCCCTCCATTAATAAGCACACAGCCCGCGGCTCACACGCTGCAGCCCATATTGTTATCTATTAAAGACACTTTAACTAAACCTCTGTTTCCCATTACAAATAATCACACCGGGAAGTACGTGTTAATGAGCTGGGAGCAATGAAGGTGTTTAGGCTCTTAGCGTTATTACAAAGCGCTGTTGAAAGAGTAACAAGAAGGCGGTTATGTCCCATTGCTTGTTCGCTTGTCTTTGCTCAACATAGAAAATGCTCTGTTTCCTATTGGAGAGCATTAGTACTTTAGATGCACCTCATGACACCAAATTCCTATTTTTACAGAGACAACACAACATATATAAGATTGTGACCTCATTCAGGGTTTGGTCCATATTTATACAATGGTATATCTTTCCCAATATTTCTTGAACGGACATTCACGTCAGTTCACTTTTTGTATTCCATAATGTGCCATTATAACTTGAAAACGCAGATTTCAGTTGAAGCATTTAAACCAGGAGTGTCCAAAGTGCGGCCCAGGGCCAAATGCGGCCCTCAGATCAATTTTTGGTGGCCCTCGGCTTTCTTGCTGAATCAGTACACATCATCAGACATGGTCCTTTTTATTAGAAATTTAATAATTCTACACAATTCTAACCTAACAACTAACATATTGTGAGACAGAGCTGGCATGAAAGTTTTAAGCATGAATAAAGGTATGGGGCACAATTTAAACCTCTGCTAGTCGAAGGTTTCACGGCTCTGACCACCGATCTATAGCCCTTCACCCGGTACGCTTCAATATGCGCCCCCCATGAAAAAAGTTTGGACACCCCGATTTAAACTGAAAAAAAGTACAATGTAGAAACTCAGGTAAAAAGCCATTAACATTTGGCCTAAGGTGCAAAAGTCATTTGCAAAATAATTCCGCAATGCATTTCATCTGTGTGGATGTCGATTATATTTAAACCCTCAAATTAATTGAGTTAACAATTAAATACAAATCAAATCATAATTAAAAACAACAAACAAATGTTGTAGCGCCATCTTCTCTACAGGGCCCTTGCACATTGCTAATTTGTGTTTCGGTCAACAAGGGCAATCAGATAAAGAGCTTGCAGTATGGAAGAACTCTGTGTCCCTTTTTTGTTTTCAGATAAGGCATCAAAGCAGCTGCCAACATCAAACAATGCAATGGCAAAATGAGTGTCCAGGACCACGGCAAAACCAGTCCCGGAGGCTTTCACGCTTCCACGTCTTCGACTGACGCACTCATTTTAACCACACAAACAGCCATTAGCACATTCATTGGCATACATATTAATGCACAAATGTATTCAAAGTGGGGCTGAGCTCTGTTAATCTCACATAGAAGAGGCAGCCGAGGACCCCTGAGGGTTGCCAAGCTAATCAAGTCAACTACAGAGGCGCTAGCTCGTGTTTAGCCCGTTATGTAAACGTTAATAACATTTCAAACATATAGGCACATTAAACATATTGTCACAACAAGTACATTAACGCCATGTTGTGTGGGCAGATAGATAGTGTTTAAGAGAATCCAAGATTGCGCTATTGAAAACCTTATAAAGAAGTGCAAAGAGAGAAGAACAAAGAAAGGTCGGACCAGTATGCTTACAATATACAGTAGGTCCAAATATTCTTCAAGAAAAGGATGTCATCGCTGGTTTAGCTTTCTAGTTTGAACATAAGGTAAAATTTGTCCGGCGATGTATACATTCCAGGCAATCTCAGTATGCTAGATGTCCAAAAACAGTAAGCACATGAAGTTTAGTCAAACAGTTTGGTTGTATGATCCTCCTGCGTGCAGATTTAGTCTACCTTTAAATTTTGACTTGTCCATCTGACCTCCAAAAAGCTTGAGTGCGCAGTACAAGTGTCATCGCGCTCAGCCACTGTCCTGTGGGACACTTGCCCCGGCTCCCCTCTGCAGTGGTGTGTTTTATTCACTGTGCTCCATGTCCTGTTCAGCTTCAGCGTTGTCTGTCACTGTGATCTGAGGGCTGTTAAAGGCTCTTCAGTGATGTTCAGTAAAAAGCACGTGTTCCAATGGGAGCACTACACCACCGCCGCGCTCAGACTCAATTATGGGCCCTACATCTCTCCTGACTGACAGCCTGCTGGTGTGTGACTCTAGCCGTAATCATGAATATGTACTTTGATGCCTCACTGTGAGTATTGGCAATGGCAACAATGGTTAGCAAGAATCATGCCAGAACATACAAGAATAATATTAGCATTAACATGTGTGTAAGGGCTGGGGCTGAAACCTTGGTAGGATTAGCTACTGTATTAGCCATTCATATTCTTTTTTTTTTTTTTTTTTTACAATAGTAAAGCTTATATTTGATAAAAGAGAACTGAATACAATCTAATCCGCATAAAAAAATCTGATGCTTTGAACAGGATAACCAATACAGAAAAGTCCCTTTAATTCAGGCCGCTGCCTCAAACAACGTCATTGATACATCGGGCCTGTTGAGCCCAGAGACCCATCGGCTCAAGTAGAAGAGATGTGCAAAGAAAATGGCAAGCCAGACCAAGTGATGAAATCTCTATCCATCTGGAGTGCTGCCTGGTCTGAGGCTTAGAGCGCTACACACACATTTCTACACAGACCAGCACACGACACGGACAATGTAATTCCTAATGAAACCGAGAGGTGACACCGAGGCCACAGAGATACAGCGAGGAGGAGAGAGAGCGAGGAAGAGGTGTCAGGACAAGGAGAGACAAAGGATAAACTGCACATGGGCTGCTGGTCAAAATCAATACCAACAAACCGAGACAAGCTCCCTTGTCCATTCATCTGCATTGTCTCTTTAAATTCTTCTAATACAGAGTTTGTTGGCTCCGTTTCTTCGAGACTAATGCTTTATACGTATAGCGAGACTAGAGTGTACACATAAATTCCAAGCTTTTTTCCCACCCACTTTTACTTCAGTCAAGCCATTGAGTAGTTCCACATTCACCGCCGCCATATTTCTTTGTCTTTTCTGATTCAATCTCTTCCACCCAGAGCTCCAATCTTCTGTAATGAAGTCCAACTCACAGCCATATTGACATATCCATATACCTGAACCTCCATGGTTCGCTGGTGGAGGGCCGAGTCACAATCCCAGGATTGATGGAGATGTGGCAGGTAAAGCGCACCAGTCGTACGGGGCGGCGGCTGGGTTTCTTGTGTGTAAAATATAGAATCTGAGATGACATCTCTGGATTCTGTCTATCTCATTAAATGAAGTAGAGGAGTGCAACTTGGCAGCACTCACTTCTCTGAGAAACCTAAGTGCAGGCAGAGACACAAATCACACTCACATGCACACACATACGCACACACAGGCTAGCTCAGCACATGAGCTACCACTACTTCTCTATACTGCCACACGCATACATTTACATATTGATAATGGATATTGCAAACCTACTATGACCTTAATTAGATGCAAAGAGTGTTGGCAATAATGCTGCTAATTCCACAAACTTGCACTAGGGCTGAACATAGACAATTTCAGAATACAGGTCATTACTGTTGAAAAATTCAAATTTCAAGTCTGTATTAACATATCCTATTTACTGCATGGGGTGCACTTCGTCATTCCTGACACCTGGCAGCGCGTGGTGAATCTAAATAGTGGAAGAAGTGTGAACTGTCTGTCAGTGAGGTTAAAGACAAGTCACCAGGGTATACCTGCAGTCTTCTCTTCTCAGGTCGCTAAATGTTAGTCCTGTGACAAAGCTGCAATATGTAATTTAGAAAGTTTCATTGGTTTCAGGAAGTACAAGTCATCAGTACAGAAGCTTGGATTCAGTGGACGTTCCCCGTATCCTCCTCCATCCATGGATCCATCATCAACTCTCCAATCCTGATCCCAATTTTAACCCGAACACCAAACATCAGCTCTAACAATGGAGAAAACTGCGATAGCACCAAGCTATGCATCTGGGGAACACAGGTATAGTTCATTGCCTTTGTTCTTGCCCTGTGATAGTAAAGCACAGTAACTTAAATAAAACTATTTGCCCTTAAAAAAACCCATCTACACAGCAAACAGTCTGTCGGCTGCAGTGAAAGAATATGCAAGAGATCTACTTGAACAGGACGATTTAGAATGGAATGAAAGCGATAAATATTACAACAACAACAGGAAATGCCACTTAAAACTATTCTGGACGTTTTCCTGTGAAAAGAATTCACACTGTTTGCTGTCGGCGTAATTGAAATTCTTAGGCCTTTTCTTCTTCCCACTCCTTTTCTCTGCCTTCTCCATTTGTGCTGGCTAATTGCATTTGGGAACTTGTATGGCAGCTAGTAACTGCATTAACCCTGGGAGTCACATCAGGCCAGAACTATTTAAAACGCACCCCCTATAGCGCCAGTTGTATTGTGGGTATTGCCGAAGGGACCTCTAACCAATCATGTTACGCCGTGGAGGAAGAGCTCATCATTGGTCACAGTCTGCAGCTTCTATTTCCTCATTTTAATAAAATATTACCATCTTATTCTTCTCACCAATACCAAAATATTTGTATCTGTTGCTCAGGAAGTAGAAAGCTTTTGCAGAAATTTGAAGATGGCAATTCAAAATCCAGCTTTGCCCAGTTCTTTATTTGAATTCTTAGGCAAGCCACCATGGCTCAGCTGGCCTTTAGCATTTTATCAGCCCCATGTGGGCAGTTAGAGGAATATTGGCTATTGTTGCAAATATCATACCTTGTTAAAAAGCTTAGATTGTTCACAATTCAACAGTTTTACACAGAATGAGCACATTAACAGGATTACTTAAGAGTGTTTCTCGCAATAATTCTCGTAGTAATTTCAGATGATGCCATGAGTTTAATATTAATGCATGCCTTTTGAATCACTAATATTTGTAGAGAATCTTAAAAAACTTGTTTCAGTAACATAATAACATTATTAACTATAGCCTGTGTACTCCTACCGAGTTCAAAAGCTTACATTTGAGTTAAAACAGTGCTTTTTGAAGGTCACGAATATCATTATTGGTATCGGATTCATAAATTCCATTTTGATCAGCCCCTACAAGAACATAGACATATTATTAATAGACCGTCATTACTCACTCCTCCCCGTTTACCATAATGACCACGTTCGAGGGGGAAATCATGGCGGATTTACAGACTCCTCCTCCCCAGCTCTGACGAAGCATGTTCCTAATAAGGGCATAAGGGCGGGATCTTCACTGTAGACTCGGCCCTTGTGTGACGTGTAGCTCGCGCAGCTCCAATGCTAACAGTCCGGCCCTCATTAAGTACGAGATTTCTAAAATGTATCCTACGGTAACCAGCCCGGTGCCTCTGATTGTGTCTAACCCAGCGTAATCACAGGAGGAATATCTAGCTGTAGACAGTTCCAAAAAATTAGGCACCGGGCATTAAAGTTGTTTTTAACGTGTCTAAAGTGCAATGGATTCCAATGGGGACTAGCGGCTATATGGCGGTACTACAGCAATGGCGGAGCAATGGCAGCCTCCAGTGTCGTCGTCGCAAAGCAGAGCAGCCAGCGGCCATTGCACAAGACACTTTGCCCATATGCGATTTGTGGTGTTCAGAGATGTCAAATGTTTAAAAAAAAAGTCTGCCAAATCTCCATCGATGATTTGCTTGAGGATTAAATACAAAGCGTTCTATTAGGTATGATTGACGACGTAGATTTTCAGTGATGGAGATTTTCAGCTCATTCTATTATGTTTTTATTTACACTTCATCTCAACTTTGACAAGTGCAGTTGAGGAAAGATCTTACATGATTTTCATCCCCAAAAGCTCCACTCTCCTTACGATGGACGTGTGCTTGCTTTCCCCTCGCCTAGCGGACTAAACAATGCAGCATAAAATGTCACTATAGGAAGATTTACCAAGGCTCTGCTTCCTTGCTTCTATTATTACATTACTACAAGGCTGGGAACAGATGACTACAGCCAAATGCTGGGGCTACAATCTGTCTATCTGCCAGCAGTGTGACGGGAGGCTATAGGAGGCTTCTCTGCATTTAAGTCCTATGTTAGCGGTCTTGCTGAGGGCTTGCTGTTCTGCTGGCGGTGGCACATCTTACTCACACACAGGCTGGTGCGTAGGCAAAGGACAAGCGCCGTGGCCATGTCAGCCTGTTGTCCTTTTCTCCTGCAATCTGAAGAGTAGGAGGAAGCCTTCCAAACATACTGTATAAGTGGACGCAAGAACGCACATGAAATACAACAGACTGGGGTTTAGTCAGACCCAGGGCTCCAGACTAACATTCTATGTTGGTTGCGTCGGTGCGCCCAAGTATTTTCATTTAGGAGCATCAGGACATAACTTAAGAAATGTTTCAAATTTTCCTGCAAACAGGATTCACTGCCAGTATTTATTATCTAATATTGTTTGCTCGCTCAATTCATCTTCCACAGTCATACATGTTATATAATAATAAATAACACTATATTGAAATGACTGAGTCTCATATGTCCGACCAAATAAATAATAAACAGTGCAATTTTTTGTTTTAACATGACACAGCTCTAATGTTATAAGAGCTGTTCAAAATGTGCCTTCCTTTTAAAAGGTGCAGAACTCAAGGATGAAGCAGTCATTTGTATTTCACTCCATTTTAAAATAATTGTTTATTATATGTACATTTTTATCCTCAAGTTGTTTTAATTAATTGATACATTTTATTTTAGTATCTTTAGCAAGTTTGGATCTTTATTACGTTTCTATAATTTATTTAATTTATGACTGACACATATAAAGTTAGGGGAAATTGATATGTAGCCTAAAGGTTTTCAAAAAATTTTTTATATGAGTTCAACACAGGAAACGTGAGTGCTTCTGAGGGCCCGTCTAGTAGTGGGCTAACCAACAGGTACTCTTCCCAGACTGGGCCAGCGTTGCAAGATCAGGAAGGAACTAATTTATTTTAGCTATAGTTTACCCATCTGTGAGTGGCTCTCTACAGGCTAAGCAAGACTTTCGATCACTTTTTCACTTTTGCTCAGACATTTGCTCAGAGGAAGCTGCACGGCAGCATTGTGGATAGCCGCAAAAATAGTTTTAACTTGGTATCCCTACCAAAGCGACTTCAATTGCTAGAAAAGCCTAGCCTGGCTAACGCCAGAATAAAATCACAAGTGATTTGCCCAAGTGATATTTAGTCTGGGGACCACCAATTCATTTTCTCGTAGGAGTAGGGTGACCAGATGAGTTGCCTGAAATCGGACGGGAGGGTATGTTTTTTTTTTTATATGCCACATCACAATTACGCACATTATGCACAACTGTAAATCTAACTAGGAAATTATTATAAACGACCGCATGTCATTATCTTTGGCCTGTCCACGCCACTAAGCTCATCAATAGATATAATGGAACTTCTGATTGAAAGTAGCCCTAGAAATCCTTGGAGTCGATTCATCTGGTTTATTACAGACAGAATCAGTGCAGCCTCGTGCTGCTCAATGCGTTTCGCGCAGCTCTGTCTGCCACCTGCGCCACAGAGCATCTCTCTCCCTTTTGCCTTCCCTCTCAGCTGATTACAACTTTTCCTCACAACCTTTCACGCTTTCACAGGACAGAGAGTTGCATTTGTCCTGTTAAGTGAACAGTAGAGAGAAAGAGAGAGGAGAGAATGTGCCGCGGTCCCGCTGTAGCGCGCTGCGATCAAAGGGCTGCGCTCCATGCTTTAAAAAACGTGAGCCATTTATGCACATGTTTCTAAGCGCGCTCCCCCCAGTCCCGAGCAGGAAAAAGGTTGGGGACCCCTACTTTAGAACATTCTTCAGAGCTGTTGTAGAGCTCGTCCAGATCAATCCTCTCTTCCATATTAAGAGCGCACACAGCACTTTCGACATTCTAAAAAGAATTTCGGGACAATTTGGGTCGGATTCGGGATTCGGAACGAGAGCCTGGATTTCGGGACTGTCCCGAATTTTTCGGGACATATGGTCACCCTACGTAGGAGAGTGTGGTTTACGATTGTCCATAGCCGTTTATTGGGCGCTACGCATGTCTATCATTTGCTCTGCACGTAGCCATAGCCAATCATATCATCGTAACCGATGACGTATGACGTACTCACTGTAAACATTCGAGCTAAACTATTTAGAACACGTTCTAAAGCTTGATCGAAAGATGGCGTCGCGTCTGCTGCTCTCATGTTGGATCCGTAAATAAACCTTTTTTTTTTTTATCCGTAAACAAACTACAAGCTTCCATATGTCGAATAGTGAGTCATCATCTTACCGTCCCTCCTTGTTCTGTGATTGGTCCCCAAATTCAAGCAAAGATTTCGGCCATGGTCCCCAGGCTGCTGTGCAGTTCGAAAGGATTCGAGCGCACACAGCAGTCTGGCGTTAGCCAGGCTAAGAAAAGCCCATGTAAAAGGCTAGCTAATTATTAAATCCCGATTACAAAGCATCATTCAGAATCCTTTCACTGTAATTGACGATTATTTGTCTCCCATCTATAACTGCTGCTAATGATGAAAACTCAGCAGAAATCATTCAATTTAAGTCTGTGTTGTCCGTGTTGCTCCTGAAAAGGCGCGTATGGTCTGAAGCCATTCTGAGGCATTGGTGTTTACAGTGATAATTGTTTCTTACGAGGAGGTGGGGTGAGGATCAGGGCAGTCGCATGGGTGTAACTCAGGCCAAAACGGTCGCACTTTTGAGCCCTGGTCAGACCCATTCTGTGCATCATCAGAACAAAGGTGACATGGGTGACTTTTGGCCTTTGAGAGACAACGGAACATTGGTGTATGAATGAGAGTGTGAATGGGTGAGTGGTTCCTTGCTGTAAAGCACTTCGAGTGCCTAATGTAGGTGGAAAATCACTATATAAGTTGAGATCATTTACCATTTAATGAGTTGCACACATTTTAAGGATGTTCATGCGCTCTCTATTGGGTGCTAAGCCTCATTTACATGTGCTGTAATTACATCCACAAGGGGGTAAAGGGGGAAAGGACATAACCCAATGCATTTTGATAACAAAGGACTGAGGTTTTTTTTGCAATGGTAATATAAAAGCTATGCACTGAAATCACATGCAAGCTCTTTGATGAATATTTGTTAGGATGTAGTTATGGGGTTGTCTGTAAATTTAGATGGGGAAAGGAGAAAGGTTTAGGAACCACTGGACAACAAGACAAATGATCTTACCACTACAATGATCAAAGGACAAATAATACTTTTATCTTTAGTCTTCAGTTTAGAATTCGTACACTTAAATGCACTTTGGGAAGTTTTTGTTAAAGTTTCACCATTAAGTTTAGAATTAGTCTTCTAAATTTGAGCTTGGAATATTCTATGACAAGACGGAGGCGGCAAAGTATCTCCTCAATGACTAATTAGTCAGTATAATCCAATATATTTGTGAAGAAGTACTGCTAATGTTGTGGATATTCTATAATACTGAAGTTGTTCTGACACCAGTATACATTACAATATCAATTAATTTTGCTGGCTCTGAACACCGCCACTGGAGGTGTTGATAGTATCACTCTCCTGCGATTTCCCACAGAATCCAATAATAGGTTCGGCTCATTCTGTATAGGCTAATGTATGAGTCACATGCGGCCACATTTGGCTGTAATCAACTATAGGAGACCAGCCTTCTCATGTCAAATCCTATAGAATGTTAACCAAAAGCCATTGTATAAGGTAATTCTCTTGCCTTTTTACATCACCCCACCATTTAGCACAATCCATAATTCAAACTCCAGTGTCAATTATTCTTTCATGCACGGAACCATTACTGCAGCGCCTCAAGCAAGACTGGCACTTGGCTGGCTGAAAGGAGCTACATTTTTATTTGATTCATTTTCGTATCACTGAGGGTATAAACGCCACACGCTGTTAGCCTAAAAAAGAACAGTGTCACATTTCCATAGAGGAAGCGAGCGAGCCGTTTTCCCAGACAATTGAGCAGCACATTGCACAGCTGTGTTGCCTCAATCGGCTTGTCATTCCTAAACAATACAACATCGTCACAGTATCGGCTGGCTGACTCGCCAGGTGTTGCGGGAAACAACGGCGATCTTCCCGAGGCAATGTTGAGATCGGGTTTCCAAGTTCCCTTTGTGACGAGAGGTGACTATAGTTGCAGTACATCTTATGACTAACCCCGTATGCACCACTCAGGGCACAAATTGCTACATGGCCTTTGCAACCCTGCTATTAACCCACCCACTCCTATGCCAGCGTAGTAGTCATGCAGCATAGGGCACTGCCTCATAGCTTTATAGACTGGACAGCATTCGAAGATAGATTTTCACTTAGTAGTTGAAAGATAAGTCACTTGGAAAATGATTTGAACAATACAACCAAACTGAAAGTAGTTAAGTCCTGAAAGTAGCATTTTTCTCTTCACATTTAATCATTATGTTGCAGAAAACATGCAGATGTAAATATATTACTCGAGGACACTGCTATGTTTTGTAGATGTTTGGTTTTGAAGCTAAAGGCTATTGTTAATTTCACAATATTAAAGCAGAACAAGTAATTTATGCCCCTACAGTAGTCATTGTATATAAGATACCTCTATTTATCATTTAATTGTTTGCACATTTCCTGTCTGTCCTGCACACTCTGAGTGTTTCTGAGAGCTGAATGTAACAAGTTATTTTCTCCATTGTGAGATCAATAAAGGCTTATCTTATCTTACTTATCTTATCATAAGCCTCACTGCATGTTGCATCTTTTGTTACTCATTAATTGTACATGAGAGTAAAATACTACGCTGTCAGAAAAGACAAAGGAAGAGAGGGATATTGTACATTGTGCTACAACTAAATTTCCCAATGGAGAGATTTTTTCTGCTCAAACCTGGCTGTAAATACTGCCAACGTGGCGCTAGCCCACAGTTAGCTTTGCCCGTTAGCCTGTTAGCTTCTTCTTCGTGGTGCCATTAGTGTGTATTGGTGGCTCCAACCTGGAGGCAGGCAAGTTGCAATTGTGATATTCTGGCCAGAGACACCGGGGGAGATGAAAGACCCCCCAATCATCCCATCAACACTTGTATTACCCCCAGAGGGACTACGAAAAGGATTTATTAAGGTAAACACGTTACTTAGTACTGCTAATTATGCTAACAATGTGGACATAGGAAACAGTCATGGCTCTACAGAATCAGAATCGGTTTTATTGCCATTGTTTGAGAACAGGTTCACAAAACCTGAAAAGGAATTTTTCTTGATGTGGACGTGCAACATAAAACATATAACACAGAATTTAGATAAAAATAAGCTATTCAACTTTAAACTATAAGGCTTTAGGGGCATGCATAAAGAATATTAAATAAATAAGATGCAAAATAAAAAGTAAAATATGGTAAGACGACAACAATTGACATAGAACAACAGTGGGATTATATTTACAGATGTGTATGTGTATAACGTACTGTAAGTGATAAAGTGATATAAAGTGAATAAAGTGATAAGTGATAGCAGCGGATCTAAGTGGACACACAGACTGATTATCTATCCACTTGCTTCACTGTCGACACAGGCTTCTCTCTTTGTCTGTATCATTGTAAGAGTTTCAACCAGCTTTTTATTGTGCAAATGCTATTGCGATTTTGGGATTATAAAAAATAAACAGATCAATTGAAATGAATCAATTCATACATACATGCATATAGATGCCCGTCCTGGCTTTTAATAAACTCTTGAAGCTGGACCAATATCTCAGACAGATTACTATAGATTACTTTACTATTTTATTGTATCGTGCAGCAAAGACAGTCTTAACGTTCAGCTCCCAGAAAATTGAAATGATCCCGAGATAGTTAGCGCTAGCAGACATTTCAAAGCCACTTTAAATGGCTGCGAGGGAAAAACCTAAGAATAGGAAGGATTTTTGAGTAATCTATGATCCTCGTGGAAAAGTTAAAATCCAAGCGCTGCACATTTTATTCTTTTTAAATGATTAAGCACTCTTTTTTTGGGCAATTAGAAGAAAACACTTCAAAAACAGGTTAGTTTGGAGAGTGGACAATTTCAAAAAGGAAATTTGGTGCCATCCCCAACTCAAAAATAAACTTTACACTCTATATAATGTTGAGATGTTACGTGAGAGAGACCAATAGAAAGACAACTCGACCTTTTCTTGACACTCGTCTCCCTCCCTAAGAAGAACTACACGACTTGGCCTTGGACCTTGTTGCCTCGACTACAACACTTGTTATAATTGAAATGACAGTCTGAAGGACAGGAGGGTGCATTGGGGGGGGGGAGATTGACTGAGGCCGGGGAAATGTCTGACAACAATAGTCGATAGAAGTGTGAAGCTTCCAAGCGGTGGCGGAGGAATCCATAACAGTGAGAGGAGCAGCCCTGCTGTGAACCTGTGACCTGTGAAACTGGGTTAAGAGGTCGGAGATACAGAAAGGGAGGCTGTAGATAACTAACTCCCTTCCACTCCTCCTCGATTCCTGAGGTCTGGGCTTATGAACACGTCTATAAATACTCGGTGCTATCACAAGTGCTGTTGTACTGGGCCCTGCCCCACATTCATATCATTACATACTAACTACAAAAATGTTCATTCACGTTATTTCATCCATACTGCTGACTAGTAAAGCACTGAAGTGGCTATTTCATGACTCAGAGAGAAATTATCCCACTGGTCAGGACCCTCCATGTGTGGGAGGGGATATTCAATGCTCACGTCAAGTTTAGTAAAAAAAAAGAAAAAAATTAAAATGTGGATCACCATGAAATTACCAAGACTTGTGTAGCACAGATTTTTAGAGATTTGCCGTGTGGAACAGGCCAAATCGCAGCCTGTTCCTGGAGGCTGAGATTTGAGACTTGGATGAAACAAATTTACAAAATCAAAATGAAATTAAAAGCTAACCAAACAGATCTAAGTGGTGCCAATGTTCCATAATTGGCATCATGGCAGAAACAGCATGGCAATTTCCAAAGACATTATTTCGAAAATTGGTTCTAGTTAAAACTGAGATATTCCAAAACAACTTTAAACACAGATTTTTTTCTCGCTCGAACCACTCACTTAACACTTACTACAAATTCTTGATCCTATACTAGTGAGCCTTGGAGCTAAATGCGGCCAATAGCAGCCAGTGAGGGGTTGTTTGGCCCTTTGACCTGAAGAGGAAGGTCACGCACTCCACTCCTGAAGGCATGCGGTTATGAATGCCATGAAATCCCCCACTACGGCAGCTGAGTCCTCGTCAGCACACCCTTGGTCTAAATAAGTGACCAAAATTCCTCCACCACATGCAGCATGCCATCAAAACATGGCAAAGGAAATGTAGGAATAATACATGTAGTATTATTCCTACATTTCCTACAGTGATGGCCAGGTAGCCATCACTACCCGGCTTAGAGCAGGTGCGCTTTGGCATTGAAGGACAGAATTTCATTTTTTCTTAACTTGCTGTTGACATAGACATGTGTTCTAAGCATGTATCTTGAAAAATGTAAAGTACATATATATTTTTAAACTTGCCTGACAGTGATGACTCTACTCGACTGTGAAGCATGTGACACAGATATCATCTTCATACCAGTATGGACGAATGTGTGTAACAGATGATGTTTTTAACAGCATGCTGGATCATATCTATATCATATGCTCAAATGTGTAATGGTGCTAAAGGAAGAGTAAATCGACTAAATATCTTTTGCCTTTTGAACATTTCAGAGAACCACAATGTTCTTGTGTGCTAGTCCTTCAGCAAAGGTGGTTCAGAAACCTTTAGTTGTTAAGAAAATCATCACTGCATCGCCTTGTCTTTCAAGATATCCGCATAGCCTGGAATACTAATTGAAACTGTACAGACCAGTGTTTCCCACACATAGACTATTCTGTGGCCACAGAATCAACACCGCGTGCCACATATTGAGTTTCGTATTTTTTTTATTTATTTTTTTTCGTTTCGTTTTTTTATTTTTATTTTTTAACGCTATTAAAACACGCATCGTATAGCACCGCCGCAGCGGTCAATTTGACTGCTGGGAGGGGGGTTTAAAATGCGGCGGCCCTATAAGCCAGTGGTCCCCCACCACTGAGCATTGTGCAGCTGAATGTGTTATGCGCAGCTCCAACGTCTTTCTGCAGACAATGAATAAAAAAAGAGGCTGATGGTATATTTACAATATGTTGTCTTTGGCAGTAATTTGGCCATAATGGTCAGAGTGCCTGCCTCAAATCTACTGTATTGACACTGTACAGTCAAATCCATATTTGATACAAGGGCTCAACGTTACTTTTAGGAATGATTTATTTGACCATTATTTTTGACCATGAAAGTACCGCTACGATTTCAAAAATGAATGTTTCAGAGCAATTCTATGGGAACCTATTGTACATGTTTTTTGTAGTAGGGGAGACCAGAGCACCCACAGAACACCTACCATTACATACACGGGGAGAACAGGCAAACTCGGCTTATTCAAAGCTAGGACCTTTTTGCTTTGAGGCAACAGTGCGACTGAATTTGTGTCTGTTCTTAGTGCATACAGAAATGAAGGACTCACCAGTGAGGTTGGTGCGGGCGCTGTAGGAGCCCAGGTACCGTCCATCCGTGTTGGGGGTGTAACACTCATACAGCCCCTGGTCTTTGGCCTGCACTTTGGTGATATGGAGCATAGCCGAGTCGCGGCTGAGGCGTTCCACAGAGATTTCCTTATTGTTGACCCTCTGGGAGTACACAGCGTAGGCATAGTTCTGCTGCGCCGTGCTCACGATGCGGATCTCCCTGTCCAGCGCCGTTGGCAGGTACATGGACCACTCAAAGTCCTGCTCCACGCCCTCCTTGTATCCCGACACGTTGCACCAGATGGTCACATGGGAGCCCTCCGTCCGAATGAGCGGGCCACTCTGCACCATCACCACTCTCTGGGCCACGGCAACACCAGCTGCACAGAAACAAACAAAAGAAGAAGTTGAGTTTCAAGTAGGCAGAAACAGACTTGAGACTTTTTTCCTCGTCATAATTTGGGATGCCTATATGTCTAGCATTCTTCATATTGATGACTGATTAAAACCGTGACTTCTCACAGGAAGCCACAGGAACAGCCACATAGTGCGAAATTGAGTATCAAACAGCGATTTATAAATGTTGCACAAGCTTGAGTTTATGAGGCACACATCTCACTGGGAAATACAAAAGAAGCATGACGTGTGCAGTGCAGCGTTGTGGAGAGCGCTGGCTGAGGTTGAGGTGTGGGCAAGCGTGCTCCCACAACATGCGCCACTAAAACCACTCGATACTTCCACAGTAACTCTTTTTACACTGCTGTCAGGCCCACACACACTTACGTGTGTTAACCCTCGGATGTGGAAGGTGAGAGGGTGGGAGCATCTGGGATTCAGGGGATAGAGGTCAGAGCGCTGGTACAGCACAGCGCAGCTGGGCATGCAAAACCGTGTCGGCTGTAAACGACTACAGGTGCTCAGTGACTGTGCAAGTACCTCTTTGCTCAACATGTGTTTTAAGCTTTATCCTCGGCCTCACCACAGACAAGGATGGACATTGGTCACAGCTGCAAAATATCGGTAAGCCACTGTTGAAGCCACATTTCTTTTTGGTTATTGAGATTGCAATAAACTTTATCAGTTAAAAATCAAAAGACACACTAGAACCATTAGAACCGTGTCTGGCAACAACAGCTTCATTTATTCTTTTATTGCGCGTGTGTACTTCAAATTCTTCCTTGCCTTTTTTCCTCCTTCAACCTTTAAATGTCACATGGCAACATTTAATTTAAGGTAAATTAAGATTCACAATAAGGGCCGTTGCCTGGAATCCTAAACCGGCTTTTTGCTTCCTCTATAAACATCACACTGCTGTAATTTTCACACAGATTTACAGTGACGAGACTAATAGCTTCATTAGCATTTTAATTTCGCCAAAATGAGGCTTTGTAAACTCATTTATTAACAGCAATGTTTATGCTTGAAGTCTAATTTATATTTTAGTACAAGTAAATGCTGTACACTGGCCTTTTAGATACACTAACACTGCTATGGTGGATTGCTGCTACTATTATTTGTTCCTTTATTTAAATAAAA
The DNA here is from genome assembly GCA_007210695.1 of Neogobius melanostomus. Classification (NCBI taxonomy): domain Eukaryota; kingdom Metazoa; phylum Chordata; class Actinopteri; order Gobiiformes; family Gobiidae; genus Neogobius; species Neogobius melanostomus. Next base: position 993,548 of record VHKM01000048.1, read on the forward strand.
CTACACGGAACAAATTAAAAAGTATATTCTGTTGTCAATCGATTGCTGTAAATTAAGGGGCTTTAATTAACCTGCTCAAGGGGCAGGTTTTAAATGTTTTCTAGTTTACACACCGTACCAACATGGAAACTAAGCAGGATTGTGTCAGGTGTGTCAGGGGTGAGATTGAGTTTCTGTTAGTCTTCCCTGGGGCAGCTGCGGATTCATTTTGAAGCGCTTTGGTTCACTTACTGTCTGTGAAAACCGCGGTACAAGGCAGCATACAACAATTTCATTCCAAACAGAACCATCACAGTTCTTCAAACAATAGTAATGCAGGTTTAACATTAATTTGGCTTATGTTAGCTATGCTATGACATCACTCCTTTATACAAGTCAGACCTTGCCACCTCTAACATACAGTAAGTGGTCCCACAATGTGCTCCAGGTTAATTTGGGGGTTTTACTCTTAAAATGTTATGCAAGTCTTATTCTAAAATTTGGTGGTGTCAAAATCTCAAATGGATAATAAGGGCAATTCAATATTTTGAAAGAAATGTCCTGAATATTATTATATTATTATAAAATGCTGAACCTGATCCTCTTGTTTTAGGGACACAAACCTACTAGATTAATCTTTTGGGCTAAAAGTCCTTTCAACAGACAGTAATCGTGTTTCTGTGTGTTTGAATAATGTAAGCACGTGCAACTTTACTGAAGTTTATTCGTGCTGCCAGAGAAGACATTTTGTGCCCGTTTTGTTTCATGTAACAGGCCCAATAATTTCAGGGATATTACCATATACAACAGAGTTAAAAGACAAATTCTACGATCAAATTCTCAGCTTCCCAACACTCTTTCACTTTAAATCAATGAGCTCTTAGACGCCGCATGAACACAACCAACAGTAGCCACTAGCCAGGCCCATATACCCCTGTACATACTGTAGAGCATCCCTTTGCCAACACCATACATTCACCATTCATGTCCTGGCATCCTTCTTACAACAGAGCACTTTACAGCTAGCCTCAATTCAGACAGAACAAGCCTGCTGTTTCCTGTCTACACCAGCAGCGGGGGAGTGCAGCTGTGCATGTGCATGAGTGTATAAGAGTGAGCACAATGGTAACATTAATAATTCAACAAAACAGCTTTTAAAACTTCCCCATCCTCTTCCCCTCATAGTAACTTCTGTCACACTTCCACTGTTATTAACGCACCATTTGAATGTATGTGTGTCCATGTGCAGCGATGAATAGGTTCTGTATTTTACATGAAGAAAACAACCATAGAAGAGGCACGTTTTAATCTTTTCTCTCAAACCACTATTGTGAATTTCATTTGGAAAAGCACCAATCCGTTTTCCTTTGTTTGATTCTTAGGCACATTCCACTCTCAGAGCTAATAAATCTATAGCATGTCCAATTCCTTTCTGTACAATTGGAGCGCAATCCAATCACAGCAGGTGGTGTATTAAAAAGGAATCTAGTTCAAGTGATTTCTCAACTTCTGTTCACTATGAGCACGCTTTGACAGCCGTATGGAAGTGTGGCCGGCTGCCTGTATCTACCACACATGAACTGTGGTTTTGAAGAGACTTTGACCGAGATCAAGTCGTGTCAATTTCAATGGCCGCTGGCTGCTCTGCTTTGCGACGACGACACTGGAGGCCGCCATTGCTGTAGTACCGCCATATAGCCGCTAGTCCCCCATTGGAATGCATTGGACTTTAGACACATTAAAAACAACTTTAATGCCCGGTGCCTAATTTTTGGAACGGTCTACAGCTAGATATTCCTCCTGTGATTACGCTGGGTTAGACACAATCAGAGGCGCCGGGCTGGTTATCTTAGGATAAATTTTAGAAATCTCGTACTTAATGAGGGTCGGACTGTTAGCAATGGAGCTGCGCGAGCTACACGTCACGCAAGGGCCGAGTCTACAGTGAAGATCCCGCCCTTATGCCCTTATTAGGAACATGCTTCGTCAGAGCTGGGGAGGAGGAGCCTGTAAATCCGCCATGATTTACCCCTCGAACGTGGTCATTATGGTAAACGGGGAGGAGTGAGGAGGAGTTGTCTATTATTTGTACAGTCTATGGTCAATTTGGATCCTTGGCAAGATCCGTCAAATCCATTTACTTGGTCCTTTTTTTCTTCTTCTGCTTGTTCACATTCTAATTAAAAATATACATAGAGTTATTCACTTCACCTGTCAGTGAAAGCAATGCCTGATCAGTGTTTGACTTGATTGATAAAGAATACTGATACGACTTAATAGTAATTAGAAGTAATTAGAACTTATTAACTTTTTTGCTCACTGGCAATTTTCTTTGCAGTTAAATATGTTAAAAGCTATACTATACAATACAATACAATACAATACATTACAAATACAATGATGAGGGCGGCATGGTAGTACAGCGGTTACATGCATGAGACCCATGTATGTTCATTAACATGCACTGTCCCGACCAAATAAACCAATAAATGATTAGTTAAGAGGTGTTGTCTTATATTAAGTAAAAAAGGATATGGCTGATATATGGTGATAGATGATAAAAACGAATGCCTGCAGAAGAATCAATGAAATACAAGAAACCCATGGTATACCAAGGCCTTGAACAGGTGTATCAAAGGGTAAATATTGTACATAGATGTTTATCTGATGAAAAATAAACCTGGAACGTTCAGGTCGAGGTCTACATACACAATTGGCCAAAGTGGTGCAAGACTCCATAAGCGCACCTTGCACAAACTTTCATCTTTGGACAGCGCTTGCCAACACTGGAGTACAACTTGACAGTGGAGAGTTTTTCTGATTTGACAGACAACTGCCATCCAACAGTTGTCCCTTTTTTTGAGTCTACTCCTCGTGACTCAGCAGCCTGGCCTGTATCCTCGCCTCTTCACCGTGATGTCAGTGCTTCTAAGGCGGCGGTGTCCGGTCTACCCACATCCTGCTCAGATCAGCTCCGAGCTAGGCACTGCTGCATCACTACTTCTCATGTTGCATCCCCTCTGCGTCCAAAAAAATATATTACTCACCCATCCGACGGCAGAAAAAAAGAAAGAAAAAAAAAACGCTCTTCACAGTGATGCTGGGAGCTCTCCTATCTCCACTCCACCTGTCAGAAGGCCCATAAAAACACACTTGCCTTTCCGTTGGTTCGGATTTTTTACTCGCCAATCACCGGCTCTATTCCCTCCCTGCCTGTCTCTCTCTCCTCTTCGGGGGCCTTCAGTGTCTTTTCAGGCAGGATTTAAGCGGCTCTATGCAACTTCAAAGTGCCCATCTCTCGCCGCGGCTGTTTATAAGTCTCACAATGACATCGCAAACCCCGCAGACCTTCCAACTGATCGCTCAATTCCAATTCCCACCCCCCCCTCCATAATCCCTCCGCTCCTCACCTCTGGCTGTTCCAATCTGGATCACCAAGTGCCCATATTTGCTTGTCAGATATTCTGTTATTAATGCCCGTCTTATTCACACTAAGGATAGATGTCTCGTTACCTACCTTTCCCTTCTTGCCTTTTTGCGCCTCAGTCAAAGCTATTGCACGTGGCTTGTCGAACTGATGTGGGGCGCAAAAAAACAAAACAGCCATGTCGTTAAAATGGTCAAAGCATCTTCGTGATTTAAGCTCCAAGCAAAGTCACCGGTCAGCTCAGACGCAAGTAATTTTTCACCACTAAAAACACCTATAATAAAGACTTGTGTTTGAATCTATTTACTCAATGAAAAGTCAATGACATTAAACAAGCGGTACGCCTAACGTTGTCATGTAGAGGGTTCTCAGTCATTCCAAGCCAAGAGAAAGTAGGGTTACGGAGGGCATCAATACATGACAAACACCAAATCAATATGCAAACCCCAACATGCCTATCAAGTGGGGTGACCTCGAATGGGATAAGGACACGGAAAGAAGATTACCCAAGATATGATGGCACTATGTTTATGCCTTATTATAAAACTATAATCCCCAATGCCTTTGTGGTGGTCCGGTTACGTACAGTATCAGTATCAGCGCTTACCGTACCAAACCTTGTAGTGGCATCCCATACCATTTCACACTGTTTACTTGAAACCAGGCTAAACCGACCTTGCTGTTTGGCACATATATATGCAAAGCAATGGGTAGCGCATACACCACAGACAGGGAAATCTGCAAAGAGGATTAGGGTAAGTGGAAGGGGGGGGGGTTAAACACTAATCCAATCATTTGCGGCCAGTGTCTTATTCTCAGTGGCAACAGCAGCAGCAGCGGTGGAAGGGGAGACCACTTGCACCTACTCACATCCTGGCCCCCACTCGATCCCTCTCTCTCTCCACTCCTCTGTGATAATTATACACCTCGACAAAGGTGTACAATAAAATGCGCGACAAGGTGCGAGCAACGCAAAGGACGTGCACAGCTGAGCTAAAATGAGGGGGCTCCCATCAGTCAAAGGAATGCATGCAAAATGGATTGAGGCAAGGTAGGAAAACCTATTAATCGCAAAACAAATCAAAATTGCAATTTGTATGGTCGCGATCAGCAAATCCATGGGGTACTATATTTCTGAATATGTAATCTTGTTTGATCTCGACAAACATGTTCTGAAATGCATCCGATGCTTCTAGTTTAGCAGCTCATTTTCATGTCTTCTCTCAAATGTTAATGCTCTTGGACAAGTTCAACATAGCACTGTGAACTGAATCCTGATTTTAAAATGATTAATTGCAAATAAACTCGCAAGTATACTTTTCCAAACAGCGGCAGTCCTGGACACACAAAGTACCCAAAGAAATCCCGGCAAAAGAGCATCAATAGTCATGTTAATTTGACAGGGGGATACAGAACAAATCACCTTAGTCACATTTAGCCTGGCATTTTTTCACTCGCTAATTGCGGATGTAATAACTTGATTCATTAAGGAACAGAAACCTGCACATTTTGAGCAGCTGTGGGATTGTGTAAAGGGCCCCTGTCATATTATTGCTTATTAGGTTGATGAATATAGAACAAATGCATTTCAGTTCAGGGAGAAAAGTGCTTTGATGAGCTGGTAGGCGTAATAAACAAAGCAGAGTCCGCAACTTGAGTTCCAAAAAGAGCCCAAGTCACAGACTTTTTCTTAGTTTCTTAGTAGCTTAGCCATTACATTCAAAACACCTGCATAGTGTTTTACAATCCATCAATCTTTATCATTTAATTATTTTATATATTAATTTCATGTAACAAAAAGCTGCTTTACAGATTTTAAAAACATCCCCTCACCTCCACTCACTCACACCCTCCTCCTCTCCCACATAAACAAACACAGTGCCACATTCATACTCACCCCATCCACCTCCCCAGACACACACACACACACACGCAATAAAATAATGGACATAAGGCTGAGCACAGATGAGCCAGGTAAGAAAACACCATCCAAGTGTTGCTAGTTTGGAGCCTCGATGAAATATTAATTGCCGTCTGGGAGGGCAGTTGGCAGTTCAAAGAAAATGACTTGAGTTTAGGCCTCATACTTTACTATACTGACCCAACTGTCCGCAGAATGTGTTCAGCATCTTCAGAACAAACAGAAAATGCATCTAAAATTTGAGCGAGCTACTGGAGATCCTTGGCGTAAAGACTGTATTGACTATAAGGCAGATGGCTGATTATGGTGAACCCAAAAAGAGAAAAGTCAAAAGAAAAAAAAACTTATGCAAACTCCTGCGCCATACTGATTGGCATTCATGGACTGTTGGGTTTATTGAATTAAGCAAGCAGAAGCCAGAAAACCTCGCCATTCATTGTACAATTGAAACTATGCAGTTTGGGAACGTCACATGTCTTGACAGAAAAACACAGCTTCATTGAAAGTAACTGAATTTGCCAAATTATACAACGGGGACTTTTTAGCTGCAGCAATAGGAAGCCAGTTTGTATATTGTCCTTGATACGAACTCAAATTCAGCTTTTTTTTTTTTTTTAAACCAACTGCTGCTTTAACACAAGTGATTACCCCAGAAATCAATCAGCAGATGAATCCATTATGGGCAGATGAATGATGTCATTAAAAGGCGCCGCTTTTTAATTCATCACTGTGTGTGGAGACCTTCTTCAATAGAAACGTGTCAATGGGTTTCGACAAAAGTGTGACATTTCGGCTCGCAATCTCGGCTCGTGGAACGTCTCGTGCATACCCTCCTTTCGACTCCCTGACACTATTGTGCTTGCGCGCGCAGCTATCACCCCATTAAGTCAAGCGGAAAGCCGAATTAAAGATGGAAATCAGGGAGTTATTTCACTTACATGTCAAATTACAACGGGGTAGAGAGAATCTTTGGTGTTAATGAGGCTGTATTCAGAGGTGGCCGATGAATAATGCATTGGACAGAGTCACTAGTCGCTCCCATTGTTTGAATTGTAAAATAGGTCTATGTCGCCAACCCTACAGTTTGAAATAATATCCGCTGCCTTCAATTTTCACTCATTATTCACAACAGATTTAGTATTCCATAAAACGCTCTGGGCGTTATCTTACTCCTAAAAGACTTAGCAAAACACATTCTCCAATTACATAGATTAGGTTGTCCAACGAAGGAAGAGAAAGTGAGTGAGAGAAATCTCAAATACGCATAGCTTTTTTGCATTACTAATAACGTCACATCATATATAGAGTGGAAATGACACATAAAACAATGAAAACTAGCTGTCACATTCAGCCAACAGCATGATGCTAGCAAATATAAGGCGCTGTGATGAACACACTATGAGCAATGGATTTTAGGCCTTAAAACTATAGGGGACATTTTTCTATTTCCAACTTGTGCTTAACAAAATCTTGAATGAAAGAATGTGTTCCCTGTATATATATCAACAATATCCAGGAAATATGGACGGTTGGTGCAAGATAGTCGGCTCGTTAATGTAACCACCTCTCCGGACAGATGGCAACTTCTGATTGGCTGGTTGGTGACTGTTAACCAATAGTTAACCCTTTTCCTACAAACTTAACCTGAGCCATATTCCTGTTCCTAACTCTAACCTCAGCTTTAACTTGACCTTTATTGTTTAACTTTTATTCAATAAAATATCTGCCCTTATAGCCTTCTTTCAATCGTTGCTAGAAGATTTTGAACATTTGAATCATTTTGAGAAGTGGTTTAGAAAGTTTTTTTCATCTAAAGAAAAATACTGGTATGCACACTTTCATCTCTGTCCCTACAGACGCATTATTCTGAGCAGGGCAGTGCTTTGGTTCGCTCTAAATGTAAAAACTTTGCATACGAGCAGCACATGGATATGAGCTGTAGATCTCAGTCCACATGAAATATAAAGTAAATATTTGGATTGAGAGACCCGTTTTACAATTTTTAAGAGGCAAGGTGCAGTGCAAGGTAGAAATATTTAGCAAAGTTGTGCTACCTCCATACAAAGTTTATATTTGGTGAGTCATTGCAGCTGGTATAGCTTCAAGTTCAAACTGCCACATTTTCCCCATAAAACATTTATTATCAATGCGTCTTGAAACCTTAGCAAGATTAAATTTGGGCCAAAATAGTTCTTTTGCAAAACTTTGAGACGAAGTTAGAACAGAAGTTTAGTTCAGCCTTAGAAATATTAATAAATTATGAACGAGCTGCAAAAAAAAAAAAAAATGGGCCCAGTCAATGTCCCAAGTCCCCCGGGGAGGTTCAGACTTCTCCCACAGATGTGAAAATCTGTGAAGACGCTCAGAAGGAGGTAGTCTGAGGAGAGTAAAGCGAAAAACAGAAGAGATGGGGGAAGACTGGTGCCTTAGGGGGAAGAGGACCAACTAAGTAAATTCTCAAGTCTATGCCTGCCTAATGCGCTACATGAAGATTTGATACAGCATTAAAAGCACTGGTTAAACACTAGCCTCACTTATGTTTTTTGTGTCTTGAAACAGCTCTAGCCATTTTGACATCATACCAGACAGAGGAGGAGGAAGAGACAGATTCCATGATTAGGGAAAACTGGAGGGAAGCCCATGAAAGCAAGACACTTCGGGGGAGGACAGTATTAACCATTTGAACGGTATTATATTCTTGGGCAATTCAGTTGGAAATGAAACCACAAAATACGCCCCTAAGATAACAACAGTTTGAACCAGCCTAACTGAAATGGTTTGGACATGTATAGCAAAGGTTTATAGACAACATGGCTAAAATATGGGAAAGAGCTGCCATGGAAAAGGCCTATAGAGGAAGACCAGAGGGAGCTCTAAGTGAAAGAGGATATGAAATTAGTAGGTATGAGAAAAGTGGATGTACAGTAAAGCAAAAGCTCGGATGGAGGCACAGGATTCAATGTTCAAACCCCTTAAGGGAACAACCAAAAGGTAAAAAACAATGTCATAGCTTATTGCCGGATTCTTAATGCTATCCATCTTCTGTATCCAAATAGTCAATGTAATAGCAGTGCCGCTTTCGCTATGATACAAAATTGAAAACTCTGTAAAGGTCAGTGATTGTACATGGCATAACCGCTTGTAATGAAGTGAACAGGCTCCCCACATTTCCCCTCCAGCGCTTTCCTCTGCTCCTGTGATCTCTGATTGACAGGTTTCTGAGTTGCATCAAGAATTACAAGCCTTATCCGTCCTTTTCACTTCATTTTTTTTTTTTTTTCATGCACCGACATCTCTCTCCTTCCTGCAGTGATAATTATCCTCCAAATCTCGATGCTGAAAGCAACTGGGCCACGTTGTCATTAGCAACCTTTTGACCTCTCATCATATTCTATCAGAAATCTATGGTGCTCCTGGATTGAATGTTTTGGAGACAGATTGAGGTGAGCACACTGCATTTCCTATTTACAGGGCTGGATTATTTTCCCGCGCCCCGAGCGGGAAGAAAACATCCGGCTGGAGAAACAGGTGGGTCTTTTTTTGTGTGTGTGATAGTATGATAGACATGCAGGGGGAAAAAAAGCAAAAAAAAAAGAACAGGCTTTCAACTTGTGTTACAGAGCAGCAGGCCACTCCAACAGCTGACACGGGCCTAAAACAACTGGTCATTACACCCACGCCTCTCTAATAAGGGGAAGAGCGCGCACAATTTGGCATTTACAGCCAGGAGACAATGCAGTAGATGCAGTGTGTCAATGAAAAACATAATGTCATCCCTATTGGCGAAGTGGAGGCATTGTAAGTACAGGTGAATTTAGTGGCTATAAAGAGATCAAAGAGTCAACTGTCCTTTTATGGGCTTAATAATGGAATAAAAGCAGCCAGGGAAGAAGACGGGATGATGAAACAATCGCCTCTGTGCAGACTTTGAGACTGGGGTTTCAAATATGCAATCCACAAAGACAAACGCTCAGGCTGTTCTCCATGTCTTTCGGTAGCACACAGCTGTTGGGAGTCATTTGGGGAAAGTCCAGTCTATGTCAGACGAGCTGCGAGTCAAGTGTTTGAAAATGTTCTTATAATAACAACAAGCCACATAAGGGTTCTGGTAGCATTTTGAAAGGGTGAATCATGACATCTCCTAAACAGTACGAATCTCGCAATGATCATAACAGCCACGCTCGGCACCTGCAATCTTCAGGGGTAAACAATGCCATGGCGTGATTCCACCAGTCCTGTTACTCTGAGACATCGTCCTGATTGCCTCTGTTCCTTAACCCCTACACCAAGTGGTCCTTACGTGGCCGAGCCTCCCGACGGTGAAACGCCAGTCCCAACCTCCCGTTTGTATGATTTAGGTCTAGAGCTTTGAACTCCAACCCCCCATCTTCTGTCACACCTTGGTCATGCTACTTTGCTCTCCGCACGCCACATCATCCTAATTTATGGACCCCCCGGGCAGCCGCGGCAGCCAATGATGGCCCCACCTGCACCATGGCTCATTAACAGACGCCGGACAGAGGCGATGGAGGGGGGGTTCAAGGCTGATTCATAGCATCCGGTACATTTGCGTCTATGGCTGTAACGGAGCGCAGCATGTGATTGGTTGATTCATATTTTCCTTCTATCTCTTCTTCCGGTGCCAAAAGCTTTTCTCGATAGAATCAGGAAGATAGACCAGATCCTAATCTTATCCAAGAAGTCACCCTCCTACACTCCACGCTGCTTTTTCCATCCAAAAAACCATCTCACACCAGAGACAACAGCTTTTGTGTCCCATTGTTTCATCCTGAGCGATCATTCGAAACGCACGATGAGCACATCCAGTTAATTCTCTCAACTGTTAGAAAAGATCCATTAACTTTACATTTTTCATACAATGGCAATCTCAAATGTAATCAGATTTAATTTCTTCTCTCCCCAGATCAAGGCTACTTTCTCACATGAAGTGTTTTGTTATCAGTGAAGCGGCAACAAAAACAAGCATATAAACATGATTATATCTCATCTTAGAAAGCACAATTGGATTAGACATAGCAGTTGGAGACAGACAAACAAACTTATTCAAGTTGTAATGTTAATTAAAGATGGGTAAACACCAAGGCATGATGCTTCCCTTTTTTAAATGAAATTTTTTATTCCAACTGTTTTTGACATTGCTCTTTATATAGTGTTAACAGTGGTTTTTTTTTGCAGAATTTGAAAATGACACAATTTTTGGAAGAGTTGACAATAAGCTCAACTCGAAGTGTAGTACAATTCTCTGGTAGGAGATAACGTCAGTAAATGGAGAGTTGTGTAAGCAGGCAACATACAATGGCAGAAAATACCCATATTCAAAGGCAGATGATTTGCTGTAGCGTTTCCAAAAGAGAAAATCATCACTGGCTTTTACTTCTGTGTATCCTTTGTACATGAAGCCAGCCTTGAGCCCTCTATAACTTATCTCAATGTCCAGCAATGACCTTGCCTGCCAAAAGCTTACAGATTTATATTTACACTTTACAGGGACTGTTTTGGCCGTGTTACCCACCATAAATCTTTAAGGCGCTGCTTTCTTACCCCCACAACTGCGTATTTCAATAATGTATGACAGGAGGTCAGTACAGTCAGTGGACAAAGGCCAACCACTCAGCGTATGCACGAAACGGACACTTCCAGTACATTAAAGCCAGCCTTCCTCTTTCGCCAACCCATTAACTCTTTATGGACACCTGCTACCCCCACTAACCTCCCCTCCCCCATTCACTCTGTCGCCCCATCCTGTCTCATTGTTCCCCCAACCCCCGGTCTATATGACAATATGACAAAGCAGCTAAAACAAACTTGTACTTGACGTACATCAACGGAAGCAACTTTTTAATATCCCGTCACAAACAACTAAACACATGGCATTAATCGTCACAGAAGACTGAGGGGCTGTTAAAATACCGCGCTATAGTCGGCCATTATCTGTCTTGTGTTTGTGCGCAATTAAGCCAGACAGCTGTATCTGCTTTCTGTATACCGGGTTAGCTGTAGTGTGCCTGGCATTGAGCGATCAGTTGTGCATTGGAAAGGAAACTAATTAACTATTAATTAGCTGGCTTCAAAAGATTTTTTTTTTTTGCCATTGTCAGTCATTTTTCCCTTTTCAGACAGATAAAGGCCTGCTGCTCGTACATGTGCGGCTATAAGCATAAACGATTAGACACACAAACACTAATATAGTTTAAGTGTACAAGATCAGATACGCCCACTCATAATGAGGAAAAGCACTTACATTATAGTACACTTACAGAGTTAAAAAATACATGATCATTTTATGTCGTTGTCTAACGAGCTGTTATACAACTGCAGTATATCCAAAATGCTGCTGCTCGAGTCCTGACCAGAACCAGGAAATACCACCATATCAGTCCAGTGCTCCGGTCTCTGCACTGGCTTCCTGTCACTCAGAGAATAGAGTTTAAAACAGCCCTGCTTGTGTAGAAGTCCCTTCATGGTCGGGCACCAAAGTACATCTCTGATATGTTACAGCTGTATGAACCACCTCGGGCCCTGAGATCCTCAGGGAGGGGTCTCCTGGTGGTTCCCAGAGTCACCACCAAACAGGGTGAGGCTGTGTTTCAGTTTCACGCAGCAAACGTCTGGAACAGCCTCAGTGAGGACATGAGACTGGCCTCAACCCTGACTATGTTTAAGTCCAGGCTGAAAGGACACATTTTTACTGCTGCCTATGGCAGTTGATTGTATTTTAACAAATTTTAATATACAATATACATACTTTTTAATGTATTTTTAATGTATTTTTTAATGTAATTTTACTGTTTTTTAATCGTGTTTTTGCATTTTATTGTGTTTGGGTGTCTGGTGCTGCTGTGAGGCACATTGAGTTGTACATGTACATGAAATGTGCCATATAAATAAAATTGCCTTGCCTTGCCTATTTATGTTTCATATTCAAGCACAATGTTGATATCGGTTTGTGAGGAAGGAAGATACAGTGCCACAATGATGCAGTTGTTTTTTTAGCAAGCGATGACATAGTACTGTATGTACTGTTGATTCTCGTGGTGGCATCAGGTCACGTGGCCTCACATACGGCAGACTGTCCCCTTCTCTCCCTCTCTACCCCGCCGCGCAACTGACAGCGATGCCACAGGGACTTCATCTATTCTCAGGACAGTTTTATACCCCCAATTTAAAACAGTATGCCTATTGTGGTGTAATCTGACTGACTACGCTTAGTACAGCCTACTATCCCAATTTCCAATACTTATGTTCAATACTTACTGAAATGAATTTGCTGAAATACTACTAAAAGTTGCTGAAAACCTTATTTCGTTTTGTTCAAGTAAAACTAGACCACAACTAGCATCTTTAGAAATGACTAAGACTAAAGTTAAGAGGGCTGCCAAAAACAACACTGTTCTCGACGTATTAAAATAGTGAAATATTTGGAAAACCAACTTCAAACTGAATACATTAAAAGGTCAACATTTACATAAATAAACAAATCAAAATTCATTCTGAAAGATTAGGGTAGAAATTGCACTGCCAACAGGTCATTCAAGTGAGTCAATCAACCGCTATTAATCCACTGTGATGTCTTCATGGTGTTCAGGTTCATTTTCAGCATCGCGCTGGATTAATAATTCACTTTTTCTTAGTAGTTTTGCATAACAACCAATGGCCAGGGGCGAAGGTTTTTGAAGTTTACAGATCAGTCAAAAGTCAAAATGATGTTACCCTTAGTTAACAACATCTACTGTAAACGTTGCACATTCTATACAGTCAAGCGTTTTCTTGCAACCCAATGAACCAATATGCACTGAAAACAAGTTGAGCAAGAGCAACATATGTCCAAGACCTCGGCGATGGCCTTAGCGTCTCTGAATATTTGCTTTATATATTTACCCTTGTTTACCATATCCCACTGAATGATTTACTGGACCTTCATCAGCATAAGGTACAGTATATAAGGCATTGGGGGATGAAAATACGCATTCTTTATATTATTATTACTGGATATGAAGCTCTTGTAGGTTTTTGGTCACCATAGATACCCTTCCAAGTGTGTGGGTTGTCTGTGCAGCCTCTGACCCAGCAGGGCGTCAGCGTGGAGCTCCGGGGGTGCTTTGTGCGTGCGCGTGGAGGAGTAAAATCCAGTCATCAACATCTCTCATACTAAAAGAGGGAGAGAGCAAGGGGGGTGGGGGGGGAGGAGTGGGCCAAATCTCTCAGGGGGACCAGGAGGTGGGCTGATTGAGGCTTATGAAGGTGCTTGTAAATAGGTAGACAGACATATTAAAATAGGTGGATCCTGGCTCTCGGGAACGCCAATATCTGCTCCCGGGATCAAACCGGAGGGCCGTTTGCAATTAGCGTACTTTGAGGAGGAGGTGGGCCGGCTTTAGGGCTGTGGTATTGTTTGGAAATGAGTCGGGGGAGGGAGGTCATGGGGGGCCGCGAGCTGGGAGGAAAAAAAGAAAAAGGAGGAGTAGCGTTTAACCAGGGAAGATACAAAGCTTACGAACACAAATTAGCCTATAAGAACCTCTTCAGCAGTTTACAAAGCAAACACACAAAACTGGCTCTTGTTTGATTGGTGCGCTATCGTCAACACACAGCTCATCTGATAAGAGCGAGGCGCTTTAAGTCACGTGACCAAGCCTGGGTGGTGGAGTGAGAGGTGTGGAGAACGCTGACAGCAGGTGGATGTTGATTTTCATGGTTTAGAAATCCGAGTTAGAAGCTTTTAATTCTTATTGTGGTGTTAGCTGCCTATGCTGGGAGGTGCATGGAGTAAAGCGCAAAGAAGGAGGGTTAAACTCTTTCTGAATGGTTTGCATCGACACTCAGCAGCAGAGAAAAGGCTTTGACACTAGTTTATGATTGAGATGTACAAAAAATTTGAGTGAAGCCGCCGTGATCGAAAGTAAAGTGCACTAACCACCATACAGCAATTGGATCACAAAAGGTCAATTACGCACAAATGCCAACAACTAATCGATTATTGAAATAGTAAAATGCAAAAATGGCATGAACATTTTGTATTTTTTATGAAACCTACTTTGTTTTTAAAGTTAAGGTATGTAGTGTTTTGTACATTGTAAATTTCATAAATATCTGTCTGTGCTCATCCAATCAGAAAGCAGAATTAGCACTAAGAGCCTCCTACAAACACTCACTTTACGTTTACTCAATCAACATGTCCTTAAGCAGCATCACTTGAGTTTACATAGTAAAAAATTGAAAAAATATTTTCATACATTTTCACAGCCAAGCAATAAATCGGTAGAATAATCGATTACCAAAATAATCGTTAGATGCAGCCCTAATAAGCTGCTAAAGTAATAAAAAAAAATAACATGCTTGCAGAGTCCAAAGCACCACCTCATAAAATAGTTAACCTTCCAAGTACCACCAAGGCCTAGATCAAGATCAAATCAGGACTAAATCTAAGGGATTCAAATAGACCTAAATTAGACTAGAACCATGAAACTTAAAGCACAAAAACACTTACCATAAATACATTACTAAAGCACGTTATGACTCAGCTTTGCTAGGGTAAGGGAGTAACAAAAAACCAAGATGTAAAAAGGTTAAATAAAGTTATAATTAATAAAAGGAGTGAAAAAGGTATCGTTAACAAAAGGTGTAACAAAAATAACCAAATTAAGGCTATTTACAAAAGGTAACCTAACTAAAACAAAAGAGGGTGCAAAACAACATACTAAAGCTAAATACAACAACAAGAAACTACTGCCTCAAAAGCACAAGTGTCACGTATAGGCCTACACAAACCGAGTGACACAATACACATACCAAATTGAGTGGTCCACAAACACACACAAAGTCATAACTGACACAACACAGAACGGCACACTGGCAACAAAGGCCAGCTGCCTACCTAACTAAACTAACAACAAGCGTTCCTAGAAAACAAACACTCAAAGGAATACAAACAACATGGCGTACTGGCCACAAAGACCAGCAGCCTAGAATATTCTATAGCTGTGGCCTTTTATAGGCGGGCAGCATAAATGAGATGATCTCTAGTTGAAGTCTAAACCTGCAGATGCCCCCGAGCACACGCTGAAGTACAACCAGTGGTACGCGACCTTTTGCAAAGCACTGAAGAAAATGAGTAATTGTCGTCTACATTTTGCCAATTGCCACCATTCAAATTGTGATTTCGATTTGAATGCGATTAATTGTGCAGCCCTACAAAAGGTTTCAATAGTAGTCATCTGGACTATATTTAACCTCTTAACCCCCACCTGAACTGAGCACACTTTCTCCAGTTTGGCATTACTTAAATCGAAAGCTTCTGAAAAAAGCGTCAAAATAGCAATGAAAAGTAGGTTGAAAATGTAACAATAATGTGTCAAAAGAGCGACAAAAAAGTGACAATGTGACGAACACCTGACAGCAAAGTAAAAAAACAAAAAAGCCACACAAACTGACAAAAACAACACAAAGTAGCAACTAAAGAGCGAAAAAAAACGTGCCAGAAAAACTACAAAAACACAACAAAAGAGCGACGTGAAAAGAGATGAAAAACAGGACAAAAACGCTTCAAAAATGTGACAAACCCGTGCCAACAACACAACAAAAAAGTAACAATCAGTTTTTTTCTAATGAGGCATTGGACTGTTGCTTTCCAGATAGGAAGCTTTTAGATTTGGGTAAAGTCGATCTGGAGACCTCTCATTAGGGCTTCTGGTGTATTAAAGAGGGGGTATTATGCTTTTTTCAATCACATAGCACCAGTCTATAGCATACTACAATGATGACGTAACCTTCTGTTGGTCTGTATATGCAGTAAATTAAAATAACTGCCTTGAATAAAATTGCTCTCTCAAAATGGCTGTACTGAAAGTCTTGAAATAGGCCTCTGTCTCTTTAAGAAGCTTTCCGACACGCCCCCTTCAGCACACTGCTGTGGCATTTAAACAACACTACTGTGCGGGGAGGGGGCTCTGCTGAGCTGAGGAGCAGTGGTTGGTGGCTTGGCTGGTGACAAAAGGTCCAGAGGCGTCTCCAGGAGGTGGGGGCGTTCCTAGGAGGACTGAGGCATAGCTACACCTAAAATGGCTGCCGTCTAAGTTTTTACTGATTACTCAAAAATATGTGAATGAGCCAAGGCAACACTCCAGGCATGTGTTTAATGAGGGAATGACATAATAACATGATATAAAGCTTGAAAAAGTCGATATTACATAATAGCCCCCTTTAAAGTAAAGTTCAAGTGAGTTTGTTGTGCCCCAAATGATCTGGAAGACACTTGGAGATTTAGCTACAGCCGACAAGTTTAACCAGCAGCCCTGTCCACTGCCGCTACAGCCAGACACCAGACACAAAGCAGATGCTAACTGAGGCTGTAGATACTTCCCTGATTCGCTCTGACAGGCAGGAAGTCTCCCCCAAGAACTCTGCTAAAACTTCACACCGGCAGCGCAGAGTGTTCTAACGCACCGTGGGTCAAATCCAACTCTGATCTGCATCGCCAGGGAGGAGCTGAGTCATGATTTAAAAATACAACATTCGCCCGGCGTCATTTAATATGTGCTCCTTAAATCTTGCCTTGTCATCTTTGCCTTGTAAGAATAGCAGTCACGCAGTTGAGCCATTGTAGTTTGGTTGGAGCTTCCACTGCTGACTGCAAAGTCTGGATTTACAGGGTGCATGACTTGCCCTGTGGTTAGTAAAAAAAACACAACTTTGACATGACTTTAGCCGTGAGCTTGACACAACGCAACATTATCCCCCAGCACTAAACATGTTTGCTCTTGTGCACTTTGATCCACTTCTCATCCATAGTTAATGAGACACCGTGAGATAGAAAAAAAAAACACAATTCAAAAAGTTGGAGAAATGTAATAACATAATGTCCTGCTTTGCAGTAGAACAAATAGTCAAATGAGATCGAGTGAACAAAGTGTAATAACTGATATTACTACAAACAACACAGACAGATATTTACATTAAAAACAGAAGTGTCCTATCATTGCACTTTAAAACAAAAACAAACAAAAAAGCTTTATTTATCTATTTATTTTACTTCAAATAAAATTGTCCCAGTCAATAAATGTCCAGTTGTGTTATTTTAGTGGCCTTTGCCTTGTTGCAGCACTTTTGTAGCCTGGCAACTCAGGGATTTACCATATATACGTATAAATGTTTAACAACAAGCTGGCTTGCCAGGCTTGTAATTTTTATTTCAACTCTAAGACTCTTCTTTAAAGAAAGATTATATTGTGCTATGATGGGTTGCAATGCACTTTAAAGAAAACTATTTTTCTCCTCTGAAGTAAAAACAGTAAAAAGCTACTTGTGCTCCATAGACATTGGACAGCTATGATGATATTAAAGATCGAACATTAATTGAGTTTATTTGTTATATTTAACAATTTACCAAATTATTAACAAGAGATTGTTTTCAGTGAGTTCAAAAACTCAGTCAGTTGCCAGTCAGGGAAAGCAAGGTAGTTTTTCTTTAGTTCACGCTGCTTGACTCAATGCTCAGATTTAAAAGAAAATGATCTCACTCAAAACCATTGTCTCGAATGTATACATAATAATGCCTCTGACGCCAACAAGCCAGCATGTCACTTCAAATGATAACAAACAACAAAGGCACATACAACAGACTGACAGCTGCAAGCCCATATTTTCACCCGCTATAACTTTACGAAGCAGGTTTTGTGTTTTAGGTGGCAACACAGATACAAAATAATGAGTAAATAGCACATTTTTCCATAGGCTCCTGAACACACACTTTATCTATTTTCATCTATGAGCAATTTCTTCAATTGTATTTTCCAAAAGATAATTAGCCACAAACGTTTACAAAAGATAGAACAGAATGAGAGTTAAAAATGTCTTCGACACAGTTCTGGAGATACTACTGTATCTCAGAATAAATCTTAAGTTTGTCTTTATGTGTTGTGAAAATTGCAGTTCTTACAAGGTGAGGTCTATGCAGCCTATTTCTTTCTTTTGTTAAAGTAAACCAGGTCTTAACCAGATCTAAACCAGGACTGAAATAAAACTGAACCAGGACTAAACCAGGGTAAATGCAGGAGAAAAAAAATGTAATTGGTCTAAATGCGACAATATTAAATCAATCTAAACCAGGGACGAAGGCAGTATTAAATGAGGGCCTGGTTAAACAAATGTTAAATCAGATAAAGCCTTTGTTGTGCCAGCCTTAAGCCTGGGCAAATTGATTTAACATGTTCTCACAGAAAATGGTCTTTGCAAAACTGCTGCGGTATATATGACGTATACATGATACTATATAGCTACATGATTGAATGTGTTTTTCAAAATTTGAAACACATTTTGTTTTATTGATATCATGAGTAAACTACAAATGCAGTATCTCTACTACAAAACTACAATGCGCAAAGGGATGACAGTAAATTCCTGTGTCTAGACAGCACTCTCGCCTGTGTCAGCTGGGGCTCACTGACACATGGAAGGCATTCACACTGTAACAACAGCTGATTCAGGAAGACCGGCAAGTCTGACCACACAAGTTAACACCATCCTGCACATTTGAGGGGGGTCACACCTGTTTACAAGGACAAGGCAGAAGGGAGAATCCAGATAAAAGGCAAACATATAGGCCATTTCCAGTAGCAGTTATATTATGCGTATTGCAGGACTTCATGGAGACACGGGATATTATGTTACAGAACATTAGTGCATCAATTCGTAATGGTTTATGTGTTAAAAATGCGGCTTTTAGAGCTGATTGTTTTGATTCAGAAGAGTCAATTCATACAGAGACGAGAGACAAATCTTTAGTTGCTCCAGCTTTGATCTAATAAAAATGGGCACAATCAGAGTGGATTTTGGTATTCAATGAGTCCACCATGTGGGCGATCACATCAGAGGACTGCTAAAACATATTTCCATGTGAAATAAGAAAGAAGGGCTCCATTGACTGTAAGCATAGTGGAACAACAAGTAATGAATACAGAGGAGTAGTAACTATTTTTTTTCTCCATAGACACTATGGAAGCCAGTATATAAGCCAATATATAATAATATTATACATTAATTATATAATAATGCATTAGTCTTATATAGCGTTTTTCTGGACACTCAAAAGACACTTTACATTGCATTATTCATTCACTCCATACTTGGTGGAGGTAAGCTACTATTGTAGCCACAGCTGCCCTGGGAGTAGACTGACAGAAGCGAGGCTGCCAGTCTGTGCCATCGGCCACTCCGACCACCACCAACCACTCACTACATTCACCCAGACTTCTTGGTGTTCCCTAACGGTCTCTCATC
Source organism: Neogobius melanostomus (assembly GCA_007210695.1). Lineage (NCBI taxonomy): Eukaryota > Metazoa > Chordata > Actinopteri > Gobiiformes > Gobiidae > Neogobius > Neogobius melanostomus. The sequence continues at coordinate 1,013,170 of VHKM01000048.1, forward strand.
TAAGTACCAGCCAAGCCCTTCCCTGCTTAGCTTCCGAGATCTGGCGGGATCGGACATAGTGAATAATAATAATAATAATAATAATAATTACTAGCAGCTCATCTATCCTAAGACCTGATACTGGAAGCGGGGACGTCTCCAGCTAGTCTCCATGGAGATGATGACAAAACACATCCAGCATGGATTTAAATAGGTTATGCCCTCATCCAAAATCCAGTCTTTGATTGCCCACTGAAAAATTATACATTTCCGAGTTGGTCATTAGGAGCATGAATTGTATTCCAGGCAACAGTATAATCCAAAATGTTACACTGTGTGCCTTTAAATAAATATAACCATTTATGACTAAAGGCAGGAAGAAAACTATTCTCAAAAAGTGAAGATTGAATAAAAGGCTTATGAATGTCTCAGGGTCAGATAGGAGCTCCATGGGCGCATTTTGGTGATCACTCATAAAGAGGCTGGTAACAGTACACACATGTGGAAGAAAAATTAAGTATTAGGAAAAGTACTTTGCAAGATTTGTTTTTTATTATATTGACAACATAAATGAGAAAAGTGTTTACTGACATTCCCACAATCTCTTAAAAAAAACTGACAATACATACAGAGCCGTTACAGCCATAACAGCCGGCTCTTCACAAAGAACCAAGACAAGCCAAGAACCGAATACCTGCCCAATAACTCCAGTTAGCGATTTGCTTAGCGCAACTACTCAAATAAATTATGATTTTGATTTGACTGAGACTTGTTTTGTAGTCCAAAAATACAATAACTTGCTTCCATTATGCTACACTGTAATAAGTACCATCCAAAACAGCAATTAGCAGCAGAAAGATATTTGCAGCTGGCTTATCTTACTTTACAGTGTCATATCCCACTTTACTCCTAATTAAACACTTACAACATAGTGTGTTTGCCAGAAATAGAAAATCTAGTCCTCCTCTAACAGCCACTTTACAGGTGGCAGCTTCAACAGCACGTCTCACGCAATCAACTCCACGTCTAAGTGGCCAGGAGTCGCTCCTCTATATACTGTTCAAAATCGTTTTGTGTGAGGAAAAAAAAGAGTTTACTGTCATTGTATGACTTGAAAGGAAATTACTTTTCAAAAATAGCTGCCTGTTGTTTGATTAGAACAATTATAGAGGCTCGACTTTGTACCATCTGTGCTCAAGACAAAGTTGGACAGTGTTATTTACTAGGGGTTTAAATTATACTTAATCACCAGCAATACAATACATTTTATTAAATGTAATAATATTTGGATTTAGCAGCAATGTACGGAAAATTTAGCCTGGTCAGCCATAGTATTCTGTTTATTCTAAACTTTATTAGTTTTTTTAGTTTATTTATTTATTTAAAAGGGACCATGTACAATTATAACATAAATGTTGCCATTTGATGCATTGTACCAGAGTTAGCCTGAGGCTAATTTACATCTGCAGTCCCTGTCAGGGAACGGACAACCCAAACCAAAACAAGACAAGATTCACAAGACAAGGGGTTGACCAAGAAAGATAAACCACATACAACATTACACATATAATTCAAATATTTAGAAAAAGACGTGTGTATGGCTGGCCAGGCTAAGGGAAATTAGTCAGTATAGTCATGTTATAAAAGAGATAACCGAGATTGCTGACGCAATATTATTTATAATTTTGCAACCAAAGTGTAGAGTAATAGCATAGTAGTAAAGGTGTACCAATGTATAGTAGCAACGTTGGGTAATAGGGATGATTCAAAAATTTTCCATTATCCTCTCTGGAAATGGAAAATCAAAAGTGAAATTAAACCACACATCAATACTGTAGTTGTGTTAATCCACACAGAAAGTCATTGGTTAATGTACATTTATATCATATACTTTTTGAATATTCATATCTTTCACAGTTATTGCCACCTGTCTCCCGTAACCCCCGCCACACCTCCACATCCTCCATATGCGTCCCACACTCATCTCGTGCAAATGCATTCATAACATGTTCAGTAATTGGGTGGAAGTCGCACCTGTGTTGCAGATTTGGCAGTGCTGAGAAGGATATAAATAAAACATCAGCTTATAACAAATGTGACAAAGTGACGCGTCCATCTTGACAGTTAAACACAAGCTTTTGGACCTTTGCATGTGAACAATCCCTGGTTTTCAGATATAGGAAACCTGGATAAGGTTAGCTTCTTGGGGGATGGCTCACTTCAGTTCTCAGCTCTGTATATGGAAAGCACTCAGGCATTGCACAGTTAAACCAGCCAAGCTCACACATATTATACTGTCACTGTGTAGCTGAATGAACGGGACACTTTGAGCACTTTTTCAAATAACACTAGTTTCCACCATTCAATGAGCCCCAGCTTCTGCGCTGGTGGAGAGAAAATTTTATTACTAAAAAATAAAAGTAAATCGATGGAAAGAATGTGCTTCTCTAACACACGGCCAGAATCCAGTTTGATTGAAGATGTGTTCACATACCGGAGAACTACATGAGAATTTCAGTGGAGTCATTGTTTTGAGAATATGTACTTCTATTTTGGAATGCCAGAACTTTATTTGGACCTTTGGATGGTTTTAAATTGTACGAATAAATTAATAAACAATGTATTTGGACAGTTCAACCTACTACATATCTGGCTTGGGGCAAGAACAAAAAGTAAACTCTTTGAGTGTGGCTGTTTGGTTGAGCAGAATCAAATAAATGTAAGTGACGGTAAAGTAAGGGTCATTTTGAGCCTTATATTCACCTTATTCCTTCCGCCCTGCCCACTTTTGCCTCTTTTTGCCACAAATTGTAACTTCCATTGTATTGACTCTTCCGGTAGAGTGTGAAATCCGGAGAATGAGGTAAAATATGATGTTTAGTAGACTGATTTGTGTAAAATGTCCAATGTTCTTTTGTACCAACAAGTCAATACAGCGCTGTGTCCGTGTAGTAACTGATTTTCTCTTGACTTCTCCAGTCCCATGTAAACTAATACGAGTGAAGGGGCAGGCACAATGGCAGCACCAACGAGAATTCCGGAATAAGGTGAATAGGAGTTATTATTTATACCGCCTGCCAATAGCGCTGTATTTTTGTGTTTGTTTTACCCCAAAGGAACTACAATTAGCCTCAGGTGCGGCAAGGTGTGAAGGCATACTACTTTTGACCGTAGTGAAACAGCAAATTTGTGGAAATAAAAGTGTGGAATTTTTAGCTGTTTTTTGCACACGTCAGAGGGAACATTTGGTGGTTTGTGGCATGGGTTCACGGCCACAACAAGTAGTAGTATTAGTAGTTAAAGGCACTTCCGCCTTTCACTAGGGTATCTGAAGATTTGTTTTATGTAACTTTTTTCCAGTACCGGTAGAACCTAAACTTTTTTCAATATACAGTACCCAGCCTTTCCTATCAGAACCCACTCCAAAGCATTTTCAGTTTCAGGACATCACATTTGCGAAACTAATAAACATTCATAGCTTTTGGCGACACTTTTTATATGCTCCATAACATAGGCGACCATCCCTCACAGCACAGTGAGCACATTCAGCAGCATCATAAATAATAACTTCAAAATGAGATCTGCACGCCCAAAAAAGTGCCACCTCCAACATTAACTAAGACTGATCCTATTATAACTATTGCATCTGCCACCCACCTTCTATTCCCCACCATTTATCCACATCGCCAAATGACACAGTGACACATTGCAAACCAAACATATTGTACTGCACATAGGCTATGCCTGAGGTCTCTAAACAGCGGACCTCAGTCCGATTTCGGAATGACTGAAATACGTCTCGCTAAATAAAAATGTAAAAAAAGCAGAGGACGCCCTAATTAAATATGCATATGCGATCGTAAGTTGCAAATAACGCGGGTGTTTCCCGATCGGCAGCGAACAGGTCTGAACCTGGACTGAATCTGGACTAAACCAGGACTAAACCTGGACTTAACCTGGTCTGAACTAGGACTAAACCTGGACTTAACCTGGTCTGAACTAGGACTAAACCAGGACTAAAGATGGACTTAATCTGGACTAAGCAGGGCTCAGTGTGATGAACTGAGCAAAGAAACACATCTGTCATATATTATGTGCAGATTGTGTATAATAGAGGCTACAGTAGCCTATGCACTCTGCTATTTAGGAGCCAAAACTTATTTTTAGAGCAAAAAAACTATAACAGGATTCAATTGATTGCATCATTTTCAAATCAAAGTAATAGATTTAATAAAGGCTTAAAATCATCATATAACCATGAATTGACCCCGTATGTTCCGGACCTTTGCTTGACAATTTTTTTCCAATTCGGACCTCCTTGGTGAAATTTAATTGTGACCTCTGGGCTATGCATTCTCAAAATAGCACTATATCGCATTATATTTTTGCTTTGATGCCAGAAAAGCGCCTCTAATATTTCAACACAGGAGTATGGGTAACTCTGCACCGTAAGGCTTTTTTAAATAGTGTTACTTAATCCATAAAATGATGTTCTTGCATTGCCACTGACGCCATTACATCATTTCACAACACCTGAATCAGACCGGTATGATTCACAGTTATTATGTAAGAGCAGAAAAACTGCAAATTTTGCCAACATTGGGTTCCATCTCGACAGGTAGGGTCTTGCCAGAAGAAGACATGCATTCGAGGATTGACAGTATTGTCCCAAGTGAAGGGAGGCAACGATAACAGTGGTAATACACGGTAATTAAAAAATGGACTATCTCCAATGGGCACTCATAGGAACAATACACCCATTCACACTCATATTCATCGACAGGTACACAGACCCTGGGAGCAAGGCAGGTTAAGTGTCTTACCCAGGGAAATAACAATAGTAATTGGTCTCTATAATATCGCTTTATAACCTACTCAACCTACCTACGTAACAAATTTGAGGCAACCAAAACGAGTCTCGACCAGGAACATCTTCAGGCAAGTCACAAGGAAAGATACCAGGAAGGGCTTAAAAAACAAGCTTTATCAAATATGCAAATCACTGTAGTAACCCGGCAACTGACAGAAAAGTCTAACCGGAATTTTGGATGCAACTTTACTTCTACCTGCCGTGCACATTCAGAACCATTTGTCATTCACAACCAAGCCACAAATTGAATACATTTTTAATATCCCTTCTTATCACTCTGACTGCCAGTAATCCTCTTGGCCAAAGCGGGGTTCTCCAATGGACTTGCACCACTTTCACCCCCCTGTGCCATCCTTCACCCCCATTCCACCCTCCTCCTCCTCCTCCTCCTCTCTCCCTCTGGCAGTGCTGTCTGCCTGTCCCATCCAGGAACTGGGAGGGAGGGAATAAAAAAAAAAAAGCCATCTGGTGTTTGTTTGGGACAAGCAGGAGGATGCACTATTTGGAGCTGTGAGTAATCAGCAACGGTGCCTCATACACAATCACAACGAGGTGTCCAAACTTGAGACGCTGTGACTTATGATGAGTTTACTTAAGGGAGGGAACTGGTGATTTCACATCAGGGGGTGTGTTAGGAGCCCCAGGTGTGTCAGTGATGACGGTGTAGTTTGACAATGGCAGATTGAGGTAGACGGGCTATACTCTCATATTGTGTTAATCTGTGACTCAAGTCCAAATATGACATTAACCCAGTTCACGGTGCGCACAGCTGTTCAACGGCATCTGCTACAGTATATCACACCATGGATTGTCAATGCAACCTGCTTCCTCCTCTGTCTACCTTATGACTGTCACTTTTCCCAACTAGTCTCATACAGGTGCGCACAAGCATCCCTCATAAGGCTTTTTTTGTGTGTGTGTGTGTGTGTGTGTGTACCTTCTTAAGGCTACTTACCAAGCAGGGCACAAGCGAGGAGAAGCCGAAGCGCACTGGTTGCCATTGCCCCACAGATATCACTTGTAGTATTTCCTTTAGGATGTCGAGGAGGAGAAGAAGACGATGTATCTCTGAATAGTCTGTCAAAGATTCTGAGCTTGGTCCCGTGGTTGACCGCTTATCCTGAAAGGCAGAAGAAAAAAAATCCCACGCGACAAAAGGCAGTCAAAGCGTAAGGGGGGTTCGTGTTTGAAAGTCAAATTAGGTTTTCACCGCCTCTGTCCGACTCTCCTTATCGTGCGTCCAGCTGCGAGTGGAAAAGAGGAAGGAAAAAAAGCTCCACAGTGTGCGTCCTTTCCCCTTCGCTTATACCCTCACCTATCTGCTCTTTTTTTTTTGGTCCACTGACGATGTGCGCGTAGGGATGGACGGAAGAAGAAGCCGGGCGTCTAGGCGACCCACCCCACTCCCACTCCTCCCCGTTTACTACGCATCTGAGACTGCGGAGGCGATTCTCCCAGGCAGCCTCCAGAGCAGAGCCAAAGTCTGTGATAGTTAAAGCCTCTGACAAGACTTTAGAGGGAGCAGATCTTGGTGTCAGCCCGTTATAAGCCGCCCTCCAGCCTCTACTGATGAGAGAGCAAATCAGAGCAGTCCACAGCGCCTCGTTCCGTCTCTCTCTCCGCGGCAAATCCCGGAGACTATCATCAATCTCCCACTATCGCTCCGCAGAAAGCCCAATGGGCGGGCGCTCCAGATAAAGCACACACGGCTTTGTGCGCTCTCACAATAAATCTGATTAATCAATGAGTACGGGCAAAGCGGAACACCGTACTCTCGTTTTAGCACAAGGGCAATCACCTGAGTGCGCAAACTGAGTTCGTCTGTCCCGTAAACGCACTCAAGTTTGTAGTTTTCAGTGCACCGCGTTTCTCGGGTTCCAAGGTTACTTCCCTGCTTCCTGCTTGGCGCGCCACTTTGTTTGGCTATGGGTCAGTTTGAAAACTTAGCAGCATGTTGTCTGTACCCTCCCCTTGGTAAAGCCACGCCTCGCCCGCGTGGGACTATGGACTAGAGGCAATCAGACCTGGGCAAAATACGGCCCTCGGGCCACATCCGGCCCGCGAGATGATTCAATCAGCCCACGGCTTGTAGGGCATACATTTCTAAGTATGTCAAAAAAACAAAAAAAAGTAAGTGTCTAGCCCATTCCTGTGCGGAGTTATGATTGAAGAAATGACCAGAATGCTCACTCCAGCCACTAGGGGGCTGCTGAAATAAAAATAACGAATTTCGCAAGTGTCCAGCAGAGGATACTGATATAATGAGAGATCAGGATATGAACAACACATTGGCTACAGTCCTGTCAGGCTCATTATTATTCATTTATTGACAAAAGTTTCCTCAACAGTATTTTCCCAATTAAAACATTTTTTTATTTTGGAGCTTTTGTAAATGGACCCGGAAAAACACTCCCCATTTATGTTTTGGCCCCCAGGAAATTTACTTGGAGACCCCTGCTACAGTGCATCGCTTCATTTCATTCAAACACAGAGGTGCTTTCAGTGCGATGGTAAAAGTTCACGAGGATAAGAAGTTGAACTTAAATAATGATGCACACACATGCTTGGCTTGATATGGCTAAAATAATAGTCCTATAATAACAGTACAGTAGGTATCAGCTATTCGAAATACACGATTTAGTGTAATGTACAATCGGATAAAGTTGAGCAGAATAAGTTTGAGTTATTGTTGATGCGGCCCTCCGACTCAATTCAGGCTTCTCATGTGGCCCTTATGAAAATTAATTGCCCACCCCTGGGCTAAATCATGCATTTTGTCAACGGATTTTCTAGGCCACTTTGTTTACTTGTGAATAGGTTTAACCAAGTGTAGGGTAATTAAGCTTAAAATCTAGACACTTTCACACGCGCATGTTGTTCACTGACCTTTGAAGACGTTTTTATTTTTTTATGCACAACCACCCATTATTGTGTTATTTCAACAATAATGGGGTACTGTTAAATAGGTAATAATAACACAACAACACTTTAAAACAATGCAATACAATACTTTAAAATTAATTAATTTATGAAAGAAATGTACCAAAAAAAGTGCAGTGTATAAGTAGGTATCAAATACACTTGTGATTTGATAATACCCATGCTCTCAAAAGTATGTAAACATGCACAATTACATGAGAATGCAACCTTCAAAATCACACACTATCTTCAATATTGATCATGCCTATTGCACTTTTGAAACTGTTGCTTTTTCGGTGTAGTAACCAGCGAATACATGTCTCTTATGACTTTTTGTTACCAAAGAATTTTCATAAATCAACATCTACATTTACTTAAAGAATTGCTAAAGTAGGTCACATACAAAACACTCGCTACAACTAGTTCAAAACTACAGACACAGATGCAAATATCAAGTTAAGTTAAGTTAAGTTACTTTACTTTATATACCTGTTTCCCCGTAGGGAAATTTATTCGACGTCCGCACAGTAATATCTTCACTCCTATTCAGATGATATTACTGCGCGACGTCGAAGTGCTCCTAAGGTGTTAAAATACAATATTTTTATCCGCTTAGAAAATCGACATGTTTAATTTCATGTGACTCATGTAACCGTATTTAAATAGTTAAAACGTGGAAGAGCTTGGTCACTTCTAACTTCAGCCCTGTTTGGGTCCATAGGTATTATTGGGAAGGGCTAAATGCTAACAAAATCTTTGGTCTTTTTGCGTGACTGAGGGCAGCACAAAGACCACAGGTACGCATCAACTCGTCCAAGCTCAGGTAAGAACATATCTCAGTATGGAAAAATGGTGGCCTGTTCCTTTAATGCCGCTGGGGCGACTGTAGGAACAGTGAGCTGCCACATAGGCCGGCGTCAGGGACCCATCTCCAGATGTGGAACCATGGAGAAGATGCGGTGGGAATCGAACCCGCAACCTTCTAGTGTGAAGCACGAGCGCTGTCTTACTATACTGTAAGTAAAGCTGCATACTGGTTTTACTATCAACTTCTGATTTCGTAATCTTACCTGATATATATCATTAAGCATTTAAATGTGGTTGTTTTATTCCTTATTAGCAACTCTGCTACTGTACTGTGTTGATTCGTTGTGTAGACTAACACTTTTCACCACTGTATAAAACACTTTGTTGCATAAAGCATACTCTAATTATGCATTTCACTTTGAACTAATGGACAACATGAGCTTTTTCACAATATTGTTGTGAGCTTTAAGTTGAAGGAGTTTGAAGTGCAGAAGATGGTGTAAAATAGACGTTGAATTTGAGAATACCGCCTGCAGGGGTGATAAACCTTTCATTTGCAGAATCTCCCAAAGTCACAGAGGGCGTCACTAAAGTCACCATGAATCACTGAAATGTTGTGTGTTATTGTCAACAGCTGAAACATGTTTATTAATATGCAGCGCTTTGTATTTATGGTGTTGTCATGCTGAGATGACAAAAGTCACCTTCTTGTGCACAGCCTTCATTTAGCTGCAATAGTCTAGACAGAGCCCCCTCCCCTTCATACACACACATAGCCTTATCCTCACACCCCACTCCTGCAAACAGAAGACTGGCAATCACAGTAATGAGCTGCCAGTCTGCTTAGGAGCGCCTTCATAAAAGAGAAAACACCAGCTTCTCAACACGTACAATCCAAGCTGTGAAACTTGCACATTTTGATTCTTTTTAGCCTAAAAATAGACAAGTGACAGGTTTGTGAGAATCTGAAGAGTGTTGTAGTATATTGGCAAGATATTCATACAATTCCAATAGAGATATATGGAATTTGCTTTTCCAAACAGAGATAAAAGTTTTGTGAGGAGGTAGTTCAATTGTTATTGAGCTAAAGCTTTCAAAACAAAAGTGAAGTGCTTACTGGCCCTGAGGCAGGACGAAGAATGTTTACACAATATAACATTTATAATGTGTCTACGTTCATCAGTCTGACAGGGGTAATGGAGATCAGAATTGTGCATTTTTTACAAGTTAAAAAGATGGTGCAGTAGTCTCACATGTGTTTAGTTTATTTTCATGACATTTATGACTGTTAATCAGGGCTACATCAAAGACACGGAGACTCATCACCATTCACCAGAGGTTACACATGCAGGAATGCAATATTGGAATCAAACACAACATCCCTGCTAAAAAGTGGTTGTTGATCACTGTCATCACCACTGTGCCATTACTGACAGATGAAAATGTGACACAAAGTTGCAGTGACAGAACACTGCGTCATTTAAAAAAAAAAAGTACATCATGCTTTTAAATATTCATGCGGTATTAATAATGTTAAACATAAGATATGCTATGCTAATGTATGTGATGTTAACATAAATATTTTATTATATGGATTTTACAGTTCATAGGCTGTAAGTATGGTACAGGTACGTAGAAGTATTTCATGCTCAAGCTTTAATAAGATGAGTCCTTGGCTGGGGGTATAAGGTTACATACAAGCCATTTATGGCACAAACTTATATTTCCCCTCAATATGAGTTCACATTACACATAATGGTCATAAATGAGTTTCCTTCTCCCTTAGTGCCTTCAACTCTCTGCACCTTTGTTGTACAGAAGAAGTCATTGGATACAATTAGATTTAAGGAGCGATAATGATTTTTCTGTTGGGATTATTTGCTTTCAGAACAATAAGTTATTGCTAGTTTGCTCCTGCTTTTGAGCGGTGAGTGGTCTCTGTCAATTAAATCAAGAAGCCATTCTTTCATGTTAACAGACTGTGGTGCTTTCATTACACACCACGCATATATACTTTACATTTGTATTCGGTCAGCTCACAGCAAGTAGTAAAACCTCTCAGAGCACAGACTGTAACAATGTTAGGGTTTCAGGAACAGAATTTAATCAAAATAAATCAGCGATGATCGGCTCTCCAGTTTCATGAGGAGAGACTCAGCTCTAGAGACACACAAGATTTTTTCAGATTTGTGTAGTCAGGTTTCAAGTAACAGATCTCTGTAACATGCACACAGCGCTTGCACCTTTCTGTACAGCACATTAATAGTATGGTGATAGGATGGAAATCATATGACTAAAAGTGGACCCATCTGTTATTCTGCATTAGGTTATGGTGTATTTTCATATTCTCATATATAGGATTATTCATAACACTAACCCAGTTAAAATACTGTGAATAACAGGGACATTTGGTTAGTATAAGGTGAAAACACTGCTTAATGCATACATCCCTTATAATTATCTTATCATTCCTAGTGTCCATGTTATTACCATACAGCAAAGTAAAGTGTGAACAGCCATAAATTATGTTTATTTTTGAGTCAGGGTTACATGAGCATTGACAACTGAGGCATAGTAAAACTGGCCCCCATGTTTTACTCATTGTAGAGTTGAAAACTGTCCAACAGGTGCACGAAATTTAAAAACAAATTTTGTACTTTTTGACTGACACGTGCACAAGTCCTAGCAGATGCTTGTCCCAAGAATGTAAATAGTTATTCTTTTGGCCTGAAGCATGTGATTTATAAGAGAAGTTGTACCTAACAGCCCGGTGAGCACAGTGGACACGTTGTGGACTAGGTAGGTCATGTGCACAACACCTGGTCTACATACTGCAACACTCCTAAATTTAGCGCCGTTCTCCACAGACTCCTACAGCACGGCCTTGTGATGACACACTTTGTGCGAGCAGCCACTTAATGCAGGCTCCTGCATTCAAATTCTAGCACACTTAGGACATGATCACCTCTGACCCAGTCCACACTTACTCCACATGGCACCCCAGCTGAAATGCTTCCCGGATAAAAAGCTTCAAAGGCATGTTTGCAAGAATCACAGTTGCTTGGGATCATAATTGGTCTCCATGGAAACAGGAGACTGCATTGTGTGCGCACTTCGAGCAGGGTCCATCACCTAGAGATAGTTGACGTCCTCATTATGGCTATCCCTCATCAAACCTAGCCACTTTACGAGACCAGGAGAGGCTTACTTTATGTGGACAAGTCTTAATATTTCAGCAGCCTTAGAGCGCTGTGCGAGTGTGTATGGTGTCAGCGGGGTTACATGGAGGCATAGCCCAGAGAAGGGAGCTCAATCCAGAGTCAGGCAGAGGTTTGTTCACTTATTTCATCATTCACATTTTCATCATATGTCCCACTAGTATAGTATGAATGATTTATTTGATTTTATCTTTGCGTTGTTCTGAAGTATGTGAGTGAAGAGGGAGCGAATACGCACACAAGCGTCACATACACGCAATAGATCATCGTCAGGATTTACGTCTGAAGACATGCTCATGCTCATATTAGTTAGTAGTAAGTGTTTTATTTATAGGAATTATTCATATGTTTGTGTATGCACACTCAATTCCAATATCTGGTTTTCATGCAGTGGTTATACAATTACATAAAATCACATAAATACACAAATCTCTTGTATAAATAATTAAATAAATAAAAATGACTCATATAAATAAGTAAACAAATATGCCATGTCAAGTGGGAAAAAGAAATGTAAGTAAATGTCCAAGCATATGCAAAAGTTGAAATGTGAGAGCAAAACATGATGGGTATTAGTTAATGAGGAAAACATTTAAATGGGCTGTAATGTGTGAGGCAAACTAAGGTCAGAATGTGTCTTTTAGCATGCTATTTCCTTCCAACTTCTTTTTTATTTACATGTCTTAACTTTATAGTGATGATAATATTGAGGGAAAACATAACTTTTAGCTTTTCACAATATCCAAATTGCTCTAATGTGGACTTTTCTGATTTAAGGCTCTGAGACTTTTAAGACTAATACACACACACTTCTAAAGTAGAGACAGTGGCTCAGATGGCAGCGCGTCTTATAAATGGAGGATTGGCGGTTCAAATCCCAGCTCCCGCTGGTGCAGACTGTCGTTATTTCCTTGGACAAGACACTTGACCCACTTTGCAGATTGTGATTGTAGTGTGTGAGTGAGTTTGGTGGTGATCAGAGGCGCCGATGGTGCAGAATTGCTGCCTCCCTTTCCTGAATGTGGAATGAACGATGACTGTAGCTCTTTAACTTAAGACGCTTGCAAAGGGTGAGTGCAAGTAGTTTTATTATTGAATAAAAGCAATAACACAAAGAGTTGGTTATTTCTTTACTGAACCCTCAGGCCTGGTGTCAGTATATCTTGCTCTATCTTACCATGATGAATAATACTAAAAAAGGGCCTATATTTAGAAAGAACAATGGTACCTGGGATCCTTCTGAACTTGTGTTCTTATGTGTTGAGTGGAGAGTGAAGCAGCATGTACTGGCCGGCACTCAGAGAGCAGAGATAATGCCAGAGAAGGCTTGTTATTGGTCCAGCAAACTCCACTTACCTAACTAATTACAGGACTCCCACCACAAACTGATCCTGCTCATGGCTATTGTTATACTATAGACAATGGGACAATTCAAGATTTGATGTGACTATAAATTTAGATTATTCGTATCGTATTAATACTCCAAAAGTTATTAAAACATCTGCTACTACTATACGATGATACAAACTAACAGCTTATTGCAGTTATTCGTACATGAATTATAACTCCGCAACTGTTAATCTTCTAATCATTCAAGAGTAGCACTGTAGTCAATAGCACTCACACACGGAAGACTTGTGAAGTGACTGTCTCAAGGAGTCATTTAGCAGACCTTTGGGTTAACTAATGAGCTATACTGATAAAGATAAAATGCCTATTTTGACAAAACAGTGCCAGTGCAGATCATTGACAGTATATTCTAGTCTACATCTTGTTCTCATCCATTGCACCCTGCCTAATGCCCATAGTGGAAAGGGTACCAGCCATGAAGGGCAGAGCAAGTGGCAATAGTAAAGTAGCGATTGTATCAAAATGACATTCAGGCCATATTAGGATGCTATAAACACCACGTTGTGCCATTTGCGGCTTTATAATTGTTTTGACATTTTAAACCACATACCCTGACACCAGCAATCCCATCTGTAATTGCTGCCATCATAGTCCTAATAAACCAGTTATTATTCAAAATTCATATCTAAAGGGCCACACAGAATAGCATCCAGCTCAGAGCTCCACTTCTGTCGTATCATCATGAATGAAACATGAGAGTGTTTATCGAGTTAAAAAGGGCAGAAAAGCTCTTGTGCACATATGTCACTGGCTAAGTGCATGTCACAGTGACGGATATCATAGTATGACAGACCACTGGACAGACAGGCGGCAGGCAGGTGAATGTACTTTAACAGTTGCTAAGCCTCTCACACAAGTAGCACTTCAGGAAAACAAAATCTGCTCTGGACTTTCATGGATGTAAATTCATAACTAAATATGGAAACAGGAGTTTAATCAAAGACTGGACCAGGCTAAGGAAGCGGTTTATACCAAGGGTACATCCAAAACGAGCAGATTGGTAAGAGCTCTAAACCCAAACTGGATGTGCGTCAGCGTCCGCCGTGACAAGAAGCGTCAGTTAGGAAGGAGGTACTGTGTTTAATCCGGCATCTTTCTCTGAGGATGAACCAAAGAGCATTTTTTTATGTTTGTGATGAAGCTGTAGCTGTGGAAGATAAATCTGAAACGCCTTTTATCATTGTCTGTTTTTCTGTAGCTCTAGTTCCTAACTGCATAGGGATCTAACAGTTGACCTTATCATGTCACAAGGGTTAGGAGCTAGGATCAGGATTGGAGCTACGTATTTGAGGAATTCAGACGCAACCTAGGGCTCACCCAGGTCTAAAAAAAAAAAGGATTAATCTAGATTCACCCCCAGACTAGACCATGACCAACACAGGACAATAGCATAGAAACTAAATCAACACTACATTTGACTTAATCAGGACAAAGTATAATCAAACATGACATACAGTAAACCAGAACTAAACTAGGTGATCTTAAGAGCTAAGATACAGGTCTAAACCAATACTAAACCAGGATCAAAGAAGAATCCTATGAGATCCCCATCCCACACTTTGAGAAACATGTCATAGCCCAATCATACCTAGGCACTACTAAGTCTGTCTGAATGAGAGAGTCCCAGTCTCTTTCCTTTATACCACTCTTGACATCTGCAGGAAGATTACACGCCGCATTGCCAGATAACCTATCATTACACGATGTGGGCTTACACAGTCCGTCGTAATTTTGTCTTTTCTAGTATAAAAATGGTCATAACACATGATGTTTGTAGTTTAAAATGATACAAACAAAAAAATCACCCTCAATGTAGAATTGTAGTCAAACATCTGGATATTTTTGAACAGCTCGGTATTTGAAATAATAATACATGCAAAGCACAAAAGCAATCCAGACATCAGTTTTGAGCATACAAAACAAACGGAGTAATCTAGTTAAGAATATTAGCTGCCAGCAAGTAATGATAATATATGAAGGACCAATACAGTATGAAGATTTACCAGAAATTAAACTCTTAGGTTGGTTTGTCATGCAAGATAATTAAAACAAAAAAACAAAAAAGCATAAAAGGGGCACTTAAAGTTGAATTTGTGAGCTCCATGTTAAATATTAATCACCATGGCTTGTAATATAGACTATTAATGTGGAATGTGTCTTTAGTGTAACTGCCCCGCCCTTCACCTCCAGCGGCCCGCCCAGTCTCCACTCTGATTTTCCATCGCTCAGAATGAATGTCCTTTAATGTGATTGACATTACGGGCTCATAATTACAGACCGAGGTAGAGTAGAGCAGCAGGAATCTTTAATCGAAGGAAAGCGCCGTTATTTATGGCTACGATGACTCCAGTCTGTCAGTGACGGACAGCGGTTCTAGTGATATGTATGCGCTAGCCAAGTCTGAGTCTGAAAAGGGCGCTTCCTAAAAGTGGAAATGCATCTTCTCACAGTACGAGCACACACTTGTGAGAACTATCTGTGTAAAATGTTAAACTTTGGTCGTTACTGAAGATAAAAAGACAAATTGCATTCTATGTTCAACACCGACCAAATGAACCAGTCATACTGAAGAAGAAGATCTTGACAATAGGCCAGGATGAATGATGTGTGTATGTGAATGCATGGAGGTGGTCAGAGGGACCGTTGGCGCAGATGTGTGCAGTCGCAACAGCGCTTCTGTCAGTCTCCCCAGGAGAAACTGAAGCTACTATGGTAGTTTACTGTACCACCACCAAGTATGGAGTGAATGTAAAGTGCTTTGTGACCATGTCTGTGAAAGGCGCTATATAAATAAAGTTTTTGGTGGTAGGGGAAACCGGAGGAAACCTACCAGACATGGGGAGAACATGCAAACTCCACACAGAAAGGCCCCGTCCAGGTGGGAATAGAACCCGGGACCTTCTAGCTGTGAAGCGAGAGCACTACCCGCTGCGCTACCGTGCCGTGAAGCAAGCTGTATGCAAGCTGCACTGTGATGTGATGCCAAAGCCGTGGTTGATTCCTTTGCTATCTGAACAGACATTCCACCCATAAGCCGTGGCCAGAGCTCAGAAAAAAAGTACTAAAAAGTTGCGTCAGAAGGGGAAAATAGTATTATTCCCTATTTATTTGATAAAAACAGATACAAGTAAAATTTATTTTGGTACTGTACAGTGGTTCTCAACTGGTATGGCCTCAGGACCCTCCGTCACACTACGGACAAGCCAATCCAAAACAGAGTTGAGTTTGTAATATGGTAAGTGAAACGCTGAATTGTTTGATTAAGTGTTATATGTATATGCTTCATAAAGCTTAAATCATTAACAAAACAACTCAGCTATGGTCATTTTGACAGACATAATTCTTTTTCAGTAAACTTTGAAAGAAATGTTCTTGTGGGTCCTGAGCCACCATTTGAGAAGTTTGTGTGCGTACTCAGCATTAGAGAACAAACAATGGTGTCTGAGAGGATAGATGAAAAACAGGCAGGAGTCTGGATGTCTTATGCAGGAGAAGTTTAGACATGAACTCGAGACATTGCACTAGTCTTACCATTTAAGTCTGCCTATGCTTCCACAGGAAGAGGGACCCTTTGTTCAACTTCAGCGTCATACTGATACACAAGCAAAACATTCAGTGGCCGAGGGAAGGCCTGAGGCCCACAGTCAAGGCTACGACAGAGATAGTACTGTACATACAGCACGACCCAATATGATAAATAGTGATTTAATTTTATTCTCTAACACTCAACAGCACAGGAATTTTCCATCATAAAAAAGTTCTTAAGTTAGTTTAAGTTTTGAATGTGTTAAATCTCATCCAAGAAGTGGATTTAGTTTTGGCAGCAGGTGTAATGTAGCAATGAGGCCAAAATTATTGTTTCGAGAGATGGGTGATAGAAGCTAATTTTGTGAAGAAACAAAGTCCTGTGTTAAACAGAAAAAGTGGTCTTAAAGGGACTAGATGCAAGTTGGTAATTTTACACTCACTACTGCCACATCAGGTCTTACACGTAACTGCAGTCTCTATATTAAGCTCGTGCATGACGGCACTTCGGACCTGAATTAACACCTTTTTGAGTGACAGTGCAGGATTTTAGAGGCAGTTGTGGTGAATAGGTATGGGCTCATTCTACACATTAGGACATTGCTGGAACATGTAGAGGGAGGAAAATACTTAATTTTAACATTTTTAAACTGAGATATGTTCTTACCTTAGCTTAGACGCGTCTGGTCTTTGTGCGTGCGCTCAGTCACGCAAATGTTGTTAGCATTTAGCCTCTCCCAGCTGTGTATAGCCACAACTGGGGTGAAGTTAGAAACGACCAAGCTGTTCCACATTTTTCCTATTTAAATGGAGTTATGTGAACCTTTACACGATCCAAGTCTAGTTACACAAAATCAATGTTGATATATGTAAGGCATAATAATACCTTAGGAGCACTTCGACATTTGCGCAGTAAAGTGAGATACTACTGCATGGACGTCGTAGTGCTCCTATTTTATTACGCCTTACAATATAGTACCTCTTTTTATCCACTTAGAAACATGTTTGATTTTATGTAACTAGACTTGAATCGTGTAAAGGTGCACGTAACTGTATTTAAAAAGGGAAAATGTGGAACAGCTTGGTAGCTCGTCTAAGCTAAGGTAAGAACATTATTTCAGTATGTAAAAACGGTGACCTATTCCTTTAAAGGGATAATTCAGGATTTTTGACATAGGGCCTCATTTCCTAGTCATCCAGAGTGTTGTTGATTTCTTGTGATATTTTTTATTTTATTCATGCAGTCCTTATATTGAAGAGTTTGGTGGTGCTAGGCTAGCGCATGTCTATGATAACTAGTAGCCTGCATTAAAAACAGTCTGACACAGTGCACCTGAGGTAAATCACTTATAACACTAGACTACCGATATAAAATGTCTGCTTTGACTGAATAATTGTTGATATATAACCATTTTGCATTTAAAATAACTTTATTTGAGCAGCATCAGCTTCCTGGTTGTAAGCTAGTGGAGGAGTGATCTGCTACAGTAGGTTACCGGATCTACAGTAGTTTGTTTACCTGTGGCCAGCATTACTACATGTGGAATTCACAAAGGTGCTTTCTACAAATCAGATATGGTAACGTTTGGAGGACTACCCAATGATTTTGAAGAGGTTTTAATGCAGGTACTAGTTACCATAGACATGCACTAGCCTAGCACACTCTTCAAATAAAGACTGCATGAATAAAAAAAACATATATATCTCCAGAAATCAACAACACTCTGGATAACTAGGAAATGAGGCCCTATGTCAAAAATCCTGAAATATCCCTTTAAATTAAAAAAAAAAAAAAAAAAAACATGACTTATGGCAAGAGATACCACAAATGAAAATTTCTCTCTGTACCTGGTCTGAGGACCCCTCGAAACGGATGGTCATCTTAAGGGTTATTCCTCTTCAATAAATAAATACCAAATAAAAATAAATAAAAATCAAATACCAGCCTTGAGTACCCGAGAACTACCAGAAGCAGTCCATGCACTATGGTACCCTACAACAGTTTTAGAACTCGTCTTTGCCTTAGAAAAAAGTGTGAATATGACGGGATTTCATCAAGAAGGAATAACTTTTTTGCAACTCAGGTGAGAGTAGGGTCGGCTGAGACTGTTTTTTTTCTTTTTACAAACACTGTCTATTGTGCAAATGAACTCTTCACTTGTACTTTCAGGAGGCAACACGACAATAGCTCCTAAAAACACAATTTAAAACATAACAATGTATTTTGGTTGTATTTTTCCACATTTATTTATCCAGTTTGTTATACTACTAATTTATTCTTCTTTGTATGGAGATTCAAATTCGAGTGTGTCGTGACATCCTCGTATGTTATGTCAATGTCTTATTTGAATGCTAGGTCTGAAAGCACCCAGTGTTTATACATGTACGCCACAATATGAAATTAATACATGTTTATTACTTTACAACGACTCCACCTTCACCACCTATAATTTGCATAATCTTTCAATGACAGGTATTTTGAACAAACGCGTATCAAAGACTTATTTTATTGCAAATTACCACTCTGTCACACTGAAGGCGTCAAAATTTAGGGCATTTCAATGATTCGAACAAATACGAGAAACAATACACTCACTACATCCTTCAGGGAGCTGTGCTTATCCTTACTGCGACTATTATTACCGCGCATTACACCAGGTGCTTGTGAGTTGTCAGCAGCGCAGCCATTCTCTATAAAACAACTCACGTCCCGTCCTGACACATTCTGCCACAAAATCTCATCGGTGTCAGCCCGGGACAGCTGCGGACACTTCTCGCTCTGATTTACAGCAGAACTAATTACTTGTCATTAACATAAACTACAAAAGGTCCATGTATTTTGCCTCTGCAGTCAGTGGCTTCGCGTCTTTGTTGTCTTGATTACGTGGGTGTTTCCGAAAGCTCCAAAACAGCTGAGTGCCATGCATTATTCATCCCGACAATACAGGAGCCTGCACGCCTCAATGGGGAACTTACAGATCGGATCATTTTGTTTGACTTTTTGCAATACAGCCATGACTTGCAGGGAAACACATGGTGAAAATGACCTGCGTACATAGGAAAAAAAGTCTAAAGAGTGAGCTCTGTCACAGGAATAGTAATCCTGCTCGCAGAGGGACGTGTGTGTTTATTGAATATGGAGTGGATGTTATGAAAGCGTCCGCCTAAATGTTTCGAAATGATTCTTGCTGTTTCTTTGTAAGACTTTCTATAAGAAATATCTGCCTTTTTGTGTCAGTGCCTGTATGTCCATATCCATATTAATGCGTTTTCTTTGTGAAATATAGGAAAGTCCAGAATTTATGTGCATTTTAAACTAGACAAACGCCATATGACCATGTTATTGTATTGGACACATTACACCACTTTCCGAAAAGTTAGACAAGAGAGTTTTATTTTGCTTCACTTTTCCCCAACTCCAAAGTGTATAGAATTGAAAGGCAATTGGATTGAAGCATCTTAGCCACTGCGTAAAAAGGGGGAGATGTGGCCTTGGGAGGTCCACAGTCAATCAGGTTTGCTGATTTATAAGGCAGCTTATAGCGGCAGCTTTTGTCTGCCAAAGTGGGTGAGATAAAGAGATATAACAGACAAAAGTATGGTGTACGTATCTTGTTAGAGGGCTGCAACACTCTGAAAAGTGTTCAGTGCTTCCAATCATTGCCAAGACACTGTCCCTGAGTTTAAATTAGTATAATCTCAATATTAACTAAACAAAAAAATATTTCATGGTCTGATGAGAGGATATAGTAACTCAGAATGGGGGGTTCGTGCCTGGGTCAGTTTTGGAGAGGTTTTTGATGTGGGGCACTGGTGTGGGCTGGTATCATTAAAGATGATTTAGTTGGACCAGTTTGGGTTGAAAATGGACTCAAGTCAACTACCAAACCTACTGCCAAGATTAAGAAA
Organism: Neogobius melanostomus; assembly: GCA_007210695.1. Taxonomy (NCBI): domain Eukaryota; kingdom Metazoa; phylum Chordata; class Actinopteri; order Gobiiformes; family Gobiidae; genus Neogobius; species Neogobius melanostomus. The sequence continues at coordinate 1,033,807 of VHKM01000048.1, forward strand.
ACACACTCCTCAAGCAGCAAGAAAGCCATGTTTTCATGCAGGACAGTCCTCTTCTCATATTTCAAGAGTCCTCCATTGCATGTCCAAGGCCTTGAAGATGAAATCATAATGACCTGGTTCCCTCTTGAGCAGACCTAAACTCAAGTGAGACCTGCGGGGCGACACAAAATTACAGACAAAAATCCTTCCCTGGAAGGCGTCTGCAGGCTCTGGCTGATGCAGCACAAAAGGTTGCTCTTAAACAAATCAAGAAGTCAGATTCTAGACAGTAAGGCTTGAAAGTGCTACTGAATGTCATATTATATTTTGATTTTTTAATTGTTAGTTGTTTGTTCATCATTTTCACCAAACACCATAAAAAGGGATTCTGGTATTTCAGATGTTTTTTCATGCTGTGTTTAAATTTCACACTGTTACAACCCGGGGGAGAGCTCAGAGATTTGTACTGTGCATTTGTAGACTTCATTGTCCCCACAGGGAAATTTGTCTTCGGCTTCTGACCCGTCCTTGAACCAGTGCCGCAGGGCAATCTGTCAGGAACAGTGAGTAAGCTGCATTGCACTGTGAAGATCCATTTCTAGAACTTCAGCCAGGTCAGTATTTCCCAGCTCAGGTGTTCCAAAGAGTCAAATCATGCCGTCCTGTGAACACTTAATTCATATCTACAGTATAAAGAGCCTTAACCTCTTTAATGACTGTTTATTGTGAATGTGAATCGGGACTAAATCAGGACATTCACAGATCCACAGGTATAAAAAAAAGAGCAAGGGTGATTCTAGACCAGATGTGGGCAAACTAATGCCCCTGGGCCAAATCCAGCCCGCGAGATGATTTAATCCGGCCCCTGACTTGTAAAGAAAAAAATTCTGAGTGTCAAAAAAAAGTAAGTCTCTAGCCCATTCCTGTGCGGAGTTATGGATTTTTTTAAGTAAATAACCAGAATGCTCATTCCAGCAACTGGGGGCAGCTTAAATAAAAAAAAAAGAAAATAATTCCACAGGTGTCCAGCAGAGGGCACTGATATAATAAGAGATAGGATTATAAACAACACATTATAGCCACATGGTAAATGGTCAGTCTGCCCCAGGCCGGCTGTGGCTACAACAGCAGCTTACCACCAAAGAGTGTGGAGTCAATAAATAATGACTACAATGTACTTTGAGAAACGTGTGACACAGGCTTGTAAAGCGTAATACAACCGTAAGCCGTAATTATTATTTATTACAGTCCTGTCGAGCTTTTGACCAAATCAGCACTTATAGCACTAAAATCACAGCTCATTATTATTCATTTATTGGAAATATATTTTCTCAATAGTATTTTCCTGTGTACATTATATGCGGCCTGCAACCCACCGGAAGCTGGATTTCGGCCCATGACCCAAATGAGTTGGACACCCCTAGTTTAAAGGGGCATTTTTGTAATGTGTCAGTACAGTCAAATTGAGAGTTGACTTGTACTTGTTTGAAATGCTTCAAACTGGTCCGGCCCTCCTGGCGAGTTCGAAAACCCAATGTGGCCCTTGCATCAAAAAGTTTGCCCATACCTGTTCTAGACGGACGATTAGTTAGCAGGTTTTGGAGTAAGTTGGACCTTCTTGCCGTGAGACAAGAGTGCTATCCAAATTGCCACAACGCGCCAACTGAAACGACCCATGGCAACGTCCTGGAAGGCTTTTCAGGGAAAATTACTCACCTGGCTTGGGAATGGCCTGTATCCCCTAGATGTGCTGGAAGTGTCTAGCAGGAGGTAAGTCCGTTCATCTCTTCTTACTCAGCTGCCTTCAGGACCCTGAACCTTATACACAGAAAAGAAGAAATAAAAAAATATGGCACTTTGGTATTTTTTCTGATTCTAAAAATGGTACATGTCAAAGCCTCACTTTTTGAATGCACTCCAACAGTGTGGAATACAAGGAAGACAAGATGCTACAAATATCTGTTGCGCAATATCAGATAGAATTCAAAACACTGTGTCACAGCCACACATGGAGGAGGCTTGTTTTATGACTCAACCTGTTATAAAACACGACTTAATCTGGCTACTCAACAGTTACCCACTTTATTCAACACTAGGGTGAAAGATCAATCGTAATCAAATTGAAGTTGCATGATAAATGGTTGCATTTGTGTAATATCACAAGACAGCGCTACTTTAGGTAATATATTGTCCTTTGCAAACAGATTAGACCTATCTACAAGCATGTTCTGTAATGCACCTGATTGTGGTATAAGCAGAGCCGTTCTTCAGCAGCACATTTCAATCTTCTCTCAAATGCTGACGCTCCTGGACGTGTTTAAAATGTGCGCTGTGAACTGAATTCTCTTTTTTCTCCGTCTCCCATTTCAATCCGTGAAAGTCTGATATTGTTGCGCATAAATAGCTGCTGCCCCAACTTGTATCCTGCTCTCACAATACATCCTGGTACTTCATGTGAATAAATGATATGTTATATGTTTCGTGCACATGTACAGCTTTGTCTGACGGCAAAGTGAATCAGAATGGACCAACATAGTTATACATTAAGCTGATTTGGACTCTGACATCCATGTTGGCAATTCATAAAATGTGGAAAATTTAGATACTCACAGCACGTGCGATCGGAACTAAATGCTTCATTTAGGCCTATAATGACACAAAAAAAACAATTACCCACATGGTAAATTGGTGAGTAAGTAAGTAAGTATTTGTCACTTTAAAATCGTACAACAAAATTGTGTTGTTTGTAAATTAGCAATGAGATATATCCGTAGGACACTTATAAATTGGTTCCGTCCTTCTGAGCCGCCAGATCACATCAAACGATATAAAGCCAAATTGGCCGTGAACAAAGCACATGTAGAAAATAGCATGGGCATCAGGTTGAGGGCAGATGTAGCAGAGGAGATCACGTGTATTCACACCACAGGCACTCACACACATGTTATTACCATGGCCTCAGGTACGGGCTCGTTCTTTTTTCCTTTTTTTTCCTCCCCTTCTGCTGTTGGCTAATAACAAAACAGATGCTATCAGCGGTGTGTGTTCATGGTCACACTTACTGGAGCCTTCACTTAGCAGATGTGAGAAAAACAAGAGATATTTCTGAACAAAGCCGAGAACTGACATGACTCATGATCTGAAGAGGAGGGACGTGGGCTTTTCGGAGGCACAGTGAACTCGACATTGTAATACTGAATCACAGGAAAGCCACCTTCATTTTGAACAACTGTGGTTAGCTGCGTAGAATATATTGAAGTTTTTGTTTCGTGGCGGAAAGAAAACATTTTAAACACATTAGCTTTTTTAAATAAGTAGTATCTGCAATGTACAGTATATTTACAGTATATATATTCAGTCATAAAGGGTCACACGTTAGTATTCTTGCGCCTGTTACAAGCCTGGATAAATGTCAATGAACACATAAAGTATAATTATCACAATGTGTTTTGAGGCATTAGAAGTATTGGTGATAAGAATAGCCACTGGTGAAAATCCAAAAGATTAATGAAAGATTCGCTAGTAGCTCAAAAAAACACAACTCCAGCGATGCTTTTGGTGAGAGAACAACATGGTAATATGGTAAAAAGCTTTAAAAAGTCGATTTCGCCGAATACCCCCTTTAAATGTATTAGTGGTAGCGGTGACAGTAGTGTAGTAGTAGCAGTGGTATTATCTGTAGAAGTAGTAGCGGTAAAATAAGAATAATGATTCATGTTGATTGAGGGTTTTTTCTTCTTCATAAACAATCCCAGTAATAGTATGTAGAAGAATGCAGGATACAGTTCTAACTGAAAGACTTCTGGAGGACTTCTACAACTGTTTATCTGACTGTAGAAAAAATAGTTCCCGTAAGAACAATCTTAATCTCCACTTAGTGCAGCAACCACAAACAAGGGTTTAGTCAGACCTCAACATCTGACTGTAATCACAGGTGTGTGATGTGCTCCTTCATCCAGCCCGCATCACTGAGAACAGTCTTTACCTTGTACAGGCAAGGCAAGGCAAGGCGTGTTTATTTATACCGCGCATTTTGTACACAAGGCAACTCGATGCGCCTTACAAAGAGGATGTGCGAAATAACAATCAGGTTTAGTTAAGGCAAAGCACATATATAAAAACATCAAGACATGGGAAATACACAGTACACAAGGCAACGTGTTGGAATTTTTTCTTAGGGACAGGGAGGACGACCGCCCATTGACTGGGGGGTGGGGCTAAGGAAACGTGTTGATGCAGACGCAGAACGGGGGGAGGCGTGGTTAGGGAGGGAGCATGTGAGTGTGGTTGTTTATCTTTGAGAGTCAGTGTTATGCAAAATATGAGCGAAGGAAAGAATTATTCCAGAATACTTGATACATTTGTAATTGATTAGCTTAGCATTAGTTCAGTTCTCCAGAGCAGGCCCTTCACAGTTCATCCCTTTTCATCCCAAAATATAGTCCACCGTTTGTCCGTCTCCACAGCTCCACACCTTTCTGGTGTAATTCCATCACTCGGATCACTCCCTGCTCCAAATTGCTTGTTAATTTCAACCGACAGCAGCAAGGTTCCATTGCAAGCTCCTGTCTTCCCATTTTTCAGGGCAGGATCTAATCCAATAAGCAGGTACCTTTTTATCAAGCGTCCAAATAAGTAAATAACTTTGATGTCTCCGACAGGACCGCTAGACAAACACTCCTCCACTTACTCCACGCATCCACTGTAGCTGTGAAAGTCCAGTCAGGGAAGACGACCTCCTCCGTGGCCTCACTTTGTGAAAAAATCGTATCAATTGCGCTGAGAGACCAAGTTAATCAATTCCATAGTTTAGTGGTTCAGGAGGACAACGAGCAGGGGACAGATTAGACCCCGTCTGCCCTTTATGTTGCATTAAAGTGGCAAACTTGAACGCATTTGTGACCACAGTCTAATCTTATAGGGAGACTGCTGTTTTGTACGTAAGGTGAGAGAGAGCTCCTCTTCTCCCTTCCACCGGCAAATCCTGAAAAGAATCCAGTACCGGGCCGTACCAGCTTATGTTCACTGCTAACCCAATTGATCTTATTGCTTTGTAGTCATAATTGCAATGTAAACTCTGAAATGATAGAGTCAGTAATCCGGCCCACTTTAAGCAATTAAGAAAAGCCAACTCCATAGATCAGTTCTAACAACCACCTTTAAACTTAGAACAAACTTCAATGCATTGCTTTTTTTAATCAGGCAACAGATTATGGAGAAATTGTATATAAAACCCAAAAACTGCAACAAGCCCAGTCCCCCTGGCCAATGTATAAACCCAATTTAACCCTTGAGTCAAGTATCCCCATACCTGATCTATATACATAACTGGCGGTGAACCACTGTATTTTTGCCTCTTACGAAAGAGACGCCTCACCACAACAAACTACTTAAACCTTTTTTATAATATTTGTTTTTGATAAGGGAACAATAACATGTTTTGAAAACATTTTGGTGTACACGTTTTGCGTACAAATGGGAGATTGTCATAAAACAAGCAAAGAAGTGCACTGTCCCCAGTTTTTCCACAACTTTAAGTCAGATCAACTCTGCTGAAAGTGTGGCAATTACCAACAGAGTGATAATAGCAGTTTAAATGGGTCAGGCAGCTTAAATATAGCCTTTGTCGTCTCGCTGTAATGAGTGTCAATGATGTCTACTGCATAAACAGATGCTTCATTCCACTGAAGGAAAATTAAAAAGCAATTCGTATCACTCTGACACATAATTGCTGCTTATACAAAAAGTAAATTAAATTCGGAATCTTGAATATTTGGTACTTGTTTATATAAGAATTGCATCATAGCAATATGTGCACTGATTATTGAGACAAGCCAGGAAATATAATTGTACAATGCATGAATAAGCATATGGCCGTATAAAGATTTCTATTGGAGGGAATAGTAATGAGAAAGACTGTCAGCACAAGCACTTTTGGAGTGGGTGCTATCTGGAATATTTGTCATTATTGCAGTACAGTGGATAAAGGATTTGCGAGGCTAATGCAGGTTTTGTAGAGTTTTGCTGCAGTGGAGCAGATGAGGTTTGCTGCAGTTCATAAAGATAATTATTTTAAGTGTCGGACGCTGGGAAGAAGAACCATGCTCAAAAACTCAAGTGTGTCTAGAAATGGGTTGGCATGAGGTAATGTAGGACAGTCAGCAGATAAGGCGGGGACACTAATGAATCAAGAAGCAAATGAGAAAAGTGTAGCTCATCAAAAAAAAGTTCAATTCAAGTTTCCTTGTTAAATATAAGCTTCACACCTTTCAGGTCTTCTTCAATTAAATTATTATTTTATTCGAGGGAGTGTCTAGAACAATGCAAATCCAACCATCAGGAGTAGACTAATAAAGGAAGGGAATCGTATTTGTATCGCACTTTTCACATGACAGAGCAGGTTGCATAAGGTGGTTCACTAGTGACAATTATTATTACTCCATATGGTGGATTTGGTGGTGGTGTTTAAGGTATGTATGCAGCCACAGCTGCCCTTGGGGTGGACTGACAGAAGCGTTCATCCGCACCAACGGGCATTATGACCACCACCAACTATGCACTCGTCCACTACTCTCTCAGACACCTGGTATTCCTTCACGGTCTCCTATCCCTGCTTAGCTTCCTAGACCTGACAAGATCGGGCATTTAAATATTAGGTCTATGACATTGTGAGTTTGAGGATCTGCCCCAACAGTTCGCTTTACCCTTTCACTGCTGTAATGGCAAAACTGTTCTTTTAAATAAAGCCTCACACGTATGTCCTAAAATAAAATGGATACAGTAAGTTTTCGAGGGCATCAAAATCTTTACAAGTCTGAGACTGTTTGACATAATTCATTTCCTAAATACAAACATTTTCAATTATTATAAGGAGACATGGATGTTTTCATAGTTCATAGAGTTAAATACAGAATATATTCATAGAATAAAAGACATCGAAACAATTCTGGGAAGACATCACAATGAATGGTCTCTCTTGGTAAACTAAATTAACTGTATGTTTGTGGGTGGGTCTGACACCACGTTGTCCTTATTATTGTTCCATATGTCCCGACATGATCAGTACAGGTGTCAGAGCTGCAGTACTAAGATGTAACTTCAGCGCTGACAGTGAAACCATATACAGGACAAGTGAGACTGCCTGGGTGCTAAATCCTACTAAAGGTGACATTGAGGTATTGACGCCAGTGAAGGAAGAAGTCACGCTATAAATCTGGAGCGCAGTAAGTGACTCTGAAGGGCCCCGGAGAGAGTTAGAAATGATGACAGTGTTGTAATCAGATGTACTTGTCTCTTAGCAAGACAACTTTTCACATGGATGTCTCTTTCAGAGGTTGCAACAGTCTCCTCAAGAGCATAGACTCATTATGATGTAGCTTGGTCACTGACAGCACCCAATGACCTGCTAAAGTGACATGCTAATAGTATGCTAGCCACGCTGCTCCAGCTCCTTCTACTCGCAGCAAAATAGATCTTATCAAAGACCATATTTACTGACAGAAACAATGACATGATATTCATCCATGTATTTACTATTAGTCACTGAGAGGGGCATTTGTGAAATGTTTTGTGAAAGCTGAAATTGATTAACTATAAGCCACGGTGCTTCCTGTGTAGTTCAAAATAATGATCACATTCTCAAGCACTGTTACATGATAGCTAGCTAGCTTAAGAAACTGTAACATGTATAAATGTATAAAGAAGGTTTTTGCGATAATTTTGTTTTTCTCCAGCCACCAGATAGAGGTAGGATTCATCAATGTCAGCCCCCTGCCATGACGAAACAGTGCTATCCTCGACCATTGGGTAGCACCAAGTGGTACTTGGTGAGAACATTTTGAGAACAACTGAACTAAGCCAAATATATTAAGTGGTCTGCAAAAGAAAGTGGTGCAGTAAGTAGTAGTTCACCCTGACCAGTAGCCAGTCAATCTTCCTGTAGGTGTACAGTATATCAGAATGATCATAGGGCGACGTCACTCACATTGCCATTTCCTATCACTGCTATGCGGATTTTTAGCTTGACTTATAAGATCTGAAAAGTAATCAATTGCTTCTACATAGGCAGTCAAATGCTTTAGTTTAGTGTTATTAGCATGGCTCGTGTGGTTTTGGCAGAGGCAATGCTCTGGGCCTCTAATGCTGATGGGGTCACTGCGATCTTATCTTTTTTTCTGCCAAGCAGCGAAACACGAGCTTCCTGCCTACCTCGGGCTGAGTCATGTAGCGCACTCCCTTAAACAAACACTCTCACTTGCATATTTATCCAAAGAACACACATATACAGAGGCACACATACCTGCCATTGAAACACTCTCACTAAAACGTCTATGTTGTACTTCCATTTTAGAACTTTTGGCCTTCAGTGCCTCAAAGATAAAGTAGGCTTTCTTTTGCTCTTTGCAAATGTACTGTATCTTCCCATTTTTCTGAGGGTACAAAATATCGAAGTGAAAAGTCAGAAAAACATGCACAGGCCCGCTTTTCAACAAGCACAGATTCTCAAAGTGGGTCAAAGAATGAAATCGTGCAGCCTAAACAAACTTCATGTCAAAAACATCCGGGCAAAATGGTATGGTGACAACCGTGCAAGAGCCAGGATCATAACAGAGAAAGAGGTACAAGTCTAGGCGTTCTCATTTTACAGCGGGAAGCCAGAAATAATCCGCAACGGTGTGTATTGATTTGGGGATTTCAGTTTTTCACTGTTTGGATGTTGTTATAAGACTGAATCTTTCCCTCCCAAACAAGACGTGAGCATTTAAAATCAATAGTATAGTAAAGCCTGTGATGTTTCTGCTTGGTAGGAAAGCTTGTCAGTATGCAAGTGTCAGAGTGGGTCAAAACATTATTTAAGATTAAAGGTCCTATATCATGCAAAATCGACTTTTTTGAGTTTTTAGCCATGTTGTTATGCTATTTCCTTATCAAAAACACCCCAGAGCGGTTTTTGGCTTCATTCACGCAGTTCTAAGTAATCCTCCTGAATCCTGCTCTCTGAGCAGCTGCTCCACCCTCTCCTGGTAAACGACTGAGCTGTTCAGTTGTGTCGTCACAGCGGAACGGAAGTGCTCTACGTCTGTAATGTAATGCCTTACGGCCTGATTTTTATTTATAAAACAGGAACTCTCCGACGCGTCTGTGCTGTCCCACGACGCTAATCAAGCGCACCCACGGCTGGAGGAGCCATGGATCCGAGCATAAGTGTTGTTTTTGAAGACTGAGCTCTTTCTAACCTACTCTGGACACCGCCTGTTCTTTTTCTTACTGAACGATAATGCCACGGATGCGCGTTTGGCTACGAGAGGAACAGGACTATTCAACCTTCCTAAAGAAGAGTGCACTCGCCAGAAGTTGGAATTTCTTTCTGCGATTAAGCTAGCTACTAAATCAACCAACCTGATGGATGCTTGGTGAACCTTGGCCAGAATCAAAGTGGATTAACTTTTATAACCAACGCGATCTCATGGGGAGTCCAGACTGAGTGGTGAGTCAATCAAAACGCATGTTAGCATGTGTGTTAGCCATTTATGAAACTGTGTTGCACATGTCAACTCCTTATAACTGCATTATGTGAAGTAACTTCACTTTTTGCAGCAATGTTTATATTTATAATACTGCAAATGTGGAATGAGCTGAGAGAGGGGCGGAGTTAACTGAATCGAAGCGTCTTGTCTTCCGGGTAGGGAAAATACCCCCCAAAAATACTTATATTTCTCTCAAAAATGAGTACTCCATAGTGATAGAGGTACAATATATCATATAAATGCCTATACTTTACTTTGGAATGGCTAAAATAGCATGATACAGATCCTTTAACAATGATAGTGAGCTAGGAAGCCTTCCTGAGCCCATCAACAATGAAAAACTATAGGTAATCAATACATTAAATCAACAACAAAAATAGAGATTCTTGGCTTTTGACTTTTGGCAGCAGAAAGGAAAAATATCCAAATCAAATCCTCGCTAACAAAATTAAATTTAACGAAAAATAATTACAGATTAAATATTTTACTAATTATTACACTATATAGACTGTTCTAGTCTATATGTAAACGTTAAAAGTTACATACTTGTTCAGCTACTATCTTTACCCACTGTTACTCTTGTGAGGAAATTTGAAGCTAAATGTATAGAGCTATCTTTAGTTGTGTGATTGTAATTTTGAGCTACAGTATGTATTCCCATTTGATTATAAGCTCCTCTCATGCAAACTGAAATTTGATGATAAAACAATGTTTGTACACTGTGAACAAGCTCTGAGGGCTTGAAAACAGGTCTCTTGCTGCCGGTGTCCAGTATCTGGAGACTGTGTTTTGGTTTCATGCAGCACAAATCTGGAACAGTCTCCCTGAAGATCTGAGACATTCATCTCTAAAATGTTCAAGGCTAAAAATGGGTCTGTTTAACTGTGTATAAATATGGAAAGAAAATGTAATTTCAGCTTTACTTTCCAGGACAATAGTTTTTAAAAATGTATTGAAGATTGAACAAGTAATGTACACTATTCAAGACAAAAAAGAAATATTCAAAACATAATAATTTTTGAATAGTACAACCATATTATGGTCTCTGCATATTAAACAATACTGATGAATAGGAGAAAGAAAGTAGACGAAAAGGGAAAAGAAAAAACAAAAGATGAATACTAGCATTTTTTTAAGTGTGCTAAAGTTCAGTTTTAGTCACGATTTTCCGAACTTAGTTTGATTCTAGTCTTATTTTACTCCTGATTTTTGTCTTGTTTTGACCCAATATAATAATTTAATGTAACTTTACAATGATTTTTATTGATTCATTGCCTCATTATTCCTGCTCTGTAAACAAAAGTAGTAATGCATTTCTTGCGCTGTCATCAGACAACAGTGGAATATCAGTGTGCAACTGCCACAGTCTGTTTGAGGACTCAGTGATTCCCATTCTTTTGATCGTATGCTAATAAGTGTTAGTCGCGCTGTAACATAGAGTAACATTTCATCCTTCAGTGCTGTTAAACTGTACAATTGTGAACATTGCATGGAATGTATTATTGGGCTTGTTGCCGCGGAGTCTTTTGCCAAAGATGAAAATGCGCACCACCATAAGACATTAAGGGGAAGATATTTTGCACCAAAGCAATCCATATCAGATGGCTCCCTGAGGATTCTGTATCTCCTCATTTTGGTTACTTAAATTATTCCGAGTGGGAGAATTTGTTTTTTCTCCTTTCCTTCAGAACTGAGGGGCCTGTTAGCAAAAGGGTTTTAATTGATTTCCATGCAGTAGCTATTGGGAATGCCTCTCACCGTTAAAACATGCTTGACACACAGAAATCAAAACAGTTTATTAGCACATCAAAGCACCAGCGCCCTCTCGCATTTGTGCAGAGTGAAATGTCGTTTTTTGATGACATGCAGCATTTAGAATACATTTACCAAATGCTAATGTGTGAACCCCCCTTTAGCTGCTATACTTCTAGGCCAGTTCATTGAGTACAGCATTATTTAGCCATTAGCCTCCAAGGGTTGGGGCTAAGCGTGTTATGGTAATAAAGATGACAGCAGGTGAAACAATGGATTGTCATAAGCTATGAAACAAAAACAATGATAGATGGCTTTGACTTAAACAGAAACAAATCTATTGCAAGAATTGGGAAGAAATACAAGTTTTGTTATGATTATATTATCATTATTATTGTTCCTTTTCTACTTCATTTATTCGTACGGGACAATGCATGTTAATAAACAAAATAACCCATGAATAGAGCCTGGGACCTTTACTGTGAGGCAAAAGCACTAACCTCTGTACCTCCATGCTTTCGAATTTCTTATTATTATTTTTGGCTTAGATCTTTGGCTTGTTTTACAGAAAGCACTTTAAATTATTCCACTAAGATACTGTGTATGACTCATGCAGGAGATCAAATAAGAATCCACCTGTAAAACCATTCTGATGCTATTTATTTGATGTGGAACATGTTTTCTCCACCTGTATCTGACAGTTTTTACACAGCAGGAGCCATAGGGCAGAGGAAGCAGGTTACTAACAGAAATACCAATTACAGTGTGAGGCTAATGGCCCTGCTGTGGCACTAGGAGCACCAGAGTAACATTTTCAAGGCTGTTAACGTGGATGACCTGCTGCTTACACCTGGTTAAAGGTTAAAGTGTTATGATGCCCGACCAATAGCCTAAATGCACTTGTGCGAGTACGTAGCATGGGGCTCTTGGTAATGGTCGTAAAGTGCGGAAAAGCCTGACAACGTGCTTTAAGGAGTCAACACTTTCTGGTTTAGGGTGGCTGGAGGTAACACTTTCATTTTTAGCTTTGAAATATGTATGCCATAAATAGATTATTATAAGCTCTGGTGAGTATTTCAGCTCGGTCGACTGAATTAATTCTGGGCGTCTTAAAGGAATAGGCCACCGTTTTTACATACTGAGATATGTTCTTACGTTAGCTTTGACGAGTTAATTTGTACCTGTCTGGTCTCCACGTGTGCCTTTTGTAAAGTAAACACAGCACAGATGGCATTAGCATTTAGCCTCTCTCTTCTCCTCTATAGCTCCAAACTACGTGAAGATAGAAGCTACCAAACTCTTCCACGTTTTCCCTATTTAAATATGGTTACGTGAAGTGATACACTACAAAGTATAATTACACAAAATTAAACAATGTGGATTTACTAAGTGGATAAAAAGGGAACTATATTGTAAGGCGTAATAATACCAGGAGTAATTGTTACGCAGTGATATCTTCACTTTACTGTGCGGATGCTGAATTACTCCTGGTATTATTACGCCTTACAATATAGTTCCCCTTTTTATCCACTTAGTAAATCCACATTGTTTAATTTTGTGTAATTATACTTTATAGTGTAACACTTCGCGTAACCATATTTAAATAGGGAAAACGTGGAAGAGTTTGGTAGCTTCTATCTTCACGTAGTTTGGAGCTATAGAGGAGAAGAGAGAGGCTAAATGCTAACGCTGTCTGTGCTGTGTTTACTCTACAGAAGGCACACATGGAGACCAGACAGGTACAAATTAACTCGTCAAAGCTAAGGTAAGAACATATCTCAGTATGTAAAAACGGTGGCCTATTTCTTTAAATGGTAGGGATCCTGTTTTCTAACCATTTAAGACGTTTTTCACCAAGATTCCGCAAGATTATTGTGTTTGCCAAAGGTTTGTCGTGGGTTTTTAATGTTTAAATATAATTGGATGTATCCGTGCACACGATTATTTTGGCTTTTGACAACAACAACAGCAGCTTTAGATACTGAACAAAGATGATTAGCCAGTTATATTCAATCATCATACGTCCTTATACTTTAGCAAAAGAGCACAACTGCGCCGAAACCCGACGACCATGAAACAACCCGGAGTAAATGCGCGTTCTAAGTAGTTGCATGTTGCCAGTGCTCCTCTTCTGACCACACCCCTAATCAAGGATGCTTCATGTCCACAGCCAACTAAAACATTGCCAGCTTTGCCACATGTGATTGCAATGTCGCTAAATATGCAAATTGATACCGCATTGTTTTTGAAGAGATGCCCTTTACCAAGATAACAAAATCAAAAGAAGGCCACCTAATTGATAATAGTATTCAGTCATTACCCAATCTGCATCACAATCCCGCAATTGAAATGCTTGAAAACAGTTTCATAGAGAGATTCGGCTGATCATTGGTCGTATGCAACTTCACAATTTGTAAAGAGGGCGTAAAAAGAACAGGGCGGTGAGAGCATGTTAGGTGTGTAATTAGTATGAGATGGCAGATGATGAATAAAACAGAATGTGGCATGAAAGTGCTTTGAGAGCTCTTTCATTGCCTCCATCTCCACTGAAAGATAGGCAGCTTTCCAGATGAGTTAGAAGTGTTGGTCTAATAGAAAATGCATCCTTTGTTGCATAATCTGTGACCTTCAAAGGCACTTTGGTCACAATTTAGAGTAACTGTTCAAGTCATAAGCCAAGCAGTAGTTATTCCCTCCCCTAATCCAGAAGACCAGTACATATCTCAGATAATATAAGTTTAGTTTTTAGTACATAAAAAATAAAATTCTCTTTAAGCATGTAGCACTGTCCCCTCACTTACAGATTTCTCAAATTAGATTTTACTGGATCCCTTTCCCATGGCTGGATTGATTTTCTCTGGGTTTTCCAACAACCTAAAACAAGTACAAGAGGGAAGGGGATTATGAATTCTAGTATTGATTGAATGTGTCACTTGCCTGTCTTCTCAGCTGTGACGGAACCGTCTCACATTAAGTATGCTAACAAAGGTCATAAATTACACTTAACAGACATAATTATCTATCATAATGGATCCATTCACATTATTACCTTGCTTTTGACTGGTAATGCACTTACAGAGCACACAGGAGAAGTTGATTTATACTAAAGCTTTGGAAGACAGAAGAATCCATCACTTTGGAAACATGTCAACATAAAATATAATATACTATCTCTTGTCTTGTTCAAACTTGGCATTAAAATATATGTTGGCTGTTGAGCTATGGAGTGAACAGTGTGGATTTGGAAATGCTTTCCATAATCACTCAGGTAGCTGCAGTCAGACGGTGTGATCAGTAATCCTGATATATCTGCGTCATTATGCGCAAGTGCAAAAACAATGATTCATCTGGGCCTGCTTTCGACAGTGGTCAAGCCAACAGACATACTGTCCATATAACAAAAAGCCCTTTTAAATAATATATTACCTAGTACTACCATAGGAATATGATAGGAAGTTTGATAGGAATATATATCCGATCATTTGTAGCAGCTCCTGAAGATTTATACATTCTTTGATTAATTAATAATAATCTTAGATAGACAGTTTCATATGTGGTTCTAAAAGTGAATAATCCTGTCAAACATGAGAATGAGAAAATCACCAACTTTATTGAATCATGATAAAAAGAGCTCTTGATTAAAGCCACACTGCGTAGAATTTTGCCCAATAAATAATATTGAAATAAATATTTTCATCATTGAAAAATACCTCATAAATGTACAAACAAACATGTGCTTTTACTGTGAGCGGTTCACCTCTCCGAAGACATGACTGTAACTTTATCAGGAGTGGGTGCGTCTCCAGCTCGTCTCTATGGAGATGTGGACTAAAGACAGCAGAATTTGAGGTTTAAACAGGTTAGATCCTCATCCAAATCCATTATTTGATTATCCACTGCAGAAATAGCATTGTCTGTGTTGAGCAGGTCATTAGGAGCATGTTTTGTTTTGCCGGCAACAGTATAGTCAAAAATGTTACGCAGTGTACCTAAAGTAAATCAAACTCCCTCCATTACCAGATAGTGGGGTTTCTTACCACTGATTCTAGTATTTATAAAAAAAAAAAAGGCTCTCATAAACCAATACAATATCTTTTTGACTAGCTCCTAGGTGTTATTACAACACTAAGTACCTTGTATGTCCCTGGAAAAATGTCATATTTCTATTGTATACACTTCAATTTTGATTCACTTCTACAACTTCCAAATAAGCCATAGTCATTTTTCTCTGCATTGTCTTCACTCCACCATAGGGATTTAATTCTAGGAACATAATAATTCCTACTACCCACCAATAGTGCCGGTGACATGTGTGAATTTGGCAACACAATGTAGCAATACGATGCAGTTATCAGTACTCATCAGAGGTCTTTCTTGATATAAGCAGACGAGGCAAAAGCACGGGCCCCAACATCTTTACAGTAAAGTCTTTTGAGAGCAAGTCCATATTTAGTGTGCATGTCCTTGTGTATGTATTTAAGCCTGATTTTGAAACATGCCAGGCTGTCGCTGTATGGTGTTTGTCAGCTAATTAGTGACATGAGTTAGTAGACAGCAGTTGGGGGAGCGCCACACGTGCCGAGTTGCCCTGATGGAAGCTGATGGGCCCAACAGAGCACAGCGCAGGGAGTATAGGCACTGCTGGGGGAGAGGCGGAGGAGGGGGTGTATCCAAACCGCTGCTAATGAAGACATGGCAGCACAAGCGTCACGAGGAAAATCACAGGCAGCTGACAGGAAAGGAGTTATGGCATGAATAAACAGTGACGAAAACATTGTCAGACGTGCAACACTGGCGGGGTGTAAACACAATCATCAACATCACACTGTTAAAAAACAACTATTTAGTTTTTCCTGCCACAAATCAATCAGGTCTGTAAACTCAAACGACTCAGGTTTATTATATCTAAAAGGTTTTTTTAAAGGCCATGTACCTGTTTTATTGCTTAAAGGGACTAGAATTTTAAAATGTTAAAATTATGTATTTTCCACCCCTTACATGCTCCTGCAATGTCCTAAAGTGTAGAATGAGCCCAGACCTATTCACCACAACTGCCGCTAAAAGCCTGCACTGTCAGTCAAAAAGTATCTCCATCGTCATGCACGAATTTAACATAGAGACGGCAGTTACGCATAAGACCTGAGGCAGCAGTGGCGAGTAAAAAAATGACAACTTCCATCTAGTTCCTTTATGGCCCTATCGCACCGGCCTAGAGACTAGTTGGAGACTTATTGGAGACTAGAGCCGCCTCTAGTCACGGAGATGTCTCCGATATGTCCCCTGGCAATAAGGCGAGTCTCCAGGTAGTCTCGATGAAAACGTTCGATTTCAGCAGAGTCCCCGCATGTTCTCCAAGAGGTCTACGCGGTCTCAAGCCGTTGTAGAAGAAGAAGAAGATCTTTATTTATATAGCGCCTTTCACAGACATGGTCACAAAGCGCTTTACATGAGAGCAATGTTGCGAACACTATTTGTTGTCCTCAACCTGTGAGACATTACTGTGACATCCCTGCAATGTCTCTGAGACCTGTCGGATACTAAGTAGATCTCAAAGAGTCATATAGAGTCTCTTTGAGGGACGTCACAGAAACGTGTCACAGGTTGAGGGTAACAAATAGTATTCGTAACACAACTGCTTGAGACCATGTAAATCTATTGGAGACCATGCGGACTTTATGTCTCTAAAATGGAGAAATGGAAATACAAACCTGGAGACACACCTTATCTCCAGGGGATGTCTTGGAAACAACTAGTCCCCAGGCCGGTGATAAGCCCTACAAACAATGTAAGATGATGCATATGTTAACTTGTCGTGTGCTCCAAACTCAATCCTGACTTTCCTAACACTTTCTGACATGACAATTCTTCACATGGATGAATTTAACAACTTTCAGGGGGAAAAGTGTAGCTTTCCTGTCACATTTAATGCTGACAACAACTAGCCTGCAAGTGCATGATTGATAAAAATGCTTTAAGATACACAGCCCACAGTGTTTCACAAATGTTATCTTGATTAAAAACAACTTTATTCCACGTAAACTATAATTGGGTACTTGGCCTTTTAATAGTGTGCATACATTGACATCAGTTGAAATTTCATTGTTCTTGCATACTGTGTCCCTCCCACATAAAATCTCACTGCATTATAACATTTAGCCTTTTTGTTGCTTGTCAGTAACCTGCAATATTTTATACACTTTTTCTGTACAGAGCGCTGGATAATGGCAGCGTCCTGATGGCACCAACAGCTCGTCAAATTCTCCAAACCAACAGCAATAAGCAAATATCATCGTCACTGTCTGTGTTTGTCTCATGGATCTATTTGATTTGCCTGTGTCTTCCAGCGCAGGCGAGCTTCCTGTCTAGTTTGCGTGTGCATGCAAATATAACAATTCACCAAGGACCGGGATTTGAGTGGCCGAGTATTAAAGTGAGACTGAGAGACTTGATTCGCGTTTGGCTCAAGTTGCCGTCATTGTATGGCGTTTCCATGACAAAATGAAGCCTGTGGTAGCCTACATACATTTGGGCTTGTCACAGGTTGACACATACGCTACATTAGCTTTCTGAGCAGCGACAGCATTTCACTTGGCGGATTATTCTTCTACCAGTCAGTACCTCGAAGGACAATACATGGGGAAATGAGAGCAAACTGACCAGAAGTATAGTTTTCCAAATCTGCAACTTTGAGAAGAGACTGTGTGTTAATATTCATATCAATAAATCCATATTCATAAATATTTAGTTGCACTAATACATGGTGGCAAAACGCACTGCCCATTATCAGAGCACTAACATGTTGTTATTCACTTCCCGTCAGTTGTTAAAATGTACAGTTCTGATCAGAAAGTCAAATTCTCTCTTTGTAAATGCATCAAAGCCAGACAAACAACAGCAACAACAATAGCAAGCTGACCTGAACCTTTATCTCGGTCTGTTTTTCCGGTAAACAATTTCTCGTACTTAGACAGCATTTGTGGTGTGGACAGCCTTAAGTGCAGCAGGCTGATATATTGGCTGATGATCCGCTCGCATGGCCTCGGCTGATAGAGTTTCCCGATAGCTGCACAGCCATATTTGTTCCCCAGCACAGACACCAATCAGGCCAAGTTTTGGAGCGGTTGACATTTTGGCTGTCTCTCATCCCTCAGCGATGCCACGTCACTATCTGATAACACTGAAGTTGAATGGACTCACAGCGGCTTAACTGTTGTTTTCGTATTTCCACACTTCAAAAAGTTCAACCACTTCGGTCCGGAATCATGACTAGAGCTTTAATTTTAGAGTATAAAGTCGTTCAATCAAGCAGCAATCAAAAGTTAACCTACAGTATACATGCATTGTAATACGCTTATTTACCCTTAACAAGTACACAAGGGTTGGGTTCATATACAAATACATGCAAAGCTTGGTTTAAGGCATAATATCTCATATGTCATATCTGGGCCTATCCTATCTCTGTCAGCTCATAAGAACTCAAATTATGTTCACGTAATAGTCTCATGAAGTGGTGACAATTTTCAAAAACATGCATGGGATGTTGACTAAACAAAAGACTAATATTCAGGTTAATGAGCAGGTTTTTCTGCTTTGGACATTTCTTTCAAAAACGTCCCTTCCATACATCTATATCGGCCTCTGCCCCCCATCTGATACTATGACCGCTTTATAAATCTCTCTTGAAGACTCATTTGTTTGCACTGGCTTTTAACGGAGGTTGAGGAGGACTTTTTGGTGGTATGCGTTTATAATGTTTAGTAGCCTTTATGACTCAACTCTCTATTTTTATTGTTTGCACCTTTTTTCGGTAGCATTGGTTGTTTTAAATGTGCTTTAAAAATGTCTTTCTAAGAATCTCCAACGATTTCCAAAGCAAAAACTAGTCAAGAGAGAGAAAAAACAGCTGCATACATTGCCCTCCATAGTGTAAATTACAAATGTATACAGAGCCTCCTGACACAAGACTAGACATGCAACGCCACAGGCAAAATTGCACTGCTCCAGTGAACTCTGTCATGTCCCTGCGACTATCAGCAAAACAGATTCCTTGCACAAAGGAGCCTAGAAAAACAATGTAGAAAACAGAAACCCATGTGCCAATGAGTATCTTTAATATTACGGAAATATATATGTAGGTGCAGAGGCATCACCCTCTGTCCTCCACTTTGCCTTTAAACGAATGTCTCTGGGCTTAATATTCCCCGAGGGTCTGAGCTCAGCCAACAGCCCCGAATCACACCACAGTCCTTTTGTGGCAACGTGACTGAATTGGTAGACTGATTGTTTGTTGTTATATTGTGAATAATAACAAAGGTTGCTACCAGGTGAATCATTGAGGAGCACTATTTTATTTGCAAAAAAAATAAGAAAAAAAATAAAAGAGATTCGGTCAAAATTAGGCTGTGTATTGTTTTTCCATGCAGCGCTTCCATTCAACCTCCCTTGGGACAAGTAAACACATTTATTTGTCTCCCTTTGTGGCTAGAATAAATTATATTAATATTTAACTTATGTTACACACCGTACTCAATACATTACGCAGTTTGTTATAACTACAGAGTGAGCAAGATGATTGTGATAAACTACAATTAACCAGGAATGCATTAGGTCAAACTTAAACAATACCTAAACAAATGTATATATCTACGTATATACAGTATGTATATAATATGTATGTATGTACTCTAGTACTCTAAGCACCGGAAACACAGGAAATCTTCTTAATTCTTCCAAAAAAGCACCTACGCAAACATCATGATAAATAGGTTTTGCGTGCCACTGTATGGGTTAAGTGAGAGTGTGGGGTACAAACTTTATTTTTCTACCCCATACGCATTTTCACCCAGGTCCTCCAAATGGCTAAAACCACCACTGCACCAATGAACCATGGTTTTCCCATGGCATTAAGGAAACTATTTTGAAAATAAAACTACTTCTAAGACTCCCTAAAGAAAGAGCTAAAATTACATTTAGAAACAAATGACTTGGCAATTCTGAATTTAGAACAAAGCAGACAATTATATGAAATTACTTTGACTACAAGGCACTAAAGCCTTAATTCAGAAGAAGAGAGGAGACAAGAGGCAAAGCCTTTGAGATGCTCACAGGTACAAGAAGGAAGTTTGGGGATTTTTTTTTATAATCACAAGACAACAGACACGTGAAGCAAAGGGACTTGTGTGAGTGTGCATGTCAATAATTTTGATTATAGGAAGTGCCTTGGTGCGTGCTGGTGTAAAAAGAGAAAGAAAAAAGAATGCAAATATGTAACTAGTTTTTTCTTTCCTGTGGGCTGTATTTCCTATAGACGCACTCTAGCCCTGAGGAGGGTGCGCCATATTCTATTTTATTTATTTGGTCGGGACAGTGCATGTTAATGAACATACATGGGTCTCATGCATGTAAACAAGCCACACCAGATTGTAGCCTTGGGCTAATTTGCATCCATCGTCCCCCATGCGCACTCTCATACATCCTGACCTATTGTACATGTTTTTAGTGGTAGGGGAAACCGGAGTACCCGGAGGAAACCTACGCAGACACGGGGAGAACATGCAAACTCCACACAGAAAGGCCCCGTCCAGGTGGGAATTGAACCCGGGACCTTCTAGCTGTGAAGCACGAGCGAGGTTGTTCAGAGGCTGTGCCACCGTGCCGCCGGTGGCACAGCCTCTGAAACAACCTCCGAGTCCCAATGAGGAGTTAGTCTGCCTCAATGATACGTTGTTAAGCCACACTGTTCTTTTCATTTAAAGGGGAGAGAGAGAGACGAGTGGCACAAAAAAGGGGGGAGGGCTGCGAAGTATTAATGTTCAATATAATTATTAGGAAAGTGTGTGCAGCAACCAGACAAACTAAAACCAAATAGACTATATATCGTAAGTGAAGAACAAGATTTCGAGCAAATTTGTCCATTATTATTGTGCAGAGCCTCCCAAACATAAGTTATGATGATGAGAAGTGTAAATTGTAAATATTTCACAAGACTGAAAGAGGCATAGGCATACAGTAGGACCTACAATAATCCATGTGTGTTCATTAACATGCACTGTTCCGACCAAATAAACAAATACAAATAATGATCATAATAATAATAGTAGTAATCATAATGATAATAGTAACAACAACAACAACAACAACAACAAAAGGGGACAAGAGAGGAAATAAATAAATGAATTATAAAAATAAAACAAACAAAATATAATGATAATAGTTCAACATAAATAATTGATATATGTTGCGGCAGATTTGTGCCAAAAGGTCGGCACAGGAGCAATCATCAAATCATGTTCCCGTTTTTCTATTGGGATGCAAAGAGAGGTGTCTGAGTTTGGGATTTCTGTTTCTGATCTGAGAAACAGAAGAAGATTGTGTTCAAACATTAGGTGACCCTGTGGATTTGAAACTACCTGTGTCTCCTTGAGAAAACTTCAAATAAGTTGTCCTTGTCTGTCTTAGCTAAGAATGTAACATAATTCCCACATTCTAAAGTTGAATGATTGTAGAGTGTATTTCTGTATTGAACTTTGTTAAGAAAAATAGCAAAACAAATTTAATTGGTTCAACAAAGTATCCCGTCAAAATTCTTTTTACATTCAGTTAACACTTTCTGAGGTCGCCACAATACATTCATAACCTATCTGTGTAAGCATGTAGTGATTCCACATAGACACTCTTCCAGAATCACACTTCTAATCTTGGAGCTGGCAAGCTCAAAATGCACTGTCCTGTGACATCTTCTTCTTCATCAAATATGAGAATGAATAAAACAACAAACAAAAAAATCAGTTACCTGAATCTCTATGTGTATATGCCTCCATTGCCACTTTGTGCTGAATTGGTCATTGTTGTGTTTTGCTAAGGATAAATTAACATAATGAATGGTACATATACAGTTAATGATGTTTTTGTACTGCTGCTATTGTCAGAAGTTCAGAATAAGCCTACTTCTCTCAGTGATCGCTACTTTGTAAACTGAAAGTTAAAGGCGCATTATGCAACTTCTTATGTGGAAAAAAACGTTGATATGTGTGCGTATTTGACCTCGTCGTGACCCAGCGGCTGTATGAGTGGTCAGCATGGTGCCTTACTTTCCATCACAGTGGTCTCTATGACACTCCAGGATCAACTGTTTGGAAGGTTTTCACTGCTAACGGACCCTCTCACCAGAAAACCTACAAAACCCAATATCAACTTTTTTACTCACATAAAAAGTTGAATAATGCACCTTTAAATGAGAATAAATGTCAGCTCTGCAAATTACATGTTCTGTTTTTTTTTTTCAAGTGATGTTTTGTCTTCATCAGTTTTTTTCTTTCTTTCTTTTCTTTTTACAGATGTTTTGGTCCCTAAACGACAAACGTTTGTTTTTCATGTAGATAAGAGTTAACTTTTAGATGGAGCTGTCAAAGATGGATGCCAAGAAAAACAACAGAAAAATCAGTGCTGTATCTCTAAACAGACAAATAATACACAAATGGAAGCACCGGAGCCATTTGTTTTGACACATCAATCAATACCTTCAAAAGTGAACTGTGCTGCATACTCATCACCATCTCCAAAGAGACTCAGGCATGATTAATGCAGGGAGGAGGGTGCACAATATGAATCCACACTTAAATTAAAGCGGTCACATTTATTTATTACTAATACTACTACTATGTAAAATGTCTTGCTTTTTGCAACATTATTTGAACCACTATTACTCCACTCACCGTCACTATAAACTGTGTCTACCGGCTTTACATTGCGTAGCTAATTAAAAGGATGTTTACTAAAAGAACATGGGCCGAGATAATGTTTGAAATACATCATCAAGCAAACAAGTAATAATGGCTTTATTAGCATCTTTTATGACACCCAAAACACTTGTGTTATACACTCTGCACAAATCTGTTGTGGAAAGCAACCATAGATCTAATATTTAGAGAAGATGCATTATCGCCATACCGCCGGATTTATGGTAATAGTCCCATGTTTTTTGTGAAAATAATATGCCGCACTTTACTCCTTCTACAGAGCATGTTACTAAAAAGGGCAAAAAAGCCTCCAGAGTGGTCTAAAGTAGGGCTGAAACAACTAATCGATTAATCGATGACTAATCGATTATTGAAAGAGTCTACAACTATTTTAGTAATCGATTAATCGTTTTCTGGTTCAAATGACATGAAAATGTAGTACTTTTGATGAAAACCTTGTTTTTTATAGTTAGTGCATGTAGTGTTTTGTACATTGTAAATTTCATGAATATCTGCCTGTGTCTCATCCAATCAGAAAGCAGAAATAGCGCAAAGAGCCTCCAACAAACGTCATCAAGCGATGCCACTTTAGCTTTAGCTGATAAAAAAATTGAAAAATATAAAATTTTCCTACATCATTCACAGCCAAGCGATTATTCGATTAATCGTAAAAGTAATTGCGTAGATAATTAATTAAGTAAATAATTGTTAGTTGCAGCCCTAGTCTAAAGCCGGTCAATCAAAGCCTCAGGCTCAAACCTTTTAACTCCACAAAACAAAAACTGCGTAAATAAAAATATGATACCCTTCTCAGAGATGTCACATGGTTACAACGATATTTAGAAACAAAACAAAAACTCTTTGGAGACGGACCTTTAAGCTGTTTTTGGGAAGAGTGCAGTCTCCATTGGCTACAAGAATCTTGTTTCCAAAGTGTCTTTTGGAGTCGCCCCTGACCACCAGGGGTGGTATTACAGCAAAGTCAGCTCCCCGCCATGAGGACCAAAGAGAAGCACTTTCCTGCCCATTGCCAAGAACACAACGACACTGATTCTTCTGATTCGCTGGTTGGAAAGCAGGGATTGAATCAGCATCCGTCCAATTATAAGACAACGCTCTAGACGTTAAATAATCTTTCCCAAATTTTGAAGAGAAAAAAAAGTGTAATTTCCATAAAAACACATAACCTACACTGTTATTTAACCAGAATGCGAGGATGATGTGCGGGTAGTGTAGTGCAAATGTGGAAGAAATCTGGTTATAGTCTGTTGAGCGCTCCCCTGACAGCCAGAAGAGCACAATATTACTTCATATTGCACCATTTAAGCAGGTTTTACTTTGGACTGTGCGCCTCCATGTGCGCGCCAATTCTGTCGCTCTCTGGAGGGAAACAATAGGCCTCAAAAGAACAAGGGAAATCGTATGCAGTTAATATGGATATTCCCTGCCTACGTTATGAGAAACCAACCTGTCAGTGGCTTGGATGTCGCTGGAGCAACCGTAGACCCCTTCTTGAGATCACTGGGGCAATTTTTATGAACTTGCGTCAAACTCCGAGGCTAAATAAACAACAAATAAGAGAAAGATATCAAGTGTGACTCACTCCAATACCTGGTTACGCGGCCATGCGCTTTTTGAATAACGACACCTCCCTCTAGCGATCAGAATGGGTAAACTGTAGGGAATAAAGGGAACATGCATGCTTTGCTTTGGTTCAGTGAAGAGCTGTTCTATCAGCCTCTCATACTCCCCATGTGAGGGAATGACGGGTATCAAAGGCGAGGCGGGCCGTGGGGAAGCTCCGAGCAAAACTCAGAATATAAGCGCAGATTCAGGGAGGCGAGAGGAGACACAAAACTTCATGGAGGAGATGTTACATAATATCCTATAACAGAGCGCGAGAGTTTCCTGTCACTAATCCTATGCCACTGATGATGAACGTATTAATTTATATTTTTATTAATCTCAGAAGAATTAAAAACTGTGACATTTTGCTTTGGTCATCATAAGCTACAAAAAAAAAGAAGCTACATTTTAGGAGGATATTTTGTAGGTATTAAATAACAATGTGAATGTCGTGGCCCTAATAACTTCACAGCCTACATTTATCTAGCCTGGCCAGCCATACACACACACACACACACACACACACACACACGTCTTTCTCTTTGAAATATAGCTATTCGAAAGAAAGTCCAGTTACAATAAACACAATTTAACTAGCTAACATTTCTCACTCAGTGCCAATAATGAATCACCCATGTGCAAGTTCATTGGCACTGTGTTGAATTGGAAGAGATGAAGGGAACAACTGTACAAGTGAAGAACAAGAAGAGGTTATCAAGGTGGTGCCAGTCTTTTTTTTTTTTTTTTTTTTGCTTTCTATTTTATTTGACCCAAACAGAGGCCTAAATGAATAGAAATGAAATGGAAAACTGGGCCAATTCAATAAATCTCCTAAAATACTACAAACTGTTTCCTCATTCATACTAGTTTAGTTTAGTTTATTTGTTTATTTGAGCAGTAAACATTCTGCTCAAAAGGGTGGGCCGAAGCAAAAAGCTTATGAGTGCCCACCTCCAAAATCAATACAATACAAATTCTCATTTCACAACAGAACAAAGGAACATAGTGCAAAAGGAACAAAACAACAACAAAGTAACAACAGCTAAAAAAAATAAAAAATAAAAAAAAGACATTAAGACATTACATGACTAAAATCATGTACTGTATACATTCCCCAAAAAGGAGACAGTAGGGACAGCATTGTTATGACTTTGGGTAGTCATCATGATTGCTAATCATAAAAACAACTGTAGCCAAATGTAGGTGTGCCACGCCTACTAACAACAGAGGTGACAACGGTATTCACATTCTTGAGATTGTCATTGGTGCCAACAATGTAATTTAAATGAAAGCAAAAGCATGGATGCAAAATAACCAGTAATTCAACCTGCTGCATCATTTTCCTTAGTCATTATAGGCGAGTAAAAGACTGGGGATGATTGTAATATGGATTGTACAGCACCATTTCTCACATGTGTGCTACTGTTTGGGAGTCAATGTACAAAAACTCTGCTGAAAGTGTTGTCTTTTCAGACCTTGCATAACATGTTTACTCAAAGTACTTACAAGGTTGATGAAATAAATATTGAACCATGGAGGCTTCGAGACATCTTTTTTGTTACAGTTTCGTACACTTGGCTAATGTCTCCAAACTAAGAACAGGAAGTGCTGACTCAACATCTCCATGGAACAAGTAAAAACACAACACACCATATAGGCATTGACTCATCCAATTAGGCCTATGTTTTGATACATAATAGCATGGGTTTCAGCCTTGTAAGTTTTCACACAAGGGAAAGTGGTTTGTAGGCGTACTTTGAAGTTCTCCCAAAAAAGTTCAGAACCTCTTGTGTGGAAGGCAGACATGAAAAGATGCTGGAGTCAGATCATATTTGGATCACGAGATAAAACACCAGCTACTTCTGCTCAACTTAAGATGTCTTTGAGTTTGTGTACCACTGTGAACGCCGGTCCACAGCAGCTGTTTACAAGGGCAAGAGGAAGGCCAGAGCATCTCGAGCGCGGGCGCCATCGGACTTTTTTGTTGTTCGCCTCCCATATTGAGTCTCTCTTTGTTTGCTCTGACAGGCATCGCCATGGAAACACAGGGGAGTGGAAGGATGGTAAACTTGAAAGCAGCGCTGTTAAGTGGGAGCCGCTGCGGCATCTGTGTGGAAGGAATCCGGCCCATCTCCCAGGACCACAGTGTAATGCAAGGCTAAGGTTAGGCTTTTTCGTTTTTCTTTTTTTCTCCTTTTTAACAGAAGTGGAAGACAAAAGGCTTTTTCTGTCAACATGTTATCTGCTCCGTGGATGGATGCAGAAAGGATTCTATTCTTGTCGTGCCCACAGATGGGGTGTTAAACATTGATAGGAACAATGCAGGCACAAAAAAAGAAATGTTGGGACATAGATGTTGCACTTTAATTTCTATAGAACGTGTGGTTTCTTCAAGCGTTTTCCACTGCTGTCAGAGCCCATCATGCATTTGACATCTAGTAAATAAATGATTCCTTCTCTGATAATGCTTTTCTGTGCCTGGGTTTGGAAATTCTTTTTTTTGTTTGTTTGTTTTTTGCCTAGAAGACGGACCTGGCAATTAGATAAGATAAGATACATTTATTGTCCTATAGGAAAATTTGTCTTGGACTTGCCATGCTGTGGTTCATAGACTCTCCCGTAAAGTCTGTTTGATGATATACACATTAAAATTATTTTGTATAAATTAGCCATAGTCGCATTTAGAAAAACATAAAACATCCTCTGAATTATACTTAACATCCTTAATTTAGTGGAAACGCCACCTGCAAAAACAAGAATATTTCTCCACACATTTGTCAACCACTGTGTCATGTTTCTGCACAAAAACCACAAGCCACTTCCTGGTTTCATCTCGTCTCTGACATGCATCACATTGACTTGTTCACACTGAGACACGCTATCACGGCTGCATAAAACAGGATTGTGTCAGTCACACCGTGCGGCTTTGAAATGGTAATCCAGAGAGCAGACACACTTCACTGTGTAACTGTCCATCGTGAAGAAAAAAGAAGCTTTTGCAAATAGCTTGAAATCAAAACGCCCTTTCATTTACAAATTAAAGTTGTTCATTTAGCTTAAGGAGGCAAAACAGTCATCAGCAGCTTTTTGTGTCTGTGAAACTGCATAAATAATTGAGAGACTATAAAAGTATAAAGCAGAACTGGAAGCATGCTCAGAGAGACTGCTATGTTTCCTGAAATCTTGATAGCTCTAATGAATATAAAATCAATGTTATAATAAAGGTTCCTTTTTGTCTTCATAGTAAATTCAGTCTTTTGGGTTCAGTTGGTGATTTTCAGTCCATAAAGTTGCTTCCTTCTTTTTCCCCAGATTATTACCTCGACAAATCCTCAGCACCAGCAGCAGTATAACCAACAATAATAAGAAAGTAACACCAACAAATGCTCCAATCCAGGATGGGAGTTGCACAGTGGCTCAGACCCAGATCCCTCTCCTCCTGTGTGGACAAAAGCATTTCTGTTTAAAACATCATCATTGAAATTGCCATTGACCAATACAGAGCAAAAGTTTTCATAACCTTTGATAATTTACTAATAAAGTCCTATTACGCTATATTTAGGCTTTGCTTTCAATGTATCGTGTTCAATTAGTAGTATAGATACTCATAGATCACAACTCAACTCAGATTTCTGAGCATATAAAACTGAATTTTAAAACAGATGTAATTTTTGTAAGTTAAGGACTCAAGCGGCCCACTTTTAGTTAGGTTTTTCCCCCCATAATGTTTAGTATTAGCAATTTGAGTGCTGAAATGATCAAAACAAGAAGCCATCTAGACCTTACAAAATAGAGAAGGAGCACTATGTTTATTATTTATTGGTTTAGCCTTGGGCTTATTTCCATCCGTTGTCCCCCATGCGCACTCTCAAACACACTCTCATTCATCCTGGCCTATTGTACATGTTTTTAGTGGTAGGGGAAACCGGAGTACCCGGAGGAAACCTACGCAGACACGGGGAGAACATGCAAACTCCACACAGAAAGGCCCAGTCCAGGTGGGAATCGAACCCGGAACTATCTCAAACACAACTCTAACACTATTTTTTATGAAAACAAAACATAGATAAAATCTGAAAAGGTTTCTAGTACTTTAAGACCTTAAGATTCTGGAGCGTTTTAACTCTAAAATGGATAAACATACTTTAAAGTTAAAAAAAAGAAAAAAAAAGAAGATTTCCAGAATATTACCTCTGAGCTCAAATCTTTGGGTTTGTGAGTCCTACTCCTGGCACACTTTCTCTCTCATTAGTCAGACATAATCTCACTGATGTGACAGGCGCTGGCCTGTCTGTTCTGTACTTGGATATTGAAACATCTTTATATGTTCATACTATGCGCTGTTCTGTATATTTACTATCAACCACTATTTTCTTACCTTCCATGTAAACATGTGCTGTCACGTATCCCGACGTCTCCACTCCGACCTTTCTCCAGCCACGGGACGGAGTCGGCACCCACTCTTCCACCTCACAGAAGTACATCCCACTGTCTGCAGGACTGGGCGTCGGCATTGTTAGGATGAATTGATTGGGCAATGGGTGGTTAAACCTTAGTTGCTCATCATTCTTCCCAGACCAGTATTGTAAAGTGGAGTTGCGGTAAGCTGTAAAAAGAGGGCGTTGTTTGGTGCCGTTATCCTTTTGCCAAAGCCATGTGATCTGGAACTCTGACCGGTGGCTCGACTGTGCAGAAATGGTGCAGGGAATAGTGAGGCTCTGGGCAGTGCTGATGTTGAACTCGGTGTCTGTATTTGCAATAAGAAGATTGTTTCCTGTGGGGGGAAAAAATGCACAAATGAAGTTCACCGACAGACAGATTTATCCATTCAATTAGTTTTGTATCTACTATTCTATCGTTTATTCTTGTTGAGTTGAAAGTAAATATATTTACTTTGGAAAAATAAATATAAGTATAATATAAAACACTCCCATTATGATGTTCCCAATAATTGTAATTGTAATTGACACATTTAGTAGACTGTGTCATACACACAATCTACACTTTCCACATGTGAGTAATGTAAGTACGTGAGAGAAAATATTTTGACATTGATCATACCTGTAACATTTACTTGAAGTAAGACGGGGCTCATCTCTTTTGAGGCCTTTTGCTGCCACTGTCCATCCCGGTCTAGCTGGTACTGCTCCACCCGGCACACATACATTCCACTGTCCTCCTCATGAACTGTGCGAATGCCCAGGTTGAAGCTGCTCTGAGTGGACCTCTCGAGCCGCAGCCTCTCCTGCAGGTAAAGCACTTCCTCATGCGTGGGGTATGTCAGGAGTCCTGTGTGATCCAGCTCCACCAGTGGGATTTTACCGGACTCGATGTGCTCAGAGTAGAGCCAAATGACTTTATAGAAAACTGAAGGGCTATTCACTTCAGAGAACAGGCTACACGTCAGCTCCACATCATCACCTTCTTTTACAGTCAAAACAGGCGCGGTAGTATTCAAATGAAGATCACTTGCTGCAATAATGAAGAAGAGTCAGTGCAACAATTTGTGAACACAGTAAGTTATTCGTATGTTAAAACACACCCACACACACTCACCAGGTTCGATAATGGTCAGCTGTGTGCTTTTGGAGACAGGGGGAACTGGTGCCACTGTTGGCTTGTGTCAAGTTGCCACTGCACCACCTCGCACATGTACACGCCTATGTCTGAGGAGCGCGCATTGCGGATCGTCAGGATAAAGCTGGGACCCTCTGTCCGGGTCACACTGAGCCGCTGCCTCAGGCTCGGCTCCACTTCAGGTCCAAAAGTTAAAAATGCATCCTGGTCTGATCGGACAATCATCTTATTTTCTGCCTGTTTCCCTAGCAACCAGGTGACGGCATATCGAGACATGAGGAGACTAGAGGAAACTGAACATTTTAGTTCTATATCTGCGTTGGTATTTGCTCTGATGGATGGTGCCATGGTCAGAATTAGATCACTCTCTGTAAAGGAAAGATAAATATACAAGGTGAGACGGAAACAAACTTCTTTAAGGCTTGGTATGAATGAATAACACATTACTTGGTCTCTCCACGCTAACAGCCAGTTCATTAGATGGACTCAGCTTTCTTGGCGCCTGCTCCAAGACGACAGACACACTGCACTGGTATTTCCCTGCCTCACTTTTACTGGCACTCTTTATGATCAGATGATACCACATTTCATTCTGTTGCGGATTTTTATTCTCTATTTTCAGCTGGTAGCGTTGCTGCTGGTCTCCAAACCAGCTAATGGCGCCACTGGAGTACAGCGTCAGGATGGTGTCTGGAGTCGGGGAGTCACGCCGGATACTCCAGGTCAAAGTACGTGGCAGGCTCAACCCTTTGACCCGGCAAATCAGCTCCACTTCTTGTCCTTCTGCTGCTTGGTTGTATCGGCCAGTTAGAGACACTCTTACAAAAGACTCTGTCGACAACATACAAAATCGCCGCAGTTAAGTACTTATGATTCTCAAATTTCTATTTCCATACAAACAAATGTGATATTTCAAAAGATGAGTGACACTATACCTAACGAAGTGACCGACACGGTGGATGTTGCCACTTGGCTGCTGGCCTTGTTGTTGGTTTTCCATTCTGACACCACACATTGGTAAACCCCGTCATCAGCCTGCGTGGCCTCCTCCAGCTCGAGTGAGAAGAGGTCCGGGGCAGGGCGCAGCGCTCTTACGCTCACATCCAAACTGCCCTCAGCTTTGGCCATAACCCCATCCTGGTCCAGTCTGATGAGATCGGAGAAGGATGGATTTGAAGCTGACTGACGTTGCCAGGTCACAGAGAGCTGGCCAGTGACTCCGGACACTCTACAGGACAGCTCCAGTTTGTTCCCTTCTTTCACACTCTTATTGTTGGCCATTTCAACTTGGAGGCCACTCTCTGTATAGAATAGAGACATTGAGTATTATTATGACCACATAATTGTCATACAAGTTCATCTAATTAATAGATTTAACAGGATTTATCCAGAGGCTCGTCTAGGCGGTTGTGAGGTGTATGAGAGAGTTGCCTCCAACTACGGTCACCCACTCAAAGGGGCTGAGGCAGTATTTTGGCGGTTAGTATCAACTTTATTAAAACCTAAATGCCCCCATGGCCACCTCACAAAAAAGAAAAGTTGGGACATCCTTCTGCATGTTTCTCTATTGCTTTCGCTAAGTCGCTGTAATCTAATTTCTCTCCTTCAGTGTTCGAAATGTTTACCATGCAAAAGTAAAATTAAATGGATAGTGTTAAACATAAGTTCAACATACACAAAAGTCTCTAAAAGCTAACGCTAGATCTTAATAATTCCATTGCATACTATTACAAGTGTTTAACGCTATAATAAGCTGTCATGATACAAAACATTCTGTCTAATGTGCATCCTAAAGCCCAAGTATCACACCCACAGCTGCCATTATAGAAAGGAAATAATCTATCATTCAATGGAACTGTGTATAAAAGGACACAATAGGAAACATTGTTATTGCTGTTTGTTTGGTACGTCCTGACTGACCTGTAGCTGAAATGGCGACCGCATGGGGAGCCGAGTCCTGATATGCTCCTTGTGTGAAATCCCCAGTGCTGCTCCTCTCCTCGGGCCACGCTCTGCAGACATACGCTCCCTGATCACTGGTCCTGACAGGCTGCAGAATCAGGCTATAATCCCTCTCCCCAATCCTGGCTGCCCGGAGCTCTCCTTCTCTCTCTCGGCTGCTGTAATCGGGCCCCACGGTCAGAACACCAGTGGGGCCGACGCGAGCCAGCTCAACCCCTCCACGCAGCCAGGCTAAGGAGAAAAACTTTTCCTTCAGATTCTGGGTATCGACTGCACAGGACACCGTCAGCCGCTGTCCTTCCTGCAGATTAGATTGTGGGACGGAGACAGTAACCACCAGCGACTCTGAGTCTGACAGCACCTCTGCAAAACGGAGAAACAGCAACCGCAATCAAAAAGAATCACATTTGCAGACATCCTGTAAAGCATAGTCACTTCAAATAGACGTTTATCAGTTCATTCATCACTCATTTAACACAGTCAAGCAAATAGTTTTTGGGGTGTCAAAATATTTAACTGTTTCATGTAGCTCACTTGGAATTTGACAGCAAGACATAATAAGAGTGGACCATTTTCAAAGACTTATGTGACAAATATTACTGTACATGTGAAGGCATAAACAGACTATTACTAGTGTAGGAATATGAGATGCTCGGGCTTATCTCCCTGTGTGTCACCATTATGTAGTATAAAGCCTGCTAACCCTGTAGTTTTTACCTCTACAAACAGGATGAATTAGCAGCCTTGTCACAAATATGAATGCTCCATTTATTGAAATAAATGTTCATTGTATATTTATTAACCTTGATTTTAAAACTAAAATTACAAATCCAATTGCAACGGCAACTTCTGAATAGATACATTTGCAAAACTGTGCGGCCCTTCACTGTGTAAGCCTGGAATAAAGGCCACAGGGCTTCCCCTTTGTTTTTTGTCAAGGGTTACAACCACTATATCTTGTGACCAGAGCAGAAAATGCTGGTGAAGCATCTTGGTCATGATGCACGCAGTTCAGATTTCAAACTGGATGCCCTTCAAATTGTGTGTAATCAAACAACATCACTATAATTGTTTGTAATTTTATCAGTTTCCTTTTATTTAGAATTATGACGACTTATTTCAAATTTATGGCATATATTTTTTTACGATTGGAGATAGAAAATGTGGAAGGGAGGAGTACCTTTAGGTTTCACAGTGAGAATTGTCTTCTCCGCAGCTTTCTTCGCTATAGAGTACCAGGTCCGGTCGGGGTCCTGGATCCACTCCTGAGCCTCACAGTACAGTGCACCTTGATCTGACAGCTCCAAGTGGGACATCTTAAGTTTGTATGTCACCTCCCCAATTTTATCTAACCTGAT
The DNA here is from genome assembly GCA_007210695.1 of Neogobius melanostomus. Classification (NCBI taxonomy): domain Eukaryota; kingdom Metazoa; phylum Chordata; class Actinopteri; order Gobiiformes; family Gobiidae; genus Neogobius; species Neogobius melanostomus. Next base: position 1,067,326 of record VHKM01000048.1, read on the forward strand.
GAGTCCTGCTTTGTAACGCTCCTCAAAGCCTGGCCCGGGGATCAATCTAAAATCTTTGTCCATTGAGATAAGCGGACGACCGGCAGCTTCGGTGTTTGCGCCGAGGAACCAGGCAAAGGACAAATGCGTGTGCTGGACGGTGTTGCTGGAGACTTCACAGGTAAAATCCACACTATCTCCTTCTGTTTGGGTTAGCGAAGCAGGAGCTGGCGATGAGACGCTGAGGGAATTGTCAATCACTATAGAGGCACAAAAAAAAGAAAAGAAAAGGAAATGCAATTTTTTAGAAATAGCAAACTCATTTATCTACTGTATTGTGCAATAGGGCAGCAAGAGTAGTCTTTTTAAGTATGAATATTGCCAAGTATGTAGTTTGGAACTCTAAAATGCATCCCATCCTTATAGTACATTTGTTCACATATCTGTATATTTTAGGTCTCACCCTGCAGACCTCAGCAAAGGCACTAATCCTATTGTGCAAAGATAAATATATAGTGAGGACTGTCTAGTTCAGTGTGTAAATGCCCTTTCCTTAAAGCCAGTGCTCATGACAATTTTTTTTATACACATTGACACAAAGTTATGAAGATTTGGCCTACCTTTCACTGTGGTCATGGCACTGTAGGTTCCATAAAAGGTGCCTCTGGTGTTGATGACAGCACACTCATATTCGCCTTCATCTGTTTTCTCCAGTCTCAGAATTTTAAAGAGCACAGAGTTTTGGTCCACATGTTCCACCATGATCTCCCCAGCTTTCACACGTTGCCCATATGCTGCATAGGCAAAGTCACTGGATTCGGTGCTAATAACATGGGATACAAGATTTGGCTTTGAGGGCTTCTTAACTCTGAACTCAAAGTTGTTCCTGCCATCCGGGAGCGGGGGGAGGCCGCTCACACTGCAGGAGATGGAGAGCGGCGAGCCCTCCACCCGATACAAGGGCCCGGCCTGGCCTCTGTCAGCACTCTGTCCCCTCCTGAGGCCAGCACTGCAACAACACAGATGGCACACTTAGTTCGTTTGTCATATGCGGTTACTGTACTTTATGTGAAGCCCTGACCTTAGACACACTCCCGCATCTCGAATCACACAACAGTAAGTGCAACATTAAGAAACACATTTGAATACAACTGAGAATAAAATAACAATGAACGCGATTTGTAAAAGTTTATAGGAAATTCATTCACATTTCACAAAGACTCCTCACACACAGACACAAAAACATACATTTAACCATACATCTTATCAACAGATTAGGATACACACCAATGTCACTCAACTTTTTGAGAGTCAGTGTGATATCATATGGTATGGATGTATTTGCACATGTATTTGCAGTCAGAAATTATTGAAATATAAATAAATAAGCGCACATATATTAGGTGAGTGCACTTACCAAACTGAAATAGTGAAGTCAGACCAAACAGCATATGGCCCCATGGGGACCTCGGAGAACACCTCATTTTGCGCAGGTCATAAATTGATGACCTGTTCCCTCTCAGACAGGCTTCATCTGCGCAAATCACCCTTCAGACACTTGTTTCAGACCGCGCTCTTGCCTCTTGTGAAGGTACATGAAGAGGAAGTCTCGTGTATTTCCTGCATTTTGCTGCGGTAACACATATGTGTGGTACATTTTGCATTTACATTACGCCTCGTTGCGTCCGGTGACACATTTTTGAAGCATCACATAAAAAAAAAAGTAATTGAATGAAAATGGCGACGTGAGGATAGGGATGTGTCGATGTGAGTACTTTGGCACGGACAGGTAAATGTCTAACATTACCGTGCTGCAATTACTTCCTATTTTTGTATCCCTATTTTAATCTTTTAAGCGACGCACATGCATTCTAACAAAGCTATTATTGTCTTCCAAGTAGTGTATTTTATAACTATGCAACACTGATAGATAAATATATATATACAAAAAATACGAGTTTGAGAAGGTGTGAAAATTGAACTGAAACAAGTTAGGCAACAGTGCCCCTTAGTGGACAAAACGATTAACAGCACATCTGTGGTTATTTACACAAATCCACATAATATATGACAGAAAAACTGAATTAAAATAGTAGCTCAGAAGCTCAGAAAAAAAACTAGATACATTGTGCATAATAGTGAGTCATTTAAGGTTATTCAGCCAAATATGCTCAAATGTGATCTCAATATCAAGTCTACAATATGGTATCCACAATGCATTGATACACACTAATGCACCACTAGTGTGAAAAAATAACAACAAAAAACTAACAACACCATAGACTCTAAAAATGAGAAATATAAAGCTCAAATGGAGTTTTAGTTCAGTTACCAAAAAAGGAAGTGTCTAGTAACAAGCGTTGCTGCAAGTTTCCTTGTACCAAAAGTAGGAAGTCTGATGAAGACCGGAAAAAACAAATCAGCATATCAAACACCACAGGGCCATGCTGCCAACCACAGGGTTTTGATGTATTTGATATTTAGAGGGTTCAGTTCAACCTAGCGCAACGACTAACGGTTTGCCATTTGTTTCCCGGCTCAGAAAGCAGCAACAGCGATGAGTGACACTTTGGAGATGACCACAGACTCTACGACCCTGTCTGCTCCTGGTGCTGAAAAGAGTCCAAATGGGGTTGGAGAAAGCGTTGATGGTACCACTGACCAATGCTGGGAGGATGCTGGCCTTCCTTTGGAGCTACAGAAAGGAATGGAAAACTTACGGGTAAACCGAGAGCTGACTGATGTGATACTCAGTGTGCAAGGAGAAGACTTCCCCTGCCATAGAGCTGTACTCGCCGCAGCCAGTCACTACTTCAGGTTCAAAAAGCTAAATTATCCTGATCTTTTCATGAATAGATTTGTCATTACATGATTTTATGTTGGGTTAAAGGGCAATGTTCTGTAGTGGTCTACGAGAGAGCCATGAAGAGCGCGTGGAAATGAAAGGATTGGAAAGTGCAACAATGAGGACTCTACTGGACTATACCTACACGGGCCGGGCCCTGATCACCGAATCTAATGTCCAGAGGATTCTTGAAGCGGCCAGTCAGTTTCAGGTAAGAAATTTGCCTTCCCATGGTGTGCGGTTCTCAAACTTTTCATTCCACATACCACCTCATGAAACATTTGACCTTCCTAGTACCACCAGACCCATATTACAATCAAATCAGGTCTAAAAAAGTTCTAAAAAAGCGTGCGTATAATAGAACTAAATTGGAATAAATGATGTCTGAATGGGCGTAAACCAGGTCTAAACTCGAAAAACCCTGGTCATTGATCAGTGTAGATCAACGGGATAAATTACTTTGACGCAGAAAGTCAAACACAATTAAATCTTGAGCAAAAGAAGAGTGATACAATTTTAGATAAATAACGCCTAAAGAACCAATAATGATATACATGTCTGTTTTGTTCTTAGACACTAAGCTGTTTTATTCTGATTTACTCAGGGGAGTCTCGCCTTAAAGGGAAGTGAAAGTGTGAACATGTTTACACAGCAGGACTAGTTTTCCACGCCACCCAAAAATAACTTCACAGCTGCACAAAGCGAGAAGGCAGGTGTTTATGCTGTAAAAACGTCTACATGGGAGTTGAAGCGCTCGTCCGGGCTCTGTGATGTACGTTCTTACTGTATTTTGTAAATTAAAGGGTATTGGTAAAAGATGGAGGTAAACATTAACAACAAAGATTTAGAGATTTCTTGAAGATTCCTCAAAGAATAAAGTTTCTTTACTTATTTATTATTTGTCTTTGTGCTGGCTTTATTATTATTTTTTATCAAAAAAGTATGGTATTGATTGAAAAAGGGTGAAAAGCAGAAAAAGCTTAGGCAAACTTTTGGATTTTAATTACAATCATTCTACCCAACAATTACAAGCCTTACATAATCAAGGAAAATAGATTCTTTATGCTAACTTTGAAGTCTATTGTGTTTTGCACTTTTTTTCTTGGCTTTTGTGGCTTTTTGTTGTGTTTTTGTCACATTTTTGCCACTTTTTCCATAGCTTTTTTTGAGCACTTTTTTTACGCGTTGTTTGTCATATTTATGTCGCTTTTTTGTCACATTTTAATGTTTTTTGTTGTTGTTGCGCTTTCATCCTCGTTTTCATCTGGGTTTTTTTTGGTCACTATTTTGACGCTTTTTCAAGAAGCTTTTAGATTTGGGTAATGACAAACTGGAGAATATGTGCTTGGGCCAGGTGAGGGTTAAGAGGTTAAAAAACAACTTTCAAGAGAAGATATGATAGTATAAATGTAATGTAAAGAAACAAATACTACATAATCCAGCGGCCTGACCAATTCCATTTTGTAACCCTGTGAGTTTTTAATGCACCACACAAGAGGGGAAAAAGAGGGGGAAAATCAAATCAACAAACACACAAAAAGATACAGTAGGAAACAGGATGTACATGTACATAGAAAGGATTTATAATGCAATTCTTGCCTCCCTCACAAACATGAACCTAATCATTTTTATATTTATAACATTAAATATTTTGTATTATTATTGATGATGCTACTGATTTACTTTGATTACTGCTGTATAATTAAATATATAGCGTATATAATGTAGGTTCTTCTCCCTTTTTTCTTTCTTTTTTTTTATTATTTACTTTATTTATTTTTCAATTTATGTTTGCTTGTTTGTTTCTATCAAAACTACCGGTGCTCATCATATTATTAGAATATCATGAAAAAGTTAATTTATTTCTGTAATTCAACTTAAAATGTGAAACTAATATATGATATACTCATCAGATGCAAAGTGACATATGTCAAGCCTTTATTTGTTATAATTTTGATGATTATGGCTTACAGTCCATTTTCAAAATATTCTAATTTTATGAGATTTTTAATTTGGGTTTTTTACAAGCTGAGCCATAATAATCAAAATGATAACAAATAAAGGCTATACATATCTCACTTTGCATGAGTCTATCATATATTAGTTTCACAGTTTAAGTTGAATAACAGAAGTGAATGCACTTTTTCATTATACTCTAATGACGAGCACCTGTATTTCCATCTTATTCATCCATTTACTATTATTCTTATTAATCCTATTATTACTATTAATGTGTATTGTGGTCATGGTTTATTGCGATGGTAATTTTCTCCATTTTTGTTTGTCTCCTTGTTTTCTCTTTTTTCTGAAGGTTTCCTTTATTATGGTTGTATACTGTATCTTTCTATTGGTACTGTCACTGTGATTATCATGTTTACCATTTCTATGTATATATTTTTGTTATATATTATTTTTATTTCTTTTTTGCCTCTATCTTATGATTTTGTTCCATAATACATCCATGCACACATTCACTCCACACACCCCAATATTTCACACACAAAAGTCCAAACACTCAACTGTTTATAAATCCTATTCCATCTACCTTTTGTTATTTGTGTCCTCATGTGTTTCTCCCTTGCCTATGTGTTGTATGAATGTTTCTGTCCTGTATGTCAATAAAAATAAAAAAAACACACACTAAAAAAACAAAAAAAACAACAACTTTCAGTCAGTGTGTAATTGAAAATATGAAAAAACAAACATATTGTACTCCCACAGGCCGACAAACAGACAGGAGTTAAGTATGAGCCGAAAAGTAATATATGGATTATGAGTTTAAACAAGGCTTCAGTATATTAGCTTGGTGTCATACGACAAATAGGCACATTTGTCTTCTCTGCATAACTTTATTTATCCTCTCCACTCTAGTTTCTGCGTGTGGTGGAGGCCTGCGCGGGCTTCCTGAGCAAGGCCTTACACCTGGACAGCTGTGTTGAAATCCTGAACCTGGCAGAGAGTCATGCGATCACGTCTCTTAAAACTACAGCCCAAGACTTCATCATTTCCCAGTTCGCTAAAGTTGCGGCTCAGAGGGATTTCTTAGAGCTGCCGGCGGACACTCTAGAAACTGTCCTGCAAAGGGATGACCTGAACGTAACTTTTGAGGAGTTTGTTTTTGATGCACTAATGCGTTGGGTCAGGGCGAAGCCAGAAGAGCGCAGCCCATTACTGGGTGGACTGTTGGCCTACGTGCGGCTGCCGCTGTTGGAGCCGGCATACTTTGTGAACTATGTGGAGTCAGATGAACTTGTAAGGCAGTGTAAAGAGGCCTTTCCATTGCTACAAGAAGCTCGAAACTTTCACCTGTCTGGCAGAGAGGTGCGTAAAATGCAGTCGGTCGTAACTTAATGACTACAGCAAACAACAGTAATATTGGTACTGTATGCACACACCTGTGTTTGCATCTGCCTGCATTCATTTACCCTACTGTACCACCAGTCACTCTTCACCATTGATTCCTCTGCTTGAAGTGCAGTATGATCCACCTAACAAAAGGTGCATTTTGGAGAGGCTCACGCATATTGAATCAAACCTTTATCTTAACAGGTGGTGACTGAGCGGACCAAACCGCGTGTGCGTCACTTCCTATCGGAGGTGTTCTTGATTATCGGAGGATGCACTAAAGACGAGCGCTTCATCTCCACAGTGACCTGCCTGGACCCGCTGAGGCGCAGCCGGCTGGAGGTGGCACGGCTTCCTTTCACTGAACAGGAGGAAGAGACCCACAACAAGAAGTGGGTGGAGTTTGCCTGCATCACGTTTCGCAATGAGGTTTACATTTCAGGTGAGACAATAGAACAACTAAATGTACAACTATCAACAAAAAGTGCAACTATCTGCAACAACGAGGAAGACTTTGAAAACCAGGAATATTTGAATTAGGCCTATGCATTTATAGTATCCAACAATGTAGGTGCTGTGGAAGACTGAAGTGTCAGCTGCTTCAATTATTTGTTTGTTTATTTGGTTACAGTAGCTACATATTAGTGAATGCTCTTGAGTCAGGACTTAATTTCCATTCATTGTCCCGCATTTGCACACACTCTCCAGAGGGGTTACTATTGTACATGTTTTAGTTGTAGGGGAAATGGATAGCATTTCCAGGATTCCGTGCAACAGAAATAAACTGTCCTCTAATCTCGAAAAAAGGAGTTTTATTTGTTCTGTCTTACCTTAACAATTAATTGTGATGTTGCTTGCCAGACTGTACAATATTCAACACATCAAAACAACAGGGGTATGCACGGTTATGTGTCTGTGGTTTAAGGTGTTTCCCATCTCAGGAACTAACACTTGAGTTTCTGTTTGTTCAAGTGCTCACCCACATGTGCATAGAAAGTTCAGTGAAAGCCACATTGATTTTATTGAATTTTTTTAAAGAATAGTTCTTTTGCTTCTTACTGTGAGCCATCATTGCCTTGCTGTTCCTGAATAAACAGAGGCTTTCAATTGATTTTTCTTTTCTTTTAGGAGGTAAAGAGACACAGAATGATGTTTGGAAATATAATGGAGCCCTGGACAAATGGATACAGATTGAGTCACTGACAGCAGCCCGCTGGAGGCACAAGATGGCCGTGCACCAGGGCAAAGTCTATGTGATAGGGGGCTTTGATGGACACCAAAGACTGTCAAGTGTTGAGGCATATGACCCCTTTCATAATCGCTGGACACAGGTAGATATGGATACAACACACAAGACACATTTGCCTAAAATGAAAACTATTCTTCTCTTGATTTTGTTCAATAGGTATCAAATCTTGCAGAAGGGGTAAGCTCCTTTGCTGCAGCCAGTTTCGATAGGTGGATTTATGTGATTGGTGGAGGTCCGAACGGGAAGCTGGCCACAGACAAGGTCCAGTGCTGGCAACCAGGGACAGACAGCTGGGAGACGAGGGCACCCATCCCAGTAGAAACAAAGTGCACTAACGCAGTTACATTCAAAGATTGCATCTATATAGTTGGTAAGAAAAAGCTCTCCTTAAATTGGAATTGTTTGGAAGAGAGAATTCAGTCATTAGAAAACACAGTTTTTCCCCCTTCTATTTTAAAGTTAATCCGGGCTCCATCACAAAATCTACATCTACAGCCAACTTAAGCAACAACTCTGATTTTTACTCTCAAACCTATCCTGCTTGTGTGTTGTCTACAGGAGGTGCAATGCATGCAATGTACTGCTACTCCCCCTTGTTGGACTCCTGGTCCCTGGTCACTCGTCTGGGGGAGCGAGCGAGCTGTGCCATTGCCGTCTGCAACAACAAGATCTTCATCACCGGCGGGCGGGACAACAAGAACCAAGTCATATCCACCGTGATGTGCTGGGATGTGAGCAAAGGGGTGCTCACTGAGGAGTGTGTGCTCCCCATGGGAGTGTCCCACCATGGCAGTGTCACACTCATGAAGTCCTACAGTCATATACACAGGATAGCCCCTGCTGCAGACAGCCAGTCAATATCACAAAGAGAATCATAGTAAAGTTGATTTACTATGATTCTCTTCTCTCAACAATAAAAACATCTGTAATAAAAAAAGTGTGTATTTTATTCTTCTTATTGGGTGAAAAGTTACGCAGTGTAAAAATACATACATGATAAGAATGAAATATTTTCTTATTGGAATCATATGTTGTGTTAATGCATTTTTATCTAACAGGTTCCTAAAGAATATTCAAAAAAGACCCCGCCCCCTTCTGACTAAACAAATAAATTATAAATTAAATGACTGATCTACATTGAATACTATGCACTGATACGCGGGCCTGAGCCAACTCTTGCCTGCTGTTCCAAAGTGCGCAGACAGGAGGACAGTGGGACACCGGAAACAGTCACAGGTGCTCCTCGTCCTGCAGGTGTCCAGAGTCCCGTCTCGTCTTCCCTGAAACTCCCCACGCTCGGATTGGATCTGTTTCGCATGTCAAAGTAGAGGTGTTTGTCCTGCTGTGTTAGATTTCCTCTGCACCGCTTTATTGAAATCAATTTTGCATTTCGGATCGACCCGGACAGAAGACGTCACGTTACCTGTTTGTCACTGTCCTCTCGGATCACAAAGCCTCCATGTGAAAGCGAAAGGGGGATAAAAGTTTGATGCGCCACTGTCTCTAAACCTGTGCCATGGTCGTGCTGTTTATCTGCGTGTGTTTGATTCTAAAGCTGACTTTGGGTGAGTTGAAGAGATTTCTTGTCGGTTTACAGGGAGTAAACATGGCAGAAATAGGCGTGAGAACAGTAACCTACTCCAGGGAGATTTCCCCACTGGCGAACAGCGCTTGTTTTCTGGGAGGAGTCTAACGTTTAATTATTAGTTGATTACGAACAAAATCCTTTGTTTATTTTTTTATGTATGATTGTGGTTACTGGTTCTTAACCTAAACTAAGCGTAGTCTTAGTATTTGGAATGTATTATATTAGAGAAAAGTTGAATGAATTAAGTACATTTTGCCTATAACACTGTATTTACTCTTTCAACATAAGGTAATAATCTCGGTTCAACCTCTTATGAACATGTTTTGTGTCTTAATACAGAAGTTGTCTTGATAAAATTGATCTATTTTTCATGTATGGCTGCTGTATATTGTAGTCAAATCAAATTGCAAAAGTTATGGTTACATTTAGAGAATTGCAGAGGTCACATATATTTAGTTAACATGTTTTGTTATAATTTCTGTACAGTCGTGCTCAAAAGCTTGCATACCCTGGCAGAATGTTTTATTTTTTTTGACTATATCAAAGAATATGAAAGATAACACACAAAGTTTTTTTCACTTTGTGGTTGTGTGAAACCATTTATGGTAAAACGAGTTTGCTATTAAAATCATAATGTTTTTTTGTTGTCAACAAGGCCAGTGATGGCCTATGGTAGAAAGTGCACCATACCTACTGTGAAATATGGAAGTGGTTCGCTGCTGCTGCCACTGGGTCCAGCAGAATAAAGGGAAGGTCCCTTTAGTGTCCATCTCAGTCTCCTGACCTCAATATCATTGAACCACTGTGGGGAGACCTCAAACTTGATGTTCACGCAAAACAACCCAGGAACTGGAGGCTTTTTGCCAAGAAGAATGGGCCGCTTTACCATCCATCCATCCATCCATCCATCCATTTTCTTCCACTTGTCCGTTGCCGGGTCATGGGGGCAGCCGTTGGAGCTGCCCAAATCACATAGCACCGGCCCCCATGGCTCCTTCTGTAGGTGGTGGGTCCACGGAAGGACGGCCTCACGGTTCAAACCGGGCCTGTTGGTTTCTCCTAGGGGGCTACCAGTGGAGGCAGACACTGGAGGCAATGTGGGTGAAGTGCCTTGCCCAAGGACACAACGACAATGTGCACCGTCAGGAGGCGGGATTCGAACCCACGACCTTCCGATCATGAGACGACCCGCTCTACCATCTGCGCCATTGCCGCCATTGCCGCTTTACCATCAGAAAAAATAAAGAACCTCATCCACAACTACCACAAAAGACTCCAAGCTGTCATTGGGGAAATACACAGTCATTTTGGTATTTTCCTTTTTCATTATGATTTAAAAAGAGCAAACTCAGTTGTTTCACCATACATGGCTTCACACAACCACTAACTATGAGTGAACAAAGCTTTTAGTGTTATCTTTCATATTCTAAACAAAAATTCTGCCCGGGTATGTAAACTTTTGAGCATGACTGTATGTATAAAATCTGTTTACAGTACATTGTAATAAATGTAGACCTCTACATGTTCTGAGATGTGGGTAACTTGTATCTCAAATGTTCATGCTCCTTTACATGTACTACTGTAGACTAAATATTGCTTCATTAAATGGCAAATCTAATCACAATTCTATACTCATCAGAAATAATACATTTTCCCCCAAATCGTGCAGCCATATAAACACGCAATAATTCCATAGTCCAATTAGGTTCATTAGGTCTTCTAAAAATGATGTTAATTTTTTTTCTCTTATAGCCAGACCTTAGTGTTAGTTTCGTACCTGACGGTTTCGGCTACAGCTGTGGCCTTCCTCAGAGGTTGTCGTGGTGTTGCTGTGACGTGTCTGGTCAGCTGATTTAAACCTTGTTTGTCGTACCACAAATCATACGTGGGAGAAACTGGCAGAGCGTTGAACATCAGGAAGAAGGAACATCGAACAGAATGTGATAAAGATACATCAAAAGCGTGCACACGAGTCACCAGACGACAAGCAGAACAAGAACAGCTGACGTCTGCCATATCAGACCACTGCAAGAGGGAGAGCCATCTTATGGATTGGGACAATGCCCATGTCATCGGTACTGAGAGCAACAAATACCACCGTTGGATCAGAGAAGCCATCGAGATCCGGAAACGTGCCCCCCAGACTGTGAACCGGGTCGAGGGGGTACTAACTTTCCCACACCTGGGACACAGTTCTGAAGAAGTCGGACTGCAGCCTGCTACTACAAGCAGGAAGAAAGTGCCAAAAACTGTATAAATCAGCTGACCAGACACGTCACAGCAACACCACGTGATAACCCTCTGAGGAAAGCCACAGTTGTAGCCGAAACCGTAAGGTACGAAACTAACACTAAGGTCTGGCTATAAGAAAAAAAAGTAACATGTAATAATTCCGTTTTTGTGGCGCAGTTGCAGGTCAGCCTGGTGCAGTGCATTATGTTCTAAAGGGGAGAGAGGCCACCTTGCCAACGGGTCTGCCCAAAGCCCCTGATGACATCTTGTGGAAGCACAATGGGGACAAAGTCATTACCTTTGACAGTAAAGAGGAGCGTGTGTTCCCTCCGTATGAAGGCAGGGTCACTCTGAGCTGGGCCACAGCTGAACTGACCATCGCAGACGTGAGATATGAGGACAGTGGAGAGTATGAGCTGGATGCATTCATCAAAAACAAGCTGCACCGTTCACAATACATGCTGAAGGTCTTAGGTCAGTAAACCTGATGGCACACGAGGCTGCAAAATGCTGATACAGAAGACAATTTAACATCTCATTGTTCCCTTTACTTGTCTCTATATTCTGGGAGGATTAACATGGTTAAGGTCTTTTGTTAATTTTTGAGACAGTTTTGATTTGTAAAAGCTTTAGATTGCGTTGTACTGTTGACAAATACATCAATGAAGCCACCTTAAAAACCTTCACTGGCAGGCGCTGTACTCCTTTCATCCAAAACACTGAATGTTATTTATTGACATCATTATTTTTTCCATTTCTCCAATATAACAATCAAATATATTTTTCTGTAAAAAAAACAAAACATTATATCAAGGAATAAATGTATGTTAATTGTTTACGGTATTCTTGAGCAAACATAACGATTCTTATAGAGAACATTTTATTTTTATTTTTCAATATGATTAAACTAAAATCGTCATATTGGCAGTTTTGAGTATGTGCTTCATTATTGCAGCTTCTTTTGCACAATATAAAGGTTTATTTTTTTTCTTGTCAGTAATAACTTACAAATTGCACGTTACACAGACAAAGTCTCCAAACCCGTCATCCGATGCGAGTTGAACGATGAGAGCAGGAACTCGACGTCTGTACGCGGCACACTGCACTGCTCCTCAGACTCCAACACTCCTGAGGTGCTTACTTTCAAATGGAACCTGGAAGGGAAGAGTCATCTGGGCCAAGCCTTAAACATCGCTCTGGGGGATGAGCACGACCACATCGAGTACAGCTGCACCGCCAGCAACCCCACGCACGCAGAGACCAACGTCTTCATGGCCAAAGACTGCCACACAGGTTTCAGATCTCGTCTTCTTTAATTATCATTTCTTTGCCTGAAGAAGAATAGAATACAAAACTTGGAAAAAAAAAGGCTCCCGCACACTGTCTCACTCTTTTACTTGGCTTTTATTGCAGCAACGTTTCGGTCACTCTGACCTTCATCAAACCTGAAGACAGCCCCTTCCGCTTGATCATTTATAGCTCAGGGACTGCCCCCAACAAGCAATATCCAATCAGGACCAATGACATAGTACCTGATCATAGCATCCAATAATCACCAATATCACAAAAAATCATGCCTTCACAGCACATATAATTAGGAAATTCACTTCCATAATAATTACAAAATTATGCAAATTATTTTAAAACCAAAAACTTCAAAATCTGACAATTCTAAATGTCAGAAATAATTAAAAAGGTTTCACGGTGCGGTCAAACATACCGCGGCACAATCACAGCATTACACTCAACAACAGTTCGTCATTAAGTCCCTTAGGGCTCAGAGTTTGTAATGTAGAGATCCAGAAGGCCTCGCGTCTCTTCAGAATGAGATTGTGGTCGCCCCCCTGGGTGGGACCGGCACCTGCTCTATCCACAAAAACGAAGAGATGCCACGTCATGTTTGAATTTGTTAAAATGTATTGCGACTGGAGAGTCGGTGTCTTGACGTCTGATGGCGCTTTTGTGCTCACTTATGCGTATTTTTAATTTCCGTTGAGTTTTTCCCACATAAGCAAGACCACACGGGCAGCGCAACATGTAAACCACATACGTGGATGCACACGTGATCACGCTGCGGATGGGGTACCTTTTTTCTGTGGATGGGTGATAAAAGTCAGAAGTTTTCTTGGTGTTTATGACACTGAGCGCAGTTGCCACATCTATAGTTCCTGTTCGGTATTGGCGTAAGGAGGGTCTGCGCGTTCGGCGAGCTCCTGCCCCGGGCAAAGTCCGAGTGAACAAGGGAGTCTTTTAAGTTACGGCCCCTTCTGTGCGTAAATAAGGGCGGGTCCGAGTGAGACAGTGTGCCTGATATAGTCCAATAGACATTTACTACAATAGTGATAATAGTTTCCTAGTTACTAGCCTATTTGACAAAGATTAAACTCTCATTATTTTGTTTTGTTTCTTTTTCTAATAGCAGAAAGAACTTCTAAAGCTCTGGATGTAATTGTACCCATTATTATTGCTTCACTGATACTGTTGGCGTTTTGCATTTTTCCATTCATATTTCGGCATCAAATAAAGAGAGGTATTTTTTTATTTATCACATTTCAGTTTAGAGATTAAATACATGAAAAATAAATCCTTTTCTTCTCATTTTGTGTAGCATGTTTCAGACGCAAGAAGAGTGATGACTTGGAAAAGCAAAGAACAGTGGCTGGTTGGTGATCACTTATAACGACTTTGAATGATTTACCAAAATGCACATTTAAAGTGATTTCACCTTTTTTTATGATCATAAAAATAAAGACAAAGGCAGTTCATCAAAAGGAGATATCCACCGACAAGAAACATTTGCATCAAAGCAACCACTTATTCAGCAAAATGAGGAAGCGTTTCCACAACGTCAAGGTAAACACGGATGCAAAAAATGTCACATATCAAAAATTATACTGTTATTCACTAAATGTATTGGTTTGTGTTTTTAGAAATTGATAAAGAATTGAAGGAGGTTGGATCATTAGGTAACAAGACCCACATCCTGCTATTAATAAAACTGATTTGTTTTTATGTTTTGATACATTCTTTTTGTTTATAGGAAAAGTCAAAGGTTTCAAGAAGTCTATAAATCGTGAGCATACAGAGCCACAGCAAATCAGGTACTGTGTTGGCATAGGCTTTTAAAACAATAATGTATTATCTTGATGTTAACAGAAGAAGGAAATAATAATAATAATAATAATAATAATAATGCATTAGTCTTATATAGCGCTTTTCCAGACGCTCAAAGTCGCTTTTACAATTTGGTGCATTATTCATTCACTCCATACTCGGTGATGATAAGCGAGGCAACCAGTCTGCGCACATCAGCCACCACCACCAACCACTCACTCACTACATTCGCTAGGCTTCCTGGTGTTACTGAACGGTCTCCCATCCAAGTACTAACCAGGCCCTACCCTGCTTAGCTTCCAAGGTCTGACGGGATTGGGCATCGCAAAGGCGGTATGGCCACGAAATGACACAGACAGTGTGGAGACGGCCACATCTCGACCTGCATCCCCAATCAGAAATGGGCAGGTGGATTCAGAGGGACAGACAGACCGTGATACTGATTTTGATCTAACAGGTTAGGGTAGCAAAATCAAGTACATTTAAATTTAAAAAGTATTGGACCTTATTTGTGAATTTGCCAACAGAAACACAAGCTTTACTGTCCAAGCCTGATGAACATGCGAGCAAAGGGCAGACTGATTCAACGGGAGTGCCAGATGCGCACCACTCAGAGCATGAAGATGTACAAAAATCAGATGAGGCTGGTGATTCTAGCTCTATTCATTCTGGTCAAGAAGAGGATAACAAGGCTCCAGAACAAGCTGGTATGAGACCTAAATTCCACCTTATATCAGGTGTAATTACAAAATGTCTTTATTAGTTGACAAGATTTCAGAATGAAAATGTTGGCTTACTGTATTTGATTACTTCTAAACTTGTTTCTGTGTAGTTATACAATATTTTATGTAATTTCTTTTTCTGACTGTAGACACACTCTTTCAAGCGCACCTTCAGACCGGTGCACCTCCAGTTGATGCTTTACAATTTATAAACAAAGAGTTGGCTGAATGCAGTGAAGAATCTGAGCCCATTGAACCTGAGCGCGAAGAGCAGGTCAGTCCAGCTGAAGACTCACCCCCAGCTCCAGAGGACAAGGACCCACATGATAACTTGGAAAAGCAAATAACAGTGGCTGGTTGGTGATCACTTTCAACAACTTAGAATGATTTACCACAATGTAAATTTAAAGTGATTTTACTTTTTTTTATGATTATAAAGACAAAGGCAAAGACAGTCCATTAAAAGGAGATATCCACCGACAAGAACCACTTAATCAGCAAAATGAGGGAGGGTTTATACAACGTCAAGGTAAACACTGATGCTAAAAATGTTACTTAATACGAATTATACTGTTATGCACTAAATGTATTGGTTTGTGTTTTTAGAAATTGATAAAGAATTGAAGGAGGTTGAATTATTAGGTAACAAGACCCACATCCCGCTATTAATAAAACTGATTTGTTTTTATGTTTTGATACATTCATTTTGTTTATAGAAAAAGTCAAGAAAAGAGTCGAGAAGTTTCAAAATCGTGAGCATACAGCACAGCAAAACAGGTACTGTGTTGGCATAGGCTTTTAAAACAATAATGTATTATCTTGATGTTAACAGAAGAAGGAAATGACACAGACTGTGTGGAGACGGCCACATCTCGACCTGCATCCCCAATCAGAAATGGACAGGTGGATTCAAAGGGAGAGACCGACAATAATGCACCTAAAACAGAGGGAGACCGTGATACTAATTCTGATCACTCCAGCTACGGTTTTGAACAAACAAGTTAGGCTATCAAAATTGAAATCAAGTACATTTCAATTTGAAAAAGTATTGGACCTTATTTGCGAATTTGCCAACAGAAACACAAGCTTTACTGCCCAATCCTGATGATCATGAGAGCAAAGGGCAGACTGATTCAACGGGAGTGCCAGATGCGCACCACTCAGACCATGAAGATGTACAAAGATCAGTAGTCACTGGTGATTCTAGCTCTATTCATTCTGGTCAAGAAGAAGAGGATACCAAGGCTCCAGAACAAGCTGGTATGAGACCTAAATTCCACCTTATATCAGGTGTAGTTACAAAATGTCTTTATTAGTTCAGAAATGGTATATTGTGAAAATGTTGGCTTACTGTATTTTATTCCTTCTGAACAAAGAGTTGGCTGAATCCAATGGAAAATCTGAGCCCAATGAACCTGAGGGGAAAGAGCAGCCCAGTCCAGATAAACACTCACCCCAGCTCCAGAGGATCCACTGAGAGATGCTTCACATAATGAGAATGTGAACTTAGACCATACAAAAACTGAAGAATCTGAACGGTCCAATGATTCCCAGATGACGCCTCCTCACTCTGAACTGTCAGGTATGATGTAAATATTGTTTATGCCATCACTGATCTATGGTATTTTTTTTGTTACGCTTGGAAGAAACACATTTATTTTACATTATATCACAGTATTATCTTACTCTGTATTTATTTTATTCTTATTTAACTTATGTCCGTGATGTGTCAATCATCAAATATCATGTTTCCATTGCAAAAATGCTTAACTATGTTGATGTGGACATATACCTTATTGTTAATTATTGCTACACTGTAATCACAAAAAGCTTTGTGTCCTGTTGCAGAATCACCGTCGCAGTCTGCACATCAGCATCCAGCTGACCTCGAGGACGGAGATAAGACCAGTCCTGTTGAACAAACAAAGCCAGGCCCAGCGGACAAGGACCCACAGGATCATGAGAGTGTGAGCTCCAACAATAAAGCTAAAAAAGATGCAGAAGATGCAGCTCCTACTGATGTGCTGTCATCATCTCCTGATTCTGAATCACCAGGTATGTAATAGATCAGTTGGTCCCAAAGTGGGGGTTGGGAAGATGATTTCAAATCACACAAAAAGAAAGACATTTACTTTATATTTAAATTTTCTAATAATTTCTTAAAGAGGGGGTATTATGCTTTTTTCAGTCACATAGCACCAGTCTATAGCATACTACAATGATGACGTAGCCTTCTGTTGGTCTGTATATGCAGTAAATTAAAATAACTGCCTTGAATAAAATTGCTCTCTCAAAATGGCTGTACTGAACGTCTTGAAATAGGCCTGTCTCTTTAAGAAGCTTTCCGACACGCCCCCTTCAGCACACTGCTGTGGCATTTAAACAACAACACTGTGCGGGGAGGGGGCTCTGCTGAGCTGAGGAGCAGTGGTTGGTGGCTTGGCTGGTGACAAAAGGTCCAGAGGCGTCTCCAGGAGGTGGGGGCGTTCCTAGGAGGACTGAGGCATAGCTACACCTAAAATGGCTGCTGTCTAAGTTTTTACTGATTACTCAAAAATATTCTGAATGAGCCAAGGCAACACTCCAGGCATGTGTTTAATGAGGGAATGACATAATAACATGATATAAAGCTTGAAAAAGTCGATTTTACATAATACCCCCCTTTAATAGGTTGCGTTCATGTGACACAACTTTCTAAAGAGCCTATAGTTTCAAATTGAGGTGGCGGTAACTATGGTAACTGTTAAAATGCACATTTCTAGTCTTAGTTTATTGCTAATTTCTCTGTAATTCCTGGGCCAATTCACATGAAACAAAGACTTTGTCACAAAGTTCAAAGTCTTCTCTTCCAGAGCATATGAAATATAATATTATAGGCCTTTAGAACGCTGTGATGTCACCTGAAACCCAGCAATTGTTGAACATTTTTAAATTTATCTGCAGTGGCTATGTTATTATACTGATTGCTGAAATGTCTCTTGATTCTGATATCAGGTGACGGTGCATTATCACAATCAGACCAGAACCAACATTCCCACTCAGGACCAAATGTTGAGGAGGTGGGAGGTGATAAAGAGTCGGACTCCAGCACTGACTCATCCAGCAAGGAATCTAAAGAATCAAAACAGACCAGCACCACAGAAATAACACCCACTGGTGAATCTGAGCAGCCAGGTATGACCAGATTCAATCAACGAGGGAAACATTAATGTGGATATTAGTAAGATGTAATTTGGTGAACACTGTCAAAAAAATAATAATAATAATAATAATAAATTAAAAAACAATTGTTTATTGGTGTACATGAAATACTACACTAGTTTCACTTGGTGGATATATCTATATGCTTGTAACATTAAATGTTTTTTTTACTGCTGTAACCCTTTGGTCTCTGTGTAAAACAGTATTTTATTGTGTCTAGTTAAGGATTAAGAATGAAATCAAGCAACATGCCAAATATATCTTGGTATCTATAATGACAGCCATGAGTCGTTTAAAGGACAAAGGGCATTTCTCTTTCTACACTGCTGTTAATATTCATATGGAATTGGGCCACACTCTTTTTCGCAAATAGCAAAATGTAATTAGCAAATCATTGTTATTTAGATCAGATGATATGTCTTCTGCAAACAACAAAATATGCTGTGTTGTCGTATGTGTAAAAACCTGCAATTTTGGACCTTTGAAAATATGTTTGGAAATGCATGTGATTCTTACTGATTACTCAAAAAATATTCTGAATGAGCCAAGGCAACACTCCAGGCATGTGTTTAATGAGGGAATGACATAATAACATGATATAAAGCTTGAAAAAGTCGATTTTACATAATACCCCCCTTTAATAGGTTGCGTTCATGTGACACAACTTTCTAAAGAGCCTATAGTTTCAAATTGAGGTGGCGGTAACTATGGTAACTGTTAAAATGCACATTTCTAGTCTTAGTTTATTGCTAATTTCTCTGTAATTCCTGGGCCAATTCACATGAAACAAAAACTGTCACAAAGTTCAAAGTCTTCTCTTCCAGAGCATATGAAATATAATATTATAGGCCTTTAGAACGCTGTGATGTCACCTGAAACCCAGCAATTGTTGAACATTTTTAAATTTATCTGCAGTGGCTATGTTATTATACTGATTGCTGAAATGTCTCTTGATTCTGATATCAGGTGACGGTGCATCATCACAATCAGACCAGAACCAACATTCCCACTCAGGACCAAATGTTGAGGAGGTGAGAGGTGATAAAGAGTCGGACTCCAGCACTGACTCATCCAGCAAGGAATCTAAAGAATCAAAACAGACCAGCACCACAGAAATAACACCCACTGGTGAATCTGAGCAGCCAGGTATGACCAGATTCAATCAACGAGGGAAACATTAATGTGGATATTAGTAAGATGTAATTTGGTGAACACTGTCAAAAAAAAAAAATAATAATAATAATAAATTAAAAAACAATTGTTTATTGGTGTACATGAAATACTACACTAGTTTCACTTGGTGGATATATCTATATGCTTGTAACATTAAATGTTTTTTTTACTGCTGTAACCCTTTGGTCTCTGTAAAACAGTATTTTATTGTGTCTAGTTAAGGATTAAGAATGAAATCAAGCAACATGCCAAATATATCTTGGTATCTATAATGACAGCCATGAGTCGTTTAAAGGACAAAGGGCATTTCTCTTTCTACACTGCTGTTAATATTCATATGGAATTGGGCCACACTCTTTTTCGCAAATAGCAAAATGTAATTAGCAAATCATTGTTATTTAGATCAGATGATATGTCTTCTGCAAACAACAAAATATGCTGTGTTGTCGTATGTGTAAAAACCTGCAATTTTGGACCTTTGAAAATATGTTTGGAAATGCATGTGATTCTAGCGCTACTTTAGGATCTTGTGTTCTGATTTGTCCTAATCCTTTGTTACTTGTATTTTAATCAACTAAACTACAATTTAAAAAGTCGTACATTACTTATTCATGTGTCTACAGAACTGCAGTCTCAGACTGATTCAGAGGGAAAGACAGAAAAAACACCAAACACAGCTGCAGTTGATGATTCAAGCTCTGTTCACTCTGGTCAAGAGGAGGCTACGAAGGCTCCAGAACAAGCTGGTAAAAGACCTACGGTTTGAATGTTAAGCCACATAAGCTGGTGGAATTTACAACAGGGATGTGTAGACCGTGAGATGACCGAGGACAAGGGAAACACAGGGGTGTAAATACATGAGGAAACGGGGCACAGGTGAAACCCTGATGTGGCAATCAACACAAGGGAAGCAAAGCAAAATCACAAGGACAGAACAGACATGTCAAAATAAAACACAAGACTAGACCAAAGACAACATACAAAACCAGGGAAACAAAAGACAAATCATGACGTGTGTTCTAAAGCAGGGGTTCCCAACCTCTTTTCCTTGAAGCCACCTCTGCACATGCTGTCCCCAGTTTTAGGTTGACAAAAGTAGATTGTGTGGAAAAACAGGTGTGGAGTAGACAATTTGATTCAGGTCATTGATTTCATTAGTAAATGTGATACTCGCTCTTTTAGCTATTAACATTTCTGACATCTCCCCAGTGTTAATACCACTTGATGTGTTTAAATGGGCTCTTTTATCCAAATCTTGATTTTAAAACATTAATTGCACATTTAATTCCAATCCTTTCAGAGAAATTAGATACATTTCCAAATAACTATGCAATCCTAATTGGGAAGGACATGTCATTTATTTGATCAAATCTTAACTTGTTTCTTGGTAACACACCATTTTATTCTATCTTTTCAGGGTTAGAGAAGGAGTCGGATGAGTCCACCCACCCACCAGACTCACAACACTCATAATAAGGAAAGCAAGGACACTGCTGAGAATATCAGCTCAGAGACTAAAGACAACACTGACAAAGAATCTGACTCATCTGGCTCTGAGCAAATAAATGAACCAACCAACTCCAAAGAAGGACGACAGCAAAGTTGAAAACAGCAAAAGCACATTGGGGCTAAAGGCCAGGCTCATATCAGTAGCTGTATACTGTACATTCTCTGTGCTATCGGTCTAATGTTATGTCACTTGTTATGATAGAAACATTGATGTAGAGTGATCATTTGGGTGCTTTATATGAGTAGTGTTGCGGAACTGTAATGCTATTTGATTTTAAAAGGCTACCCTTAGAAGTTTTGCCAGTGTGATATTTTTTAAAGCCAACCGTATGCTGTGTCACATGTATTTGTTAATTTTCTTGAGCTGTGATTCTTTTTTAAATATATCTAAACAAAACAGAAACAATGACAAGTAACACATAATAGTTTGTTTTATTGCTAATACCTTTTACATAATACATACATACACCTTACTTTCTCTCTGATATGCTTTGATATAAGTGTGTGCATCCTTAATTTCTATGTACTACAATTGTTGTATCCAGATATTATGTGAAAATATGTCATGTAATTTTTACAAATGCTCCAGCTAAAAGTACTAATATTGTAACTATAGTAGCCATTACTGAAGCTGCTGAAATCTTACATTAATCCTCGCATTTAATACAGTGTTTTAGCGTTTTCTCTTTTACTCAGTGTGAAATCTATTTGACCTCAGGGTGTTTTTATAACAGTTGATTGCTGCTTTTGCATTAACAAGTTTTATGTGCCTTTTGAGATTTTGAACTTTTTATAAACTGTATATTTTGCATAATTTCCAGTAAAATGTGTATTTGCTGAGTTTATGATTCATGACCACAATTTCTTATTAGCATTTGTTGTTTTCTTTTTGGCACTAAAGGTTTAAGTCTTATTTCAGCGCGCAATCAAGAGAAGTATGAAAGCCAAAGGGCCTTAGGAGATTCAGGGGAGAGGACATTTATCAGGCAAAATATGGGGTCATAATGCAATGCAATACTTAAAAGTTGATAAGGAAGGTGATTTGAACCATTCAATCCTGTTACAGCAACGTTTCTCGTCCATAGGGGGCAGTGTTTGTCAGCTTTCACCACTAGTTATGTCTCATCTGCAAAGTGGGGGCTTTTTTCTATGGTCTTCAACTTTTTCAAACCTTGGATGTTTTAAATACAAGATGAGAAATTGTATAAACATGGTTTCTATTCAGTTCGGATTGTTTCGTACTTTTTAAGAATACATATTCAAGGCTAAAGTCATCAAAGCTCTGCAGCCTGGTTGGCATCTCCGATAAGCTGTGCGTTTGAATAATAGTCTCGTTTCGTTTCAGCGCGTTTAAGGTCTGACCCAGTTCACTGATTGTCTCCATTAATGATGTGGATTAATTGTGGACCCACATGGCTGCCATAGAAGGAAACTTTAAGCCAAGCACACGCTGATTTATCCATTTACTCAACAAGCTGGGGTGGAGAGTATTGGAACGAGCGGGTAAGGTTATAACTTTTTTTTGTATTCTCAAATTCATCTTAAATAATAGTTTATATTCTGATGCGCATAGGCTTTGCACATGTGACTACTTCAAATGACACTCTGCAGGTTAGGGGTTGTTGGCAGTAATAGTGTTGGAATAGCATTTTTTTTTTTACTTCCCTTAATCCATTTTATTTGATATTGACCAAGGTAAAAGCAATATACAAAACTATACAGCCTATGTATTTGACTTTAGGGTGACCCAGTGGCTGTATGAATGGTCAGCATGATGCCTTTACTTTCCATCACAGTGGTCTCTAGGACGCTCCAGGATCAATTGTTTGGAGGGTTTTCACTGCTGACGGACCCTCGCACCAGAAAACCCACAAAACAATTGATTCTGGAGCGTTGTAGAGACCACTGGGATCGAAAGTAAAGGCGCCATGCTGACCACTCATACAGCAAGGTCTCATACACAAGGTCAAATAATAGTTGATTTTATGCACAAATATCAAATATATATATTTTTTAAAGTTGCATAATGCACCTTTAATAATAGAGAAAATTGATATTATTGCAGTTTTTTTCTAAACCATTTCAACACGGTAGACTTACCTACAAAATTGAAATAAAACAAATTGTAAGAAAATATACGGTAACAATCCCAATGCCTGAATGAATTTATGGCTCCTTCAATGCAGCCAACTGAGAATATTCAAAATGCTCAAACTGATCAGCAACATTATATCTGTATCTTTACTATATAAAAGCAATGTCACATGTTTGCTAAATGTTTAATCTAATCCTGAAAACACTGCCCTCTACCAAATGCCCCTCTACGAGACAAAAAATGTGTAAAATAGGTTCCCCTCTGGGGCAAGGACTGCGATTCCTAATCTCAGTGGAACTTTCCTGGATAAATGATGGTCAAATAAAAAATAATACCATATGATCATTAATATTACATCCAAGTCATAATAATCACCATACAGCCAGGCCATGGGAGAAAGTCATGCCTGATTAGTTTAACCTCTAAGTCACAGCAAAAGTCTGTGATCTGTACCACCTGACCTGTGGGCCCCGGCCACAAGCAGGGGAATGAGCGCTATCCTATTTCTGTGGTTGTAACAAACACCAAGGGGATATTAGGAGTATTGAATTATTTGCGGGCTTTTCAGACTATATAGGGTCACATTGTGGTTCCACTGAGACCGTGCTGAAGTATTGATGGCAGCAGGAGGGCGCACATCTTAGCTCTGGACCATCCTTGCTGTTTTTCAAGCCAACATTTTTTTCTCATAAGAAATTCCTCTGCTTGTTGCTAGTGCCTTCAAAGTTTTTCCAGAATTGTGAGAAATGGCATGGCATGAGAGGAATGTAGTCTGAATAGTTTGCTTTGCTATGCCCTTATGGAGTGAAATCTGCTTTCATTTTACTTTGGCACTTTATTTGATCCAAAAAAATAGTCATAAATCAACTTGTACCATGATAAACTGTTATTATAAGTCCTACTGTTGAGACTACTGGCTTCATACATTGCGGACTGCAATACATTGTGTGATTCACCTTTTTTCCAGAAGCAGCTTGAGCTTTATCATTTTGAGCAACAGTAGCACAACACAGCCTACGCTTCATCTGCTGCCAAGTCACCACTGTTCCTCCCTTTGTTAAATAAGTAAACAATGGTATGAATGGAGAATTTATAGTTTGGTAACTTTTTCTTGTCTAACACTAATACAAATTCTAATGTAAAATGCAGACATTGTCACATAATTCCCTTGGTCCAATGACACATTTGTTTGTGAATCCTTGCGTGTCCTTTCGGCCTTGTATAGTTGTGAGAGAAATTGTAGGAACTTTAATAGCAGGTTGATTAGCATGCTGGCTGGTTGAAATTGCCTCCTTGAGGGATGACGTGAAATCGAACAATATCCCCCAGCTTTAGCGAGCAGCACCATAGCTTCTCCTTTATTTTTATGCAGAGCTTGGATGGAGTCTTGGCACAGGTCCACAGTGCAAGCTCAGCCGGGGGGGGTTAGGGTCTGGGAAGGTTAGAACAGATCAATTCATATATGAGCAATAAGCTTAGTACACTGTCACACTTCGCAATAAGTGCAACGAGGTGTCCACTACTCAATGTAATTATGGCGATAAACGGTGAAGAGAAGTTTAGTGTCACTGCCAACAATAGCAGTAGAGGGGAAGAAAATAGGATACTTAATTTAAAATAAGTAAAAGGAAAATAAATGTGAAGGTTATCTTCTTGCCGTAGCTTCTACCACTACAACTGCTTCTCCGACCTACTATCAGGTCCTAACTTTTATCTTTTCATACAGGTTTTACTTCACTGTTGTCCAGTCTGCAATACGTTTTCAGCTTGACGCGCATTCCAGTGTAGACCTTTGCATCCAAGCTTGGGACTGACTCAAGTAAGTAAGTAGGATACACTTGGCTAGTCGACTCATTTATACAAACTTTAAATACTATTACTATTATTACATACAGCAACCAATCACTAGTACTGAATAATCACTAGTGCTATTTTCCTCCTCAGCACGTCAGGAAAAATGTTGTGTGGCTCGTATCTTGTTCTATATGGTCTAATTTGTCTTTTGGACGTGGTTTTACGATTAGAAATGTTGGTAGATTGTTTGCTATGTGATTATTATACTTTATAAACCAGATACTCCCTGGTGCATTGCATTTTATGACTGCATATTTCACTTCCAGCTCAACACCACCATGTACGATCCAATATGCCCTAAGCCTAATATTATTATACCCATGGAAGCCACCAGTGAGGTGGAAACTGTTAATGTAGTGCTTATAGACCTATAAATACTGAAAATGGGACAGATAAAATAGGACTAAACAGTTGTTTTCTGGTTCAGCTCAGGACTGTTCAAGTAGGTAAAAAAAGACTCATATGTGTTTATATCTACATAAATAAGCCGTGAAGGCTGAAGCAAATCGCTGTAGATTTATGCTTTTTATTACTTCACTAATGAAGAAACTTTATTGGTTGATCGGGGCTCGAAATTGCGACCATTTTGGTCACATATGCTCCCAAAATTATGCCTTTGCGATCTAAAAATACAATCACATTGGGACTGCGGACTATCTCTCAAATGTCGCTCGAATTGATGTCAGGCGGAGAAGCAGCGCAAACTTCAATCCAACCCGCTCGCCACCTCGTGCAGCGCTGAAAGCAAATCATCGCCGCTCTTGCAAAATACAAAACGTAAAGACACAAACGCAATGTCACGTCTTCTAAGGTTCTGGCAAGGGAGTTTGCCGCATGTAGCGAGATCTATGAAGCTTTCTCCCGCAGCACAGAGTGAGGAGAGTGTAGGTGCAGAGTGAGGAGACGATGAAGTGCGGTGAAGCAGGGGCGGAGCAAGTTGGGGGCGGTTGGGAGGCACAAAATCTGGTATCCCATTTATAATGTTAAACTTTAGCCGAATGAGTTTTGTAGATTGCTTAATCATTGCAAACAGCTAAAATAATACACCTGAAATGCAACAGAAGGCTGGAAGTGGCGTGTGATATGTTTAAATTCCCTTCATCCCTGTTAAAAGCTTCCCTGTTTTTTTTGGTTGCGCTCCTAAATTTTTGACTGTGCTCCTAAATTTCAGAATTAGGAGCACAAGCGCTACCAAGAAAAAAAAGTTAATTTTTGAGCCCAGTTGATTTGATCCCTGAGATAGATAGATGAATGAATGAATGAATGCATGAATGAATGAATGCATGAATGGAGGTGTGCACGGTGGCAGCCATGTTTGTGTGAGTATCATTCCACAACATGCGGACAGCTTGGGAGCTACTGCTCTGCTGTCTCAGGCATGTTTCTGTGGCCTGCTTTGGATTAACAGTCACATCTCCGTACATACCATCTGTCAAACAATATCAGGGCAGACATTGTGTCAACAGTTTTAACATGTTTTTACACCGGTCTAAACTAGCAGGGAAAATTCTGAAGAAGAACAAGTTTCATACTGAGGCAACTGTGTCACACTTGATCAAATGCTCATTTCAGCTGTTTTCTCATAATCAAAGGCTTTAGTCAATAGTGGATGTAACCTAACTTCCCAATAACAATGCCACATTTTGCATCTGGTTCAAGATGTTGGAACTATTATTTCTTTGCAAAAGGAAAGGCTTCACAAATTAAGCCCTCCTCAATTTGTTTGAGCACTTATTTCACAGTATTTTTTCCTCACTGATCAAACGGGAAAATAGATGATATTACAGTTGTTGTTTGTGTTATTTGCATATGTTTTGTGAATACATTCACAACAGTCAACATGCCCTTTAAGGTCCTTACCCAGACAAGTTGCCCATCACTGTGCTATTCCTGTGGTGTGGAGTTAGGCTGTCCTTTGTTAAATGGTACTTCAGTAGAAAACAATGGATTGTTGTCAAAGCTGAAGTTTGTGTAAAATGTCATAACCCATGCCCATATTTGTAAAAACTTTTCTTTCTTTTTTTTTTTTTTTACAAATGAACATTTATTATGATCAATAAGAGGGAAACAAATCATGCTTAGTTTTATTCTTTCCTTTGTTCACCTCAGTCTGTGATGCTTATTCACCCACGCCAAGATGAATCGTACATGTTTATAAATACCTTTGGCGTCTTCAGACTGATAATGAGGGCGATGGTGATGTGCTGCAGCCCTGGATAGCTCTATCTAGTTAATTGCCAGTGTGCTGAATGTTGATGTCTCTGAGGCTATTTTGTCCTGCTAACAAGAAGCTGGGATTGGTTGGGTATCGGTAATGGACCGCATGTGGAGACTGATAGGGACATTTTCAGATAAATCAAATCTTTATGAGGTGCTCAGAACAAATACCAAAATATGTGCCAGCTAGATTAAAAATTCAAAGTTGAAACTTAAAATGGAATCTACCCGGTTTCTCACTTTGATTTGTCAGGAAGTTATATAATGCCAGCCCAGTATTGATACATTGTTGTACCGTTGAAAATATAATGGCTAGAATGGATTCAATTGGAAACACAGGAATTATTGGCCATTGTCATGTATTTTTTCAAGTAATTGATTGTGAGATGAGGTCAAATTTCCCTACGGGGACAATAAAGTATACAAACAAACAAAACAAACAAACATTAAGCGCTATTTTCAAAAAATGACTATATACTTTGCCTGTAAGATAGAACATTTTCAGCTCCTATAAGAAAGTGCACAAGTCCATGTCAAGTCTCAAGTCAAAGACTCTCAACTTCAAGTCAGAACCAAGTCCGATGTTTTGAATTTCAAGTCCTTTCAAGTCTTTACTAGTGCAATCAGATTTGTATTCCTTTCCCCCTACTGAACATTTTTACTGTGTTGGTAATGCTACAGTTTGGTAGGTTCATAACTGCTTGTCTCTGCGGCACAGAGACCTTATTTATATGAATGTGTTCAATAAATCATTTATATTATAAGAATTGTATTTCAGGAGAACTGGAGAAGCATCAAGTCTTCTCAAGTCACAAGGCTCACGTCAAGTCCTGAGCTCGACTCCAAATTAAATCCCAATACTTTGTCCAATTTATTATTGTGTCAGTCAAGTCTCAAGTAGTCATATTAGTGACTTAAGGTAAGTCTTACGCGAGTGCAAGTCCACACCTCTATTACCAGAAGACTTAAATTATTGTAAACATCTCATAGCTTACGAGTAATACTAATATGTTGGCAGGACATTTTCTACACCTAACAAGCTTCTTCTGCAATATGCAATTTCCTACTACTTTGCTTTAACATGAAGGGGCTACTCAATCAAAATGTAGTCATCACTGAGAAAGATCTGTGATTGTAGTCGTGTAATTGTGTTAAATCAGTTTTATTTTAGCAAAATGGATCCAGAATTGTGGGTCAGGGTTGTGGCTGTTTGGGCTTCTTTTTCTTTTTTTTTTAATGAGACGTTACAAAAACAAGATGTACAACACTGTGTGTAGCTTTGTTGTGGCCAGTGCTGAGTCTCAACGTATCGAAATGCGCTCCATATGTCTGGCAACTGCACTGACCTCTCCTGTTTAATACACGGTACCAGGCTCGCTAGCACACTATTGTTTTGTACTGTACAAATCCTTGTGGTACCTGCCAAAAGGCAATAGAGATACCAATGTGACATGTTCCGGTTGCAGCAGAGGAATCGTGACATTGCCTCATAATATATTGCTTGTAGAATAAGACTTGAGGGGATGAACATAAAACTACAAAACACAGAGGTACTATTTGATCTTTAGAGGCACATCTTAAAGCTGTTTGTTTGTCTTGGCAACCTGTCACTTCGGTTCACCGGCTCTTAGTGTGACGGAATGATTCATAGAGACAATGGCACTCTTTGTTTTCACAATTACCCCAGAATAGCTCTAGTCACGTAGTATTATCTGTGTATGTGTTAGAGTGATGAAAACAGAGTAGCACCAAGTCACAACTAAGGCCAAAGGTGGGACCAATGGAAGTGATTGGAGGTATAGAGACAGTTACCATCGATAAATGATAGAACACACCGCTTAAAAGCGTTAGCGTTCTTGCCTCATAGTAAGAGGGTCCCGGATTAAATTCCTGGACCATATGGGCTTTTTGTGGGGAGTTTGCTTGTTCCTTCCCGTGCTGTCCACTGCCATTAAACGTTGCCGCAGCTGCATTGAAGGATGAGCAAAATTCAAGAACTATTTCCATCCTGGGACTCCATCCTTAACCTTCAACTATTTTTCATTTAAGGATTTCTACTATATAAAAAGGATGCATACCGTGAAATATTTTTAAATGGTGCTCTAGGTGTATTTGTATTTTAGAAATCCACTGCTCTTCACTTTTGCCAGTGGGTGCATAAACCTGCCTCCTCGTTCCTGTAGGATGAGGAACTGGCTTGTTCCTCTCACCCGCGGTGGGCCTCTCTCAACCAGATGGATGGTCTCAGCCAGTGTCGGAGAGGTGACAGCTGGCGGGCTGGGCCTTTTGGAGCCAAAGCTCTGGATCCTATCCCGTGACAGCTCCTGACAGCTCCTGATGGGCCACACGTCTACCTCACCCCCCTCACATCCTCCTCCCATCCCGTTCGCTTGCATCATGGAAACTCCAGGTCCACACAGAATCAATGATGTCTCACAATGAGCTGTAATGAAATGTAAAATATGAGAGCCACACCCTGGAGGGAAGACGCCTGAGCTCATAAGTGCTCTATGTGAAGTAGCCACCCCACTCATGTGATGATTGCATAATTAGGTCTTGTACACAAGAAAAGATGAATGGCATTCTGCTGCACTTTGTCCAAGGGGTGTGATTGCATGTTCGAGGCATTGTGCCTGCCACAGTGTCTTGAATTTGAGTTCTGACGTTGACGGTTTGGTGAATGTCTCTGTCAACTCTTGATCCCCTTTCATGCAAGACTGTCTTACCTATAGTGCAGCCTGCGGGGCCAAACTAATTTTTAAAGATAATATGATATTCCAACTGAAGGAGGAAATAAAGATTCATTTGTCCATCGTTATTTTGTTTAAATGTGAATTTAGATTCTACTAATAATGCCTAAATACGTAATATGATCATCACAAAACAGAGGTACATAGTATTCCAACTTATCTAATGTAGTATATTACTAGTTGGAGTTAACAAATTAACATAGCATGATGTCAGAGTTGCTGTATAAGTGACTTTATTAAAAATAATTGATGAGCATTTAATTTAAAGGAGCTGTATCATGCTATTTTAGCCATTCCAAAGTAAAGTATAGGCATTTATATGATATATTGTACCTCTATCACTATGGAGTACTCATTTTTGAGAGAAATATAAGTATTTTCTGGGGGTATTTCCAAACCCGGAAGACAAGATGCTTCGATTCAGTTAACTCTGCCCCTCTCTCCGCTCATTCCACATTTGCAGTATTATAAATATAAACATTGCTGCAAAAAGTGAAGTTACTTCACATAATGCAGTTATAAGGAGTTGACATGTGCAACACAGTTTCATAAATGGCTAACACACATGCTAACACGCGTTTTGATTGACTCACCGCTCAGTCTGGACTCCCCATGAGATCGCGTTGGTTATAAAAGTTAATCCACTTTGATTCTGGCCAAGGTTCACCAAGCATCCATCAGGTTGGTTGATATAGTAGCTAGCTTAATCCCGGAAAGAAATTCCAACTTCTGGCGAGTGCACTCTTCTTTAGGAAGGTCGAATAGTCCTGTTCCTCTCGTAGCCAAACGCGCATCTGTGACATTATAGAGCAATCGGTGTCCAGAGTAGGTTAGAAAGAGCACAGTCTTCAAAAACAAGACTTCTGCTCGGATCCATGGATCCTCTGGCAGGCGTTTGTTTACTCTCCTGGGACAGCACAGACGCGTCGGAGAGTTCCTTTTTTTTTTCTCTCTCTCTCTCTTACAACAAAAATAATGCTGTTTTATAAATTAAAACCAGGCCGTAAGGCATTACATTACAGACGTAGAGCACTTCCGTTACTTTGTGACGACACAACTGAACAGCTCAGTCGTTTACCAGGAGAGGGCGGAACAGCTGCTCAGAGAGCAGGATTCAGGAGGATTACTTAGAACTGCGTGAATGAAGCCAAAAAACGCTCTGGGGGTGTTTTTGATAAGGAAATAGCATAACAACATGGCTAAAAGCTCCAAAAAGTCGATTTTGCATAATATAGCTCCTTTAACGACTACCCATGACCCATCCATTAGCAACCAAGTGCACTCATGTTCACTTTCACACCCTGTTCACTTTTATGTATTCATTCATAATCCATCTTAAAAGTTATACAATAATACTCCGGGAGTGCTATTCACATTGTGCACCTAACAGCCTGATTTGCCTTTTGCAGTCTGGTACTTTTTTAAACTTAAGTAGCCTCAGCATTCCTGCCAGCTTGTTAGCAGAGCCGGTGCTACCTGGGGAGTGGCAGTGGAGCATCAGGGGACTGCGCACGGGGACTATGTGACGTGAAAGCCGTTATAGTCAGGACAGAGACAGGCCAGGCATTGTGGGTCCCGTGTTAATGAGACAGCTCTGCAGGGATGAGAGGAACACACACGGAGCCAGTCAGGAGACGTCTGTCCGGCCTCCCATAGGTAATTCCCCTAAATGAAAAGCAGACCGCATGCTAGTCATTGTTGCATCGAGGGGGTGAGGATGAATAGTGGCGGGCTTGTATTTCAACACACCTCCCCATGCTCTTATTAATACTGAGGCTACGTTCAGTCGGAGGTACCTTGTTGAGACACTCCCCGCCGATGCTGTTTCTCACCCAATTATCCTTGACTAGGATGACTTGTGTAATGCTGGCCATGTCACGCAGCTTTTGCAGCGGACGCGTTATCCTATCAAGGCCTTTTTCAGATTAAGAGTTTCTTCAGCTCTCGCTCACTGCCAAGGACATGGCAGTTGAAGTGCCTCGACATCTGGGAGACATTAGGACACATGGAAGGAAGAGGCTGGTTTTTAAAGCTCCTATTAGCTCACCTTAAGTATCAGTATTAATATTGATCCATGTGCGTCAACGATGTTCATCCAGTGAAGAGTGGGCGCAAGAGCATGTCAAATCCAGGCTTGCAACAGACTCCACTATCAAAAAGGACCCAAGCTGCGATTTTGGACCTAGTGGCTTTCCCAGATGTTCACCCTTGTATTTCATTGAACGCAACACCTCTGCAGGCCACTGTCCAGCCATAAATCACCGGCCGCTTGCTGCGCGAAGAGAATGGCGGGACGTGGCCTGATGGATGGTCACATGCTTGATTCATGAGATCACCACGAATGTCTACGGTCCGTGAGCGAAACAATTAGCTGTTACCTTAACCTGGAGGCCACAGACTCTCTTAAAGGGTCTCACAAACCCCTTTATAAGCTTTGAATCTCTCAGGCCAGAGCGGTGGGGACAGCGCGGCTTTATAAGAATGATTTGTTTTTATGTGGTATTCTTGGATGAAGGTTTACCTCGAGTCAGTGTTAGTAACAGTTTGTGACATCATTATGATCGTGAGAGCGGGTTTCGTATCCAAGCGTCCGACATTAGGCAGGTTGAACAGATGCTGGATTAAAATGTACGTACATGTACTGTGCAACCGAGGTTGTTATTAATCTCTGCAGGTGATGTTCTCTCTCCACTGAACAAGCCAAAACAAGTCTCTGCACTCGATTACATTTGTATCAGTCTACAGCATGTGAGCTGCATCCACCTGATTGAGTTCCCCGGTGAAATGGGTAATTTAATGAGCATCCAACTAATGAGCAACTTGACCTTGAGCGTCTCTGTTTTTATTATGTAGACTCTTCATTTGTCTGAATCTCTACGTGGAAGACAAGTGCAAGATGGCTATATTTCACTGTAAGGCCCAAACTGCCTTTAAAGCTACAGAGGCCTTTGGGAAATCATGCCACTTTAAATCATACTCCCTTCAGAAAGGACATCGCCTCTTCCCCTTCTTCGTTAGCTTTTAAAATGGTTGCTGGCGGTTTTGAAATCTTTTAATGTGTAATCCATCTGCTCTTTGGCTCACCTCGAGGAAATGAACAGATGTGCAATCTGTACCCGCTCTGGCAAGGCGGTACAGTCTACACTGGCCACTGTTATAGCAGCTAGGTTTATCTTTCGGAGACATTTATGTAAATTAAGAACAAATACGCGGGTGCCTTTGTGGCTTACCTGGCATTTCGCTTGCTTGACTGACCCAGGTGACATCAGTGTTCCTTATGTCTTTCCCATGCTCAAAAACATTTGCAGACAAAGAAATACAGTGACAAACCTAAAATGGATTTCATTGTGCCACACTGCCACAGCATCTGACAAATATAGTCAGCGGGTATCGCTTCCATCACTCGTCCTCCTTTCCAAACATAAAATCTGAAATAGGACATCAGAACTACCTATACATCAGGAAAAAGCAGGCACTACACAAAACTATATGACCCATTACTCGCACGCCGTTAAGCTATTTCCCCCATCGCTCCCCAAGCTTTCACACATGTGCGCTCTGTGAATGTGAAGTCATTTCGAACTCCACTTTCACACCTATAGTAAAAGCTCTTTACTGGGTAAGGGACTCATAGATATCATCCACACATAGAAATTCCTGTCCTTTTCCGAGATAATAATTCCAAACTCCGGGGGAGGATGCGACTCGGCTGGTGGTTTTTGTTATGAGTTGACCTTTCTATGTTCATATCGCTCACTTGCTCGGGGCCCTAGAGCTTCACGCACAGTTCGCGGCGGTGACGGGCTCAAAAAGCGAATGCCTCTGGTCCTCTAGAGAGAGCTGCTTCTTCCCTGGCAACAACAAAGCTCCAGGCAGCTGCTGTCATAAGATCGTCCTGTCATTTATTCCATACAAATTACTTACACATGTTCAAGACTGCTTTGCCCCGCAGGTTAAGGCACTTCCCTCTTTTCATGCGAGCCCAGGGATGAGATGGACAGGAAGCATAATCTGAGGTCTACCAGTATTCACCAAGGTACAGTCAAAAATGTTCATATGCAAACACCAATGCATTTACTTTCTCATATAAAAACCCTGCAGCCATTTTTCTTTAACCACTAGTAGTTGAATTATTCCTTTTGTCCTTTTTCAGTATATTGAATATGTAGTGATTTGTGAAAAAGACTGTTCAAGTTGTGAAATGTGAAGAATTGGGATATTAGACATGCGTCAGGAATGTTGGGAGACAGATTCTAGTACATTTTCTCCAGTTTGTCGTTACCCAAATTTAAAACATTCTTGAAAAAAAACCGTCAAAATGGCGACAAAGAACGAGACGAAATCAAATTAAATATAAAAAAGCGACAAAAGAGCAATCAAAAAGTGACACCAAAAAAAGACAAAAATCTATGGAAAATGTCACAAAAATGCAACAAAAAAAGCCCCAAAAGAGCAACAAAAAAGCCCCAAAAATGCAATGGAGGAAAAAAAAGTCATAAAACAACAACACAGCAACACAGCAAGGAAAAGATCAGTTTCGATCGGTTTTGAGATGTTGAAATCTTTACCTTTACATGTTTCAGCCGCCATCTTGCAGGCTGTCGTCAGGAGTCGGCTTGCAGATGGTGGCTGAAACATGTAAAGGTAAAAATAATAGTAACACAAGTACAATGGACGTTACAAACCACATGCATGCCTGGATGGATACAGATAGTTCAATGAATGTCTTTGCCCCACCCTGATACTGTATGAGCTAATCAACCAACAATCAATAAGTCTGAGATACTTTTTTGCTTATAAATATGTTTTGTTTTTTTTAAGTTAGCCTGCGTGACAATCAGTTTAAATATTATAAGGCTTCTTTGTATAGAAAATAAATAAGACAGCAGAAGGCCCATTGAGTGTCCCATAATAATATTCATGATGCTCTTTAATATGAAGTTTAAATTCTCATGCAGTAAATCTAACGTTCGATCATATCTGAAAATCACCCTGCATTGACCGGAGTCCAATTTCCTTCTCCCTTTACACGCGTTCACCGCTGCCTTGCCCAGAGGTGAGAGCGCGTCCATCTTGCATGCGCACGGCGGACAGTTGGCAGGAAGTGATCGATATAGTTTCCATCTCAGCCACTAGAGCCATTCTTCTTCTGTGCACCTTCAAGCCACATTCAAGCGCCATGAGAAATGAGAACCAGAGACACCCCTGCACAAAGCTCAGGCCTGTTTGTCATCACACCTATAGAGTCAGATCAAAGTCAAATCAAACGTAACGCAAGGGAACACCATCACACAGCCAGCAATTACAATCAATGTCATTTGTTGGAAGTGACGAATTGGGTCGTTTTCCATTTCAAAGACGGTCTAGTTTTTCGTGTTGGGTGGATGTCAGTGCGGTGTGTCAAAGGGTGCGTCTGATAAATGGGGAAAGTAATAAGAGGAAGTAGACCTGCGGTGCTACAAGGGGCTGGGGGTGTAGGCCGAGTTGCCCTGTCGCCAAGTTTGGACCTGTCAGGCAGAGTGGACATGACACTCCAGCAAGTTACGCATTATGCACAAAACAGAGCAAATAAAGTTTCACAATTTACAATGCTATATTTTGCGCCTTTAACTTGAAATCTTTTAGACAAAGCTTATTTATTCACCTTTTTAGAGAATCTGTCGCTATACTTTGTTGTCATGGTGACGTGTAAACAGGCGGAGAATAAAACAGATCTGCTAAGATCCTCCCAGAAGATGGTGAAAGACTGTTGTGGAGCGGAGGGAGCTGCAGGAGGAAGAGGAAGGAGGAGCTGAGCAGTGCAGGACACCACGCTCTGAAACAGGAACAAACCTAGGAGGCGCTGCACAGTTGCAGCGGCTCAGGACTAACAACGGAACACTATTTCATTGTACGCTTGTACAATGACAAATAAAGCACTTACTTAGTATAGACTAAAATCAGAGCTTTCCTACTTTCATCTTATTTTTGTTGAAAAGGATTTTTTTGCTGAATTGTCAACATGCATTTTTTAGTTTATCTTGATATCTTTAAAATGCTGGTGAAGTCATAATATTGAGTTTGGAGTTGGCATGACCGGCTGTGCAGCCTGAAACCTCATTCCCATGGAACTACTCTTAATTCTTCACTGTTTGTTCAGTGGAATCTCTACTTGCTCATCTATTTGTGCAAAAGCTATTTGTTATTGAACTCATCAAGTGAAATTCCAATTTAAATCCACCAAGGAGAGACAAACAAGAGCAGAGTAGGCGTTAGGATTAGCATTAGCTGTACATGCGAGACGAGATTAGACATTCTGCTACTGAAAGGCCATTTCATCATTAGTGTCTTGCTATTCTTTCATTTTCATTCTCAGCGATAAAGTAGCAGTATCCCACAAGGAGCACGGTGCAGTGACTACGGTTCATTTTTTTCTTAAAAGACATCTCACCATCAAAAGAGGATCATGCAACCAGTCTTCCAGAGAATGATCCTCACTATTTCTCTCCCAGCCAGCCCCAGTGGAGAGACCCAGAGGACACGTGGCTCATAGAAATGAAGGTCCAGACACTTGCCAGCAGTGTAAGAAATCATTTTGTAGCTTTTTCTTTCCTGATATTATGTATTCACATTTTCTTACAAAAAGAAAGGGAGAAAAAAAGATACAGAATTGCAAGTGTGCAGTAATTTCAATTTGCCTCATTTACTCATTGTTACAACCTGGCTCAGCTAGGTTAAGGGGAAGTAATAGAAACCAAGATGTAAAATGGATAAATAAAGTTGTAATTTGATAAAAGGTGTGTAACAGATAATTTGAAACAAAGTGGAGTAAAAGGGTGAACAAAAACACTATTTACAAATTTTCAAGTGCAAACAAAACCTATAAGGAAAGGTTACAAACAAAACCAATGAAATGAAAGTACACAGAAGTAAACCAGCATGCCAACAAAACATGTGGACGGGTGTGTCCTTAAAAGTGGAGACACAGGGTTGGTCAATGACTAAGCTGCCACATCAATCACGAGGCAGAAGGCAGCAGACCACCGGGACCAATCATACTGTAGGGCTTAAGGCAATCTACCAATCGAAGACGAAGGCTCACACAGTCAGTGGATCCATATAAAAAAAAAAAAGTTTAAAGGCACACAAATAGGCATACTAATATACAAAAGGAATGGAGCCAGGAGGCCTGGAGCCGTAACAATCATTATCTTAAAAGTTGGAGCTTTAATCCATGATGTCCCCAGTTCATACTGTTGTTTGCAAGACAATTATTCTGGTTGAGTGTGTGTGCAGTTGTTCATGTTTACAAGTATTTGCTATGTTAATAAAAAAAATGATAATGCTTTTATAGACGCTGAAAGTAGTTTTACATTTTTGTGCATTATTCATTCACTCCATATTCAATGTTTGAATGGACCAGGGCGGTGCGCGGGCCAAATTCGGCCTGCGAGATGATTCAATTCGGCCCCTTATTGGTCGAGCACAAATTCCTGAGTATGTAAAAAATGTAAGTCTCTAGCCCATTCCTATGCAGAGTTATGAATTTTAAAGAACTAACCAGAATGCTCACTCCAGCCACTGGGGAAGCTTAAATAAAGAAAGGAAAGAATTCCACACGTGTCCAGCAGAGGGCACTGACATAAGAAGAGATCAGGATATAAACAACACATTATAATCACGTGGTAAATGGACAGTCGGCCCCTGGGCGGCTCTGGCTATAATAGTAGCTTACCACCACCAAGTACTGGGTGAATGAATAATGACTACAGTATAGCAGAAACTTGTGACACAGGCTTGTTAAGTGCAATACAAGTGTAAGCCGAGGTTACAGTCCTGTCAGGCTCATTATTATTCATTTACTGAAAAAAAGTTTCCTCAGTAGTATATTCCCAATCAAAACATTTTACTGGAGCTTTTGTTTATGGACTTTTGTTGCATGTTCTCTTTGTGTTTGTGTAGATTTCCTCCAGGCAGGTGCTTTGGCTATTCCTTCTTCCTAAAACATGAAGTTGGCTCTTATGGGGATGCGTTCAGTCACAGTGTTTCAAAACTTCTACATAAGTATGCTGCCATTTTACAGATCACTGGTATGCCTAATGGGAAAAAAAACTGTACTTTACCTTTACCTGTAAAATAGATTCAATACCAGGTCACATTTAACATGATTGGCCTGTTTCTTTTATAATCGAAAAAAAAGAGATGATGAATTTGAAACAGTTGCTTCAGACCAACATAGCGCTCGACACACTTCACTAAAATAAACTATAGCTCTATCTGTTGGCGGTGTTTAGGACTGTGTCTCACTTTCACTTTATGAGATCAATTCCCAAGTCAAGCAGCAAGCCCGAGCGTAATGTCAGGAGGCCACTGTTTGAAAATCTGGGAATGAGACCTTTTAGTTTAGAATGATGACAGTCCGTTAGATTTGTCCACTGAGATGTATGTATTTCAATCTGACATGATAAACATGGCTCTCGCTCCCATTGCTCTCTCAACGGCTCCCCACTTTGGCCCAAACAAGACATCTATTTGTTAGTGCTTTGTCATACACTAAACTGAGGTTATTTGTGGGAAATAAATCATCATTTGCTCACTGGTCGGTTTCCAAGGCGAAGGTAGCAAAGTTAGTGGAGTGGTGTGGACTGAACCAATAAGCACAAATGGACTTCCGAGTGGAGTTCCAGGAAAGTATTATGACATTCCAGGTCTAATCCTGAAAAAAGAAATACAGATAGTGCTTAGGAAAAGAATTGAGTGAATTTCTTGTAAAATTTGCGATGTTCCAATGGGAATAATAAATCCACATGCTCCTTACTTGACATTGCCTTTGCGCTTTAATATGCTTTGGGAGACACATAAAGCTGTCTATCCACAGACCAGGGTTGATGCAACTCTTTTAAGAGGCTAAACGGACTGGGCACTTCAGACAAATGCAAATCTCACTGGAAGTTAAATAAATCATCAGATCGTGTGCTGTTTAAAAATGATTCCCCCTTTTCAGCCAATTGTGGCTTTGGACCCTCTCGGTTGAAATGTTTTGACGGGCTTCATCCTCTTAAGTAGATTGATTTCCATATTCTAAAATGTCACACAATCATAATGTTTCAATAGCTCTTTTATGTTTTTACCCACTTCCAGATTGAAATACAATTATAAATGTAGCCCTGACCCAAAGTGTAACAATTAAGACAAACATGCCAAAGGTTCAGATTCTGTTTGGAAATAGTCAGCTGTAATAAATGGGATTCTGACAAACAAAGGCACGCCTGGCTTCCACCAGTCATATCTAAAAGCTTACGCGATCCAGCACTTTTGAAAGAAAATGACAAAACCTCTGCATGCAATGTCAAAAGCACTGTTTTATAAATTTATATATTATGTCTTATAATATAATATATTATCTTATTATATTATAAGATAATATATCTTATTAACTTATATAACTTATAGTTATATTAACTATAAGATAATATATCTTATAGTTAATATATCTTAACTATAAGATATATTATCTAATAGTTACTTTGAAACAATGTGCATTTTAGCAAACCATGCATGCAGACTATATTACTACTTCACAATATTATCCTTTTATGTAAGCTGAAAAGTCCCATAAAGATTTAGAATGTAAAGGGAGGTCTGACCCCCAAATGGGACCCTATTACACATGTTTTTAGAGTAGTGTAGAACATGCAAACTCCGCACCGAAAGGCCCCACTTGGCCGGAGAATTGAACCCAGGACCTTCTTGCTTTGAGGTGAGAGCACTAACCACCTGTGTAAACAGCGAACGGTATTACAGATGTAAATCTCTCTTGTATGCAGTAGTTCCTTATGAATATTTTTCCTGGCACTTCCTTATGAAGAACTTCTGCGACCGCATGGACAACATACAACACCTGCTTTTCAGCTCCTTGTTCTCGCCTCTGCCCATACCTTCTGCAGACTCAGATGTAAATTCATAGATTATGAATTTGCTGCGGGCTTGTTATTAAACACGTGCTCCCTGTAGCTTTTCTTCTTGCTGTGAGACATGATTGCATGCAGTGCTACGTCCAGACTCCTTGGCCCCAACCTTGGCTCCATTAATTTGAATCAGAAAACTGCTTCTTTTTTTTTTTTCAATAACATCTAGTCACATAGGAACTCTTTTTCAATAATGCAGCGCCAAGAGACCAATACTCTTTTTTACTACAGTCTTTACATAAGCTTATAGCAGGATAAATGGTTTTCATGCATTTGATCTGAGGCACATCTGGAGAAAAAGTCTGTATGAAGTAAAACAATGCTTTATAAGAGACAGATCTTTCTAGTAAATTAACTTTGCAATGCGTTACGCCTAATTTCATATGCTCAGCTTTCACTATTCTGATAATCTGAATTGTCCCATGTTTATAAGTGGCCAGAGGACATGAGGCCTATTTTTGTGTAGAACGTTGTCCTGTATTGTGGAAGCATCACAGTCCAGGCCCCCTGCTTTCATAAAGAGAACCAGAAGGCAGTGATTATTTCCCAAGATGTGGCCGTCCCTGAGTTGCCAGCTAATGCCTTCTTATAGCTGTTTTGGCACATTGGCTCCTCCAATTGAAGAAATGTTTTTGTCTTGTGCTTGTGGTAATGTTTATCCATGGCTCACTTTCTCGTGTCACCTTCACTCTTACTTGCAACAAGTAAGAAAGAAATGCATCTAATTTTCTTTTCAAACTAACAGGCTGCGTATTATCGGACGTTATATTGCAGAGTTTCGAGTCCCGCTGACACATTTGACACCACTATGCCCAGCCATTGTTTTTCTAATTATATTTTGAGAATGGTGAAGACATAATAGTTTTTCTTTCCTGAGTTATAGTTGCTGTATTAGCATTCATGAAAAATGATAACTCTTACTCTCACAGAGGAGAGCAGGAAATCAAGTTCATTTCCCTTTGTTTAGCCCTGTAACTAATTGCTTTTTGGTCCCATCCTTAGATCCATGTAGTTGGGTCAGACAGTTTTGGATGGATTTCCTACTGAATTCCTTTTGTACCTAAATTTGTTTAGTTCTACTTTAGAGCTGGTGCCTCATTACATTCTGTATCAATGCTCAACATTACAATAATAATGCTGTTGATCTTACACTTGTTTTGGTAGCTGCGTGACATCCTTATGCTACATTATTCAGTCCAGTAGTTTTTCTCACTTTTTCATCATTTTTGAACTGGCACAACCAAGTAACTTACTTGCTGTCGGACACACCATGCATCAAAACCTGGTACTTAAGAAGTTTTTTTTAAAGTTTTGTTTTCCGTACTAAAACATTCTCATTTCGAGCGATCACTGCAGTTGTTTACTTCCGTGATTTCTGATGTTTTGATGAATGGTAGGCAACAGCTGATGCATCCAGGCCTGTAAACGCCGATCGGTTACAGTACAATGGGAGCAATGCCCTGTTTGTGAACTATTATCATTTACCTATACCGGAAGTACCTGAACTAAGACATACCGATACCTTTTAACAGTTGATCAAACAAGTCTGTTTTTAGTCATTGTCACATTGCTGAGTGTCGCTCCGAGCTCACACAGCTTTTTCAGGAAGTGTGAGGCATGATAAAACCAAACCGTGAGACGCGGGGAATCGTTACGTACAGGACTTTGAGCACAGGCCAAGTCCATTCTACATAAACATACCATGAGAACGAAAGGAACAATCACTGTCATATTTGTGTCTCCACGACGCTTGGCACCATATCAGATGCCTCCAAATGAGCAACAGTTTCGCAAGTCATAAAGCGCCGCATCTGCTTTAATCCTGAGCGACACGGCGATGGCCACACTCTCGATTGCCGCATGAGGAATGCATTTTCACCCAGCGAGGGGCCGTTTCATCATGTTCGTGCGTTTCGTTGAGGGCCAATTTGTCCCCCGGTTGTGAAATTTGGCGATGTCATAAATCAACACGTTTTGCGGGAGTGATGTGCGCGCCTCAAGTGTGGGGTTTGGAAAAAGATGGGGGGTGAAAAAAATATGTGCTCTGTCATATGAATAATTTTGTTTTTTTTTGTTTTTTTCTTTCTCCTTTTAACACTGACCTTAAGCCAAGCGCAGAAACTGTCATTGAAAAAAGGCAGATAAGAGTGCACGCAGTCTGTTTTCATTTAGTCCCCCGTATGTGACAACTTTGTCTTGATTTGGAACAAAGTGGGGGGGGAAAATCCTCACGTCTAGGAGGACAAGCGAGTATAGTCATTTATGTGATTGGTGCTTTAAGTTCAAACAGTGAATCAACCTTATTTTACTGCCACTCAAAGTTGCATATTAATCAAATTATTCAATCAATCGCTGGCATTGTCGGACTATGGCCACAATGTTTTCCACAAAGTCTAAAAGTCTAAAAGAAAGCCATGATAAATGATGTAATAATAATATTTGGGTTATGTTTGTTGGAAAAACAACATACTACAAACAGTCTTTTATGCAATCAGAAGAAGCTCTTGCCTGCTGCAGATTGCTGGTGAGAACTGGGAATTTGTGTGGTCGGAAACAGCGCAGTATTTCAATAATCATCCATTCCATGTAAGATTAGCATTACCCTTCACTGTAAATCATTGGAGCTCCATCCAAGGACAATGTTTAGTTAAATTTGACTTCTAATCAACCCCCAAAATAGAGCAGCGTGTCCACATCCGTCACCTGCGAGTTCAGACGCTTGTCTCGGCCAGGCAGACGCTGTAGGTCACTCTGAATAATTAAATCAGCATTAACATTTGATGGACAAAATATTGATGCTAATGCAGAGATTCTCCTGGCTTCTTGCCCTGTCCTGTACCAGCAGAATCCATCACGCCAGATCCGACTTGGCAAATGTTTATTTTGTAAATGCTAAACTGGACCCCGGGGATATTAAAACTTCACTTTGTCCCGCACTTCAAAGCAACTGCTGCAAGTTGTAAGACATATTTCATTAAGAGCCAGCTTATCATACACATGTGGTCTACAGACATTTTGAGGAAATTATCTTTGGCCGCTTAATCAGGTATACCTAAAGATGGTTGTGCCACTCAAAACTTTAGCTCCTCTTTGTTGTGCGTCTAAATTAAATATATGGGTGTTGTTAATCAGCATTTGTGTAAGTGTACCCCATTAAGTGGTTGGCACGTCCCTGTGTGTGTTCGTTTCTGTCATTTGCAGCTTCCTTTCTGCGTGTGGAGGGATTGCGCTGGCTTTCAGATCTCATAAATTAAAACGTGTGGACAAATTATTCGCATGGCAAAAACTCAAAGGACAGGAATCCGAGCTGTGTATTTAGCGACACGCTGTTTGACTCTGCAGCGCTGTAACTGATATTTTATTATGGCGTCCTCTCAAAC
Organism: Neogobius melanostomus; assembly: GCA_007210695.1. Lineage (NCBI taxonomy): Eukaryota > Metazoa > Chordata > Actinopteri > Gobiiformes > Gobiidae > Neogobius > Neogobius melanostomus. Next base: position 1,110,526 of record VHKM01000048.1, read on the forward strand.
AAACGCTCACACTTGCTTAATTAAATCCTCCACCGAAAACGTGTTTATGGAAAGTAAGGAGATATCCCACACAGAAAACACTTTAGCAGACGACTCAGGGCCCTTTGTTTTCCCAGGGAGCTCTGCATTCTCTCCCGCTCTCACAGTGTCTGCTGGCTTTTACTGGCTCCGTTGATTTCCAGCACACTTGTTATTTTTATTTGTTGCAACACTGAGGTGGTATTCTAGCTCTGTGTAGGCTAACTGTTACACAGCGCTGGGGTCATCCAGACTATTAAAGTATTTCATACCACACAACTCTAGTGATGGTATTTCAGCATAATGAGCAACAAACAGCCAGCATTCTGCATTTGTGCAATGTGTATCACCCAATAAAAGGTTGTTTTGGATGAAGAATTGTGTTTCAGAACTCCAATGCACACTTGTTGCACATTCCTTTCTGTCCTAAAACATATGCAATCTCTCTATTTCGTAACGCTTGTGCCCCCAGCTGGATTCTCAGGAGATATGGGAGTTCACAAACTCATTAAAATCTGTTTTGTTTTGCAAAGGCCTAGCCATCCGAGTTGCCCTCAGCGCTGATGGAGCAGAAGTGCAGTGACAGCTCTGCCACAGCTGCACATCTTCCAGACCTTATAGAAATATTATGGGGGTAATTTATTAAGTGTTTGCTCATGTGCAAAACAAGTAGCACTTGCAAAAGTGGATTGGCAGTCATTTGCACATTTCTGACTCACGCAGCATTCCCTCATTTACACGACAGTTTTGGGGCTCTAATGCTGTAATACAGGATATTTCAAATGGTAAATTTGGTGCAACATGCCTACATAAAGCTATATTCTATTCTATTCTATATTCTACTGCTTGCACTCGCTATCTACCACCTACCTTGTTAAATGATCCCCTACAGTATGTGTATTACTGTATGTGTTATCAATTAATAAACTAAATAAAAAAAGGTTTAGTGTGGGGGAAGTGATATTGTTAAGTTTTATTGGTTGGCTACCTGTGCAATACCTGGTGGTATCTGTATGATATGTGCTGTGTTTTTTTTTTTGGAAGGTGGCCTATGCTGTGTCTGCATTAATCATTACAAGGAAACAGCGCTGTCACAGTTCACCACCTGGCATCAGTACTCGTATACCTGGCTCTGGTAATTTTGTATCATTAAACATTAAATGGCTCACAAGGCCTTTCGCAATATACAAAGTAGGCTATGGTTAGTTGACCTGAAGGCATTCTTCTGGTCTCGCAGAGTGGGTCGTTTATCCAAATGTCAGACCCGTAAAGCAAAATGTTTCTCTTGAAAATTATTAATGGTTTGGGATATCATTTATTGCACCAAAGATCACCTGAAGCGTCCGCAGCTGCCACCATGACAACCTGCTGTGATAGACATATTTCAAATAGTATTTCTCTGGGAAAAGGGCCACAAGGCACCAAAGGGCTCACCCGTAACATGAACATAGTTTCAATCCACTTGACTTTGGATTCTGCAGAAAGTAACCAATGAACCATTTACTGTATTGTGAAACTATTTGGACTAAAATGTAAATGATGGTGGCACTATACGGCAAGAAATGTCCAGAAAAGCAAGCGATATCAGTGAAAACAATTAGACAAAAAGAAGACTCTTTTTAGGAGGTTTGGGGTCTTTAAGCAGCGTGTCAATTAAAGCATCCAACATGAATCTTACATGCCCTCTCAAGTTGTTGTTTATCTTTGTTTACCAATAAAAGTTTGCAAGGCCAAATCCCCGCTGTTAGGTGGGGCACAGTGTAGCAGGGAACAGGAATTTGTAGCGGGATGCTAGCTCTGAGACTGCACTTACTGTAATGGGAAACAGACAGTGTTAACTCTGAGCCGCTATTGTTGTCCATAGATTTTGTTTTGGATTCTGTCTCACTCCTTCAGGCTACAGACCCATGAATATTTAAATAGGTAAGAAACTTCCTCTAAACATCAATCAAAGACCTATCTATTCACTTACTGGCTTAAGATCTGAAATGCTCGACTGACAACGGCTTCTGAAGAAATCCGCCCATGGCATTGGACATAGTTATTTCAACCACAAGAGTTCACATGGTTGGAACAACTCCAAAGAGGTCAAGTAGGGTGTTCTGGAACTACGGGGCTTTAGTCAAGTCAAATTTATTAATGAAGCACAATTCCTATAGCCAAACTTGTGTGTTCTGTTTCATACCTTTACATGTTTCTGCTGCACACTGTTGCCTCTTCATACGTGTCATGTGATGCTACTGTATACTCGAGGCAGTAGGACGACACAGAGCTGTCTGACTTCTTTTTCAGAACTGTATCCCGGTTGTGTTCCTCTCTGTGCCAATGACCTGGGCATTGTCCCAATCCGTCATGTGATTCTGCCTTTTACAGGAGGGAGCATACCAACTTTCTCAAACCTGGGATAAAGTTCTGAAAAAGCTAGACTACACACGCACTGCCTGGTGCCCAAAGTAGGAACACATGCAACATCAGTTGACACTTCTGTGGAAGCCAACAAAGTGTGACCAAAACAAAGCTACAACAAAACAAACAGGTCACTCCAATTATGAGAAGACCTCATTAACTTGATCTGTGGTTTCAAATAGCTTTTGAGGTGTGGATATTTGGTTTGAGTCAAACCTTTAAGGTGGTTTGATGGTTTGACTAAACAACTTTCCAGATTGATGCAATACCAGATCTTATATCTTTGGGGCAATTGAGGTCAAATGGAAAATAAATAGAATTCCAACAACAACAGCCACCTGAGGGCTACATTCACCAACAACATCTTTTTCATTTTTTTGTCACATGTTCCGAAACGGTTCTGGTTCATGCACGCCTGACAAGAGGAAGTAAAGGTCATGATCCCATATCCTTGATATATGGCATGACTGGAAAAATCAAGATCTGCTCAATATATGATGATATAATGTTGACAGCTAAGACACAGCTACAACCGTTGGACACCTGCTCAAAGATAGTGCGAGAGTCCAGGCAAGAGCTATGACTCACTCTGGCAGAAGATCACTGGATTCGAGGTGTGCCATTTAGCCACACCGATATTCTCTGTCAGTGATTGATTACATACTTTTCGCTCAGCTCTCTCTTTTTCCCCCCATTTTCAACCACAACAACAACATCAACATGTCGGCTCGCGGTGAGGCCGACACAACCCTATCCCGCACTAACGAGAGCCAGGCACATCAGCCCAGTGCTATTCTTGGCAGAGCGCAGGTTGTGTATGAAAGACAGATCAGGCTTGAAGACGGCAAGGGAACTCAGAGCACCCACAGTTGATGTAGTGTTTGCTCTGTATTATCCTATATGTGGCTGCTCCCATTCGCGCCGCACTAATTGGGTTCAACAAGGGTCGAGAAGTTCAGCAAGTGCAAAGTTAAGGAAAAATGAGGAAACCATCAGGTGGGAGAGAAATTATAAAAAGCTCATAAAATTGATCAAAAAGTGACCTCGCTATGAAAATGATTGTAAAATAATACTCTACAGGTTTCTACATTTCACTCTAGCTGAAATGAAGAACAAAAAGGTAAAATTAATATTCACATTAAAATGAGAAAATAACTGGCTAAAAGTTGAATACATTTTGCCGGTGGCGCCGAGGTTAGCGCTTCTACTTCAGCTTGAAGGTCCCAGGCTCGATCCCCCTTCTGTGTGGTGTTTGCATGTTCTCCCTGTGCCTGCGTAGGTTTCCTCCAAATGCTCCAATTTCCTCTACCACTAAAAACACGTACAATAGGCTAGGTTGAGTGAGAGTGCGAGTGTGAGAGTGAGAGAACGGATGGAAATGAGCCCTTGGCTAACATCTGGTGTGGTGTGTTTGCATGCATGTGTCCCAACCAAACTAAACAAATGCAAATAGAATATTATTCCTATGGTGGTCCACCCTGATTAACTTCTCCATCTGACAAAGATGTGCATGCACCTGAAACCTGCATTCAACTTACTCATGTTTAAAAATCGGGATGTGCAGGTATTGTGAGAGCTAAAATAAAAAGTTAGGGTAGCAAGTACATACAACTTTCATAGAATGTTGTGTGTATTAAATAAAGGTTCAACACAGAGTATTCATGGCACCTATCTGGAAAGTATCTCTTGGCAGCAAGATGTTAAAGTAGTTAACATTATCACCTCACAGCAGTAGGGTCCCAGGTCCAAATCCTCAATCCTCAATCAATTCTGTGTAGAGATGTGAATTTATCCCTGTGTTTGTGTGGGCCTCCCCTGTGGCCCCAAGTTTACATGCACAATATAATCCTCCAGTTGGTGCTTCTGACCAAAATTCCTATGGGGACAATTACTTTGATCATTACATCGACAATCACTTCAACAATTAGGCGTGTACTAGAATCTTGGCCACAATCATACTCTTTTGTTGGACTAGATGCAAGATCATCCTAGAACAGCAGAAACAAGGAATCAGTCCATCTCTGGTTTAGGGTCAACAGAATCCTAAGTAACACCTTGAGAGACGAGGGTGGGCCCCCCAACTTACATCACTTTTGAAGTCATTTTAACCTGTTCACTGGTTAAAAATGATTGTGACTCATATTAAAGCACTCTGCTGTATCTTTTTTTCTAGGATTTTTTTTTTCTCCTGCAGGCTTAATTAAACCGGACAGTTCAAGGTGAACGGAGGTGAGGCGTGGGGAGAGACATTCAGCAAATTGACTCAAACTCACAGAGGACAGAATACCGTTCTGCCATACTGTATGTGCAGCAGCCTTAACCACTGTGCCACGTGCTCTGTGGTAAATAATGTGGTTTCTTGTTTTTACACTAATTGAGTTCAACATAGGTCAGGAAGTTCGGTGAGCAAAGTACAAGAGCAACTTGAAATCAAATTAATGACGATAAAGGCAAGTGCATTAATTAAAGTAAGTGTTCTGATTATTTTCTAGTGGGCTATTACTCTTGTTCTGGCAACGGTATATAGACCATTGTAACAGCAGCCTTGTAATTTATAGTCCTCTTACCGCAACAAGAGTTTACTTAAACGGCTAGAAATATGTCTCTTTCTAATCATATCTTTGTTTTATTGTTCTTTTAAAATAGCTGGCCGTGTTTGAGACAAGTTCACTTTGTTGCATTGCAGAGATTAATTGAAACCCAATCCACAGCGGCGCACAAATGATGATGGTAAAATATTGTCGGCGCTACACGGGAATCTGCATTGCATTAGGGAGCGCAGATGAAAGGCACGGCCCCGGCTCTTGCAGAGCAGCTGGGGAGGTGAAGGATTCTCCTCCAGAGAAATCACAAACACTCTCCCCCCCCCCCCCCCCCCCCCACCGGCTTGCACTGACAGTAACTCAGCGACCCGTCAATCCATTTTAATCACATTTACTGCAATGTTTCAAAAGGATGATGGAGAGAAATGCTGGGATGACATAAGGCTGTGCATAGGCAAAGCTGGTTCAGATCAGATGCAGGCGATATTTCATTGTCTCAGCAGCCCGGCTTTGAAGGAGCGGGTGGATAGATGAGTTTATGGACATCACAGGAGTATCACAGTCACGGATGTCGGAGCAAGAAACTCAGCTCACAAGTGACTCAATAAAACAGAGGGGTTTATATCTATATGCATTGGCACGTATAGGAAGGAATGGTATGTATGTCGTGATGATGCTGTAGCATGTAACTTTTTAAATACAGGGAACACTAGACTTTCTCTGGAAAGATTTGAATCCTTAAAGACGTCAGAATGTGGCTGCTCCTTTTAAGAAGATAAAAAGAGATTCTCTTATTGGCAGGTTTTGCATAACCTGTCAAAACTGTCATGATGGTGAAGTCTTGGCTCAGTTTGTGCAAAACGTATGGGCACATTTTTTTCCTGAAAAGACACAAATCCCCAAAGTTTAAATTTGAATAATCCAGCTAAGGGGTAGACTGCTGAATACCGAAAATGAACAAGAGGCAAATTGTATGTACCGGTATATGAATGGTCTATATGTTTGTTCATATCCAGGTTAAGAAATATGCCACATTCATCATACAGTATGTCAGCTGGACAAGTTTTAAATTTGATGTTAAACTTTTATCAAACACTTTTCAACAGTCATCTTCCTCGGTTTGATGTTTGAGGCAGGAATGACCAGGGTTTATACACGGGTCATGACCTGTCTGTGTGGCCAGATAAGATGGTATACCTCGACTTTACTCTGAAGAGGAACAAGTTGTTTATTCTCAAACCACTGAGGTATTACCTTTAACATCGCACTGTAGCAGGAGACAGACGATGTCTGAATCCTCCCCCGTTTTCTTCTTCACTTAAATACAGATGGCCTCCTTCACACCACCTCTCCTCCCTGTCCAATATATAGACATGCAGGCCCTGAAATTTGTGTTGATGTTTCTGCAGATGAAAAAAAACACTGATGAGTCCTGTCCACAAGAGATATCCCATCTCTTGTGGACAGGACTCATCAGTGATGTTGGTAAAAGTCAATTTAGGAGCCTAAGTACAGCTAGTTTCTTGACCCAACTGAAGACTTTAGCAAAAGACGCTATCATTAAGAACACATCTGGTCTGGTATAAATAAATAAATAAAATTGTCAATATAGTTCAGTATTCAGTAAGTGCAAGTGCTTTAGTTTTACCTTTTAATACTTTATAAGGTCTTTCTTAAAAACAGGCAACTTTAAAGAGTGAAAAGGCATTTTCAGCTGTAGCAACTTGAAGTGCCGACTTTTGCTTTGCTCTGGCGTTATATAACTACAACAAATTCACAAACAGAATATGAATTCACAGTCTTCTGCAGTATATTCCAGCTATTGACGATGATGGAGCAAGACTGCACAAGTACCTGATAAGTGGCTGATAATGTTATTTATTTGGACGGTGGGACGCGCTTAACAGGCACTAACAGGCACTCGGCATCAAAAGCATGTGGAAAGACCGATCACCTCTCCTTCAGCCTGCGAGTGTAAACCTTTTTAACATGTGTACCATATGTTTAGCTTCTCCCGAGTGCAGTAAACGTCTTCCAGTCTCGGGCACTGCAGCGTCCTGTCCAGAGTAGGAATCACAAGAGTCCCAGGGCTCGGCTAAATCTCCGCTCCACTCAGCGCCTCCGCACTGACTGGACTGGAAAGAGAATACAAGCAGTGGAGAAAAGAGAAAGTGGATTTACGATCAAGATGTCACAAGTTCGACTGCTCTGTGAATGTGAAACGCTGCCTTAATATATTAACATGTAGTATTTCAGTTCATAACTGTGCCGGCGGGGTGGTGCTGGGAATGTGGGGGGCAAATGCCTGGTGATGTAACGATAGGCTTGATTGGAACAGGGGAACAGCAAATTGGGGTACAGGAAATAGTCAGTGATGTCACATAAAAGACGTGACCTCCAATTTTAGACATCTGTTAGTTGTTCAAATTCATCAGGTGCTTTGAAACTCAAAATTGTGTGGCATACTCAAACTACTTTTATGGCCTTAGATTTACATTATCAATGCCTTTTTTTAAACAGCAATGTAACAATAGTCTAATCATCGCCATTTATTATGAAGCGTGTTTCTAAAGTGCAGAAAACTTCTCTTCTCATGTAGTTGTCAGAGCATTAGTTTCACGCTCTTTGTTTACAACAGGAAAAGGAGTCGGCTGGAATTTGGAAGAGCTGTTTTGGTGACATGATATACATACTCCATATTATATACACTGCATTTGATCTCTCTATGCTGACAGTAACGCCACGGTAAAGTCAAAAGTTCAGGAGGACGAGCGGCCCCACAGATGACTGAGTGAAGTTCACAATAAACAAATATTGCGCTCTCTGTTCCAGGGGACCTCCGGGATGCTTCACTGTCACCGTCTGAGGCTGGTACCGCTGACAGACACCACAGGCCTCTGCTTGACTCATGTGTTCTAATGAGAGCCATGTGACCCGCAACATCACTGTGCGAGTCTCATACCAGCATCAAGAACATGAACGTTAGTGCCTTAAACATGTCCAGATCTCCCTGAGTGCCACGGGCAGAGCAGACCACATCATCAGCCGCACAATCAATGGAGCCTGCAATCAGCACGGAGAGAAATGAGCCGCTAAGAGCACAGACAATACGCATACCTGAGCAAAACAAACTGCAACAGCAGGGGATCAACACGAATAAAATGTTCTGATTTCATGGCAAGTAATACTGCATTCATGTGGCAATAGCAATCGAAACAAAAACCTATTGAGGTGGAGGACGGATCAGATTGCCTTTAACGGTCAAAATGCAGAAGCCTATCCACATGAAACAAAACTGGCTTAGACGTCAACTTCTAAAGGCAGTGCAAAGGAACTAAGATAGACTGAGAGGGAAAAGAGCTGTGGAACAAGTCTGTTTATTGAAGTGTCACCACTCGTGAATACACCAGTCACACTGTAGTGTTCAAATGCTTCTATATGAATGAAAACTCCAGTATTTTGCATAATAAAATCTACACTGGTTTATTCATGTGGAATGCATCAAAAATCCTACAGATCTTTCTGGTTTTCACAAGCTCTACAGAATTAAAAATCGAATGCAAAATGAGCATTTTATATTAAATGTATTAACCTGTACATTTTAATGATGTTGTAACATCTTTGGACTGTTGGTATTGCATTTCACAAAGGCTTCTACTGTAGCTCTCTGTTATAGATTCAGCTTTTTATACAGTATAATACCCGTGTAACTGCCATCTTCATATTTGCATTCCCGGTCCGAGTGGTGTTTTAGCTGCAGAATCTCATGCCTCTCCATTGATTACACAGTAAGATGTTTTTTGCAGCAAAATCATTTTCACATCCCCCTCTTTTCCACATACTTCTTGCTAACGGGACAGCAAAAGAATTTAACGAGAATGGGAAAAATGTTCTTACACTTTGATCATGAGCCCTAATTGGGACTCAACTATGTCAAAATGTGAATGCATTATTTAGCTGGAGAGTGAAGCAGATGTTTGAGCCACACTGACATACAGTATGTACATACAGTATGTATAGATGGTAACAGCTCAAGTGGAACAATAGTGACAGATTATTTTCCACAAAACAAGGGTGACTGAGTAACTGAAGCAACGAAAGAACTAACTTATAATTAATTAACTTCTATTGTCTCTGCTGTAGAAATGTGTCAGTAATGTACTTGTGTCTCGGTAAATTGCTTATTTTTGTACTTTTTGGAAATAAAAGATAAAATCTTAACACTTGAAAATGTCTTTGCAGCTCATAAATTAACACCCGCCCACTAATGCACCTAATTATAATGTGAGAAGAAAAATGATATGAAATGGAAATGTGTATATGGATTTTGAAGGGTCTCTGAACATGCTTTGCCCAAATGTGCATTTTAAAATGCATCACTGGACAATCGTCTCTTTTTGCACTCCTCCATCAGTTTGTTCTTGGACAACGTTTGATTTATACATAGCAATTTTAACGACAAATGACCAACATGTTATAGTGGAGTTATACAAGGATTTTGCGTGGGCAAAAATTGTTTATTGTACCTTTGAAAAAGGTTAGTACAGTCTTACTAAAAGAATCATCTTTAATAGTCAAAAATGGCTTATAGCCACGTAGCTGAGGAGTTGCAACACTTATGCAAAGTTGTTCGCGTGCCTCATGGGTGTTAGAGACTGGCAGCGTCTCACCCATTTCTTGCTGAATTGGCCTGTCAATCAAATATTTTAATGATGCTTTTAGTGTTATTAAAAGGTTACAAGGTAGAACTTACAGTCTTTTTTTTATTTCACACAGAGTCACATAATTTGCAGCTTTATAGATGACTAATTGAAATTTGAAATGGCAACGTTTCCCAAAGATGTTTTTTGAACAGTTGTTTTGAATATTATTATATTATTATTCTACTTATTATATATTATAGTTGAATATTATTTTAAAGGTTACTGATTCTAGTATTGCTTTGTAACAGGTTAGATAAGGCAGATCTTTAGATATGAGCAATATAATCCATTAAAACTAACTAGTTGTTACTTCTCAATAGGGCTGAACGATATGGACAAAATTTCATATCTCGATATTCATGCCAGATATCTCGATATCGATACAATACGATATAACTATGGATATAACTATGGGTTCGGTGAAAGCAGCATTTTTCATAAAAAATAAAAACATCATAATACAAAAGAGTGCAGTTTTATTGATGAGAGTCTATATTGTTTATTCCTTGCTTTTTCTGATTTTAATATCTTGAATATTCATATCTCGATATCAATACGATAACGATATATCTTTCAGCCCTACTTCTCAATAAAGTAGTTGGAAATCCAATCTTTTTATGCTTATAACTGCCTCATACTGTATTACTCTTGCACTTTATAGTAGCTTTTACACATAAAACAAATCTTTATGGTCTTTCCACAAAAGGCAAACCAATTCAAAACCCTGCCTCCCTTCATGCTCAGTGGCAGGAAAGGCTTGTCCCAAATCCTGTGTCTCTCCCCTGGTGATATCTGTTTCATTCTCCTTCAGCTTGGATTCCATCTGAACTCTACCTTTTGACCCTCCCCTTGTCCCTGCAACTTTGGGTGCCGGCCTCCCCGCTGCCGTGCGTCCTCCTGGGTGCACAGCGACCTAAGACCTCCTAAGACCTCCGGTGACCCCGTGCTCACCACTTCACACGAGAGGCCCGAACACAAGACGGAAAGTCACTACCTCGGCCCTTACCCCGGGGGCTGTTTTGTTTAGCCACCCAATTTACATGTGTCAGCTGTTAAGGTCTGACCTATTAGCTTGACATGCTGGCACTTAGAACCCTTTGCTTTTGCAAGTCAACCTTGAAACGGCCGCACAGTAAAGATAATATCAAAGCAACGGCTGGGGAAAACTTCCTAACTTCATTAATTAGAAGGGGGTCACGTGGGGGCAATGTGTGTTTATTCTCAGGAAGAGCCATTAGGGGGATTAACACTAATCATAGGGGATTATGAGGACTTTTACTGAGCAGCCGGGTGTTTCTTTCTGAGTGATTGTTGATGGAGGATGTTAGTTTGGGAAAGACACATCTGGATAAGGATGCTGCTGTTGTAAACATATACGCAGTAGACCTCACAGTTACCTTTGACCCAGACCAAAAAGAAAAGTTCCTCCAAACGAGAGGTCAGCCGATGGTTACTCCGAGCTGATAGGCTGCAAAGGCATGTGAGCATCGTTTTTTGTATTGTTGAGTTCGACATTGTGACATTGTTTACGGCACGATCCCTCAACTTTGAGCACATTTCCCACTTCATGCTCTGAGCTGGAATCTAAAGGGGTGTAATGTAAAGCACATGCCACTGTGCAAATGCCATTGTTGTGGATCAATGGCTCATCCTTTTCAAACTTGAGATCACACTGTGCCAACGGTCACAAGGTCAAAAATGTGCTGGGTGCACTGTGGACAAGCTAGACGTTTTAAAGAATTGAAATGTATCAAGATTTGACTTATTAGATTTCTGAATATTTGATGGCATGAAGTTGTGACCATTGTCGTAGAGATTTACAGTAAATATTGCTGACTGGACTGACTGAGGTGAGGATGTTTCGCTTTGGTTCCGGCGGGGAGAATATGCAAAGTTCAAACTCAACTAAGACCTTGCTGTGAGACAAGAGCCACTTGGTCGCTATATAGATACAGAACAGTTGTATTATTTGATTTGGTCCAATGTAGGAGCAGCAATCCATCTTAAACCAACACACTTTATGTCTCTCGTTCAGACTAATCCACCAAGTGGGTGTGGGAAAGTGTAGCGGGAGGCAGCGTTATTGTCTAATCTGTCAGCATGTATATATTTCATTGTATTTCATCATATTTTGATATCAGCCATAGCAAAGGATTTAGATTGGGATGAAGTTGTGTAATGCATGCACATGGGTTTGATCTTTTTCTGTTCTTCTATTGGAGGACTAGTATAAGTAGTAAAATTGTTTCATCAGACTCCATAACGAGATTAGAAGTTCAGAGGTAAATGCTCTATCCACAGATCTTTTGGATAAAAAGTATAAACTCATACTTCTTCCAACAAACTTAGCCACATCCTGCAGACCATTTCCTTTCCACCTCAGCAGAAGAACTATCAAGCTCCATATCCTCTCCATTTTCTTCACTTCACCAAGACTACTTTTCAGGTCTTAAGAGGAGATGGGTGTTTCCAAACAAATGCTACATCCTTCCATTACTAACATTTCTACCCGCTGAAGCTGAATCACTTTATCTGCTAAATGAACTGTTCATCTGTTTCTGTCTGCCTCTCCTGATTGAATTGTCATAAGTTTACAAAATATTCTTCAGCATAAGCCTTTAATTCAACATATGTATAGCACACACTTTTGCACTTTTGTTTTTCCTTATTAACGTCAGGAAGTGTATTTCCAGATTACCCCTAGGGCTTTAACTCTTTTTGTCTTGGACTGAGCTCGATGCAAATGTGACGACGAAGTGCTATCATCTTTCTCTGTAACAGCATAACCACCGAACACGGCCACAAAACGATCAGGATGCTGAATCATCGCTGGGACCAGATGCCAACTAAAATGCACATTATGCCTTCGGAGTTATTGGAAAACTGGATTAGCATTTGATTGCGCAGGTGCACCCAATAAAGACGGTTCTGTGGAAGGATTCTGCTTTGGCTTTAGTTTACTATCTCCTCCAATGATGTGAACCTCACACAACCCACAATGGCACGATTTCATTTCAAATCTTTTTCCAGGCACAAAGAAAATTGACTTCACCATGGAGACACACTGGCCATAAAACCAGTGTATGGCAGTTGTGTTATTTTAGGTTGATCCAGTTTGAACCACTTTTCAATCACAGGACGGGCTGTAGACACTTGAGATTTTCACTTTGCCTTGTAAAATTGTGGTCCTGTGATAAAAATAGCTCACTGTACTGTCAACCAAATAGAGATTTTATGCGATCCTTTCCACTATATCTAAAGTAGACTCAGTACACATAGGTATTTTATTAGCGTTGTGCTACCCAACCCCAACACACGCACACACAAAGAAAGAAACGTTATTGTGTGATGCGTCCTGTTTTCAACCACCATATAAGGACGTTTACTTTTTTACTCTCGACAAGCAGTTTTGAAATCCAGTATAGTTTCCAAGTTTAATGTATGCCAATAATACACAGTGATTTTCTAGATGAATGTGTCTAACTGTTATTTTTACAGACCCCAAGATACTTGTGCTACAGGAAATCTTCTGCTGACCCCATGAAGAAATGTGAAGCTATCCTTACTCCCAAAAGAGAGAACCATGGTGCTGATTTGTATCCAAGCCATTTGTTGTGTTCATTTATCTATGTCCTACACTAACCTATAGTCATGGCTTGGTGCTCCCTTAGAGATAGAGTATGGAGCTAACTCACTCAAGAGGAGCTCAGTCCCATGTGAGGTGTTCTGGGCATGTCTCACCAGGAGGCGGCTTGGGACGTGCTGGATCATTTCTCAGCTGCCATGGATACCGTGGCGTCTGCCGGAGGAGTTGGAGGAACCAAGCACAGAAAGGGAAGTCTGGGCATCGCTGCTCAGACTGCTGCCTCCACAAGCTGGGCCATGAGGAAGCAGTGGGAAATGGATTCGATCTGTATATTCTTGTTTATTTCAGTGTATTTTAAACTTTACTCAGATTACTGTTAAATCACGATCACTGAATCATTATGACTCATTCTGCGTTGGCCCTCCATCGCTCAGACTCACTTACTCTTTCCAAGCAGAGAAGCCTTCTAAGCTTGTCAACAGCCCTGTAGCTGCAGTACTTGTATAACGTGTGGCATGCAGGTCCCTGATGCGCTCTGGTCTGCATTAAGCCTTACCCTGAACATCTTTTCTCAGGCTGACGGAGCGCCTTTCATGTGTCCCCCGCACCCGAGTATAAGCAGAACCATGCCACTGCCCAAAGCAAGGTCAGACCCCGCCACCACACACATACGCTCAGTGCACTTTTAAAGCAACACTGGCTTCCTAATGGAACGTAAAGGAGGTTAGGGTTATTTTTCATCAATCTCACAGGCAATATATTCCACCGCATCCTATCGAAAGGGTAGCAAAACTGTGGCCCATGTGGTAGTAATCGACACACAATGACCAATGATCTCACACTGGTCCGCAACCCGGAGGGTGCCGGGCAAATTTTCAATTACGTGTCAGAGTCAAAGTCAGAAAGAAAAAGTACATTCCTTTCAGTTATGTACATCATACTTCAAAGTTAATGGCATCATCAGAAAGTAAATTCCAGGTGATGCCCCTAGGAGTAATGTTACGGTCAACTGAGGTAGGATGACCCATAAAAGTGATTTGATGAATTGTCATGCACAGCTCATTGACTCTACAAAAGGAGTTCTAATCTAGGACTATTTCGGAAGTGCTATTTACAAAAAAGGATGATCACCTGGACAGCAGCTCTGACATAGGAACATTCACACGGATTAGATATAATGAACATTGATTGTCCCATCGTTGACTTGTTGGAATAATGTCCAACATACTTCTGCCACAAGTGCACCTGCTGGACTCAAGATTATCCCCCTTGAATTACCACTGCTTATTACTCGAACCAGTATGAGGTCTTTGATGATTTGACAACAGCAACAGTGGGCACTAGGTTCAATGTAAAACATGTTGGAGAAAATTCTTGTTATGCACTAGACTATTTGCGTCTCCAGAATTGTTGTATGTTTGATAAATGTATAACTTTCAAAGAAATATCCCCCACATGGCTTTGACATTGACTCTAAAATTTCATGCAAACCGAATAAGCCCTTTCTTGGCCCTTAACCATCCCAGACAAAGCTTTTGTACCAACGAGCGGCCTATTATTTAGTTGTAGCATTTTTCTCTTTTCTTTTATGTCCGCTGAGACTTGGACGTCTTGCAGCGCGCCTCAAAAGGATTTTGGAAGGAGGCCCTTTTGTTTTGAGGTTTTCACACTTGAGGGCCGTGGTATTTGGTATGTGTGGCGAGGAGACTGTGACACTGTGAAAGGCGCTTGCAGAAAAAAAAAAAGAAGAAGCCAGTTTTGGCTCAACTCTGTCTCTGCCTCTACAAAAGAAAGAGAGGGAGAAGGATTAGTGTGTGCGGGCCGTGAGGAACTAATCTGTGTGACATAATAGAACTGTACATAAACAAACGGCCTGAGAAGTGATTCAATGAGGAGTGTGTGAAAACAAGAGCTCTTAGGGAAATGTCAATGAGGGTAGATGATATGAAAAAGTCTATACATTTGCTGTAACATTGTATTTGTTTAATTTGATGTAGACGTCTTATTGGATCATAGTCTGCCAGATCAATTCTTTGTTTGACTGGTTAGGTAGCATTACCATATTACTGTGAAATCTTCCTTCCATCCATCCATCCATAAATTTTCTTCCACTTGTCCGTTGGAAAGTGGAGAGCTGCCAAATCACACTGCACCAGCCCCTATGGCTCCTCCTGCAGGTGTTGGGTCCACAGAAGGATGGTCTCATGATTCTAACTGGGCCTGTTGGTCTCTCATAAGGGGCTTCTGAACCGCTCTTTGTCTGACCCGTCACCTAGGACCTGTTTGCATACTTAGCGGTGTACACTATGGCTGTGCTGGTGCACACTTATAGGTAGCCTGGCATCCAGACTAATCTCCGATGTTTATTTATTCATAAACGGGAGACAGGAAAGAAGTCGGGTCTGGTTGGCGAGACTACACTATGGGTGACATAGTGTGCACTGACAGAAATGTGGCTGCCAATCTGCGCAGCAGCCTCTACAGCCACTAATCACTCATAAAACACGTTCAGACACTCAAGTCTCTTGTAAGGGGGACGGGACAAGGGAACCTCATTTCTTGCAGCGTTTTTCACATGTCACACAAAGCGCACCAATCAATGACATGCAAAACCCAGTGCTTACTGTGGACTGTCTCTGCATCATTTTCCTGCAACATTACATAACATTGTTTTGCTTCATTCCAGTGGGTACACATTGGTCAGTTCTGACTTGATTCTGGGTCTTCTGGAGGCTGGATTAATTAATATGCTAATTGCTTGGCATGTGCACAAAAAACTCAATGGTTGACAGATACTGAGCCTTGGCATTGAGATACTGTGTTCTCCCTTATTGAAAGACGGGCATGTTCATACAGGTGAAATGGCTGATTTAGGGAATGTTTTTGCTATTCCCTAAATAGCAAAACTATTTAGGGAATAGCAATGGTGCAACTCTATAGGTGTATTTATCGGATAGGTGCAACTCTAGCCGATAAATGCACAAGAACAAATAGGTTATCAAGATTTTGCTCCAACAATTGAAGACTGACTTTATTATATGATCTTTCTGCCAGCAAAGGGACATAGTTCAGTTGAATGTACCGCGTAAGTGTAATATTTGAGTCTTTATCCAACTCCATATATCACACATTTCCCACAATGGTGGCGCACAGAGTCGCAGCGGCTCAGGACTAACCCAACATCTGAACGCAATTTCGTTGTACAATTGCACAATGACAAATAAAGCACTTTTTTGGGTTGCCTTTGAAGGGGGAAGCTGCACTGAGTAGAGACCCCCAGCCCTGTCCTGCTCTTACGTTAAGGACTGTGAACCAGGGTAAATTCTCCGCAGCTGAACTCTCTGTGCAGTTTATTTGGACTTAGTGAGAGCATGTAGGCTCCTGGAACTATCAGTGAGTATGTTGTACACAGTCTGAGCCACGATGAGCCTTTTACAGCCAAAATAAGCAGGAGCCTC
This sequence comes from Neogobius melanostomus, assembly GCA_007210695.1. NCBI lineage: Eukaryota > Metazoa > Chordata > Actinopteri > Gobiiformes > Gobiidae > Neogobius > Neogobius melanostomus. The sequence goes on from VHKM01000048.1 coordinate 1,127,240, forward strand.
TGCCAAAGCGCGGAGCCCTGGGAGGAGAGGCTATTTACTGCACACATACAAAACACAAGCAGCAAAAGAACTAGTTATGGATTATTTTATTACTTAGGCGTTTGTACAGTTTCTACCATGGAAAAATAACATGTAACATAGGACTGTATTTACAATTCAATTTTTACAAAATGTCTTTACAAGGTTTTTTTCTTTGTCGGTTCCAAAAAAAAAAAAGCAAGACGAAAACACACAGGACATCCACATTCATCACGCACATCCAAACCAAACTGTAGTACACACATAAATAAATATAGACATTCACTGACTGTGCCACGACAAATATTTCTACAGCCAAGAACATGTACAATTGATCTTTTTCACGCAAGGAATAGTTTCATTAATAAACATTACATATGACTCCCAATATAGTTCTTTGTAAATCTGTTAGTGAAGTTTTGCTAACATATTGGAAAAAAAAGGTAACACAGACATTATCTCATGCCAACTGAAACACTAATGCCGTCATGCAAAACCATTACAGGCTTTCAATTTGAAGCAGTTATTCGTTTACAAATTAAGTAATTGTACTACATGCAACATACTATGATATTCTGGGTTAGGCGACAATGAATTTAGTTACATAATGTATGATTTTTACTGGGGTAGCACAATATAAATAGAAGAAACATTTGTCTTCATACACGGACAATGGCATTTCCCAATCAATACCTTTTTTATCATTATTTTCTATGTGGACGTTTCAACTTGTGGAGGTTTTGAGGAATCACAGAAGAGCTTCTTTTTTTTCTTTTTTAAATACAAACTATACAGACCAAGAGTTCCAGTGACAGAGCAGGGTGGGAGGGAAAAGTCTAGATTCCCAAACAGGGAATTTCGGGAATGGGGTCAGTCCATGGTCCAATGTGCTCCATACAATCCTACCAGAAATCCACCGTTTCACCTCACAACTGGCTTATTTTTTTTGACTTCCCTTGATCCATTCATGTCTCTCTACGGTGGCCTTGCTGTGATGCGAGTGGTGCTGTCGAAGCCGTGGCCCTAGAACACAAAAGTTCACACGTGAGTAATTGTACAGTAAAACGTTGCCTTCCTGGAGTTTTGTCTGGATAACATGTTATCTTGCTCAGTAAATCTTTTCGCATCTCTCACCTTTGCTGACAAAACACACGGCTTTTTATGTTCAGGATAATGATGCCGCTTCCCAGAAGATAAGGTAATGGAAGTGCAGCCAACTTCCTCACTTTGTGTTGACACAACCGTGAATTGCAATATATTTTATGTGCTTTTAAGACACATTTATGATCCACACGCTCCATGCTTTATATTAGAGCTTCCTTTATGACTGTTGGAGAATTGAGCAGCAATTTATTTAATGCCTCACTGATGATAAAACTCCTTCCATGTGCTATGAAGGAGGTAATATAATAATAATATAATTTTCAATAAATAAATGCATTCGGTTTACACACAATCTTTTGTGGGATAGTATTAGTTTAGTTTTTAGTTTAGTTTATTTATTTGTTTGAGCAGTTAACCTGCTCAAAGGGAGTGGGCTGAAGCCAAAGGCTTATAAGCGCCCACCCCAAAATAAAAATAGTAACATTACATTTAATATTTACAAGGTAGCAAATCATAAACAAAGGAACATAGGGCAAAGTAACAATAAATGATGAAGAATAAGACAAAAACAACAGCAAAATAAAGAACAAAAGAATGTGCTACTTTTATGTTATAAAGGTGCATTAATACATATTATACTCTGAGATCTTGCTACTTCCCAGTTGTCATTACTATCCTCAATATAATTTAATTTGGGTTTAATTATCATTAATTATCATTATTAAAGGTGCATTAATACATATTATATTCTGAGATCTTGCTACTTCCCAGTTGTCAATACCATCCTTAATATAATTTAATTCGGGTTTATTTATCATTATTATTATATTTGTTTAATTGAGTTATATGTGAAGTATGATGTAAGCCCTGCATAATGAGGTGCATTAAAAAGCCAGGGTGTAGAACGGGCCAGTTGAAGAGGGCAGTAACTCCCCCTCAACAAACCCCCACCCAGCTGCCCTAACAGCTGATTTTGTAGATGATGTATCACAAATGCCTGTCAGTATCAACCAGTATGTTTCTTGCTTCAATCAGGCAAAACCAGAGTAAAAAGGCTTTAAAGCAAACCAGAAAATTGACTATTTTTGTATTACATATTTCAATATGTAATACAAACCGGTGAACACACTGAGACAAAAATTAGTCCATCCCAAAGACAAACCTCCGAGCCACAAACAAAGCAATGTGGTTTATTCTATTCGATGCAAAGAAGAAGAATGTAGCTTACCACCATCAGCAGGGAGTGAATGAACCCCCCTCCCTTTCATGTGTGAAGCACTTTGGGTGTGACTTGTGTCATATGAAAAGCGCTATACAAATAAGATTCCCTTCCCTTCAATAGTTCAAAAAGTTAGTTTTTAAGGCATATATACCTAAGGTTAGGTATACTTTAACCCTTTCTGTTAATTGCACCTTGAAGTCGAACAATGCCTACTCATTTTATAGCACAAAAAAAGTACAAATAAAACGTAATAATAAAATATAAAAATTCACATCCTTTTACAGTTGGCCGCGTTGGATTAAGCAGTTCCCCCTTTTTATATTCATCTTTTATCTTTTTACTGCATCATTTATAATGATTATATCAATAATATAACTCATAAAGAACTTAAAGGTGCACTAGGCAACTTTTTATGTAAAAAATAAAAATAAAAAATGGGTTTGGGTGGTTACCTGTAGCTTAGCGCCTTTACTTTCCATCCCGGTGGCCCCTATGATACTTCCGGATAACTTTTATTTCAGGGTTTTTAGGGTTTTTAGTAGTTTTGTGAATGGAATATATGCGTAACCATGGAAACAGTTCAATCAGCAGTGACCTAAAAAAAACTAAAAAACAATTGATCTTGGAGCATCCTACAGGCCACTAGTACGGTAAGTAAAGGCGCTATGGGGCCGCTAAGTATCTGAAAGGTCAAATATGCACTAATATCAACTTTTTTTTTTTTTACATAAAAAGTTGCATAGTGCACCTTTAAGATAAAGACTGCCTCACAACAAAATAAAAATCTCACAAAGAAAATTATAAAGAACAAGTAATTGTATGTTATTAAACAGGCTCATATCACCATGAATGACTGTACAAATATAAGCATAAGTAATAGTGTATTTAATGTGCATAGATACGTACTATGTTGAACTACTGGTAAAGTGGTGGGGGTCTGGAAGGTCTTGACAGTGGCGGGCCCCTCCCCTCCAGTGGTTATGACCTGCACCTCCAGCCTGTAGTAGGTGGACGGCCGCAGGTTGGACACCACTAGGGAGTTATGGTCCTGGCAGGAGGGAGAGCAGAGAGAGAGCAGCAGTGAGATGAAATACTCCAGAGCATGTCCATGATTATGACGGGGCTTGTTCTGGGGAAGGGCTATAAACCGGGGGGAATGGTGTGTCAGCGGCAGACAAAAACAAAGACACTGTTTTCATAAGGTTTCTGCCGTGGCTGTCTCATTTTCTGCCAACTTGATAAAGTGTGCAGTGGGTGGTTATATTTATAGACGAACTCCAGAGGCTGGGAGGTGCAGATAGGCGGAACGTGTTGTTGATGGAGCAGATTATGTCAAAAGAGCGCCGTTTTCAGAGCTCTCACGCAGGATGAGAGAGTCGGCGATGCAGAGCCAAGGGAACAAAGTACAGAAAAAGTACAGGAGAGAGGGATAGCCGCAGCAGGACACAGCGTTTCCTCTGATGTCTGCGGCTGTCTGCTCACAAGGGCTTATCGCAGGATTCATGCTAAGTGTGTTATCCCAAGTCGCCCTCAACCAGGACAGACAGTGAGGAGAAAGGAGGAGTACAAAACCCATTAGGCTAATGCAGGGGCAATGTCATGGTTTTGAAATGTTCAAAACAATAGATAGTTCTGCCCAAATCTACTAAGGCTGATAGGTGCTTCGAGAAATACTGACTATTAGCCAAACGTTTGCCAAGGTGACCAATACTTAAACTGGAAACTTGATACTCCGTTTGAACCATACCAACACAATGTAATCTTCTAAGCCTCACATCGTCTACAACAGGACATCTGCTCCACACATACAGCTTGCAGTGAAATTAAAGCATTGTCTAATAAGTTCTTTACTGCATCTAAAACTCTTAATACATTAGCATATTCAAAAACCTTCTTGAAACTCTCCTTGTGCTCTAAATCCTTGCACTGAGTCGCATATTTCATTGTCTCCATTACAAAAAGATTGTCTGCACATACACATCAAAGGTCCATTATGCTAATATCATAATTAGGCAGTCACACATTCACAAATCACGTGCATGTAAACAGGTCACCCCTCCATCTTACCGGCGGTAGGATCTGCGACTGCGATATGATGCTGTTGGGCAGACTGTTTTGTCGGTTCTCGCTGGTCATTTCGGCCCATGTCACCTGAAAACCCGTTATCCTCTGAGTGGGGGCCAGCCGGGACACTTTCCACACGAAGCTCCCGGTGATGTTCCCCTCATTGATGGAGAAGGACGCGGTGAGGTTCTCAGGTTTAGCCAGTACCTTAGGGAGAGCTGTTAGGAGAAACAGAATAGGATGATGTTACTGTATCTGACTTGTGCATTGATTTCAGATGACCTCTACGCGTCGGGCAGGCAGCGTTCATTTTGCCGACAATGATAGTTCATCACAGTTTTTGTCAATACAATGGTTTTGCAGACTAAACAATAGTGCTCTCTCTTCTGGCGTAATTTTTTTTTAAACAAAACATTATTTTCATTTATAATACAAATAAAAATCAAGGTTACGGTAGTTTAAAAAGCCTGAATAAAGCCTAATATATGATGAAAACTAAACAACAACACACACCTCCTTCACCGGGGCAGGGGATGTACTTGTGTGTCTTGCTCCGGATGGTGGCGCAGGATGGGGTGAGGAAGGTGGTGCTCTCGTCCTTGGAGCGCCTCTTGGATCTGAGTGTGTGAACGGTGACTTTGTACTTGCAGGAGAACAGCAGGCCCGGGAGGTTGATGTAGTTCTCCTGTGCCAGAAAGCACATGATAAGTTATTATTCAAATGACTTTGACTCCGGGTCACGGGGTCAGCACCCATGGAGCGCCACAGATAATTAAATACTGGGTGCTGTGGCAGATTACATCCGGCCCGCTCCGACATGCCCCACATTACAGTTTGAACTGCTTTGAAATTCATTACAGACTACCATGCCTATTTATTAAAAGTATGAATAAAGAAAGGAATACAGTATGTCTCAATCAATGCTTTGTCACTGAACAACAACAACAAAGTACTCTCAGTTTTTAAATTGTAAAGTTACTTTGTGTAAAAAAAGCCGAATGGTAGGTTGGAATTCAACCGATGAAACGCAGCTACTGAGATCAGACCCAGACGTACATGTAGGGAAAATTTTCATTTTCATTTATTTATTTATTTAATATGGACATAGCAATTAACATTGGACGAACCAGATGCATTGTTTAAAGTGTTATAGCACATGTGCTAATTTTCAACACCTGTCCATAGGGGCTTTTAGGTTACAAAGATAAAACACATTATGAAACAAGGTTACAATAAAACACATTATTAAACAAGATAAGGCAACATTTTACACATGGGAACAAGTTTGGCCCGATTTGAGCCACTGTTTAAGCTCTCTGGTAAAGATGTTGATATTAGTTATGTTGATATTAGAAAAGATAATTGAGTTTACGGATGGCAAAGGCCAGGCTACATCGGAGTAGCCTTTCCTGATTTTCTTAACAAAAATAACATCTATTTATGAGCTTATTTTTACACCTCGCAGAAGCCTCTCGCTACTGTATTCCTACAGTTCCCAAATGTGAAAGCGAAAGCATTAAGATACAGTGGCCATTGCGGACTCAAGAATAGCCGATAAAATCCTGTAAATGAATTCCTTGCAGTACACTTTAAACTGCTATGAAACTTTAATCCTCCATTGACCTGAACTGAAAACCTCACTTGTTTCTTCCCAAAGAAAATCAAGCTGACATGTGTATTTAGACCGTGTATTTGCACTAAAGAGATTCAACATTAATAGCCAGTCCCCGGAGAGAGGGCGTGTGTATTCTGTGATATGAAACAGATTTGATTAAAAGTGAATGAGGCGCTGCGCTCACATAAAAGCTCCAGGGTCTGGAGTCAGTCCCAGTGATCTATAGAAAATGAATGTATATTTCTTAGCAACACAAGTCCCCCAAGAATGTGTTGATTGCTGAGAGCCCTGCCATGCGCCATCGGCCCAAGCCAAAACACTTTACTTTTAGACCTCAGTGCACCCCAAAACAAGTCCAAGCAGGAGCGGAGCCGGGGCCAAAGGAGGTGAACAATCCCTCATTCCGGGAAATCATTGTTTTAGTAAATGCCTTTTATTGGCCCGATTGACCACACGACTGACTCATAATAGGCCAAAACAACAGCCACTGATTTGCTGCGTGGCCAGGGATTTTTCTAAGCGCTAAGACAATAGAGCAGTGGACGGCTTTGCACGGCACACACAGAGAGCAGAAGCGAAAACAAACCTGTGTGACAGATTTCTCCGGGCCCCGCGTCTCGTTGTGGCTGCAGTACTCGGGCATCCACTGGACATGGTAGCGGTTCACCTCAGGATCTGCGAGTGAGAGCGAGATCAGTGGTCAAAACATGACTCAAACTTCAACATGGGTGTGGCAAGTATGCGTGGGGAGGAAAATTATTACAGTACATTGTCATTTTTTGACCTTCCTGTACAAAATTGGGATGTTCTTTTGAATCTACTATTATGTGGGTCATTCTTTTTCTGTTAGTTAGTTATAACAATATAGTATTCGTATGCATGCATATTGTGCCTCTGCCTGCAATAGTTGGCTTTGTCCGTATTGTTTTGCCATGGAATAACCTGAGTTTCCCTCCTGAGGGATGAATAAAACATGTCTTATCTCCTATCTTACAGTCAATTTAGCGTTGTATTAAGAACAAAAGTTGGCTTTTATATTCAGAGACAGTCGATAAACAGGGAGAGAGGATATGACATGGTTCATTATGTGGCAGATGAGCCACTGCGGCAGTCCAATATTACTGCATTTAAAGCTTAAAATTGTGTCCTCTGGGCTCTGGTATAGGGGATCTGAAGAGTGCAAGTCAAGTGTTAGCATTTCTATATAGTTCTCATCCTTTGCTTTGGTACATACATCACTTGGCAACTGCATCCACGCAAAATCAAGGTCTTATCAGAATAGAATCTGACAGAATGAAATTATTAAATGATTCCTTTCTCACAAATGTCAGCACTCTGTATCTATAATCTGATATGTCAGTATTTTCATAACAGATGTACTTGCTTTCAATGTTCAATGTACTTCCTATTTGATCTTTGCAGTAACTTGCAGCCATTTCCCAGCTTCCTTGTGTCTTTCCCATGTTGACATGTGTCCACTTTCATCAGTACAGGGCACAGCAGCTCCAGAATGACAGTACAGTAGCACTTCATCATCTGCATATATCTGCCGATCATCCTCATCTCATGTTTCCAGATTTATTATTCATTCAGCTGCGTCCCTTGGTTATGTTGAATATTTCTCAGATTAATAATTGAGTTATGCTATGTTCGCCCCTTGGTGGAGGCCGCGGTTGTAGTGGGGAGATAAAAGGGGCCCTTTGAAGGCTTAGACACAGATCTGGCACTAGGAGCCCCTGAGCTCTTTGGAAGCAGAAGAGAGGAATTACGGGGAACCGGGAAATCGGGGGAAAATAAACACGGTGTGTTGAGCTGCGTCTGACGGAGAAGGGAAGTGAGATGTAAAACAAGAAATAGGGACATGAAGACAAGGTGGAGTATAGAGTGGCACTGCTGTGGGATACCTTGTGGCTCAACAGCACCGGACTGCTGCTGTTGTATAGCCCAGAGCACAGATACAGTATCTGAGCTGCTGTACAGTCTGCTCTGCTGGAGACTACCCAGAGGCCGCACTGCTTTGGATCACACAGACAATGAGCCCGGGTTTAATCATGCCTCGCTTAACCTGCTCCTTTCTTCTGTCACACAAAACAGATGTCCGGAGACTACAACTCCCCGGGCCATATGTACTTGTATGTATATACTGTACAGTAGTAAAGCCCAGGTTAAAGCCGGGGTCATCCTTCAGACTAATGAAGAGCAGGGTACATAAACCTCCACTGCAGCAGCACGATTAGCTGTGCGATTCCCCAGCCGTGCTCGATCTTTGTCAGCATCTTTCAGCTGAAGGCGTCCCGGCCAGCTTTGCTAACAACCCTGGGCGAGCTCCATCTTCTCCCGCTCTGATTCAGCACTTGGTGTCTCACCAGGCTACTCCATCAGCCAGGGCGCGCATTCTTGACTCCCAGATGTGGAGCTTGGCGTGGGCGATGACATATATTAGAAACATAACATAGAGCAGTGAATGGAACTTGACAGGTTACCCCGAGAGCATGGCTTTCAAGGTTTCCATATTACCAATCGGGTTTCAGCAGAAAGCTCAGGGAATGGATGCTGCCGGGATAGGCATGTCTATTGGCTTTAACCCATTGCGGTGCTCCAGAAATATTTGAATCCGTATGACATCAGGTCTCGTAAAACCAGAAAAGCTCTTCTCTGATGCTAAGGCGAGGGCGAGGAGCTATTAAACGCAGCTGTCAATAAACCCCATCTCGGTCTCAGTCTCAGTGTTTATTGTTCTTTACTAAACAGTGGCTCCACTCTACCGGCCCATGTGCGAGTTTACACCAATTTCCCTCGCACGATCGCATTACCAGTTCCCACAAAGACACGTTGTTTCGTTTATTTCATTTGCACCGTGCGATACCTCATTTATTAGGGCTATTCCATTGTTTGGGCAACTGTGGGTGAGTCATGCACCTGATTGTGATGTACATAAGTCCGGGTGAGTGATGGACATAATGGGGTGCTAATTCGATTTGAGAGGCCATAAATCACTGGGTTCACATACCTCCTCGCTTCTTCCAGTAGACACGGACCTGCAGCTGGCCGTCTTGGTAGAAAGGCGTGCCCACCTCCAGAGGGCCAGAGGGGCGTTTGGTCAAAGTCGATGCAATGGGCGAGAGTTCATCTTTTTTGGGTTTGGCCACTGATTTAGCTGGGAATAGAAAAGAGAAATGAATCTCCTTTAACAACAATACACATTAAGAGAATTCACAAGCGCACAGTTGTTGATTTGGATTGAACAGCAGATGTGCTGTCAGCATCTGTCAGACTTCCTTGGCGCTTAAGAAATATCATGATTATACTTGACTGTTTGCCTGAAGACTTGGTGTAATTTAGGGAAATCAACACTTGACAAACAAAAAAAATAGGATTGCTCTCGGTTGACTTCGCCAATCCCTTGTGCACGTGCCAGTCCTAAGTCAGCAACTCTGCCAAGGTTCCTGTTATATTTTAATTAGTGCATGATCTCAAAGGGGTTGTATGAGGTATTTATTAATCGCGTGCATCACTAACAGCAGATAGCAGTTGGCACACGCCCAGTAACAGAAACCACAGAAGCACTGGATAGACAATAGGCTAATCATGAATGTAAAACAATCAAAAGGGTAATTTTATAAACCGATGTAAAGCTAATCATGCCCAGAGGCTGTTTTCAAACTCACTTTAATGATTGTAGTGGACTATGGGAAGCTGATGGGTCTATTGTTGCAGTTCAAGTTTGGTAATAAGACAGAATAGCAGAGGTTTGTCAATGCAGCTTATGGCCGTCAAACCTACGGGAAGTTTCAGTGTGTAACGTTGGGTACAGTAAATGAACTCACTGTATCAACAATAATTACTATAAGCACTGATTAATTCTTGGTGAATGTCGACGTGACTGAGAGGAACTCCAGATCTTCTTTGCAAAGAAGATGACTGAAGGGACGGCCCAAAAACAAAAACCAGATTAAGGACATAGCATAACATCCATTTTATATTACTTTATATAATTTCACCTGATTAAACCATGCTTGTTGTATAGTTATTTATATCTTTTTTTTCTGTCGGCTAAAGTACTTTGTCTTCCTTGTGTTGTAGAAAAGTGCAGCTTATTAGTTTTCTTCTACCATGCAGTGACATACTAATGAATAACATGTATGATTATTTTTAAAACAACTGCTATCGGATCTTTATTTATTCATATATTCATTTATTATGACAGGACAGTGCATTTTAAATGAGAAAGAAGGAGCAACGCACACCAGAAGTAGTCTCCGAGGTGCAGATGTTGAGGAAAAACTTCATAAATCAAAAAACAGCATCGCACACTCATTAGCCGATGTCCACATTTTTAATGATAGTAATAACGTTTCGGCATTAGCCTTCATCAGATCTTTCTTTTATCTTCTTTGAACCAAAGTGTATGCTATCTGATCTTTATTTATTCATATACTCATTTATTATGACAGGACAGTGCATTTTAACCAACAGGGTAACTTACAAAAAAGTACAGTATAGGAAATATTATCCAAACCTACAACAATGGCTGAGGTATGCATGTTTTAAACAGGTAGCCGAATGCCCCTCACCTGAGTCATTGCTCTGTGCGGTGCTGAACTGCAGTGAGGCCTTGGAGCTCTTCAGACGCACTTGTCCCCAGTACGTCACAGCCTGCAGCTCCACCGTGTAGCTGTTGTTGGCCTGCAGCCCCTCCAGATCCACCCAGCTTTGAGCCTACGACAACATCACAAAGCACACAGCCTTTGTAAGATGCCACTCGCACGACACCACTTTGTCACTGGAGCCTCCTCTCAAAGACCTGTCACCGTTCTAGTCACAACTAAACCGCAGGCAGCCGGGACTTATGGGAAAAGGGCCTGCTTATTAGGAACACATGTGGCGCAGAGGAAGGCATCGTGGTGTGGAGATAGCCTTCAGGGTATTGTGAGGAAGCAGTACTATCAAAGCCTCCCCGGGCTGGTTCACCGTGTGTGACTTACAGCGTTCCTCCAGCAGTGTGAACTTGATGAGTTCTTGTTATTGACTGTGCATGTTTTGACATTCCTGGAGCAGCAGGCTGTTTTTGAAGCCCCGAGGTGCAAAAGTGGAAACCAGTAGTACATGTGTCAATAGGCGTCCGGTGTCTCCCACCTCTATCTCCTCCACATCTGCAGCGAGTTTCAAAAGCTAATTCAAAAGAAGACCCTATAGAGGTGCATGTCTAGACACTTGGTGACTTCAAATGAAATAGAGAGCCACGGGTATTCACAGGATCACACCGTAAAACTTTGAACTAACTTTAACTACAACTAAAATGTTTAAATGAGATATATTATTTTACATAGTGCGCTTTTATAGCGATTTTCTTTTGTAACACACAATGTAAGAATGTGCGTCTTTCTTTCGATACTACAGTATGAACCTTCTATCAGTGTGACATATCTGGGCCTCAGGGCTGTACACAGAGACCATTGCTGTTTATTCAATTCTTTTTGTTCATCAAAGCAACTGTCTTACTTCATTCTGGGGTTCAGAGGGAATTTTTTATAAACCAAGCCAAATTCTAAATTTGCATAAACTACTCCACAGTTTTATGCATTCTGCAGCAAAAACAAAAGTCCATGTTCTGACATACATCATAAGAAAGTGATTTTGGTGTTTTGTAACTTAATGACATTTGGTATTTATAATGTCTTTTATTATTCTATGGCATAGATGATGGAGTGCCTCAGGGCAGTACATTTGGACCACTGCTGTTCGTGGAAGGCTTTGTGTTCAACAAAGTCATTGGTAGACAGAACTATTCAGGTCTACGAATCATCCAAGCATATGCTGTATTGAATTTACATAATACGCAGGGAGGATACAAAAGGACATTTAGCCTTGGGTTAGGGTTACTTTAATCCCACAGAACCATGAGGATTTGGTATACCTTAAATAAAGTATTTATGGCAAGACAAGGTGAATAGATCTAACCCCATTCGTTGTCTTTCTCCTCTTCTTCTTGGATGGCACCATAGACTTTGAGGACACAGTCCAGCTCCAGAAGACCTTGTAGTGGTGTATGGGGATATCAGGCTCCTCTGGTAGGGTCCAGTTGAGACGAACCATCAACTGCCCATCCTCACCCACCGTAACATTGGTGACCCGCAGACTGGCCGGCTTCGGTGGGGCAGCAGGATCTGTTACAGCATGAAGTCACAACACAATCAGTAACTATATTTCAGAACATCTGGGTTTTAAGAAGAGGCTTTTTTGATGAGCAGTGGCCCAGGCAGTTTCCCTTACACATATAATTAGTCATGTATATTCTAGGCTGCTGCACCTTTCAACACTTGAGGGAATTCTGCTACGGGGCCGAGGGGGCAGCATGGCCTAGTGTGTAAAGTAATTAGTCCAACATTGACAATCTGCCATGAGATGTTATGACAGGTGTCACATCACTTGGATGACAGTGCTCAGCAGGACGCAGGGTGCGGGTCAGAGGTTAACCAACACATGCTGCTCACTTTGGCTTTGAGCTCACATTCCCCAATTCCAATATATTGAGATGGGAGTATATGCAAGTGCCTTCAGTAACCTGCCTTCAGCTTATGTGAGGGGCACATGCCAGCTACGCCAGCCACGAATAGCCCTGTAGATCAGCGTGTTGTATTGAGCGCTAAAAAAACATGTTTTAAATTCCTTTTTGTGTGTGACAAACTGCGATTTCTTATTACTCTCGAGCGAAGTCACTATACGACCAGCTAATGAGGAAATGAAGGACTGACTATTTTCAAAAGAATAAAGGAAGTGAAAATACTCCCTGTTAATGCTAAAGATTGTTACTTTGCGTTGATATAACACACAAATCTACCCTTCCAAAATAAATGCACTGTCTCCTCTTGCTTTTCTCACCTGAAACACCTTCAATCCAGCACAAAGGCACTAAATTATTGGACACATGACTCCTTACATGAAAGATAAATAACCAGTAGGCCTTGACAAATTATCCTAAGAAAGTGTGGTGTCCCAAAATTGCAATCAGTTAATATTGCCTGGCTGTATAAATAATGATGGTAGGCAGAATGACTTGGTGTCCAACACATAAGTGACAGCTCTCATCAGTCTATCAGCGTTGTGCCCTGATTGGCCTGATTGGAGATCGCTTTCCCTCGCCGCAGCAGCTAAATCCTCTTTCACCTGGTGTCTGGTTCATCAGACAGACAGGCAGCGCTCTCTGGAGACTGAGAGTGCAGAGGAGGATTGACAGCGCAGGTCAACAAGCAGACTTATAGCATACACTGAAAGCATGGAAACTTATCTTTGGAAGACTGTGATCTCTAAAGAAAAACATTTACAATCCCTTGCAACTATCTTTTAGTTGAATCAGAATATTGTGGGAATAGTAATATCCTGTTGTGTTGAATTTTTGTGTATCAGGAACAACTTTCACACTATTTATTGGTTCTTGTAAACGTAGCGAAAGACTCTTTGTTCTATAGAAAGTCGTATAAAGAAGATTTTCCCTCATATCCTGACAAAACACAATTGTTTTTCTACTGCCAGAGCAACACTCAGACTCAAAGCTCCTTTTAGGCAAACTTTGGCGTCTAAACACAAACTTGCCTAATAAATAGACAATATTAAATACACTTCAGAGACAGTGTCATAAGCTTTCAACATGTGCCATGTAGTGCAGCAAAGCCATTTACTGTCACTCACTTCCGTAACTGACTAAGGCTTGAGATGTCAGAGGAGCTCACTTACTAATCTCTTTGAAAGATCTGAAGTGTGTCTCAGTTACATCACTGCCTTTGGATACAAGACAACACTTGCATTTGGAACTCGCAATGTTCTGACTAATTTAGACATATTACATTTTATGTGACTGTAAAACAGGGCAACTGCTGTCCTTTGAAGGAATAAATGAAGATCTGGTTTCCACACTGAGCTAGAGTGTCTGATTTCATTAGTGAAGGGAACAAGACATTGATGTGGATTTCCTTCATTTTGTTCACAGCTCAGAAGTGTGTAAACCAGGGGTATGTGGCATGCAATAACTTCTTCTAAACCGTGTCAAGCCTATAATCATTTAATAAGGACGTTTAACAGACATTACACTCAGTGTTGGGAATGACGCCGTTTAAGTATAACGGCGCTACTAACGCCGCTACATTTTCGGTAACGGAGTAATCTAATTAATTACTCTCCCCATCGTTACAACGCCGTTATAGTTACTGGGAAAACAAAGTGGCACGTTACAATTCGACTGAATGAAGCGCCGCAGTGTCATGTATCTACAGCGGGCAGGCCTGCTCCGCTCCCCGCAGCTGTGTGTCATGCGGCAGCAGCATGAAACACAGCGCAGGGGGGACCAGGAGTGGTGATGATTGGCTAAAAAGTTGGGTGGACTGAGTCTCTACTCACTCTGCGTTTGTTGATTCCTCTCACACTTCTAAACTCAACAAGACAGCGAGACAGCGAGACAGCGAGACAGCGACAATGGCAGCACGGACAAGCCAGGGCAATTCAAAGGTAACATTTTCAAACTGGAAGTACCATCACTACTTCTCCCTTGTTGAAATGAAAGGCAATAATGTGTATGTTAAATGCACACTATGCCCTGGGAATAAAATTCTGTCCGCGTCTGCCACAAGAAACTCCAGTCTAAAGAAGCACCTCGCATCATCACATGCTTACACGCCTCTTGTCACTACTAATCCAACTCCAAGCCTCGGTGCAAAGATACAGATAATTTCACTACTTATTAGTTTGTTTTCCCTTTGTTTGTTATTCAAGTTTATATTTGTGTGCCTTGGATTTACACTTAAATACAAAGTGTGGGATTTTTTTTTTTTTTTTTCAGTATTTAGTTATAGCTATATTTTATATTTCCAGGCATATTGGCAGTTGCAATCTGTTCACTTAAAATAAATGCTAAAATGTACTATTTTTCATTCAGTTACTATGAACATCTTTGATACGATAGTACATAATATAAAAATATATTCATAATTACTTTGCATAGTAACTAATTACTTTTACAGCATAGTAACTGAGTTACTAACTCAATTACTTTTGTGAGAGGTAATTTGTAACGGTAACTAATTACTTTTTTAAAGTACAATGCCCAACACTGATTACACTACACACTTCTAACGGTCCATCCATGTTTTACTCTTAGATAAAACGATGATAGAATAAATATTGTACAAAGTTAGTATATGTTTAAAGTTTATATTCCTATAGATGCCACCTGTTTGGACCATAAGGGAGGGTGTCAAACAGGATGTTACTGTGCTGACAGGCCACACACAAACATACACATGATGGTGCTGGTACAGACCTCTGGAGGAGCGGAAGTGTTTGCTAGGAGCAGTGAAGCCACGGGTCCCATGGACGTTGACAGCAGCCACACTGAACTGGTACCATCTGCTGGCTCTGATGTCAGCCAGTTGGATACGCTCTTCTGCAGTCTGAGGGACAGATTGGGAGACACCATAGGTCAGGGATCATGCAGGGTCATGCCTTTATATATAAGTGCACTGACACATCACTCTTCTGTGTTTCTCTTTACAAAAACTTCAGTCACTGTGACCGTAAGGAATGTGTGGTCGTGTGCCCGCCTCCGTCAGTGAGTGCAGCACTTTCACAGCTGTAGCAAGTAGCATGCTGAGACACGTGAGGCTCAGAGGTTACAGTAACACAACTACTTTTAGACCAAAAAGATAACAAACAGGTTCTGCCCGCAGTTTGAGTATTGACTGTGCAGGTCCCTACCTGTGCTACCGTCTCCCACTCAGTGGCATCATCCTCGCTGGGATGGATGCCATAGTTCCAGCGACGCTGTATCACATACAGGACGGGCTCTACAGAGATGTTGAACTTTGAGGACCAGCGGATCTCCAGCTGGCCTGAGGGCTGCTCCACAAACACCAGCTCCTTCCTGGGCTTTAGGGGAACTCCTAACGGTGCACAGAGATGTGGAACACTTTTAGTGAACGGTGACAAGTGGTTTTCCTCAGAGCAGTCATTGTCAGCAGCAGAATCAATAATAAAACATGAGCTCACAGTCTTGATACATGATGTGGGTCACTTTTCTCTGTGACAGATGAGTTGTTTCCTGGCCAAAATATGTGTTTAGTAGCTGTGCTTCTTGGTAACGACATACGTAGTTAGAAATACTATGTGATGAAGGATGGTGTGTGTTCTATCGCACAGAGTACCGTTTGCGAAATTCATTTTCATCAATGCACGTCACATTGAGGCTTTTATTCAGTGTGGCCACATGAAATAAATCAGTGTTATTGAGCACAGTCCTGGGCCCATGTTTGGCTCAGTCACTTTCCCTCATGTGAATTTATGACAGCGGTGACATAGCGAGTTGTTGATTGAGCATTGGGCACTGTGATAATGAGATGGAGATTGGAAAAGCAAGTTTGAAAGTAAAGGAGAGCCTGAACACATCCGCCATTTCTCCATAAATCACCTGGCAGTTCAGAGCATTAGGCTGGACCTGTGTCGCAGTGACAGAATGGACCACCGCCACAACACATTCATAAACAGCACCGCTCAAGGCTATGGCGGCTTGACTGTAAACAACATAATCAACTTGTGTTTTGTATGCATAGTGTTTGATCTAGCTATTCATTTGTTAGAGGCTACGTGTAAAAAGATTGATGCCTGAAAAAAACAGATGGAAGAAGGTCCTTGAGCGTCTGGCGTGTGGTTTTTTTGCCGCGCACATTGGAGATCATGCGCGCGGGAACAGCTGGGGGCCATTGTAACGTGGTTTCACAGCAGCGTATGCAAACAAACGTGTCACATTTCTTGCATATGATGAAGAGCCAGCGCACCGCAGCATTCCACTCTCCCCCCTCTGTCTCTGAGCTCATCTTCCCACAAACGCACAAAGCACACAGCGCGTCGACACAGGCTGCAGTGTAGGACGACAACAAACACCGCCGTCTCCCTGCGCGCGTCTCCAAAGATAACTTTTGGGTCCGATTTGATCCAAGCACTTTCTTTTTTTTTCTTCTTTGCGATGGATGGCCACCACAGACTTAGCTCCTCCAACCATGATGTAACTACTGTTGAAGCCCCATCAAAAAAAAAAAAAAGAAAAAAAAAAAGAAGTAGAGTTGAGGATTCATGTTGCAATGATGCCAACAATTACACTGCAGAAATATAATTTGCAATCCTCACGCACATACTGTCATCGTGATTGCTGTAATTACAGGGCTACAGGAAAACACCACAAAAATGGCTTGTAGGAACGCGGGAACTTACTGTATATGGAGCGTGCCTGTTGGACTGATTAGGCAAATAACTTGTTCTGACACTTTGAATATTACCCGCACAAAATACATTTAATTTTGACATCCACATTTTTCACCCGCCCCCAGTCTCTTCCTATACCTATTCCCCGCAGCGAAGCAGAGAAAGGGGGGGGGATTAAAACTGTCTGGATTGGATAAAATGAGGCAATGCGTCTTCTAAAGAATGAGTAAAATTAACTTAAGGGCGAACACTTTTAAAAATGACAGTAGCAGAGTGTAATGAAGCCATGCGGCATAGCAGCTCATTGACGGAAAAAGAAGCCGCACTGAACATCAAAAGCCCTGCAGGGGTCAGTTAACTGATAAAGTTTCCCCCTTTACTCCTCTGCGCCATCAGCCAGGGACACTATCCTTTAACACACGCTCATCTGAGAGTGATTTGGACGAGGGAAACGCTCCATTTCGCCAGGCTTGTGTTTGCTAATGGCTTCCAGCATCATGGATCATCATAGAGAGAGAGTACAAACACACACCAGCGAGAAACAATTACGCTCTTCAGACCATGAGCAGCTAATTAGACCTTTAACACTGAGGAGCGGGGCGGGAATTCCATCCAGGCTTTCACTAAGAGGCTCCGTGTTAAAACCGAAGGCTGGAGTCGACCCGCCAAAAATACCCGGCGCTTGAACTCAAATCAGTTTGAAATTGTCCTGATTTGAAGGTCTCGCGGCGTGGTGAGTGTTTCCCATTGACACGGTCGCTGCAGTGAAATGCTCAAGGTTTCTCTTCCTTTAATCTTCGCTAATTAACGTTCTGTTCACCTTTTTAGAGCCGCGCGTACCGTGACATCCCCGAGACGGATCCAAATCAAGTGTAAGTGCTAGCATTTGTGGGAATAGAAGCAACTTTAGACACATGCGCCTGATAAATACAGTATGGAGTAGGGATGTCAAAATTAACCGGTTTTACGATTACCACGATTATAAAAGGACGCGGTAGGTTATCCGTAAGAATTTCAGAAGCCACGGTTTACCGCGGAAATTTTTCACGCTGACGCACGAGCCGCTGCACGCCATAAACAGCGCGTAAACTCACCAGTGATTGAGCAAGGCAGAAGGACGCTCTCCTCCAGTGTTGTATCCACCCAAAAACGATTGAAGTCAGCAGAGTGGGACCTCTTTAGGATCCAAAAGATGACCAAGACGTTGTTGTTGTCGATGGACATCCGTTATGCAAACCCTGTCGTCAGAAAGTTGCAGCAAAAGGCGCTGATATCGGGTACGTCGAATGAAACAACATCTTGGAGATAATCCTTCGCTGTGAATGTCCAGGTCAAGGTAATGAACTGCATAATTCCCAAAAAAGTTGTCCAAATGTTCGGAAATAGCCGCCACAACTTGCTCAGGATGTAAACAAAAAACTAACACCGGGATTCCACATCTCACGTCACCGCCCCGCTCCAGCCCGCCGCGGGCCGCCTCCGAAGGATTCCGAAATCAAACGCCCACTGCACACGTCTTGCTCCGTCTGGGCTCCACTCCGCCCAACCGCGGAGCTGAGGAGAGCATGCGCAAGACGTACGAGATCACGCGATAAAATGTGTGTACAAAAATGCACGTAGGACAGAGTTAACAGTGTGTAAATAGTTTATTCAGTATTATTACAGGCTCAATGCAATTATATTTATTTATCAAAGAAAGTGACTCATTGATGTATTTTAAAAATATATTGTAATGTAATTTTGTGATTTACAAGTAGTCTACGATTTAAAAAATATTATATATAGCACCGCTTTAATGTAAATATATGTATAAAAATACTTTATATGTTTGAAACGTTCTGTATTTATATTTCTACATTTTATTTCGAAAATCCGGATGTTGTTTCCGTTCTCTTTCCTGTCTTCTGGTGCGTTCTGAACTGTTGAGCTTGATACGGACGGAGCTGACGGGGCGCAGACGTAGCTGAAAATAGAGTTGGTCCGTATTTTTATCGTGCCAAGGCGGAGAGGCGGAGCGGCGACGTTGGCCCTCGGAGCGGAGTGGACGATGTGGAATGTTTCTGAACGTTCAAAATAGCAACGTATTTGCTGCGGCGGTCGGGGCGGAGTGGAACGGAGTGGAACGGAGCGAGCACGGGGAATGTGGAATCTGGGGGTAACGCGCTCCGCTCTGCTTCAGCGTAACAGAAAGGAAAGTGAAACCGCGCACATGTGGAAATCAGCTGTTCAAAAGAGTCTCCTTAGTCATTTTGTAAACACGTTTCATTCTCTGTTCATCAAAACATCTGACAAATAATTAAGCAACAACATAACTTTTGAGAACAGGAAACCTAGCCTAGCTTGTGGCCCAATAATATAGAGTAAAATAATTATGATAATTATGGTCATTATAAAGAAGTAAAGTTGACATTGTTTTGTATTATTCATTGTAGGCCATTTATTTTAATGCAAAAGCATCTTAAAGCATTTTCATTTTAGAAACAGTGAATGTTTACAAGTTTACAAGTATTAAAAAGCTTTTTAAAGACAAAAACTAAAAATATCAGTTCTTTCCTTTCATTCGGTCGATAATCGAGAATAATCGTAAAATCGCAATATTTCTTTCACAATAATCGTGACTCAAAAAATTGAAATCGTGACACCCCTAGTATGGAGAGTTACCATGTGGTTCAGAGCGACCCTACTGTACTGTTGCTGCGGTTACAGGCCCGATTTGAGCTAATTCTCCTCTGCTCGCACTTCAACGTCTCCCCAGCTTTGTTATGGCTTGGGGCTGCCGACAATAGCAGTGTATTTATAATGTACTTCCAGCTTCCAGTCCTCAAGTTCAGAGGCTCGCGCTTCTCCTTTAGCTCAACAGCAGAGGCGAGAGAGTACCACAGGTCGCCCAGGGCATAGCTATTAAACTGTTTTACTGCAGCGGAGATTCTTCGCTCTGCATCTGTGTCCCCGAATCCCCGAAGCCTATCCAGCAGTATGCAGGGGTCCAATTAACACCGAGGGGATGTGAGGACTGAGGGCTGAGGCACGGGACAAAGAAGCACGGATGATTTATGATGCTACAGAAAGCTGTCAAATTTGGCAATGATCCTGATGTGTGATTTACGTCACTGAGATTTTTAATTAATGTTTGTCATGAAGCAATTATTCACCGTCACTTTTGTTATAGATAATGAAGTAAACAGCCACCAGAGTACATGGGATCACACATTCAATATGCATGATATTACGGCTGTGTGTAGTCATTAGCAGAAAACTGGAGATTATATTGGACATTCACGATTTAGGAAAAGGAAGTAATTGTGTGTGCAATTAGATTGGGAATGTATGTAAAAATAATTATAAAATAAAGATTCAGTACACACCGGCACCCCTCCACCCCCTGCACCTTCTTTAATGCACACTTCCCTCTCACTGCCCTGCATGGACCCTCTGCCAGGAAAGTTTTACGGACGTTTGTGGGCAGCCTGTAGTGTTCTCTGGACCCGTCTCTACCGATACGTCTGCGTCTTTGGGTTAAAATTAAGTTTCCCACTATTGATCAATGATCACCAACTTGATTCTGATCCGTACCGCACAAACATCACTGTGAGATAAGGCGCAGGCCGGTGACACAGTTTGGAGCAGAGCGCATGCAGGATGCAGCACTCTGCACAGCCAGGTGTGCGCGCTACAGTAGGTCCTGCAGCTGCCCCTGTCCTAGGAGTGAACACTGAATGATGGGGACCGTAGGGTGGGACATGGATAACAGGCCTACCCGTGGTGGCGCGTTTGCTCTTGAGTGTATTTATTGGTCTTACCGCGCTCGTTGTGTGTCTGTCCGGGCGCACGCCTCTTTCGCACCGCTCTGTTCGAGCCTTTCTTCAGTGCTGTTCCCGATGTGTACTGTTAATAAACAGCAGCAGTTTGCCGAGAAAGTTTAGCTTTGAGTCTCCCACTGTCCGGGAGAACGAGACGAACGGGCAGGATGCTGAAGTATTGATCCTGCCTGCACTGCGCCATTTAATGACCATACACGAGTATTTCACCATTCTTCACCAAATAAACACAAATTTAGAGCACACGAGTAGCAGCGCAGCACTGTGGGATCTCTTAACAGTTAAATGTGGACACTTCATGTGCATTATTTCCCCCAAATTACCTGGGATCCCCTCGACTTTGAGGTGCGGGCTGCAGCTGCTCTGACGCTGGTGCGCACACTTACGTACACTTTCACAAAGCGGGATGATTGTTGGCGATATTCAGCACGTTTTCACTGAAGAAACTCAAGCGGCTGGTCAGCGTGACTGGGAAGTAATGTCTTCAAGTGTCTTCATTTATTTGGCTTCATGCTGTCTACACTGCCCACGTTTTAAATATATTTGTGTACACTTGCTGCTTCAGTCCAGTTTAAGGACTGGAGAGGAAGTTTGAATTATGTCGCAAAAGACAACTTTGTTCTATGGCATAATGGGACTGAATCACTGGCATATGGATGGTGTTATTACCCCCAGCTCACATTCAATCCGGTTAAGGTCCGGTACGGCCTCTGCGATCTTAGAAAGTCATTAAAACCAATGTTGCACACTCACACTGCTCTGCGAAGTCCGGATCCGGTTACCGAGGCCATCCGGTGGCCTTCCGGCGGCAACGGAAAGAATCCGCAAGAAGTCTATTTTTGCCGGAGCCTGGACCCTGCGGATCAAGCTGACGGAAAAACACGAGCCAAACAGGAAGTCAGGTCTCGTGAGAAAAGAAGATCCGGTGTATTTCAAAATAAAATCTGTCTGCGCACTACTTATCTGGACTCGTTTACCACCTGTACACGTGTGTAACGTCAGAAATGTAAACATTACTTCATTACCGGTGACACAGGGGCACTAGTGTGTTGCAAAGCATCCACTTCACTGGGGAGAGTCGTTGTACTGGCAAATACGGCTTTTGTTTACAAATCCTACCTATACACGGGCTATTTGTCACGTGAACTCGCACCAAGAGTGTGAACCCACGTGCACTTCTGTTCTCGCGAGGGCTCTTTCTGTGCCTGGCGCAGCGTCTGGCGCCGGAGCTGGCGGAACTGGCCACAGTGTCAACCGGACTCACTGTGAGTGGTAGTTTGTGGCAAACCCGGACTGGATCAGGACCGAACCCGGACCGTAGTTAATGTGAGCCAGGAGTTAGCCTTTCTGTAGATATCAACATTTAGATAATGCTAATAGACAAGTAACCTTTCCACAGCTCAGCTCTACTCTGCACCCATTTCCACCGCTTTCCAATTGTCCAGAGGGGATGCAATTGCAGAATTACCTTTATAGAGGTTCTTGGGAACCTGACACGTGTGGCCACATCCGTTGGAGCAGCACTTCTTCACAGTGGAGCACTCTGCGTCCTGGTCGCAGCTCTCCACACAGGCCGCTGCGAATCCACTGGCTTTCTCCGGAGAAGGACAGTTGCCTTGTTTCACCCCCTCCACCGACTTCAGGAACTCACAGCTAGTCAGACACTCGTAGTGCTTCTTGGGAAACAGCGGCTGAGGGTGCAGAAGTGAGGAAAATATATGTCAGATTGCTTTAATGTCCAACCTGTCGTCAGTGCTGTGAGCTAACAGGGATTGAGCTGTTACATATGGGCTTATGACTCACTCCAGTGCTGAGTACATAAAACAAAGTGTCATTCCCACTTTCCCCCCTCAGAAAAGTTTCCTCTTATTGAATTTTCCCACTAAGCATGAAGAGCACAAGCTGAGTGTTTGTGGTAGTGACATACCTCGCATAAATCCTGGCACTGGTTTTCCTTCAGGTCCCAGGATTCCTTGCAGGGCTCCAGGCACTGTGAAAAGGAGAAGGGTGTCAGTTCTTCAAAGAGAGAGTCACTTCAAAGAGCCACTGCGTTAAAGATGGGACTGTATTTCTGAGCTGCAGCACTGGGGGATGACAAGACACTCCAGCCACTTCTCTGGAACCAAACTACGCACGCTTGACATTTCTTCAAAGAGTATTAACAACATTTACACGAGTGGGCACAAAAGACTTGTCAGTGTAAAGACATACCGCTCACCTGTCTTTGTGCATCTACAAGATAGATTGCTCAGGTCAAACTCATTCTAGGGAGCGGGAAGGGGGATTGTGTAAAGAGTTGAGTCATAGGTCAAATGTTGTCAATTTTTTCCAAGAGTAGATCAAAGATTTAATTGATATAGGAAAATATACATCCTCATTTGACCTATACCACTGTCTCTGGTAGACAAAGCAGGCCCAGTTCAAACACTATGAACATGAACACTAATGGAAAAGTACTTGTTTTTAACGCCAATGTTTGAAATGTATTTGAAATTGAATTTGTATCTGACTATAAAACAAAAAAGAAAAACACATGTTTCCCCGTCACAAGCTTCTCAAAATGTACAATTATGACCCCGCAGCTGTGCAGTAGTGACTCTTTTGCTTGATCCTTACAATCTTTTATTTATTTTTCTTTAACAAAATGGACCTGTTTTCACATGGTTTTTCTGGACAATAACTTCTGGAGCGTCATACTTCCCACAACTGCATCTTTGCTTTCTATTATTTTAAGTTTTTACCGTTGTGGTTCTTGACCGCATGTTGATTTGCACAGCTGTAACAGACTCATTCTACTCACACTTCACACTGCCAGCGTTCTGTTTAAACATGATACTACTTGGCATTGGCCTTAAGCCCTTTCACCAGGCTGAATAGGCAGAGCCTATGACTGTACAGTTGTCCAAATGTGCCTGGGATTCCCTCTGATACACATGGAACATGTTTATTCACTGCTGTAGTGTGAAACTGGCTCAGTGTCTTTGAAAAAAGAAGTGAAACTTTACCAATCCATTCAAAGCCCTTTCAGCTATGAATAGAGCAGAGCCTCAGTGAATCAAATTCAATAAAAGCGAATGTAATATAACACCAAAGTGTGTGCATGACCAATGGACTCGGGACAGAGTGGAGAGAGGCTAGTCTTTTCTCCTGTGTTGGCCACCGACAGAGCAGCTGAGAGCGGAGCTGCTAGTGCTTCTGTGCAGCAGCCCAAAACCACAGCCACCAGAAATCTGCCAAAGTCACTCATTCAGCTCCACTTCATTTAGACCTGCACCACTGCAGGAAGATGCAGCAAAAGGTTCAGGTTTAGACACACTCTCAACATCCTTTATGTGAGACAGACCAGTCGGGCAAAGATGGGGGTGATATGAGTTGAGGTCTGGAGTCCCTCCAGGGTAAGCAGCACTATGTTTGTGGTCACTTATGACACGAGGGCA
Source organism: Neogobius melanostomus (assembly GCA_007210695.1). NCBI lineage: Eukaryota > Metazoa > Chordata > Actinopteri > Gobiiformes > Gobiidae > Neogobius > Neogobius melanostomus. The sequence goes on from VHKM01000048.1 coordinate 1,151,765, forward strand.
CAACGCAGAATGTATCGATGTGTAGTGTATAAAATAATGTCTCCGCTCATACTGGCAATAAATACTGATCAAAGCAGAGCACATTTTCTAACAGCACATAGAATAGGGTAATCCAGGTTTGCATGTTCAGCTGGCACTAAACTTTTAATTTGTAGAAACTTGGTAGTAATGTGCCAGTGCAAAAAGAATGTTAAACACAACTTCAGTTAAAAAGAGAGTCAGGCAATCATTTCTTTCAAGGCCATTTCTGGAGCTACACTCAAAGTTGATGTAAGAAATTCTCCGAGTCATGCAGCTTGACTTGTATTTATGGCTGTTTAATTGGCTCATTAGCTGCCTCTGTCATTATTATGCTATTGCCAGTGAAAAGTTTATTTGCGTTTTATGGAGTGCAGTGGACGGGCGCGCGATGAAACATAAACTGAAAGCTTCTGGAGGAGTGAGCTGCAATCAGGCCTACGCACACGGCTGCAGCTGCCAGCTCTCCATTACCTTGCCTTTACTCTGTTCAATAGAAAGCTGTTTGAGTGAGTGTTGAAAAAGCCCCGTCGTATTCATCATAGCCTGGGTGGAGGTCTTTCAAATGACCTCACATGAGAACAGAGATATCCCGTTGGTAATTTATAATACGGCACATGGGGAAATAGTGGACAACCTGCTGCTTATAGGCAAAGTTATGACAGGCCAAAGCTCCAAGACTAACTGCTTGCGGTTTTTCCCAGCACCGATCAGGTGAATATGCAGTGGCTAACATGATATATACCCACATTTGCCATCCAAGTTATCCCTTAGTGTCAAGAGAGCCTTTTGCCCATTTTATCACCATTTGCACTGAATACTATGCTGACCTTAAATCATCAATTCAGCGCTCGATTGCGTCCCGGGAGAGTTATGCCTATAGCGCAGTAGCCCCTTCGTAATCTTAGCCACACACTACCACAGCAGAGATGGAACGGTTGTGTTGCATGGCCTAAAAAGGGGGACGTCCTGCCAGTGTGGAGACGCATGTTAGAGCTCCCCAAATCCCTCCAACAAATCACTGAACATACAACTGTAAGCCCCCGGATCAAGCTCATTTTACTCATTTAAGGATCGTGCGTTTGTGACGTCTGAATGCATTCCTCTGGCTTTTCTTGAGAATGAATGCCTAGGACACAATCAGTAAAAAAAAAGGGGGCAGGATTGGGTTGAGATGCCGGGGCGTGCATGTCAGGTGAGGTAAATCGACGTAACACATTGGGGTCACTGCGACACATTGGATTAATAGATGTCTTGGCTGATTTCCGGAGTTGACAGAGTTCGTTTTTATTTTCTGAGCGCCACATTAAGGCGGTGTCGTCAAAGACTGTCATGGTAGTCAGTGGGAATAACATCACAAGTGCTCAAACAGCAACTAGGCTTACCAAAAATCCAGTGTTTTTTCAAAAAGGTAGTAATCGTCAGCATTAATGCTGCAAAATATACTGCCAAATGATTGTTATTGCAATAATAGATGACACGATACACATTTTGCAAATACAGTCTAAAACCAAAACACATAGTAACCTAAAATGTGGGGGGGGGGAAAGTTTTGCTCATGTTTTCTAAATGTATCTAATTTGGTGTAAATGTAAAGGAATGTGCTATATCACTGCGAAACCATGGGTATAGTTAATGTTATTGACAGGTGCCAAATTAAATAATTATGTTATAACGTTTTCATGGCAAAGAAAGAATCACCATTATCATCCTCTTATTACCGTGGCCGCTCTTGTCTGAACGCGTGTCATGGCGACGTGTAAACGGACAGCAACCTCCCTCTCTCTTGGTACAACTGCATTTTTTGCCTTTTTCTGTGAACTGCATTTATGGTTTCTGTTCCACATTGTTTTACTGGATACTTTTGTACGTGTTTTTATGGGGTTCAGTGGATTTTTCTTTTTTTTTTTACTGCAGAGAGTCCATAATGGTTCTGAAGAAAGCAGCTTTTTAAGGCAAACAGCTAGCTTATCAGCTAAACCCATTTGAGACCTACAAATGTCCCCCCACACCTGCAGCACAGTGGAGGCGTCACAGAGGAGCTACAGGAAACAAAAAGGCCCAACAAGGAGGTATCCAGGCAAGACTCCCAGCAAAGTCACACATGCCTTCTATTGTTCACGTTCACTGGAGAATAAAACAGATTATCTGCTATGTGCACTATTTTGTTGTATGCTTGTACAATGACAATAAAGCACTTACTGAATTATATTGAAAGGGTTTTGCAATATATGTATGTTATTATGTATATAATAACATGTTATTTAATTACTACATTTTTTAAACATTTTGCTTTCATGTATTTTTCTAACTATTGTTGCACCAAGCACACACAAAACAAAAATGTATGTTTGTTTTTGGGATGCTGCTGGCTCTCCAAATTTGTAATTTGCAAACCATGAACCATACTCCAGAAATATCAATAGTAGCTCGACCGATATGGGTTTTTCAAAGGCCGATGCTGTTATGAAAAACTTGTTTTTTAAATAATCCTGCATATGAGGCTTCTTAACCTCTTAACCCCCGCCCTGAACCATGTGTGCATTTTCTCCAGTTTGGCTTTGTTCAAATATAAAAGCATCAAAATAGTGACAAAAATAGTGACACACGAGCAACAAAAAATGTGCTGGCAAAGCAACAAAAAAGCAAATAAAAAAGCAATGAAAAAAAGTAATGAAAAAACAAACTAAAAAACGCTAAAAAAATAAAAAGCCAGAAAAGCCAGGGAAGCAAGAAAAGTGACAAAAAAGCTATGAAAAAAGCTATGAAAAGCAACAAAAACATGACAAAAAATGACAAAATGCTTCAAAAATGTGACAAAAAATTGCATCAAAAACAGACAACAGCAACAAAAAAGTGCCGGAAAAGCAATAAATATTCAACAAAAACACAACGGAAAAAAGCAATGAAAAGCATCAAAAAAACAAAAATCATGACAAAAAGCAAAAAAATGTGACAAAAAAAGTTATGATCAGTTTTGTAGGTCTTAGCTTTCAAATAAGGCATTACACAGTTGCTCTCCAGTCGAGAAGCTTTTAGAGTTGGGTACTGGACAAAATCTCCAGTTGGTCGAACTGGAGAAAATGTGCTCGGTTCAGGTGGGAGTTAAGAGGTTAAACTGTAAAATGTGTCAGTGTTGAACTGTGACAGCAGGGGGAGCTTTATTAGGGGCAGAGGGCTGATTTATTCAGGACATTTATGTTTAGTAGGTACTTCAGATGGAGCTCGTTTGAAAGACAAAATCAGCAGATTCCAAAACAAAAAACGGTAAGTCTTATGGTTCCGAAATTATAAGCAATACATAAGATACAATCCGATACAAGATATGACTGAGGCCTGTTGTGGGAGGGCTCATTTTAAGGCTCCGACTGAGATCTCTACAATGCAAGTATCACATTTTCGGTCACGGACATACTGTATCTGCCTTTATCCGCATTATTTCGGCCGATAGCCAATATGGTCGACCTCTAATCAATAGACTCATTTTACATTCAGTATCTGTTTCATTATTAGCAAATCATTTTTGACCCGCAGGTGAGTTTGACAGGCCGCATTAGGCCATCACAGTAAACATCTCTATTTCATATGCAGCAAAATGATTAGTGCTGAAAGGGCAGAAATGTCTTTGCCTGTAGTCTTAGCAGAGGCATAGCTGTTGTAACAGTGATTCTCCCCGCAGGTGTGCTGATACTGCCAATCTGTCAGCGTCTGCAGCGGGACACGCCCACCACCTGTCAGTTCAGGAGGCGAGAGGTGGGCCCACGAGTGAAGCCTTGCCAAAGCAAATAGGATCTCTGTATATAATTACACAGACGCTCCCATCAATCAATGCAGCGTTTCTTATTTACACAAGTTTGGTGCTCAATCTTAATAGACAAGACTGCCATAGAATATTGAACTGGCGCAGGTGTCTATAGCTCAATATCTGTCCCATATTTTGAGTAATTTGCTAACGCATATTAAACTTGTCTACTGAACAAGTGAAAAACGTCCGGTTCCGGGAGCAAACTAGCATGCCACTTCCTGAGCAAAAAGAAAGAAAGAAGAAACTTTGCAGACAAACGTACAGTAATCTGAGCAGACACAGTGCATCCGCTGCTTTCAGGGGCTCCTCTTTGTCCCCACTAGATCTCGCTAACCGCTAAGAGCAGTGTGCCACAATAGCAGAAGGAATGCATGTAATTATCCGATGCAATGTTAACATATTTCTGGACAAATTTCCAACAAAAATGGTTTGGCTTGGAATTGTAAACAAGAATACGGGGCTGTTTCTACAGACTTTGGCATTTGATTTTGGTCTTTGTCCTCTTATCTCGCTACCCAATAGTGACACATTGTGCATGGTTAAGTAGGAACAGCCACAGCGCTCTTTCACTCCCCATTCACGCTGTAATAAAACGCAGCAGTCGTTACTTTGGGGGACCCTGAAAGGCTTTCTGTGGGGCCGATGAGAGAGTTGGGCTGAATGGGAGCCAGTGCCACAGCCCCATCTTCACTTTGTCTTGGCTTGGGACGCCCAAGAGGGGTGACAGAGGGGAAGTGAGAGGGGATTGAGTTTGTGGGAGTGTTTTCTGAAAAACAATTATGAATTCTGAAAAAGGTGTAGGCTCACAATGTACATGAGAGATTTTTTCATTAGTTGTTTTTAGTCCTCAGTCATCCATTAAATGACAATTGAAGAGGAGGTCATCGAATTCCATTGGATGGACGGAGTATATGGAATTGAGGACGTTTCGCCAATTTCTTCAGAAGCGTCTTTTTGCTCTTAAGTCAAGTGTTTCCAAGTCTCCTTATTTGACCAAGGAGCGAGAAGCCTCTGAAGAAAAAACATCTTCAACTCAGTCCAGTTGACTACTGTGCTGTATTGACAATAAATGAACTGAACTCCAAATGTGCAATAAGCTTCTCCTCCAGATATGTACTTCTGACCACCGACAAGGAACTTCCATATAGCTCAAAATCTGGAGATGAGCAAAAGCAGTGATGAAGGATGAACTTTTCAAACTGTGATAATAAAATATACCATAATATGTGTAAGTTATATAGTAACATCTGTCCAGTGGGTGCTTTTGATTCACTCTTCAATGACACAGTGGATATTGTGCGGCACATAAACATTTCTTCCAATCTGAGCTAGAGGTTTTATCTTGAGTAACTAGCGAGAACATGTGAGCGTTTAGGTTAAGGACATTCTTAACATATTGCAAGAGTAAAGTTGCAAACCTAAAACAAAAAATACACTATTCGACATGTGCATAAAGAAGTAAAATCAGCACTTGATCACACCCTGCACTGAAGGATCTCAAATTGTCTTAAGTGTTTGCTCAAACTTCTTTTGATCGATGATGTTTTTATAATGAATATTTCAGAGAGATCGAAACAGATTTGGCACATTTATTTTGCTACATTTTTGCAAAGAACATTCGCGCTCGCACTAACATGTTTTTTTTTTTTTTTAACACTTTGCAGATCTCGCACACTTCAAACTGCTTTGTGCCTGGAGAGAAGAAAAGACTAGAGAAAAAAAAAAACATAAACTACTGAAAAGTGTGTATTGAAAACGTCACACAAGTATTTTGCTTTATTTAATGAAACTTGAACCGCTACCAGTCAGGACGCCCCGGGCTTTAAAACAGTGTATACAAAATATCACAGAAGCCATAATTCACGCTGATGTGGTAGCCAGGTTGCCTCGCTGAAACGAAGGCGATGACTGATGCTGTTACTTGTTCAATTTAGCTTTAGACAACAAGCCAGACCTGCCAGCGAATGCGTGTTTTCCTATGAACCCAGATGGCTGAACTAGTTGCTCCCAGTGGTGACGGCGGCGGAGTTGTCGAACCTCGTGGCATGCCAAAACATAGTATTTACAAGGTGCCTCCTCTGTCCTCCCCGGAATCCGCAAAAAGCCTCTTGCCCTGCACTTGGCATCAGATGTGGGGCAATGTGGTGTTGATCACACACCTTGTAAATCTGGCAGTCGCGTTGAGCTATGGCTATTTTCTGCTGCCCTGGCGCTTTGCACACCACTGCTGACCGAACTCAATTATAGCAGAAACCAGCGGCCTCTCCCCCCTCATATCTATCGACCCATCCGGCACCCAGAGACAGACTACGCTCCTTTCAAAAAGCCACTTACTGCGTCCATTCACTCCTCACTCTATTTCACTTTTATTTGGCTGTCACTCGACCGGTGTTCCCGAAAAGAAAAAGAAGAAAAAAAAACTGCTTATCTCGTCCCTGTCTTTCAGCCTGCTTCCGGAACAGCCGAATCCTGACAAATGCAACAAAAAAACAAAAAAAAGGACTTTTCTCTCTGTTTTGACCATCCATCTGCGCTGAAAGCCAAAGTGTTGATACGCAGGGAGAATGGACGCTTTCCAAAAAGTCGCTCCAAAGAAGATAAATCTGGAAACACCAGGCTCGCGGCGCAGTATGGAGGGATTTTTATCATGTGATATATCTTTTGCAAACAAAGCCAATACAAATGTGCATGCCAGAAATGTTAAGGTCATGTTTCTGCTGCCTCCGACTTTTTTCTGTTCTCGGTCCAGCCACACAATGGTTAAACGCACTCGACGCTCATACTAAAAATGTAGAAATATGGAAATTACAAAGTGGCGAAAAAAAACCTCAGGGGACGCAGTGCAGATGTGTTTGATTCGACTTTACGATTGTTCTCCCACACCATTGTTATCTATGTCAATATGCACATCTGCTATTGGCGAAAAGAGCAGTGTTTTACAACTGTGTCTGCACATTTATAACAGTGTAGTGACTTTGAACGCAGTTGGGAAAGGTTGATGTACCGTAGATCATCATGAATGGACATAATTCAACCCACAGATACGGGAATGGGCACAGATAAAGAGAAGCTATATTATCACAAGGGCCATTTAGAAACAATCAGAGTCCAATGAATCAATATAACGGCATTTGCCTAATGCTTCGAAATTAACCATATCTCGTCTCTAAAGCCGAAAGTTGTGCACTGTTATATGTCACCAATCAGTTTGCCATCCTGTGGGAATCAGCCATCAGTCAACCGGTGTCCCAAAATATATCAGGAGAAGAAAAACTTTTTTGCAAGAGCACATTTGGCAAACTGGCATGGCCATGATTTGGAGAAGATCAAACGAAAGTAGTATTCCAACAATTTGCACTTTCCATCCAAGGAATGTCCTGAGGTGAGTGCAAGTGTAAAATACTATTGCCTCTTGTATGGGGCCTGTGGGTATAATGATTATATGGTCAATATAAAGTTTCTGAGGCAAAAGGAAAGTGTAAAATCATAGGCTCGGATGATGTCCAACATGTCCCTGACAAGCCATTACTATTCAGAGGGCTGTGAAATATTCTATCAACCCGAAAGGAGATACCACTCTCTCGTGTTGGGTCGTTGCAAAGTCTAGACGACGTGGAGCGTTTCCTCAGCCTCACACGACCTTGTATCGCCTGTGAGATACGGAGTGTAGGGTGTCTGAGGAGCTCTAAATCAACGCAGGTGTATGTAGCTGCAGACACAGGGAGGATCAGGTATTAACCGTGCTGAATTGAGACGTGAACCTGACACCTGACAGGAGGCAGCCGTCGTGTGCTGATGCATATCCAGTCATGCGTTCCGGGTAATGATGAGGGGACATGTTTTACTCATCAAGAGGGCAGGAGACATTAAGAGCCTGTTCTATCATGATATATGTATGTAATATTGTGCACATTCATGGCGAAACAATATATGTGTAGGCATAACGCAAATGGAGTCATGGAATATTTCAACGGAAGTATTGCAGTTGGGGTAAGATGACAACATATGATTCAAAGTTACAGAACTTAACTGCAATAATGGCGACAATGATTTATTGTCACAGGAGCATGTGTCAAATGAAATTATTTTAAATAATTTAATTTCATTAGAATTAAAGTCTATTTTGATATTAGAGAATTGGCCTTTTCCTTGGCACTACTGAGTTCTGAATATACAGTGAGGAAAATAAGTATTTGAACACCCTGCTATTTTGCAAGTTCTCCCACTTAGAAATCATGGAGGGGTCTGAAATTGTCATCGTAGGTGCATGTCCACTGTGAGAGACATAATCTAAAAAAAAAAATCCAGAAATCACAATGTATGATTTTTAACTATTTATTTGTATGATACAGCTGCAAATAAGTATTTGAACACCTGAGAAAATCAATGTTAATATTTGGTACAGTAGCCTTTGTTTGCAATTACAGAGGTCAAACGTTTCCTGTAGTTTTTCACCAGGTTTGCACACACTGCAGGAGGGATTTTGGCCCACTCCTCCACACAGATCTTCTCTAGATCAGTCAGGTTTCTGGGCTGTCGCTGAGAAACACGGAGTTTGAGCTCCCTCCAAAGATTCTCTATTGGGTTTAGGTCTGGAGACTGGCTAGGCCACGCCAGAACCTTGATATGCTTCTTACAGAGCCACTCCTTGGTTATCCTGGCTGTGTACTTCGGGTCATTGTCATGTTGGAAGACCCAGCCTCGACCCATCTTCAATGCTCTAACTGAGGGAAGGAGGTTGTTCCCCAAAATCTCGCAATACATGGCCCCGGTCATCCTCTCCTTAATACAGTGCAGTCGCCCTGTCCCATGTGCAGAAAAACACCCCCAAAGCATGATGCTACCACCCCCATGCTTCACAGTAGGGATGGTGTTCTTGGGATGGTACTCATCATTCTTCTTCCTCCAAACACGTTTAGTGGAATTATGACCAAAACGTTCCATTTTGGTCTCATCTGACCACATGACTTTCTCCCATGACTCCTCTGGATCATCCAAATGGTCATTGGCAAACTTAAGACGGGCCTTGACATGTGCTGGTTTAAGCAGGGGAACCTTCCGTGCCATGCATGATTTCAAACCATGACGTCTTAGTGTATTACCAACAGTAACCTTGGAAACGGTGGTCCCAGCTCTTTTCAGGTCATTGACCAGCTCCCCCCGTGTAGTTCTGGGCTGATTTCTCACCTTTCTTAGGATCATTGAGACCCCACGAGGTGAGATCTTGCATGGAGCCCCAGTCCGAGGGAGATTGACAGTCATGTTTAGCTTCTTCCATTTTCTAATGATTGCTCCAACAGTGGACCTTTTTTCACCAAGCTGCTTGGCAATTTCCCCGTAGCCCTTTCCAACTTTGTGGAGGTGTACAATTTTGTCTCTAGTGTCTTTGGACAGCTCTTTGGTCTTGGCCATGTTAGTAGTTGGATTCTTACTGATTGTATTGGGTGGACAGGTGTCTTTATGCAGCTAAAGGCCTCAAACAGGTGCATCTAAATTTAGGATAATAAATGGAGTGGAGGTGGACATTTTAAAGGCAGACTAACAGGTCTTTGAGGGTCAGAATTCTAGCTGATAGACAGGTGTTCAAATACTTATTTGCAGCTGTATCATACAAATAAATAGTTAAAAAATCATACATTGTGATTTCTGGATTTTTTTTTTTAGATTATGTCTCTCACAGTGGACATGCACCTACGATGACAATTTCAGACCCCTCCATGATTTCTAAGTGGGAGAACTTGCAAAATAGCAGGGTGTTCAAATACTTATTTTCCTCACTGTACACTTAATAAACAAGCTTTCAAATAATGGTTTTAAAGAGCAACTAAACACCAAATCAAGTTTCTTTTACTGATAAACTGTCTCAATGGGTGTCTCATAGTGTTGTCTACTGGTCCCTGACATTATTCTGACATTATAGCGCGAACATGTGTCAAATCCTAACTTTGGCCTGAAAACGAATGGGTTGCTCCCCCTTCAGGGTTAACTCTGCTACTAAATTAGAATTTCCTGATTGACTGGAGACGTGTCCACGGCCTCCACAGAACGTCATCATGTGCTGCCCATCATCCTGCCCATTGTCCTGCCCCTGTACCTGTGGTATATAACCAAGTCCCTCCCACGTAATCTGTCTGCTGTGATTGTGCCAATGCAAATGTCGAGGTCAATCAAGGCCCACACATTCACCCCCCGCATGTCACCCCCAAACTTCAGAGACCGCCTCTTTCGCGGCAATTTTTGACTTTTGTTTGTGGGTGGGGAAAGGCTTTGGCACGCCCGTTTAGGTACTCTTTAAGTTCAATGGTAGTTTATAGACGGGTCCATTCAAGTGGACACTGCAGGGAAAATACAAATTACAAATCTTTGTAATTGGGCTGGACTTGTGACTTGGACTCGAACTTGGACTCTGTTTTAGGAGATAATGGCTCGACTTGGACTTAAACTCAGAATTTTACTTCAATGACTCTGGTTAAGTAACTTTCAATATTTAGAAAATTGACAACAGAAATATCATGCCATGTCATGCTTTGCTATGGTCCTTCCCTGTACTATAACTACACCGAGAAGGGAATCCTATTTGTATAGCGCTTCCATAAACACAAAGCCCGAAGCGGTACGCAAGGAACAATTACTTAGGCACTCGCTCCATACTCGGTTGTAGTAAAAGCGGCTGCACTAATATGCGCTATCGAACCTTCCGACCACCACCAATGGCACACTGACACCACTCACCCAAGCTACCTGGTCTCCCATCCCGGTACTAACCAGTCCCAACCCTGCATAGCTTCTCAGACCAGATGAGACAGGGCAGTTCACAAGACGGTTTGTCCACATATGGCTACAATGCTTTTACATACCCTCATATAAACCCCCATAGCGTCGACCGTCCACTGCAGTGAAATACTCCGGCGCTTTACATCACACTTCGCTGTGTTCAGGTGAGTCCCGCTTGCTTTATGACACCGAACTTTCCGGAGCATTACTTTCACATCATTCCCTTATTGTACAAACTATGCGTACAACGTCTTCAAATTTCCCTGAGACAATTCTGACATATTTTCCGCGGCGAGTGTTTTACAGCTCTGAGGAGGAGACGTGCTCTGTTACCGTTGCCAGTGTCATAATTTACAAGCGAGAGAAACAGAGCGGCCTTCCAGCTGAGAGGGGAGAGAAATCAAAACGCTCCACGACTCTCTGTTTGGCTTCTCCAAGTGAGCTCCGAGTCGGTGACTGACCAAGTATGTAGGTGGTGTCACGGACGTTTCCCTAAGAATTGCTTCTTCTTCTTTTTTTTTTTTTCATTATAAATGTCCATGCACTTCAGGTCAGCGACAACAAAGAGGGGGTTGAAAAGGGATATCTTGGCAGAAAGTGAGAAGCCAGGAGAAGGAAAGAGGGAGGGAGCAGGAGGGGCAGCGCATGAATTATACATTTAGACCACAATCAGGAGGGACTGGCTTATTTATGAGTAAAAACGGCCCACGCAGCTTTAGCCAGAATTGTGCTTTGTCTGCTGTGGAATGCAATAGCCGTTCACTTAATAGTTAATGACTTTGAAGTTTTTGGCCAGACACCCAAACACCCACCTTCTGCGAGAGATGCCCCTGTCCTGCCTATGGTGAGGCGCAAGGTGGAAAAAAGTATTTACTCAAGTAGCTTCATTTGAAATAGAAAGATATTAAGTGGATAAGTCAGAAAAAATGAATAAAATAAAGAAAGCAAACCGAACATTTCTTGAAGCAGGGGTTAACTACTGATTTTTCCCCCTCAAACATCTAATAGGCTTTCAAATGTTAAAAGAGTTAAATTAAGTTCAAACTTTAAAAAGAACACACACAAAAAAAATCATGTCTGTTTTTAAGAAAGTTGACATAAACGGCTCCACCACAGTCCAAACCTGAGCAGGTGTAACTCAACCTATACGTTTCACCAAAGTGTGGCATCGGTTTACGCTCCCTGGTCCGTGGCCGTCATGTGGGGTCGGACTGTTGATAAAGACCCCCCCCCCCCCCCGCGCTCAAGGAGCAGCATGGGAAACTTCTGTGAATCCTCCGCCAGTCCTGAGCACCAAGACTAATGATGACAGATGCTGCGGAGTGCGGACCGTGCAGTAAAATACTTCCCTCACGCCAAAAGCGTCTACGAGGCAGATTTACAAGCGGCGATAATGAACTCTCCAAGATGAAACATTGCAAATGCTAAAAAAAAATTGCGACTTATTGCATGCAGTTCTGCACTCCATCAGTGTAGACAAACAGGGCGAGAGGGTAAACAAGAAAATAAAGGATTTGACTACCCCCCACTCTTTCAAGTCAATCCCTGTATGGTCGTGTCATGCGTATGAAGCCCCAATATAGGACAACAACATGTAGAACACGGCGGGCTATTGAAGGCAGTAAAGCTGTGCTAATCCCAGGCTGCAGTCACATTCCACAACTATCTCCACTTGTTTATTTGAGAAACACTTCACATCCGCTAATCCGACTTACCCTCGCCAGGCCCTCACACCGACAACCGCGCTGGAACTACAACCTATGGGGCTTCAAGGAAGACAGTTATAAAATGCAGACTGGGTGATGAGCGAAAAAGTGGCTTCAAAGGATTCTGGGTTTGTGGTTCACGCCTCCACGCAGCAAGAACATTTCCATGGATGAAATAATTGTTATTTATGATACGTTAAATTATAGAGACACATAAGTAAACGGCATCTATCTCACAAACGCTAAAGGGTTACATTGGGTTACAATTGTTAAGTTTTATCTGCTGTTGATTCCAAGTTGGTTAAAAGCTTATGTAAAGATTTTTATTCTTATACTATAATAAAGGCCACAGTAAGTTAAAGTATTTATTATTGAAATAAATGGTGCCAACTTGGTGCGCGCTAAACTTGGTGGGGAGCATCAACGGTTGCAGAAGACTCCACAGAGCTTTGTCTGGTCAGAGGATCCGGTCATGAAAAAACATTATTTTGTGCAAACTAAATGATTACAATGTGTTTGGGTTTTTGTACTGTATGTTTTGTTTTATATGCTCATGTTTCATACTACAACATGTTACTGTTACTGTTGTAGTATGAAGTAATCTAACCCTAACCCTAACCCTGTCCCAAGATGGACCTCTAGGCAGAAAAACAAAACATCTCATTGTTAAAACACACCATAACATAATAACAACAGTGAAAGTCAGTGACTGTCACATGCCTGATAATTATTGGAAAAGTAGTTCAGGTGCAACAACACCATAATTACTCTCTATTTGTCTAAAATAGCTACTCACTGGGAAGTACTTTACTTGTTTAACCTCTTAACCCCCACCTGCACCGGGTTTGGCATTACCCAATCTAAAAGCTTCTTGAAAAAAAGCATCAAAAAAGCAACAAAAAGGAGGATGAAACCCAATAAAACACGGCAAAAAAACAACAACAAAAAGAGAAGAAAACATGAAAAAAAAAAACAACAACAAAGGGGCGACATCAAAGTTCCGATCTGTTTTGTAGGTCTTAGCTTTCAAATGAGGCGTTACTCTGGCCTAGAGGCTGTCCAGCTCCAGTCGAGAAGCTTTTCGAGTTGGGTAAAGCCAAACTGGAGAAAATGTGCTCGGTTAAGGCAGGGGCTAAGAGGTTAACAAATAATTACGCAAAGCTCAAATGATTCAATGTTACTGAAATGCGATCACGAGACGAGAATTTTAAAAAAGCCGAATTTCACTGTGATGGTCTGCGCAAACATTTTCTCTGATTTAGGCAGAAGTCCATCAATACACCTTTATAATAATGATCCATCATCACAGTCACGTTTTGCTTTTTATTTTCTGACTTTTCCGCCTGCTAAAACAGTCACAGTCTGTATGTTAATGAGTGACCGCTTGACACACTTTTTCTAGTAACTGTCACACTCATTCTGCGAGAATTAGGCTGTGGGTAAAGCCATCACAAATTGCCTGAGCACATGAGCCTTTGATCCTTACAATTTAATCTCAATGTCTTAATGTGACGATCAGTTCATGCAACGTGTATGACTGCAGATTAATTTCCCCCCGAATGAATTGACAGTCTCACGTGAGGCAGAGCGGTGACGATGGCGAGGTACGCTTTGAGGCTTGTTTACAATGAAAGCGAGCGTTGGATGATGAGGAGCAGATTGTCTCAGTGTGACCATCTGAAAGAGGATTGTGCGGCTGCGTTGATTACAATAATCCTGCGGAGAATATAATCCCATCTGACAACGAGAGCTTGCAGATTGAGCCCACGTTAAAGGTTGATTACAGACACCATTAAAAAGACACTAGGCACTGCAGAATCAATACACAGCCAAATGAAGTGAATTACTTCTTTAATGGACAGTTTCCAGGAGCACATTAGTCAGCGCCTATAGTGCACTCAGCCAGTCAGCTCATCACAAACTGCACGCTTTCTTATCACGGAAGAAGGATCTTTACCATTTATTTTCAGTTTTTGATGAGAAAAGAAAAACTGACATGAGAAAATCAAACATCTTATTAGTCACTGAGCCTAAATGGTTGCTGAAGCATACCCAGGATGCAACAGTACAGCTTCAGAAGACGCATAGTGATCAATTATTTAGTAATATCAGTTTTGCTGGTATGCTGTTTTTATAATTACAAGCAGGGACTTAATCATATCATATGCACTCATAAAACAAAGACCACAGTTCTGGCAACTTGGTAATGTTTTTAAGTAAGTGTAAGGATGAAGCCATTATGGTACGACAAGCTACTGCACTTGCTGTACTAATTTAACATTTTCCAAGTATCTTTCAAAACTACTGAGTTGTACAGTAAGTATTCTTAGGCCAATGATGATTTTCATCAATGCTAATATGTATATAGCACATGCAGTTTCATATATCAAAACAGAAACAGCACAGCAGTGGTGTGCTCTCACCGAAGTGCAAACTGTGGCCTTCGTGCCTCCTCTCCTGTGGCCACTTCTTTAACTTTTTTTTTTTGCTGTGGGGGTTTTCATTCTCTGCCACCCACCATGTGAATAATGAGCTCTACAGATAGGAGCCAATGAAGCGACCCCCCCTTTGGCCAATGAAACTTAACAACCATGTCCAGATCAGGTCCTTCCTGCTGGGACTGACCAGCCCTGCATGCTTCACACTACCACCCCCCACCCACACACACACACACACACACATATACACACACTCTCTCTCTCTCTCTCTCTCTGCAAGGCATTGGGGTGACTTAAGAGATTTTCCAAATAAGAAAATCAATGGAGTCAAAATGGCCATGGTCTATTCTCTTGGACACAGTCTATTTAACAGGCGGACTGACAGGTGAGGTAGCCGCACTGATTTCGAGGCTGAGTTGAAGGTGTCGGGGCTGGTAATGTGGCTGTGGAAGGTGAGAGCCGCGTCTGGCCCCAACCTGACCAAAAGGTGCTTTGAAGTGTGTCTAATCACCCAACAATGCCTGCCATGCCCGGCTGTAAACTAGCACCGAGCACCTAGTTTATCACATTTTTTCACAGCGACCCACGATATACTGCAAAACGCCGAAGGAAGGGATGACCACACAAAGACTTGTAAACCAAACACATTAGGGAAACCTCACTGCAGGAGCGCCAATAACTAATGGGCTGAGAGCGTGCGCTTATTTTGAATGTCAATTAGGCATTTAATATGATAGACGTGGTCAGGGGAAACTGTTCGTTAAGCAGATATTTGTTCAACAGATACATTAAGTATTTAGCAATTACTGCTTTATTTATACAAAGGCGTTGCCAAAGGTTCTGATAATAATGTCATCACATACAATTACATTCAGACAACTATATGGATTAGTGCTACCTAGTTAAACTAACTTCTTTGATAAAACTAAGCTGCAGCCTAAGCGCCAGGAGTTCGTTTACTGACTTCGACACTTACCCAAGACTTTTTCATTCTTTCTTATGTGTAGTATAGAAAATGGAGAATTACTTTAAAGACTGATTACTCCTGCCTCTCTGGTTTGATTTTTCAACTTTCAAGCTGCACACAGTCGCTCATGTATAACTTTCAAGATGATAAGGAAACAAACTTTCTCCATTATTTTGCCGTGAGAAAAAGTGGGGGTTGGTCCCGGGGCCTGACAGTGGGCTTTGAAAGACATGCTGAATGAGACATAGTAGCATTCCAGCAATTGTTATTCAGGCGAACTCCTCCAAAGCCTCCAACATGTGAAGACGGCGGCGCGTGTTATCCCAATAGGGTAAACACTTGGTATTCCTATATGCGCTGGTATGTGGGGCTCAGGGCGTGATTGTCAAAAGAACCACCTGCGTTAGACATCTATGAAAAAACATGCCTCGCTAGTCAAAAGACAAACAGACACCGTTGCTAAGTACTACTTCTGAATGAATGCAATGCACGGGGTTCACTTTAAACAAACTGCCAAGACTCTAAGACGTTGAATTAGAAACTGCTGCGTATAAAGGCCAAATATAGTTGCTTCAAAATGCCCCGGATAGTCTCTTGACATTTTTCTGGGGAAGGTTTAGTGATGGGCATATTCCAATGGCTCCTTGAAGGCCAACTTATTCAAGCTTAGTGCACATGTCCTTTCTTCCTCTCTCTCTTTCCCGAGAGAAGTGTGTGTAATGAAGTGAACTCGTTGCTTCAGACCGACATTTAACTGCCTTAAGTCAATCCTAGCATTTGATTTGAAGCCTGGATCACACCCATGGGGGCGACCCTAGCCTGGTAAAACCCGCCACGCTCTGAATTCGGAAAGCTTCTTGGGCTGTTACAAAAATCCAACCGTGTACATGCTCAAAATCTATTTTTTTTTCTGCACCAAAGAGAACGCCCTTGGGATTGGGAAGCCGTGAAAGGTAAGTATCCAAACTTCTTTTTTTTTTAAATCCGGATTCCTGACAGCGGTGGACAAAAACGACAAAGCTTTTTTAGAAATCCCAGTGCTTCCGGCGTCCTCCTCTGAATGGGGTTCGTAGCCAGTTCGGTGTTATGGAATGATAATGACTCACCAGCACTCAAAATGCCACCTCACGGGGCTGTAGAGGGAACGAGGGCAGGCGGGTTAATTACCATGACAAAAAGGACATTGAGAGCGGGTTCGGGGCTGGACGCGGCGTGGACGAGATGACCACAAGGAGTTTCTCAACCCAAATGGAAACAAGCGGCTTTGATCTCCTTAAAATGGCAACAGATGGACAGGGTCAGTGCATCCTTTGTCTGAATTATTAGGCCGCGCTTCCTCGCATTTTCCTCAGCCGTGGGGAGCCCTCTGGTCGGACTGGTTCCCCCTTTGTGCGCTTGTTTGACTGTGCACTGTTCATGAGGTGAAGGGGGCTAATCAGCTGCTGTAGAGCTATTCACAGGAAACCACTGTACAGCATGAGCCCATTTGGAGCAATTGTTAAGAGTGGCCACAATAGCCCTGTGTTTTGACACCCACACTCAAACCCTAAGAGTGTATTACAGCCATTAGAGTGCCTGTTAAGTGTGGTGATGTTTGCCACCAAATATTGACTCCTGGCTGCAAAAAGCACAGGCAGCGCGCCCATGGCTGCGTGCATAAGCCATGTGGCTGAACCCAGAGCAGGGCTACAATTAAACTGATTAAATGTGAAGACCTCTTTAAACAAGCACCACTGAAGTACAGCTGTACCGTACCAGAACCAGCGTGTCATTATTTCTGAAGGTTTACATCTAATCCATTCATTTTCAGCCAGCACGGGGATAAAGAAGTGTGAAGTGACACGGTTGTTAGGGAACACAGAACAAGAAGTCTATTAAGAGTGGAGGACATTCACAGAGTGGTGTCTCAGCTGCTTGATTATGAAAACAGTATGCTGCGCTTAAAGTTGCAGCCAGTAAAAAGCCTCTTCAACATTAACCGACTGGGGATTGAATTGTGCCAAGAGCAGTTGCTGGCCTTCACAGTGGAAAGCAGAGGAACACGTTTCACAGCTTGATGAACACAACATCTTCTCTCATGCATTTTGACATCACCACAATGGCCGAAACTCTTTGATAGAGAGCCAGGCCTACATAAACCTCTCCCTCACCCTCTGCTTTTAGTAACATGGACTGGAGTTCACCAGTACAACTTGTGCCCTCATTAGAATTCATTCAGAGTTGCTCCACAGGGACATGATGTAAATATTTGCTAATTAGGGCAGAGGGAACTATCCTTTGCATTGCAGATGTAGTCAAAAGCACTGAGCACAATAGCCCTGCTGTATCCCAGGAAATGCAAATTAGACAGAGGAAAGCATTTGAAATTCAAGCAAGCAGTATATCAGGCAGCATAATCAGTCAATCACACCTCACATACAGTATACAGTATATCCATCAGACTGACCATCATATCGTAGATGAGGTCAATCCACATATATTCTCAATCATGCAACTAATTACGGAGAAACAAGTGAAGTCGTCTGAGGTTTTTAAAACACCCAGGAGGGCCACAAGCACATCAGCAGGTGGGCGATTTGGAGACAAGCTGAATATGCAGGATTACTCAAACATGTGGGAATTAAACGCAATTCGTGTATACGTGATGAGGGGACAAGATGCGATCTATACAGAGGATTCACCAATTTCAGGACATGATATTTGACCTTGAGCTTTTAACCTTTCAGCTCAAATCGTCATCATTCATGAAACATCTGTAGCACATTAGAAGACTTTCCATCCAGTGAGATCCAACTCCACACAACGGGACACATCAATCCCGTGTTGGATGCTTGAAGCTCGGTACATGAGTGATGATGACTGATGATGATGATGATGATGATGATCGCTTTTGAAGAAACGGTTTGCAGGCGTAAAAAAAACATAGCGAAAGGATGATTATGTCGGGTAAACAATCGCATTATTAGATGCCGCCAATGCACGGGCATGACAAGAAATCTGTTTAGCCAAGTGTGTTGTTATGAGCCTCCCAAACTCCCAGCATGCATTCCTGTTTAAGTGCACCAATATTTATGCACACGCGACTATGTGTACTTCCTGCACATTAAATAGGCTTTAAAGCATGTAGGAAAACAGAGAGAGAACAAAGGGGACAATTATGAATACATCCTTTTAGAGTCTACGGGAGATCCATCTCCATAGCTTAATAAGGGTACTAGATTTGTTTTATTGTAGAATACATTTTTGGAAATATATCAGTTCTATGCCTGTATATGGCGGCCACCCCGCCTCGCTTTGCCTTCGGGAGGTATTATGGGAGCTACAAACAAGTTAAGGCTGCAGATAACTCAAGTTTCGTCTCAACTACCATCTTCTTTCTCAGTTCAACAGATGCCAGCCTTTCCATGTAAATGATTGCAGAGTAAAACTGTATATTCTCTACCAGTGCATACATTCTCTACCAGTGCATACCTTGCTTAACTATCATTTTGTCAATATTTTAAGAAATGCCTGAGGAAAACTTACATATTTTTGCTGGACTGCTGTAACCAACAGACTCTATGCTGAACATCTTAGGCCTCAACCAGCTGAAATTAATGGCCTGACAAATACAGTAAAATATACATGTGAATGAAGTCAAGCAAGCGAATATTCAAAGCTAGATCTTGTATTATTTCCTTGCCCTGATAAGTAGATTAAGGAAGAATCCAGGAGTCATATTTCTCCATATAGCACCAAGCCCATCTTTCTCTTTATTCCAGCCCATGCTCCTCTGACTGGAGTCTACTTCTGCACATCTCCAAGAGGCCTGTCAGCGGCTGCAGGACAGTCTGATAGAATATGTCAGCACCATCTTTTCAGAGGCGCTGTCAACACTGGCTTTTGTATCAACTTCTCCGGGGACAGAGTATGAAACCCAAACAAGCCCTGCGGGAGGTATGCCGCAACGTCTCCGACGCAAATCCCAAATTATGGCATTAAAAAAAAATTATTTCATAAACAGCTAGGTATTAAGTTCTTTCAATCACAGACGGTTGCGCTGCCTGGCGAGGATTAGCTACATTTGAGAGAATGCGGGAGCTGCAGGGGTTTGGAGGAGATTCCCGGAGGCGTGTAAACGTCGGGCTTGTCAGGACCTGTACGTGTTATGGCGTCGTTTTCACCGATAATGAAGCAAATCTGTGGCATTTGTCTCATTCATGTAAGGAGGAGGGAACGCACCTTGGAGCACTGCTTGTGATTCTGGCACCAGACCAAAGATCCATTATTCTGAAAGAGAAAGAAGATGCAAATTAGCCACATGATCTCATTTTTGTAGGCACAGTGTTTTGAGAAATCAATTCCTAAAAACAAAGGGTAATAAACAAAAACAAAGCAAAAGAACCGTAAAATATTTTTCTGTTACCTTTTTCTGTTCTAGGGCAGCCAAGGCAAAAAAAAAAAAAAATTGAAAAGGCATTTTGATTGTGGAAAAAAAATAACAATAGGCCTGAAAGCAGAACTAAGTAACTCATGCCCCTAGAGGCCATAAGCGCCGCTGCAGGTGTCGTAGCATGTTTTTTACTCATTAATTATCCGTGAGAGTAAATACTACGCTGACAGAAAAGACAAAGGGAGAGAGGGATATTGTGCATCCAATTACACAATGGAGATAATTTTTTTCACTCAAACTTGGCTGTAAATATTGTTTAAGTGGCGCTAGCCTGTTAGCTTCTTCTTCATGATTCCATTAGTGTGTATTGGTGACACCGACCCGGAGCAGGGAAGTTGCAATTGTGGTTTTCTTGCCAGAGACACCAGGGGGAGATGAAAGAGGGACTACGGAAAAGGATTTATTATGTATTATGGCAAACAAGTTCCTTAGTACTGCTTGACGTTTGAGAAGTCGGATGAAAGTGCTGGACATTCATAACAATAATCTCAACTTTCTCAATAGTCATTATTTATTGAGTAAAAACCTGGTTTGGAGTTTGGGTATAAACTCGCTTTCTTTGGAGAAAGCGAGATCAATCTATATGAGAAAGAAAAGGTGTTTTTGTATTTATTTTTTTTCATCCAGCCATAGTGGATGATGAACAAAACTATCTGAACAACAATGACTACTTTTTGAAAACCTTTGCTACAACATACATGAGAGGTTACAAACACACAATTGAGGGTCTTATCTCCTTTATAAACCCCATCCAGATTTTTCCGTGGAACTGGTAGAGAAAATAAACTAAAGTGTCTGAATGAACAAATGTGCATAACCCGAGCAGGAAAAAGGGGTCAGAAGGTAAGGACCGGGGCACCGCTCTGGCCATTTTCAGCAGAGCACAGTGACCTGAGATTTTCTCCAGGCCTGTTTGATCTCTCAACAGACGTCCCGAGGTCATCGCAACAGGAACTGAGAGTCAGCCCTCCTGCGCACACTGCAGATTCTCCCAATTTCCTTTAAGTACCACCTTTCGCGCTAGGACAAACATTTGGCTTTAATGGGCCTGCCTTTTTCATGAGAGTTCAACGTGTAAATAGAAAGGTTGCCGAGTGCAAGACCACTTTGGGTTCAATAGCTTGCGCAAAAGTCCATTTCCTGAATTTCATTAGGACGTCGCATTATTCTGTCATTCCCTGCTAACATAATTGTGCTCGGATAACAAGTGCAAGGCTAGCACTCTGGAATAATAGACCAGTTGATCATCATAAAAGACACTAAATGCTTGAACGTGCAGACAGGCCAGACTGCTTTGTGGCACTCTGGGGGTTGTGCCTTGAGAATAAGCCGTAAATCTAAATGTAAGGATAAAAATGCACTCTCAAAGGAGACCATGCATTACTTACACTTCTTGGATTCTTACTTGTCATTGACCAGGATCTTGATAATGAATGCGAAACCTCACATACAACTTTGTAGCGGGCCAATATTTAGCATTCAGAAAGTCTGTGCAAGTTCAATGTCAAGTTCAAAGGCTTTTCCCCCAACAATGTAATCCAGAGGAAATTTCCCATGAGACTCTATGAGAGAACTTATCATTAAAGGGTTTAATTTGACATCCAGTACCAGTAAGTGCAGTGCTTTTAGTGTCAAGGATAATGACCAAAATGGGCTTCAAAGGGACCCGTGATTGTTCTGAGAATCCCCACTACAAAAACGGTGATAAGGATGAGAAATGTATCGTAGGGGCAGCACCAGCACCACTCCAAAAGGAAGTCTTCACTCAGCTGCGATTTATGCCCTGTCCACACGAACAGTGGATGACGTGAACCCTCTGCTGCTGCTGCTCTGAGTTCTCGGTGCTCAGTTGCAAATGGGGAAGACATACAGATTACGGCGCTTACGTTACTGTGCAGCATTTTATGATAAGATTACACACACAAGTGCAGATATTTAAAGAGTAATTAAATAGTTGTATTATACTACAGTACATCAATAGCAGTAAAAGGTAATTACTGTATTATATAGCTTGTACATTTTTAATGACAGGAAACACTCTGTCAATGCAAACCTAGGTCAAGACATCAATCATAAAGCTATGGACTCGAACTAGGCTCCTTGAGGGTATAACTGTAATCACAATCTCAAAATGTTGCTTTTCTTGGGGCTGGAAAATTGTTCGCTTCATAGATCTCATTAGTGGTTTCTTACCTTTATCTCATTTCTAACTATATATTGTAAAGCTTTTCATTGATTGGTAAAACTTTCAATTGATTGGGTACCTATGATGTTTCATTTCATTTGAACTCTATATAAATAAAGCTTACTAACACAACAGCAATTGCAATACACTTTTCTAACTCAACAAACTACTGTATTTCACTAATTCATATTAATAAAAAAATAAAATAAACAAATACATGATGGAAGAAATATTAATATACTTTTCTTTTGACAAATATAGCCGTTGCGATTTGATTTGCAATTTTTATATTAGATAGATTTGATTGATCAAAAAAAAAAAAATCATTAAACTACTAAAATGTGAAGGAGTGAAGGAAGTCGTGTTACCTTTAGACTGTCAGGCACACAACATGTTCAAACATCCCCATATTAGAACAATACACAATAATCTACTTTCCAAAATATTTCTTTTTATGTGGACAGTGCCCTCTTCTGGAGGAGTTTCCCTGACATTCAGAGTACCTCTGGGGGACAGCCACGTGACTAAAATACGTCCATGATGAATCACATAGCGTCTATCTAAACACTTTAGAATCTGCTTCATGGAAACTCAGACAAACCTTTATCTGTTGCAGCTGAACCTGAGATCGCAAAGCTCGACAATTCTGATTAGTGAATGTCTATCACTCAAATGCTAGAGACAGAAGAAAAAAGAATAAAACCCTCAGCCTCTTGAGGTTTGGTTATTGCAGTCGTCAAAACCTCGATTGCAATTTGATATTGATAAACCTGGCAGACCTACTTCAGACCTCTTTTCCCCAGTTGCTTTGAGAACCCATGGAACACTTTGAAACCTCCTGTGCTGCGAAGACAAGGTTGGGATTTACTGACCAGGTTAGTGTTCAAAATCCGGTGCCATGATCCCTCGCTGGTCAAACCAGGAACAACTTTTATTTTGACTTGTTACGCAGTTAAAACATGAACAAATCTACCAAAGCATCCATTTCAATAACATTGTCATCTACACCTAGTGGTCACAATTAAAATCATTCCTGTGTTTAACAAAAACGTTTTTGCATAAAGACATTTAGGCTGCCAGCTGAACCTTGATTAAAACATGAGTTATTTCCCACCTGTCATGTTGTGTTTTATTTCATAATTAAAATCCATGTGCAGTCCATTTACTTATAAAAAAATATCAATCTTGCTCAGGCCCCTGCAGGCATCAGACCATAAATAAAGGCCCAATATTTACTGTGACAGCCATTGCCTGCAGATAATTTATACAGATTGTCACAACACTCGAGCGTGTTCGGAATCATCAGTCGTGTTTTCTGACACCTTTCCTCACCCATCAATCAAGCGGCGACAGGAGCGGATCGGGCTGGGGGAGCCAATTTTGCGGCGTGACAGCATCCATGTAGCGCAGAAGCTCAGCAGGATGTTGCCCCAGCTGTCCAGGCCTGACCTCTCCATGTCAGGGACCAACGGGGAATAATTATAGGTCAGGACTTCATCCCAGTGACTCACCGTGACATTCCTCAGCAGCCCCAACATAAAGCAGGGCTCAAGTCAAGGACTCCGGGGGTGAATGTGATCCAGATATCCCTGCTGTCCGTGGGGAGCAGCGCAGATCAAACAGTGGAAGGTAAATGCACCCACTCGGAGTCATGTAAACAGAGCTTCAGCACTGATACATTGTTGCTGTTTGTCAGACGAGAAGAAAGAGCAGGTGACCAGGGCAGTGCTTTTGTCCCTTCTTTTATCTGTAAACTGCCTTTTCCTTACAGGATATTTCTGCCAATTTTACAAGGCTTACTGTTAAAGGTGCCGTAGGGTGTAATGCAGCTGTGACCTTAGACGATAAAGGAGGATAAAGAGGCATGACAGAGGCAGCTATAAAAGATGAAAATAGCCATAAAATAGATGTATTGCTCAGTGCTTACATATAGCATGTGGGGTATTGTAACAGATAGACACTGTATAATCATAATAGATCGTTAATATGAGAATGATAAAGCTCCAGACCGTTACCGCACTATACAATTAATTCTCTAATAAATAGAAGAGAAAACCGTGCGACGCTTATAAACATAGTGCAACCAATTCACTGTATTATGCAAGTCTAAAGGGACACACTCCCACCTCATGAGAATTACACCAGAGCAACGCAAATACATGAGAAACATATTGATGACTTCCAGCCTAAAGCTTAGGGCGCAGAATTGGGTGACACTTGACAAACTTTACAGAGAAACAAACTCTCCAAGACAACATCTTAGGACTGTATTATCCATATAGATAAGGACTTTTTTTCCTCAGCATTGTGGGCTCGATTCCAGGCTCCGGCAATATGACAGAATGCACTCCCGCTTTTAACCCTCCTTTGCTCTGAACTGTCCTGAAAAGATTGCTGTTTGTATAAAATAGATATTAATTCAAAAAGAACTGCACTATATGAGAAATAATTTCGAAATTTGAGACCTGTCTTGAGTTTTGACGTAATAATATTATTGCGATATTTTAATCATCAGTCAAAACGAGGAACAAAACAGGGCAAAAATGTAAGGTAAGTAAATTCGGATAACCATGTCTAAAATGTAACTTTTTGCACATAAGTTACCATGCTTTTTCATTTTAGGCTATGTTGCGTAAATCTCGTCAGATTTTCTACTGTGACATGGATATATTGCGTCACTTAAAGCAGTACTAAGTAACTCTTGCCCCTAGAGGCCATAAGCGCAACTTATTAAATGTCTTGGAGAGTAAATACTACGCTGACAGAAAAGGCGAAGGGAGAGAGGGGTGTTGTACATCCAGTTATACAATGGAAATAATTTTTTTCACTCAAACTTGGCTGTAAATACTGTTTAAAGTGGCGCTAGCCCGCAGTAGCTTTGCCCGTTAGCCTGTTAGCTTCTTCTTCTTGATTCTATTAGTGTGTATTGGTTGCTCCGCCCCGGTGGCAGTCAAGTTGCAAGCATGGTTTTCTGGAGACACCAGGGGGAGATGAAAGACCCTCCAATCATCCCATTAACACTTGTATTACCCCCACAGGGACTACGAAAAGGTTTTATTTAGGTAAACGCGTTACGTAGTACTGCTTTAATTTTGTGGCAACAATATTTTGGCAATAACGTGTGCACCCAATTTTAAACAATGTACAAGTCACATGCACCTGGTCCTCACTCAGCATATTTTTTGGTTCTGTGTCTCAGGTAGTGGAAAAAGTCGTCCATTAATGGGTGCATGGCATTTGACAAATTAAGTGTTAATTCTTTACATTTATTAAAAGATAAACATAATATATCCCCCGTCCACCTACAATCATCTGCATTAAAATTCATTGGCGTTTACATGCTTGAGTGTCTTCAAGTGCCCGGTAGCTCTCGTGAGTAATTACCATGAAACCCTGTATGTTCCTGGCCAAGGCAACTGGACATCAAAGGGCAGACTGGTGTCTCTGTCCCTCCACTGACAGCCCGAGGGTCCTTGTGCAGGCCACACCAAAATAACTGATCTTTAAGGGCACTTGTGCAGTGCTAAAATAACAGGTCTCAAGATTTCGGCCCCTGACTTAAGTGGGCGTGAGGTTTGTGGTCATTCAAGTCATCCATAATACATGCTGTAGGAATTATTTGACAGTTCTCCGAAAGTGAGCCGACGTTTTCAAAGCACATCCAAAAGCAACATAAAAGGCTATTTCAGAAATTCAGAGAAAAAAAAAAAATGGTGTAAAATGTTTCCTCCAGTTTGACCCCGAAGGCGATTTGTCAGATGAGGTGATCTCCAGAGGCAGAGATTTACAGACATGACTGTCATGGTTTTAAAGCATTTACTGAGTGGGGAGGCCAGCTCATATAGACGTCCTATTCATCCGCTGTCTTCACTAATGAAAAACCCCACACACGAGACGACCACTGGCTTCAGCTCTGATTCCACTGCAGGTCGGTTCATATCAAAGGCCGAAACAAGGGGGACATGGAAAACTTTCTTTCCAATGTTTTTTCTTCCCCCGCCATTAACATTAATCGTGAGCATGTTAGAACTGAATGAGCGCATGTAAAATGTAAAGCTTTTATTGCCTTGGATGTAATAACAAGAGCACATGGACACACCTTGTTTTTGGCAACACGGTTCAGACACATAAATAATCCAGTACAAGGCCGATGCTTTCAGAGTACATTATTGCCCAGAGCTCCCAGTTCACTCTTAATATTCCAATGTGTCCGGGGCTAATATTTAGGGTCTGGGTGTTTCCCCCCTCTGTCTATTGTATGTACGAGTGACAAGTTCCATGAAAGTAGAGTCAAATGTCAATAAATCTGCATTTGGAAACACTATTACCTCAATAAATCTATGCTCGCAATAAATCCGACGTGCAAAGGACAACCCATGGGTTTTCCCAACTCGCCAACTGCACGGTTCATTGTGTCTAATTTATATGGAACAATTAAAATAAAGCTTCTCATTTGTCCTGGAAATTCTGCCACAAAAAAAAAAAAGAAGCAGGGTGCGTGGGTGTTCCAAAACATGCCAGTAAAGAAATAAAAAGAAAAATCTGGATTCAGTTGACAGATGTATTAAAATAAACAGCTGTAAAATGTGTCGGTGAACAAATTATTATACACTAAAATCAGGAGCAGTCCATATTGATTACAGGCTACTAAGTGGACAATATAAAATGCGCTAAAACAGCAGCCGTGAGTCCCAGGCGGGGCATTCTCTTACACTAAAATGGCAAGCACAGTAAAGGCTTGATTTCCCCATCTCATATTAAATGACCCATGAAGGATGTCCTGGTTGAATTAAGAGGTCTGCCATCTCCATCACTGCTGAGCTGTTCGCGGCTGTGTAGCGTAATAAGATCTGCCAAAGGAAGTCCATCCACCTGTAGGTAGTGCTGACGGGGCACGCTCATCTGTTGTGGCAACACTACATTAGAGCTTATCACATTCACCACAATTGGGCGCCAGCAGTTAGCAGGAAGGTGACCCCTGAATGGAGCGAAACGGGTAGCTTGGCGTGTATCCAGGCCCAGGCCTTTCGGAGGTGTGATGCTGGCATTTATTGGCGGGGGCCAGCGGGGCTAGGGTAGTGGCAGTGCGAGGGAAAAGAGAAAAGGTGGTGGTATGGGGGTGGGGGCGTGGCGGGGGTCAGCCATATGTTTTTGCAGCTGACCAGACCCCCCATTCTCACATGAAAGGCCTGTTAAGAACGCCAAGCCCAAGACAGTCCTTGCACATTATCAACATTTGCTATTCTTAGAGCTGTCATGCAAACCTTATGCTTATCGCCGACCGCAAAAACACTTTTTTTCTTTTTGACGAATACCTCCCACAGCTTCTTATTGAGTACGTCTGGCTCTGACACGGCGCCTCTGCACTCAATTATGGAGACTATTACTTGTTCATTAGAGGTAAGACTTTCTCACTGACTTGATTTAATGCCTCAACTTTCAACTTCGGGCCACCACCAACACATGCTGTACTATCTGTGCCTCAAGCGTGCCAAGACACACTGTTCCAATCTGTGGATGCTCTGCTAGGCTGCTCCTCTGTTCTCTCAGAGTTCCTGTAAACTGCATTCATCAGTCACCCCATGTGTCACTTATCCCTTTGAATTAAGCTTGAATTAGCTCCAGTGGGCTGGCCTCCCCCGCCAACCTGCTCTAAGAAAACATTACAGCAGATCAATAAATGCACCCCAAGTTAAGTTAATGGGTGACAAATAAGCTGGCAGTGCAGTCATTTGCTTGAGCAGGTCTAATTGCAAATTTACCTCAAGCTGGACAGTGTTGTTAGACAATTCAAGACAAAACAAAAGTAACAAAAAACCCATGCAAATGTAATAGAGGCAGCTACCAGAGCAGATAGGTTGCTAATGAAAAGGGAAGGGGATCAGAGACCAGTCATAATCCTAGGGGGAGTAGAATGTGTCCAGCCAGGAGTAAAAAAAACAACTTTTGCAGCTCACAGCCAATCAGGCAAGAATAAGAATTATGGTCTCAATGGCAGAAAAACGGGAGGCAGTTATCACTTACAGATCCAGACATCAATAAACTGTAAAATGCCTAATATACGCTGACCTGTGACATTTATAAGCGTATTTTCCATTAATTATAAAGTAATGAATGGGGACTGGCACCACACTGGGCTATGATACCCACCGGGGCTTGAGTCAAGAATGGTGCAGTGTGTTTATAGAATTAACAGTGTTGTTCATGGAGTACTACTCGTGGTGAATGTGACAACTTTACAAGCAACTCAAGCCGTCATGTTGGCAACTGGTGCCACTTGCGGTTCACAAATAGGCAACAACCTTGCCCAAAGTGAGGAAGTGTTAGAGCGGCATTTGTGAGAACCTGCGCTGCAACGGGATCCACATAAACAGCTTTTCGAGACGCGAGTGTAAATAGATGATATGAAATAACACGTGAATTTGCCGTGGTTAAACTGTGCCAGAGGGGCGGCAGTGGGTCGCCGCGCGCTCGTGTCTCATACCTGAGAGTGCTTGAAGAAGGCAGAGATGCGAGTGATGTGCAGACTCAGGCACCTCGAAGCGCATCTTGCTCGGTAAATGCTGGCAGTAAAGAAAGAGTCCTCCTGCTTCTTTGCGCACACACTTCCCGGTGCCATTAACACAGTAATCCACAAACACAGCGCCAAACACACGCTCAGCCTCCTCCAAAACATGGTCCCGCTTGTTGTGTTTTTAATCCCTCCGCGGTTCGGACAATACTGCGTGAGGGCTCCGCTGGAGAAACTAAAGAAACTTCAATTATACACAGGGGAGGAGCCACGGCCCCCTGCGCGCTCTGATTGGACCGCAGCGCAATGAATGACAGCCACGCGGAGGGTGAAGCAGGTAGACTGCAGCATTGTCCTGTGTTCTGAGCGTGGGCAGGTTGCACTGTGCCATTGAAAGACCTCTAACTAATATAAACTAAAACCTTGAATAGTGTGTTTGTCTCTTTGTTTATTTCCACCTAAAGCATTTGATGAGCATGTAAACATTTCAAGATACTTCAAGCTACTGCTCCCAGGAATTAAAACATGTTATGGTAGCATATTATCAATAACATAAACAATATTGTGAAGATAAAGTTAAACGTTTTTTTGTTTTTGTTTTGCAATGCAATGAATCTAGGTGTATGCATTAGGGTCTCTATGCCAACAAAATGAATGTTGTCATTTTAGTGGACATGGCTACGCATGCGAACAAGTCATGCCAGGTTGTTGCTTGGGCTAAGTTTAATCCGTTCTCTTGCATTTGCACTTACAAATACAGTGCCATTCATACGCCAGCTTACGTACACACTGGAGAAAAAAGCTGGCCAAGTGTTTTGCCCAAGGACACAACAACAGCATGCTCTGGCTGGATAAAAACCGCTCTGCCACTGAACCAATGCTGCCTCAGATTAAGTGCATTTCTTTGCTGAAATAGTGCGTAGTGAAACAAACAAATGAACAACAATAGCCAGGAAGTAGCAGGCTAATAACCTATAGTTACATCTGGCAGGATACACCTATTTCTTTCCATCGGTTTAATCGGGTTATCAACAAAACATTTTCTAAAAGGTCTGATGTCATGTGAAAAATCTATTTTGGAAAATGCCTTTAAGCGCATCCAACTGTTTCTAAATTTATTTGTAACTGACTACTGAGCAATAGGCCTGGAGACTTCAAAAGACAATTTGCTCTATGGACATTCCTACATGTAAAAACGAGTGTGTGAATGGAGGTGTGTAATCACAGCATGTAATGGAATAAACCACCCTATAATCTAGTCTCACTGGCACAATTAGCAGCAAATGTCAGTTATTTCCTAACGTTATCAGCTTCGCTTTAGCGGAGTAAGCTGTAAAACATATTTAGACCCCTGTGTACAGCATTTCCCAGGCAACCGCTGTCAACAATATACAATAAATAGTAACAGCCTATAGTGTCAAGAGAACATTGGGTGGGTTACGTGATGCTGTGCAGGCTCGGGCATAACCAATATCTCTAAATACACATTTGATTGCATTCCAATCCATTTAGGCAAACAAGACGTCATTCACATTTAGAGATTTCGAAAGGACTTCAAAAGCAAAGAACACTCCCAAAAATATCATAAGTCATAAACATGGGTGCGTATTTCAGCCTTGGGAAAGCGCAAACCTATTTGTGTACTCTGTGCGTGTCTGCAAATGGGATTAAAATGAAAACTTGTAAAGGTGGAAATCAAATCATCAAGAGCAGCACTGTTATAGCATAATAAGAATACACAAATAGAAATAAGTGCTTGCTAACTCTGTTTCAGTGGATAAAAAAATGAGTGTTAGTTGAAAAGCTAAGTAACCCGAGAGAGTGCATATGAAATACAGGCCCGAGTCTGGATGTGTAATGCAGGATAAGTTTATCAGTACGTGAAGTCATTTTGTGCTAGTCTGAGTCTGACCATTCAAGTCTGGAAATGCTTCCACATGAAGAAGTAACTTTGGCTGTGCGTCATAATGATAAGCAAGCCAGATACCTAAAACGCAGAAGAGCTAATGTGATGGCTATAATACAGAGATGCACTCCTTCATTTTATTATAGTAATCACCCACAAATAGTACATAAATTACTATACTACGTCTCCTACTACAACTAATATTTATTCTCACAATATGAATTAAGCTGAAACAGGTAAGATGCATCAGGTTGAGCAACACACAAGGGCTTATTTCTGCCTGTTAGTCCCTGGGCCAGCTGATGTGCACAAATACATGTGATTAAAAATGATACATTATGGATTTCTCCCAAAATCATAACTGCTTTATCATATCATTCATGCTTAAGCTCCCATTTGTGAACACGCTCTCTCCAACACATTCATACAGACATCTACTACGACCGCTAAAGGCTACTCCGACTATTACTAATATTATTTGTAATTACACTGGGATTTTATATACAACTCGCTTATGAGGAGGAAATAAGCATTAAATCTTCATCTCAAAAAGATCAAAATTCCTGCTGGAAAATAGACGAAGATTCTTATGATCTGAGAACATATGGTCTCCACCTGTTTTTTGTGTACCACCACTCCCTCCGTTTACTGATGATGACACCACTCATCAGAAATTTAGGGTTAGACAGGTTTTTGCATCAAGCCATCACATATGGTCCGGGTGTAGCCTGCCAACAGCCCAGGGAAGCCCTCTCCTCCAGCGCTCACACCTCCCCGTTTAACAGTAGCTTGGAAAAACAATTCAACATGGAAAACTATTAAAACCATCCTGAACGGCATTCGCTGGACTCCCGGCTTCTGGCATGGTTCACATAGCCTCAGGATTGGAGAAAATATGTCATGTTTGGGAAAGGCTCGAAATCCTCTACGTTTATTGGACTTAAGGAGTGAGTGTTTTAATTAGAAAGTTCCCTAAAGGGTTTACAAGACACTCCGGCTTCTGTCAGTTCACCGAGTACTTCCCTTAACACGATTACGGCAGCAGCACAATAAGGTTTTATAGGTGCTGCTCTTAACTGGAGTGGGAGGGAAACACACTTGCAGACCATCATTAGAGACTAGTTGGGGTCGCCATCTTGCTCCAGGCAAGTTTTCTCACTGTGCCAAGTAGAGTGGTACAGGCTAGGGAAAATGTGTGCCCATATTAGTACATCCTGTATGTTTAGCAACTACAAGCATTATGTCACATATAGAATAAACGTGTAGTTTTCATAACCAAGTCAAATTCTTTGCAATACTATGTTTCTGAAATAAGACTCAACATTGCTCTCTACAAGGATATTTCACAGAAGTAGCAGTGGATGTTGACTTTAAGCTCACCAGAAGGTGGTTGGTAGTTTTACTCCCAGTCCTGAAAATATCTAAACTGTTATTCTGTCATTGGGCAAGACACTTCACCATCTGTGTGCTATGAATGAGTGTGATTCAGAAAGTGTGTCAAAGAGGCATGGTATGGGTGCCACCTGTATGCCAGTCTGCCTCTGAAGGCTTTTGCCAAGTGCGTGAATCAGTAATGGATTAATGCTTTGAGTGTCTAGGAAAAACATAAAACATGCACAGCAAGCTAATGCTTCCAGCTAGGTAGTCCTGATCAAACCTAGCTCAAGATCTGGAGACGGTCCTGAATCCTAACAGACTGTCCCAATGATATTGAAGAATAGGTCAAATGATGTAATACTCACTGCGCCTGTTTTCAAAAACAAAACAATCAAATGTGTTCGATATCAGATAACCCATTTATAAAAAGTGTGTATAGAACAAAGCCATTTAACCATTATCATAATAACAACTATATCTCTATTAATTTCCCTGGTGGTCTTTGGTCGACGATGGAACTTGCCCTAGTTGAGAAATCCCTGGCTACTCTTAAACCATTTAAACGCGGATGTCTGTACCTTAAAACGGTATAATGGTTTAATTTGTTAGCTTATTACATCCATGTGTGGTGGGGGTTTTATGGCGAGTGGTGGAGGAAACTTACTGTCTGTGTGCGGTCCTGTCTGCTGCTGTTGCTGCTGCTGCCGCCGCCTCTGGGACACGGATACACAGGACGCCATGCTTTCTCTCATTGACTGGGAAAAAAGCTTCAGTCTGTGGAGCCGTCAAGGGAGGCTATGTTTATCTGACCTATAGATGGGTTCTGATTTCATGTGTGACCGCGTTGACCTATGGAGACAATGAAAGAAGAGTACAATGTAAATAGAAAAGTACAATCTGGACTACAGCACCAAAGGTTAGAAAGTGTGGGCTCAACTTCGGATTGTAGTTTGTGGATTTAAGATACTATATGGTTGTTAGAAAACAATCTGAATGCTCAAACTGTTTACCTGGGTTAAAACAGCCAGTAACAACAAGTGATCATGAAAATGTACGACTAACTTCCATTAAAATATCATAACTTAAGAATACTAAAAGACTGTCATACAAATATTATGCCTCCCAGTGTGGCAATGTTATGATTAGGAAAGGTTTAACACAAAATACCCTATGCCGATTGGCACCTTTTAATGTAGATGGAGTTATCAGGAGTTGACAATACGAACATCTTGCTTCAAGTAATAATGTCACTATACCCTTTCGTTGAAGGTAGAATTCTTAACCTCTGTGCCATTGTTGCCTTATTGGCACAAAGTGTACTGGCTCAGCGCTTGAAAAGACCAAACATATTAGGAAGACTTTAAACTTTAAATATCAGTCAAGGGCAAACGTCTGAGCCAACATAACCAAGGGGAATAACAGTTAACTAGAAAGTTGTTGTGTCATTTTTGTTATGGATTTCATTCAAAAGTTGAGAAAGTCAAGATACTAGATTTACAACTTCTATGTTGTAAATCTAGTTTTGTGTAACTAATATTTCTATTATACTTTCTTTGTGCTGTTCTATTGCAGTGAGGCAATGTCTGGTGTCCCCAAGCCCCTGTCACATGATCTGACAAAGGCCCTGGTGAGAGATAACTCAGTGGTATTAGTTTGCAGCCTGCATATTGTGCACAAAGAAAGGTGCATGACGATCAAACGCACTGGCATCTTTGATCCTTAAAGCTGCAGGTGGTCTTCCCAAGTTCACACCTTTGATGAAAGGCCTTCGGATCACAGCGGACAAGTGGCTTTTGTTGAACACTAGCCCTAAACAAACAGAAAAGACAGATTAGTTCAGTGGGTGGGAATAAAGCAACATTAATGACTTTGACTTTAGTGTCTGGGTTTTGAAGTTCAAACAGTCCGCGAATAACTAATCATTTCTGTTCACTCATTTGACGGTGCTAAACCTTTTTGTTTGTTTTTATGTTTTACTTGAGAAAAGGTACAGCGACAAATTCAAACCAATTCAACATTATTCACTACAATTGTTTGAAGCTCTAAACGAGTGGCAGCCTGTCTAGCCCTCCTTACTCTCTGTATCCAAAGCTGTGCATGTTCGTGACTTGGTAAATCTATTGCCTTTGTTTGTGTGTGAGAGAAAAGAATGGCTCACAACTCCATATAAAGCCCATAGTCGTACTGGTACACTCCAAGCATGATTTTAACAAAAAGAAAAGAAAAAACACTACACAATATTTTACACCTACATGTTATAACTCTGTATTGATTCACTTTTTCATATCAAGCAGGCCATTACTACATTACTTGTCATAAGAAACATTTTTTTTAAGTATAGACTTGCCAAATTTATACAATTGCTGTAGTATGCTCCTAACAAAAGGGTCTTGTATGAAGTTGGGGGAAACTACACAGACAGTTGCTTGCTACATTACATTTCTCTCATCACCCTCCTGAACAATGTAGCGTTCTAAATTCCGTGCAGTGGAGTATACAGGCCAATACAAGCTGCCTTTCATATCCAAACCACCCACCCTGAGTTGACTTATGATCGGAGTTTGGACAGTGCTGCTTGACCGACAACTGGATATCCCCATGTAGTTGTTATAGAGCCAAAGCAGCAATAACGTACCTTTTGACACGGTAGACCTCAGTTTGTTTCGATATCACGAACAATAAACAGACAGAGGATAGTGGAGCGGCTGTGAGGTGTGTATGGAGACCAAGCATGGTAAAGAGCTTCCCTTTTGTGACCACTAGATGGCAATGTGACCACAGATATGATGCACAGCCAGGGGTCAGCTTTGACACGTCTCTCTCCTCAATTTGCAGGCCATCATCCTGCACCAACACCCCAACAATGATCATTTATAATCGTCTGAAGCAGATGATTATCAGATTTGAGGAGAGAAAATGATGCGAAATTCATTTTCTTCACCAAATTTATTTCACGCGAAGGTTATAGCAAATGCGCATGACAAGGCAACGCACATTTGACGTGTGTGATTTGGTAGCCTTTAAATTCTGGCGTCATAGCATAGCATAACCTTTCAATCAATTGGGCACATTATTACTTTTCATGCTTAGACTTGGTTTACACGCAGTTAAGTCATGCCCTGGATTAGGAAAGGAAGGAGCGACCTTTTACAGACATTGGTCACAAAGCGCTTTGCAGTTTACAGTCACTCCATACTCGTTGATGATAAGCTATACCTGAGTAGCCACAGCTGCCCTGGGGTAGACTAACGGAAGCGAGGCAGCCAACATGCGCCATCGGCCCCCAGCCCTGTTATAGATTGGATTTAATTGTGCTCTAGCTCTGGTGGGCTATTTTATGAGGTGGCCTACTAGCCTCTTATTATACTGTATCATACATTAATTATAACAAACTTTGGATTTGTGGATGAATGCTCTTACCAACTGAGCCACTGTCTCCCTAAACTGAGTAATGCAGAACCTATAGTTGGCTAGGCCTATAGCATGGAGTAGTATAGTGTAGTATTAGTGTATCATTGGATATATCTTTACTACCGCTTTATAAATGATATGATATGAATGTGTTTCATCGGCCTGTGCGATAACACAGTTTGTTCTCTCTTATCTATTATGCAACGTGTTCCTTCACAGCCACATGTAAAATCCTCTGCCCTCTGACGTACTTTGCCCATCTTTCATAATAATAATAATAATGAAGGGAGTGAGCATTAGGCTGGACGCTGTTAAACATGTAGTCCAGGTGTGTGATTATGCTGGGGACATGTCACCCTCAGTAACGCTGTATTAGATGTCTGTCTGAGTGAAAGCCCATTACACAGCATCATGTTGCTATGACAAAGCAGCAGACTGAGCACTGATCCAGTGCAGAGCAGACTGCCCATCCCCCACCACAGCTAACCACCCGCTACAGTTAGAGTATCAAGAAAAGACATGATACAGAGGCTGTTGTATGCACCATACAATAACTGTGTAAATACACCGACCAACTGTACATCTATAGGCCTATTGCTATCACTGAAGGCACAAGCAGAACCCAGACTAATATTAAGCAATTTAAGAGATTTTGGGTCTGTAAGGGCATCCGACATAATACTTATATTGAAAAGGTATGTTATGATTATAAATGTTGATTGCTACTGTCTTTTGCAGTCATACATGTTGGCCTGACCAATCATGGATGTGAATGGAAATAGTTATATTTATGCATTTCCCCCCCTTCAAGCCAGTTTACAGCACTTAACATCAAGAAGACATTATCTCATAGCACTCAAACACATTCAGTCAGCATATCACAAACACTCAAGGCAAGAGTGCCTTTCGAAAATGCAACAAACGGATTTTAACTGTCCTACTGTATGTAAAGCATTGTTGACGAAGTGTAAAACGCATTGTAAAATCATTCAGCAAAAGCATATTGTACACTGAGAGGGGGAGAGGAGTCAGTTGGAGGGCCAGGTCACCAACCCTTGACCTCCAGCGTCCGACCCTGATCCCTGACATCTGTGTGCCTGTCCCACCTCCCCTCACCCCCTCCATGTCCTCCCTAGCATTACATTACAAAGATATTATTTATCAACATGGCTAAACATAATATAGTCATTCATGATACCAAAAAAAACAAACACCTCTTATTCTTTTGTGTCTCTATGTTGTATTATTGTTATTGTAAGTGCTGGAATGACCACAAGAACAGCAGTGTTTTTTTTACCCTCCAATACCAAAATATAATTTCTTCTGATACGCATATGATCAGTCTAAATCATCAAAAAGGGTTAATTCTAATAAATTACAGCCTTATATGAAAGCTTTCCAGTGAATAATATCTGGCTCAAGACTGTTTGTTTCTCCTATAGCGTGGTACTAGCACACAGTGGGATCTTGTGTGGTTGGATTATAAAGGCTCCTGTAGTCATACATGTTCTAACTTCTTGAGTCTAGATCTCACAGTCAATGGTCTAGATTAGAATAACAACTGTTGTTCAGACCCTTGTGCATCTCTAGGCAGCAGTGTAGATGACTGGTGTGGGGGAGGGGCAGTATGTGTACAGTATTGTATAGCAACAAGGCTCACTCTCTTTGTATTATGATGCCAGTGAGCACAGTACATTCACATAGACCTTGAAGACTACATGAAATACAGACAGCTATTATGGCAAAACGTCAAGAAAAGAAACAGCACATATAGGTCGGCCTATATAGCCTACTGTATAACCATGTTCAGCAAACCCGGAGAACTCAACTGGATATTTTCACACCACATGCTTTCTACGGCTCGTATCTCATCTAATAACGACATAACAAGACTGGTGTGACTTACACCACCCCGCCCCCACCCGTACATATCACCATTGCTCCTCAGTGCTGTCTAGAAAACTCATGTGACCCTCATCAGCTTCCCGGCATGGGGGGAGGGGAACCATATTGAACCTGTTCTTTGTTAGGAGGTCAGCCCTAGCTCTATGGCAGGAAGTGCCACTACCATAGTACATGTTGTAGAAGTGCATGACGTATTGGGAACAGCAGTGTGCAATGGGATTGCAAAAAGCTTGCAGGGTTTTAAAGTGTTTATAGTTTAAAAAGGGGTCGAGCAAGCACAAGTCAAATATTCTAGAACAAGGGAAAGGCTTTCTTTTCAAAAAACATGCTGTTAGCTTTTAAACTGGTGCAAGGCTGATGTAATACAAAGAAAAAAGTGGGTCATGATTGCAATGCCAACCAGTCCATTACATTTACAACTATGAAAAGCTTTTGGCATTTTACATTTTTGAATAAACAAAAAAGAGAAAGTATAATTCAAGGTTATTTTTGAATGATTTCCTTTCAACACATTCAACAAATCTGCAATGTACTGAATTGAAGCATTGTTTTAAAACAACTTGATGGATACAGTGCATTTTGTATCGTGTTCAGTTTTCTTGGACTGTGTGACAGAAAAGTCTCACACCAGCTGCATAGCACTCAGCCACAAACCAACTGCAGCATGCACTACTGTTGTGGTGCCAAAAATACATCATCTACATCTGCGTGTCTTTTACAGCAACACAGGCTGGTCTAAAATAGTGCTGAGAATGAATACAGCTTTTACTTGACAGAGACATAACCACAGACAGAAAAGGAGCGGGCTCCACGCTAGAACACCACCCACAAGCTACTTTGCTATTGTGGCTTTATGGTGGTGGTTTTATCAATGTTTTGTCAAAACGGCAACATTTGTATTCTTATCTAAACCAATACATTTTGGATATAGCAACAGTATTGGTCATATTGTAATATCCAAGAGGCAGATTGAACTCAATCAACAGATTAAGTGCCTGTGCCTATACAAGGCAACAATACATGGCTGTTAAAAACAATTACTTGTTGTTTCACACCAAGTTAGCTAGATTCTTTTAACATGAGACAACAGAAAACTTCACTGTTGAGACTTGATGCATCATAGAAAGACATATTTTGTGAAGAAGTTCTCTTAACAAAAATATCAATAAAAAATAACAATCACACTGAGAGGTAAATAAAGCTACAATATTACATCATGAGGCTTTATTATTTGCAAATAAATAGATTGAGAGCAATGAAAAAATATATTATTTTGTTCATGCCATGGGTGGTGAACTTGGATCAGGTATAACATGTTTCAGGAGCAGATGGTAGTATGTAACGCAGAATCGACATGGCAGAAAGAACCAGGTGTTTGGGCAACTGTCTGTTTTAAACTAAATGCCTCAGCTCACAGAAATGCTAACATTCTGCTGTCACTACAGGAGAGCTCGGAAATTGTTTTCTGGCAGCATGGGGCGCCCAGCTCATATATCCATTTATCTGCTCTCATCAAAAATGGATCAGGAGAAGGCCTTGGAGAGGAATGTAGCCACAGACTGAGGCATAGTATGCTACTACATCATCTGGACATTGAACAACCATGTGTATGAGAATGGCATTAGTTTTACAATAAAACAGAAGTCTTTTGTTTGTAAGTCAAAGAAAAAGAACATATTTAGAATTGCCTTTTATGGGTACAAGTTGGGTGCTAAGTGGCAGCAGACAATAACAGGCATGTATTCAAAATGGGATATTAACAAAAACAAGTGTTTGTAAAAAGTCACCATATCTATCGCTATTGCTAAGAGGAAACGCAAGAGTTCAAGCACTGGACCTGTTTTAGAACATACAATATCTAAAATCATATACAATATATACAAAACACTTTGAATGTCCTTTGTAGACCTTCTGCTTTCAAGACAATACATTAGTCTATTTAGCCCTATAAATATTCATCAGGGCCATTGACAGACTTGTTGTACATGTTCATTATTGTACATGTTTGTGTTGTTGTTTTATGTGGACCCCAGGAAGAATAGTTATTAGTGCGATAAAAACACATTTTTATGTGGCATTTGTTTGTTTTTATGTCGTGTAATTCTTTTATATGTTGACAGTGCACTTTGAGCTCCTTGCATATTTTTTCCAATGTGGTTTTATACTGCATATGGCTTATAAACTGAATCTGAACTAATGGGAATGATAAAGATTGTTGGGGCCCGGGAGCAAGATGGTTTCACTTAGGCACCTTCTGCAATCACGATGTCGTAACGTCCAGGGGCTGTGGTAGGCAATTCAATGTTTTAAATAAATAATAACAGTGCTATGATAGGCAAGAACAATTTTCACAAACAGGGCATTGCTTCTCTTGCACTGTAACAGATCGGTAATTTTATAAAACAGCATTAGAGGCCTGGATGTATCAGCTGTTGCCTACTCCACTCACCAAAAGATCCAGCAAAAATCACGAAAGTAAACAACAACGGTAATGTGTCTGTGTAGGCTCTCAGTCGTACAAGAGTTGTCCATCTTCTATGAAGGTTCTTGAGTCATCTTCTGTAGTTGAAGAGTAGAACGTTTCGCCTTTTATCCTAAAGGCTTCGTCAGTGACAGTTCAGAAAGCTGGAAACTTTAGTGTCGCTGACAAAGCCTTTTGGGTGAGAGGCGAAACGTTCTACACTTCAACTACAGAGTATGACGCAAGAACCTTAATCGAAAACAACAGCAATGGGTACTTTAATTGAGGTGCATTACAGTACTGTAGGTCTATAGGCCTACAGTAGGCTCAGCATTGCATCAGCTCTTGTGTGCCAGACATAGACTGTAAGTGCCAGATTTCTGTCATAAAAATAAAGTAACATGCTTGGAAATGCTGAACTTAAGATAAGGCTGGACCCAGAATGTAGCAACCCTGTTCAGACTTTTTGTGGCCTTATCAATCTAAACGAGAGAGAGAGAAAGAT
This sequence comes from Neogobius melanostomus, assembly GCA_007210695.1. NCBI lineage: Eukaryota > Metazoa > Chordata > Actinopteri > Gobiiformes > Gobiidae > Neogobius > Neogobius melanostomus. The sequence goes on from VHKM01000048.1 coordinate 1,192,166, forward strand.
AATGTACAAAGAGATCAATTATCTTTGCAGATTTAGTACAAGTCCAAAGGGGTTAACTTATTAAAAGATGCGCGTATGGCTTATTCTTTACGGTAACCAAAGGAATGTGTCACACCAGTGTAGAGCCATAATGATGTCAACTTGTTATTTACTTTCCAAATCTGAATGACTGAGCAAGGCGAAAGGAGAATTAATCAACCGCTGTGTGACCAGGCAGGCGAAAAAGAGCATAGTGTGGGGGAGGGGAGCCTCAGAGGCCACAGAGGCAGCGTGCTTCACTGTAGCCTGTGAAACGCAGCCCTTTCCTCCTACTTTCGCCAAATAGCACCATATAAGTTGCACCTGGGCGTACCCGGTGATAAAACGGAACTCTTGTGTAATTATTTCTAATATAAGCGCGACTCAGCCGGCAATCGATGTGACAATGAAATATTTGCTAAAAAACATTTTAAAGAAAAGTTGCAAGAAGATGTAGGGAACATCCATGGTGTGGATTTCTGTGCGTAAAATGTGCGTAATTGTTGAATATAGGTGATTATATTATTATATTTCTAACCACGGTTTGAAAAAAAGTCGTATGCTGCTTATCAATTTGGCTTTACTTTATCAATTAAGCGTGTTATTGTCTACAGGTTTAAGGTCAACAAACTCCCCACCTCTCTCTCTCTCTCTCTCTCTCTCTCTCTCTCTCCCTCTCCCTCTCTCTCTCCCTCTCCCTCGCGCTCTCTCTCTGTGTGTGTGTGTGTGTCTCTCTCTCGCTCTCTCTCTGTCTGCGTCTCTCTGCCGCTGCTGCCGTCTTCTTTCCGTTCTGTTTCTCACACACTCCAGAGAGTAGCCTGCAGCCCTCCCAGTCAAGTGAAACTAGCCGCTCGTATTATTCTAACTTTACCGACACTTGGGTGCGTTACCTGGGTCTGCGTAACAGTGCGTCACGGGGCTACAACAACAAGCAGTGGTCGGAAATTGAAATATGACGAGAAACGACATGGGAGGAAAGTCGCTGCTAGCTCACTGAAGTTAGAGGATCTCCTTGTGGAAGAGGAAAGAGGTGGCGGACACCACGAGTTCACTCTCGCAGTAAAAGGTAAGCCAGTTTAAAAAGTCATGCTTTTATGGCTACCTCGTGTCATTCGCCGTTTCTCTGCTTTGAAGTTGTTTTACGCACTGAAATGACGCTTGGAGAATGTAATAATGGCGTTGATTTAAGGACTTTACCGGGTAAATAACCAGCCCCAGTCACACGTGTGTATAATTTTAACTTTTCATTTTGTTTTCGTAAATTTGCAGTTTATGTAGAAACCCTATCCACACAGAAATGCCAACTATACAGTAACTTTCAACGTTTCACCATTTAGTTGTTTTACTTAACAATTTTAATTAGCAGGATCATTGAATGCTAAACCTATATGTTATGCTGGTACACAATAAAAGTGTATGCAAGTTCATAACTAAATATTGACTGTTTCTATCCTATGAAGCTTTTCAAAGAGTCAGGGTGGGGGAGGGGCACGACATACAACTGTACTAGACATTGCCACCAGTTTTCAAAGGACAGCTCGAGTTACTGTATAACTACTGTAACTAACTATCTCTCTGTTAGCACACTCTCAGTCTAAGATTGCTCAATGCTATGCTCATCACCCACTGCAGCATGATGTATGCATAATGCCCCACACCCTACTTGCTTTGATTTGTTGTGTAGTTTGTTTATAATTCTGTGGACACAAATCAACTAAAACCACGTTGCTGTGAAATCAGTGTTGAATTCATTGTTGCACACAATAGTCAATCTACTTTGAGTAGCCACATTCTGTAATGTACATACAAGTGTCATGCATACATGGTTCAGATTACTTTTTTCATTTTGTATTTTCAAATTACTGTTTACTCGGCTGAGGGATGGTGTGTTGGGTAACTTGTACTGGCCAAATGACAGAACTCTGTGTTCCATTTATTGTTAAAATGCCCTTGGCTTTGTATTCCTAGCTGATAAAAATGGATACCTAATTGAATGCACAATACTATAGTGAAAAATAACATTATGTAATTTGAGTGCTCTTAAGCGATTGCCACTGCAGTGAAAGGCTACAATTACAGTCGTTACCAAAACAGGTTTAGGGCGGCCAATTAGGAGGACACAAGTTTTATTATTGTCTGTAATTGTAAACTCAGCCCACTTGATGTCCATTTGTTGACCTCTAAATCTGTCAGAAGCTGTCGCTAGTTCCTTGTGAGTGAGGCAAGAGGAAGTGTGTCCACTTTAAATTAGGTCAATGCAATTTATCGTTTCAACATCTCACAGCGAGGTGGTGGTGCGCAGTAGTCAAATTTCAGGATGTTCAATGTCAAGCAAGGCAAATTTCCTTCCCTTTTTAAGAGACATTGTAATTAACATAGAAATCTGAGTACTTGCTTGGTTCAGCTGGGTTAGCAAATTATTGAAATTCAAAAAATATGTGTCTTGTTTGTTATTTTTTTGCATATTGTGCTAAAGTGCATGTTATTCCTTGCCTGGCTTTTAAATAGTGATGTAACATTAATCGAAGCACAAGACCATTTCTGCACATTTAACGATGTGCATGTGTGACCAGCATAATTTGTGAAATAATAAAAGTGCCAAGAATATCTCTAAGGAAGCACTTCACCACCACCTTTGTTGTTTTACAGGTGATGTGCTACAACCTACTACAATGCATCTGTGCTTTCTGAGGTTAATAATACTGTACACTGTACTCAAATACATAACTAACTTTAAACAATTTCATTATGCATGTAACAACATTTCTACTGAAAAGTGAATGTGAAGTCTCTGAAGGGGAGCTGCTCTCCGAAGTACTTTCTAGCCATTTACTCACAGCTCTGATTGTATAGTCATTTCAACGTTCATTAAAAGTATCCATTAGTCTGTCCTTTTGTTGGCCTCTCGTTCACGATAGCTGCCTTGACTGTCATGGGAATTTTAGACTTGTAAAGTCTCAGTGTAAAAGAGTGTCTCACTCTATGTGACAATGGAAGTTTATGTTAGCTCATAGCAGCTAATTTTCGACACGACTTGCATATCATCTGTGTTTCTGATGAAATGCAAGCCTCTTTTTCAGTGTTCGCTGTTATAGTCCTCGCTTATTTCGTTAGCAGCCATGCTCATTATTTTCTTTGTGTATTATTTAGCCACATTAAGCTTAAGCTTTCGCCAATAGCAAGAGTACTATAGGTGGTGAGCATTGAAGGTCGCGCCTGATTGGTTAAACTTAGTCGGTCGTGCTCTTAAAAGGAGAAAATGAACGCTATAATACAATGCGATTTTGATATCACACATGCAAATGTTGTGATATTAATAATTTTGCAATATATTGTGCTGCCCTATTTTTTTTAACATATTATACCAGATGCTTAATCTGTTTTAACCAGGCTTGGGACAGGCACATGTTGTATGCTGGTTATCTTGGAATCAAAAACATGTCTTTGTTGTGATATTTTATAAAAAGGAGCAGGGTATTCACTGAACATAAAATTGTACTCAAAATTCGGACCGTTCATTTTGCTGATGGAGTGTCTTCCAAACAGAATCCTCGGCTCTTAAGTAGGGCAAGGAAGTCCCAAGGAAAGCTCATGTCAGCTCAAGGCTTCTTTAAATCCCTGTTTCTGGCTGTCCAAATATTTCTGTAGCAGTATTTATTCATGATAGGCCATGGGGGAGGTGAGCCATTCTCCTCCACTAGAGATATGCAATGTGCACGGGCTACCAGCCAACTGGCACACTGATGCTCCCTTGAAAATAATACCCAAACATTCACTAAGCTTATTGAAGAAAGAATATGGAGACTTTTGGAAAAGGGGACAGATTTCTATTATTGTGTGCAACGCGTATTGGAATTCTATGCATTCCGCTGCAATGTCTCTAAATATATCTGCCCTACTCTACATTTCAGTACTGTCCAGTTAGTAACCATACTGATGCATTTCTGACCCGTACCATGGATCTGGCATTCAGCAGTGATGTCGGTGAATAAGCAGAAACCCCGGGAACCAAGTTTTACCAACTGACTTCAGAGTTTTATATAGCTGCAACTATAAATGAATTGCAATGATTTTTATATGATCAAATAAACAAACTGGGTCAGAGTAGTTCTGGTTCCATTAGGAAGGCTGTAGTAGGTGGCTAATAGGGCTGCACGATATTGAAGTAACATGTGATATGCAATACAGCTGTGCAATATCGTGATAACGATATTATTGCGATATTTCACTAAACCATGTCAAGACAATATGTTCCATTGTAATTAAACACAAATCGCAATTAACTAGTTTTTCAGCAAATTGTGTCCAAAGAAGACTTAAAAAAACACTCCATCAGGACCAAAATAAGACTAAAATTTAACTAAATTAAGAAATGTTTAACTAAAACTGAACTTCCACACATTTATAAGTTCAATGCATTGTTTGTTTTAGGCAGAGTTTGCAACAAAAAGTGTCGATTCTCACTTTCTCAGTCAGATGAAGACGTTAGTGATGGTGCGATATATATTGTGGCTTTTTGCGATACCCATATTGCATCACCTAATATTGCGATATGATATTTTTTTTGCAATATATTGTGCAGCGCTAGTGGCTAATGATAATAGGAGAAAAAAGAACGCTGAATTTCATTGTCACTTGTATGCTTAATTGGTAACTAAAACAGTCGGCATAATTTCTGTTTCCACTTTGCTGTGATTGGGTTAAATGGACCTGTGGGCCAGGGTCAAGTAAGTAGATATCATTTTTCCTAATAAGAACCCATCGCTGATGGCATACTGGTTGTGAAGGCTCTGCAAGATGTAAAAACACTAAACACAGAAAAAGAAAATACTTTTTTTAACAGGCTTTTACTGCTGTTTTTAGTCACACTGTGATATCAGACTAATATCAATATTGGCAGCTACTCTGAGCCCAAGTTTCACAATCAATTGGAAAAAAAAATTTTTTTATTGAAACACCACCACTGGTAAAGTCGGGGTTAACAGGTTTTATACATAAGACTTTACAAAGTATAATTAGTTGTTTGCAGAAGATATTGTACTTCCTAAATAATGCAGTATTCTTCACGCTTCACTATACATCCAACTGCAATTTCGATTTTAATGTAATTGATTGTGTAGCCCCTGCCATACACCATACTGACCCAAGAGAAAGACCAAATGAAAGGGACTTTTACCCCTCAGATTGAATTATCAGCATACCGATCTGCTTTGTGTCTTCCATTTGCTATGTCATCATGATCTTCTTTCAGATTTTGGATTGTGCAACAGGCGTTGCCATGGATTTTACAAAAACGCCTTGCCGTTGGCTGAAGCTGGCTAAGTTGACCTCTGAATTATGACAGAAACTTAGCATGCGATGTCTTAACACCCTCGTCTCTTGTTAGTTGCCTGAAATGGTGAGATGGTTCTCTCCGGGTTTCACAAGTGTGGTGTCTTCTTAATCTTACGTACGTATGTTGTGTATGTAGCACAATATCTTCTCTTTGTAAATAAACACATTCCCAACTATATCATTACTTTTCTTGCTATATCTTTGGACTCAACATGTGTGTATTTTACATGCGTTGCTTATGTTGCTACAATACTAAAATCTCCTTTTTAAAACAAAGGAAAAACATTGAAACACCAAACAATAGTTTTTAGTATGTCCTTGGTCATCATCATAACAGTGTAGACTTGTTGGATATTGAGTATCTAGTAGCTTTTAATTTTACCGCAACGCATTTGCAAACGAGCTTAGATGCAAGTATTAGTATCTAAGAATCTGGCTATCACTGTTTTTCTCTTTTTTTTTTTTCTTACCATATTGCACAATAGTTGTTAGTTTTTTAGTGTGAGCACTGAGCAGTCAGTTGTTGTGTGAGAAAACTAATGCTTGGAATGAAATCCAGCATCTTTGCTCCCTGTCCGCCTTGTTTGTTTGACCCTGATGTCACGCAGGAGGAGAGCTCAAGGAGAGCCAGGGGTATTTAGGGTGGCATGAGCAGCTGTTGACAGAGAAGCAAGATCTTCCCGTCACCATAGTAACCATTGTATTGCCCACTCCGGTGCGCTGCTGTGTTTATGGCTTAATCCTTCACTGCTCGCGCTGCAGGTGAAAGTCTCTTCATTTTCTCGTGACACGTTACAGTTAGAATGAGCAAAATTGAAAGTTGATTTGTATGTAGTTTAGACATACGGTTATTTTCAACAAAGGGTAAACGGTTTCATTTCCTCATGTGAATGAATGAAGCGCTTATTTAACCATAACATGCTGCAGAAGTGTGAAGTTCCACATTAGCTGGCAACGTTGTGGTTTAGTCTGTGCCTCTACATTTGAAGCCTAATTTCACAAGCCCATTTTTGTACCATCAGTGCTTTGTTTATTGGAGATGCGTTTTCAGCGTGAGATTGGTCGTCGTCATACAGTTATACTGAAAATGTAATGGCCATGGCAGTTGGAAACAATTTTGGAAGCACACGCAGCATTCGGTTTCATGCTTGTATAAAAAGGCTACTCTTGACTGAATGTGGTTTTAGTTTAGTTGACCGATAAACAGTTTGACAGCCTTTTTTTTTTTTTTTACTACATTACGCTTTCTGTCTGTGTAAGCGCTCAGTCGTGCACAAATTCTTCATCGTATTTTAACAACACCTGGTCTGTGTTGTTTGAGTTGAGTATGTTTCAACTCCTTCATCAGATGCTGCTTCTCATTCATGATTTAAACGATGAGAATGGGCACAAACAAGCTAGAAACCTATTTAAGGAGGAGCCAGAGTTTAAAGAAAGGAAATTTAAAAAGCAAAAAAATATTAGCCTGGTACAGTCCGACTCCTCACTGTATCAGCGAGTAGTCCGGGGGCGTGCCAATCAAGGACGGGGCAAACGGAGGCACATGACTCTAGCAAGGCAATACAAAAAAAGGTTGTGTTCAGTCATTATTGTGGGCTTCTGTTACAACATGAAGGCTAGAATAACAGAGTTTGTTCAGTTCTGCTATCAAATGAGGTGCCGTGTTGATGATTGTTGTTTCCATTTTACTGTGATGCAATCTATGCGCCAGCCCAGTGGAGATGAACATGATTGGTCAGTAGAAAAGTGTTCGGAGGAAATTGCTCGAGCTGAGGGACTGGACCTGCATCCAGGTGCTCAGGCTTGGGCAAAAACATTAAAATAATGTCTGCATTACCACATTGGGTAGACGATTGTCAAGTTTGCTGCGTATATGCAGGCTATTTGTGTATATACATTGTACAACTGTACATTTTGCTGAAGTCTTATGCATTTTGCTTTAATGTACGTCCCCAACAGCGGCTCACATTGGCTTATATTCAGCACAAATTCCAAATATAAACACCTAATGCTCTGGAAATTGTATAGGATGAAAGGGGCCGACGTGAGGTTTGCTTTCAATGAGCAGTAACATGATTCCCTATCTACATTAAACCGTTAAAGACAGCAACTTGAAATACCTTTTGTTTTTAATTTCAGCTGCGACACCATTATGTGTTCAGCTCGTAACCTCCGAAGGAATACTGAATGACACCACTTGGCGTGTGGAGAGAAGTGGTATTTGATGCTAATGGCTTTGCATAAAGACAAAATCTGGGTCTCGACACTTTCGATTAACCGCCACGATGATGAATGTTTTAAGCGATCCACGCTGTCTGACACCATCCCCCATCATTCCTCTGGTGTAAACAGTCTGTACTCTCCCATGTGCTGCACAGGGACCAAACACACCCAGGGCAGCTAATATCTGTCAAAGCTGGCTAATTTAGTGGATTAGTTTGACAAGCATCACTTATGAACAGTAACCTAATTAACTTGAGAGAGAAATACGTGTCGTGTGTCTCTCCAGCGCTGTCCTGGATTATCTTGATTATTGATGGTTTATGTAATGCAACAATACAAATCAGGAAGTCTTGGGAGAGCGATTGAGAGACTCATTATGTTAAGCAGTTTCCCAGTGACCCAAAGGTGGGGATTTTGAATCACATGAAAAACAGTGTCCTTGTTTTTAAAACTTAAGTCCAGCAGCCAATAAGGATCCAGTGACAAAAAGGGCATCTGGTGTAAAAAGCTGCGTAAGCCTCATTATACTGGTTTGTTGTGGCAATTATGGTAAATGGTGGTGCTGTTTTTTTTTTTTTTTTTTTTTTTTTTTTTTTAAATGTACAAAAAGCTTTTTATCATGTCACAATGTTGTTCTCTTCAAAAACTCACCTGGAGCTGTGTTTCGCCTCACTTTGAGTAATCTTCGAATCTTCTCCAGTGGCTATTGTTAGCAGTGCGGCTATAAGGAAGGGGGAGGAGGGGGTATCGGCGTGATCGTGTAAAAAATTAGGAAGTGAAAATACTGGCTAGTTTTTGTGTTTTTTTTTTTGTACGTTTTTTTGTGTGTCCCTCCTCAATTTACCCTTTTCAATAAATAAGAACTGATGGAGTGATCAAAACAGTTGGGGTTTGAAAGGATATTTCTGTAAAAAAAAAAAGATTTATCTTTATTATCATCGCACTTTGCTTTACTCTACCAAACCAATTTCTAAAGACATGTTTGGAATGTCGACTGGAATGTGTTTATTGCAGAATAAGCATATTGCATAATAGTCCCTGCTATTGTAAAGGCCATTACTGTCGGCAAATTATAAGACTTTCAAAGATGCGCTTAAAGGACCAGTGTTCCATGTTGAAGGCCGCCACTCAGCGATTAGCGGTGGTAGGTGTCTGCTTTAATCACACAAGGCTGGCCACTGCTGGTAAACATGAAAAGTGTTGCCACTCAACAGGAAGCGTGGGAGAAGTGTTTTCCCTTGAGACCGAGGCCCTAACAATCCCCCCCCCACCCCACCCCAGCCCACCCCAGCCCCCACGCTTAACCGACCTACATTGACTGTTGCCAAGTGAGTCATTGAATGAGGCTTGAGAATAATGCACAAATGGTTGTTGTGATTACCTGTGTGCTGATCATTATTTATCACCCCGGCTACCCATCCCCCACCCTGACTGCTCCTCTCCCATCCCCACTTTTCCAACACCCCCACCTCCCCCCAGAGAGACTGCAGCCCCAACCAGAAGCTTCAAAGGCGTGTTTTACTCAGCAGAGCAGTTCAAGAGAAAATGGCTGCTGTTTCCAGGTCTTGTTTGCACATCTGTCAGAGGGTGACTGTGCAGGAGAAAATGAGGTCTCTGGCACGCTTGGTGTTTCAGTGTTTGAAATCCAGATAGGAGATAGATCTTTGTGTTCCCATGGCTGCACTGTCTTAAAACGGATGCTATTTAAGGGTGGAAATGGTTTTGACTAATCGGAGAGGAGTACAGCGGGAAGTGATCAAGTGAAATTGAGCAAATACCAAAAGTATTTGAATTATAGGCTTTGCTGCATTGCAAGTATATTGTTGTTTACTCAGGAGACACATTCCCCATCTATGAATGGAAATCTTGGAATGGAATCGCAGGCCATTGTGCTTCTTGTGCCAGCGCCAACTCGGGAAGGATTGTTTTCGGAATTAATCTGTCCAACCTTTAATAACTCTGCAGCACAGTTTTCCAACTTGTGTAGTGCACTCTTGAACAGCAAAATTCTCTTCCATGTCTTCAGCAAATATAGACTACATCATACAAGTTGACTAAGTTGCATTTGACCTGTTGAATATTCTGCATAATGTTGAAGTTTGACGAACTCGTTTTGTGGAGTTACTATTATAATTTGCTTAATTCCAAAGTGTTTGCGCTTTTCTGTGACGTTGACTCATATCTGTCCTTGATGATACTTGGCGGTTGAACATATGAATAGAAATGTGTTACTGAGAATGACTGAGATGGCACTGGATAATACAGAGGGAACTGTAAACTCGCCTTTATTGATATTTAATGGCGTTGACTTCTTCTACAGGTGAAATGTTGGTCAACCCCCCTGCTGCCAGATTAAAATAGGGAATATGCACATAGTTTACATACGTTTGGTAATTTTAAATGAAGCCCTCAACGTTCCTCAACAAGTGGAAAAAATCCAATAGTAATAATGCAGACTTGCTACTCATTTGGATTCTATACATGATAGTCAAATTGGTATAACAACCACAACAACATGCTTTTGTGGCTGTCCCTATCCTGGTTTTTGTGGTTATTCCATCTCATTTATGTGGTGGGGTTGTTGAGCATGTAGGTACCCCACTGTACAAATAGAAAAGAAGAATAGAGAGGCTGGGGTGCTTCTCTATGGTCCCCATGGTGGGGAGATGACATTGCTATAGTACCACCCCCTGGTGGCGTGTGACAACGCGGGGCTAGGTGACATATTTTTAACCATGCACTAAAAATTGGAAGCCTTTTCAGTGCATTGACTGCCCTCCAGAGCCTGAAGTTCTGGAGCTCTGTGGAGGCTCCGGCCGCCCCGCGAGTGTGATCCTCTTCTTTTTTTTTTTAAGGAACACTGTGCATAGGAGGAGATCAGGCAGCCATGTAAATTTCACAGATGACTCGGGGACCATTACAATGAATGGGACTCGCTAATCTCTAATTATTAAATCTATGGGTGCAATCTATGTTACATATGAGACTGTCCTGACAATGTCTTGGCTGGTCTGGTCTGGAAAACCCCGATTTGTGTCTTTGAAGTATAAGTAGCTCTCAGTTATGTTGGGTAAAAGTAGCTCATAGGCAGGCAGTGCTTAATTTTATTTATTTATTTTGTGCTTAAGTTTGGGAGGGGGGCATATTCCCCATCTCTTGTTTTTTGAGAGCAAAGGATGTGGAAACTATTATGGGGCATCCGGATTTGAGATGGTATCGTGTTTATTGACTGTGTTACAGTAACTGCTTTGGCTTGTTTCCCCAATCTGTCACACCAGTCCAAACGTGTTCTTTTACTGATTTACAAATTAAACACTGCTTACGTGTGTTGAAGAAGAAAAAAAAAAGGTTGGTGATGACTGAGACCCAGGGCATAGTGTAATGGTAAGTGGATATATCTTTCTGCTAAAACTGACTTGATCTGTAATATTTGAGAGTTTAATATTTGACATTCACAGTCACAAATCTGGATGCTGGTATCACAGACTGATCTGAGAGGGATTAGAGCTGCTCTTTTTCCTGCAGCCTGCTCCTAATTATGTTTCCAGTAGTTTAGTGTGGAGTCGTCACAGCCTCGTGAGCTGGCTTGTTTGATGTGGCTATCCCTGTCTTGGTCCCACATGGAGGCTAATTATCTCCACAAAAACATGCTGGTATTACAGGGCATTGTGGCTCAGGTGAAAAACACACTGTTTGTCCTATGGCTTTTGGTTTCCTCTTTGGTGGTGTTTACATGACTTCTTTCACAAAGAAACATTGAAGACCCATTGTATTGTAGAAACAAGTGTTCGATGTATTGCAGAAAAGACATCATCCATGTGCCCAGGTGAAGGGGTGAATTATTCATGTTGAGTAACATGCTGGAGCCCTCTGGCTGCATGCCCTTTGGTAATTGGGACGACACAATTCTCTTGACTATTTTGGCCAATCTCTCCTGTTGCTATGTTACCAAAAGGGGAACTTGAGTGGGCCTGGACTGAATTTGGACTGGATGTTGGCCAGTCATGCAGAACTCATACCTGACACCACCCCCACTGTTATACTGGCCCCGTTGTCTCTCAGTGGGTCTGCAAATATAGTTACATATTGGGGTGACTCATGTAGTTTGGTTTTAATTTTGAGCGGTCACGATGTCATGTCCGGGGGCTGTGGTAGGCAATTTGATGTTTTAAATAGATTATAATAGTTCTATGATAGGCAAAAACAATGTTCACAAACAGGGCATTGCTTCCTTTGCGCTGTAAAAGATCTGTGATTTTATAAAACGGCGTTACAGGCCTGGATGCATCAGCTGTTGCCTACCATTCACCAAAACGTCCTTCAAAAATGCGGACGTAAACAACATTGATCGCTCATTGTTTTTGGTGTTTGATGTTCACAATGCCAAAGTATTGTTTTGTTGCGTTTTTATTGAATGTTTTGTGACCACAATCCGCAAACACAACGTATAGTTTCTTGCAGGAACCTACATTTATTTGAGATTACAGCAATAATTAAATGTGTTGATGGCTGCTCCAAAATAAATATTATTAAGCTCTGTTAAGTGTTTATCTCAGTAATAAAGCTACTGCGTTAGGCCTTTTAGTTATCTTTGACCACTAACTCAATCTAAACTTAAAAACTAACATATCATCCCTATTTTAGTTTTGAGTAATAAATATAATGACTTTGTCTTGTGAGAATATATAGGGTTAGAATGACCGCTCATACTCGTACGTAATTAGCCCTTTGCTCTTGTGCGAAATTTACCCAATGGCTGGTAGACTGACATTTAATATCCTAACTGCTTTATCGAGGCCCCTTCCAGTGAGATGGTTGGCCAGGTCACTAATGGGAAGCACCACTTGCTACCACTGAGTCCAAATGGATACAGACACTTCCATTAGTGCAGCCAGGGAAAGAGGCCTTTGGATACTTACTTTCAGTATAAGGCAGAGATTTACAGGTCACAGGCCACTAATGTTAGGCATGGAGGAGAATGGGCTATGGCCATGTACTACAGTCCATGCGTGTGTTGGATTATGTGTCCAATTTTTTAGATATGGAACGGAGGGAAATTTGGTGTAGAAGTTATCCAGATGTCCTTGAATGCAAATGAACAAGAAAGATCCGCACAGCTTGCTTAGCTCCCAAGTACACTTTTTTTTTTAATTGATGCTTGGTGACGTTTCGGGCGTCTTGGCCCTTCATCAGACCAAGACGCCCGAAACGTTACCTAGGTGTAAGCTAAGCAAGCTGTGCAGATCTTTTGTTTCTTTGTATTTTGTCTCGGTCCGGAACGCTTTTTAAGTTTTTTGGGATGTGCCTGTCTTCTTTACCTTGAATGCAAATGACTAATCATCACTATCTTTCTTTTTCTTTCTTCTTTTCAGAGTGAACCTATCCATCGGGCGGACCTCAACCTGGCTGGGTTAAGATGAGTATTACGAGCGACGAAGTCAACTTCTTGGTCTACAGATACCTTCAAGAGTCAGGTTTGTTTTGCCTTTGTCACACGCTGCTTTTTTGTAGCTCTTGTTCCGACACACTTCAGAAACATGCACATGCACACGACTTTATAGATTTGTGTTGATTGTTTTCGTCTGCTTTGTGTGCTTGAATCTGTTCAGGTTTCTCCCACTCAGCCTTCACCTTTGGCATTGAGAGCCACATCAGCCAATCCAACATCAACGGAACACTAGTGCCCCCTGCTGCTCTCATCTCCATCCTGCAGAAAGGGCTTCAGTATGTGGAGGCGGAGATTAGTATCAATGAGGTAAATGCATCAAATATTTACCCATTTAACATGAATTACTCGGAGGCTTGAACGTGTGACTGACAGCCGGTGCCTTACAGGACGGCACAGTGTTTGACGGTCGGCCCATTGAGTCTCTGTCGCTCATTGACGCGGTGATGCCAGATGTGGTGCAGACGCGGCAACAGGCTTTGCGCGACAAATTGGCCCAGCAACAGGCGAGCAATTCTATATGTGCCTCGACCTCGGGAAACCAAGCTAATGCACCAAAGAATGGAGAGGCCACCGTCAATGGGGAGGAGAACGGCACACATATGAGTAAGAGTCCACTTGTTTGAATAAATGTCTGTAACAATGACTCTTTAACAAAGCCTTCCTATCTAACCCAAAGAAAGCGGCATTATATTTAATACAATTTCTATGCTTTCTTATTCTCAGACAACCACAGTGAGCCTATGGAGATGGACGTTGATGTGGAAATCCCAGCAAGTAAAGCCACAGTGCTTCGAGGCCATGAGTCTGAGGTGTTCATCTGTGCTTGGAATCCTGTCAGTGATCTGCTGGCCTCGGGGTGAGTCCGAAACCGTTGATTGAATGTGCTTCAGGGTTGCACAATCATTTGCAATTGTAATACTGGCAATTAGCAAGCCATAAAGATGAAATATAATTTGCGAACAACAATCAACCTGGGTGGTTTGATTCTCTCAAATGTACTTAATTTGGATTTCAAACGTCAGTCGCAAATTGTATTTAACCAAACTCTTGCAGCTTTTCTCTGGATCGCGTTGTTATTATTATTATTGTTATTATTTGTTTATTTGATATGGCCAAAACAACTGCATTGGTCAAACCAGATACATTGTTGTTAGTGTTATAGCAAAACTGCTAATGTGCAACACTTGTTGATGTTTGATTGTTTATGGTTTAACAATCCTGCATGTGTGTGTTCAGTTCAGGGGACTCCACTGCTCGTATCTGGAACTTGAATGAAAATAACAGTTCTAGCTCCACACAGCTGGTGCTCAGACACTGTATCAGGGAGGGAGGCCAGGATGTCCCCAGTAACAAAGACGTCACCTCACTGGACTGGAATGTACGCTTATTATCCCTCACCTTTTTCATTTTGATTTTCCCCAAACACACCTGTGAGGACAGCTGAGTAACTACTCTGTGTTATTATTGAACAGAGCGAGGGGACACTACTAGCAACAGGTTCATATGATGGCTTTGCTCGAATATGGACAAAAGATGGTATGACTTATATACTAATTGTAGACTCATAGAAACACACTCGTGTGAATCATTTTGAGCTTATGTTAGTTATAATTTTCATTCCTATGTATAAATTTGACTATTCCAACAGGAAATCTGGCAAGCACCTTAGGGCAACACAAAGGGCCAATATTTGCACTGAAGTGGAACAAGAAGGGGAATTCTATTCTCAGCGCTGGAGTAGATAAGGTATTTCATATGTGTTATAATAATATTCAAGTAATTAGGATGAGTTAATATTTTCACTAGTGCCCTGGAGTTAGTTACATTTCATGTTATATACTGGAGGAAAATGTTCTTAAAGAATTTCAATTATGCTTTTTCAAGACGACAATCATTTGGGACGCACACACCGGAGAGGCCAAGCAGCAGTTTCCATTTCACTCAGGTATAAACTAATGCTACACAAAAAAGAACATACATTTGCACTTTTTTTTCCCAATCATAAATGATTGAATGAACACAGCTCCAGCCCTGGATGTGGACTGGCAAAACAATACTACCTTCGCCTCCTGCAGCACAGACATGTGCATCCATGTATGTCGCCTTGGCAACGACCGGCCTCTGAAGACCTTCCAGGGCCACACGGTGAGTGGAGCACAAACCTCTGCAGACTGGAATAGAAACACTCCAATCAGCACTAATGCTGTCTCTCTTTTCTGTAGAATGAAGTTAATGCCATTAAGTGGGATCCATCGGGCATGCTGCTCGCATCTTGTTCAGATGACATGACCTTAAAGGCAGGAGCCTCTCTGAATACTAATGTTGTTGTATATATTAGATTAACATATAACCTGTGGTGTTTTGCTCTTGCACAGATCTGGAGTATGAAGCAAGAGTCATGTGTCCATGACCTTCAAGCTCACAGTAAAGAGATCTACACCATAAAGTGGAGTCCAACAGGCCCCGGGACCAACACCCCCAATTCTAATATCATGCTTGCTAGGTACATACTACTATACCTACTT
The DNA here is from genome assembly GCA_007210695.1 of Neogobius melanostomus. Lineage (NCBI taxonomy): Eukaryota > Metazoa > Chordata > Actinopteri > Gobiiformes > Gobiidae > Neogobius > Neogobius melanostomus. The sequence continues at coordinate 1,207,715 of VHKM01000048.1, forward strand.
GATCTTGGTACCATGTGCCTCATTGTTGATTTTATTTAAAGCTGGGGTACCTGATTTTTCCGACACAAACTTTGACTTTGTTTTTATTTGGCCCAAACTCGTTTCTAGCACTCACAATCCCTCCTGCTTGTCCAAATTGTTCAAATTGTTTATATGCACGTTTCATGCCTGTGTACAGTTTTAAGCAGTGGAAAAGGGGTGACCACCCCTAAAAAATACCACTCATTTAGAGTGGTATTTCTATCTTCTATCGCTCAATAAATAATTAGGTGAAGACAATCTAACAATATCTGTTTTTGCTGTGTTTATAACACACCCTGAGGTGGTAAAAACAAATTTACTTTTCAACAACAAAAAGTCAGGTACCCCAGCTTTAACCAGGAAAATCTCATTGAGATAAAAAAAAACTCTTTTTCGAGGGAGTCCTGGCCAAGAGGCGTTGTGAACCCTTTTTTTTCCTGTGTGTATATATAACAATTGACACATGTGCAATGATGGCAACGTTGAAGAAAAATTCCAATGGTGGGATGAGTAGACCCCCTGCTCCTGATGTGCATGCATGTGTAAACTACATGGGTCACTGCCACAGGAATTTGAATACCTGCCTAATAACTGAGTGCTAAAATTTCTCTGCATTCACGTGTTGGTGGATCACCATACTGAACACTTTCTCCTCACAAATACAAAACCATGATTGTGCAAGACTATAATTACATATTGCCATAATATAACTGACTGTTCTATTGTGCCTCAGTGCCTCTTTCGACTCGACGGTGCGGCTGTGGGATGTGGAGCGAGGAGTCTGCATTCACACGCTCACAAAGCACCAGGAGCCAGTCTACAGCGTGGCCTTTAGTCCTGACGGCAAACACCTCGCCAGCGGCTCCTTCGATAAGTGTGTCCACATTTGGAACACCACGGTGAGTGCCTAACCTGCCGCTGCCTCCTCGGTGCTACTGAATTACAGATTGATTGGGCCCCTCACTTTTGATTACCTTTCGTTATTTGCAGACCGGAGCGTTGGTGCACAGCTACAGAGGGACGGGGGGAATATTTGAGGTCTGTTGGAACAGCACAGGAGACAAAGTGGGGGCCAGCGCTTCAGACGGATCAGTAAGTTTTTGAAATGTCTATTCTATTTATTTGTATTTTTTTTCTGATGTTAGAGAAAACAGTGTTACAAGTATAGTTACAAAAAAAACATTTATTTGATGGATAATGTAGCAAATAATGAATATAAAATCTAATTGCACGAAAGAATTTTGTGACTGCAGCAAAACAACAAACTTTTATATATATATTACAGTCAGGGTCATCTGCAATTTTAGTCTCTTATCTGGTTTAAGGTGCGTACAGACCAAACGTGCGTCCACGCCCCATCCGCCTCTAGTTGGACGTCAAACATTGCCGCTTCACATTCGCGAGAAACGCCTGTTTGCTGGCGCGTGAAGTTTTGCAAGCGTCATAATTAGGAGGCGTGTCATACAACTCAGACCGAGCACAAACGCGGTGATCTACGTGTTCTTCATACTGCAGGTAACGGGTGACGCTTGTGCTCACTATTTGAGGCCAGTCCTTGATTGGGGTTAACAAGGCGTAAATGAACGCATGTGTAGATCGTGATTACCTGAGTGCATGAAGCAGCGTGGCATCGCTGCTCGTGTACCGCGCTGTTCTCCCTGGCTTTGACGCGCGTTTTTCCTTATCCGCTCGCATTTGCTACGCTTCATACGTGCGGACGGCTTTGCTTACATTTCGAAGCGCGTCGAAGCACGTCTACATAGGGTTAACATGGAAGTTGGAGCTATGGTGGCGTTTGGTCTGTACGCACCTTTAGACCAGGTATAGACATCATATTATTAAAATTAAAAGTATTAAAATTCAGGTCTATTTTGGATCCTTTTGAATCCTGATTTGATCTTCATCTTGGCCTGGTGCACTTGGAAGGTCAAATATTGAATGAGGTGGAAATTGGTGTGAAAAGTTGAGCACCTCTGATAAGCAGCACTACTGCTTTGGCTACCTAGAGCTGCAACTACATACAGTATTATGTTGATAACAAGTCTTATGATAATTTCTGATTGATAAATGCTCTGTTAGCTCTTGTTGAATCATTAAATTATATCAAACTTGCCTTTTTGTCTTGCAGGTTTGTGTCCTTGATCTTCGGAAATAGCCACTCGAGAATAAGAATGATGGGAATGAATTCAGGAATATGTGTCCAAACGCCTCCTTCACATCAGCAAATGCACACTGCTCAAGAAGGGTTGTATGCCAAGACTAGGCAAGAACAGTTCCCTGCAGCAGCTTCTATGGAGCCAAAAATAGAAATGTGCACCTTACAGTTTTTGATGTGAATTTTATCAAGCACCTATTGAGGCATAGAGGGCGCTCAAGAACCTCAGCTTTGGACTAAACAAGCCCACTGAACCCAGGTCTTAAATGGTTTCTGATAAGATGTTGCGCTGGTTGTTCTAGTTATTCCTGGAGCCAAAGTGCAAACGTAAAGATGGATTTTATATAAAAGTGGTCATATGGGCAACCGAGGTCAAATAAAGGAAAACATTATGAAAGTAGCAAATGCCGAGTAATGGGAATGTCTGCTGATACACAGGGTGCTTAACTTCTCCTATTTGGAGAGGAGTTGGTCTCAAGAGTTCTTCATGTCTTTATACACGGATGAGCTATCGAAAGTCAAAACTGAATGTGCCGTATACGGTAGTTCCTTGCTCGAAAACATGGCAGAGAATAGAACCCTCTGCCAAGGAAAAATGATGATGTCCTGCTCAATCCACAAGTTGTGAAAAATGTGATTTACAAAGAGAATCTCCTCCCTTTGGATGTAATGTAAAGAATGTAAAGAAATGTAAATGAGATAAATACAGACTTCTATACTGTGTGTATGCATTTATATACATATGCTTTATTTCCACATTGAGGGGTCTATGAATTTCTGATCACCATTTACTACCTTTCTGTCACTAAATCTTTCACAGTTTTGTTCTTGGAGGAATGTGCCACTGGCAAATTGCAGATACAGCAAGAGAAAAAATGTATTTTATATGAATTGTCTTGGGCACTTTCTACAAAATGATTTATTGTTAAAATTCAGATTTTAACAGAGACAACCAGCCAAGCGGCAGTTGTAGATATGTTGCATCCCCTCTAATGCTGCAGCTTAACAAACCTGGTTGTGTATGAAATGCCTGCAATGTGGGAGGAAATAAGTCGAGCTTTTGCCCCATGTTCCACTGTACTCAGATTATCTTCTGACACTGCATCCTTTTTTTTTTTTTTGCCTTTTATGTTTTGTTTTTTCTCAGTCCTGTTTAAAGCATTGTGAAGTGCACTTTTTTAATGGCAGCACAGCAAATGCTCTGACTTTGCTGTGCGTGAAGGGCCAAGGTTTAACTGTTCTTTTGTCACATTGTTGTTGATGGGTGGATCTCGTTGCATGACATTTTGTTTTGCTGAGAGCCATTATCGTCTGTGTCAGACTGAGAATTGGGCTTTTAGTTGATAGCCATCATGGCGTGGTGTGGAGCCCCATATGGAGTAAGTGCTGTGACAGCTATTATCTCCCCTTACCCTGATACAGGGTCTGAACATCTGTTTCCAAGACAAAATGTTGAAGTCATTCGTTGTCTCAAATAAATCACTCTATTTTGATAATGGAAATTGAAATATGCCTTGTCTCTTTATTTTTATTCATAAAAATGTTAACATTAAACAATACAATATAAAATAATAAATATATATATATATATTTTTTTTTAAATGAACACACACTAATCCCATAATATACTAACATTTGAATACAATATGTGTAGGAAATGTATCTTTGCTTATTGCACTTGAGCCAGACTGATAATTGAAATGGTTTAGTAAACCAAAAGAAAAAAGTTTAAATTACTAACTTGCTGATATGAAAGACTAAATGTTCAGCTAATGGAGCTTAAAGAAGAAACGGAGAACTCTGCAGAAAGAAATGGCTTCCAATCAAGAGTGCATTTGATTTTTTGCAACAAACTAATGAAGGCTATAATGTGATAGACCCTATAAGCAGAACACTAGACACACAGACAGTCCGAGGCTGGGATGGACCCTGCTAAATCCTTACAGAAGTCCCAGGGATTCTCCATCAGCGTCTATGTCTTCATAGTCTCGTAGCTCACTGGAAATGTGGATTTCAATAGTACTAGACTCTGAACCTAGTCAAAACAAAGACAAAAGATGGGGCAAATTACTGGTTGAGGAGTGACTTAAGCTGCCTATCATACAGTTTGCCATTTAATGACAAATGGCACTCATTTAAAAATGTATTTTGGGACTTCAATCGACATGTTTTCATTCATATTAAGTCAGAAATCCATTAGGAAACTTTGTTTTGAAGTGATTTATTTCTAATAGTTTACAGAAAACACACAAAGTATTTACTACAAAACAGTAAAAAACAAAACAACTTTACAAAGTCATCCCAAAATACATTTAAATGTAGACATTAATACATTGACATTGTATTAATATTTGTTATGCTACATTCCAATATAAAAAGATCATTTACTAGTGCAGCCTTTCTAATCTACATAGGGTTCAAATGATGTGCATAATTCAGCTTCTAATCTAAATGAATTTTACACAAATTATTTTAATGTTTATATTAGAGAGATTTCAAAAAAACGAATTGTCTCATAGCATGCAGTAGCTTTTAGTGTACCATTTAGGCTAGACATAATTGAATGGTAGAAATTAGTTGCCAAATTGTGAGAGCCAAATTATAGAACTTAAACCAATAAAAGATGTCATCACACGCATTTGGTATAGTCTTCAGTGGGTATTTTCAGCCTTTTCTGTCATGAGGAAAGTGTCTTATGATAAACAAAGTCCAGCTTCCCCGTGTAAACCACAGCTGGCAGTGTTGCTGTTTCACCAGCCCTGATACACAGGAGAGCTGTTCCCAACACTGAGAGTCCAGTTACCTTCTGAGAGCACACTGGCGGCATCGGACTGGTACTGCCCATTATTGAGCAGGTTCCTCTTCACGTCTTGCACATGGCTCTGATACAGCAGCGTGGCCCCTCCCACAGGGTTAGGGCCTGCTGTGTTGGGTACTGAGGTAGAGACTGAGTCCCAAGTCAGCTCTCTCCTCCTCTGCATCCTCAGGTCAATGTGGAAACCCGTCCAGCCATGAAAGGCCAGAGTATTGAGAAAGGCCTGCATAGGATTTAGGATACCCTGCAAAGGCAAAATGATGTTAATGATGGGGTGGCTACTTATTATTGTTCAGACATAGAGTCACTGACCATTATAAACCATGTGATAAGGGCTGCATTCCGAATATTTCTGAAACTGCTGTTGTTGATGTCAGACTGCATCTCCAGGTAGAAGAGCAGACTCTCATTGATGATATTGGGCACCCAGCTGAAACACCACAGGACACACAACACACAGAGCATCGGATCATTATGGCACTGGCCTGAAAGCTATTCAACTGGCTTCAGCTGTGAAATGTAAAAAGGCAAATACTCGTAATCTGGAAAGATCTCAAAAGAACCATGTGGAGATAATGAGCTCTGGTTTTTTCACGTGTTGTTGTTCATGTGTCTTGTGAGCGCCACAGCTTTTCATTAAAATTGTTTTTGTTGTATTGTCGATAATGTTACACTAAAAGAATCACTTGAAAAATACATAAGAATTACACTTCATGAGGGGGAATGAATTGCTTTGTATCCTTCATATGATTTGAGTTTTTTATTTTACATCACCCTTGTACAGCTGGGTTGAGATGAAAGCTATTTTAGCATTTGGACAGTAATAATTACAGTAGAATGAGCTGATGTGCAGTTCTTCTAAACCAAACTATGGGTAAAATAGTGTAGACTGCTTTTAGTGGAGTACTTTTACTAGCTTTAGTAACATGCTATCTTATTGCCATCATACTGTACCATATCAATCACAACTACTGAAATCATTCCCTTGTTCACATTAAAGGACATCAACTCTTTGACTTTGATAAACACATTTCATATGGACTTCTTTTCCAGTACGATGACTGCACGATGACTACATTATGGTTATCCACCAGTCACTGTTAAAAATCTGTTTCTTACCATATGAAGAAAACCAACATTATTTTGAAAAAGCGCATTTTGATGTCATTGGCAAGCCGCCTCTCATTCTCTGTGTAGATTCCTTGTCTGCCTTTCAGCAATGACGTGACTAGTTGGGAAGGAAACATAAAATAAAAACCCTCTGCATACTGTTGATATTGGTGTATCATGAATAAAGGCGCTGATGAATGAACCTACCAGCTGATACTGTCCTGTTAAAAAACACTGGGTTAACTATGAGGACCAGCAACATCGGTGCGTAAGTTGTGACGTAGTGTGGCACGGCATGCTGCAGGCCCTGCTCACAACTGTAAGAAAACAACATTGTGCAGAAAATGTTTGACACAGGACTAAGATCATTTCATCAAGCACAACTAAGACTATTTTGTGTGCACACTTTTGACTTACTCTGAGATTGATGGGTAGTAGAGCATTGCCACACCTTCGACACAAAGCAGCGCAGCCAGACCCCACGTGATCATGTGATACAGGATAATGGTGCTGAAGGAAAAAGAACAAGTCATGAGACAAAGTTCACAGCACTTGAGAATGCATTTTGGTTTGGACCGGCTGAACAAATGCATTGTATGAAGCAAATGTTCCCTTAGGTGCAAAGGTAATAGCTAAAATAATAGGTCATAAGTAAAGCAAAGTTTAATCACTATTCATTATAACAATCCCCCTTTTCGGATGGAGGAATGTGTTTAATTAGTTTAGACTAGTAAATGAGTACAGTTACACTTTTGTCTAATTGAGCAAGAGAATATGTGTATGATCCGTGTGATATCTTTTTATAGAATGTGATACTGTGGGTGATAATGAATATAATTGCACCTGATCCCGGCGGAAGTTTTCACCACCAGGAAGACGTCAACAGCATAGCAAAATGTCCACCAAAAAGAGGCGCTAAAGAACAACTGTATCCACATCTGTGAGGCAGGAATAGGATTGGAAAATTAACAGTGTCAGTCACATTGCCAGACACTTTGCAAATCTAAAAATGTCCGCTGCATAAAGTTAATGGCTTAATGAGAGACTGTTATTATTATTATACATACAGCGCTGCCCACGCAGAAGACCTCCGGCCACACTTCAGTGTTGTTGGCCACAGAGATCTCTTCAATGACATTGGGTGCACCCAGCCAAATGGATGACCTTATTATAATACCTGCAGGACAAAACACAAAACCAATCACATGGTCACACAGTTTTTGCAGATGCTCGCTTGCAGGCAAATTCCTTCACTGCAAAAGCTATTGATGGAGCCGATGAAAGAATGAAAGGGATGTAGTTACTATTAAGAATCAGTCATGGGACTTGGCTACTACCAACTGTTGTAGATAATAATAATAAAAAATAAATAAATAAATAAATCCAACTTGGCTTTTGTAAAATATAATTGAATATCTAAACAGGAAATTGCATCTCAAACATACATCCTTATTATATTGATTATTTATTTATATATTTATTTATTTATTTATTTATTTAATTAATGAAACAAACATCTGGGAAGGAAAAGGGATAAAAACATAATCAAACCCATATGTTGGCAGTATTTCTTGACTTTGTAGCTGGTGTTAGCTGAGTGAGCTAAATGCTAACAAGAGTTTGATGGATGTATGATAATAACGTTACCTGCGCATCCCAGAATGTCACAGACGCTGATGATTAAGAGGATTCTTGACGAGGACGCAGGCCTGGGCACAGGATACTGCCCAAGTCGTCTGTATCCTTTCCGTTTCGGCAGAATTTGTAAAATAGCAAACACAAGACTAAACGCCGCGCTTCCTAAAGTTAATGCTCCGAAGAGGACAGGTTGGAAAGTCACCACAAAGTCGGTCGCGGCGTCCCGGTTCGGGCAGCAGAACGTCTCCAATCTGGGGGACGCCATCACGCACGCACCACGGGCCGGACCGAAAGTGGGCTACCCCGTCAGAGAGAGAAGAAAAGGATAAGAAGGGGATAGGAACTGCGTTGGGTCCATGACCTAACTCTGAGAAATCACGGGGCTGAATCATCATGTGCTTCTATTTAATCCCTGTAGCTTAACTGGGCCAGACAATGACAAAGCGCTGTTGTGCGAAAAGTTGTGTGCAGTAATAATTTGGACCATTTTATTGAGAAAGTTTTGTCTGTTACTCTGTCTCTACTACAAAGTTAGATTATCAATAGGCCTACCACAAAGGAAATAATGCCAGGTAGCCGCTACCTTGGTAAAACGGACTTTATTCAACATCACACCTAGTTTAATTGAATAGAAATCCTCATAGCTACAATGAATTAAGATATTGTATTGTTTACTCTGCTACAGCATCTGCCCTTGAGTGAACTTAAGGTGAGATCAGGACATAGGCTACAGCTATAATGAGCAGCAATTATCAAGATGCATCATTTGTTTATTTGAGAATATAATACAGAAAAAAGTTCCATAGGGGAATCATTGCTATCACAGTGCAACATGGTTTTGACACATCTACTGGTACGTCAAAGTTACTGAATTCAAAATCTCTTTTGCACTTTAAACATAAAACTAAAATGTGATTTAAGGGATACAACTAACACATTGTACTTGTTTGACAAGTACAGTATTTCCCATGGATTACTATATTGGTCCATTATGGGTCCACATTTCTAATGTTTTCTGATGCACAAGCCTTTTTCGTCTCCTGCCACAGGTCAGAAAATGATGCTGGGTGTAATAAATGCCTGGAATGAGATCTTAAAAATGTGGTGTATGTTTGGCACAGATTTATGTGCAAAAACAAAGCTGCAAAAGCTTTCTTTTTCCAAACAAAAAGGGCATTCAGTAAATTTCTACAATGGTATTTAAATCCACGTGCACTTACTACGACAAGGCATAAAGTCATTTGCATTGCAGGTCAGTGGCTGCCAGAGATTAACTACCCCCACAGGAGCACTGTGCTCCATTGACTGGCTGCTCTGTTACTCTGTGTATATGCTGTGTCTTGCTGCCCTCTACTGGTCAATCCAAATACAACATAGCACTCCACGCAGAGCACTTTTAGATGTAAAGAAAATTACAATCTTGTTCGAAATATACATTTCTGAATAATGTAACACGATAAATATGTATTTATTGATTATATAAGTATATATAATATTTAAGAAATTGTCAAGAACACTACAATTTCTATTTTTTGGAATAGGAAAAAGAAAATAAGGTACTCAAATGTATTGTTTTGTATAGAAAAATATTTGTGTGTGCAAACAGAGCAGTAGGCGTTTTAGTTAACAGTAGAAGTAGTTGTAGCTGTAATTGTAGTAGTTGTAATCACGTAATTTGCTGGCAAAAGAAAGTATTAAAAACTATTTTTGTATAGCAGCAGCTGAACTTGCCGTGGTAGCGTTATGTTAAATCTTCCAAATGTTATCAATTTAACACATTTGACTAATGTGTGACCTTTGTCAAATATTTTTACTTCAGTAGAGATTTCAGTACTTTGAACATTTCAGATATTTTTTGTGAGCCAGCTTTTCAACATTTCTCTTATAGTTGTGTCCCACTTCCAAATTCCAATGTCTGTCTCGGATCATGGGCGTGGATCTTCTGTGTCAAACAGAAACAGACCTGCTTCAAAGGTACCTATTACCCTCCGGCCCAAGCCTCTCACCTAACCTGTTTTCTGCACAACTCCTCACACTCACTTTGGCTAATGGGAAGTGACATCACAGCCCCAAAGTTGCCACAGGTTTTTGTTTTGTCAGCCTGTTAAATATCAGCCTGCACAGTTCTGTTTATGAAGCTAAACCACTGAGTCGTGAAGCGGATTTGGGGAGTCCACCATCAACTATGTCTGAGCGAGACACAGAGACACAGCATGATACAACTCGCCCGAGTGGGAATGCTGTATTCTTCTCTAGCCCACTGATGAGCGGTGAGTAGAATCTATATAAGAAAGTGCACAATATATTGTATAAATATTAAGAATAAGAATGGATGTATGTAAATTGTCTGAATTACTAGTATCTTACTAGTTCAACTACTACTATTACTAATACTTCAACAACTGCAGCTACATTTACCACCATTGCCACAGATTATGGCTATATTCCCTCTTCCACTACAACTACAATAATCACAATATCTCCTACTACTTTCTTTAATATTGCAATGACAAACTTCAGGTTAACCTACTTTTTTCCCCTCAACAAAGTTCAAGTGAAAAATATGAGATGAATATGAGTATGAAGACTCAAGTTTTAAGCCTCATAACGTTTAAATATTTCTGTGTTTGACAAGATTATGAATCAGACTGGTCCCCGATGCATGATGCGGCCTTTAATGGTCATATCCTCTCACTTCGAAAGCTCATTTCTCAGGTAACTTTTATAAAGTCCGACCAATCTGAATGATTCACTGTTTATAATCTCAAATCTAATATCATTTCGGTCCGTTATGTGTTCCATAGGGTTTAAGTGTGAATCTCTACACTCAGGACTGTGTCTCTGCTCTGCATGCCGCCTGCACACAAGGACATACTGCCTGCGCCAAACTTCTGCTGGAAAACGGGGCAAATGTCAGTAAGCCACTATTCACGGATCGCACGTCTTTGTCTCACTTTCCCAGGATAAATTATTGTTAGATTTAACTTGTATTTAACTACAAAACAACACTTGGGCCAAAGTTTAACTTCCTGACAATAAGTAAACCTGTAACGCTGTGTAGCAATGTTTAATAACCTTCCACTGTTGTTTTGTCTCCATCTATCTTATGTCGAATTCTTTGTGTTTTAATGTCTGAGCAGATCAACAGTCAAACAGTGCATGGACAGACAGCCCTGGCAGAGGCGTGTGCCAGGGGTCATGGGGCTTGTGTATCTCTCCTGCTGCAGCGCGGGGCCGCTCCTAATGGCACCAGCCTGGCCAGCTCTCCCATACACAGGGCAGCCACTAAAGGTCACGGTGCTCTTCCATATTGTTACCTTCTCCAGTGGTGAAGGGAATATTGTTAGGAAACAAAACAAAAAGCCCGGTATAACAACATAATGGTCATTACACAGAATTATCACTGATCTTGTGAACATCTGTCACATCGTACGTACAAAAATAATGGCAAATACATTGGCGTTACATTACATTAGGATTACATTATTACAATAGCATTACATTAGGATGCTTATTTACAGTGGGTTCAATGCATGGAATGTAAATGTGTTTGTAGTTTGAATTTATACCTAAAATGACAACAACAAAAAGACAGCTAAAGGTAACAGTCAACATTTAATCTCTTAAGTGTTATTTTATAGCGGATTATAGCTGTAAATAATACCCCATCACCAGACAGTGTTGCTGGAAACAAGGGGAAAACACAAGTCAGATATTTATTCATTCATTCATTCATTCATTCATTCATTCATTCAAGCTTTATTAAGGACTCAGGATCCTGATCCATAGTATTGAAAGAAAAACAGAAAAATTATGCTAACAGAAGTAAGAGAAAGTTTCATCATACATTATTTACACATACTGTAAAGGCAGGAGCGCCAATGCTTCCAAATTCTTGAAGTAAACCTGACAGAGCTTTTTTTCGTGCAGTTTTTCGTACAGTTAGATTGATTCGGGCTCTACAAATACAGTAAATGTATAGATACAATGCTTTATCCCAGCTGCACAAGATCTTATTCCACAGTTAGCGAACATCGCACTCGCACTGCTGTGCCTTGGTACTTTCAATAGCATTCTCAGAGAGTCATTGTATGCCACTGTCAGGACCTGCATGCTCTTCTTTTTGTAGCTGCGCTAAAGGTGCGCTACATACAAGCGAGCAGAAACCTTTAAACAATACAATTTTCAATCCAATCCAATCCACTTTATTTATATAGCACATTTAAACAACAAAACGTTTCCAAAGTGCTGAACATGCAACCACAACAACAATAAAACCAAAACAATACAAATGAGCTCTACCACTAAATGAGTATAAAAGAATAAATAGAAATAAAACAGTTAAATAAATAATAAATATAATAATAAACACATTAAAAACTATAAATAAGAATAAAACTCACATAAAATGATAAAAAGACACAGGAGACCACACAACTTACACAGTGCTAAAAGCAGAGAATAAAAGTGAGTCTTAAAACGAGATTTAAAACACTCTGTGGTGGGGCCGTATGGATTGGAGGGGAGAGCGTTCCACAGCTTAGGGCCGACAATGGACAATTGCTCCACCAATTTTGACATTGGTGGAGCACATGTGAAACTTACGAGTCAATACATTAGCCTGCCCATGAAGTTGACACCTGTGCCTAAACAAGTCTTTATCGTCCGAGAGGTCATTTGTGATATAGTGTCCGAGATATTTAACCTCATCTGTGACCGGAAGAACCTTTCCAGAAAGATGAAAGTCTAGGAACATCAGCTTCTGATCATCTTTTGTTTTAAAAATCATTATGTGACTTTTTAAGAGCATTATACATAAAATGCATCACCATAAAAAGAGCAGATATTCAAAAGCTTCTGCAGGCCTGCACTACATATCATGTGTGAAATATAGACCTAATAAATGCATACATGTAAAGGATTCAAACCTGCCCAAACCAAGCATAATATTTGGAATCTAAGTGAATACAACTTGTGCAGTTGGTTTAGTGAAAAAAACATGCACCGTTCCACATAATGAAAGAATAATAAAGGTATATGTGTTGTCATGAACATGCTTTCCGTCTGCAGATCACTGGGAATGCATAGAGCAACTCGTTCAGTTTGGTGCAGATGTGGACCAGCACATTGACCACACAGGCTCTCCACTCAACATTGCAAGCAAGCATCAGCAACTAAGCGCTGTCAGAAAACTGCTCCAACTCGGTATGAATACTTTCTCATTTCACTGACCTCTCCAAAACCTACTTTTTTGGCTTACGGTATCAATGTGGAACTAGTAACTCACTCAGAAGTGTTTTTCTGTGCTTTGTGGAGCTGAGTTGCTCTAAGCTCCTGTCATCTCCTTTAGGGCTAATGTAAACAACATGGTCAGCGGTGAGTCGGCTCTGCACACAGCGGCTCGTCTGTCCTGCCCTGAGATAGTGTCTACTCTGCTGGAATATGGGGCGGATCACAACCTCAGAGACCCCCAGGGCAAACTGCCGGTGGAGCTCGCACCTCGCCACAGCCGAGTGGCACAACTGCTAAAACAAGTAGGAGGTATTCCTTTTCTGTTTTATACATGGTTTACACTCGGTTTCGACATAATTCTGTCCAATTCAGGTCAATTTTGGACCCCACTCAATGTAATGATTTTACAATAATGATAAATTCTTGTTTGATTGTACTGCCCGGTTATAATATATAATCAAAAGCATCCCCTTTTGTGCAGAAGAGTATACCTTGATGAAGCTGTGCCGTGAGAGCATCAGGAGAACCGTTGGCAAGAACAGACTGAGCGAGATCCATGACCTACACCTTCCCAATGAACTTAAGCACTACCTCCTCCACAAATCCGAGCCAAGCTGGGTTAAATCACATTACAAGACCTCACACCCGAACTGCATTTGATTCTAAGGTCAATAGGGGGCGAAATTGAGCAGCGTTACAATATAAGGGACCACACTACATCCACTGCTGGTACTTGTCTTCTGCATCTCTATTGAGCTAAAATGACTGCATGTTGAATACTTGTAATGCTGGTATAAATATGACTAAAATCAACATTTCATACAGTATCACTATATCCTGGTTATGCATTTCTCAAGAAGAGGAACATGCTGTGCATTATGTCAGCAATAAGCTTAGACTAAACTCCTATTGGTTTGTTTTTAGATGTACAGAGGATGCATTCAAGTGTGATCTGCTAATGTTGATGTAAGAGCTTTCCACACAAGGGAAACAGCAGAGTTTAGGGGAATAAATAATAAATATTTAACAGTCTGTGCTCCCCCTCCAAAAAAACAAACAAACATAAACTGGATGATACAGCTAAAAATTCATGTTGCAAGCACAAAAGGAAGTAGACAAAACCATTGTCCCAGAATGCAACTTTTGGGAGGCACACAATTCCTACTGATTCTCTCAATGGTTTCCTTCACACAGCTTCTATGAATACTGCATGTAAGGCCCTTAGGGGTCTCTGTGGTAATCAAGCCTGAAGAACAGCTCCACATAGACTCACCGACCTTTGGCCTCTATGGCTGCCTGCACTTACAACCAATCATTGAAGCTTTCTCATAGTATATCAGAGGAAAAAAACTGTGGACAACACATTAAAACTATTCCAACTAAGCCAAGTTATCCTGTTAGCAATTGTACAGACGTGTAGTTCTCAATCAAAGCCACATTTTATTCTATTTATGTGATGTTCATTCAATTCATTGATCCCATTTTGTCATTTCAACAAAATCATTGCTCCATTTCAAACATTACCCCGATTTTTACCACCTTTACTGCTAAATCAATGAACATTGAGATTTTACTTCCAACACAGCCTGTAAATATGTGCAATATGCGGCAGCTGTAATTGTATCATGTGAACAATCGGGTGAGACAAGTCTTTCAGGGAATTGACACAATTTAATTATTTTTCTTGTCAGTGTGCCGCGTTTACTGGTAGCCATTGTCTGTCTTGCTTGGAGCCTCTAGTTGGTACTTCCTGAAATACATTGCTGTGGTGCAACTTGAAGCATTTAGGACCAAAAACAAAACTAGAATCTGCATTTACTGGGTAATTGGAAATACTCATAGTAGAAAGGATGCAGTAAAAAAAATAATATATATGCTGTGTGTCAGTAGGTATCCCTCACAGGAAGGTCTGAAGTTTAATTCCCGCTAGTATTTTTGTATGCATACTTTCCTCTGAGTAAATTAAGGCATGTTTTCTCTCACCGTCCAAAGACATCCATGATTTAGTCTATGTAAATTTCCTAGAGAGCCCACCATAGGCCCATAGTTGCGCAGCCAATAAAAATAAGAAAAGTACTGTGGATCAAACAGGCCAAAAACTTTCATTATCAATTCTTCAAGTTCAATTGCCTCTTATGGCTACTGGCTTAAGTCATTCTAATTAGCCGCTAATTGTGAACACCACCACCCACTGTGATCAGTCATGAAAGCAGACACCCAACAGCTGATGAGTGCATAAATAAAAAACATGTTGGATTTTTTTTTTTTAATCACATCCCCGTTGCTCTGCATAGGATCTTGTTATAGATACAGCTTCTTCTCACTAAGCTACAAGTGGGCTGTGCCATGTCCTTGCACTCCGCAGTAATTGCTTTGGTATTTTTAGTTAGCTGGAGTCTGGGTAATTAAAACAACTGGAGAAGATTGTGGATGGAGATCTCCTGAGGGTGCTTGGTTTTGATGTGGAGAGGTTTGGTAAGGTCGAACACGGCAATGTTTTCAATTAGACACCACTGTACTAATGAGTGTTTATGAAAGTGATGCACATCAGTGATATCAGTTCAAATGACTCCAAAGTACACCACTATATAAAAACGGTTTATTTTTGCATTGTAGTTTAATAATAAAAACTGTATACAATAGAATTGCAAAAATAGCAAAACTTTGAAACTCCATGTGACATTTGATATAAATACTTACCTTCTTTGATTAGACTTAAGAATAATGGGGGACAAAAACTGCAGAAACAATAAATGAAAAAATAAAGACAATCTTAGAATAACAAGAAAAAAAAAAGAAACACAGAAACGTTAAATAGATTAAACAGTGTATATATATTAAAAATATATATATATATTTAAACAAACATATGCAAATAGAAACACATAATTTAATCCTAGAAATTTGCATTTATTTATATATAGTTTTATAATGTATATACCGTTATAAATACAATCATTTATTTCTATATTTATTTTTTTATTCATTCTTTTGGCAGTTTTGGTCCCTCATAGAAAACAGCTTTATGATTTCACAATGTCAGGTCGTCAATCAACGCTCAATTGCCTGAAAAGGCAAATCTTAGGGCTGTAACTCCACAACAACTCACTTGTCCTTACGGTCCTCCTCACTATGGCAACAGTCCGTGGAGAGTGAAGGGCATAGAGTTCAAGTTTTCCCATGACAAGACAGCCTTTTTTCAGGTGGCTATCACCCAAGTCCTTCTAACTTTGACCAAACTGACCGTCATTTAACAGAGGTCAAGATGGCTGCTGCGGAACCGTCCCCAGCAGGTGCAGACAGAGCAGGTTCAAAACCACTAGGATCAATACCAGCCCCACCAGCACCTTCTGCACCCACAGACACGTGTTCAACTTCAGCTCCATCCGCTGGTTGGCTGCCATCACTCTCATGAGCTGAGGGAAGAAAGAAATATTGCATTAACTCACAGAAAATACGTGAAAGAGAGGGAGATGGCAAAACAACCTGAGCCAAATACAAAGTGATAAGAGTGAATTTTTTAGCATTGTAATACAGTACTTTGTTCATAAATGGCAACTACAGTCAACTACTAGTAAAATTATATGTCAGTTGTATAAAAGCCAAATAATTATCATTAAACTATGATCTACATGCCAGAGCTACACTACGTACTTACTGCTGCGTTAGTTAAAAAGCTGTCATCCAAAGCCTGCATGCATACATTTGAGGTATAGGAAGAAATCCACGTAAATTCAATCAATTGCCCATTAGTCCATGATAAACATGTTCAAAAACACACTGACATACCGTTGTGCCAAACTCCGGCTCTACTCCAGTTATGGTCTCAACTAGCGTGTCTCTGCGAGGGATTATTGGTGACTGGTAACTCTCCAGAACTTGACAGCGCAACCTTTGGGCCAGAAAAGATCAAGATGTGGCTTTACTCATAGCACTGAAATTCGAAATGAACAAATCAAAAGTGCTGTACCTGTGCTCCATGATCTTAGGTTTTTGCACTTCTCTCCAAAACTGTGGAAGTTCTTGCGAAGTTGCACTGTCCATCTCAGCAGCCATAATGAGAAATCTGTCCTGAGGGGAGGCCTGGGACCCTGTAAAGGCAAGGCAAGGCAACTTTATTTATACCGCGCATTTCGTACACAAGGCAACTCAATGCGCCTTACAAAAGAAGATATGCGAAATTACAATGAGGTTAAGTTAAGGCAAAGCACATACAGTATATAGAAACATCAAGACATGGGAAATACACAGCACACGAGGTCACGTGCGGAATTTTTTCTTGGGGAGGGGAAGAACGACAGGCCATTGACCGGGGGACGGGGCTGAGGAAACGTGTTGAGGCAGACGCAGAACGATGGGGGCGTGGTTAGGGAGGGGGTATGTGTGTGCAGTTGTCTTTGCTTTGGCCTGGCACTAAGTTGTCTGTTAAGTTTTGGGAACGTTACTGTATTGTTTAGCTTTAGGTTGCAAGTATCAGTAAAGAAAGAGGAAATATTGGTTTGTTAGAATACTAAAACACAAGACAATAACAATAGTTACTGAAGCATTGCGCAGATAATCCCATCACTGACCATAAGGTATTGTTGGAAAAAAAACAACCCGATAAAAAGCCTTTGCAGTGTTGAGAATACAGAGCAAAACATAGCAGACCATATTAAACTGTTGACACTTTGGTGCTCCAAGGGAATAATGTGTTTTAAATCACACGGCTCGAATCACCATCAGTTGTGAAATATGTATGTAACAGACAAATAGATTATATCCAAAGTGCATTATTGAATTGCCCAGCTAAAACACTGTTGAGCACAGAGTTAAGATCTGTACCTCCATGTAAGGACACCACCTATCTCCACTGATGCTCCAGGCTCACAGCTGCTGCTGCTGGGCTTCACTCTGTACTTCTCAGGGGCAGTTGTGCGCACCTGGCAGAAAAGGAACCGGGTCAGAATTATGTCCCTCGGATTTGAAACCTAAAAGAGCTTCGAGACTCACCTTAAAGGCCACTTGGTTTTTGGTCACATTGGTCAGAATAATGAGGCTTTTTCTTTCTGTGTCCCCTGAGCCAAAACTGAGCTCCTCTGCAGGACTGAGGGGAAAAAACCCAAAACAAACTATGACACACTCTCAGGTAGGACACAACTCAGAACAGACATGCTAACACGCTTATCTTCAAATGAATCTTGGAACGTGATTTTATGTTAACACTGCATTAACGCAATGAAACATCGTAGACAAACAGAGGATGTCTAATGACATTTAGTATTTCAAATACAGGATTATCCATCTAATAATGTGACTCAGAACAAATAAGGAGATAATCCGTAAAGAAGTAAACATATTCAACAATGGAAAGCATTATACCTTGTTTATTGAACTTTGTTAGACACGGTGCTTACTTTTGGCCTACGACACAATTCTAGGTCACAGCTTGACCCCAAATCTTGAGGCCATATCCTCCACAATAATCCTTTTAAATGCAACTCTAACCAGATTGGCAACACTATGCCTTGTCTCTATTTTTAGGTTATTTCATAGAACGTGTTTGACTCAACCCTAGAATAAACAAATACAGAGCATGTCTCATGGCTCTGATGCAAGTTAAAAAAAAGTGGAACTAACATATTTCTGTTAGTTTCTATGTGCTTGTGTGTTGGTTAAACAGCTGTAGAGGCCGGCTTGTGCTGGAGCTCACAGTGAGTCTCTAGGCTCTCCAAACCTTTGGATCAAAGCCCCCTCTTTCTGCTAAAGCCCCCAGTCCAGAATTAAAGCTAACACAGTTCCCAAACATAATTGCATTTAAGGCTCATTTAAATCTGTTTATCACTGGAACTCACAGCCCACAGCAGAGAAAATCCACACATCAAAGCCATTAGTCCTTCGGAACAGAGCTCTGCGGACACTGTATGCGACCATGTGTGGATGAATATGGACGGACTGAATGCACCTTGGGCATCTTATTATATTGCTCATTCTGAGATGTGCACATTTAGTACATATGTTCAGTGTGTGACAGAAGTAGTAGAGTGTAAAAACTCTCACTCTCATTACTGTAGCCCTGATAATAATTAACACAGGCACCACCTTACAACTCAATGAACAATTGATTGAGTTGTACCTCTAATGCCTGCACACACCTGATCGACCCATTACACGATAATAGTACAAACACATCAATAATGGCTTTGGGCTTTCTGCCAATAAGTAACGTGACTAAAGGCAATTAAAATGTGTGTATAATGTACAAAACATGTAATTTAATCATAGTAGTAACCAATTGTCCACATGTTTTAGCCTCAATTCAATAGCCAACAGAAATGTGACAGCGCAACAATGACTCGCTGAAGTGATTCATGGATTAGACAATACCTAACATCCAGCAGAAGCCCTCTGAAAGTGGTCTCTGGTTTCCTGACGCCTCTAGTTCTGGTGTTTGTGTCTCCGCCTTTTTCTACTTCGTCTGACCTCAGACTGTCCTCTAAAAAGTTCACCTGAAATGACAAATACAGCTTAATTACACACTGCAGATAACGGCGTCATACTGACCCACACTGCTCTTTCAATTATTTCAAAGGTTAAAGATGATTTGCGGAGTAATTTCATAATGATTCATTGGATTAAGGTGGAGTTTTATCATAATGAAATCTTTAATTTAAAAAGAAAAATCCCCTGATGCAGAGAACATCCATGACCGTTGTCCTAAATTGATCCAAGAGTACTTTTAAAACAGGATGTCTATGGTGAGAAAGAACCAAAACTGCCCTCATGACTTTTCACAATGACCTGACACACTGCTGACATCACTTCGAATGTCAGTCATGTGAGCACTTTCATATCCACACAGAGACATCAACTTTGACCCGGCTCCAGAGACACCATAAGACCAAGAGCTGACACTGCACAAAAGTGTGGGATAATAAAAGACACCGTTGTGTGACACGTGCTTTTATGCACAAATGATTGGGGATACGGATTAATAATTATAAAGAGCGAGTAAATCGGGTGCACAACAGTGAATGGGGCCAAAGAGGAAAGTGTGCTGCATGTGACGGGACATTTGTGACTCGAGCACTGTGTCATTAACTCTCATATGAAACACCATGTCATCGTAATTTAATGGTCTGTCACCCAAGTGTCACAATGAAGACATCAAGAAAAATCAACTGCTGAAGAAAATATGTCTCCATTTATTCATCCTTCAAAGAGCAGGTTTTAACACAAAATGTTAGTAGAAAAATGAAAATATTCAAGTTTCAAATAGTGCAGTGCATACATACAGTATACAGTGATGTGGTTGTAAATGATTAGTTCTACAATGAATAACATTTAAACAAATCAAATGAACAATTAAAAGACAATTGATCAAATAATGGCTAAAACAAAGTCAGCTGAAATAAACGGACTTTTTTATTTTAAATTTTATATATATATACATATATATATAAAAAAATGATCTTGATCCTAGAGACACACAGATTGAGGTATAAAGTATGAGTAAAAAATCAAAAATGATTCAAGAAAAGTGAAATGTTTTGAGACAAGGAGTGTGTCCATTAGTGTACATGTTAAAGGCACTGAGGAGGAGGATTTTCCAGATTTAAGTGTCATAAAATAAGGCACAGGTTAACATTGTTTGTTGATAAACATTAGTGCTTAGTACTAAAGGTCAATAAAATGTGATCCAAAATCACTAACCCACTAAAAACACGGTTAGTAGGGTCCAACGTACTGCAATACACTCACCTAAAGATTATAGAACACCATACTAAACTGTGTTGACCCCTCGCCTCAGAACTGCTTAATCTACGGCAGTTCACAAGTGCGAAAGCATTCTTAGAAATGTTGGCCCATATTGATAGGATAGCATCTTGCAGTTGATGGAGATTTGTGGGATGCACATCCAGGGCACGAAGCTCCCGTTCCACCACATCCCAAAGATGCTCTATTGGGTTGAGATCTGGTGACTGTGGGGGCCATTGTAGTACAGTGAACTCATTGTCATGTTCAAGAAACCAATTTGAAATGATTCGAGCTTTGTGACATGGTGCATTATCCTGCTGGAAGTAGCCATCAGAGGATGGGTACAGGGTGGTCATAAAGGGATGGACATGGTCAGAAACAATGCTCAGGTAGTCCGTGGCATTTAAACGATGCCCAATTGGCACTAAGGGGCCTAAAGTGTGCCAAGAAAACATCCCCCACACCATTACACCACCACCACCAGCCTGCACAGTGGTAACAAGGCATGATGGATCCATGTTCTCATTCTGTTTACGCCAAATTCTGACTCCACCATCTGAATGTCTCAACAGAAATCGAGACTCATCAGACCAGGCAACATTTTCCAGTCTTCAACTATCCAATTTTGTGAGCTCGTGCAAATTGTAGCCTCTTTTTCCTATTTGTAGTGGAGATGAGTGGTACCCGGTGGGGTCTTCTGCTGTTGTAGCCCATCCGCCTCAAGGTTGTGCGTGTTGTGGCTTCACAAATGCTTTGCTCCATACCTCGGTTGTAACGAGTGGTTATTTCAGTCAAAGTTGCTCTTCTATCAGCTTGAATCAGTTGGCCCATTCTCCTCTGACCTCTAGCATCAACAAGGCATTTTCGCCCACAGGACTGCCGCATACTGGATGTTTTTCCCTTTTCACACCATTCTTTGTAAACCCTAGAAATGGTTGTGCGTGAAAATCCCAGTAACTGAGCAGATTGTGAAATACTCAGATCGGCCCGTCTGGCACCAACAACCATGCCACGCTCAAAATGGCTTAAATCACTTTTCTTTCCCATTCTGACATTCAGTTTGGAGTTCAGGAGATTGTCTTGACCAGACACACCTAATGCATGAAGCAACTCAGTATGGTGTTAGATAATGCAGTAATGTGAAATGAACAAGTTCCTATAATCTTAGGTGAGTGATATATAGACATAAGAGAAAACTGTGGTTCAGCTGGGTTTCATCAAGGTAAATATTACATAACGTACTGTATACACTATTAAGAGTAAAAAGCCACAAGGGTTTAGTGCTAACTTGTTCTGTAGTTAAACTGAAATGTGCAGTGTCCAAAGTGGACATGTTCTGGGCTAAAAACACTAGTTAAATGTTGAGGAGGAACTCAGGCATTGCCTTCATGAATGCAACTGTGCTTCCATCTGTAGAAATCTTCTCACCACCTCCAGCCCTTGTTTGAAAACAAAGAGAAAGTGAATTAGCCCCCCTCAAGGCCACACTGGAATTCAGGAGAGCGGCGGCAGTGCTAAGCCACTTGTTTGTTTTGACAAAGTGGATCAGAGTAGAGCACAGTGGAATGCATTCCAACAGGTTTCAGGTGCAATACAAAGACATATAAGAGTATCATGTGGACACTAAAATGAGCATAAAGCAAACTTCAAGACAAGTGACTGGTCACTGGTTTTGACTTGAGTATACCTCACATCACTGGAGCTTATTAGCTGCCATTTGCCTACAAGTCTTTGAAGATTTATAGCTTTTCATTTCGATTAAGCTTAATCATCACAGTAGAAAAATATTTAGCACATGACACAACGCTAGATTAGAGCTAGAGTTAACAATTTTGCAACACTTTGTAAATCTACATCGGTTGTGCATGCCGACTAATGTGTAGTAGCAACAATAACACCTTGGTTGGCTGGCACATGGGCACACTGGTGGTTCTGTTCAAGAGATGCACTGTGCTCTTGGGCATTGAAAGATCATTCAAATCATAAATATTGTTTCCTAAAAACAGAAAACTAATCACAAATAAATCCTATAAATGCTATAACCCTATTTCTAGAGCAAAAATATCAGAAAACGAAATGACAAATGTAAGATTTGACAACTTTTTAAAAATATATTTAGAAAAAGGTTATTTGCAAACTGTGCTCTCTTGAGATGATCCTCTTAATACCACGCCTCTATTCTCATGCAAACCTTCACTGCATGCTCCTGGCTAGAAAAGTAGCTAAACAGATTATGAAGTGAGCGCTGCAGGGAGCGGGAAGATTCTTTGACATAAGCCACAGTTCCAACTTCTACCAGGGTGCAGTTTGGTGGCACAGGATCGTGTGGGTGGTTGACAGTTCATGCTGAAACCTAGCTGGAGTTTTACCCCGTTAGCTATACTGGGGCCATGTTCTGCTGTTTAAGAAGGAAACATTGCAACAGTGGAGAAATCTTACATAAATGACAAAATAAACTCTGAACTGCTGAGAGGAGCGAGTGTTGTCTCTAATGCAACTAGTTGCCTCTAGCATGAAAAATAAAAAGACTTACCGTTTCTAAAATCAGGAGACTTACTCCTCAGAGCATGCTGAATGTTGTTTCATGATCAAAATAATATAAATTATAATATATAAACAGAAAAGTACCTTTTTGGGTTTTACAGCAACCTCTGAGTTGAAGCTGGTTTCCAGAGCATCCTTGACGTCCAATTCATCCTCTTTAACATTGGTTTCTTCCTCACCAGGAATTGGTCCATTTTCACACATAGGCGTTTGAAAGTCATCGTCACAAAGTGGTGGATAATTATACTGAAATGGATCCTGGGACAAAAATCCAAAGATATTAATATCAAAATAACAGATCACACATTAAGTCTCTGTGGACACAATGTTTCCCACACATAGACTATTCTGTGAATCAACACCGCCCGCCACATATTGGGTTTGGTATTATTATTTTTTTCCTCGTTTTTTTTTTTTTTTTTTAAACGCTATTTAAAACACGCATCAGTCCATTTCACTGCAGGGAGGGGGGTTTAAAATGTGGCCCTAGTGTTAAGCTCAGTGGCGCAAAAAGGGCATACACAATATATGCCTTGCATAGGGGCGCCGAAAGGACGGGACGCCAATTAGTGATGTGTCGGTCACGAACGATCCGGCTCTTTTTAACGAATCTTTACAGTGAACAATATGAACGGGTTCGCGGAGGTGAAGTATTTTTTTATTTTTATTCCTCTTTGGGGGAGAGGCGTCACTTTAGTTGTGCATGCTTATTTTGCGGGGGGAAAAAAGTCACTGCTGGAGTGGGGCGGAGAGAGGAGTGTAGGATTGGCAGAGAGACAGTTTGTGATTACACGACCACGGGATGTGAGCGCGGCCTGCAGGGAAACGGTTTCAGGAAAACGGCGCGCCCGAACCTCCCAGCGCCAGCACTCTCCTGAGTCATTAGGAGAGAAAAAGGCGTGCGGGTTCCGTGAGTGACGAGGCGGCTACAGAAGCCCCATCATCTTCCACCCGTTCGCTCAGCTCCACTCTGCTCTTGGCCGCCTCCGAACTGCAGCGACATCACCGCACACTGTCTCCTCCTCAGTCCGCCCCGGTCATCTCCACCGCTGCTGCTGCTGCAGCCCCACGAGGAGCTCAAAGTGAGCATAAGGCAACAAGTTTGAGAAATAAAAGTCCTAATAAAATAAACACGGTTACAGAGGGGATTGCGTTGAAGCAAAACACCTCTTTCACTTGCGTTGTTTTCGCCCCTCTTGTGCGAGGGAGAGAGAGGGGTATGGCGTCAAATTAGGGTCTGCTTTAACGTAAACGTGAAAGAGGTATTGTAAACGTAGGTTGTCAGTATTGTAATCGTAAAGAGAAAACTGTAAATGTAACTCTAAACTCCATAAACGAAAAAAGTATCATAAATAGAAAAAAAATATTGTAAACGTAAAACTTTCATTTACGCTTCTTCTTTTCATGCTTCCCTTCACAAGTTACGTTTACAATTCACAAGCTATGGTTACGATACATTTTTTTCTGACCCTTTTTTAATGGGGGTGGGCTCAACGCTCATTGGCTGGAGGGACAGGATGTGACGTTCGATCACCATAAAGCTGAAACCAAACGCACACTACAGGGGACTCTCTCAGACAAAAAGGCAATAATCCCGGGAGTCTTTGTTCATTCATCGTGAAATCCATGTTAATAAAATGTATCCTTGACATATTATCCATGACAATGTTCCACTTCCTTTGAGTTAGTCCAGTGTTTATCGCAGAAATACATTATCCCGAATTCTTAGAACTGAACTCTATGTAGAATAGGCTCTCATTCTCCTGGGCTCGGAGTCGGACACTATATATATACAGTCTACTATACAGTATAGTGCCTATATAGGGCCTTTGTAGTGCGGAATGATGGGTTAGGGACTAGGGTGGAACATTTGACACAGCCTCTGTAGTTGTGGTGCGTTCTTGATTTCAGTTCTATTAGTGATGACGTCACATCCCTGTCACTCCAGCCAATGAGCGTTGAGCCCTCCCCCATTAAAAAAAGGTCAGAAAAAAATTATCGTAACGTAGATAGCTTGTGAATTGTAAACGCAAATTGTGAAGTGAAGCATGAAAAGAAGAAGCGTAAATGAAAGTTTTACGTTTACAATTTTTTTTTCTTTTTTCGTTTATGGAGTTTAGTTACATTTACAGTTTTCTCTTTACGATTACAATACTGACAACCTACGTTTACAATACCTCTTTTACGTTTACGTTAAAGCAGACCCTAATTTGACGCCATAGAGGGGCAGAGGAAAAGTTACGTGAATGAGGGCAACAGAAGCTTAATCGGGCCGTGTGATTGTTTTTTTGTGATAAACACCACAGAGGGAAATATCGATGTTATATTGTGTGAAATAGTGACTTTTTCGTTAAAATAAAGTCAATTCAGAGGGTATTTATTTTCTTAAAAAAAAAAAAAAAAAAAAAGCATCAAAGAGCCATAAGTCCCATCACTAGCGCCAATACGATAGAGATTTGTTTAATTTAATTTTTTATATAGTCGGGGGGGGGGGACAACAACACCCATACATCCCCCGGACCGACCACCACACAATGCCTTCAAACCTGTGGAAACACTGGGACATAACATTAAATTTAAGGATTTTAGATTAACATACCGTTCCACCCAAGGAAGGAGGCAGGTACTCTGGGTTTATAAATGTCTGGACTTCAGATTTGGATGCAAACTTGAGCTTGCTGATGGCCTCGGGTCCCAACCATGACTTGACAATCTTCCAAGCAGCTGATAGAAAACATGTAATCATAAGTACATGCAAAAAATATAATAAAAAATTCTTACATCATCTCACCATTCATTATCCAAGGCATATCCACAATTATCATCTTGGCTAAGAGAAACGAGACATATTAGATTTGCTAAAATTGCACATAGTGTGGTAGATCAACTGGATGCTACTTACATAAAAATTTGGGATAATACACTTTAAAGCAGTTAACGATGTACTTCACAAAATCCATGTCCTGAATCACAAGAAAACAGATTTTTTTTTTTACCTTAACCATACTAACCACCAATATGAAATATGAATATGGTGTCATTTCTGCTCTTTTCAGTGGAATATAAGTATTACTTTAACTATCCCTAAAGTTCAGTGTGATAAATGCCAATGTCACTGCTATGCTAAGTAGAAGCAGCAGACAAACAGCAAATATGTCAATGGATACAGCCGCTCTATCCTGGCTTAGCTCCATAATTGGCTAGAAGACTCATTGCTATGCAGTAACCTCACTTCCCAGCTTTAATGAGATCATACAGACCAGCCCTGTTCTAGCCTCATACAGTGGCTCAGCACCACTTCATGGGGATGGAATAGAAAGATCCCTGCAAAACAATTACACCATTTATTTGTTTTAACGACCTTTAGCCTAGTTCCTAACTCTAGCTCTGTGTGCACTGTCAATGAAACCCTCCCACATGCCGCCTGGGAAGAAGCTAACAGTGTTTCTGTGGAATAGAGAGTCCACTCTCTCGATTTGACCAGAGAGATTTAAAGGTTACTTTCATCTGCAAAGTGAATACTACTGAGGCAGTAAACACAGCTCTGACAAATCTCTAAAAAACATCCTTATTAGTCACACTGGCTTTCTCAATCTGTTAGTGAGCATACTTGAATAACAATTAACAATAATATTTCTGAATCTTTCAGCACTTACTATATTGCTGAGCCCCGACTCTGTCATGTCAAATACAACAGTAAGTGGCATGCCAGGCTCCTTCTTGGCATACCTCTCCAGCCAGAAGGCAACATACTTCTTCTTGTCTAAGGCTGTTTTGGCATCCTTCACATGCAGCTTCACTTTGAACCAAACTAACAAAAACAAATAGAGAAGTAAAACATCTTAGCACACAGTTGAGATATTAGATGTCTTAAAACGTATGTAAAATGAATATTAATTTAAAAAATCTACATACACAGTTTGTTACCCTCTTTGTCATATCCATGGAGATAGACCGCACCAGTCTCAAACATCCATTTAGGAATACTGTTTTCAGTAAGATCTGAAGCACAGAAACAGCCTTTGTCATTACAGTAACCCAAACAAGATGACTACTTTTGAAAACGTATACTACAACACACGAGAGGATGTCTTTTTGTTGCTGTAAAGCCCCGAGAAATTTCACAGGAAAATGATTACAGTGGCAGTTGTTCTTTGACCAGTACACAGAGTTCACTTCTCACTCAATACTAATCGGTCTTCACCAGCACAAAGCCAGCGGTGTTAAAAGTTCACTCATTTAAAAATCGCAATGTCAGCTTCAGTGAGTTTGACCCATATACATTAATTCATATAAGATTATAAGATTAAATATAGGGCAGGGCTAATACACACCATTCACACCAAACTCCTTTCTCCACTGTAGACTTTCATCTATCATTTTCAAAGCATCGTCAACATTGTAGAGCCTCCATGTCAGGTATCCTTCCACTAGAGCATCATCTGTTTGAAGTTTTTCCACGTCTCTGGAGTCATACTTCTCTGCCAAATCTAAAACAATCACACGATACTAATTAGGTGGTAATGAAGACATTGTGTAAACAGTTCACTTTCATTTCCGGCAATTTCAAGCTAGTGTCGGGATTTGTCTATATAATGGCAATACAATGTTGCATGCATGTTCTTTATCAAATACTGTTTATATAAGCATATGGAAGAAACGTGTTGGAGAAGGTTCAGCTTGGTTAGCTTGCTTGCTATCTTTGGCAGCTTATGGCTTCCTTATCATAATAAGCACCAAAGTGATGATGCAAACCTACTAACGGATCACTATTAATAAGCGTTTTGCTATTATGTAAAAAATATCCCAATGTTATTGCATCTACTTTTTAAAAAACAGTAATAGCTGATTAATAAAAATGCTGTTACCTTGAAGGAGCTCATTCTTAAATCTTTCTCTCGTGTCCTCTATCTTCTTTTCAATGTCCTGTCAAAATAGTATATAGAACAGATCCTTTGGGTATTTGACAGATTTGGATCATAGGTTTTGATGGGCTTAACGATACCTGCTCTCCGTGTTGTTCAACTTCAGCCATGTTTCGCTGGTCTTCTATTTCCTTCTCCGAGGGAGTTCCTTGAAAAGCTAGCAGCTAACCCTGAGCTGCTAACGCTGAGATGAATCAGTGCAAATTGTGAAACTGGCGTTCCGGCGCTGCCATGTTGGCTCAAACCTTGGCCACTCCTCTTCGCGGTTTTTGTGTGTGTAAAAGTGAAAAAACAAGGGTGGAGTTCCGCGTTGTATTCATTCCCGGAATGTTTACATTTTTTTTACTTAGAAAAAAAACGCACATGACCAGGCTATCTCAGGTCATTTTCTCTGGACTTGATCCGCTCTGATCACTCTTACCCACAATGCCCTGCGAATAATAACAGGAAGGGTTTAATTTTTCATTGGCGCGCCTCAAGTGCATGCGAGCCGTCAGCTTCAAGATACATTCATTCCTGTGCTAAAAAGTTATAAAGGCAATAAGAGCGCTTTTCTATAAGTGAAGGGAGACTCGGATGTGGTAGGCTTCTCATCACTTTACTAACTAATGTAACACGATGGAAAAGTTGACCTCGCTGACTTGTTTTCAACATCTTGTTTCATCATGTGGAAAATTAATCTCCTTTAACAGTAAACAAGCTCCGAGCGTGACTGACAGCGAAAGAGGCGAGTTATTATTCTCCAGACATTCGTTTGAAAGGGAAGATAATTCATTCTTAAATGAGGCGAATGGAGTTGCTGTCATTACTAGGACAAAGAGTGCGCACGTGGACATTGTGAAGTGCAGATGTGTATTACATATTCAGAAAAGAATAATTGTGCCCTGTGTTCTAGTGGCAAGAAATGCCAAGAAATCAGATGGTTTTCACTACAGTCTTTTCACCCTAAGTATCTCCAACGAATTTGAACCCTGCTTGAAGTTCAAGCTTCCCTATCAAATAATAAGCAAGGTGTGCATCCTACAGGGCCCTACAGTGACATGGAGTCATGCTGGTCATGTCTGGTATACCTCCCAGCAGGCTGGAGGGGTCCAGCAGATGCCCATTCAGATGTCACACATTGTTTTCGGTGAACTTCCTTGCCACAAAGGATCATTCACTCTTGGATTACACAATCTTTCAGAATCAGATCAGAAGGTCACAACCAGTCAAACATGTGGATACATTTTTCATGATGGACGGATATTTGATGGATCTGTGGTTTTACCCCACCCGTACATTTCAGTCACCCAATGCATCTTGGTGCTCTCAGCAGTCAAGTCAGATGATGTGTTGAAAACATCTTCAGTGGTGGCTACATCCAAAAAACAACTTCTCTTTGTTGAAAACAGTGTTGTGAAGGATGTGTGTCAGCTTCCTTTTGCTCAAGCAGAAGACATTCAGATGGTAAATACAGGGAGAAATGGCTGCTTGTTTGTCATATTCTTCAATGGAGGCCATGTTTGTGCTGTCTGGAAAGACACCTTTACAGTATGTAATAAAAACACATTATAAATCAGTAAGTGGGGAAAAAAGATGATTAACGTATTTGCTTTATTTCCAGGTTACATCTGAATGGTCCAGCGTTTCCTCAGTGCTTGTGGATGATTTTCTTGGCCTTGGTACTGACCAAATCTTATTGTTTTTTAAAGAAAACAATACAACCAGTCATCCCTTGGGCAATTTTTTAATAACTGATCTTTGTGGTGTTTCCTACTCTGTAAGTCTTTGGGTTTTATTTAGCTCAATTAGAAACTGAGGTTCATTTCAGGACATCTGCACTGCTTTCTAGAGTGCCCCAGCTGATGAACCTATCAAAGCACCCTGTGTTCAACCAGAGAATTATTTCATCACGGTTCAAGCTTTGGAGTCCAGGCTACAGGTGGGGATCGATCTATAATTTTAATATAAACTATTTTGATGACTTCTGTTTTAGCATTTTAGTATTTATTCCTATATGTCATGTCTTACAGAGTGTCTTTGCCGTACTCCAAGAGCTTCAGAGAGAAGAAAGAGCAAAAGAAAGAGTCATAAAGCAGTCATTACAAGTTCTCACTGATGATACTACAAGAAAAAAGTCCATTCTAACTCCGCACGAGCAGGTAAGGTATATGTGTTTAGGATATATGTACAGTTGTTTTTATTGGCCAAAAGTTGAGAGGTAAAATTGTCAAATTAGCTGACATGAGACACAGACAGCTGTGTGCTACTTATTGTAATGCATTTACCAACAGTCGAACGCCTCATTTGACTCCACTACTAGCTTGTAACTCACGTCTTAGAGTGTCACTTGATTATGACATGATGTAGATTACGCAAGATAGTTTGCTGAAGCTAATGAAGTATAAATCTAAAGTCCATATCTTTCTTCTTGTCAAACATAGAGCATGCTTTGTGACAAATCTGAACCATTTTAGTAATTTATAACTTATAACTATAACTTGACTTCTAGACACTGAATACATTTTTATGTTTTAAATGAATGAATACATCACTATTTTGATAATGCCATTGAAAATGTTATTTTTTGTTCTTCCAAAAGGATTTTGATTTCATTGGTGAATCTTAGTGTGATTGGAACCTGTACCCTTTTTGCTCAGGAAAGCCTTGTTGCTCTATGGGACTGTGACGAGCCAAAAGATGAGATTGAGGATGACAAAATGCAAGACGTGCTAACGGTATCATCAAAGCCTCAAGTCGACAAGCTGTGGCATCGCGTCATTGGAGACCGGCTTGTGGTGGGAGTGATCCTAACTACAGACAGCTCCGTGTAAACATCAGTTACTTACTTACTTACCTACATTACTATTGAAATTCCTTGAAATGTTAACTTTTATGGCAAATTGCAAGACCACCTTATATAGAAAATGCAGTACAAACAAAACGACCACACTTCATTTACCCCACCATTTTGGAAGATGCCTTCATCTGCCCCTCATCTGGCAACAGTGCTGTTTTGTATTTCCCAAATTCAGTAGTTTAAATTAAAAACAAACAATACTTAGGATCCATGAATAAAAAACCTGAATAAGGCATAATGTAAGATTTATAACTGAGATCCATGGTAAAAATGGGGAAACTATTTAATAATAGGGCTCTTGCCATATCCTTAAGATGCTTTTGAAGCTGACTTATGCAATTCATATTTTATACTGTATTAGCTTATCTAATAAAAACTTAGTGGCCTTATGAACCCCCCTGAAAAAGAGACGGCCCGTCTCAAGGGGCATTCCATTAATAAACTGATAACAGACTTGTATAATAAAACCTTTGAGAAATTAAATTGATAAGGGGGTTGGTTATTTCTAGTCCTCTGTCAACAAGTAAGCATATTTTATTTCTCCAAGTCTACTTTGTTCTATGTTTATGGTAAAACATGAATAAAATAAAGTTGCATATTTTATATTGCACCACTCTGCTTAGATATCCTGTGGTCAATGAGAATCCACATGTATCTTCTAAATGTTTGTATAGCCAAAAAAACCAACAACAAAAAAAACACACACATCTACAAAGGTATCTGTGTCTATGATTTTTTGTGTTTCACCCCAATAGCCCACTGTCCATTTGATATCTGATCATCAGTGATGTGTTATTTGTGTTCCAGACCAGTGTCCGGCGTGAGCTTATTTCTCCTGACAGAGACGGACCAGAGTTCAGTGCCCACGGTCGTCCAGACCCAGAGCCAAGTGTTCTGGCTCCCCACACACAGCTCCTTAACGTCCTGCCCCCTGTCGCCTCCCGCCTCCTCAAATGCCTCCCCATCCTCCTGCTCAGAGCCTGCAGCCAAGAGGAGCAGGCAGCAGCACAGCGCCGGTGCAGGCCCTGATCTCAACACATGCAGACTGGCTGTGACTGCGGTGGCCGTCCTCACACCTTTGTTGAACTCCGGCTGTGTCAAGTGCCATGTCATGCTCCATTACGCTCAGAGACGAGACGCTTTCGGCCCTGCGAGCAACCTAACACCGACCGCTCTGCACTGCGGTCAGGTGATGCTCGGTTTACACAGTGATTTACAAATGCAACTACTGTCCAGGCCCGAGCTCAAGACAGGTAAACAAACAGTTGTAATAAAGATCAAGTAACTTTGGCGCCATAAAAGAGACTGACCTTAGCTGTATTACGCTAGCAAAACCGTGCAATGCTTTGATAGCACCACAGAGCAGCCCTAGAGCTATCAGGAATTGAAAATTTTAAAATAATAGCTTATTTCATATAATTGGATGTCACCAACAGATCAATTGTGTATCAATGTACAGAAAAATGCATCCAAAAGTATAAAACAACCTTAAAAGGAACATCGTCAGTCACCATTATAGGCTTGATTGATAGAAAAATACAAACAATGATATAATGCCGTTTACATCATATTTGTTTATTGTGACTGAGTAATCTTGAGTAACTGAAAAGTATGTGCGTCCCTAGAGTCCAATCATGATTTTAAATATCTAACGAAGCTTACAGTTGGCACTCGTACTGTAATCTTTTATCTTTCTATTTTAATATTGCCTTAGTGTTAACAGAAATATTAATTTTGTTTTCAGACGAGAGCCAGGGGACTTCCTGAGTTTGATGGCTTTACTGGATCACTGGATATTTCACATAGACTCTCCTGATTACAGCCTGGGTGACATAGTTGGCAGCATTCAGAAAAGAGTGGGCTGTAAAAGGATAGAAGTGAGTCCTCAACATCTTCTGATAAAGTCTGCGGGACCATCTGCTCCGATGCTGCTCCGCTGGCATCAGATAACCCCTTTCCAGGCAGAACTGTTTGTACACGCCAGGTAAAGCATTATACTCTGCCACAATCGTATCCTGAGCAAGTCGAAGTTCAGGAGAGTATGCGACATCTATTTCATTCCAAGAAATCATTTTGTCTTGGTTTAGATGCTAATACAGTCATTACAAATAAGGTAATGTGGGAGAGCATGCAGTAGTTGCTTTTCAGTTTTATTAATACATTCACAACAGACATGACTTTGAAGTTGTCCCCGAAATGTCCCATTGAATATTAAAGAGATTGGGATTTACTTAAATTCACAAGTCTCTACATAATCCCTGATAGGACCGCAAAATACAGCAAAGTCCAATCGAATCCCAATAGTTGCAATTACCAAATGGATCATAATAATATAACATCCTTTGCAACAATATGCTGTCTTCATACTGCCTCAATTGGTATGTAAAACCTGATAAGATAGTTAAGACCTCTACAAATACGTTGTGAAATGCATGTGACTCTTGTAGTAGTAAATTGGTCTTTTCTAATCTGAATGCATTTAAAACGTGGACTTTGAGTTGAACTCACTAACATGGGTTGGTTTAATGCAAAGACAAAGCATTTATGTTTAGTAGCCTTGTTAGTGTTGATTTGGCATATGTGATGGACTAATCTTTGCTCTTATGCAGTCAGTTACAGATGCTACAGCTCCTGGACTTGCTTTTGGCCGACCTCCCAGTGTCATGCACCGTGGAGCCTGTCAAAGCTACCAGAGGACAGAGCGAAGCGCAAATCTTTTCTCTGGCACTAGAGAGGGAGCTGACCTCACTGAGGGACTGTGTGTCTACAATGCTTTCCAAAGAAAAGCACGACGATGACAAAAGAATAAGCTCTTTTATCACTCCTGACCCGCGGTGTGGGGAGGCTCTCCAGAGGTGCAGGGATGACTGGCAGAGAAATGTGGAGCGGAGTAAAAGGAACTTGTGCCCCCTGGTGGACGCGCAGAGATATCGTGTGTCGACCGAAAGCCTCTTCAAAGTGCAGCTCAGTGGGGATTTGGCAGCTCTCATAGAGACACTGAAAACTTTGTAGGGCTAAAAGGCTACCGTCAGCATTTCCATCAGCGACCGCTCACCCTCAGCCCCTGAAGTGTCACTGTGTTTTGACTGTGGTGTTTACATTGAAGCTGTATTAAAGGCAGCTCCTGATACACGGCACGCTGACCTCTGCGTGGCTGAACTTTCAGACAGCCTCATGGGGTGGATATTGTGTCTGATGCTGCGTGGTGGTGCCTCTTCCTATTTCCGTTAGATCACCCCCCGGATCTCACTGCCTTCATCTGATACTGCACTCCGCCCAGCCTCTCCTGTTTGTGTCCCTGTGGACCCCACTACACTCCCAAGCATTGTTTTATGTTTTGTGTTCTATGCCTTGTTCTGTAACAGACACAAACACTCTGATTCACATTTGTCTTTGAATAAAGGCACAGACTGACGGTAGAGCAGAGGGCTGCACAGCTGCGCGGTGGGTGTGATGCTTTTAGTGGGACTCTCGCCTCATGGTTCAGCTGTTTTGCTGTGAAATGAAAACTGTAGTCTACACAGCCATCCATGCTGTTCTTTAAAATGCCACTCCTTCAAGTGAACATCAAACCTTACTTAAAAGAACCTGGCAGGCGTCTCAGTGGATGGAGAGTGTTTCCTCTCTGCGGAGATGAGAAAAGGACATGTATTTTGGCTAAAGGTCTTGGAGTCTACAGCAGTCTTACTGTCTGTCACTTTCATTAATTCCAAAGAGTTATGAACATAAAAGCATTTGATAGACTCTGTTGTTACATAATTATAACTTCCAGCATGCTTTGATGTGCTGTTAGATGACTATACTCGTGTACCTCAATAAACCTTTCAAGAGATGCCAACACTCTTCAGTATTAACACTGACCCTTGTGACCAAGCCATTATTTCAAGTGACAGGTGGACACACTTGTGGACTAGAACAGTAAATAACACCAGTAAATGGCTCGGGGCTACTGTTGTCAGTTCTTTCAACAACAACAAAAAAATAACCTCAAAGAGCCTTGTCTGCCACTGCAAGAAATATACCCTGTTTGTCTTGATGATTCCTGATTTCCAAGTTGGGTGACCTTCTAATGCATATATTTGAATTGCAAATTAGAGCAATTGTCATGCTTTGACATGAATGTAGCACTGATCCACACTTGTATCGACACAGTGGTCGCTGGGCTGTTCTGTGGCCCTAGTGCACCCGTATTGATTTACTTCAGAAGGTCTGGCCTGTGGCCTCCTACGGGCTCCTCCGCTCAGCGGGTCACCCAAACAGTGGGCGGATGTCAATACTGTAGTGGAGACACCAATACAAAGAGCATTTCCTACACTAATACTATCCTTAAGTGTACTAAGCACTCTTTCAAAAGCTAAGAGCCCCTATAAGGTTTGAAAACTCCGAGCAATAATATATTCAGCTATATTTAAAAGCTTTCGCAAAGTCCAGAGGGATTTAATGCATGGGGATATGTTTTGCTTTTTCATAGTTCATGTTTATTCATCTTAGATCCCAGCAAATACATTTCTTTCTTTGATATACTTTAAAGCATTTTGTATCAGCACATTATTAGCCTTTCAAAGTACATTTTCAAAAAGAACAGAATTAGAAATGTTGTGGACCGAGACAACTGGAAAAATGTGGCACCCAACCTTTTATTGAAAGTTAGTAGCAGCAGGAGTTAGAGTAATAATACAAGCTACAGCTGTCATTGTAAATAAATGTATTCAATGCAGTAATTCCACAGTAGTAGTGGTGTATGTATTGGCAGTAGGTCTTGTGAGCGAGCATGGGCCTATTCACTGGTCAATGCCCGTCACCGAGTAAATTCATGTTGTATGAAAGACACTTATTTTTAAAATTCCTCAACATATTTAACGCCTTATTCTTGGCGTAGATTAAAGCTATACTTCTGTTGAAATGTAAGTGTATTTAGCAGTATTATATTAATTTAATACTCTAGCCTTCCAATGGCTGTGCAGTTACCATGACAACCCTCATCTTTCTCCTCAGTCTCTCACACAAAGCAGCCCCTCTAAACGGTAATGAATGAGAAAGTTGCTCCAAAACACAATTATAAGCTGCAAATCATTTTTCCCCCCATAAGCCGTCATACCAAAATTGATTACATAAAGGCATCCCTGCATATTAAAATAGCAATAACAATGAGAAGTTGCGTAACGATGTGCCACTGAAATGAATGGTATTTCCACGAGGATTAGTGTTATTGATTAGCTTATAATCCTTTTGTTTCAGCCATTAAAAAAGCAACTGAGTGATTCATGCCTCCTCAATGAAGATGTTACACCCAAGTCTTTATTTCCACAAAGGGACGCCTATGTGTAACAATTGCTACCAAAATGGCAGAATCCATCCGCAAACCTATTAAAAGCAGTTGCTATTCTTGTCTTTTTATTAATAGTATCTTGTCCACTGAAACAATAGGTGGTACTGTATCTCTGTTCCTAACACTATTTGTCATGTTTCTCTGAAGCATGTGTGTTGGCTCTTGCTGGTCGGCGTGGTGCGGCTGATACAGTGTGAAGGCCATTATCATGCATTTATGGAAACCCTCTGTCATATCAGATCTGTGTCACTGCGGGCCTCCCAGACTACTGTGTGTGTCACCACGGCGACGTGCAGGCTGCATGAACGGAGACTGGTGGTGCAGATTGGATCAGCGACCCGCTGGGTTGCTTTCTCAGGTGAGTTTCTCAATGATTTTTTAAAATTCAGTTTAATCCAATAGATGAAGAGCTGTGTTACAAAAACATTATCATTTTGTGTGATCTATTACAGACAGTTTAGGTATGTGAAGAAAAAATAACATAACATTTCCCATTCATCATAATGAAACCAACTTAACATTACCAAACATTTGTAGACGGGAGGTACCAGTCCAACCACATTTAAAATCAATATCTGCACAGCCATTATTGATGTACGAATCAAAAACAATCTTTACACACCTTTGTTATTAGTCATTGAAATGAATTTTATATAAAATCATCTTGAAACATTTACCAAGTCGTTGGAAAGTAATAAAGGGTTCCAGTTGAGAGATGATTTAATACAGTTAACTCCCAAAATATTTCAACAGACTAAATCTACAAAAGCTTTAAACTCTAAAAATAGCAAAACAGAGTCATGTGGAGCAACACCGAATAATGCATTTTCACATATGAAGTACTGTATTTCGGTTTAGGTGTGTCTTAGCTCAGAAAGAACTACCTTCAAAGAAACTGACTGATTTGAATTGAGTTCGAGACTTCCAGTGACAACCTTTGAATATGATTTATAATACACAGAAAAAAGCATATACTGTCGAAGAACCTTTGGATACTTGGCCACAGGTAGAAAAGATCAAACGGATCAGATAAACCACTGAACAAGAGATAGCTGAAAAAATAGGTGCCCATAACACTCATCCCACCAGGTCTTTGATATCTAAGGCTTCAGGTATTTCATAAAAAT
This sequence comes from Neogobius melanostomus, assembly GCA_007210695.1. Lineage (NCBI taxonomy): Eukaryota > Metazoa > Chordata > Actinopteri > Gobiiformes > Gobiidae > Neogobius > Neogobius melanostomus. Next base: position 1,245,187 of record VHKM01000048.1, read on the forward strand.
GCAGCGTCCTATGTTTTATCGGAGTCTGTGCCTAAGACATGCCCTGCGATTAAATTTTCCAGAAGATAGTGTGCTTCTTTTGTCTGCTTGTTTTTTTGATTTTTATAAAGCTGTCAAGAAGTGCGTGCTTTGAAGACTGATGCAAAAAAGAATTGTTACCCTGATTCCAAATTTGAAATAGTTTGAAATGTGCCCCTTAGGATTGCGTGTGACTGTAGCCTACTCCAGCAGCTGTGGGCCTGAGATGAGATGTAGTCAGAATGGAATCTGGATGATGGATTTGAGTTTCCTTTCGTTACTGAGTGGCACGAGTGCTTGTTACTCTGCCATTGTGCACACACAGATATTTAATCACTGTATCAAATTAATGGCACATATTGAATATGAGCGCAGTATTTTAGTAAAGGAAATAGGGCTCCTGCTCTTCAGGCCTCAAGCAGCACTACAATACATTTAAGAATAACATTAGAAATCCCTGCATGGATCCAGAACACGTGTCCAAGTTTGGGTTGTGTTACATGCTGTTTTTCCTACTGCATTTATTTTGTAATTCACGGAATTTATACTTTCACCAGTGTGTTGTTGGTCCCTCTTGTCCAGCATTTTAACTTTGAAGCCAGTCTTGAAACTATCCTCAGAAACATTATTATTGTCTTAGGTTACTTACTATATCACCTGAACACTTAAACATTGTCCCTGAAAAAACAGTACCCTTGTGTCTCTTGTAAACTGCCTCTGACATTGTGCTTGTGGGGGCGTGCGTCAGTCCTCATGTCTGATGATTTTGTAGGTAACCCAGTAGAAGACGTTGAAGATGAGGAAAGCCAGTGGAAAGGCTGCCCTGGAGATGGTGTCTATCCTTTTCGCGCGGTCCACAAACTTCTTCTTCATGGCGTCTGTGTCTTTGGGAGTGGGAGGCGGAGGAGGGTTCGGAGTGGGAGCAGCGTTCTTCACAGCTGAGCCGTCTTTGCTTGGCAGGCTCATGTTGTAGCTGGCGAAGTTAAAGCGGCCTTCATGTATGTCATCGTCCTGGAAGAGCAGACAGCACACACAGAGCTTACTGAGCAGGTACTATTTCTATGCACATTGCAGACAAACGCGTTCTACTTAGGAGTTTTGCACATATTTATGACAAGCCGTATGTCATTATATTATCTTCACTTTTACAGGTGATGCAGTATTTTTAACTTCATTTAATTGTACTGGAGTTTGTTGCAGTAAATAGGGAAACAATCCATACATCAAATCTAAAGTGAATATCATCCTTTGCACCACTGATACAAAGTGTTATAAACACAAAACACTTTTTTTTAATGAACTGAGAAGTCTCCTCATACCTTTTGACTCCTCCGTTGTCTTCTTCTCAAGCGCAGAAACTCTTTCTGTTGCCTGGAGACAAAATTAACCCCGGCGTATTCAAGCAGCGCCGCAAAAACGAAGAGCAGACAGACAGCCATCCAGATATCAATGGCTTTTACGTAAGAGACCTGCAAACGCAAGGAGAACACACATCAGGAACGAACCTCTAAATACTGCTAAACCTCTCTTTTGTCTATTAATAAGTAATGACAGTATCCCATTTTGGGAAAAAGGAATAAACTAATCACATTCATTTCAGAATGACTGGGGTGGCATACATAATAAGACTCCATGAATTACTTCTTAACAGAGAATATCAAAATGTTTGCAGGTTTTATAATCTGCTTATTACGACCATTCACAATTTAAATTAATGATAATACTTAATAATGCAGCCCTCTGATGACATTGTATTTTTGTGTTTTCTGAATAATGTATCAATTCAATGAAACAACTGCAATTTACTACGTTTCCTATGATATACCCGGATCGTATTTGTGGGCAGGACAGGCAGGGACGTCAAAAAAACAGTTTGCAAATTTGCTAACTTCACCCTTATGCACTTTAAAGATGGCAGTTTGGGTTTTGATCTTGTCAGGGTGTTGCTCAAATCCTCTGCTGACCTTGCCTCTTGCATGACAGCTGATTAGCATGTGGGGAAAACAACTCAGCTCTTCTCTCGCTCTTAAGGCGTTCCAAGTGTTTTTTTTTTCCCCTCAATATTTATCAGCATATATGTCTGTCTTTCTGCCGTAGAGCTCTGATGGGACGGCTTTTGTTGTTCACTGCGCTGAATGATGTGCAGAGAGAGCGACTGATGATCAAGGTCTGACTGGAGTTCCCCTAGTCCCTCCGTTCTCCACACTATCTGCATGCCGGTTTATCATAATTGGAAAATAAGGAAGCGTGCGCACGGATCAGATGACAGAGTCGCAACGAGGAGGCTTCATCTCGCAAATTGCAGGAGTTGCTGCTCTCCTGATCCCGAAAATAAGCCATTTCTTATCGGTGACTAATGTGAACTGAGCAAACATCTCGTGCCAAGTAAACAGTGGGATGTGAAGTCGGCTTCCATTCATGTTGCTGATGCTCTAAATGAGAGATTTTCATGGTTTTTGGACACACACTGGACGTGCTGAGTCTTCAGTGTGACACTTTATGCCACTAAAGTAACGTTAGGGTATGCTGTTTTGCAGCTAAGTCACAGTACTGATCCCCAGCCTGATAAATGGCATTAGATAGTGTGGAATAAAAGCTTTAGGCCATGCTTTGAGCCTCAGCTGTGGTGAACGTAGAAAGGAAAATAAAAAATTAAGCTGTAGACATAACTGGTTTGTCTTTGCAATGGTACAATGGTATGGTCTACGGCTGAAACAATAGATGATCATGCTTGAGCTTTTTCCTCTTTTCTCTCAAAAATTATTCATAATCAAACCTTTACTTTTTTGAAGAAGCATGCTAAGAGACTAATGAGAAAACAAGCCAAAACAAGATTTTCTTTTCTTAAAATGGTTTAGCCAGTTTACAGAATTGCTTCATCAGATTTTCTTTTTTTAAATCATTGTCTGTTTCCACAGTCCCCTCCTGGAACCGCCACCTTAACGTGGTGGAGGGGTTTGAGCGCCCGAATGATCCTGGGAGCTCTGTTGTCGGGGGCTTCGTGCCCCTGGTAGGGTCTCCCATGGCAAACAGGTCCTAGGTGACGGGTCAGACAAAGAGCGGTTCAGAAGCCCCTTATGAGAAATCAACAGGCTCGGTTAGAACCATGAGGCCGTCCTTCTGTAGACCCCCACTGCAGTAGGAGCCTTAGGGGCTGGTGCAATGTGATTTGGGCAGCTCCAACAGCTGCCCTCACGATCCGGCAACGGACAAGTGGAAGAAAATGGATGGATGGATGTTTCCACAGTCTCGTAGTCAAAGTTCCTGATAAACATTCCCTATAGCTGTAGTCCCCAACTGTCTTCCTCCAAGGGACCAATACCAGACTTTTTTTGCTGCGGACCAAACAAAGACTGGATTGAAGAAAGACCCGTTCTGTGTGTGAACCATAATTTCATCATTCTACCTGCTTTTTTAATTCATGAAGGGAAAGAAAACCAAGCATAATTCATTAATATCTCAGCATCTAAATAACTAACTTCATCTAAATATTTTAAGTCTTTATCACTGTGCATGAAAATCTTAATTTAGGGTTCTGACTAATTTATTAATCCGTTGTACATATATTAGTACCCCTCCAACTTTGACTGCGCTGCAGGAAAATAAAGAACATAGTTGACCTTTGGAAGAGAAGCCCTGGAGCCCGAGCTTTGTGTTGTCATTGTCAACACTGTGGTGATGCCCAGCGCTACTCTGGCCGGGGCCGCGTCCATGTTTATCCAAAAAGACACCCACGAGAGGATGACTATCAGCAGGGACGGGATGTACATCTGGATCAGGTAGTAGCCCATCTGCCGCTCCAGGTGGAAATTAACCTCTATGCAGGTGAATTTGCCTAAAAAACAGATGAAAAAATAGGACAGTCTATCTTGGACTTAGCTGTGGTGGAGACCGGATTGTGGATTTGGGGTTGCAGCACTGACCGGTGTTGTAATGTTTTGTGCAGTATCCCAGCTCCTTCTCCTCTTTCATGATGAACTGAGGCAACGTGAGACCTTCAGAGACCTGCACGGCCCCGTTCTCAAGCCACTCAAAGACCAAGTCATTCATGGTGTAGCCAACTGGAAAGGTAAGAGATGAACTCATTTAGAGTGTCCAAACTAGTTATTGTAAACAGGACGGTACATTTTGTTCCTTTTTTCTTTTTAGCTTTTCCCTTTATTCTGAATATCCATTTATTATTTCCTGAAAAAATAAATAAATGAAAGTCCACTTTAAATACTCATGGCTTTTTGTTCAATTTTTGATCAAACACCATTTACAAATTACAGGATTAAGACTGTGCTCTACTTGCTTGGCCAAATCAGCGTAATTATCAAAATTGTGCCTGTAATGTCATGTTTTTTGGTCAATGGCTGCAACACAAACGCGCCCAAACCGTTGATAGAAACATAATAACAGGACTTACAACTTTCAAGCTGCATCGTACACGTTTGGACATCCATGGGAAAGTTCTTGAGATCCATAGGGCAGGATAGGATTAGTGTTAGCCTGAAATTGTAAAAAAAAAAAAAAAGCGTCATTCCCTGGCAGCATGTAAACACTCCGCTCCTGTGAAATTGTCTTATTACAGCTTGAACTTCAGAGGGGTGGAAAAAGTAAAAAATAATTTGCTTGAGAAATCAAATTACAGCCAGCGCATCACTGTTCTCACACATCTTGTAGCCTCTTACCCATCAAGTTGGATTCCCTTCAGCGGGTCCCTATCACACTTTCATTACTGTAACTTATTGTCTCTGTGATGCATTTTGCTCGCTGGGCTCCTGGCTATAACATTTTTTTTCAATGAATGGAGAAAGTGGCTAACCACCTTTCATCTCGGTGCCGGTGTCACGCTCCCCTCCGCCGCACCTGAGCACTGATGCTGTTTGGGCGCTCTGCAAATAGAGTCCAAATGGATCGGACTCGTGTGGGTTTGTTGCATTGAAATTAAATGCGGTGTGAGTGGAGAAGTGTTGACTTTAAATTGCACGTGAAGAGCGCTCGTATTGTTTTTGGCAGCTTAAATGATGTCGGTAAATCTAACGGTGGTCAGTATGGAGCGGGCATAACGGCTGACAGGTGAAGTCCACTCAGTACGACCAGGGATGAGATTCATGGCTCTTCGGTGAGAGCCGAATATTTGGGCTCTGCTCATTTGAAAGAGCCGTTCAAAACTCTGGCCCAGCTTATTTTTTTATTTTTTATTTAAGAGGCCAACTTAATATCACATTTTATTCATAACCTATTCACTGAAATGCATGAGTTTTGATTAAAGCCATCCAGCTTTCAACTGGTCGTTGTATCGGACTGTTGTGGTGAAGAGGGAGCTGAGTCGGGGGGAAAAGTTCTCGATTTACCTATCGATCTACGTTCCCACCCTCACCTATGGTCATGAGATTTGGGTAATGACCGAAAGGACAAGATCGCAGATACAAGCGGCCGAAATGAGTTTCCTTCGCAGGGTGGCTGGGCGCACCCTCTGAGATCGGGAGATCCAGGATCTGAGATCCAGAACAGCTGGAGGAGGTGTGCGTGGATCGGGAAGTCTGGGCATCTCTGCTGAGACTGCTGACCCCGCGACCCGGCCCCGGATAAAGCGGAAGAAAATGGATGGATGGATGGATGGAGCTTTCAACTAGGCTTGTGTTTACCCTTAAATAAAATGTTGCACCAAAATGAAAGACAAATAGGCTTCAACCTTTATACCATAGATCTTTTAGTGCAAAAAGCTTCTCTCGTGTTGCTCACTTTGCGTTTAGACGGTTTATTGAGTCTGGTTTGTGAACATCCTTAAAGAAAAAAATGCATAAAAAAACATCAAAAGATAATGTCAAAAATATGGCAAGGCCAAAAATGGGTAGAGCATCTCCATAAGCCCTTGTGTGGTGTTTCACGTCTAAGGTGGTCAGTATCTAAAGAAAGGCAGGCCCCTGTAGTTCACTTTGAAAATCCAACATAGTGGCTTAAATAGCTTGACAATGATTCCTGACTTCTTTTTTTTTAACCACAAGTGAAGGTTACACCGCACTTGCCTGTTTTTTTTATCTTTGCTTTTGATTCTCAACAGCACCCCTGGGATTATCCTGCTCTCTTATAATCAGTGGAATTTTACATTACACGAGACAGTGTGTGGTATAGTATTTCAATGCCATTTCAAAGGACCGATCATAATCTGATCATTTCAATTTAAATGCTATCCTTTTAGATTGACAGTCTTTGAAGTGTGTGAGAGAATGTAGAAATGCAATAAACGAACATGTCCCGGGGTAATGTCGACATCACCGCTTTGGATTCAATCTCACTGCCCCCCTTCCCCCCCCCCTTCCTCAATCTGAATATCGTATTCGAATCCTCATTACGTCTTATCTGCAGCTCTTCACCTGATGCTGTAGAGGACCGTGCCATCTTTGAAGATCCGGAGCAGCTTGTTGTCCGTGGTGACATCGTGGAAGTTGGCGCCCTTCTCGTTGGCGAAGAAGAGGTCGGGCTTCCATATGGAGTCCAACATGGAGGGGTCCAAGTCCAGGGAGGAGTCCGGGTATTTGCTGTACGCCAGGCGAGGGTCGTTCCACTTCTGCCGCAAAAAGATGTTCACCCGGTAATCCTGCAGGGATGACAAGGATCTGTGAAAATTCTGTGAGCATTGGCCAGGGTGATGGGCTGGCATGCGGCAGACAGGATACATATGTTTTGGCATGGTGGGATTTAGTGGTACAAATGTTACAATAAAAGTGAATTATGAACAACAACAACTAGGGCTGCACAATATATCATCCAATTATTGTTTTGGCAATAAGTGGTGGCAGTATCCATTTCGCAAGAAGGTACAATACATCACACAATCACTGAGGTCTTCAGTCTGAGTTTTGCATATGTTTGGAACACTGCCAACAAATAAAGCCTATTGTAAGTTAAAAATTTGCACGTTTTTGTCAAAGTTTTCCTGATTTAGTCCCATTTCATATAGTGTTTTGTATTCAATAGCCTATATTTTGAGGTAAAAGAAAAAAACAACTATTGTTTAAATTTAATGCTAGGCATGTGTTGAAATTTCACTGTTTTGTTATTACAATATTCACGACTGTTTTTCTTCATATTGTGCAGCCCTAAATACAACTGTAAGACAAATGCAATGAATGGATAAGAAGCGAGTGCCATGTCATGTCTAACATACCCAAGTGTTATAAAAGTAAATGGACAATAAGAGTATTATATCACATTTGCAAGGCTAGAGAGTAATGTGAAAAGCTGACTGTGTGTGAATGGATATAAGAATCAAAGGGATTTCATTCTTCATAGCATCATTGAGTCAAGTGGAATAGAATTCAGAGCTTGTGTATATCTGAGTTTAAATGTCTCAATGAAAAGGAATATTTGTCTATGGGAATATGATATGTCAAAAAGTGGATGTATTGTTTTGCCATTTACATTGAAAGTATAGCAAAGGAGGCCTACTGTTTGTTTTCAGTTGAAGTGGGGCTTACTTAAAAGCATGTACTCTACCCCATGTTAAATATTAATCAAAGGAAGCCTCAGTTGAGAGTTTGTATTCACTGCTGTTCGGAACAGTCAGTATTTTGCATCTTGGTTATTGTTTTTCAAACATTGGGCACAGGAAACACAAATGGGCAATTGTACATATATTTAAATCTGTATATGGACAATGCAAATGTAAATGCACAGTATATAAATTGTCAATAGTCAAAGTTGAAAAATAACTATCCAAGTTTGTAACTGTCACATACAAGAGAATGATTGAAGCTGAGTGATACATGTATAACAGTGCTAATGGGGGAACTTTTGACAGTGCAGTTAGTTGTAAACCGCATGTCACCAGAACTCACTCGCTCATCGTAATTGATATGTCACGATGATGAGAGGGCCTTTATGTAGTTTGACATTTCATCAGCATATTGGCGGTCCCAAAACACTAGCAGCGGCAGCCATGTCTAAAACTGTGTCATTCACTGGCAATCTCCAGATCCACAGCTCCTGGGCGAATTAGCATCCTCCATTTATAAAGAGTTATTATCGCTCATTAGAAAGCCTTTGATCGTGATTACTTTCAATGAAGACACAGGTTTTGGCTTTGTTCGCTTTTGGCAATTTCCACTTAATCTGCCACCCACTATTAATTTGCCGCTCCTGATACAGAGATTAATGAGGAATTGGAATAGGCTGTACTGTGCAAAAGTGCATTTGACAAAATTGCATAAAATAAGTAAAATGGTTCAATTCAAAGCTTTCTGTAAACCCTGATCTTTTTCTGCAATAATTAAGAACCCCACTATTCCAGTGAGGGAAGTTAGAATTTCTTAAAATGGTACAGAATTTTCTGGATTCAGACAATGTTCTGATTCTACCCCAACATAAATCATGTTGACCTTTGCCTGTTACTGACCTTTCCACAAAAAATGTAAAGCCTAAAAAAAAAGTATTGAACTATGTTACAATTATGAAATTGAACAGACACCTTTGCACAGGACTTTGAACTTACGTTGGAATATAGGTAAACAAATTCTCTTCTCAGAAAAAATGGTGCCACCAATAAGCTTCCACATGATTATGGTAAAATGGTACAGTATTATTAAAACACGATTCAGCCTTAACTCCAGAGCAGAGCACCCAACTCACCATCGTAGTTTCTGCTATAGAACCAAAGCTGTTGATAAATATGTTGCAGGTGACATTTACTGGTGGACCTGCAGTTTGCGACACAATGGACAAGACAAGAAGGATTAGCCACAGCGCACTCACCATTGTGGTCTCAGTGACCGAGCCGAAACTGTTGATAAAAATATTGCATGTAACGTTTACGGGGGGACCTGTGGAATGGACATGACAATGGCATGAACGGAAAGTTTAGGAAAGAACAGGCTGTCGATTTATCATGTTTAGTTTGATAGATTAATGCTAATGCTATCAGTGCTTGTTAAGAGAGCTATAATGTACAATAGACAACGTTTTCTGTGAAGTTAAATCTTACTTATGAAGTAGAGCTGCACAATATATTGCCAGATTTAGGTGCATTTATTTTTTATCATGATTTTCCTAATTTATTTCCATTTCATCTTTGTTTTAGTCCAGACTTAGTATATTTTAATTTAAGTGTTGCTTTGATAGAATTTACTTACATAACAACAACAACTTGCTCACTATTTGTATTGTGATATGTATTGGAACTATATTACCTAAGGCCGAGTGATATACACTAGGCTATGGTACCAGCATAGCAATACCCTGCTGTTGTATTGTATACGAGCTGTGATGAAGTAAACTTACGTACATTGACCTATCTCCGAGCCTCATTCTTAAGTATCAAATAATACTTCAATTTGTGGTTGAATTTAATAATAATTTGTGTTGCAATGGTTTAGTAAAATATTGCAATAATATTTTTAATCCAATATTTAAGGAACTTATTGAATATTACATTTTTTTTCTTATATTGTGCAGCCCTAATTTGTAGTCGTACAGTATGCTGTATGACGAAGTGGAATTACAATCGTTTTTGTTTTTATTCTTCCACCAAAAAATCAACACCGCGTTTCACTCTCTGTATTACACTCCATTACAGTGTGACGTAATTCTGTGTCATGATGGTGATTCTAATGAAAAAGGGATATCGATTTAAAATATGTTCACAAACAACAAATATTTTACTCTTATTCTTTTCTATTAAAAACAATTATAGAATGCCTTGGTGAATTACATTACACATGGCGCCAAAATCCAACCTAAAATATTTAACAGGTAAACTGGTTAACAAACATTCACATTTGACCCTCTGAACTGTTGTAATAATGCAATATTAATGAGATATACATACTAGAGTACCAGCATGCACACATACATCCACAAATGTATACTTAAGTGCCACTGCAAGCGTCTGAACGTTTATCATGTCATTTCAAGCCATAGCAACATCTTTCCCACTTGTCTGACGACTCAAACCATCCACTGCCTTTCCCCTCATCAATTCTGCATGTAGCTCAGTATTAATATTTGCCTCTGTTTGTGGGCAGGTAGCTACACATAAGAGCCGAGGCAGGAGAACAAGAAGGGGGAGAAGTAACTGAACAAAGTCAGCACAAGAAATCTAGGTCACCCTTCGGAAGTACGAACAAGCTTCCAGGTACGACTGTCATCTGTTTACATCTCATCGGGAACATTCGCTGTGTTTTTTTTTTCTCTCACTCTGTTGGGTGCCACATTAGTACGGAGGGAGGAGTGCTTCATGTGCTTAAAAAGTTGCAAATGTGCCCCAAAAAACAGTTACTTGGTGTTAAATTCACAAGTTGAACTCCACTTCCCAAAAAAGTTGTTCCGCACAGGGATGTCCAATACAGAATGTAATCAGCATCCAATCATAACAACATAGGTTTAGGTTTTTGCAGGTCCATTACATTGATTTTTACACCTACGGCCTCTCCCAACTGCCACCAGTGTGGATGAAGTATCTTTCCCAGGGGCACGAAAGTATGCACCGCTCGAAGTATTTGACAAAGACCTGCGAGCAAACCGCTACCTTTGGATCTCTAGATCGATGCTCTAACCACAAATCCACTGTAAAGCTCCTTTTATCATTTTTGCTCCAACCAATTTTTTGTAGTCACATCAAACATGGAACATATCTGTGCGTTTAACATGTTGTAACAGTGCCATTCGTCCCATTTTCCTCAATGTTACAACTTTTTCAGAGTTGTTGTTGAAAGTGTTTTTTTGCTGTCTTAACCTTTGTTATCAACCTCTGCCCTAAACCCTCTGGACCATCTACTCCGAGTCTCATTGCTCTACTCTCACTGACAGATGCTGGTTGTGTTCACCAACTTCACAACACAACAACAAGAGTGAAGTCAGTAGCCTGCAGCCTTGCCTTGGGGGCACCATCCGTCATTTAGCCTGTCATAGTGGCATCCTGTCTACTGCCAGTGCCACCCAACGACTAGGCTCATTGTAGTTAATGTTACAGGGTAGCATGATAGTGTGCTGGGCTTGAAACTTACTTTGCCTGTATAGACCTATCAGACAGAAGGCAATGATTTATGATTATGCATTTTTTTTTTTTTTTTAAAGTAGACCATCATGTTACTGTCAAGAGCTGATTGATTGTCCTTATCAATGAAGTGGCAACACAGTATCCAAGCAACAGCCGCCATAAGTGCATCTTCAGCTCATATGAAACTGTGTGAAGTGTTTGCAGCTAAATGAAAAAAGAGAACAGTAATGCATACGAGTCATCTCAATATTCCTTATATTTAAGTAGATATATATTTTAATCAAATTGTGGTTAGAGGGCTGGTGTGTAGGTAAAAGGAAATGAGTGATATGACTGGAACCAACCTTTAAAATTGGGTCTGATTCGTGCGTCGTAGCCGGAGGTACGGCCCATGAGCGAATCCAGAAAGTCTGATGGAGACATGTTGGACGAGGACCTGGGGTCGTGCTCCTTAGCGTCAACAAGTCTGAAACACAATGCGATGAGACCATCAGGTACCACGTCAACTGAAACTGCGTAGAAGAGTTTCGACACTGTTGAGTCAAAGTAGAAGAGCAGTCTTATATAAACATACAATTCTGCATGTGCTGCCAAAATGCAGCGCGCAACACCGAACTACAAAGTGCGTGCGTAAATCACCCGATAGTAAACGTTTACGCACGTTAAGGCGTTAGTTTGACAAATTCTGGAAAACCTTATAATGGATTTTGTGACTAAATAAAACTTATCGCTCTTGTGTTTAAAATAACTAATTTACCTGTAGTTCTTCGGCTCCATTAAATACGTAAATAAAGCCAAAACCTTGATAAAGGAGTGATTCATTCCTGGTGCTTTTCTCGTGCGCGCGCTTCCTTATTTCTTCCGTATGTTGACATTGGTCAAACACATAATCCAGATTGGCGCTTGTGTCTGAGCGAATCGCGTTTGTTTTTTGGCTTTTTTCGTGTCGCACAAAAAAGCCACGGATCATAGTTTTGTTTCACCAAAGTCTCTTTCGCTGATTTCTCTCTCAAGAGGTGCGCTACAACTCTTCATCTTGGTCGTTCCCTTTTATTCTTGAAGCCAGAAAGTCCGCTGGAGAAAAAGCCGTATGATAGTTGTGTGGAGAGGAAAGCCTCCTCTGTTGAGGAATGGGGAGTGGAACGCCTTTTTCTCACTTCAGCACTTGGACAGCTCCCGGTTTTCTGACGCGCAAGCGCATATTCTAAAAGTGTCGAACGTGAGTTGGTTCTCAATAAATCCAATAAATGAGCTTTGTGATCAACATAAATCAGTTCCTTTATTATAATTTCTGTTACGTACGACTTTGTTGCCTAAAAATATGACGATGCGACGACACTGCTTTTGCATTTTGCATAGTGCTTTGTAACAAGAACAGGTGGCTATAGGCTACGGATTAATTGTGATTCACGGCATTGATTTTGTTTTCTTTAATAAGTAGCCTACCAATAATATGATTCCTCATTTGCTTGTAGCCTATATCCTACTTACTAAACTTGTGTCTGAAATGCAGCCTAATGCAGACCAATGAATGATGAGAGAGAGAGAGAGAGAGAGAGAGAAGAGAGAGAGAGAGAGAGAGAGAGAGAGAGAGAGAGAGAGAGAGAGAGAGAGAGAGAGAGAGAGACAGAGAGAGAGAGAGACACAGAGAGAGAGAGAGACAGAGAGAGAGAGAGAGAGAGACCTGATGCACTTTGGTCGCACTTTACACGCTGTACTGTCTTGGCCACATCCGTGTTTGTTTGTAACAGTCCACATGCCCCACAATGATATGAAAAGTGTAAACAAAGGACGCACCAGCGAGAAGCCTTTGGGAGAGTATTTGGTACCCCGGTTGCCCTGGAAACAGCTTTTCTGAGGCACATCGTTGGAAAAGCTGAAAGGTTGGCCTCCCAGAGCGAGACGGAACAGAACTGAGTGACAGATAGAGACACAGACGGTTGCAAATATCGCCTACTGTTTACTGTATCCTTACTGCGTTCACAGACAACGAACCTTCAGAGCGCGAGGACGGGCCTAAACGAGTGGGATGCGTGGCTTTGTGGACCACGAGTGTAAATGAGTCATTGCGCGCGCGCAGACACACTTGCAGATAAACTTAGAGAAGTGGATTAAATGCTAAATCTGTGAATTAAGAATAGCTTCTTTTATAATAAACATGTTGTTGGTGTATGTGCTAAAATAAGCAGCTGGATGACCTAGGTTATTAATCTAGTTATTGAAAAACAAAAATCCAGTGTCAGACTGCTGCTTTATATTGGCGACTTAGGACTGTAGGCCTATTTAGCACATGCGTTTGATATTTAAAATTCTTGAGCAAACAAGATTGGCTACCTTTTAAGAAGCATATATCAATGTGCAACACCAAATTGACTTTACTTAATTAAATATTAATGTAAACTAGACTGCAGGCATAAACGCAGGCTATTCATCAAAGCCCTCTCCATTGATTTACATTACCACATTATCAATTCTGGACAATCTATACATTTTCAAAAATTAATTAGGCTACAGAATACACGTTTCACTTAGCAGAACTCATTGTATTATTAGCTTCAAATGTAAGTTTTGTTAATTATTCAGATGGTACGCTTTTTTTCATTATATTGCTGATCCTAAGCCAAATTGTGAGATATAACAGCTTGTGATGGTCCCAGTCGGATGTGGACCGCAGGCATATGACTCACTGTGCACACAAACCTGCAGATAAAGTTCTGAAGTAAAAAAGAGAAAAACTTCATAGACACTAAACCAGGCCTTAGTGCTGTGACTTGCTCGGGGACATGTTACACTTAAGTCTTACACTGACCACTTTCCAAATCAGGTTGGTCAAGCCAAAGCCTGCGGAGGGCGAGTCACACTGTCCTCCTACGATGAAAGTGTCACCTCGCATGCTATGATTTGCTTTGGATCAGGATTGGACAAGTAATCAAAAAGCTTAACCCTTTGCCAGGCATGTTTGAAATGTGACTTAAAACCTGTGCAACATTTGCGTGGGATTGCCTTTGAAGATATGCTAACAATATCACAAACCCACAACAAATTCTTGTCTGCTCTCTGGCCGATAGATCTACCAATTTGGACATAAACATCCGAAAACTACAACCATGCAGAAACTGTACATTGTAGACTTGTTTCAAGGCATAAAGTTGATCTTGTAAGATGACCATATTGGACTGAAACTGATTATCTTTAAATGAAGACAATAATGACTTTATATCTCGTAATATCAACAGCTAAAGAGATTGGACCTGGGTTGCACCAGGACGGGAGACCGTGTGAGAGTAACAAGAAGCTTATAAGTGTTGTTTCGAGTTTGTGACTAGAGCGGTGAATGGCACTGATTGGTAGCCTCACTTCCGTCAGTCAACGTGTGAGCAGTAATGGCTTCATATGTTGTTTACCACAAGGAAACGCAGTTTACATAACTTTTTCATCGCTTTTCTCCAATACTGACATATTTATTGTAGTAAATTAAAAGTGTCACTTTGCATCTTGTCATTTATTTGGACAGATTTGATTTGCTGTAGCTCAGGATTGAACATGTGTCATCTGAAAAATTAAAGATGCACATCCTGGCACCATGATTACTGTTTGTCTCCTTTAATTATTTACCCATAAGCGGCATTCCCTGGATATTATGTCAATTGAACTGTGAAACAACGGCTAAAATATGCCGAAGCAAGAATAACATCCTTCGTGCCATTTTAATGAATACGCTTTTTCTTTGGGCCAATATTGACTTCATTTAATGCTTGAGTCCGACTTGACAAGCAACCAGGGCTCCAATTGGCCATTAGTCCGCAGCCTTCTGCCCAGGTGGGTCAGAATTAAAGCAGAAGTCATGTCTGTGCCATGAACAGGAGAAAAAGAAGGATGTCGTGCACTGTGTGCTGTTAAAGCCAGGAAGTGTCTGTCAAAGTAAATTAGTGACCCCTGGACTTTATAGAAAATGCAGGGACAGCAACATGGCACTGGTCTTGTCTCTCAGAGGTAAAGATGTACAGTTCCAGACCTGAACTGGACCACAAATCCTGGACTTATATATTCAAACTTATAAATTCAAAATGAAGTTGGTCTTCTTTTTCCCCAGGTGTGGTGACACTGGTAGACCACTGGTTTGTATTTACCGTACATACAGTATGTACAGAGAGATTATTGTTAGAGAGGAAACAACAGTGTTCGAGAGGATAGATGAAAAAAAAGGCAGGCGTCTGGATGTCTTATGCAGGAGAAGTTTATTTACCATCAGTGTGGGATCCAGAGACATGAACTCCTTACATTGCCCTGGTCTAACCATTCAAATCTGACTATGCTTCCACGTGAAGAGGGATAAACACCCTCTATTGTGCATCATACTGATATGCAAGCCAAAACATAGCTATTTAATTTTATTCTCTAACAAGTATACAGTACTATGCCTCAGTGTAAGTAATAATTGTTCACTGGCAAATACCTGGCATTGGGCTGTACGATTAGACACAATGGATTCTAAATTGCAATGTGAATAGTAGCAATTACCCAATCACAAAGACTGCAATTGTTTCAGTGCAATATCCTTTACAGACATGTCTTTTATGTAAAAGTGAAAGTTTACATTGGACCTCTGATATGCATAGAATTCTATTAGTTTAGCAGTTCATATTCTCTCAGATGTTAATGCTCCTGCACTTGTTAAAAATGTGTGCACTCTCAACAAATCTTGATTTAAAGCAATACTCATCGGAAAAATAACAATTTTCAACATATATTACATATAGACCCTGACTAAGGAGACACATTGCATCTGTTGAATTTATTTATTCAATTTATTTAAAAAGGGGGAACTTTGCTTATTAATGAACATTAAAACAAAAGTAAATGTGCCAGATGTTAGCCCTGGGCAAATTTCCATCTGCACCCCTGGCAGGTTGATGTTACACAGCACAGAAAATGAGCACAGGCATACTTCATAGAGAGATTAAGCACAGACAATAAACATATAAAGCGGGAAAAACAGTTACAAACAGTGATTAAGAACCCATTTCATAACGTCCCACATTTATTGGATCTTATTGCACATATCTGTCATATCTCCTTTGCCCTGATCTCTCTTACACTGATCTTTCCTGCACTAATCCCTATTACACTTTTCAACAAGATGCTCGGGACACACGAATAAACAGTACTGTACTTGAACGTCATAATAAAATTGACCCTTCTCTTTCCTTTCCATTTTGGGCTGAAAGCTCTTGATACAAATTGACCTCTAAGTGCCAAAGACTCCTGACACAGACTGTAATTTGGTAAGGCATTGGGCGTACAATCTGCCAAACTAGACATCAATAGCTGTGGCAATTCCTGTTTGACATTTGAAAAATGTTCACAAACCCCCAAACTACTTTTACATACAATTACGTATTGAATTAGTTTTGCCCATGTATCTCTATTTGAGCATATAGAACACAGGGACAGAGCGGAGAATGAGGAGCTAAAGCCTTGAAACGTCTGCCAGACTTATCCTGCAGTTTCCACTAAAATTACAAGACACTAAAGCTGCCCACACAAGACGATAGCTACTGCCTGTTTTCTCAAGGGAATTAAGGGGTCTTACTTCATTTGGTTTATGGTGTTGTCTGGAGGGATTTTTTTTTTCTGTGTAATTTATAACTTGCAATGACAAGAAGACCATAGCCAGACTCCTTGCAGCCATATCATCACGGCATTAGATTTATAGTGTGTTTGAATGGGCGGACTGCGTGCATTGATCTGCAGGAGGCGGTGAGTGAGTGAGTTGTGGACTGGGAGTTGCTCACCTGAAAATAAAAGTCCGACAGCTCATGTGCATCAGTCCGGAGACAATTGAGAAGTGCCAGTATCGCCATCGATTGCCTGTATCTTTATCCCACTTAATGACTTTGGGTGCTCTATAACTCAAATCTGTGGAGGAGTCATGGCAACTTTATACAGAGAGGCAGTGTATTAAAGGTGGCAAAAGTTATGGTGAAAAGTATTATATCAGTGGCGGCGCTGAGTATGAAAGAGGATTTGTGGATTATTATTGGATATGGAATCATGATTAAAGAAGTAAAGAGGCCGGGCAACCTATAACAACAAATAACAGATACTGCTAAAGACAAAGCTTTTGTATTTTGTTTTTTCCCCCCAACCTTTTGCAATGGCATTACCTTTGATTTGTTGGACGGAGCAACAAAGACCTATGTTACTAAGTTACTTACCTTTGCAGCTATTGCACCTTTCCCTTGTTTTTGAGATGTGTTGCTGTCACAAAATTCACTTATTTTTCATCAAATCGCAAAGTATGTAATTTTAAATATCTGCACTACAAATTACTCGCTTGTAATTTGTAGTACATGCATTGTCCAAACTTTTCCGTTTGGCATGTTTTAGTCTCATGTGTATCTCCAGTTAAAGCTGTGGAATCCATGGCTAGAGTAGACAGTAGTGTTTTAAAGACACATAGCAGATACCAAGAGGGAGTGGATACAACAGGATTTAATGAGGGGGATTGTTGAGGAGTTGAAAAAAGGATTTGAGAATTCTCTGGTGCCATAAACAAAGCAACATCTGACACAATTATCATAATCTGACTGTCACCAGCAGAATGAAGCTGTGGAGAGGAGCTAGAGCGAGGCGGGACAGTAGAGTAAACAACTAAAAGTACAGAATATGTTTGGGATAATTTAAAGAAAAATGGAATGCATTGGTTTTAACTAGGGCTGCTAATCAATCATAATTTAAACAAAATTAGCAAATCGCTAAGACTACAGTCATTTAGATAACAAATGAACAACAAAGAATCGGTCTCCATTGAGACTGATTGCAAACCCTGTATTTGAGACCTCTACAAACATGCATGTGATTCCTCTATTAGTTTAACGGGTCGTATTCCTATCCCTAAGTCTACATTGCTCACTGTGACTTTCAACAAAGTCACTGATCTATATTTCTGAGAGAATACAAATTAAAATCTTATCACAATTACAATAAAATTTTGAAAATGGCAGTGAGATATTTGTTTCAAAATTGTCCCCTTATTTATAATAACATTAATGGCTTACACTGTTATATAGCCTGTGTCACAAGTTTCTCAAAGCTCTTCACTGTTATTTTAATTAATTCAACTTATGATAATGTGCCTTAATTTAGAGCCTTTGCTATTTGGTTTCTATACTGTTGGTTGACTCACCATGCTGTTTCCTTTTCAAGCATTGATTACTTACCTCACTTACCTGAGACTTTTCCTTCGTTAAATAATCACGTACATTGATTTTAGATGCCTTGAATTTTATATAAATTCTGCATTGGTATTTATGTCTGATATCCTTCCTGTCTTCTACCGTTGCAACCAATTGCTCTTAGACTTTTTGAA
The DNA here is from genome assembly GCA_007210695.1 of Neogobius melanostomus. Lineage (NCBI taxonomy): Eukaryota > Metazoa > Chordata > Actinopteri > Gobiiformes > Gobiidae > Neogobius > Neogobius melanostomus. The sequence goes on from VHKM01000048.1 coordinate 1,263,558, forward strand.
TAGAAAAATATAAGGGAACTTTGGGTATGCAATGGCCGATTCGCATTTTGATTTGCCTGTTTATCATGCTCCATGATCCATCAACTACAACACCTCTATTCTAAACCACCTACATCTAAAAACAGAAACAATTTGAGTTTTCATTCAGTGTGTTGTGAGATGACATTCAGATGTTTTTCCCCCTGTTTTTCCTGTCCTGAGTTGAACGTATGCGTATGACAAAACTATGTATTGTTGTTGTGGTTTTCTTCATTTTTACAGCACCTTACTTATATATACTTATATAGCACACAATTTATCTTAAATAAAAAGGAAGGACCATTGTACATATACTCCCTAATAGATTGCAAAGGGCAACTGAACCACAATTCAATAATGTCCAGTCAGATTAGTACTTCATCTTCAATGTGACATCTTTGGTATTACATCCACACTTTTATTTCTCCACCGTGATAGATTTTTACGCCCTCTCTCCCCTGAATGTGCCACTCCTGGCCCAACACCGACAGAGTATGCCTTCGAACAGCGCGGTCATAGGCCACGGTTCCATTTAGTCCTGGCAGTATATTGTATAGAAGCCATAAGGTTACAGTGGGCTGTGCATGAGCGAGCAGCCTAAACGCCCACCAGGATGCCGCCAATTGAACAGAGCTGGCCTCCTCTGTCCATCACAGGCGTCTTCCCCTCAGCCTTCCAGCCTTTTCCCCATCACTGCTCACCCAAACCCCGCTGATCCCAGACTACACCTCCATCCACGCGCCACACAGCTGCAGTCTGCAACGGTCCACAGAAAATGTCACCAGGAATGCTCCATGAAAACCTACACATTTTGAGGGGAAAGTAAGGTAAACAAAGCAGAATGCTGTGTGCTTGGCCAATCTGACAACATGAGAAAATCAGCACATCTCAGTGGCAGGAGGGAACAATTAGGAAATTATTAAGTGACAACATCTCTGTACGATGGCAGGAGAGGAAGAACAGCACTGTCATGAAACTCTGTTGCCCCCAGTTCAAATTACCATTGTTCCCTTGGGTATATTGTGCACATTCCCTCATCTTCACTCCAGTTTCTGTGACACTGGTGTATAATTGCGATGACTGCAGTGTATTTGGTAATTGCTGTAAACGCCTTTGGCACCGTATAATAGTCGCACTTCTGTTCCTTTGCCCCGGGGCAGATGTAGCTGTCTGTGGTTGTTAAGTGCTGTTGGCTCCTGAAAAGCACTATGCATTATATTGAAACCATCACTGTTACATTACTGCTGTTTTGTTGTCCTCATCCATTTAGTTTGAGATGTGTTGCAGTGAACTGGCACTAATCTAATGTTTGTCATTCAAGTTACCTGTAAATGGAATATATTACAAGCATTTATTTCATGGTGTGAATACAGCACGGAAAACAAACAAACAAAACATAATTTCTTTGAATGGCCTATATCTCTTCAAATCTGACTCAGCATTTTGCAAGAGTTTAGTGGTTTTTGTATAAGCCGGCCTCTAACCGGGAATATTCCACGGTTTCTTTCCATTTTTCACTGCTTTTTAGTGTAGCAAAACACAATGCATTGAATCCTGTTGAGTTGGCTTCCAACTTATTAAGCAGTTCCACAAGAAGCAGCTTGAAGGAATCGATGTCTTTATCGTGCTATGTTTCGGCCCACTTTCATTGGGCCTCCCCTGAGCCTCGCATCTTTTGCCCATTCACCCAAACCCCTCCACACCCCTAGACTACAAAAACATGCTGCTACTCCCTGGCCATGGCTCCACCATTGTTGGCTCAATCTATTCCGTGCTGGCGGGCTTCTCTCTGTCATTGCACAGCTGTCAAAATGATGCAAGAATAGATCGGGAGATTGAAGCGCATTTTTCAATCGCTTAACCGCTTTACATCAGTCGTTGCTTACAGCCAAAAGTAATGTGACAAGAACCAATTACCCACAAGGGGAGTTCTGGCAAGGGAGCCCAGTATACCCTGTGTGTGTTTATTTTTAGATATTTATAGGCAAACTAATCTGTTATGTTGTACGTGAATGCTGCAAGCGTGAATGAGAAACACCCCATGTATTATTTATTATCTCCGTGGAACAGTGGACACGACATTGTGCCGGTGTACGATTTTACAGTTCAAAAGACAACTCGAGACATGATGCGCTTGCAGAACAGGACTTGGTAGAAAAATGATTAGCGTGCGGCCTGTCAGAGCAGAGGTGCACAGTGAAGATGAGTGTCAGTCAAAAGGGAGGCCAGGTCCATGGAAGTGTACTGTGGAGTGGGTTCGTTTAAGTCCCACTGGAGCTTTAAAAAACAATACAGGCTGCAGCTAAATGAGACTCGAGCCGGTTATAATGGTACTAGTGACATTATTACACAGCCAGCCCCCGCAATCGTCTGCAGAAAGGAGCGTCGAGAGGACTGGAGACATGCCACGGCTATTACTCATAATGAATGTTGCTATACGACAGGCAAATAAAGCTGTAAATAGGCTACTATGTGTGTTTTACATTTTATTATATGTTCAAATAGAAATGCTCCCCCGTGTTGTCAGTAATGTGAACTGTGTAGTTGATAATAATGAGATACAATGACGTCATTTGAGGTAAGCTTTTAAATAGGAACATATTTGCTTTCTCCGGCTTATTTGCCACTGTAGAATATCAAGAGCATTTGCATTGCTGCCCGTTATTATAAATACAATGCATTGGAAGCTCATTTATGGGAGCATTTATCCTTGAACTAGTAGACTCAGTGTGGGTGCTTGTCTCAGCACTATACCTCGAGATAGTCTTGAATCTCTGAGAGCAATTTTAGCAGTAGACAGCATACAATTCCCAAGTATATTGTATCATTGTCTGAATACTTGCATGCCATGTGGGAAGCATTATTGTCAACAAGAAGCTTTTTGATTTTGTATCCAATTTCACATTGGCTTGGAAAGACACTCTCAGCTATTGCGTCTTTAGTTGATCTCACAAACGGGTGTATGAAGCCTGTCTGAAGTCATTTTAAGTGTTTGAAGAAGAAATGCTTCGTGATGAGTCCAGGATTGGACAAATTACTGACAGAATGGACATAATTAGAGAAGAAAGCAGGGTAATGGTTTTAGTTAGCCTTTGTAAATCCACGGGCCGCCACAGGGTCAACTTCAATTTCTAATTTGCCTCTATCTAAATTATACTCATCATCTCGCCCATTCTGTATTATTGTAGGGCTGCATGTACCGCCGAGACGATTGCAGACTGCACTGTGAAAAAAATAGGCAGACAGAGAAAGGAGAGAGAGATGGGTATTTCTCAGTGCCAATTTGGAAAGTAGGACATATTTTTGGCTTAGCGCAAAAATACCATTGTAATACGCAAATGGGCCAATACATTGTAACCACCCGCCCAATACATTTCATCACAATGTTGGTAGAATGCAAAAATGTCCACAGAGGCAGAGAATATTTGCCAAAGAAACAGCTATGGAACAACGGCAGAATTACCGATGTAAAAATAGGCATAAGCTACACTATAGCAAATGCTTAATTGAGTTTTTTTTTTTTTTAAATCTCCATTGCTTTAACTAACTGATAATTTGATGTTATGGCAACACAGCACACCAGCATTAACTCTTTCGAGCCACACTAGACAGTCTAAGCTTCCAAAGGTTTCTCATTGGACCATTTTAATAGATACTGACCATTAGAAACTGGGACCAAAAACGTAACTCTTGAAGATCCTCACCAAGTCGTCCACCCATTACATTTTCATTCCTGTCAATTCTCACCAATTTCCTCACTTTAACACATCAACTGAGGGAAAAATGCTTCCCTGCTGCCAGAAAGGTTAGGGTATATCCTACCCACTAACAGGTGTCACAAGATAATGCTCTTTACTTGACCTGTCCGTAGTCCTCGTGTTCTATTTTTTGTGTGCTGTTTCCTTCTGCTCGGTTTAATTTTAGTAATTGTCATAGTCCATCACATTTTCACATTGTGCCTGCACCAGTCTGGCGCCGTTATCACTCGGGGAACCATTTTTAGAACAGTGTGGGGCAGTAAACACCGTTGCCATGGAAACGTCAGCGAGACACACATTGATAAGCGGATTGGAGCAGCTGTATTTCTCCGATGACGAATGAATCCTCAAAAGCCGGGAGAGAGGGGCTTCAGCTGGCAATTAAACGCTGCCAATATATTCCTGAGGAAGAAGGGAGTAGGGATCCAGGCCGGGGATGGTGTGGGGGTGAGAGTGTAGTGTGGGGTGTAGAATCCGTTTGATTTCTCATTATGAGCCAGATAACAAACGACTCTCTTATCTGGCTCGGTGGCGTGTGCCTGGCTCTCAAACGGGGCAACAGTTTCCAATTAGATTTTACTTTACCAATGGATAATATTGATTGGCTGCCGCTGCTCTCATCATGCCGGACAGAAACAATCAGGAACAGTGTAATTCGGCAGAGGTCAATACAAGCAAAAGCAAAGTAGGGAAGTGGAGTGTGCTCCAAAAACAATTGAGCCACTTCTAAATTTACCTGCATTAAAGGGGTACTTTTTGCAACATTTTACTTGTACTTGTAAACTGTGTAGTAGCTTACTTATGCTTTAATAGCAGCTCTGTGAGGCAACCCTGTTGTGATTATGGGCTGTACAAAACAACAGACAGTGGCAAAGGGAATCTGATATTTTATGTACTTATACTTCACTCAGAAAGCACAAAACTTTACAATGGAATGCCAATAAATTAATGTTTTATCAATAACTGGTAACTTTTGATAAGAGCTAGTGGCTCTACTGACAAATCTATAGTGGTTGGTTGAGTCCGTTATGAAACAAACAGTATCATGGTGTATACAGTGTCTGTATACACCATGTTTCGCTGTGTGTAGTAATGATGTATTTGAGATGGAGACTCAGCTGTTTCAACTGGAGAGAGGACTCTCCGATGGCAGAGGGAGAGACACTGTGTGACAGTGGCACATATCCCCTCTGTGGCTCTTAAAAAGGCTGTGTGCAATGTGCGAACGCAATGACCTACAAAACAAGGCTCTTCTCAGAGGACTGTGGAGAACTTCATTGGCAACTGACAGTTCTAAGAATGCGAGCACATGTAGTTTACAGTGGGTGTAGTAGGTGGCCATACCGCCTTTGCTATGCCCAATCCCGTCAGACCTTGGAAGCTAAGCAGGGAAGGGCCTGGTCGGTACTTGGATGGGAGACTGTTTGGTAACACCAGGAAGCCTGGCGAATGTAGTGAGTGACTGAGGTGGTGGTCGGAGAGGCCGATGGTGCAGACTGGTTGCCTCGCTTCCGTCAGTCTACCCCAGGGCAGCTGTGGCTACAATAGTAGCTTACCACCACCAAGTATGGAGTGAATGAATAATGCAATGTAAAGCGTCTTTGAGTGTCCAGAAAAGCGCTATATTTGTAACCAATGCATTATTATTATTATTATTACCTCATGTCAGGCTTTTATGCTGGTTACTCAAATCCTTGGGGACAGACATTAAACACTGTTTCATCTTCATACGTGATCAAATCAGTTGACTTGTCCTGCGTGACCCATCTTTTGTTACTAACTCCACCATCGTACTTTTTTTAAATTTTATTTGGCTGCCATGATGCAATACCAATGCTTTGTCCAAAAGAAAAATATGCACAGAATATGCATGTGTGATTGTTGTACTTTGATAACACAATTTTGTTTATACGCCATTCAGCTTCAAGCTTGGACAACAGCACACTATAAAGCTAGTGCGTTAAACTAATTTCAGCAATGCATGTTTAGTTATAACTGTAATCCTAAGTGGCAATTTGCACTAAATTATCAATAGAACAGTGAGGAAATATAGCCAGGTGTTATTTGTCTCTACTTATCACACTGTACACACAGCTTCTTCCTGCAGGATAATACAGACAGTATACCATGTAATAAACTACAAATCATCTCAATTCTCTGTATCGCATAACATTATGGTGCAACATCTCCATTGTGATCAATTTGGAACAACCTATGAATGGTTTATGAGTGCTAACAATAGGATATTCAGAGAGTATACAAATTGCACTGTAATAAAAATATCCTAAACATCCGTCAGTTATACATTAGTGACAGTTGGGACCTTGAAGTTGAATGGTCTGTTATTGGGACAAATGAAGTAGTGAACATGTCCTTGTGAGATTCCAGCCCTCCTCCACATGTAAATGATGATGAACTATCTGGCCCTCTGAAGGGTTTTCTAATGAACCGAGACCCCTTAGAGAATAATGGCACCATTCCTGGACACTGTACTGTATGCCCGACCAGTCACTGCAAGGCAAGCTGCTCCTCCAACTCACAGTTCAAATCACAGACCTGTAAATGAAATCACATTAAACATGCCCAAAAACATTACAGGTGGTCAGTTACACACATGAATAGATAACAAAATGCTTGTATCATACTGACCAATTTAGAAGATGTAGCCAGGTTCTCAGAATTATACAACTAACACCAAAGTACACCAAAATTGCCATACTTACTTACGACCTATTCTATTCTTCATATTATTTGTCCTGGAAGTGCTTAAGTGCACTTAAAGAAAAGGGAGGGGATATCAAAGCAAACTATTGCACTATATGCAGGAAATTAACATTTGTTGCTGAAGTGACTCATTGTGATCTTACATAATGGTGGTCAATGATTTTTTGAGTAAAACATCATGAGTCATATCACCACAGTGGAATTGTTTTACTTGCGTATTTGATCTGGGCTATATTTGACAGGACATTTAAGGCTTAAAAGGAGGTGAATGTCAAATTACTAATTTTTATTTCTATGAACGTGTATTCGTTTTGGTAGCTCTTAACAGGGCAGTTAAAGCGTGAGATGGAACTGGATGGTACCTAATTTTGTGCAATTGCATTAAAACTGGACACGCACATATTTTGATCCTAACCTGTACCATAACCATGGTAATAGACCTTAATAGATCTTCTATTACCACAAAACATTTAGTGTTTTTTGGTATTAACACTGGCCTCCCTTGTTACCATGCTATTTCCAAGCTATGACCATGTTCTGACTGCTGTAAAGTGCAGTGCAACATTTATTATACAGTATTGTGTTAGTTTAGTGTTAAATTCCAGTTTAACACAACTTAGAGTTGTTTTTCAATGTGTTCATATAATAGAAACAAAGGGCAATATTATATCCTGATGTTCTCATGTTCTTGACATGCGGCCCCATCACATGCCTCGCAAACAAGTCGATGGTATGCCAGACTATTGATTCCATGAGTTTATGAAGAGGTCGAGGTGAAGTCTGATACAGCCAATATATGCAGCCACCACTGCACACACTGGCCTCACTTGATCTTCAGTCCGTTGATAAAATGCTCACACAAAGCTCATAAACGACTGCAAAACACAAAGATTTAAATCTGTAGATGAATAAAATATGAGGCAGAGGTGTTGGCCTCTAATTAGTATTGGCACAATGCGTTTGTGGAAGACATATTAGGGCAATTATGTGTCTTCAAGGCTGGACTGCATGCACTATCAAGCTGCAAATGGGTGTTATAATGTCAATATGAAATCTGAATGATGCTCGCTGTTTCCTTGATTTAACTGCTCATTACAGAAATGATAAATATTTCCACCAAGTATCAATGCAAAAAAAAATCGATAAATGTTGCTTTGAAGTTTTGAACTTAGTGTAATAGTTATAAAGGGCAAATGTGCAAGGGCGTAGAAGAATATATATGTATTTCCAGTCTGCTGTACTGAAAAGATATATCATGACTTTTATGATCATGATAGACTGTTAGTGTTAGCCACAATAAAGCCACGAACACTGTACAGTTGCCCTGGTTCCAACCACAGATGCAGGGAGTGTTTATTTGTTTAAGCCAGACTGCGGAACATTCCAAGTTAAATGTCACGACAGCACAAAACACTGACAAAAAACGTACCAGTGATGCCATACCAATGTGATAATCTGATAAAAATAACCAGCAACAATGGACAATGGTTATTTTTGCAAAACCTACTCTAGGTTCTTACAAAGCAGCAAGATGAGCTGGTGATGTCCCGCTCCACAAAGTTACAAGTTAGGTCTGAAGGAAGGCAAGCTCATCACAGAGAAGATGTTTTTTTTTTTTTTAGATATTTGTCACCATTTAAACACCAGTAATATTTATTGGGGGAAATGTATGACTCTAAATGTATGACTCTAAATTGTCACATTCTCTGAACTTAGCCTAAATGCCTGCTACATATGAAAGCTTGTGCATCCTTCATAAGAAAGAAAAAAACATACATTCAAGCCTTACTAATTCTAATCTTCTCTGCTCTTTACTGATATGAACACTGGCACACTATTCAAAACGCGGCGACTGCCCTTTTCCCTCAAAACGCACATAGCTTTTCTGATTAAAAAAAATAAAAGTGTAAATCTTAAGGTTCACAAAGGATGGAGATGTAAAGCGCACGGCGTTAAAAAAAAAAAAACAGTCCGTAGAGTCAAGGGGAGTAGCAGCTGTTCCAACGTGATACCATTCTAAACACATAAGTCTCCGACAGGCAATCAGGTGAAGATTTCCCTCAGGTACAGCTCACTTAATCTGCGCGCAAACATTGAAGAGAAATAAGTGATATGACAGAAATGAATCAATTACACGTGACGCTAAAAATACACAAAACAAACAGGTTTCATCGGAAAATTTGCAACATGCATGAAGAATTGAAACATGCATATTTCAGATTTTGATCCAGAAAGTAAACACTCCTTCAGAAAACTAGCTATTTATGCAGCACCACCACTTCTCCTGTAACTTTTTTATTCAAGATTCTTACTAGGCTATTGACACTGTAAAGTAATATTACTCAAGTAGAAGAAAAGTAGGCCTAATATAAGTATTGTGTGATCAGTGTACTTCAACAAATTTGAAAAATGTAGCCAAGCACTGTCCACTTCTGCAAATGTGTGACATAGGCTATTCACACATTAACCACTTTGCTCTGACAGAAAAAAATAAAATCATGTAATTTAATAGGAGCAAATGATAATTATGCATAGTAGGTCTAACAGCCCACAGCAAGCCATTTGCCAGCACCTAATCAAGCTGATCTAAATATATTGCCAATAACCTTATATAATGTTTACGCACACACACTCATGTTGCGTTCCCCTTCCTGTATCGTTCCTGCAGATTTATCAGCAGCCCTCAGCTCTAGTCACGGCCAGACTCGCCATAACTCTCTCAGTGGGAATACAGACGGGTAAACCAATTCATTTGTTAGAACATCAAAGAGTTGAGTTAAATGGACTTTGAGATGAGATTTCTTCCTCCACACTGGTGCTCTGTTGGAGAAATGTGTGAAAATGCATGCGGTCACACAGAGTGATCTGCCTAAAGTGTCCCACTGCGTTATGTGCAATTAGACAGACAGTATAGATACATAATTCTGAATACCAATTTATCCATGACCCATGTTGATCATTAGTATTACTCACTTTTCAAATTATAGTGAATCGTGAATTTCACCAATACCATGGGCCTTTGCGCTCACTGCACTAACTTTAATGACTTTGAGATTGGCCTGCCACAGAAGATTCAAATAGCCTATTTATCTTGCCTATACCATCCATTCCATAAACACACTTTTAATCTTGCAACAATATTTACTATATAGCCATGGGTTTATAAATCCGAAGTGTATTACTTGTATCTGCTTGTTTTACATTAATCATTTCTGTATAGTTTTCTGTACAATTTTCATTTGAAAAAGTTTTAGACGCTTTCCTCTATTGACCCACCAGAGGGCAGCATAGCACAGTCACGTCGCATATAGCAAGAGCCTATATGTTTATGTCTATATTTCAAAACATGCTCAAACAAAGACTTGTATGGTCTAGTCACTACACACAATAAAACAGGGGTAAAGTGCGCCATTTCTCATGATTATGTTTTTGTTGACTACTTTAAATAATATTTACCTTACCCTATCATTAAGCCGAGGCTGCTGGCGCCTCTGTGGAGGATGTATACTGCAGAGAATAACAGAGATTTAGAGTTTACACAGTCACAGATTTCTTCTTGTCACTTCTGCCTGCTGTGTGTTCACGCCTATGACGCTAACACTAACAATTGTTCACTTTTTTGTTCTATCACCACATAAATTATCTGGTTGATAGTAGCATTCAACTAATTTGATCAGACTAAACATAACTGAACCAGGACTTGATGGGCCTGAACTGAGTGCCTAAAGAAATTCACCCAATAAGAAGCCCTAATGTTACACATATAGTTTAGCAAACACTATTTTATAATACACTTGAATTCGAGTGTTTTAGGGTGAGCTCTGTGACCATAGCGGTCTTGATGCTACTTCCTGTCTATATAGAAAGTATGTGGTGCCCTCCTGCTTAGGCCTCAAAAGTAATAAAATGCATTGGCTCAGTGTTTAGTCATTTTCCCATTGGCAATAGTAAAGCTATTGGTCCTGCTAAGGCCTCAAATGTTCCAAAAGATTACCTTTATTTGGAGAACTACTACATCAGTGTGAAAACGTTGATATGGTGAATAAAATTAATGGCTAAACAAAAATGTCAGACTCATATAGCCCTATAACCCACATGTTTTTAATTTTTGACACATTCAGATCTTTCTTTCAGGCCTAGAGAAATAAGGTTTATTTATGTATCTACAGTATGTGTTGGAGGGGTATATTTATTCATATCCTTATAATGTGTCTTTTTACTGTAGCTACATATTTTATAATGTGGTGTGTGGTTTTATCTAGTGGTTTGAAAGAAAAACTGATTATTAAAGTATATCTTGTCTTGCATTCTATCTCAAATAATCACATTTATACTAGACACCTGTAACTGAAGTCAGTATTCTGCTTTAGCCCTTTTCTTTTCACTGTTGTAAAATACTTAGCTTTTGCTATAAAGGCACATGATGTAAAACACATTTGTTGGATTAGGTTTGATATAGTATTCAATATTCTATGATTGCTTTTACCAGTTTTATTTCTGAAATGATTCATTTTTGTCACTGCCTTGTTGTAAAATTGTCTAAGAATTGTCATACACTCTTCACATGATTCCTATTTATTTTCTGTTGTGATAGCAGCTGTTGTGTTTGCCATTAGACACAGTTGGATCATCTTAGATTTACCATTTTTTCTTACATACACACATTCAAAGCTCTCCTTCAAAAAACACAATTCTGTGCTGTGCTGATATTTGTTTTAACCAATAAAACCTTTACAAATCAATGGATTTACAGTCTCCGAGAGGTAGTACAGGCATAGCAAATATGCCTTAGTCCTAACCATCGTAGCCATTATAGCCAGAGTACATTTGCGCTAGTGTAGCCATTAGTCAACTGTCATAATGTATTGCTCTTTCTGACTTCTCTAAGCGATCATGTTGTTATGGTAGAGTAATATTAAAGCCTTGTTTGAAAATGAAGTTGGGTGAGGCGTCTAAACCGTGACAACATGTAATGTGTCAGATATATGGTCTATGTGTTTGATGTGTTTTGGTTCGATATGGTTCATGCATGAACAGATGCACGCCTGCTGTCTGCCAGCTGCTCCACTCTTACACACACTATTGGAATGTTCCCATGTACTATGGACTCAGAGAGTTTTTAGACTATGTCCAATTTAAAATGGTGCAGTATGATTCTAAAATTATATAAATTATTTTTCTACTGGTAAATATTTCCACTCTGATTACCTCAGAATATACGAATAATTTATGGTAAATTCCATTCATTGCCCATGATACAAGAAACAACAACGTCTATAGAAACCTGAGTGTCTATAAATCTATTTAAACACGTTCAGTGTCTAACAGAGGAATAGAGGGGTATTAATATTATTTCCTGAACCCACTGTAGAAGCCCCTATTCAATAACACATGAATCACAAACGCAATGCAAGACTTTCCTGTTAAAACATACAGAGTACATTTTGTAGATATGTCTGATCTCTCTTATGTGTGAAGTTGTCCAGTTAAATATTTGCCTTCAGTGTCTTTTGTTCTGGGGCTGTTGGGTTGTCGCCCTGTTTGACCATCAAACAGCTCTTTGAGAGTTGCCCACTTGGCGACCAATGAAAAGCCTGGGTTGGATTAGTGGCTGCTCAGACCTCCTTGGATACCGGATACCAGAACACTAGACTGATTGGCTCTCTCCAGAATAACCCCAAAATCACAGCAGTTTATGTGAGGCCGGTATCTTAAATTATAATGATTTTTTGAAAGTGGAGAGTCACTGTCGAGTATCAATTCTAATTCCTCTGATCTTGATTTGGTCTATTGGTGTTGTAAGTGGACTGTGAGAAAATCTTTGAACTCTTAAGTCATGCCATGCCCTACGGTACAGAGTGCTTCCTGGAAATCTAGTGTACTCGCACACAAACACAAAAAAAACGTATTTAAACATTAATATATTGTTGCATTTCAAAGGATTGCTTTTCTATTATAGGGATACATAAATAAAACATCCGCATGTGACCACATAACATAAAAAAACAATACATGAAAAGAAGCATTCATATTAATTTTCTTTGAAGAGCATCATGGTATACTGGAGGCCTTGTGTACAGTTGCAATTGTATTTAGATGTCCTGTACTCTCACGCATCCATGGCCGTGCACTGTGAGGTAGGTCTAATCACCTGCATCAAGTTAACTTCTTAACCCACACATCGAGCCATGCACATTGTCTCAAGTTTGGCTTTACCCGAATCTAAAAGCTTCAAGAAAAAAAGCATCAAAATAGCAACAAAAATGAGCTGAGAACAATCCAATCCAATCCAATTTATTATAACGCACTAAAAAAACAACAGAGTTGACCAAAGTGCCGTACAAAAATAAAAATATAAAATACAATCAAATATACACATAAACAGTGGCATAAGAGGACGATTTGAACAGTAAAAGTCAACTTCCAAACTAGTTAAATGCAAAGAGAACAAATGCGTCTAAGGCGTGATTTAAAAACAGGAAGGGAGTCAGCCTGTCTAACACACAGAGCAGCTCATTCCACAGTTTGGGACCAACCACAGAAAAGCTCGTCTCCTCTGAGTTTGCGATGGGTTCGAGAACAAGGATGGAAATGCAACACGAGCAACAAAAACGTGAAGATGGAGTGACAAAAACTCAACAAAAGAGCAACCAAAGAATAACAGAAAGTGACAAAGTGTGTGCCGAAAATGCAACACAAACGTCACATAAGAGCAGCAGAAAAGTGACGAAAATGCATCAAAAAAGTAACTAAAAAAGCGACAAATATGCAACAAAAGAGTAACACGGCAACAACGCAAGGAAAAAGATCCATTCAGATCAGTTTTGTAGGTCTTAGCTTTCAAATTAGATGCTACACTGGTCTACAGGCTGTGAACTTTTAGATTTGGGTAAAGCTGAACTTAGTAAAGGCGGGGGTTAAAGGGTTAAACAGTAAACCTGTATGCCATGGTTGTATGTCTCTTGAATAATTTAATTGTAATATTGACTAATATTTCGATGAATTACTTTTCTTTTTTTTTTCAAAGAAGAAACTACTCAACAAATAATCATTATTTTACCCAGCAGTGAATAGGCCCAATCTTGTTAGGGGTCTTGTCTTGACCTGTAGATCATGCGCTGATCTCTGACCTCTCTTGGCTCTTTGCACCTCGATTGCACTGTTTGATTACATGGGCAAAATCATGGCTGATCAACAATAGACCAGCGAGCCCTTTTATTTGCAGCGGCGCATATAAGCGCGCGCTGAACAATGGCGATGATGACGGTGCCAATACAGATCCACACACCGCTTTTAGGACTTTGCACGGGAGCTTTTTTTTTTGACTCGTAAAAAAAGTATTGAGAAGTCACACAGATCTAGTGGATGTAAGAGGATGGAATGGGACGAGGCCTCTCCCCCCCCCCCTCCCCTCTGATGACGTCACGAGGGCTGTCTGTTTCTGTCTCCAAAGAAGTGAACGTGGTGCATGAGTTTGGTCGGAGCAGTCAACAGCAGCCAGCGTGCGTGCATCCCCGGGACACCGCAACATCCGCCGTAGCTGGGGCTCAAAAAACAAAAAAAAATAAACAAAAAAAACCTTAACTCCTGACCACCAACTGGACTGGAAGCCAAGACAACATGGGTGAGTTAGATTTAAACGCACAACGCCTGCTGAAATGTTGCCCGACGGAACAAACTTCAAAGGTGTCGCGTCTATTTGGCTGTCAATACCGCTATAAAGTGCTTTGTTTTTTTAATTGTATTTGAGCATAAAACTAGGCATATCATAATGCGAGGCGATGTTTACCTGACCCGGTTTCCTTGGGGCATTAGTGGAGCAGCCTAGAGAGTTGTGGAAAGCGATTAGAGAGATTAGAGATTCCAACAGGCTGCCTCAACTTCTGTGGAAGTGAGAAGGGCAAGTCCTATGGTCCTGCTCTCTACCACCTCTGACAGTCTATTACTTTTATTATTTCAATCAATCAACACATTTCAATTTAATGTATATATATATCACTATATCTGTACTGTTTTGACACTGATTTGTGAATCCTCCAGTCCAGCATGTGGTGGTGGTGATTGGTTATGCCAGAATTACTAATTGCAAACTTAAGGCAGGCATCTCCTTGTGTTTACCATCTGTGTTCCCTACCCTTGTTGCATACCATATCTATTGAGCAACTTTAAAAGACTTCCAGATGTCACCGTAAACGACACCATCATCTTAACTATGTTAACGCAGTGATGAAGAAGAGATAGTTGCCCCATCCGGTGCAGTTGAGGCAATAGGGTGGAACAGTGTGTGAGAATGTGTATCGATGCTCATTAATTCACTCTGGAGCACTCACAGAGGGGTCATTGTGCTCCTAATTTGGACGAGTCTCTTTGTGGGACTCCAGCGGACGAACGGAGTTTAGTGAGTGAGAGAGAGTGAAAGAGGGGAGAAGAAGTTTGGAGTGAATCGCATGTTTTACAGAGCGGATGCCCCTGTGAACTGGGCTCTCCAAAGACCCGCATTCACTGTCATACTGAGGCGCTGAATGGATGCTGACCTTTGTGTATTGTGCATTACTGTGTGAAGCTGAGTTTTATGGGCCTAAATTCTCTGTGGAAGCGCTGAGAGGAAAGTACAGCGTGTCGCTTTGACAGTGTAATCTGACTAAGTGGTTGTTAAGGTTTGGAAGTAAAGGCTCGTGTGATGGCCGGGGTGAACAAACCGCCGCTTCTGTGAGCATCATCACTCTCCCTCAAACGGGCTCAAATCGCTAGACTGTGTAAGAAAGGCATTTTGATATCTTAAAAACTACATTACACTTCAAAAGTTAAGAAACGGCGACAACATCTTCTGTCAATTTCTTTGCTGATTTGACAAAGGATTTTTTTTTATACAGTCCTTCCTGATGCTGTGATCATTAACATTAGTATAGTATTTGAATAGGATGGAATACTCAATGTATCCAAGTAAAGTACTGCTTTTTACCAGTCTAGTACGAGCAGTCATGTTCTCCACTAAGTTCAAACTCTGGATTCCAGTGCCAGTCAGCCACCCATTGTTACCCCGGTCCAAAAACTTCTGCAACAAAAATGCACAAACAAAAGAGTACTTTCCACAACTGTGTAAGATAGTGAGCCGTGATCTAAATTGATGTGAGGGAAAATTGGGCGTGAAACTGCTGAACCCAAAGTAAGGACACAAATTGTACATCATTCACAAGGTTACGTAACTTCTAACTTGATTTTTTTTCTACTCTGAACTTTGCTTGGGTGTTATTTTCTCGTAGTGGGAGAGAGAGAGAGTAGTGATTCCCCCTGTCCCTCTCCTGAGCGATTTCACAGTGCATTGGCCCGTGTGCCGTGTGGGAGGATCTCTTGGCTTCAGCCCGGTGCGGTTCTTAATTCAAAAGGAGACGTGCAGTAATTTTTGCACGTTGCCCGACAAAACACGGTTGCTGTTGCCCACATTCTGAGCTCTTCTAAAGCATTTAATCGCCATACTAATGATCTGAGAGGACATTATACCCGCATTCTCACACATTACCATTACTTGGGCCTTAAAAACCGCAAATCCTGACTACATTTAGTTTTACGACGCACTTGGTGGTGGTTGTAAGACACATTTGGAAAAGGCATTCAGAAGAACTGTGTGCGTTTCAAAATAGGCCAGCTTTTTCTAATTTATGCCTTTCTACACAGACAATTTAATTTTGTACCCAACATCTGAGGCGTCTCATGACTGGAGATACAACTAATCCAATCCAGCCAATTATAGACAAGGCTATGAACACTGTACTGTTCTTCAACCAAGCAGATGCAGGAGGCCTAAAGGCAAGAGTGTTTTGGTCAGTGTGGTGTCTATGCTCGTCTTTCTGAAGGGTTTACTGAAAAAGCATGACAAGATATGCTATGATGTCAATTATGTTTTTCTTAGTAAGCAGATCCCCATGTACAATCTGTCTTGGTCAAGTTGCTGCTACGGCTTTTGCATTATGGTAATATCTTTATGAAAATTCATTTCATCTGTAGTTCCCAACCTGATGGGCACCTAAGCCTTATATTATTTGAGCAAATTAAATGGTAAAATAATTAAATATGACGGAGGAAATGCTACAGGAGCAGAAACACTCCTATTTATTTGTATCTGTCGTTAAAGAAGAACTGAGTAACTTGTTTACCTTAATAAATCCTTTCCGTAGTCCCTCTGGGGGTAATACAAGACATGTTAATGGGGGTCTTTCATCTCCCCCGGTGTCTCTGACCAGAAAACCACACGTGCAACTTTCCCTGCCTCCGGGTTGGAGGCGCAATACACACTAATAGAATCACGAAGAAGAAGCTACAGGCTAACGGGCAAAGCTAACTGAGTTACTTAGTTCTGCTTTAAATAGTACTCATTTGCCATTATTTGTGGGGGGTCTCGGCCTGGCTCCAACACGCAATAAGGAGGCTTCAAGGGAAAAAGGTCCGAGATTACTTTTTGGCTGAGAGGAGGAAGACTATAAAGCCCAAAGAGAGCATGAAGTTCATAGGTGTGGCGGCTGATTCGCAGACTATATATTATTTTACACTAGCTTGATAACTTGATGCACTTATGTAGGAATAAGCCAAATAGAAAATACAACTTCAGACCACAAAATATGTTACGACCTTCCTTTGTGACTCCACACAAGTCGGTCGTGTCTGTTTTCCACACTTCGCTGCACTCCTGTTCATAATTCGGATGTCTGCTTACTGTCTGATTATTTTGTTTGCACATCAGCACTCTTTACTGTCACTGGCGCATACAGTGAAGTGGATGTGTACTCTGACCCCTGTATCCTGTGCTTAGAGGAGAAGAGGAAGGGACCACAGGCTTTAACGTGGTGCCAGCTAAAGTTGTTTGAGTGCTCCCTCTATCAACAATGTGTCAACTGATGGGATAACGCTGCTGATTTGAGTTGAGTCATGAAGATGAAGCTCGCGGGGTGAATCGTAGGTCACGCAGGAGTGAATCACAGCGGTTTTGTGTCTGTCCTTGGGGTGCACAATTGATTGAATCGAAATCACTATTTGAATTGGACTATTAGCAGAAGCTGGTCATTTTATATACAAAACTGGACATGCCTATAGTTTAGTCCAGCGGTTCTGAAATGCATGGGATACTTGTATTCAGCAGTTCAGACACATTTCAGTCCTTTCAAATGCTGAATACTCCTATACTTGTCTTAAAAATCAATTAGATATTTTATTTCCAAAATTGTGCAGGCCTTCTACTGTACGTCCAAATCAATCTGTCCAGAAATACCTCCTCCTTCCAAAGTCGTTAAATTACGACAACGTCTATGTATTGATGCAACCACTAAGTACTCCTTCATCTTCAGTCTGAAATCATTAATTACACTGATTGCGATGATAATAGGGTCGTGGCTGTCATAGTTTGATGTGAGTTCTGGGATTGTATCCATTTGGCAGAGCAGTGAGCAGCATCTTTGGTACTGTAATTACAGGAGCTGCCGAAGCCAAGTTAGTATGGTTTAGCAACTGTGCAGATCTGTGTATTCAAACCAGACTACTCCACTGTTGCTATTCAAAACTGCCTGTCATCCTCCACTGAGCTCTGTGCAAATGTGGCAGTAATTATTTATATTTTGACGTGTGCGTTATTTGCCTAGATGCAGGCTCGGGGCATTGACTTGTAAACCCCTGTGGTGGGATTCAGAGACAAATGAACAATTTGGTGCCCATTTGAATCATTTCTCTGTTTAAAGTAAACAAAAAAGTAAGAACTACCTCCTGTATTATTACAAATCAAGTCTTCTAGTCACTTTTTTCAGGTGAGATACTTTTTTGAGCTTGTGACCTTGATGCAATGTTGTAGCCTTGACGTGAATAATATTTGCTTCATTCACGCTGTTTTAAGTCCTGAAGTGCTTTCATTCATATTTCGTGGAGGTTTTTTTATATTATTTTTGCTTCATAGAGAGAACACGGAACGCTTTCCACCTTTTTAACTCGGTGGACCTGATCTGAGAAGTTTTGTTCTCAAAGTCTCAAAAGTCAAATTGATGGCGCCATCAATTTGCTAGCTTGCTGTTAGATGAAAGGTTGTTTTTAATATTTTAAAACTTGGCGTACCCACAGCTGCCCTCCCAGGCTGCTCTAGGCAAAACCTGCCTGCCTAGTGTGTCACTCTTTACAGTCTTTTCTATGCATAGACAGTATTTGAACATTTAAAACGTAAAAATATGATACTGAGAGTCCCAAAATAATTATTTTAAGCCTCAAGTATGCATAATATGTCCACTTTAAGATACATTATGTTCTTATTCATTCAGTTAACACCTTACAAACCCGCCTTAAACAAGTGCATTTTCTCCAGTTTGGTTTTATCCAAATCTAAAAGCTTCTGGACTGGAGCTTATAGCTAATAGGCAAGTGCAACGCCACATCTGAAAGCTAAGACCTACAAAACTGATCTTAACAGATCTTTTTCCTCACGTTGTTGCCGTGTTGTTGTCGCTTTTGTCACATTCTTCTTCATCTAAATTTTGCCACTTTTTTTTTGCACTTTCATCTTCGTTCTCCTCTTGTTTCTGTCACTATTCTATCACGCTTTTTTCAAGAAGCTTTAGATTTGGGTAATGCCAAACTGGAAGAATGTGCTCTGTTCAGTTGGGGGTTAAGAGGTTAAATTAGAGAAAAACTTACTTTAAGCTTGTTACACAAATTGTATTCATTCAACCATGACACACTTTTGGTTTTCACAATGGAGTGAAACACTGACGTCCCTTATTGTAACTTTTGTGTTATCAATAACTATTTTAAACACTGACTTAATGCATGATTGAGCAAGCAGCTTTTCGATACTAAAGCCTATTCACAGTGGCACACAGAGGGGAAGCAGGGCAGCTGTGTGGGTTATGCAGATCGAGCTGGCATTTAAATATCTATAAATGCTCTCTTTAAGCATCATGACCGGAGCTTTTGAGATATGAGCAGGAAGCTGACGACTGAGCAAAATGTAAAAAATGCAGAGGTTACATGCCAGACCTTAATTGATGCAGTATCTATAATAGAATTGCTGTACATTGGCCTATTTCTGTGTTGCAACATTCTCCTCTCATTGTTCTCATGGTTCACAGTTGCTGGATTGTTCCTGAACAATCCGGCACTGAAAAATTGTAAATAGAGCCCCCCTGGTGCTGGTGATCATCATCCATTCATCAAACATTCCCCAATCCCCAGTACTGAATCCAGCCATTGCATTCAACAACCTAACAGTCAGGAACAACTTTTTGTTAGGGGGTGGCAGCTTTTGGAGGATGGATTATTGAGGATTATTATTATTATTATTATTATTTTATTTTAACATAATATGTATCACTTCCCACATCTGTACTCCTTTTCATTTCCTTTGCCTTTTCCTTTAGTTTAGACCTTTTTGAATAATCATATTTTCTAAAGATGACGTGACTTCCTGCTGGATGATCACCTACTACGTATTCAATCAATCAATCAATCAAACTTTATTTATAAAGCGCTTTTCATACCGAAAGGTATCACAAAGTGCTTTACAGATAGCATTTAAAACAATACGCCCCGCATCATACATCCATACACACACACATACATACATACATACATACATACATATACAAACTAAACTAAACTAAAACTACATATATATATATATATATATATATATATACATACAATATATCATTAGGACTAAATTAATAGATGTCAGTTAAAAGCTAAGCTAAAAAGGTGGGTCTTGAGCCTGCTCTTAAATACATGAACGTTCTCTGCGGTCCTGAGCTCCTCCGGCAGGCTGTTCCAGAGGCGAGGGCCATAATATTGGAAAGACGCCTCGCCGTGAGTCTTTCTGTTGACTTTAGGGATAACTAGGAGACACCTGCCAGAGGAGCGAAGGGGCCGTGAAGGTTCATAAGGTAAAAGTAATTCTGAAAGATAAGAAGGACCAAGACCATTAAGAAGAACTTTAAAATCGATCCTGAAACACATTTACATTCTACATTAGTTTAATGTAGAATGTAAATGTACTTCAGAAGGTGAGTTTGTCTTGAAGCTAAAGGCTAAATGCGTTAATACATTTTATGAAAATAAATCACTAAATCAAATTAAAACTATAGACAAGATGATTGTTTCAGGCAAATGAGTTCACAATTGAAAAACTATTTGAAAAACTATTTTAAAATTTATGATGCATCAAAAATAATGTTGGCCTTTAACTTCAAGGCAAACTCTCTGACCCTAATGAATACAGAAGTCTCCTCCACTGAAGTAAGTTCTTCACCAGGAAGTCACTGACCACCACGTAATAAGATGTAAAATAAGGCTCACAATTTCAGATTAGCGGAACTAATATGGCCATACGAGTCAATTGGGTTGCAGTACTGACCACCTGTGGGGGAAGTTGAGTTGCCATTATCACATTTTTTGTCTCACAATATGCATTATCGCGTAAAGAATGACCTTCGTGGCTGTTGTCAGTTTTGGCTACTGCAGCTCACTGAACTACTTTGCCAGTCTGTAAACACAGGTATAGCTCTATAAAGGGTATTTCTGAGGCCAAGTCATAAAAACCAAAAATCAGTAACATGCCTGAATGTAGAGTTTGTGGCAGGTCGTTTACCACTGGCCTATGAGAGCGCTTGTTCGATGTTTAAATGTACCGTAATTTCCGGCCTATATGCCACTACTTTTTTCCAACGCTTTGAACCCTGCGGCGAATATGACGGTGCGGCCAATATAGAGAGAACGCACACTGAGGTTGCAGTGATGCGCGGCGCGCCACGGTTCTGCTGAATCCAGACGCGGTGCTGTGGAGGAAACACAGGCTTTTAACCATCCTGCAGAGGTACAGAGGCGGGTCTAGCCATGACAGACAGGGAGCCTGCCGTGAACTTTGTTTGGAGGGACGAGAGAAGCCGTGGAGACAGAGAAACCATCGTCTGCATCCCCTGATGCAGGGCTCATGCATCAGGGGAACCATGTTAAACTCGTGTCTGTCGCCAACTCACTATTAACCTACAAAAAAGAACCACGTTTGCTCTCTCTCTTACAACACGGACATACGTGTCTTCTTTTATTTATGATAAATGTATAAATCACGTGTGTAAAGTCCCGCATGGTTTGAGAAAAGCCTCTGAAGTGCCTGACGCGGCGCGCTGCATTCTGGTGTGCATTGGCCTCTACACTTCCACATTGAGGTCGGCTACACCGGCCATTTCTGCCTTTTTACGCGTTTATCACTGCCGTCCCTGCCGTCCTCCCTTTGCCCGCAACTGCACCTTTCTCCGGGATGAGGTGTCTCTTCCTTCTCATGGGCCGCTCTGAGCGGATGCACGGCACTATGAAAACCAGCGGCTTGTATTCGAGTGCGGCCTGTATGTGTACAAGGCCGCAAATTTAGCTGGCGCGGCTTTTAGTAAGGTGCGCTTAATTGGCTGAAATTTACGGTAGTAATAATTAGTTGTATTGTGTGAGATTAAATTATCCCTGCAGTAATCACTTTGGCATCAAAAACATTTGCTATGACCATTTTAGTTCTAGACAGCAGTGTTTGTTGGTGTTTGCAGTGACTTGCTTTCTTAGCCCAGACACAGAGCAAACAGAGATGATGTGATGGGATCAGAAAATTCTGAGAAAATACAGATCGCTTTACAATAGTGGATGTTTTCTTCTTTTTTATTTTTATAAAGGCTGTTACTTTGTGTGGGCTTTGACAGTTCAGACGTTAAAGTAGTTAGGAGAAGTGTGGGGATATATAAGCACTGCCCCTCTTATCATGTGTAGAGTGAGAACAGAATGCATTAACCGGCCTCTGGACTGTGGGAGCCTCCAGGATTGAGCTGTTGGCCCTGTGCCCACAGAGTGTATTCAAGCTTCCACAGACATCTCTTTGTACCCGCGTCTTTAAGCAGCTGCTAAACAACCATAAGACAAAAGCATCTGGGGTACCCCCGCGCCACTTTCACAAATGTCCCCCATGTGAAGAGACTCACACTCAGAAGTAGGTGCACCCAAAGTAGAGACCTTTAAATGAATATGAACAAATATCACCAACAATTGTGCTTGTTGTTTTTGAGTAGTTTATGATTTGAGTTTGTATCTTTATCATTGTGTCCTTGGGCAAGACACTATTTTTTGTTTTTTTTGTTTGGGACAGTGGATGTTAATAAACATATATATGGGACCAGTGTTGGGAACGTTACTTTAAAAAAGTAATTAGTTGTAGTTACTCACTACTTGTTCCAAAAAGTAACTGAGTTAGTAACTGAATTACTCTATAATGAAAGTAACTTGTTACCAGGGAAAGTAACTATTTGCGTTACTGTTACTTTTTTTTTTAGCAGTTTTCAAAAGTCAGTTGAAATGAGTAAAACAGACAGGTGTTTGTATTTATGTACTATCATGTAAAAGATGTTCATATAGTAACTGAATGAACTGAATGGGGGGTAGAGTGGACTTAAAAATAAGTTCCAACACTACAGATCAATGATCAGATCTGTGGGGATGACGAGCCGCGGGTCAGGGACACATATAGTTTTTGGAGCAGAGAGCACGAACACTCTGCACAGGCAGCGTGAGTACTCCGTGAGATTCCGCCCACCCTCTCCCCTGCTCCTGCTGCGTGAGCTGACACCGCGGCGCTCATTCAGTCGAATTGTAACGTGCCACTTTGTTTATCCAGTATAACAGCGTTGTAACAACGGGTAGAGTAACGAATTAGATTACTCTGTTACTGAAAAAATAACGCCGTTCTTTTAAACTCTCAAACACACCCTCATTCATCCTGACCTGTTGTACATGTTTTTAGTGGTAGGGGAAACCGGAGTACCTGGAGGAAACCTACGTAGACACGAGGAAAACATGCAAACTCCACACAGTAAGGCCCGTCCAGGTGGGGATCGAACCCCGGATCTTCTAGCTGGAAGCACTAACCGCTGCGCCACCGTGCTGCCACTATACATTGCTTGCATAAATGGAGTAGCCAGAGCAGCTTTAGGGGAGGGCTTTTACTGTTTATATAAAGGTTTTCCATGTTAATATTCTAGACGGATGTGCACGTGCGAAAGCAACAATAGTGAAATGCACAGTGTTTTCATAGAAACGGCTTGTGTATATGTGTTATATCGTGCAGTCCTTCTGTGCTGTGGCTCTGCTGTTGTGGGATGTTGCAGGAAATGCACATGACTCATGTGACACAGTGGAGCTGAAGTTTGGGCCAGTGGATACAGACTGCTGCCAGTAATCACTATCCTGCCCAAGGAAAGATTCCAAGAGAGAGTTTTCATTGTCTGCTTATTATCCTCTGGAGAGAGAGGATTGACAGGAAGAGGCACTGCTGCCAAACAGATGAAAATCTGCACTCTGAGCTTTTATGAAACGACAGCTGCAGGAAACCCAATAGCTGAGCCAGAGTTTGGGACTTGTTTGCCTCACATTGAGCTGTTTGGAGAGGGAGAAGAGCACTTTAATTTGCTTTCCAAATGCCGCCTTTGGACATTGTGAACTGGGTCATTCTGCCATGATGTTTTTCCATTAGTGCACTATTCTGTCACTTATTGCTTTGCTAATAGTTAGAAAAAACTGCATGAGCTTCAGGGAAAGGAAATCCCAGATGTTTGCGTCTGAAAAACAGTTTGACCCTGTAACCACACACGGACTGAGTACCAGAATAGTGCAGTAGCTGCACCACAGGCGCCTTCTAATATGTCTCTGTTTCTGACCTGCACTCCAGGTCCTCAGACTCTAGGCAAACAATACTGAGCACAGTCACAGCAGGAGAAACTGTGATGGAACGTACTAGTATCTGACAAGATCAAAGTCAAGATAGTCACAGATACTGATACATACCAAGCTACTGATGAACGCTTGGTCAATTAAACATCACATATGGGAACAAACCATGAGAAAAAGCAACATGATTGATGTGGCTGGATATATAAATGGGGTCCTCTCATTACCCAATTGGTTTGTTACCAGAGCGCAACCTCAAGAGCCATGGCATGAACTACCAGGGGCAAAATGATTTGCACAGTGTCTGGTTTGATTCCCTGACTGTTTTGGGCATCAGGTTTGTTAGGTTTCAGGCATAGATCTGTGTGGACACATCAACAATAGACTAATCTTCCAGCTCAGTTCTCATGACCAGGATCTTGGCTCAACATTCTGAAGAGGAACCCTTGGTGCCACTGTCCCCGACTGCTTGTCCCAAGTGGCATTTAAAGATGAATGCCGCGGACAAAGACATTTCCCTGTAAGACAACTCTCCCATCCTTCACCTTGTTATTTAATGTAGCAAAAACATTGATTACGTCATTATGAAGGGCAACAGTGGAAGAGTCAGGTTCAGGTTACCAACACCTCCTTGTTCCTCTCCAGCCCCGGGGCGCTGGCTTTGACTCCCCAATTCAATGACAATGGCGTTAAAGCTATCCATTGCACGTTGCTGTAATAGCACTGGCTGGCTGAGTATCCTTAAACGCAGCCACGCAGGTGGTGGGATCTGGGGCTATGCCTATGTCTAATTGAGTGTTGGGGGGCTGCAGAGAGAAGTCTTGAGGTCAGAGGTGAGAGGTTGGGTTGGCAGCAGGAGTTTTCACGGACAATAGAGCTGGCGGGAAAAGAGATCTGAGCAGCTGGAGGCGACTGTGGAGGGGGTAACCGTGGGAAAATCCTATGTATCACATGGGGAGTGTGTCTGCTGCTGTCTCTCTCTTCATTAGTTCTACCATTGTGTCCTGCTGACATGCAAAAGCTACCCAAGAACTGGAAATATATAGAGGAATGTATACTATTGGCTGCCAATCAGGCTTTGTTTTAATAAGACAGTTGAACCGTCATTGCATATTTTACATATTTCAGAGCTGGTAATGCTTGACACATCAGCAGAATATTAATAACGCTATTAATGTAAAGCTGCATGATACAAGATAACACTTGACTTCCACTTGACTAATGTTCTGCCATTCAAACAGAAAGATCTTTGAGCTAAATACAAAGAGAGACATTGTATTTCAAAGATTAAGAACAGCTAAGGTAGTCCTATGAGCTTTATAGGATATCGCAGTGTGCAAATAATTGGGGGGTCATATGTGTAGTATCAATTTGTGGACATGTTGTGTACCACAACAACAAGGCTTTGATCAAATGGGCTGTACTTCACAGAGCAGAGAGAACATTATGACCAATAGAGTGGCCCCAATGCCAATTGCCAAGAGAGTTTGGAGTCAGATATCATTCGCCAAAACAGTATTAAAAGGTAAATATGTTTAACACTAGGTCTTATTTAAGGTGCCCAACATGAATGCCCTATCGGAACAGTCATATTTATATCCTTAGAGTGTTAGAGGTTATGATCTGTATAGAGATTCAATTCAAGATTTTTATTTGTCAAACCATGTGAATGATTTTAAATTATATTTCTCTCATCCTTGATTGTGGACCGGGGGGCGGGAGAAGAGGGGTGGGAGTGAGGGCAGGGAGTTCAGCTTCCCGATGGCCTTGTGTATGAAACTGTTAAGTCGACTGGACCTGGCCCGTAGATTCCGCACTCTCCTCCCTGAAGGCATTATCTTAAAGAGACTGTGTGATGGGTGTGTAGGGTCCCTGGTGATTCTGACGGCTTTGCGGGTGAGACAGGTGGAGTACATGTCCTTAATGGTGGGGAGAGGGGCTCCACAGATCCTTTCCGCTGCTCTCACGATGTGCTGGAGGCTCCTTCAGCAGGATGCAGTGCTGGCACCATGCCACACAGTGATGGAGCTGGTCAGGATGCTCTCTATAGTCTCTCTGTAGAAGTTGCACATAACGGAGGCTGGGACTCTAGCTCTTCTTAACTTGCGAAGAAAGTAAAGACGCTGATTATTTTTCTTGACCAGTGATGTAGTGTGCATGGTCCAGGAAAGGTTCTCTGTGATGTGCACACCCAGGAACTTAGTGGTGGTCACCCTCTCCACAGCAGCACCGTTGATTGTTAGAGGAGCAAGGTGCAGCCACTACAACATCCCCCATCTCCATTTTTGCTTGCTATTTTATGTTCTTAGATTTTGGCAAAGTCCCGCTCATTTGTGTCCAAAATCAAATTAAGAATTTTGTGTTTCGGCATTGGATCCTTATTCAGCCAAACCACTGTTGGCAGTCCCTAAGTTATTGTAAATGCTAGCGCCTGGATAATGTGAAGCATTTGTGTGTCTTTCTCAAAAGCCCCTTGGCCAAAACCACGGAGGCTGCAGAGGTGCCAGGGAGCCAACCTTGTGAAGTCATTTTTAGAGGAAAAACACAGGGCCACGGGGTAGCCATAAGTGTTGCTGCGTTTCCAGACCTAACACGATAGTAAGACAAACGTGTAATTAGGGAAGTGCTGACTCACAATCCCTGGGCATTGTTTGGTCAGTGGAAAGAACTTTATGCAACCAAAGCCAAGCTAAACATGTCTCTATTAGAAAATGGTTGATATTTCATAGGTGCTGAATGTTTAATGTTTTGGTCTGAAAAATGATAATTGTTGGGCAGGCCACATACCACAAATAGGTGGGTGACCAACTTTTCTTTTAAACAATATACAAAGGTCTCATATTTCTATCGTTGACTTATGGATTCAAGTAGAAAGAATCTGGATTAAGTCTTAAACAAAAGCCTAATTTTCTGTCGTGCAAAGGGAAATGATCGTGTTTTCGTGCAGACTATACAAGAAACACATCCAGTAAGACATCCATCTAATGAGGCTTGTTTTGCTCATTGCTATAACCAACAAGTTTTGTTTTCCAAAGCTTGTACGCACCAGAGATGTGGGCTGGTAAATGGGTCACAGAAAGAGTAGGTCTGTGTAATGGGTTTTTCCTCATCCAATCAATATGTTACATCAGGGCAAACCTAAAGGGAGACATAAGCTAACTGACCTCTACAAAGATGCTCTATTTGAAAGTGGGTCAGTAATGTCACTGTTGAACAACACTGTCCTACTGTATTAGATGTATCAGATGTTGTTTATCGAGCTGTTGTACTTCAGGGCAGACACTGCACGCTAAACTTTATCATTGTTTTTTTCAGTGTTTTGGTTCTAACTGTCTTTCAAAGGGAAACATAATATTAATCGACACAATCGTCAGTTTATAATTTCACTCTGTAGATTTACATGTGAAAAGTCAAGTCATTTTATATGCATAGCACAGTTCAACAACCATGACAGTCGCGCCAAAGTGCTTTACGGCCCAAACAGTAAAAAAAATAATATATCACACACTATAACAAAATCCAAAGAAAAGGTTAAAATAAGAAAAAAAAAAATATTAATAAAACATACATCTTCAGGGAGAGTCGAAGGCAAGTTTGAAAAATGATATCAATGATGTGTTCAGATGAAAGTGCGTGAAATCATTTAAAAACAAACAATACAATTTTGAAAATGAATCCTGAATTTAACGGGTTACCAGTGGAGATGGGTGAGAATGAGTGTGAGAAGTCTTGCTGCTGCATTTTTGACTAACTGTAACCTGTTGTGGAAGGCCTAAGCACAATGAGTTGCAGTAGTCCAGTCCATTAGTGATAAATGCGTTAATGTTTCGAGATTCCTTTGTGTTAGGATTGGTTTTAGTTTAGTTTTCTGTCTGAGCTGGAAGAAGCTATTTCCAATAATATAAGAAATCTGCTTCTCAAAGTTTAAAGAAAGAGTCCGTAAAAAGACCATGGTGTCTGACAGAGTTGTGCACATTTGCAGAGAGTGCGTCAAGGGAAACGCTGAGGGTGTCAGATTGTGGTCCAAATAAAATCACTTCAAAACGTAAAAGGTGATTTGTGCATTGTTCTATAGGGGCAACATCTACAATTAAAGTAGCTGACGCCACATTGTTGTGTCTTGAAATGAACTAAAATAAGAAAAAACATATTTGTGCATTATTATTCACCTTTTTGTGACTCAGTGGCTGTATGGGTTGTTAGCATGGCGCCTTTACTTTCGATCATGGTGGCCTCTACAAAGCTCCAGGCAGTGCTTGATTTGATCCCCCGTTTTCACTTTTTTTAGGGTCAAGGATCCGGGAACTATTTTGGAGTATCTGGCAAAGATTTGAGATGATAAAATGGTGTTTAATGAGAGTGTTCCGGCAACTGTTTTGGCCTGTTCCACAAATCCATCACAGTTCAAAAGTTGTCCCGAAACTACAAATTTACAAACCACTGGCTCTTTCTGGTGAGAGGGTCTGTCAGAAACCTACCAGAAACTCTACAAACAACTGATCCTAGACTAGAGCATCACAGAGGCCAATGTGACGTAAAGTAAAGGCGCCATGCTAACCACTCATACAGCCGCTGGGCAACTAAAATGTCAAATACACTTTTTTTTTTTTGTCATTGTAAGTGTTTGATAGCCTATAAAATATTAGTACAATAGTTACTACTGTAAGTGCTTTACAGTGCAGAACAGAATAACATTGTTTTTAAGCAGGATTTAAATGTGCTGAGACACTTTACTTTTTGGGGCTCAGGGGGAAGTGAATTCCAATGAGAGGGCGCATAGACTGAGAATGCATGGTCCCCTCTGGAGCCAAGTTTGGTCTTCGGCTCCACCAGGACCGACTCCTCACTCAGCCTTAGTGTATGGGCTGGGAGTAGAGGTAGTACTTGCTATAGAAAGGTACTGGGTGCTCTTTGTGCTATTCCAAAACCTGAATTAATCAAGATAAACAACTCCCTAATCAATTTGCTGATAATGCTGAGAATAGCCTCTGAAAAGATGTGTGACATTGTTAGGATTCAATCTAAACTCTTGACCCCCGGGCTGTACTTTTGACATGACCAATAAATACCCCAGAGATGCTCTGCTTTTAGGATTTCTCCTCTTATTGTTCCCAGGCTGTCATGGTGTAACACGTAAAGCTGCTTCGCCTGAGAACCTCTCCCAGGATAGGGGTCCTTACGGGTGAGCGGACACTGAGTACCATTAAGTGTCCACTCCCCCTACCCCACACCCCACACTCTTCAAAACTCTCTCCCAAATGCAGACAGCCCCATTTGTATACGCTTCATCATCATTCAGCCTGTGTCGCAGAGTTGGGGAGTGGCGCTGTTCGACACATGATGGGGTTTCCAGTCACTTAGCTTGTCACTTGAGACTTTGCAAGTTGGTTTTTAATTGGCGTCATACTGTATGAACATTTTTGGATTAGCTTTTGTAGCAGGGTTTATTGTGCTGCCTTTTAAATTATTTCAACCTTTTAATTAATTTAAATGTTTATGAAAAAGAATGCCATACCAGCTCTTGACTGTAACCTCAATCAAGAAGTACCATTAGGACCATTTAGTTTTGTATATTTTTTAGGCATTTGTAATTGTAATTGCCACTTACTGAACCCTTCTGTTTGCTCTGTTCACATATGCTCTACTTTACTTGCTCTTGAAAGAATTGATCCACTGCTTTTGTCTCACCCTTCAACCAGTACCTCAGAGCAACCTGTCAAGAGCAGTAGGGCGACTGCACCGAGCTGGAGGTTTTAGCTTACTAGGGGAAACCGTAGCTCCCAGAGGAAATCACACGAAAAAGATCCACCTGGCCCAGGAATCGAACCCCTAACTTTCTTGCTGTGAGGGCGAGAGCACTAACGGCAGCGCCACCTTGTCACCAAACCAAATGTCAGACAGTTGAAGCCCAAAGCACCTTAAGCCAGCTATGGGAATAAGAAGACTGATGGTATGGGGGAAAACATGGCTTAAACTGTTGGATTTGTATTGATTCCACACATGTGATGACCGTGCTAATGCATAATGTGTTGGAAGTAATTTAATCCCTAATGGCCAAGAATAGTATTACGCAGTATGTCTGCAAAAGTCATGACTTTAATGACGGGGGATGTTATAGCTTGCGTGCATTTTTTGTTTCAAACATCAGTCCCTTCGTGAAGCACTAACTTTGGGAGAAAGCTTGCATATTCATTTCACTTGTGTTTGCAGGAAAAAAAAATGTCTGGTGCGTCCTCCTGTCTTTTTGAATACCACGGTTCTCTCTCAACTATGGTCCCTGATTTAGCTTGTGCATTACATTTTATTCTTCACCCGTTCATACTTACTTCCGTAATGGCCGTTATCAAAGAGAGATACAGAGCCTTTAAAACAACATGTGATCATATGACCCCACTGAGTGTTTCTCCAATATGTGCATGACAGAGCTAGTATATAGTATTAGTGCAGGGCAGTAGAGTAGCATTCACAACTAATTTAAGCCAATATACAATATCACATTTTTGTGGCAACTAAACACGTGATGTTATTGAATTTAGTGATTAGATAACATTTTTAAGTGTCTGATTGCAAAAACAAATGTATTACCATTGATTAAATTTGGAAAGGGTTAGGGTTTTGGTCTCGAGATATTTCCATGGTGCATGTCATAATTTCCAAAACAAAGCATGTGTTTCTTTCTAGTGCATTTTATAAAGCCTCAGTGGTTCTGGACCCAGTCATATGTTTGGCATTTCCTTTTACATGAGTGCTATAAACTTGAGTGTTTTGTTGTCCGTGCAGTCTAAAAGTTTGCAGATGGATGGTTTAAGTTTTTTTTTTTTTTTTTTCTTCACTGCAAGGACTAGAACAGTGAAGATGAAAAGTTGGAAGTGAGTAAGCTCAAAGATTAGCCCAGCATTTGTTGTTGTGGGATCCCTGCTAAGTTCACTTCCCTGACCCCTTAGGCAGACCCCCCTCCTGCTGGGGCCCCTCCTCAGTGCACTGCTCTGTCCGTGAGAAGAAAGACCCTCGCCTCTCTCTCTCCCCCATTAGCATGCCCCTGGGTCCCCTCGGCCTGCTGTTGCCAAACAAACACTCGCCAAGTCCTTTCTCTCCTGGCTCCTGCACTGTCTGCTGCTCCCCACTTGTCCATCGTGCCCTGCCCCTGTTATTTTTAAAAACTGTTCTCCGTTCAATTGTCTCCTCTCATTTCCTTAGCCCTCGCAAATTCCACCTTTGTCACCTTGTTTTAAATGCCCCTCTTTAAATGCAGCTCTTCCTCTGTTGTTTGAATCGGCCCAGAGGACGCGGTTTTCTGCCTGTCGTGGAAACATGGCTGCCCTTGCTCTCCTCCTACATCCTCTCTCAAGTAGCCAGATGGAAGGCAACTCTGCATGTTGCTAATGTATGCGGCTGGAGAAAAGGGCATATGGTGCTAAATCAGTGTGACCTTATCTACTTTTGAGCTGTCAGATTTAGTCCTTTATAAAAGAGAGCACTTAAAAAGTTTTATACTTGTTCAAATTTTGTACATAATCAGTCTTTCTCTAACTTACACTCTGCAGCTCCTACAATTCTACTGTTGCACTGCCCAACCCAGGCTGCTTTACTTGAGAAACGGCAAGTTCTGCAATTTAGTAATGAAGCGAGATCATCTGCTGCCAAAAGAGCAGTGGAAGAATTCTTGTGAGTCATAATTGTGATTCATAATTGTGATTCATGAACATTTATATTGGAACTCTAAAAAGCTGAAAAAATCTTACTTTGTCAAAAGTAATATTGTCATTGCAAATAATAGAACCAGTCCCATAGCAGAGGTGCACTTTGATTTTGTTCTTAACAATTTTTTGCTCTCAAGTAATGATATAAACCTATTCAACTTTTAAAAGTTTTCGTCATTGTACATTACTCACCTGATAAATATGAACAAGGACTTCTGCCACATCTCCTCCGGCTCAGCCGATTCAAGTAGTCTCCACTTTCCCATCTGCACCCCTCTCTGATGCACCGAGCTGCCATTCGGGTACCTCTGTCAAACAGCTATTCACACTGCCACTTCACTCTCTTAAATGGGCACGTCTGAGAGGGGACAGAAGGGAGCATTTCTCAAGGATTTTGGGCTTGAGTTGTTGCTAAATTAAAAAAAAAATGCTGAAGGGACATTAAACTGTTCTCAAACAAGTTCAATCTGAAACATGTGAAATATGCATTGTGTATATTTTTCTGTTGACAAAAGTGAAAGTCATTCTCAAAGTTGTTGTTATTATTATTTTTAACGTTCTGGCTAGTGGCTAATTTATGATTCTTAACTATTTGCTATAACTATTGTTTAAAAAACAACTGGACCCCCTACTGTTAAAGCCTGGCTTGACTCTAAAAGTTAGTTATACTTGGCCTGGTCAGACAATGATCCTAAAGTCTATCTATAAAAACAGTTCAGATAATAATTTTGGTTGGAAAAGATGCCTTCATTGTTTAATGTATACTGTATTAGGTCTGATCCCTGTAAGTGGACTGAAGTAATATCCTCGGACCTAGACCTTTATTCAACTGTTTCATCTTGTTTTGATGTCCTAGGTTTCGTAAGATGAGAGTGAGAGAGAAGGCGAACTGAGGTCTGGAGATGATCTTTAGAAGGGTTGGTAGGAGGAGAGTATTTGCTAAAAGGAAGCATTTCTGTTGAATGAGAGAAAAACAGCCATGGAAACCCCATCAGGAGGAATTGGAGAGCAGAGACAGGACAAAAGACCATCCCTCCTGAAGAATCGCTGTGTTTACAGTGGACTGCTCAGGCTCGGACTCATTTAACTCCAAGGCTGGACTGGGCTTTCGTTATGTGATGTCAGTGCAGAGACATTGTAAGGAGAAGTATGCATAATAGGGCTGAACGAATGATTGCATTTGCAATTTTATCGCGATATTACACAACGCGATTTCGTAATCGCAGGGCACGCGATTTTGGAAGTGAATGGAGCAGCGAGATATGGCTGCAAAGTCCGCTCCGCCGTGTGCTTTTGTTTACGTCTCAGTCTAGTTAAGGTGCGCGGTAGATTGTGGATGTACAGTGAAAATATCAGCGTTTATAATTCAGCCACCGCGAAGGACTATTGCTTTCTTCTCCGTTAAAATTGCGTTAGCCGCAGTGTTCATCACGCCACTATGATCCGAGGCAGGAATCCGTGTCATGTCTTATTTTGCTGAGAAAATGTGCTGTTTAGTGCTGAAATGTCACTCAATGGCTGCGAGTTAAAGCGAAAGTAAAACATGTCTGTGTTTGGCGCCGTCTCCTTGCGTCACTGTTCTTCTCTTTTTTCATATTGTCTAAAGTGACATCCCAAAACCAAAATGCTGCTCCTAATTCCACTGTGTTTTGGCGTGTGCTCCATGTGGCCTCTCCGTTTCCATCAATAACGCGCATCTGAAGCAACTACGAGTTGCAGCTCAGACAGGGATTTGATTGGCCGAAATAATAAATAATCAATAGTTTATTTTGTATTAATTGGGAGTTTGATTTCCTAAAACCTTTCCAACTAGTTAAAGCAGACGTTTGTTCTTACTTTCCCTGCACTTTAGTATGAGTGATGTTACTGACTGGATAAGTGAGTTTTATCTTAAAAAAAGAAAAGAAAAGAAGATACACAATGATACATATATATATATATATATATATGTTTGCTTTATTGTTGCAATTTTCACTTCAAATGAATCTAATATTGTTTATTATGAAACAGACTGATTTATTGCTTGTGTTAGGTGAAAAATACATGAGAAGAGGACCTTGCAACAATAATCGCATATTTAATCGCAATATTGAAGAAAAAAATCGCAATTAGATTATTTTCCAAACTTGTTCAGCCCTAATTCATAAGTACCTTTGGAAATACTTTTGTGTAATGCACTCACTTTTTTTGGTGAGTGTTATTTTTCTATAGTATAATAATGATGATGATGATGATATTTAAACTCTGTGTAATTGAGTAAAAGTAATCCAGTCTCCTCCTACTCACTTGTTTAGGATTGCAGTAGATTGCTTGCCAGAACACAGAGCCTGTAACTCAGTGGCCACAGCCTCAGTCAGGCCTTTGGACTGTTCTGTCAAATGAGCCTGGGGTTGATTGATGAGCCGAGGAAGGCTCTGCAGTGATTGAGATAAATGAGCAGGACAGCGCCAGTCAGATAAACAGACAGCTGTAAACACTTCACATTTAAACACCAAGATTAAGACAGTCCACCCACGACTCTGCAGGTAAAGGCAATGTTTTTGTCACAATGAGCTATGGCAGGCACCTACGTGACTGCTTAATTATGTTGTACAGATGCACCAGGGAACTGTGTGATCATCATTGTCGCGGGTAACTTTAAAAAGGTTGACATACATATGTCTAAACAACTGTGTTATCACATGTGTTATCATCCATAATATCACCCAAATTATATCCTGTATAGATACAATTCCACTGGACTAATTGACCACCAGGGTAACTGAATTTGCACCAGTTTTGCATATTGACAAAATGCCTACTGCCTGGCTGCCCACTGCTCCTGCAGGTTAGCCTGTCTCCAATCGGTGGTAAATGATCAAAAACACATCGACAGTAGGCGAGTTTCGGGATTCATAATCCTGCGCAAATATTAACGCAAAACCGCTAATAACACTGCATCAACGGCAGACGCCCGCCCTTCGCTGATTGGTTTACTCCGCTTCCTGTTTGCTTGCGTATCTACCGCTGTGGGAAATGGATTTGACACAGCGGTGACTAGACTCAATCGCTGGTACAGTGGTGAGTCTGGATTTTTCCAGGCTACCTACAGGTTACCCCAGCAGCATTAAGGATGGGTCAATTGGGGATCAATAAAGTATGCCTTAACCGTAACCTTAAATGCGTGTTGACATCTAGTTAGGGAACTCAGAATCTAAAAAGAAATGTTGCTTTTGCTAAAATGTTAGAAGATAAAACTGTAAACCTCTAGCTTGTTTTCATTATAACCTGTCCCACTTTTAATCGCATCTCTAGCTTTTTCAATTAGCTCTCCATTATTTTCCTCCTTTTTGACATAATATGACTTTATTAGTTTGAGCGACAGGAAATGAGAACAGAGGGGGATAGAGCATGACAACAAAAAGCGTACACAGCCTGGCTCCTCTTTGTGATGATTACACGGTTAGTGCTTTAAATCCCTCGGGCCCCTTGTCTCTGAGGAACCAAGACTGTACCGCTGCTATGTTGGTCTCTATACTTGTTAGCTAATTCTGCCATTGTAAAGCTGAAACATCGCTAATCATTAACACGGGCACACTCCTCTTTTCGCTCCACTTTAAGCAATTACAAGCCATTATTGACCAAATACTTTCCACTCAGCTGTCACCAGATATTAGCGATTGTCTTAGTTCCCCTCTTTGGATAAGTAGCCCGACAAAATGCACTTTTGACAAATTGGCCAGCATGCATATCCTATCCTCTTATGAGCTTCCATTAAAGCCATTACAGTTGGTATGTGTAAGTATGGCAACCCTCAAAATGTGGAAAATGGGACTGCGGTTCTCATAAATGGAGTTTTGGCAGCGCGTCTCCACAGTGCAACAAAACAACAACAATACATTAGCATTAGCTGTAAACAGACGCATCTGCTAGCAATGAGGATTCATGTTAGATTAGAAATGGATAGTGCAAGCAGATGGGGGAGTGCTTAGCTGCTCTGGGGAAAAAGAATGATGCTTTTCCATATGCCATCACAGGTCTCAGCTGTTGGGAGATTTCAGCCCTGTGTGGTGACACTGTATGGGATCAGTTGTGATGATTGATGCGGCGAATGGGTAAACTGTAGAGAGATTTGTATTTGGAAATGCAATGGCCTAGATGACAAGAGAAAAATGGGCAAATGATGATTACTAGTCAGTTGGCATGCTGCAAATATTTACATTGTATTCCCATAGAATGTGAAAAACATGGACAAGGCATCGCAGCTGCTTGAAGCCTAATCAGAAATGGGGGCTAGATTCAGAGGTTTCGTGCTGTAATTGCTGGGTTCCATGTGATGATGTCACCGGACCCAGCGGGGGGCAGGAGCCAGTTTTTCCTATTAAACAGCATTACACTTTCACAAGTCATAGCTCAAAAGAAAATGTATGAATTACAAAAATGATCATTAATATCAGTCTCTGGGTCCATGATCTCTCTGTACAAGACCAAAAATTTCTTCAAAAACAAAATAATTGTTCCTCCATAGTATTGGCTTTTAGAATGCTGTGATGTCACCTGCAACCCAGCAATGGACTTTCCATTGACACGTTTTTGCACCTCCTTATTGAATACAGGCTGTCATTTCATATATTGATTGATTGTTTATTCCAAGTTCAGTGTTCATATACACATGACTTTTCCCCCCTGCATTATTATGTGCAGGCTTTACATTTTTTCAACATACATTCATATATACGTACAATACTTCTAAATAATACTATAGATAATTAACGTTAAACTCCACGTGTTTGTCTTAACACGCACAACATTGTCCTTTTTTTTTTTCCTTTTGCTATTTTTATTTCCGCAATATTCTAAATATAGGAGCTGGCATCCAAAACCCAGCCAAACTGCTAGCATGCACTACTGTGACGCAGCGGTTAACATTCATGCTTTACAGCTACAAGGTCCCAGGTTCAATTCCTGGGTGGACGGGGCCTTTCTGTGTTAAGTGTGCATGTTCTCCCCGTGTCTGCGTAGGTTTCCTTCGTGTACTCCGGTTTCCCCTACCACTAAAAACGTGTATGATAGGCCAGGATGAGGGAGACTGCGGGACAACGGATGGATATTAGTCCACGGCTACAAACGAGCGTGGCGTGTTTACATGCATGAATCCTATGTGTGTTCATTAACATGTAGTAGTAGTAGTAATAATAATAATAATAATAAGGTGGGGTAGACTGACGGAAGCGAGGCAACCAGTCTGGCCACCACCAACCACTCACTCACACACCACATTCACCCCAGACTTCCTGGTGTTCCCAAACGGTCTCCCATCCAAGTGCTGACCAGGCCCTTCCCTGCTTAGCTTCCAAGATCTGACGGGATTGGGCAGAGCAAAGGCGGTATGTACTGTCCTGACCAAATAAACAAACAAATTACACTAAGACTCCAACTATATTGAAATGTGTTTTCAAATAATACCACTTGTCTGGTACCAAGTTTAAGTTTCGATCCTTGGCTAATGAAATCCTTGTTCAGACTCCAACTTGAATGAACAGGGATTTAAAGTGTAGCCTACCTTGATCTTCTGTATCACTTTTCATGAAACAATCAGACTTCAAGATAAAAGCCTGAACTTTTACAAGCTTTTCTTTTGTCATTGTTATACAGTGCCTCTCGAAAGTAACTATTACACCTTGAACTTTTGCACATTTTGTCATGTTTACAACCATAAACATAAAGATTGTATTTTGATTTTTTTTTTTAACTGAAAGTTCACACACAAGTAACAGACAACTGTGAAGTGAAAGCAAAATGATACATGATTCTGTTATTTTTCCAAAAATAGAAAACCGAAAAGTCGGGCGTGCACAAGTATTCATACAGCATGAATTAATACTTTGTGGAACCCCCTTTTGTTGCAATAACAGCAGCAAGTCTTTTGAGGTATGACTCTACAAGGTTTGCACATCTAGAGACTGACATTTTTGCCCATTCGTCTTTACAAAACAACTCAAGCTCTGTCAAATTAGAAGGAGAGCGTTTGTGAACAGCAGTTTTCAGGTCTTTCCACAGATTTTCAATAGGATTTAGATCAGGGCTTTGACTGGGCCATTCTAACACATTAATATGTTTTTTAAACCATTCCATTGTAGATTTAGGTTTGTGTTTAGGGTCATTGTCCTGCTGGAAGGTTAATTTCCGCCCCAGCCTCAATTCTCTTGCTGACTCCAGCAGGTCCTCCATATGTCTTCTAGCAAACTTCAAACAGGATTTCTTATGGCCTCCTTT
Source organism: Neogobius melanostomus (assembly GCA_007210695.1). NCBI lineage: Eukaryota > Metazoa > Chordata > Actinopteri > Gobiiformes > Gobiidae > Neogobius > Neogobius melanostomus. The sequence continues at coordinate 1,301,737 of VHKM01000048.1, forward strand.
CAATAATGGCTTTCTTCTTGCCACTCGTCCATGAAGGCCAGATTTGTGTAGAGTACGACTTATAGTTGTCCCATGTACAGATTCCCCCAGCTCAGTGGCAGTACGTCGCAGCTCCTCCAGAGTTATCTTGGGGCACTTGGTTACATTTCTGACCAGTGCTCTCCTTGTTCGGTCTGTTAGTTTAGGTGGATGCCCATGTCTTGGTAAGTTCGCAGTGGTGCTATACTCTTTCCATTTCCGAATGATGGATTAACCAGTGCTCCGTGAGATGTTCATATCTTGGGAAATCTTTGTATAACTTAACGCTGCTTTAAACGTCTCCACAACATTATCCCTGACCTCTCTGGTGTGTTCTTTGGCCTTCATGATGTTGTTTAGTGACCAATACACTCCGACCATAGCTCTGAGGCCCTCACAGAACAGCTGTAATTATACTGAGAGTAGATTACGCACAGGTGGCCTCTATTTAATGGTTAGGGCAAGGTGTGAACATTCTGCAGTCATTAGGAATATTATAAAGGCAATTTAATGCACTCAGAAAAATGCTGTATGAATACTTATGCACGCCCCACTTTTCTGTTTTTTGTCTGTTACTTGTGTGTGAACTTTCAGTAAAAAATTCAAAATACAATCTTTATGTTTAGGGTTGTAAACATGACAAAATGTGCAAAAGTTCAAGGTGTATTAGTACTTTCAAGAGGCACTGTATCTTGTATAATTTCCCCTGTAACTAAGTGTGAATATTGCTTCCTTCATGGCCCATTCATACACCAAACACAACAGCATCGCACGCATTTGATCATTATAGTGGAAAAGAATGGAGTCAGAATGAGTTTTTTGTGTATGACATGACTTGCACAGTCTGCGTCTTTTGTGCAATCATTAAGTCAGTAGATTAACTCAGATCAAAGTGTTAATTGTTTAAAGTTTAATGGCAAATTTAGCTCTTTCCACTGAGTTGAGTGTTGGAGAAGCACACAGGATGCAGCACTGCAGTTGGCCGCTCAAGTCCTCAGCTTGTGTGCCGGAAGAGCAGACTGTGCTCTGTTGCTATTCTCCATGTCCCCTGAGGGTCCGCTGTGTCCAGTATGTTCACTCTGGGCCTGTACACTGCCTCTTTGTATGAGGACTTCTTGGATACTTTTTTCTTTCTTCTTAACACACACTGTCTTCTTTATCTGTTTGTATTGTGGATATGCCAACTCTGGTTTGTGTTGTGTTACTAAAAATCATTGATTTCTTTTACCGTACTCTTTATTTCATATAGGGTGTAGAAAACAGTCCTGTGGAGGAAGGGAATTTAATTGTATTGATTTTGGGGGTGGGCGCTTATAAGCTCTTGCTTTGGCCCACTCCTTTTGAGCAGAGTGTTTGCTGCTCAAATAAACAAATAAACTAAACTAAGCTCAGCTGTATTTTGGTGGTCAAAATGGGGATTTTTAAAGAATTGGAGACATGTGAAATTCATCAGAGGGACAATTGACAATGATTGATTGACCATTTTGATGTAAGGCCCCTTCAAAGAAAAAATCTAAAAGGACTTGGACTATGGATCTGTTTATTTTTATTTTTATCAGACAACTTGCTACAATACTGGTGTCGATAACTTTACATTTGATCAGCTCATTGTATTTATCATGCAAGAACAGGTCCGACTAGAGCATTTAATAGAATATAGGTCTAATCACACACTTGTAAGCCAAATGCAATGTACACTTGCCACAATTGTTCTTCTGTAAGCGTTATTTGAGTGGGTGAGTCTACATGTGTCTGTGCTGTCCAACTCATTCAGCTGTGTTAGGCCGAGTTGCCAACATGTCATGTACAGCTGTGGAAACAATACCCTCTAGGATTTATTGGGAGTTAGCAAGTACCAGAGGTGAGAATGAGAGGTCGACGTTTCTCAGAATATGCTGCTTTACAGCATAGGATTTACTAATATACTGTATATCGTTTCCATTCGTACCTCTCGAATAGGTTTTTTTTTTTTTTAAGTTATCTATCCACATATTAAACACATTCAAGAGCAAAACGTGTACTGCTAAACACAGGAATGCCTTGTTATTTACAAATATACCATTCTGTGCATTCTTTCATAAAGTGCACTGTGTTGTAGCTTCATTGCTCACGTGTCTGTGTGTTCTTTTTCCACGCTGGCAAAAACTGTCAAAGCTTTCCCAGCTAAACAGACACTAGATTTGGAGTCCCTTGCTGCTTTTATGTCCCTGGCGTGCCAAAAAGCATTGCATTCAAATTGATTCATAACAAGCTACCACGTCTTAGACCCTTGGAGAAATAAACCATCGGAAAATATTTTCTCTTTTTCAGCACGGGTGAACTTTATGACCAGGAATGTTGTGTGACAAGAGGGAAGCCGTGTGATGCGCCCGACTGTGAAAGAAAGCTGATTTATAAGTCTCCCGCTTAGCTACCTGACAGTGACGTCCACTACAAGAGCGAGGCGCTGTTATTTACTTTGCATCTGGGCCCAATATCCTGTGGACCTTCTGGGCTGGAGAAGATGTGGGTTGCGGTGCGAGTCAGCCACTCTGCTTTTGGCGCACCACTCATTGAGCCTGCGGTTAACCCGCTGCCATGGCAACCGCTTTTCTTCACCCATCCCGGGACCGAAATACTTTTTTGATCTCCCAGTACTACCCAAACACAGAGCACCAAGCATCTGACTACAAACGGTATTGTCCTGGTAGCAGTATGTCTGTTTAGTTAAACTCCGGCCTGTCATGGAAAAAGAGACACTCGAGTTTCTTGCCTCACAGTAGAAGGCTGGTGGTTTGGTTGTATCTGCAGATATGCATAAAGCCAAAGCCCCAGGATTAGTCAGATTAAAATGTAACAGATGTAAAAAAAAAGAAAGAAAAGTGACCTATTCTATGTATTTTGAAAGCAATTGTGCAGTTTGTTCAGAAGCAGTTGGTAAAGGTTGTTGCATTATATTTCAGGGAAGGTCTGTGTTTAAGGAGGATCATTGTTCTGTAAATGTAACTACGTCTGTATCTATTTTCTCCAGTGTATCCAGTTACATTGGTTGGTCCCTTACCGGCAATGTTGGTTTGTTTCTTTCTTACAAGTCTTGTACTCGTGTGAAAACTTTGTGGCATATTGAGTAGTTTCCCCATGGACTTCTACAACTTAAACCCGAGTGAAATGCAAGATAGGGTAGGGCCAGAACCTCGATCGATGATGCCATCTTAGCCCGTACTTCCATTTTTACCTCTAGTTGTGACCACGTGAGTGGTGCTGTCTGAATGTGTTGGCCTTGGCCTTCACTGTCTCCTGACCTAAACATTGTTGAAGATCTGTGGATAAACCTCCAAAGAGCAGTGTGTGACAGACAGCCCAGAAATCTCTTAGTTCTGGAATAGTTTTGTAAGAAAGAAAGGGGTAAAATCCTGCAAACAAGAATTGGAAAACTCTTGGCTGCTGAGAAAAGTTCTACAGTGGTATACAAAAGTTTAGGCATAACATTTAGACATGCCTCATGTATTTTGGAGACAAAAAACAGACAAAATATAACTTTTTTGCCAGAATGGGCAAAGGTCGGTCTGAAGAAGTGTTGAGCATGGGGGTGGATTGATCATCCTTTGGGGTTGTATTGTAGCCAGTGGTACAGGAAAAAATTCTTCTGAAGTAAAACTTGACACCTAAACAGCATTGAAGATTTTAAGACCTGTGGATAAACATCTAAAGAGCAGTTGGTGACAGACAGCCCAGAAATCTCTGCTCTGGAAGACTTTTGTCGGGAAAGAGCGAAAATCCCTCAAGCTAGAATTGAAAGAGTTTTGGCGGCTTTTGGTGATCCTTGCCATATTGGGGGGCAATGAGGCATTAATTCTGCAGGGTGCACACATATCATTATCACAGGTACAGGGAAGGAAGGAAAGAATGCAACATAACAGCCTCTTAAAATCCCTCAAACTGTGTTGACCTTGTTTTAAGGTGAATATAGTGTAGTTTGGTTGAACTGCTGGCTCTGTGTTTATTTTGTTTTTCTATGGCCTCCTCACTCACTATCCTCTGCAGTGTTACTTTTGAACTCTTCATCATTTCAGTGTTTTTGTCACGCACAGTTTAAAATCACAAAAGCCAACCGCCATCTTCTTTAGTTTGGTATCTACTAATAGCCAATGTCTCTTTTAGCTGCTCTTTTATCTTCTTAACAGCTCTAAACTTCCACAGAAACATACACCTCATCCGGCTAATGAGCAAGGAGTGATTGTAAACGCTCTTCCCGGCATGGCACCAGGTTTATTGTCTGCTCCTCACATCGACAGGCTTTGACCCGGGTGTGCGCTGACTCACTGACAACATCCTGTCACACATGTGGATCTAATTGGAGGCATACACTGGCTGTTTCTGAAGTGTCAGTGGACATTGCCCCTGCATTGTGCATTGTACTGACTGGCACTGTTGCCCAGGTTTCTATGTGACCCCATTCTCTCATTCTGACATTGATTTTTATAGTTCATCAGTGGCCTATCCATTTGACCTGTTAGTAGGACATTAGTGCCCTTTAAAAGTTGTAGGGGACTGTATGGCGGAGTAGATTATAGACCTTGAGTGGAACATAGCCGGACATGTTGTTTCCGTACTATTTTTACGAGAAGGTTAGGTAGTGCGTATTATGTTTGTGAATGCATGCTTAAGCATTTTAGCCATTGTTCTATGAATCATAGTAGAAGTCTGAATTGTTTAATGTGGCGGCGGCTTGACCTTTCCACTGACACAGAAATCATGATAAATGATGTAAATCCTTTTTATTGGGTCTTCCTGGTAAATGACTTACACTGGAAACTTGTTTTTTTTAATTAATGTCCAGGAAAGTTGAATAATCGTTGCTACGCAGGTTGTCAATGGGATGTAATTTGATATAATTGTTTTCTAATAAAAAATTGGGTATGTACGTTTTTTTGGAAATGCGATATATTTGTACAGATATAAGATGCCAGGACCCACCTAATGCTTCACATTCAGTACTTAGACACTTCACTTAAACATATTTTCTCTATTGCAGGTTGTTTCGAGTGCTGCATCAAATGTTTAGGCGGCGTCCCGTATGCCTCTCTGGTGGCGACCATCCTGTGCTTCTCTGGCGTGGCCCTGTTCTGTGGCTGCGGACATGTGGCCCTCACCGGGACAGTCACCATCCTGGAGACCCACTTCTCCAAAGTCACCTCAGACCACGCCATGCTCACTGACATGTAAGTCACTGCGAGCTCAGCTCTTAACAATAAACCGCCTCATCCAAATACTCCTCTGCTGATGTCATGCAGTAATTCACTTGTACTAATCAAATGTGCTCTTACGAAACCAAAACAATGAAAGGAAAAATACGGCTCCAAGAGATTAATAGTGCTTTTAATGTACTTGTTTTAAGCTGATAATACCTCCCCAAGACCCTTATCATCAAAACAAGACCAAATATGGGGTGCCTGTAAAAAAACTAAAATGGTTTGACCACACAATAAAGGCGATGACAAGAGCCAGCTCTGCACATATGCTTCATGTCGGAGTGTGCTGTTTCCTTCAGGACGTCCTGAGGGGCAGCCTGTCTCAGACTCCGTGCCAAGGGTTTCCAGAGACATGCCTCACCTGTTATCTCCACTGGGCTTCACTACAGAAAGGTGCACAGCTGCTATCTCAATCACAGACATCTGGGGATGATTAATCTGCTCATACTCAGGTTTTTTTAAGGATAAAAACATTAATCCATCTTTTGGAACGATCATTTTCCACATAAAACTGTACTGCCTTAACCTTTTACTGTTACAATATGGCTGTTGTTGTGACATTGAAACTGATTTGTCAAATTGTTATTGGTCTTGTATATATTGAAATAAAGATTTTAGTATCTGAAAGCTGTAGTCTGCCTGGGTAGGAATTAGGTTGAGAGTGTTGAAATTGGTGTAGAAGGTTAGTTCTGAGCCGCTGCCACAGACATGAGGAGAACACGTAAACTCCACATAGCATCCAGGACAGGACAGGGCCTTTCTAACTCGGGACTTCTTGCTGTAAGTGTGTTAACTGTGCCGCCCTGGATCTATTTCAGCTTTCGGTCATCAATGACAGGAACCTAATAACTTGGCTATAACCAGTTATCCACACTGTCACTAGTTCAGAAGAGCCCTCCTCACAAAGCATTCCTTGTGTGCCATTGTTGCTGACAGAATCCAGCTGATGCAGTACGTCATCTATGGAATAGCCTCTTTCTTCTTCTTGTACGGAATCATCCTGCTGGCAGAGGGATTCTACACCACCAGTGCTGTCAAGGAGCTGCACAGCGAGTTCAAGACCACCATCTGCGGCCGCTGCATCAGTGGATTGGTATGTTCGCAAGAAACACCCTGCCATGTTCACGTCTTTTCAAATACACCCAAAGTTAAAAATAGCTTTCCATAAAACATGATTCATTTGTCCTCAGTTCGTCTTCCTCACATATATTCTGGGAGTGGCCTGGCTCGGAGTGTTCGGCTTTTCGGCAGTGCCAGTTTTCCTCTTCTACAACATGTGGTACACCTGCAACACCATGAAGTCCCCTATGGCTAACCTCACTAGTATTGACTCAATCTGCGTGGATGTCCGTCAGTATGGTAAGCATATGTCATGTCATTTTGAGTTTATCAGTGCCATCATTTTTCAAACTTGTTTTGGCACTGAAGAAAGTTGACTGTGCAAAAATATCCCAACAGTGGTTTTCCATCATGCAATTTATCAAGCTGAACCCCCTCATAACAAGAAGCCTAATCCAGATGATCTCAATATTTGTGACCAGAAACATTTCAGTTCAAGGCTAATGAGTTTATATTAAGAAACCGCAGTTTATTTACAAACCCAAATAGTCCTTTATTAATGGAAATAAAAGGAGTCGTACAGCAAATGCTCTGCCTCATTCCCGCAGCAATTCGCAAGCACTGCATTTATCTACAGTGACTACTAATCTCATGCTTATCTAATTAATATGAACATTGATAACAATATTTGGCCACTACTGATCTCTTCTACAGTACCTACCAGCTCAGAAAGACTGCCTGAAGTAACATCACATGGAATGTATGAACTTTTTACCGCTTCTAGGTATTATCCCATGGAATGCCACGCCAGGGAAGGCCTGTGGATCTACACTAGGAGACGTCTGCAACTCTAGCGAAGTAATTTCCCTTCTTTCAAAATATGTCTAGTTTCTCACCCTGCAGGCTGCTTTCAGTTGGTAGTCAAGCTCTTCTGTTGCTAGACTTTTCTTCATTTCATATAGTTTTTTGGTCCATTTGTGTCAGTCCTGCTTTTTATTTTTAGTCACATATAGGTTTGGGTACCGTTATTTTTTATATACTGGCACTTTAACGATACTTGTTTTTTGATACCGATACCGGAACGATACCTATGCTAAATTATTTGTCACATAGACAAATATGACAAATTTTACCCTAATTTAACACAATTCTTTCCACTTTTAAAATGTTTCCAACTTGTTTCACTTTTCTTTTTCTTTTTTACTTTTAAGTGTTGATAACCAACAGCATCAATATGTATCTGTATGAATATACTATATGCTATATAGTATTAGGCCTGGTTTAGCCTGAGTTAAGACCAAATTCAACCCACTTTGTTTGCAACATTTGATCTTTAACAAAAACTTCTTTCCCCCCCCCTCATTTATAGTTCTACCTGTCCTATCATCTGTACATTGTAGCCTGTGCTGGAGCAGGAGCCACTGTTATTGCTCTGGTAAGTGACCAGCAAACTTTATTTTCATTAAATGTATCCATATGTAGTTTACTGGTCCATGTCCAATTAGGGGTGGGCGATATGTAAAACAAAAATGTATATCACCAGATCATGGCACTTTTATTTGTCCCACTACTGTGAGGGATATCGCATGCATTACCACTTTTCATGTGTGTGGGACCAAGTGCGTGCATTTGAGCATAAAGCTGCATTAAAAGAAAAGCCACTTAATTATGGTTTTGACGCCACAATCGTCACTGGGGTCAGATCATGATTTCCTTTTTATCATCATATCGCCCAGCCCTATGTCCATTAGGGTAAATATTGTGGACTGTGCTGTGAACTATCCTCTCATTATCATTAAGTTTTTTTGATGGCCCCAATTTCAATAAGTGTGTGCCTCATTCGCTCTTCACAGTGTAGTAGTGTTGATTTTAGTCTCTTAGTTTACAAATACAGAAATCACTTGAATATATGAATCATATAATTACAACTGACTTCAAATTGTACTTGACTTTTCTCCGTACTACTCTTGACTGCTGGGAAATCTGGCTTTGCTAACGTGTGTCGCATGACCGGTGAACAGGGAGTCGGCGGCATGTTCTCTCACCAAACCTCTCTGTTCTCTTCCACCAGCTGATCTACATGATGGCTACCACTTATAACTTTGCCGTTTTGAAGTTTAAGAGTCGAGAAGATTGCTGCACTAAGTTTTAAGCAGTGCTCTGTTGATTTCAAAGCTGTACTGATTAGTCACTGATAACATTTGAACTAAAAGAAAAAAAGTTGAAATCCAGATTAGGAAGTTATAGTGATCACACATTGTAAATAGCTGATTATGTGCGTTCTTTAGCATCCAGGGACATCTGAGGGTGACTCTTCAATGTTGTCTTCAGACATTTTTGTTCTGCTTTTCTTGGCACCTCATGAAAATTTATAAAAACATGTGAAGACAAACATGGTAAACGGGCATCCCTCTCAAATTAATATAATCACAGTATGTAGCATATTCCCTTTAGTGCACCTGATAACTTACAGTGCATTTTACATGATTAATAGAAAGATAATGAAAGACTTTTACACAATGTTGGTGCCATGAGATGTTAAACGGCAGTATTTTTTGTTTTGAACCGCAAGTGTTAAATGCCTGTCAGTATTATACCGTATTTGTATTACAGACGGCATAGGGGCACTGAAGGTCATGAGCCTCCTTTCATTCAGTGTATTATAAAAAACAATATTTTAGAATTGGGTTGAACGAGTGCTGATGCTGACAGGCCTCAGCTATGAAGTCTGTTTATATATATATATATATATTTTCTCCAAGTGCCATAAGAGACATTTTGTTTAATTGTTTAATCTTAACACTGAGCCTGCATGCTTCAAGTTTCAGATCGTTTTATTGTATTTAGGGTGACTTATAACTTCATTTTTCATATATTTAATTTTCTTCTAAATTTTGGAAGACTGTAGCTTTTACTTTCGATACAAAATAAACAATCTTTGTTTACAAATTCTTCCCCCTTGGTTGATTTATTTTACACAGTACAGACATGGGTCTTGCACTTTGCACTAACCTCTTGCGCCTGCATGCGGCATCTATTCTGTCCTGTCTCACCCCCCACAACCTCAAATTTCATATATCACTACTCTTATTAGCTATGGAAGTTTTTTGTGTATGAAAGTAAGTTTTGACAAGCCAGTTAATTATAACAAAAAGACATTTCACAAAATCTATATTTTTTTTAACTTTATAATTCAACTTGACACATTTTTAGAGCTGGCAATTCTACATTTGTTATTTAAAACAGCATTCAGAAAACTTCCAAAGTGACCTTGGCATTGTAACTTTGACCGTTACAATGTGTGTGTATGCGTGTGTTTATTGACTTACTATATATATATGTCTAATATTTGTAGCTTTGGCCTCTAGAGCTTTGCTTTGCATCTCTGACATGCTCACCGCCATCCTACTTCACCCTCTCTTCCAGATCCACTTCCTCATGATTCTCTCTGCAAACTGGGCCTACCTTAAGGACGCCAGTCAAATGCATGCCTACCAAGACATCAAACTGAAGGAGGAGCGCGAGCTGCAGGATATCACGTCACGCTCCAAGGAATGCCTCAATTCCTACACATAAGGATATTACACGCTGCGCCGTCACATTTAAACACACACAATAAGGTACTATGGGCCAAGTACGGCGGCCCGTTTGGACCAATGTTCAGCCGAATTATCTGCCAACTGCCTTGACAATGTGCAGTACTAATCAGGCTTCTAACAAACTAATGCTTTGTGTGCACTAACTCACATGAAGGGGTTTTGTTACTTGTTTTGTGCATTTCTCTTTTGTTGTACCACTTGTTACATTACTTGATGTAGCCAATGATCATTCTCAAGTCCAAGCTAAAACGTTTTCTTTCTTTTTTCGCTATACTGTAGCAAGGTACCGTAGATATCAGGGAATTCAACAAGGACACAAACATAATTTAAGCCGCACAACACTTCAACTATGTTTCTTGTAGCCTGGAAAACCCTACCTCAGGTGCACAAGAGCCTACAATCATCAAGATAAGAATGTACAGTACATCAGAAATACAATACACTTTTCCCAGGGAAATTGGGACTGCTGCCAACATAAAGAATAAAAAAAAGAAAAATATGATCAATTGTTTTTTCAAAAACGTATTAATTGTATGGAATGTAAGAATCCAAATTAGTTTTTGCTTTGGTACTATAGACAAACCTGTCATTTAGAGCTAATCTTATTTTGAACTGCTTTCATGGTTGTTCCTATTGTATGAAGCCACCATTTTGTTTTACTAAATAACAACAGTTTGACGTAATGTAAAAATGCCCTTATGCTAGAGCTATTTTGTTTGTAGTAAGATGTACAGACTTTTCTTTTCTTTTTTTACAGCCTGAAAAACTGTGCTTTAACAGTGGCTCTACCAGCATCAGTATTTGCCAGTGATTGTCTTTTAGCTTTTTTGGGTAACACTTTATTTTACAGTATCCTTGATACATTGTACCTAACTAAATTTAGTATAATGTAAGGTGCTCTGTAACAATGTGTAATAACTTGTACCTATGGGTTAGATACACAATGGAATAATATGCATTTGTAGGCACATAATGTAATAAGACATAACCCTAACGGGGTACCTACATTATGTACCTACAAAGTACACGTTATTTCATTGTGTATCTAAAAGGTACACTTTATTACAGAGCACATTACATTGTACTAGAGCTGAGCAATTTACCCCCCACGAAAAAATCTGATTTTTTTTAATTAAAAACTCGATTTACGATTCGATCCCCCCCATTTAGAACAAAATAACTGCAAACTATAAATATATTTAAAAATATATATATTTATTGTATTTAATTAAAGTGAACCAACATAGAAAAAGGATTTGCCTTTGCAATTTTGTTTAACTAAAAAGTCACTGTGCAACAAAGATTGTTAAACATCCAAATTATTTATACTGTATTTGGATTAAGCTAATGAAAAATAAAAATCTTGAGGTAACTGAGGCACATTTGTACAGAGGGCTAAAAATAAATACAAATCTAAAACTATTTTTTAAATCAAATATACTTATTTTCACAGCCCTACATTGTACTAAATTTAGTTAGGTACAATGTATCAAGGTACTGTACAATAAAGTGATATCCTTTTTGTTTCCCATAGTGTATACCCTTCACTGTAGCCGCGTAGTTACACCATTGTAAGTTTAAGCATCTACTAATCGTTTTACCTTTTTCTTAGTAGTATATTTGACATTTATTTTTATGACTTTCAAGGGCTTCCTTTGTATCTACACTTGTATGACTCCACAAACTCTATGGCAAACTACGTGGTTACTTGAGCCAAAGTGAAAATGCTGTGCCGCCTTTATTTGAACTGCCTGTTATGCCAACCACAGAATGTAGCTCCAGAAATAAGATCCTGCTGTTGATGTCTTGTTGATCGAACCAAAGAACAAGGCTACTGCTCAATCACACACCAGAAAGACCACAATCCAGAGGCGAGTCCGACTGGAAAATGTTTTCTATATAAGTCTGTAAAATTTTGTATGAAATGAAACAAAAAACTACAAAACATCTAGTCGTGTCCTTTTATTACCCGTATTAAAAAGGGGGTGGGCGGGAATACACTTCTTAAACAAATTAATGAATGCTGAATTAAAAAGTCGATACTACCAAAATCATCATCTTCATCCTTGTGTGAATATGCCACAATGCTTTGAAGAGAGAGAGAAAAAAAAGAATGAATTCTCTGGTGGGAAATGGCCCCATCGTTCGGTTCTTACACAAATGTTTTTCATGTACAAAGTAGATAAGGTTCGCTGTTACCTGTCATCTTTCTCCGACAAAGTTTTATCCTCAAAGCTCATAGGTTTGGCTTCTTGTTCAGGACTCTGACACAAAAAAAAGCTAAATATCCTTTCAGGCATTAACTAACAATCACTTTACACACAAACACTCTTAACTTACTTGATGCGGCTGTTGCTTTTCTCTCGCTTCAAGTATCATCTTCATGTACTTTTCCAGTGGATTTTCTTCAGCTTTCAATTCTTTCCCATTATCCAAAGCCTCCAGCACATCCCCTTGTCTCTCACTTTTCCCTGCATCAGTCACTTCCTCTTTCTGTGCCGTTTGTTCTTCCTCTTGCAAAAGCTATTAAACAAAATATATTCACCCCTACATGTTTCAACACACTGCAGTTCTTAATAAATGACATATTTACATGTTCCTTCTCCAGTCGCTCCAGATCTTGCAGCTCCCTCTCTTTGGCTTCTTCTTGCTCTCTCAGCCTTCGTTCATGCCTCTCTCTTCTCTCTTGTTCCCACCTTTGCTCCTCATCTTCCTCCTCCTGCTGCTGCTGCTGCTCCTGCCCCACTGAAGACTGTGAATCTAAAAGTTAAAATAGACAGTTTATTCACATGCATAGCAAACCAATACAGAAATTTGGCAACATGAAAAAATACATCACTTGAAGACCTAAAATGTATTCTCAAACTGGGTCTCTCCAACTCAAGAAAAAAAAGTTTTCTTTCTCAAAACTTTAACAAGGTTACGGCACGTGTCTCTGGCCAGAAAACCACACTTGCAACTTTCCCGGCCACCGGGTCGGAGGCGCAATACACACTATTTGAATAACGAAGAAGAAGCTAACAGGTTAACGGGTAAAGCTAACTGCGGGCCATTGATAATGTCAATGCTGCGGGCTAACGCCACTTAAACAGTATTTACAGCCAAGTTTGAGCGAAAAAAAATTATATCCATTGTGTAATTGTATGTACAATATCCCTTTCTCCCTTTTTTCTTTTCTCTCAGCGTAGTATTTACTCTCACAGACACCGAGTAAAATAAACACAACATGCTACGACACCTGCAATGGTGCTTATACCCCTAGAGGCCATGCGTTACTTAGTTCTGCTTTAACTGCTGTATCCCTGTTGAATATATCAAACATGCTAAAGAGTCCACATACTACGCGAAATCCAGTAACATTTTGTAATCTCCATTGACTTATTACTGTGGGATGTGCCCCCAATTCCAGAATTGGAAGTGGTTTTGATAACACAATCCCAGCCTTTATAAAGCACGAGTGTGCTTTACTCAAAAAACATGACCATTTTATACAGTAAACTTAGCTTTGTAAAGAAGTAAATTTAACTAAAAGCTACAAAGAAAGATAGTTGTGGCGGTGGTAATTATTTGTTTGCCCCATGGATAAAACAAGCATCTGATAATTTTTGCAGACATCAATATTTTTTGTGGCGAGACGGTGGGGGGGGGGGGTTCTCATTATCCATTCAAGGCTTCAGTCGGAGGGGACAAACAGCTCACCCTCGTGGGTCTCTGTGCCTGGTGGGTCTTGGTGGAGATCCTGTGGACCCTGTAGGCGGGGGACAGTGGGGCCTTCTGGGACGCCAGTGTCCAGGAGAAGCTCTGGAATGTGGCTCTGCTCTGGAGGGAGACGGGCACAAAGAGAGCTTTTCATGCAGCTCCATAATGCAACAGGGCCAGAGAAGCGGCACAGAATACATAATCAGCTGCCCTTCATCTTCACCATTGTGCGAGTCCACTGAAAGAACACTTTGGAGGCCAGTCACACACTCATTAATAAGCAACAGGCCTGAAAGCTTCTCCAAGAATTACGTACCATATTTGTGTTTTGGTAAAATATCAACATGCTACATATAAAAAAAAGGGCATGAATATAATCAATTATGGTCCCAAAGAACAACCATTTCAAGTGAATAAGATGGTGTTATTTCTTTCAAAGCAAAACAATTTCATTAGACTTGATACAGAAAAAAAGCCAGAAATGTTGAAAGTATGCAGCATGTTACTCCTGTACACGGCGGACAGTAGTTCTACAAGATTACCTGGCAGCAGCTCCGTAAGATCCTCTAGGCTGATCTTCTCTGGCTGAGGAGACGACTCCGAACTGGAGACAGCAGGCTTTAGCTTTGGCGGACTTTAGGATGAAAACACATTGATCGGTCACCATTAAAGAGTTTACACCAGCTGTATCATAACTAAAAACAAAGTGTACCTGGACATGTCTCGTGCTGTGCTTCTGAGCTGAGGGCTTTGAGGTGGGCTGAGCTCAGAGAGGAAGTTCCCAGAAGATACAGCTTTATGACGGGAGAGCAGTGGGTCCTCTGCCAGGGCTGTCAATGGAGCTGTGCACCACGGTAAAAGAACAGTATTTTATAGATATTTTGTCATTACTTATATATCTAATGCAACGATGTTACATAGCTTTTACCTTCAATTATTCTTTGATCTTTTTTTCTTGAAGGTGACATTTGCGTGGGAGAAGTATGTCTGGGCTGAATGGGACTTTCATCCTTAAAGTACAGGTCTCTTTGAAATATGGGGTCAGTCAATGGATGAACACCATGACCAACTACAAACCCAGAAGGCACAGTCTCAGAGGGACTCTCTAAAAATGTTACTTTGGTCTGACTTTCTTGAGGTTTTCTGGTGTCATAGGATGTTAGGGGAGGTGTCTTGGTAGTTTTGGGAGAGAGAAGTCTGGGTGGCGGTCTCCTCACTGGGGAGTCGGGGCGATGAGAAAGATATTGTGGCGAGAGTGGTCTAGAGACGAGCATGTGTGAGATGTTGGAGACCACTGCCCTCTGCTGGTAATTCCTATACGCTTCCTCCAACGTCTCAGCTTCTCTCTGCAACTCCAGCATGCGGGCTTTAGCATCAGCAATGAGATCCATGTCCGAGTCCAGCGTGTTACCCCAGGGCGACTTTGGGCCAGGCAGAGATCCATCTGCTTTAGAGAAATCATAAGGCGACTCGGCCTTCAGTACACTTCTGTCCACATAGATGTCAGGAGGCACCAAGTTGTCAGGGCAGATTTCCAGGACGGAGCGGTCGACAAGAGAGGGCTTGGGGTTACGGAGCACTTCATTTTCAAGAGCTGCCATTAGGAGAGAGATAGTACAAAAAAAAAAGAAATCCAGAAAAGATGAACACTACACAAGCACTACAACCAACCACCGGAAGTACAGAATAGACAAAAGATTTATTGTTTTCTCTATTTGACAATCAAGAACTGAGATGAATCCTTGATAGAGTCATCCGAATAATAAAAGATGACTTATTTAAATATTTAATTAGAATATTACAAGGTAGTGCACTACTCCATGCAACATGCTCTCTTTTTAAAAATACGTAAAAGAACAATATTCATTGAAGCACAGGTAAACATCCTTTTTACAACGGCCTACATTTTTCGCTCACCTCTGTGTCTAAAGACATGTATAGGTACCTTGCTGTGTTTGCTGCAGCTGCATCTTAATGTCGTCCACATAGTTGTTCATCCACTTGGCCTTCTCCTCACTCTCCATGAGCTGTGCCATGAGCCGAGCACTGCGCTCCACCTGCACACAAGCATACAGTGAGTCATGTTTTACATGTGTCATCCTCAAAGACAGATTAAGGAAATTATTGCTCTCCAAGGTGAGACATAAAAAACAGCATTGTTTTCCCACACTCAGACATTGTGAAGATACTTGCCTCACTTTGGAGCTGAGCCTGCAGCACCTGTTTCTGTTGGTCAAACTCCTCCTCATGCCGTCTCTGAGAAGTCTGGATATGGAGCATATCTGTGTAAAATCCGTAGTCAGAGTTTACATCCAAAGTTGGTTATTAAAGTAAAATATAATAAAAACAAAATGTACAACTTCAGGACACAAGAGAAGAGAAAAAAAGCTAAAGCTGGATCAGAAACCAGTAAACTGACAATAATTAAATGATAGTACTTCTTACAGTTAAGATGAAACACAATGCTAAAAATACAATGGGAAGTTTATGGTGTTACAGTTGCAGACGTGATTCTAGTCACAGTCATTGGATCATTTCATTTGGAGAGGACTCTGGGGATGATGAGACTCTCACCCGCGCGCAGATGGCTGCTCTCCTCCAAGGCCTCCTCCAGCTGTTTGCTCATCAGTCGCAGCTGGCCCTGTAGCTCCACTCTGTCTGTTTTAAGGCTTGTGTAGTCACTCATGGTCTCAAGCTTTTCCTTAAGCAACTCCTTCTGTTCACTCAGTAAAGACAGTTGTTGCTGTGCTGTGTTCAGCTCAACCTGTTCATCAGAACAGAACTCATTCTTAATGAATATTTAGAATGTGGACATTAA
Source organism: Neogobius melanostomus (assembly GCA_007210695.1). NCBI lineage: Eukaryota > Metazoa > Chordata > Actinopteri > Gobiiformes > Gobiidae > Neogobius > Neogobius melanostomus. The sequence continues at coordinate 1,318,161 of VHKM01000048.1, forward strand.
TTTGGAATCAAACATCAAAAATTAACTACTATGTGCATAATCTGCTATGTTTGTTGCAAACAGATAGCGCTGTCCATGGAGTCACACCAGTAAAAACAAGATCTCTGTTCGTTCATGGGTAATTATTGGTAAAGTAAATAGATCTAATGCTCTGTGGCATGTTACCTTGAATATTTGTACATTTTAAAGTCTCCATGACACTGAAAATGTGGCGCAGTATGACCACATAATCCTGACAATCCACGCAAAACACACTGAGCATCTCCAAAATAAAGATGAACAAATGAGCATGACAGCAGAAATAACTTGTGCTTCGGGTGTAAAGCCCACTTTTACATGTTCATTCATTAATATTATAGTGATAGCTTTTACCTTCAACTGTTTTAACTCTGAACAGACTCTGATGTGCTCTTCCAACTTTGCATCAAGCTCTGCAGACTCCTTTAAAATGCGAGCTGTTTCCACTGAAAAACAAAACAACTGTAATTCAAGATGATTACAACTGTACAAAATAGTATTTAGAACACACTTTTATTTTGTGTCTCATTCTCGGTTAATTTTTCTGTTCTCTTGACAAATTCTTCCTTGAGTTCAAGTTGATACCTGGTTTAAAGAAATAAGTTTGAAAAACACCCATAGTCGGTATTACAACATAATAGTGGGCCTGTAAACAACACTGTCTTGAAACTAACAAAATGATTTCAAAATAGAATAAAATACCGTGAAAGCTCATTTCTGAGCCTTTGATCATGTGTGTCCTCCAAGGTCTTCACAGCCATTTCTCTCCTCCTCAGCAGCTCCACTGTTGTCTTCACCTTTTCCTCGTGAATTTGACCATTTCTGAAAAACACAAACACTTATTAAAAATGAAACATAAAAACTCTTATTGTTATTAATTGTAACTGAAAAATAATGGTGTAGTTACTTTTCAAATGCCTCAATTTTGATTCTCAGCTCGCTCTCCCTGTTACGCACAGCTTCAATTTCCTTAAGCAGGTCTTGTCTTTGAATATAAAGGTTTTTTTCTTCAATCTAATACACAAAATATTGACATGTAAAACAATCAATGTAGGCACAATATTTGGCAGACACAATATTATATTGCTTTACCTCTTGCTGTTTTTGTAAACGGGCAATGGCGTTTTTCTCCCGCTCCATGAGAGCTTTTGCCTTCATTGCATATGTTTCCTCCAATTCATGCTTCAATTTATCAAAGTCTTTGTTGAATTTTGCATTTTCTGCCATTTGCATTTTTGCAATTTCAACATCTTTAAAGTGTTGCAACTATAAATTAAACCAAAAGGAACGTCAGAAACAGTATTTGTATTTTTTCAACCACATTTAGATAAACATGAGTATAGTTATGTAAATGAATGATCACCTTCACTTTCATTTCAGCTTGTAACCGCTTTTCAATCTCTTTTTTATATGATTCCATTTTGGACTGTAAAGTGAAAATCCTTTCCCCTCTGCAGTCATGATTCTCATATTCCTTGTCAATAATTTTCATTTTCTCGACTGAGAAAAAAATAAATACCAAACTATGACTATGACAAATCTCTTTGAGATGAAGTTAAAATACACAAAAACACAAAAGTAAACCTAGTGATTCCCCATAGGTTGACATGCTGGTTGTTTGTGACATCACATCATGGGTTTGTTCAAGGGTGGGACTGCTTAGCTGCACCAGTAAACTAGTCAGGAAACCTTAAAGGAAAAGAGGACTCACACAATTATAAAGTTGAAGCCCATGTACATACAGGTGAAACTCGGAAAATTAGAATATCGTTCATTTATTTGTCATTCAACTCAAAATGTGAAACCATTATGAAATAGACTCATCACATGCAAAGTCACATATATCAAGTCTTTATTTGTTATAATTTTTATGATTATGGCTTACAGTCCATTTTCAAAATATGCTAATTTTATGAGATTTTTAATTTGGGTTTTTTACAAGCTGAGCCATAATAATTAAAAATGATAACGAATAAAGGCTATACACATCTCAATTTGCATTTACGAGTCTATCATATTAGTTTCACAGTTTAAGTTGAATGAATGCACTTTTTAATGATATCCTAATTTTCCATGTTTCACCTGTACATAATTTGATTTTGCAGCATGTAGATTGAATTAATTCTTACTTTTATCACAGTTTTCTTGAGATACCTGAAAGAGGTGATCATGTTAGTCATATTATTTATAACTAAATATTTATATTTTAAAGGTCTCACAAGTCATACCAGTGCTTTAAACAGAGACGATTCTGGAGAGATTTTTACAACGTGGAGAAGATCTTGTTTTGTTAGAGTCTATAAATTAGAGATAAGATAATGAACTGCTAAATGATAATAACATTTAATGAAAGGACTAGTTAAATTAAACAAAGCTTAACTTACTTTGTCTTTGTTTAGACCACTTTCTGGAAAAAACACAGACAGGCTGTACTCATATCCTGAGGTCCGAAGATAATCCGCCACAATGCGGTTACAAACTGTGATTATGCCAGAGTCAGACTTCACAGTTGATGGCACCTTCCCATGTCCTAAAGGTGGGTGGTTTAATTCCTGGATCAGCTGATTCCTGAGTTGTGTCTGAAAGAGAGGTGGGTTAGTGTCTGTGAGTTAAACAAAGCACAGAGAATCGAGAAGGCAAAGCGAAAATAACCTACTTTAAGTGTATCAAGCAGTCCTTTGCTTTTAAAAGTTTGGTAAAGCCTCTTTCTTAGTTCATCGGGACTCAGTGCTTCTTCTTCCTCCCGAGACGCAGACATAACTATTACTGTGTGTGTGGTGTGTTCTGTGAAGACAGATACAAGCACGTCTGCACAAACTTCCTAGAACATAATTAAATTAATATTGCAAAATAAAGCGTTGCTTGTTTGCTACAAGTTACACAAACAAGCCCTTAGCGTCTCTTATTTAAACCCGTTAACGGAAATAGCTTTAGTCGCACAGTTATGACGTAACATTAATAAATAATAAAATAATAACATATATAACGATAACGCGTCTATTTTACAGCTCACATTTTTTACTGCCAGCTATTTTACGATTTGATTTTTTTATACAAAAGTTTAAATTGTTTTTGTCAGCAATCGTTGACGTCATTTTCTTGCGACCATTTAGCGTTTCTTCTGTTTCTCTACCATTTGTGACAGGTAAACAAATGTTGAAATTATACATATGAATCTACGTGGTGCATGATTGTGCTTTATATTATAAGTGTCATCGAGTAATATTACTGAAGTACGAGGCGCTTGGATAGATACCATCTTCCCAGCAGCGCATGAAAGCGTATGTTAGCTTAGCTGCTAAATGTCAACTTTTGATTTTTGTTTTGTTTTGTTTGTTCTTTCCTTTCAGATCAAATTGGGGATACATTTAGGATACGAAAATGTCTGGTAGTTTTTATTTTGTCATGGTGGGACATCATGACAACCCTGTGTTTGAGCTGGAGTTCTTGCCAGCTGGGAAGTCTGAATCAAAGGTATTTGGTCTTTTGATTTTCTCAGGTTTTTGAAATTGAAAACGGTGTTGATAACAGAGCTTGAAGTTAATTGTATCCAATTGCCTAAAGCAAGTAGATTTAACTTATTCCAGTAACATTTAATCTGGCCATGTTTGGATGTTCTATGCCTGACAACTCACTGATTTAGCCCCATAATTTCATCTCTATTGCCAAAATGTTAGTGGAGAAAATGCTTATCAACAAAACCATATTACATTATTCAACTTTATCAAGATAATGCTATATTCGCTCTGAAATTATAAATCATCACGCATTACTATGTAACATTTAAATTCCCTACAGCTAGACCCCTTTTTGTGGCTGGTAAAAATCAAAAGCGGACATTCTCTGACATATAATATTTAAAATAATGGCCAATAAGCAATTGTACTATAATTAGGGATGCACCGATACCACTTTAAAAAAAAAAGCCATACGAGTACAAGGAATTTTCCTCAAACATACTTTAAGTATATAGACTGTAGACAGATTTTCGCACAGCAGATTGGTTAGTAATTAGTTACTTTACTCATTTTCATTTCCTTGAGTAAAATAGGCTGCACTTTTAAGAAAAGTTATATCTGCTCTTTTATTTTTCATTCAATATCATTTATTTATATATTATTTATTGCGTATACCGGTAATTTCATTATCATTGTTTTCCCAGGCTTAATGTTGTAATTTGTGTCTTGGGTGTCACTTTGTTGATTTGGAAGAATGGTGTGACACTACAACTGCTTCTCTGTACAGGACGATCATCGACACCTGAATCAGTTCATTGCTCATGCATCTCTGGATTTGGTGGATGAAAATATGTGGTTGTCCAATAACATGTACTTAAAAACAGTGGACAAATTCAATGAGTGGTTTGTCTCTGCATTTGTTACAGCAGGACATATCCTTGCAAAAATATAACTTAAAATATTTATGTCTAATCTTTGTATTTTGAACTGTGTATTGTTACATTGTTTTCTTTAATTAACCATACATATAAGATTCATTATGCTCCATGACGTAAGGCAGGAAGATGGAATCAAGAACTTTTTCAACGATGTATATGATTTGTATATTAAGGTAACCTTTTTTGTTTAAGAATTAAAATGCTTACTATTTTGTTTTATTTTAAAATAATGATTTTCTTCCAGTTTGCGATGAACCCCTTCTATGAAATTAACGCACCAATTCGTTCAACGGCTTTTGAGAGGAAAGTGCAGTTCCTTGGAAAAAAACATCTTCTGAGCTGATCTCACTGCTTTTACACAAATGCTCTAGAAGCATCCGTGCTTTTACTTGTATATATCTTTCCATGTTCTTCCTGTAACAACTTTTTCTTAAGTATTTTGTCACCTGATAATGTCAGAGGCATTTTCAATTCACATCACATCTTGTTTAATAATGCTTTGTATATATCTGAATCAAGTCAGGTTACCTGTGTAATGATTAATAAAAATTATGGGGGAAAAGACACTAACAGACTGCTTTCTGTGAGATTTATTGGTCTAGTGACATACCAGTTATACAACATTCATTAGACATTTGTTTAGCTTACATTAGGAATGTTATTTAAGTTTGGTGTTGTCAAATATGTATTGAAACTAAACAACTATTTAGTTCACTATATGTCCTTTTCTCTAAGTAAAACAAAGTGCATTACAAAATAGTTTCAGACTTGAGTTCACCATAGACCATGCAAGTATTATAGTATAATCTCCCAGTGCCATCAGCAGACAACAAAAATGTAAACAAAAAATCTGTACAAAACTTTGATTTTGTTAGTTTCCGATAACTGCCTTTTGTTATTTTATCCTTGAATGAATGACTTGATTGCATGTTAAATGTTACGATAAATACACCTGTTTATCAAGTTAGAGAATGTATTTACGGGACTTAGAATACATGAAAATAAAAAGATTGCTTATTTAAGAGAAAAACAATATGCCATGATCAAGGGAAACATAATTTTTATGATAAATATCTAGTTTTTGCACAGTTTCCCCTTTTTCAAGTTTAATTGTAGGATGTATTTAGTGTTGTTGTTTTTTTTACTGTCCATCCTTAAGTCAAAAATCCATCTTTTAGCCTTCCTTATTTCATATCTCAAATCATAAAGCCAGTAGCAATATTCCATTAAATAAAATGTTACAGCACTGCATTCCCACAACCCCATCACAAAAGCATTAAAATAGTTAATGTTAAACTTGCTATGAACAACAAGTAGCTGCAGAGCGAGGCTTTCTGTGAAGCTTGACAGTGTCTGTGGGGATAAGGTGGTACGTTCTTTCATCCATTGCCAGTACTCTGCGTACCGCCTCTTCAAAAGCTACAGCCACATTGGTAGCATCCTTGGCGCTCGTCTCATAATAGGGGTAGTCGCCATTCTCTTGACACCATTGCTGAGCTTCTTCACTTGACACTTGCCTTTCTGTCACGTCCACTTTGTTGCCCAATACCACAAAAGGAAACTTCTCTGGCTCCTTGACATCTGCATAATATATGAACTCCTTCTTCCAATTGCTTAAGTTAAGAAAACTCTGGTTGTCATCTACACTGAAGGTAAGCAAGCAGCAATCAGAACCACGATAGAAAGGAGTTCTCAGACTGCGAAAGCGTTCCTGGCCGGCTGTATCCCAGATCTGAAGAGTGACCTGGTGACCATCAACTTCCAAGTCCTTGTTGAGGAACTCAACTCCAATAGTGTGAAAAAGATGAGCATCAAATTTATTAGTGACATACCGGTTCATGATGGAGCTCTTTCCTACTCCTCCATCACCCAGGAGAATAACTTTTAACAGGGATGTTTTAGACGTCATGGCTTTCACCTTTATGCAAGACTCCAATAATGATTATCTATTCAAAGCACATGAAAAAATAATGTAATTAAATATTAACTTACAGCTTGCATATTTAAATCTTACCTGAGATAAATACTTGGTCTTCTGTGCTCGTCCAGATCATGTATTTAGGACTGTTTTCTTTGGTCACATAGTAATGTTTAGTGTTGAAAAGAGCAGCTATGCAGCTTAACGTCTAATCAGCTGTAACACAATAACAGAGCCAATCATGAGTGACTTATCATTACGAATAGGATAGTTAATTCAACTTTGAAAACCTAGTTAAACCTATGTAGTCAACTACATTAATACCGCTAACAATATCTAAAACAAATGTTAACGTTAAGCAAAACTACTACAAACAAATAAGGCAAGTGATTGTGACTAGATTAAATGTTTCAGTTTAGCTAAGGAATAAACAAGATCAGAAGTGAAATGAAATCATACACCACAGATTAATAAATATGATGCTACTCGTGTATCCTCGCTTACCGTACTGCTATAACTCATTTATTTGTCGATGAACAACGACCCAACGACAAAATATTAGTACTGCCAAATGCCTTTGCACAGGACATGTAAAACTGTAGTGTTTCCTGTAGTTGTACAAACCCGAAGCACACAGCTACTATTAGCACAGCAGGCTAACGATGGCTACAAGGTAAACGGTGGATCATGTGATCAGACCACTCGCGCATACGTAAGCACGTGCTGAGGTAATTTTTGTTCATGTATTGAAACAACCACAAGATGGCGCTCAGTCTATGGCTTATAGGTAAGGCCTTTGCATTCTTCGACCAGACATCAGGCGTGGTCGACAGCGGCGGGCGGGTGAGCATTTATGGTATTTATACATTTAGTGTTATTTAGCGACTGAAGCATTTGTTTAGTGTATATTTGTGCAATTTATGGATTGGATTTATGGATTATGCCATTTACTGAAAAGGTTGTTGTTCAGTCGTGGGACACTTTAGAAAACTCAAAACGAGAAAACAAAAATCAATGCTATGTTGGACTCAGACATAGAAAACAAGGCATTTAATGTATTTTTGTACATATTACAGCAACATTTACATCAGTTAGTTACGCAGAATTACTTAAAGTCTAATAAACTAAGCCTTCACGACATGACAACTGTGAGTGCTATCTCATCTGCTTTTTATTTTAGAAAATTCACATTAGGTCTACATGAAAACATTGTTTTGACCTCAAATATCAATAACAACACTGTCCATAAAACAGAATACTGTAACAATATTAATTGTCCCTGAGCTCTGTAAGAGGCTCCTTAAAGAATCAGCTGAGCTTCATGAAGTTTGGATTGGCCCACACCAGAAAATTGTCATTGTACAGAAGGGGAAATTATTGGTTCCACTATGCATAATTTACATCTCAATTCCTAACCCTCAGGTTCCTAAAAGTCTGGGCTAGAATCATCTTGACACGGCCCTGAGGTCATCACAACGTTGTCCAGTCCAATCTCTCCACCAACACCGCCTCCTTGCTGTGCTTCAAAGATGATCTGTGAAGAAAAGTAGCTGTATTATTTTATTATTCACATTTTATTATTATCATGTTTGAATTGTGATGTTTTTAATATAAAGAACAACACATATCTTTGTTTGACTTACTTCACATGAAATATCATGGTATTACTTACTGTTTCTGGTGCCGTCTCCCTCCAGGCAACAGTGAGGAACTCTGTCTGCCAGGCCTGGTTTTGGCTTTGGCTCTGCTCCCAAATCGGATAGACATTGTTATCCAATAGGACTCTCAGTGTGCCCACATTGTGGCCTACAACGCGGTAGTCAAAGGTGAGACAGAAGCTGCCCTGCTGGGCCCAGTCACTCAAAAGTAACTTGAGCTTAGCTACATCCTTTTGCTGTCCCATGAATCCACTCATTGCCATATAGTACTCAGCACCTAAAAGGATCATGTATTTTAAATGAGCACATAAAATACTTGATCAGTTTGTCTTTACTCTGTGTGTATTTTTGTACCATTATCATGGTATGCTACGCTCCAGTCCATGTCATCTGTCTTGTCCTGGACCCACTCACATGCTCCCTGATCAAAGTTACAGTCCATGATAAACTCTATGAGGGAAAAGTCAGTATTTAGATAATGGTTTTCACAAAACATATTTTAATATTTACTGTCTTACCTTCCTGAAGTGGGGATATCTCAATTTCTTTGACTTCTGTTGTGGGTCCAAACACAGATTCAAAATCCTCTGAAACTAGGGAAAAAATTATAGAAAAAAAAAATCACAGTAGTAAAAGAAAAGAAATATAAAATATATCATTATCATGACTAATGTTCTAAAAAGCTATGATACATTTGATAATAACTAGTTCTTTTGTTGGTCATTTATACACTGCAAATAGTAGAACTTTTTCACTTTGAAAGAAAAAGTAGAGAGGAGTTTTTTGTCAGCAGGTGTAGACCTGCCCTGCCTCCACTCATGTCCTTCAGAGGAAACTAAGACTTGAAGATGAAGCCCCTGAAGGGTTTAAAAGCTGTTTGAACAACCCACCCCCCTGTAAGAGTCAGACAAGTGACAGCTGGGGTTACTGAACCTTCACAGCAGCAGAAGTCTAGTGTTAAAGAAGCTAGTGCTGATGACAGACCTCCAGACTTGGAGTCAAGTCTGTTTGCACAACAGCTGTTTTGTGAAATGTAATAAAAGGCTTGCAGGCTAAGCTGCACTCAGGAGAAGTAGACGGCCCAGGATAAGTTGTATCCGTAGGCTTTCACATGCCAACAGGAAAATTCCTCTCTCGAGGGGATGTCTTGGGACGCCCTTCTCTTGTTATTTCATTTTATTTGTCAGTATCCGGTGTCTGATTTATATGACAGGTTTACATGTCAATGTATTCTATTCTTTTATAATTAAGAGGTTAGTTCCTGTATTCTTAATTTAGTGCAAAAATCCCCCATATGATGTTATGCTCTAGATGTGTGGAGTCTATGAATGAAAACGATACTCACTGAATACATCTCCCCTCGGGTTGAGCTGGTTGTCCACTTCCTCCTCTTCTTCCTCTGGAACTTGTTGTGGTTTTTCCACATTTGAAGTCCCAACGTAAACTTCTCCATCATAGTCAAATGGCTGCTGCCTGACCTTTGGCGGTGGTGTCACATGTGATTCAGGGATAATGTTTTTGATGTTCTCATTTTCATGTTTGCCAGGCTTCACCTGGGAGTCCGGGATGACTGCAGAAAGGAAGGAAACTGCATTAGACATTACCAGCAGGAAACCTAGGAACTATGTGACTTGTTTCTGTATCTGTTATTTTATTATCTGGACACTGCAGAAGCAATCAGTGTCAAAAATCAGGCCACGGTGCATGATTATCTTTGAGGAAAATCAATTGCACTGATAAAAGCACAGAGCGTTAGTTTTGCGGGGCCATGCTGACTCTCACTTTTTATAAAGCTGCACCTGACGTACAATCTTTTCTGCATATAGCAAAGGTGGTTGCAAGGGTGCAAACAGCCAAAGCACAAGAACCTATTTCACTTTGATATCTCACCATTCAGGAAATCATCCATGTTGCCTCCTGGTCGTATATAGAATGGTTTGACTACAAAATAATCAATCAGTTAACTTAATTTGTGTAGCCCTTTTCATATCTATACATTCAGCTTTAAGTGCTTTACTCAGAGTCAATCAGTTAACAACCCTCAACCCCCACTGTCAAATATATTAATGAAAACATATGCATAGAGTGGTGTTGTTAGGTACATTCAGTTCACAACTCGTGAATTATACATATTGTACAGTTTGGCCTACTTCATAAACAAGCCATGTTTCCGTCCATCTTTAGAGAGTTGGCTTTCATTCAATGTCCTATTTTTACAAGTGTGTTTCTAATCTGCAGCCCTTCTGAGCCAGCATCTGTAGCGAAGAGCAGGATCAAAAAGCAGGAAACTGCTACTTACAGGCAGGAGTGAAAGTGTTCCTGACCTGACCACTCACACTGAATCAAAATCCTATTTTTGAAACCTTTTGCAATAAGTACAATATTTTACAATCACATTTACACATTTATTACAATTCTATTGTGTAGTCACTGTGCTATTAAAAGGAAATTAATTAGTAAATAAAATATGAAAAATGTTTACAGAGTAACTTTAAGAAGCTTATGGTTCTCACCTGAGCATTCGAAGCCATTGCCTCTGAATCCAGCCTTGCACCTGCATTTGTAAGATCCCAGAGTATTGAGGCAGATTGCATGATGGCTGCATTTGTGTGAGCCACTTGCACACTCATCCAGATCTGAAACCACAGTAAGTATTTCTAACAACAAGAGGAACACATGTTCATCATCTCACACAGTATGTGTTGTGTGCACCTTACCTACACAGTCATATTTGCCATCAATGTATTTGAGATCGTAGCCTTCCTGGCATTTACAAAAGTAGCTGCCGAATGTGTTTACACACTGTCTGTTATAGGGGCATAGGTTCTTGCCAGTGACACATTCATCCACATCTGACATGCAAAGCAAAACATAAATCAATAGAGATGTCTTTATTGAAGTAGATCATTCAGTGCACTTATTTGCTGCTGTTTGTGTATAACCTCACTCACCTACACATGTCCTCTGGTCTTGCCCCAGTTGCAGGCCGGCAGATGGGCAGAGGCAGCGGATCTCCCCCTGCACCTCCTCACAGCCGTACTGACAGTGAGCCAGTGAGCACGTCCTGGAATCTTCATTCAATCAAAGCCACATAATTACAGGTTTGGTAAAGGCTTTAAGTGTTCCCTGCTTTTTGTCTTTGAACAGTCACGTACTTGCACAAGATCCATCAGGCATCAAAGTGTACCCATTCAGACAGTAGCACTTGTAGCTCCCATGAGTGTTCATACAGCGATGCTCACATGGACGGGGTTTCAACCCACATTCATTAAGATCTTGTAAAAAGCATACAAATTCTTAATACGACATGATCGTAGATATTGATATGCAGATCAAGTTTTCATTCTTTATAGGCCTACCTTGACTGCATGTCTTCCCAGTGTGTCCAGGGAAACATTTGCATTTGTTCGGACCTACACACTCTCCGTGCTTGCAGCCGTGCTCACACTGAGCTGTAAAAACATTTAGCATGAAGAAAATGACCACCAGAAATAGTTTTGGTTGGAAAAATCATTGCGCACCACTTCTTATTAGACAAAGAAATGTAGCTTTTGTTCCATCCAGACAATTGCAACACACTGTACAGAAACACACCAAGATCTTGTTTATGCTACTTTTGCAAATCTTAGCAGCAGTTTTTATTTTTTTGTTGCATTTTATGACCTGTGTATAGATAACTGGTAACAGCAATTCAATCCTTACTTCTGTGCGTACATAATTATGCCTGGATTTGTTTTTGCTGGCACAGAAGGAGAATTAGAATATACAGTATGTATGTATAATATTAGAATATATGTATGTATAATATTTAAATAAAGCTAAAAACAATAGCAAAACAAAATCTGTAGAGGAGGCAATAGGATCACTGACATGATGAGCGTAATCCTGTATAATTAATAACACCGTAGCGGCTCGTACCTTCACATTGTCCTTTACTGTTTTTTTTCCAGCCATAGCAACACTCCAGTCTCCTGCCGTAGCGACACACACCTGGTTGGCTGCCAGCGAGGACTTGCCTGTAGTGCCTTTGCAAACGACAAGAGCAGCATGTTATAAGGTAGGGTATATATGTAAATTACGAAACCGCTCTCCCATTTGAATCCAGAAATATAGCACAAATCTGTCCTCACAGTGATGTGTTGATTCTTGTGCGGATAAGGATAAGCGTGAATCCACTTATTCTTAGTTATGCTCATAATTATAGTTTCGGTGAAGTGAAAACATGCCTATAAAGTCAGACACTGTTGGAAAAAAAACAAAAAAAACAATAGAAGAAGCAAGGACTCCTGCAGAACACTAACTAGCTGAGAGGATGTAAGTTTTTCAGTGGTTGCCTAAAATCCAGTTATAACAGTTTTATAAGTTGAACTTAATATTTTCCGGTGTGACTTGTCAGGATAGGCTGAAGGTTGGTCCCAACATGGGGACATACAGTAGATATAATGTTTCACATGTTGGGAAGGTTTTAACTTGTGAATGAGATAACACGATATGGCAGTGAACACAGTCGTATGGGAAGCTAAGTGATACAGAGTAGGGCACCTTTCAGTCACAACACCATGGATTAGACTATACAGTATATCACAGTGCTGGTATAATCTTCTCTCATCTCCACATCAGCGCTGCATAATGCTGAATGATTTATGTTTGCTGCTAGAGCATCCTAAAAGCGGCTTGGCTCCAGTGGGTCTAAAGGGAATCTGAACCTTGATAAAAATCAACCAGAATAGCCTCTCAAAGGAGTGTGACAGGTGCTTTTCAGTTATCAACAGTTGCTGGGCCACTTTTAGCTGCGTCTTAGTTACCGTAGTCTTTTTTAGTAAAGGCATCAGTGACAAATATAATTGAAACCAAAACAAGCTTGGATTGTGAGTTTGTTATGGTTTCATGCATGTATAGTACAGACATGTATTATCTACTGTATGCATATGTTTATTGAAATGATCTGCACATCTTCATTGTCAAAACAGTGTATATTTGACAGTGTGCTCTAAACAGTGACAGTATGCTCTAAAATGCATTGTAAAATCAACATAGTTAACGTATTGTAACCAGTTTTGGCCATGCCCATACATGTTTCCCATTATATTTCCATCTATAAACATTTAATTTAATTTGGTTGAAGGAAGTATTAGGGCTGGATGATATGGCAAAAAAAGAAAAGAAAAAAAAAGAAGAAAAAAAGAAAATATATATCACAATTCCACCTTGTGATCAATCTTGATTTTTAATTTTTTCATAATGCTGAACGTTCATGACGGTGGCCATATCTTTTATACATACCTCATTTAACACAAAAATCTTCCATTGTCTCATCCAAAATCCAAAACTAGGTGCTTTTTCTGCCAAAGAAATGGCTGCAAAGTTGTCGATTATAAAGTCATGGGGGCGATTATTGATATTGACCAAAGCAGAGATGGCGATTTTAATTAAAATTCGATAAATTGCCCTGCCCTTGTTGTGGCTCATTTGAAATACATTTCTATGCATACAGCTGTCTTGTTCATGCAATTGTGAATGCAGAATTGACTTACCGGCTGGCCTCTGTGCAATCCGAGTAGACGTGCAACAAAAGAAATAGCGCACCAACCAAAGTGAAAGGCTGCATGTCTGTAACCGCAAGAGCTTTGTTCCCACGGGGTTGGCTCTTAAGGTTTGTGCTGGTCCAGCCAAGGGCTTAGAGTCATCAAGGTGCTTGGTCAGAAACAGAGTTGTAATGTTTGACCGCAAAACAATGTCCAAAGTAAGGGCTTCTCTGTGAAAAATAGAGTTTCTTCAGTTGCATGTAACTATACTCTTTGTGTCATAATTTTCCTGCTTTTCCCCTTGTCTGAAATTCCAGCCTGGAGTGACACGGCGCTGTGAGGGATAGTTTGCGACTTTGTTGAGAGTAGGAGTGGGTTTACCAAAGGGGGTTGTGTGGGGCGGTGTGTGTGTGGGGGGGGTGGAGATTAACTTTCAGGGTTCTACACACTACCAAGGTCGGTCCATATTCAACTTTTCCCCCTCTTTGAAGATTAGGAACCTTTTCTAATTGATTCCATTACACATAGTTTCTCACCAATTCATCTGTGAACATTTCCTTTATGCCCATATTATTACTGCTGTGAGAAGCATAGCCGTGTTATTAGCCGCTGCTGTCTTTGATGTCTTTCTCAGACACAGGTAGCACGTAAAAAACCTCGCAGACATGTGCTCCGGCTTTGACCATAAAAATCCTTCATGGTTGTTCACACACTCCTAGGGTCAGTTCCTACATCTGTTTCTCCCCTGGTCAGCACTTTCAAAATGACAGGTGGGGTTTCTGGTTTGTTTGTTGTTTACACATTTCCTCAAAGTTGACAGTCAGCTGAACATCACTAGATCTTTTTCATTTCTTTTGGTGAGGATCCCAAATGCCACACCTCATATAAAGCAGTGACGAGAGGAAAGCTAAAAGTGTGTTTGTGTCAGATCAAATAAACCGAGATTAAATTTAATTAATGTTTACCAACTGATATGAATTAAAGGGAAATGCTTTGTTCTGCTCAAACATGGCTTGCCTTGGCTCATTTCAATCATTGTTCAAAGTCTCAGTGGCTATACATATCCTCAATTTCCGCTGTGTTTAAGTTCAGTAACCCTGGCAGTAATCCAGGTCAAACATGTGGACTAATAATAATCTGCAACCTGAATCTGAACACGTGACATCTCCGGTTCCTGGTAAACTGACCAATGTATATAATTGACTGTACTGTGTCCATGTGCAATGCATGTCTCTGAAGTGTAATTGTTGTCCTTGCAATAGCGACCCCCCCTGGCCAAGACCGGTCTGCTACAATGAGGCTCAAAGTTTCATTAAGTAGGATATCTGGAAAGCTCTATAGGCTCCTGTGCAATATCACATTGTTTTATTTTTTAGACAGAGGACTGTGGGTGTCGTGCAGGGAGACCTGCAGGACATTTCATGTCTTTTAAAGCAGTGGTTCCCATCCTTTTTTGTCTTGCGTACCCCTTGAGTCGATCAGTCACTCCTTGTACCCCTACATCAAGAATCTTACCAATATTATTACAAAGTTACCAACTAAGCTCAGAACATTCGGTATTTAGTAGTGTTTTGTATTTATAATAAAGCTAAAATACTCTGAAATTTAAACTTTTTACAAGTAACCCAGGTTGAGAAACATTGTTTTAGAGTTCTTTGACAATTGTTTAGATCCATGTTTTGCACAGTCCTTCCTCGGTTTTGTTCTGCTCAAACAAATAATAAATGTTCCAGCTCTACGTATAATGTAGTAGTAAAACAGCAGTTCTAATTTATTTCAGTAATTCCCCAAGACACTGCTTATCTCATTTTCTTGCTGTGTGTGTTTTTTGCCACTAGAGGTCCTTGTCTCGCCATTTAGTATATAACTAGCTACATCTTGGGAAAGTCCTGAACACGAGTCACGCTACACACATTACAGTAAATATTGATTGGCTGATTGGGTTACACAGTTCCTTCTGACAATGACATTATGTACAGTCTGAAAGTCGGGCCACAGTTTTTTTTTAAAGTGCTTTATTGACCATAAGTTGTTCAAGATTTCAAAGAAGCAATTTTAGTGTAGTTTGAAGGAAGTGATTCATGTTTTACTCTTACCAAGCATTAGTGGCAAGATTTCTTTGTAAGTCGTTTGCTGAGCTCAGTTAAATTCACTTGCTGCAACACATTAAGCAAGATTTTGACTATAAAAGGTGAGGCATGGCTGTTAATGAGTTATTTTGAAAGTGATGTGTGTAAAGAACCACATCCTGCCTCAAGTGCAAGGCACATGCAGTTGAGTATACCAATAAATCAATGGGAAATATAGGCCACATCAGTTTTGCAGAAAAAAATGTGACTTGTCCATTTTATATACTTTGGTCTGCCTTTAGTAGCCAATAAGCACATTTCAGTCGTGCTTGTGCAAATGTGGCATTTTGCGGACAGTGGATGAGACCTGTCATTCAAGTGTTGTGTTGACATTTTGTAAGAAGTAAGACAGCAAACACCAACAGGCGGTTTGTGTCAAGTGACTCCAAGGTAGTAACTGCATCTTTGAATAAACAAATATAGAAATGAGAGGGTTTTAATATTGATATGCATTCACCGAGGATGTCCCAGGTGCGTGTTCTGGGACATGCTACCCAATGATTACACAAGTAAAGGCTGCTCCTCAGAGTCACTCAAATGGGACAGACACACCTTAGGGGAATGAGGATGTCTCTTCAGCTAGACACAACCCATCAATAGTGTAATATTTTATGGTGGGCTTATGGAGATGTACCAGACCTCTCTTGGGGCGAACGTGTTTAGCCACATCATTTATTGATAGCTTGTTGTAGTATTTTGAGTAGTTGCATCCCTTTTTGCCATACGCTGAACAAGAAAAACATTGTGACCACCTGCCTATTAGTGGTGCCTTGTAAATTTAGGATGGACATATTCTTATTTACTCCTTTGTCATTTCATTACTGCTGACCCCTATACTCTGTTCCAGCCTTGTCCTTTATAGGGAATCATTTGGGGACTCCTTTTTACTTCCCATAACATCAATAAGTAAACAACAACAACAATAACAAATTATAATTTAAACATATTCATTAACACATTAAAATAGCTTTACTGACGTTTGTGCTCTATAAAAAATATGGAAAATAAAACAGGTTTAATTTCCTTAATAGAAAAAGTTATCCAATGGGTGAATAGGAAAAAAGTACAGTTGTTTTTATCTATAGACTGTTGCAGGTTGTACTGTACTGCAGTCTCTTGCCATATTTCTGGGATTCTGTGTGAATAAGCTTCCTCTAAGAGCACCAAGCATGAAGTGGGATTAGTTTGCAAACAAAGGAGAACTCAAAATGTGACAAATAGCAGAAGTTAGAAGTTCTGTAAAACCTGCTTTGTCGTTAGCCTCGAGTGCTGTAAATGGCGCATGCTAAAACACTGCTCTTAGCTCGAGCAACCATTAATTAGTCAAAGATTAAACCCTTTTCAGCCCAAATCGGAGTGCTTTAGCTTCACTGCAGTTTCAGAGTAAGCCATTTAAAACCCTGCAGCGAACTCAACATGACATTAGATGAAGCCGCAGTTTGTCAGGTTTAATAATGTTACCAGTACAAATGTAAACAGAGCTGCATGCATGGATCAGAGCATAAATCCTCATGTTTGGCCAGTGTAGTGCACGGTCTCAGAGCAGTGATGGCTAAGCACATTCCTCAGACTGTTTTGATTTTCAAGATGGAAGAAAATGTGCGCTTTTCAGCTTAGAAATATATACTTAAGAAAAATAAAACAATTAAAAAATAGCACATGCAATTTCAGTCTCTTAGCATTGCCACATGGGCATAAGCATTTTTAAGATCCCACATGCATTTCTCTTTATTTATTGGTTTATTTGGTCGGGACAGTGCATGTTAATGAACATACATGGATCTCATGCATGTAAACAAGCCACACCGGATTGTAGCCTTGGGCTAATTTCCATCCGTCGTCCCCCATGCGCACTCTCAAACACACTCACATTCATCCTGGCCTATTGTACATGTTTTTAGTGGTAGGGGAAACCTACGCAGACACGGGGAGAACATGTCAACTCCACACAGAAAGGCCCCGTCCAGGTGGGAATCGAACCCGGACCTTCTAGCTGTGAAGCATGAGCGCTAACCATTGTACTACTGTGCTATACCATGCTATTCAAAGTGATATTTTGTCGAAGCTTATGCTGTAATGGTGCTAGCTTTCACCACATCCTGTTTCACCTTTATGCTCTCATGCACATAGCATTATCACAAGGCATACAATGAAAAATAGAAGGTATGGAGACTAAATCTTTATACCATTTCAATGCAGTAAGTGGTGTCAATGAAGTGCACATTAGCGCGCACCATTGCCTGTTCCAAATTAGGTAATATCACGGTGACAACATGTTGCAAGTGGGAGGGAGAGACGGTGACACAGTAAAGCTCCACGGATTTGTCAAGAGAATTATCCTGTTAGAGTGGTGTTATTATGCCATATAGACTTGGCATAGAGCAGTATCATTAGTGTTTCAAATAACAGCAATCACAACAAAACATTACTTGGCACAATCACACCAGATAAAACACACAGCAGTGCAATACATTTTGTATGGTGCATTTCACGTGACGTGGGACCTTTTAGATCGTGTTAGTGTGGCTTCTAGTATTGCATGGTTTACTGTAGCTGTGTGGGTGTGCTTATTTGATTGCTTCAGTGCCAAAACATGCCAAAACAAACTAAAACAAGTTGAGGCTAGATCAGCATTGCGTAGGTCGCAACACAGGCTAGGATAGGAAAGACAAAATCTCGTGCCATAATAACTACTGAGAACTTCACATGGGAAAATATATATAGTTGTTTCCACACGGAGCACATCAGAAGAGCCTTGTTTTTTCATACCTTTCACTTCCCATCTCTTAGACACACATGATCATTTTGTCTGCCAGAAAAAACTATTTCCTGAAACATCTTTAAAGGCATAGTGTGCCCTTTGGGAAACAAAGTGGATTATGTAGGTTATGTTTCTGATTAGACCTGTCTTCACAATTTATTACTTTTCGAATGACATCAGGTTGCAGTTAAGAAGCATATTACGGCAAGGAACATTTTTAGTTCATTTTTAACTACTGTATTGGTCAGCAGTTGTAGGAAACTTGTTTGTCAAGGGAATGTAGCGCTACTATTTTGCAACATACGGTCTGTAGTTAGTTTAACAATAGACAATCATGAAAGTTTTTTTTATATTGTTGGTGGTAGTTTAAATATGTTTATAGTCACAATTCTTGAGCAGAGAAAACAAAGTAGTGAATTATTTATTTGCACGGAAACCCTTTGTGTAAGACTGGATTGGCCAGTTTGTGCATCCCACAATAGCTGGTCTGACTTTTCCCACCACGAGTGAAATGAGAAAGAGATTAATTGTACTTTTCTTAGAGCATTCTGAATGAAGGCCATGCCCTGCACCTCCCCATATTCATGGAGGTTCTGTCAATAAAATACTCTGACCCCAATTGTGTGTTTATTGTAACAGTTTGTTTTGTAAATATACAGAAGCAAAGAGTAATCAACCTTTACCAATATTACCATTGCACGTTAAACAGCTTTTGCCATCAAAATGTTTATTTTGTCTCAGATTACTTTAAGCAACATTCTATACATTTTTGAAGTGTTAGATTGCACAAATCTTGCTTCTGATGTATGATTGTGCAACATTCGGTTCACAAGCAGCAAAGGTGCAAACTATTCCTTCACACAAATGTACATGCTTGGACAGGTAAGTGAAACATTGTTCCCAGAGGCAAAGTATGTTGCATTCTTGACTTGAGAACTGAGAGTTCCACAAACCACAAAAATATATCACTATTTTCTACTGCATTGTTTGCAGGTGTTGCATTTGCTATCGACTTATTTTGTATCTCAACTGCTTTGTTGCATAGTATGATATCCAGCTACAACTTTTCAGTGAGCCTAATTATAGTGCTGAAATTATGCAAGCCTTATGTGCAAACCAGTCTTGCTATGGAGACGAGTCACACGATGTCTTTTGTATTTGGATTTCTGACAAGTATATGGCAATTGTCATGTTGTAGCATGCTGGCAGTCACTTCCTCACATGGAAAACACATGGAAACATGTTAGAACTTTTTTGCTATGCATACTTCCTCTGAAAATGTATTGCTTTTCATACATTTATGCTGAAATTTAGTCTACTTATGAGGTGACCACTTTTTAATGACACCCACAGTTACAAATTCTAAATTTTCATTTGTGAGGTCTGCGTAAGAGCTTACAGCCTTCACAATCTTTGAGCTAACATGTGATGTTTTGAGGTCTCTGAACACCATGCTTAGTGTTATCCTTCACTGTGCTTTTTCGTGTTCTCATGGCCCAAGTGTCTATTCATGACAGGACGGTCATTACTGTGACACACGGATACATTTTGTCACTGTTCCATACGTATTCATGTGATTCCGTTCTCATTTTAACCAACTCTTCTCATAGCAAGTGCTTATCTCTAACAATTCAGCACAGCTGCTGTACAGTACATGCAGTGGTTAAATTAGCCTTATTTCCCTTCACCCTTAGCTGTTGCAACTTCAGTTTAAATCGTTATAAATTAAAACTAACCACAATGTACTCCCATATGCCAAATGCAAAGACACCATCCAGGTTTTGACTTTTATTTGCATACACAGTTTCATTGCAACGTTACAAATAAGTTTGTGGTCAGAGTGCTACATCTCATTGAGCGTAGGTTAAATGTTTTTAGAGTAACTCTGCACCACAAGACAAGTTCGAGACCGGACTTTCATTTCTGTACAGTGATTATCAAGGCAAGAGTGGCCACAGCAGATGATCAACTTCTCCATGGTGGAAAATGGTGCGGATGGCCAGGTGTTGAACGTTTGGTCGGTTCAGCACGTTTCAGACTGTAGTCTTTTCTTGCTCGATTGCTGCGAACATCAGATTATGTCAATATAGCCCCCCTTTTTTGTTGCGGTCAAGAAAATGTGATTACATAAACATAAAACTCACTTTCTTTGGTTGGGAGAGTATTCTTCTCCTCAGTTACGGTCTTCTTCAGCTTTGACTTGTCAAAACTTTCCACTGCCGAGATGTCGGGTTTGTCAGACATTTTGAAGACAGTTCTAGGAGACAAAAATAGTGGGACATTACAAATGAGTGACAAAGACGAACAGCAAGTAGTTTTGCACGGCCAAGTTATAAATTTAGTTGGTATTTGATAGTGGAGAGCGGAAGCACCGACGCCCATGCAGCGTGTGTGTTTCGTGCATTGCGTTGGTCTCGCTACACAGGTGCAGCAGTGCACACGTGAAGATTATCACATTAATTAGCTCTAAACGAACAAAGTGTAACTAGAGCATGGCTCTACTATAATATGAACTAGACTGATTAAGTTAAATTAGAGACAGATTATGAACAATTGGTAAAAACAAAGGATGTGAAAACTTAAAATCTGAAAACACGCTTACCAGAGTTGATACCGCTGAGATGTGGAAGTATGTCTTGAAGACCTGGTTGCAGAGTAAGTTCAGTTCCGCCTTGAGCCGTTAAATAGCGTGCTGTATGCAAATTAGCCATGAAGCCACGCCCTCTTTAGAACAAGCTACAACAAAAACAGTACAGGTTTATTTGCGTCTTTGCAATGATAATAGAGCAAACTGACTTTTTCGTTGAAGTCCGATACTGAGCTTTTACTTTGAGCTGAAACGAAAAACTACAACACTTTTATTGAATTAAACTTGTGTTAGTTATAATGAACAGCGACCCCTCGTGGAAAAAAGTAATGCCTACAAAAACACAACGCGCAAAATCATTCAACTCAAGTTTGAATGTTTATTCTTTTGTAATAATGTTTCTTCAAGTTTATAGATTTATCCAATTTAAAATAAGATTACAGTAGGAATCTGATTATTATTATTTTTAGCCGACTGTATGATTGCATACAATTTAAGAATGACTTCTAAAAATCTGTACATTACTTTATTGGAGCATATTTTACATGATTTTTTACACATTACCGGACATAGCCTACAACATTTCAGGAGGAAAAAATAGTTGTGCATAACAAAACCGTTTGGTTGTCATTTCCAGAACACACTACCTGCTTGTAAAGCAGTGAATGTATGTTTTGTTGTAAAGCAACTCATTGTCCACTTTGATGATATTCCTCAGATTCTGCCAAAACCAGGACCTGGCTGCTGCAGTTTTAGGCCACTCCAGGACACTTTGGCCACACAGTCGTCTCCTCAGGCGCAGAAAGTGAGAATGCTGCAGCACTGGCTCCAGCATTAGTACCAAAATAACATCAACATTCTCATCCAGCAGTCTTTGGTGAGCCAGATACATGGCCATCTTGAACATCCCAGTCTTCACATAGTCCTCTGTTAAAACAAAAAGTGTTTTTCGGCTTTTTCTAATGCTGTGCGTTAGGTTGTCCAGAAGAGGCGTTCCCGGGAACCAGTCTCGCTCCTCCAAACACAGAGGACGGTGCTTCTCCCCTTCCTCCTCCAGCTCCACCAGAAGTTTCTCCATCACCCACTCAGAGACGTATGGGTCATTGGTGTCATAAGTTACAAAGACATCATAGAGACTTTCAGGTGAGTGAAGTGAGCGGTAGCCCTTTAGTTTAGCTTTCAACAGGTGCAAGACATAGAAAGCATCCCAGTAGAACAAATGTGCAGACATGGTCACCGCAATGAAAGCAAAAATACAAGTACTTGTGATAATGTAGAAAACAAAGGCCTCACTGTCATCTACACACTGATTAAGGTCAAACTCAATTAAAGGATGTCTTTTTGATGTCATTGGAGTATTGCACCTCACATTAGTAGTCAGTTGTGGTAT
This sequence comes from Neogobius melanostomus, assembly GCA_007210695.1. Taxonomy (NCBI): domain Eukaryota; kingdom Metazoa; phylum Chordata; class Actinopteri; order Gobiiformes; family Gobiidae; genus Neogobius; species Neogobius melanostomus. The sequence continues at coordinate 1,340,543 of VHKM01000048.1, forward strand.
TTTTATATTACTCTTTTCCATCCATAATATAAAGTCCAAAGAATCACAGGTGCATTGAAAAGGGTTATTATGTATGTACAATGTGTCAATCTCATTCTGTGGATCTGATGCAAAAGTGGACTGGTTGATTATAGTTAGTTTGTTGTGGTTCAGATAAAGAGTCTTAAGGTTACTTCCATCTCTTAAAATCCCATCATCCAGTCGTTTAATGTGATTAAAACTCAGGTCAAGCACTTTCAATGCTGGGGCATTGTTTGATCTAAATGTCAACTTGGATATAAAGTTCTTACTTAAGTTTAAAATTTGAAGTTGTTGAAACACATTCAGCTGATCCCATGCAAACGTTTTTAGATGGTTGCAGTTGATGTGTAACTGGGTAAGATTATGTGGTAAGTTTTCATAAACATCTTGTGGAATCTTTTTAATGCCGTTGTGTGATATGTCCAATATACTCAAATTAGTCAGATGAGTGAAGAGATTATAGTAGGCCTTGTCCGCCCAAAGATCCCCAAGATTGTTGTCTGTGAAACGTAGTTCTGATAATGATTGACTATACATCTCTTTGGTTGTTAGTGAGTTAATTGTGTTAAAACTCATGTTTAGGACTCGCAAAACAGGCAGGTTTAGAGTAAAATTCAAATTAATTGTTATTCCAAATGCTTGAAAGTAATGAGAATTGTAGCTAAGATCTAATACTTCTAAGTTTGGCAGTTCTATAAATGCCCTGTTGTAAGCTAGATCAATTTTATTGAAAGACAGATCCAGATAAGTCAGATTGGGCAATAAGGAAAATTCAGTGCCATTAAGTGCCACTGAAAATCCATTATGGGAGAGGTTCAAACACGCTATGTTTTCATAACCTTTAAACTGTCCCTCAGAAATGAAGAAGAGATTGTTTTTGCTAAGAACCAGAACATTTCCTGCATTAAAACACTCTTCTTTGACATGTCTATGAACTTTATAATCTGGAATTTTTCTTGTGAGAGGTGATCTGTAAATAGTCTCAGGCATTTGATATACATTCTTTAGATGTGGAGTATTTTCTTCAGTTGGATACAATCGGTTTTCAGCAAGAAATATTAGTTTCATTGGTGGAAAATTGTTAAAAGTGTTGGAAGCAATGTGAATGATGAAGTTAGTCCCCAAGTTTATTGTGGAGAGATTTTGGAGTTTATATAAAGGTTTTAGTGTCGAATTGTCAATGTGTTTAAAGACTTCTCCCTCCAAATGCAGAGTTTTCAGTGACGCAAGATAAGAGAAACTGGCAGAGAGGTTCAGTGTTTCGGGATATGACCTCAGGGCAAAATTAAAAGACAGATCCAGTGTTTCCACTTTTGGAAGACATTTTAACCACTCTGCTTCCCTAGTAATTGCGTTTACCAGGAAGTTAAAAGGTAGCAAAAGTGTTTTGAGATTTGGCATGTTTTTAAACCAAAAACTTTCCAAATGGTCTAGAGAGTTTCCTCCCATGTTAAGTGTGTGCAGCGCTGTAAGATTACCGAATGCATCGTGATGTATTTGAAGAGACTTGTTTTTGCAAGGCACACAAGGGTAAGGAGCATTCAGACACCTTGGGCAGTTCCCTTGTATCAGTAAGTGTCCTAAATTATATAGTCCATTAAAATCATCCTTAGATATGCATGTGATGCCATTTGACGCCAAATTTAATTTTAAAAGAGAATTTGGTAGGTTTTTAGGAACTCTGGTTAAATTATTAGAAGACAAATCCAATTGCTGCAACTTTGTCATTGTTTCAAAGGTATTGTCTGCGATAGTGAAAGATTTGTTACATGGGTTTTCGCTGTAGCAGTTTCTGGGCAACCATAATTTTGTGATGTTTTCTTTGCCAGAGACTTCTGCCAACCAGTCCAAAGATACAAAGTGACTGTCACTGAGCTGAAGGACATTCAGACTGGCTGGCAGACACGTTGGAGTAGAATTTAGAGGAATCCCGGTAAGTCTCAGTTCCTGAAGATTTTTCAAATTCTTAAACACGTCTCTGTGAATGGCCACGTTCCCGTCCCCGTTGGCCCGTCTGAGATCCAGCACAGCAAGGCTCGACAGCTTTGAGAATGCGCCAGGTGAAATTTGTGGGATGGTGTTTTCTGTCAAATTGAGCTTCGTTGTGTTTGGAAATATCTTGTCTGATATATCTGAAAAGTTCTTCAGTTGTCGCCATGAACAGTCAAATGTCACATTAGATCCACACTGTGTCACATCGCAGGGAAATCTCCGTGGCATCCGGATTGTTTTACATGCAGGGTCTTCTTTATGGCAATTACCATCAGACATCAAACTGATCAGTAAGTAGAGCCAAATAATCAGTGCCTGTAAATGGACAAGAGATACACTGTGTTTTACTGTGAAATGTATCCACCAGGGGGCGGTCACCTTTCAGATACAATTATTTTACAATCCAGTCACAAATTAGGTTTAGAGACATTATTAACGGGTAGCTGTTGCAAGGATTAATCAAACCATTACTTTCTATCCAAATTTATTATTTTTCTAAATTGATATTAAGAAAATTAACGTGGCCTATGTCTTCTTGGTTTAAATATGAAAATATGAATATTAAAAATTTTCATTCACCCCTACGGTAGTTATGTTATAAATACAATTCCAACATTCATTGCTAAGGCATATTTTAATATTGTTTGTCTAATATCTCTTTAGTTTAGTTCATTTAATTTAGTTTATTAGTTTATTTGAGCAGTTAAAACTCTGCTCAAAAGGAGTGGGCCAAAGCAAAAGCTTATAAGCGCCCACCCCTGACATCATTGCAAATAAAAAGATTTCATCAAATCACACAACTTAATATGATAAAAAGACACATTAATATACATATTATACTCAGTGAATATTATTATGAACATTTCCCAACCACAACAACGCTCTCACCTCAAGCACGATGCCCGGCACAAAGCAAGCGACAAAAGGCCACCACCCAGCCACAGACGGCTATCAACACCAAACACGGCTAACACTCCCGAAAGTCACTAGTTTTGTGTTAAAAAGAACATTAAATACATATTATCCGTGATCTTGCTACTTCCCAGTTGTCATTTCCATCCTTAATATTTTTATAATTATAATAATAATAATTTTTTTAATATATATATATTTTTTATATATATTTTTTTCTATGTACAATGAATTATGTAATATGTAAGCCTGGATAGTGTATTGCGTTAAAAAGCCAGGGTGTCTTTCTGTAACTGTGACACAATTCCCAGTCTAAAGCTATTTAGAAATACATATATAAACTCACCATTATATCGAGCCCTCAGTGTTGATCCATCGAACAACAGTAGAATCAAGTGATGCTTTGACTGCTTTACAGCCTCAATGACAGACACACGATAGGAACAAGTGGAAGTAGCTTGTAAATTGAAGAAGTCATATATTTTCACTTCCACATTTTATTTAGTAACGTGTTTTTTACACTCAGTTTCAAGTCGTGGCACTGCCCACAGACAATGAATTTACAGGAATAGACAAAAAAAGAAGAAGAAGCTTGTTTTAGAATATAGCATTCACACAATATAAGTTGGGGCTGAACAGTTTTGAAGAAAAAACAAATTGGGATTTTTTTCACAATCCTTTACAAAGTCTCTTTAAATAGATTATTGTACTGTTTGTGGCTTTCTGTTGCCAGCACGTTTCTGAGACAAAACCAGAAATATGGCTGTGCCTGCGGATTGGTCGGCCACTCCAGCACAGACCTACTGTACAGCCTCTTCCTCAATCTCAAGTACTTAGAGTTACACGCCACTTTCTCCAAGAATATCAGCACTATAACATCATCCTTTTCATCCATCAGTCGTTGATTGGCCATGTAGAAGGCCGTTTTGAAGTTACCACTTTTGATGTATTTGTTAGTGAGAATAAACACAGTCCTCTTGCTCTTGTTGACACTCTGGGACAGGTTGTCTATGAGTGGACACCCGGGAATCCAGTCGCGTTCCTCCAGGCACAGGGCGAGTTTGCGATCGCCGCGCCTCTCCAGGTGAACGCACATCTCCTTCATCACCCACTCTGTCACGGCGGCATCCTCTTTGTCGTAAATCACAAACGCGTCGTACAGGGAGCTGGGCGAGGAGAGCCGCCTGTATCCTTTCAGCTTCGCCCGGCAGAAGTGGTAGATGTACCAGACGTCCCACAGGAAGAGATGGCTGGACACGGGGAGGGTGATGCAGCACAGGACAAGTGAAGTCATGATGGTGTACAGGACGATGGAGAGATAACTGTGCTGGCAGGCGGACAAGTTCACTGAAATAACCAGATTGTCTTTCTGCGCCTCAGGTTGGAAACACGTCACGTCTGTACCCAGTTTGGGAATAGTTACCAATGTTGTGTTCAGCCAATTTATAAACCAGGTAGCATTGCAAGCACATCGAAATTTATTATTGTGCAAAAGTAGGCTATCCATATGATTTACAACATCATCCGGAAAGCTTGACGCCTCAACATACTCAATATAATTAGAGCTAAGGTCTAAATGTTTTAAGTTGTAAGCGCCTTTTAGAAAATCTGCTGAAAGTCTCACTATCTTGTTCTTGCGTAAAATAAGCTTCTTGATTGAGCTGCTGCAGTTCGACAGGACGTTTGGCACAGTAGTTAAGCTGTTCCTGCTCAGGTCTAAAACCTGCAGAGAGCGCAGATACTGCAGCTCCCTCCAGTTGAAGGATTTTAACCCATTGCCTCTCAGGTAAAGTTCGGACAGCTTTTCAGGCAGGGCAAGGAACAGCTCAGGGGGCAGGGACTGAAGGTTGTTGTGGGAAATGTCGAGCATTGTCAAGTTGACTAACTTCTTGAAATAATTGACATACATTGTGTAGCCGTCTCTCCACATCACGTCCAAACGGTTATGTCTGAACTCCAGCCTCTGTAGGGATTCGCTTTCTAGCTCTGTGTTTGTGGAACTAGAGATCTGATTGTTGTTCATGAGCAGCGTGGTCAGCTTCTTTAAGTTTTTGGTGAAATTCAGCATGTGCGTCATCCCCTCTGATTCAAAGTAATGATTGTTGTTACTGATGTCTAAAATCACCAGGTTTTGTAGCTCTTGGAAGGCAGTTGGATAGAGCAGGTCCAGACGGTTTGAGGAAAAATCCAGGTATTGCAGATTGGGCAGGTTAACAAACTCAGAGCCATTTAAACTTTGGCTCATTAGGTTGCTGGACAGATTAAGGCACCTCAGCTCGGTGAGATTTAAAAAGCGTGAATGCAGAAAGAAAATGTTGTTTCTCGACACGTCCAGCGTCTTGCCGAACCTGCTGCATCTCTTGTCCACCAGGGAGGTGACTGTCCCCAGCTCTTTGTCTTTGTGTTTGCAGCTGCGCGCATACTCGTCGAACCTGAAGTAGTGAATCTCTCTCACGCCAGTGCTTTCGTATTCAACAGCAGATGACATAGGAGACCAGTCCAGTCTTCCGCGCATGGACATACCCAGAGCATCCTGTCCATCAGAGGGGGAAGAGATCTTGTTATCAGCCAAGTTGATGATTTTAAAACTTTTCAATTCCATCAGGATACTAAGATTCGTGATTTTAATGAAGTTCGTTCCAAAATCTAAAACCTCCAAGTGGTTCAACGATTTTAAGGGTGCAATGCTCTCCATCTTTAGCTTCTGAAAGATGAAACCCCGCATTCTGAGAACTCTTAAAGATTTCAGTCTGGAGAAGTGTTTGCTCAGAATCAGAGTCTCGGGATATCTCTGCAGCTCATAGTTAAACGAAAGGTCGAGTTCTTTCAGTTTGCCAAGAAAGCAGGGAAACTCAGCGTCGGCTATAGCTTTGGATAAAAAGTTGGTAGAAAGATCAAGCACCTGGAGGTTCGTTGTACTTAAAAACCAGTCTTTTGACACGTGTCTCAAAGAGTTGCTATGGAGACGCAGTGTAGTCAGATTGGTCAGCATTTTGAAAGCATCTTGATGGATTTTTAGTGGGTCGTTCCCCGGGCATGGGGTGCAGGGAAATGGTGCATTGTAACAGCGAGGACAGTTACCGCTAATGTCTAAAATCTCAAGTTTGGTTAAGTTTTTGAAATCCTTCTCCGTGACCTCTCTTATGTTATTATTATAAAGATACAATTCCTTCAGATCCGTGGGTAGCTGCTGTGGTATATAGGATAAATTATTTGACTTTAGAGATAAAAGCTTTAAATTGGGAAGCTGTGCAAATGACCCTTCTTCTATGTAATAAGAATTGTTGCATGGGTTGCGAAAGTAGCAGTTTTGGCCCAGATACAGCGCCTCAACATTCCTGAGGCCCGTCAGATTTTCAGCATAAATGTTAAAAATGTGGTTTACTTCCAGGCTGAGGAGGGACAGGTTCGGTGGCATGTTCATGGGTATCACAAAGAGCTGATTACCATCTAGATAGAGCGCTTTGAGATTCACCAAGCCCGAAAAGGTATCGTCTTCTATTGCCACACTCTCGGTGCAAATTTTATCCTTGGGGCCAATTTTGCGTGGCACACAGTTGCACCTGAAGTCGATCTCCGTCAGGTTTTCCAGTCCGTGAAACGAGGAGGAGTTGAGTTTGGGAATGTGGTTTATGGTGAGCGTCAGATTGGTGGTTTCTTGCGGGATGCCCGGTGGAATCCATTTTAGGTTTCGCTCAGTGCAGTCCACGGTCACGTCACTGCTGTTGTTGGGCTCCTTGACATCACATGGCAACATCTTGGGGTATAAAACCGCCGCTGTCGATGTGGGGAGGGAACACCAGAGGCCCAGCGCTGCCAGGTACATCTGAACAAACGCAAAGAGCTAAATTCCAGTGTCTTATATAACATCAGGAGCACAGCAGTCATAAATCATTTCAATACACAGTGAGTCAAGAGAGTTTTGAGACCCCAGAGACTGATTGCGTTCACTTTTATTCCTAAAATGTCATGCTAATTACCCTATCATAAAAAAATAAAAAAATATAAACTAAACATTTTTAGAATGGTTTGTAAAATTATGAACATGTTACTGCAAATTTCTTATTGACCGCACGCCCCTCTCATGACATTGACTGCAGAGCCCTCCCATTTCAGTCACTCATGACATGATGTTTGGACAGGTACAACGTTTCGTTGAGAACTAAAAGATATAATTTCCCATGGGAACAAACCCAAAAGAAACAAGAGCCGGTTTTAATATTTCACCAAAATGAGCCATCGAGGGAGTCTTGATAGAACGGCAAAGGAGCCCATGTGAAGATAGAACTTTACAAATTACTGCAATCTGAATTACAATTAAGTTTTAGTTTTCCCTTTGTGTTCCCTTCCCTTTTTTAAAACTTTTACATTTCTTTTATTGTTAGTTATTCAGTAGATTTTTATTTTTTTTTACCAACAAGAAAGAACACGTGATTTGACATCAGACTATTACATAATAAATAGTAGGTCCATGACCACATTCTAAAGCCAATGTATTCATAAACTTGCTGTAGTAATAGACTGACTTACCAGCTGACGGAACATATTAATGAAAGCGTCGATTCTAAATGGTCTTATCCAGTCGTAGGGCTCAAAGCGATGTAAAACTGATGCACGGGTCTATGGTGTTGGTGTGTAACATGAAAGCAACAGCTGCATAAGAATATAATTAACAAGAATCACTTCCCTTTAGTGTCACGGGACACATAGCTAAGCAGAAATTATCACGCGTATGAATTCATGTTTGAATAGTGTCATTTAACAATCATCTTCACATTATGCAGTTTCTTGATAATCATTAAGAAGTAAAGTTTTAACACTTTTTAAATTAGAAAAAGTTAGTGCTACACTGGCTGTTAGGTAGGTGCAGGCTAGGTGCATAATCGTTCCGTCTTAATTACCTCTTGTGTCAATGGCAAACAGACGAGAGGTAATCCTTCATGATAATAAAATATAGGTTTTCACTTTGAAGGCACATTCCAGCAAGTTAGTAACACAGAAATCCTACTTATTGTGCAGCAAGTGAAATGATCCATGTCTGTGATTATTAGAGCACACAACAACATCTTTCAGCTCGGCTAAAATGGTAAGATCACGAGTTATTAAACATAGTTCTAAAACTGAACACAGGTCAAGTGACTTTTAAGTAGCTTTAAAAATGGCACCTTAAAGTTAGCCATACATCCTGTATGTATAGGGCAGTTAAATTGCATAAATAGACAGAAGCGGTGTAAACACTGTTGATAGATTGATAGAATAACAGGAAAATAGTTAGTATTCATGTAAAAGCTGCAATAAATTAGACCGAACACAATATATTTAAGACTCATAAGACTCTTTTATTTGACCAGAACATGTTAAGTGCAATGATTTGTCAGTAGCTAATAAAGTGTTTGGTTTGTTCCCAACATAATATCTTACAAATTATAAAACAAGGTTTTAATAATGTTTACAACCTACATTGACATCTAATAGAATTGATATATAAACAAAATAATGACTATGATAATATACTTCAGAGGTGAGGGTTGTAGTCATTCGGGTCCTCAAGCTTATTTAAAACCTTCTTAATGATATAACTTCTTTTTACTCTATATAATAAAATAGTGTATACACAAGGCAATCATTTTTGTTTTTTTGTTTTTTTTTTCACAGCAGTTCACATTGGGTTTCTTATGTCTCTTATGTATGGCTTTAAAATCAGTAATTAGGATAAGATTGCAACAGTTTTCATTTGTTGAGTTGTGTGAGTGAGTTCAGTGAGTGAGTTAGTGCGTTGATAACTGCGGACATGGTGGCAGAGTGATGTGTCAATGCGTTCACACTTTGATCACCGGGGGCACGTCCTGAAGCCGCCTCAGCAGCTTTCAGCAGACTAACGTAGTTCATGACCACCTCGTTCACTTTGGCCACCAGCTCACACCGCTGCGCCTCACTGCTCACACTGTCCACGAGAGACATGCAGGCCTGCGTCACACAGCACAGGGTGTGGAAGCTGTGTGTCAGGGTGAGGAGCAGCTCCTCCGGGCTTCCATACTCATCTACCATGCGACTACAGGCACTGCTCAGCACTTTGGCCTGCATCAAGAGCAGCTGTGAGAACGTTTCTGTGTCCGCCTCACTCACCTCTGGGCTTGCAGCTTGTTCACCTGAGTGGCCTACACTGGCACGCAGCAAAGCTATCATATCTAAGGCATCCTTCCGTGCCAGTGCAAACCCTGTGTGAAGGCTATATGTTTTTCCTTTCATTGAATTTACAAACGCCAGCCTTGCTTTCAGGCTCATGTCATTCATGACGGCATTTTTTTTCAGCCCAACTTGCAATTCTTCGTCGTCTTGACTGTGCTCCTTTCTCCTCAAAAAGCAGTGACTAAGGGGTCCATGACACCTCAATGTACTCATGTCCATCTGTGGCAGCAGAAAAGAGGCTCCCTTCAGAAGCCGATTTCCTGAAGAATTTGAAGTGACTGAGCCCTGGGAACAGCTCTTGGGAAATCTTTTGTCAGGCCTCTGGACTTTCAGGGGATCTTCCGACTGACCACCACTCCTCCCGGTCAGGGTGGCTTTGGTCTTCCCAAACAGGGCTTCAACGCTCCTGGCTCCTGTCACTATGGTGCTCCAGCTCCTCCTGAGTGTCCGGACCGTGCGCGGCCTCTGGAGGGTCCCTGCTTTGTGGTCACACGTACATGATCCGCTTGAGGGAAAGGCCGTGGCGTGCGGGTCGGGCTCAGGGCTGACCACTGTTGGCCCCATGTGCTCTGTGCTACTTGTTAATGATGATGGTGACATGGCTGTGGTGGTGGTCTCAGTACAGAGAGCTAAAGTTGACTCCACTTCAACCTTCTTCAGCTGTGTGCAAGCTACACTAGGGGCAGAACACAGAGAACTGTTAAGCATCTTCCTGACATAAAAGTCAAAAGATTCACTCACTCACTCACTCACTCACTCACTCACTCACTCACTCACTCACTCACTCACTCACTCACTCACTCACTCACTCACTCACTCACTCACTCACTCTTTGTATTTTTTTCTACTTCTGAAAACTATATTATTTTTAATCACAAAATCAAGTTTGACATGTATACAGTGAGTATCTTGTGTACAAGCTTAAAGTGGATTTGACAGGTAATAGGAATAATATAGAAATAGAATATATCGAAGGATAGTTAATATAATTAATAGGGCTGGGACGATATACTTTTGTTGTATGTAATGTATCAAACTAATAAATTATTGAAAACCTGTCACATGCACTTCAATTGAAATGAAATTAAGATTAATTATTGCTAACTCATTGTTCTTTTCGACTTTTACCTGTGGTTTCTTTAATCTTGGCCATTCTGTGAGCTCCATCTCTTGTAAGTGAAAGTCCCGGCTCAGCACTAGTAGCTGCATGGATCTTCCTCAGTAGAGTGGGGTCCATGGGATGCCCTGCCTTAAATGGTCCTGGGTAATTCTTCTCTTCTCCAGCTCCATACCCCATCCCCTTGACCGAGGACTCGGACATGATGTGCACATTTTCTGTGGTGCAAAGCGGTGAGTCCATGGGAGTGACACAGCTGCTGCTCCCTGTGCTACAACCAGCATCTATTGAAGAACACTGCGAGCTTTGGAGAGAATGGGCACCTTCGCTTTGTAAAGACGACATTCGCTTATTTACATAAAAGTCATGCAACCGAGTCATCTCTTGTTCTGATGTAGACGTTTTCTCATTCTCTTGTGAGGGGGAACTTTCACTGGGGCTTTTGGATGGCGAATGGACATTTAATTGCTCATTTCTTTCAAGCAAGTCCTGTTTGTCTCCTTTCATTGTCACTCTGTTGGCGTGGGAGGTCTGTGAGTCATTCCCACAATCTGGAGACTGATTCTCTGCTTTTTTGTTTCCCAGTGTCCGTTGCCATTTTTGCTTGTCTTTTAGGTGGGTTCGCCCCAGATCGAGCTGGTTCACGTAATAGGAGTCTCTCACTGTAAAAGCTTGATATTTGCCCACTAGATGCGGGGTTTCTTCTCTGGGTGAGTCCTGGGTCGGTGTATGGGAACCTTCTGGGGATTCACATGTGTCTCTGGGCTCTAAATTCTGCTGCTTACCTCTCTGCCGGCTCAGCACTGGCCCCATGTGCATCTTGGTAAAGTAATCACTCACTGATTTGATCTCCATTGTCTCTGGTTCCATCTCACCACCATCTGAGTGGAAAATCTGTGAGGAGGCAACAGGAGCGGATTTGTCCTCCTCTGTCTCAGGCCTGGCTCCAACTCCTTTGTCACAGGCTGATGAAGCTCCAGTCTGGTTTTCGTGAGCACCATGGTACCCCTCTGCCAGTGCTACATGCAACCTCAGGTGGCTGTCTGAATGCCGCTGAGCAGACGCCTGCTCCGAGCTTTCCGTCATTTCAGAGGAGTTTGTCTCATTTCCAGAGTCAGACGACTCAGGACTAAATGCTCGAGACATTTCAACACCTGCGTGCCACAAAGAGACAGAAAGCAAGTTAATAAAGTCAAAGGAAACACTACAAGGAATGAATGATGATGTCGGTGGATAACTGTAACGTGTGCAGTGAAAGTGCCTCTTAGACATAGTAAAAATGAAATCAACAAATGAAAAATGTTGAATTAATACTTAATGAAATAACAAGCACAAATCTGAACAAATGGCATAATGTCAAGCGAAACTGAACATGCAAGTACAAACAAAGACACAAATGGAAACTGAACAAAAAGGGCTTTATTGGAAAAAAAAAGACACAATGAATGTGAATGGCAGTAACACGTGTATGTTAATGAATGAAAGTAACAATAGTGTAAGGAGAACCTGTGCTGTTCTCAGACTGAGCAGGACTCTGTTCTTCAGAGGCAGCTAGGGCCTCAAGTGCCTGTAAAGTGGACACTACTGCATCATCCAGAGGCGGCCCCGCGGCCCCTACTCCACGTGTAGGCACAGAGTCTATGAGTGACACTGGGATGTCACTGCCCCGGGCTCCACTTCGTGAGCCTCCATGCTCCTCTTCATCTGAGCTGTCCCTGAAGCCTGGGGGAGGGGCAGCGATGGCCATGTTCAGTGAATGAAGCAGGACATCACTGTCCTCCCCATCGTTGCCCTCTGGTGGAGGGGTAGGGAGGTCAGGTCGATGATGTCGTCGCTGGACCCTGAGAGTGAGAGCAGCATTGGTTTGTCAATGTCACTCATCACCAAGTCTTCCTCGCAGCTGATGTCATCCTCGTCCTCTGCGTCGTCTGTCGTCTCCGCGTAGCAGATGTCGTGCAGCAGTGGCTCCTCAATGCACTCCGTGGGACCAAAAATGTTTGTGGCATATTGATAACTGTCTCCATCTTCTATGGCATCCATCAACTTGTAATCATCCTCAAGACGCCTGTACATGTGGCTGTGATTGTCTAGAATCTCTGGGTTCTCCTCCATGAGTCTCTGATATCCCAGGTTTTGGGGGTTTATACTGTCCAAGGGTGGGTCACCAAATATGAAGGAAACCTTTGCATTTCTTGAAGAATCCTGGGGTTTAGGCCTTGGAACATTGAGGTAAGTTTGGGTGCAAGGTATCCGGCAACACTCTGCTCTTTCTACTGTATGTATTGTGTGCTGAGTCTGGTGAATCTCAGTAACATAGACTGGCTGGCTTTCACATCTCGCATGGTTGAGGTATTCACAATCCTGTCCCGAGAATTCCTGGCTGTACCTCTGGTTGACTCTGTCCTCACATACTTTATGAGGGGTGCTGTAGGTACATTCAATCGAATGGTAGTTCTGCTTTAGTCTTGACCCATGGCCTATAAGAAGGAACCAAAAAATATCAGGGATTTATATTATAGCACATGAATTCAAAGGTCAAAGAACTGGTTCAGACATACTGGTCTCCATTGTATCTTTGTTTTTGGCCACATTGAAGATGGAGCGCCGAGAGTCCACCAATAATCTGTAGTAGCCAGCAGTCAAACAGGCCAGGTTCATCGCGTCCACAGACTCCATTAGGAGAGTTATGGGCTGTGAAACACATAGATAACATATCACAATAGACACAAAATTAATGAACTGCAAAAGGTAATGGTAATGACATTACAGACATACCTCAAGAACAAAACCAGTAACTTTACTACATAGAAATGAAATAGATCATATAGCCAGTGCTGACCTTTACATCTAGAACATGCAGTTCCACTCGGACTCTCCTTTCGTCCTCTGTGTACATCTCGATGCGATTGACATGACTGAAATCCGCCAACAGTGCTACCAGATTTGTCTTTGTGTTAATCACATGACTAATTCCATATTTAGGTCCCACCAGCAAAGTCACCTCTGTGTGCTTTTCACCTTGCTGTAAAAGTCAGACAAATAAGTTAATCTTGTGAAATATTATTAATGAAATAGTTTTATTGTAGCTAAATTGCTTACAACAAGTGTGGACTTAAAAACCCGTCCGCCATACAGTCTCAAGTCACTGAGATATTTGAGATAATGTACTTTTGCTTGCAAGGCAGTCAGCTGGAATAAAAAGAGAACAAGTAATGAATTGTACAAGTAGAATCAATGTGCCTACAGTAAATATGGCAACATAAGAAACAACCTTCCAACAGGTGGTAGTGTGGAGTCAGTGGAAAATTGCAACTAAAGTGAATTATGCAAACAATAAAGGAAATAAAAAAAGGAAATGTGCCTTTTTGATTTGATCGAGACAATGTTGTATCGTTTTGGGGGGAAAATGTGTATCTTTCAAATCATTGTGTGCAACAACATAAAACATGAAAATAAATAATATTTTACTATTAATAATTAGAAGAAAGGGATACCTTTTTACCGGGAGGCACCAGGTTCTGATTGGTTTTAAGGATGTGCGTAAGGGCTTTTTTGATGTTTTTCTCTTTCATGCTTGAAAGCACAGCAGGAGGCAGAAACAATCCCAGACCCCACTCCTTCCTATGGAAATATCATACGTAAGCATTAGAGAAATATTCTCATCACATTATGTCATTATTCAACTTGTAAATTTAGTGACAATGGCTATTTCTCAATTAGAAGCATGAGTGAATCTTCATTAATGATGGACGTAAAATTCTATGTTGCACTATTTTGTGAAACAAAAGTGAACAAAATGGCCTCTCACAAGAATTCAGTATGACATGACATACAACTCACTCAATGTACTTGAGAGAAACTTTTTGGGACTGCTTGGTATTGATGGTTAGAATATACATTTGCAGAGCGGCCAGTCGAAGGGCAGTGTCGTATTTCAGCTCTGACCCAAATCTCTCCAATACCACGTCGTTACAGCTCTAGAGAAGTCAGACCGAGATAGGTTACACTGCATTTTACTTAGAAACAACAACAACAAATGCTCATAGCACGTTTGCTATTGTCACCCTCTCACACACAGACATTTTTGATTCTGTTTTTGATACTAACCTGGACATAGAGGTACTCGAACGCCACAGCATCTCTTCTTAGCAGCTCGACAGGGTCCTTTGGGACGAACGTGATGCGGAAAAAGCACTTCATTTTGTGTGACCCTGGCCTCTGTGTCACCTTGAGCGCATAAATGAGATAAGTAGAAAGCCACTGTTTATATTGCGGCATGTATTCAGGAAAATGAAACCAAATGTGTAGAGTGCCTTAGGTTTCTGTTTCTTTCAAATGTAGATTTTTACTCTTTCAAGATCATGAGGTGCATGTAACCTCTGGTCATTTACTGAGTGCTCCAGTATTACTTTCGAACGGTAGTAATACCAGCCATGTTAAAGTGCATATGTTTTTCTAATTATGACTTTGTTTGATGTGAAAATGGTCTCGTGGTTATCATTGTTTTACACAAGTGAAATGTCCTTACCTGAGTTAACATCTCCTGCTCGTGGAGGAGCATGAGTTTGCTTGCTGATCCTTCTGCTCTTTGCTCTAGCATTAGAGAGAAGTGCTCAATGCTTTTTATGGAGAGTTTTTCTTGTAGGGTCAAGATGACATCCTTTCGAAAGATAATAAGGAACAATTTCAGACACATGAAGTTAAGGCAAACACAGTATTCACTTCTGATGTTTTTTTTGTTTACACAGGTCACGTAACATAAAATGAAAAAGCATGTTCAAGATGTGGAGTTTATGAAAAATTAATTAGAGTATTACATAAGAGAGCCTTGTGCTTGGCGCAGCTGCCTTACCTTAATGGACGTGTTAGTGTCGAACTTAAAAGATTTAGTTTGCCCATTCTCCAGATACACCTTCAGAACATTTGGCATAAAAAGAAGACAGTTGTCCTTCACAGTTTCCTAGAGTTAGAGAAAAATTAGCATAAAATCGTATAGCTTTTGTCTTCCACCAGCCAGATGAATGTCTTGCAATTTATTTTCAATATATCAATTTCATACAATATTATCCCTTGGCTAGATAATTTCCCAGACAGTGATGGAGATTTGACAAGACATGAAACTCCTTTTCTTCATTTACATAATGAGTAACCTTGATGTGGAAAAATCATAAGCTGTCTTACCGGAACCTGTCCATTGATGATGACCTCTTCTGCGAAGCGCACTTTGACTGGATTAGACTTTAACTTGGCTTTCTTGGCAGCACTGATGAACGCCGACTTAGGTGACTTTGAAGACAGATTGGTAAAGAAGATTAGTTCAATAAAAAAAAAAAATAATAATAATATATTATTATAAAATATATATATATATATATATATATATATATATATATATATATATATATATATATACATACACACATAATATATACACACACGCAAGTATATATTCTCAACAAATCCTTAGTGCAGTAAAAATGATAAACTAAAAGTGATGAACTACTACAATACTACAACTAGTTCTTTAATCAGAACTGGGACGTGACTTACAAACCTTTGTGAATTGTGACAATTACCAACTCTGTATTATTGTTACAGTTGCTTAATTAAGGTAAGGATTCAAGTTCAAAAGCATTTTTCTGTTGTGATGGCGCAGCCTATTTTTGGAAGCAATTCAAGCAGAATCCTATTTGTTCTGACTTTTATGTGGACAGTAAACAAAAGCTGAATATATGCTTCAGGCAATGCACACCACCATCTGGTTCTCTCATGAATGCTGAAACGCCAAGTTCACGTGGGGTCTGCTGAGGATCTTAGTTGGAACACATTTGGAAATAGGACTGAGATCTCCCCGTTTTGGTGTTGGCCAAGCACTTACTGTCAGATACATCTTCACTATAGCAGTGCCAGCATTAGCATATGGTGTGATTAATGAGTTGTCTTTGCACAGTCAACAAAGGAATTGGATCCAAATAAGAATGCATTTCATTCATAGGAAACAGGGGGCTTACTGGATACGGCTGGACCACGGTCAGCATTATAGATTCCTTGCAGCTTCTACAAAGGAATAAATAAAATACAATAAAAAGTTAATTGAAATGTGCCTTAACTGTTTTATAATTTATTCAAGACAGTGCATGTTAATTAATGAACACATAGGGAATTCATGCAGATTGTATCTATAGGCCGATTTCCATCCATAGTACCCTAGTACTTACTCACAAACACACTCTCTTTCATGCCCACATATCCTTTTTGCATCATTGGATCTTTATAAACAAAGCGCACTATAATAAATGTAATACTCATAACAAGCTCTGTAAAAAGGTATTAGTGTTATTTTTGTCTTTTTTCAGTCAAAATACTATTAATATTTGTGATGCCAGCTGCTATAATAAATGTTGTCATACCTGACGAGGTCGATGACCTTCTCCCTGGGCGCTGAACTGACCGACTCATCATTGATCATCATGATCTCGTCTCCTGGGAAGAGCTTGCCTTCTGACGGACCCCCTGACATCACACCAAAACAAGAATTAAGTGCTGCAGCATGCACCCGTGAATCATTTTTCTTGATTATCTATCTTTCCAGTGTTGTGGCTCACAGCAGCTCTAATGAATGCTTACTCATTGAACAAATCAATGAATCATTAACGTAAGCTGTACTTAGGAAGGCTTCCCCTCTTTTTTCTGTGTTTATTTTAGAGGATTTAAACTTCTTGGTGGAAACGTGTGGGCGCTGGCCATGGATCAAATGAGTAACTGGTGGACATGAAAGCTTTGCGAACAGTTGGTTCACTTTACCTGGAGTTACTGAACGGACCACCACAGGTTTCTCGCTGCCTGCTACGAAGCCAAAGCCAAGCACTGGGTCCCGTCTCATCTCCACCTTACGGGGCGCAGGTGGCACAAACTTATCCCCTTCCAAACGCACCTCCTCCAGGGAGCTGCTCTGGGACACGTGGCTGGAGGAATCACAAAAAAGGATAATATTGGATTAGTCAAAAAACAAAACTAAAAACACATCTACAGGCTCCAAATGAATAAACAACTTATGAATATGATTTCTTTACTTGATTCTTTTTAAAGGAGATATAAATAAAAAATATATATACAGTATATATATATAATTTTTATTTATTATATTTGGGGACATTTTTTACAGTGGCACACAGATGGAATTGGAATAGTCCAAACAGTACAACCTTCTCCTGGAATAGAACAAGTCAATACTTAACAGAGAGTAATTAAAATATAAGCCAGATACAGTCTCCTGTACTTCAGCTACAAGTAGTAATTTTGGGAAAGAAGCTATAATTGAATAGGTATATTACAGTACATTCATTGTGTGACTATTTGTGCTTTAGGTTAAAGTTGTGCTTTAGGTAGTGTGCTTTGCTTGTGGTAATATTTTAGCTTAAGTAGCTCAAGTAAACCTTGATGGGACAAAATTGTAAATCCTAATTAAATGTAATATTCATCTATTTCACCCTGAACTGTGTTGCACAAATCCCACCATTACATCCACAAAGTCCTTGATCAGAATACAGGGAATGTTGCCATAAGTATTTGGCTGCACATAGCGCCTATATTATAAACCCTGCAGTGTCGGTCTGAACCCTGTTTGACCCTTTTCTTACCCTTGCAATTTACCATGACAGTGCACTTTCCCTCATCCTTGCAATTCAATTACTCTTCCGTGGCAGCCGCAGATAAAAAAAAAATTGCGCATATCTTGTGTTGTTCGCACATAGTCAGTCCTTTGCCGCTTCCGTTCCTCACCGTCTTACACTGAAGCCTCTCCGGCTGCAAAGGCATCGACTGCTCCATATGGCGGCCGCACTGTCGGGTTCATTCAAGCCGTGGGCCGACAGTGTGTAATTTGACAGTTATTCTCCAAGCATGTATTTTTGCGCAAATACTAACAATTAATCTCTCACTGCACAAAGGCACAGTGCGATCTGTCAGTCACATTCCCAGTGCTATGACAAAAACCAAAGAATCAAGATGTTCAAAGATGACTGTCAACCGATGGCTTGGGAAAGGATTCAGTAACTGTTACAGCAACTGGCAAGGCTATAATAAGTATCAGGCTTTTATTTCAAGGCAAGAATATGTATACTGTTGCGGTCTGTGTCTATGTAATGAGTATTGGTATTGCCAGTTTGAGCAAAATGTTTTAACTACCTGTACCACTACTCAGCATTTAAATTACCTTCTTCTTTATGTTGTGTCCGAACATTTCACTTTTTCCATATAGATTTTATACCATGTGTCTGTGGGCAAGACACTTCAACCACCTTGCTTGTGTATGAATGTATGAATTCGAGTTATCTTTTTAAATAATGTATCATCATTTTGGTCACAAAACAAAAAGAGAAACTTGTGAGCGCATCGTAGGAAAGTTGGTGATTCCTTCAGCTTCAAATACATTACATTTACATTTGATTGACTTGTGAGACTCTGGCGATAGTGATAGTCTGTTTGCAAAGCGAGGAGTGAAATTTGAAAGTAAACAATCAAATTCTTCCCTACTTTAACCAGAAAGGCTTTAGTTTGTAAAATGAGGAGAACAGGAACAGAATTTTCAACGATCAAGCTCCTCCCCCTCCCTCCTGATTGGACCTGATAGGCTGGTTCACAGGGAATCCTCGTCTCATTGGTCAACGTGGGAGGATACTAGACTCTGATTAGTTGCTGAGATCCGGAAAGGAGGGACTTTACAAAGAATAATATTACTTACTTTACATCAAAATACAAGACCAGGTGGTCGATTTTGCACATTATATAAAATGTGTAAAACATTTAGACTCCCAGGCTATCACTTTAAAGAATATTGTTCAATCACCTCTTCTAATGTATGCTTCTCAAACTGTGGTGCAGGTAGGGTGGACACTGAGTATCACTACACTGAGTGATACTCGTTATTTACTTCATTGTCATTACCTTGGATTAGAGGTAGGTTTAAATCTTGATTTGTCTATTGCCCAGTTTAGCCTTGTCCTAAAATGCTGCCTGTTTTTCCAGTATTACGTGCACATTTACTTTAGTCTCACTCTCAATATAATCTTGTAATGGAAACCCATTTCAGTGCATTAAAAGTAAGATAGCACTTCAAAGGAAAAAATTTTCTGATATGAGAAGTAACACCGCATAATCATTATTTTCAGGCTCCCTGTTAAGTAGAAACAGTGCCATGATAAAGGATAGCAAGAGAATAAATATTGTGTCTAGTTGGTAAGAGACCAGCCAATTGTTTGAATACTTAATGAATGAATGTGGTAGCTTCATTTCGTTACATTTTATTTCAGAACAAAACAGAAAGGATACACAATAATAATGACTTACACACTGATGCACACTCAAAATAGCGTGTTGAGGCTATTTGAATGATATATAATCATTCAATATTACATTATATATAATATAATAATACCCACTTTGGCTGTCGCTTAATGAAGGCTAAGGTATTTAATAATTGAATAACAATCACCTTATAAAGTTAATATACTGTTACAGCAACAGATATTTGTAATGTAATTTTGTACCTTGCAGCTTAACTGTTTTTCTTCAGCGATAATCCACATGTACCAAAAGAAGACAGGTTCTGATTATGTCCTCCAAAAAAAACTCCTTAATTCAAACTCAAAATCAGTCATAACTTGAGTTAGCTTGCTTTACCACAGGGAGTATCCTTTTTTCATGGAGCGTATATATTGAAGCCTACTCGGGATGAAGGATCACAGATCGTCAGTGCAGTGAAACCAGCACACTGACCACCATTTAACAGGGGTTTAAACCATGCCTCACACCTTTATTTAGGCTTAGAACCTTAAAGGTGCATTATGGAACTTTTTATGTGAAAAAAAACAAAAACATTTTTAAGTAAGTGCATATTTGATCTTTTAGTGACCCAGTGGCTGTATGAGTGGTTAGCATGGCACCTTTATTTTCCATCACAGTGGCCTCTATAGCACTCCACTAGCAATAGTTTTTAGGGTTTCTGGTAGGTTTTCACTGCTCACGGACCCTCTCACCAGAAAACCTACAAAACAATTGATCCTGGAGCATTGAAGAGGCCATCGTGATCGAAAGTAAAGGTTAATGATGCACAAATGTGTTTTTTTTTCTGCATACAAAGTTTCATAGTGCACCTTTAATGACAGCTCTGTTCACAATAAAGTGTTAGAATAGATTTATCTAAGGGCCGCATTTGGCGCACTTTGGGCACCCCTGCTTTACAGTAACAAACCGCAAAGAAAGAATCCGCACCCCATAATGTATATTACACTATTTATGACAGTGTATATCACTGCTCCATTTCATAAAACGTTTACCCGACCTCCTCTAGTCCTACACAAAGGTGCTTTGATAACTGTGCTGTAAACCAAAATTCTTGAACCAATCACTAATTCTATTTAGCCTTTTTGATGAATGTCATTATTTTCTCATCCAAAATCATGGGTTATTGGTCTAATTCCCATGGATTAATCTTACTTCATGTTTTGGATGTACAACAGTCCAGCAGGTTGGGTACAAATCATAGCCATATGGACCTGTGCATTCAGGAAGAGTACTGTCTCTTCCCGGCTGAGCCACCTGCTAAACATGGCCACATTCCCATTGTGCGGACAGCCATGTATCTAATGGTGCTTAATCATACTCATTAGCTGCTAGTGTAGCTCCACAAAAAGACACACTACTGGATAGGAGCACAATCTACTGTATTGTCCAAGTCTCTGTAATCTTAATGCACATTTAGGACAGACACAGAATTTAGTTACTCGCAAGTATTATCCATTTACTTTGAATTTGGAAAGGCTACACACACAAATTAACCAAACTGATGTGGTCGATTTTGCGTCTCCTGGAAGTTAACCTCCTAAAATTACACAATTAAAGCCATCATCGTTTTTATGTGGCGCTTCTCACGGGGGCAGCAGAATGAGTACCAGCTGTGGATCTGCCAGACCGCCCAGGTGCTCATCAATCTCATTTGTAAATGATCAAGATAATCAGATGGAAGATAGGATAAATGAAGCACTGTGTGTATAGGAACAATTGCACGATTATTGAAAAAGGTTTGATTGGAATTCCAATTATATTGCAATTTCTGTTTTAGATTAAAGATTAGAGTTTACAGTCTGTATTTGAAATAACTTCAGAATTAACACTTGAGAGGTATAATTGTGTAGCCCACACAGCTGAAAGATTCATATCCAAAATAAAAGATGAGTCTGTTACATCATATTATTACGTACTGTCTCTATGTAAATATTAAATGCCTACTGGTTTATTCATTTGTCCCTGTCACGCTGACTAAACATGTGTTACATTCACAACAATTTAGCTTCCAGCAGCATTCCGGAGATGCTAAAGGACTCGCAGACGCCCGCTGACAATCACACAAACAGACAGTAGATTATTCATGAGTCTCCCTCAAATTTAGCAAAAGCACCACAGCTCTCTCCTCCAGCAGACACGCTCCTCCACCAGCACTTTCTCCACTCCTTAGTTCTTATATAACTCCGCTGACATCACGCTTCTCGTGCTCTAACCCATGTGTGACACCTCCAGCATCAGTATACCACGCAATTGAGAGAAATATACAGCAATCACCGTAGATAGAGGTGCCAATGCAACAGATAATCAAATCATCTAGTGTGACAATTACAGTGACGCATGCAACACAGAAACTTCGCGCTGCATCCTTGCCGCACACACAACCAGTTGATATTCCCCGTACCTGCTCTAGAAGTGTCCGTCAGTGAGGATCCGTTAAACTCCCGAAGAGCAGAACGGAGCCCCGACAGGTGAAATCTTCATGGTGCGCAGAGCAGCACTCTCTAAGCCGCTTGTTGTGCATTTGGAGCACTGCATGAGTAGAAATGTGGGTGTGCGGGAGTGTGAGAGCAAGATAGAGCCAGAGAGAGGAGAGAAGACAGCTCCCTCTCTTGTCTCTCTGTGGGCAGGGAGTGCGCAGTGGCAGAATCAGTATTCCAAATGCACAGATGGAGACAGTGTCGAGGCTGTGACGTGGCTGGAATAATCACGGGTTAGCAAAGTGAAGTCTAAAACATCTGGGACTGAGAAAGCGCAAACCCCCCCCTCCCCCCGCCACCGCAGCCCCTGACAAGCTTGCTAAGCTCAGCTTAAACACAGGGCACTTACGTGATGTAGCAGTCACGACCCTCTCTATTGGTGCCCATGTCCCACCCATTGGGGGGTCCCTGCGACGCACTCCAGGTCCCTGAAGGGGGCGGCCAGCCGGACGACTTGGTCCTGTGGCTGTAAAGACACATCAGAACAACATTAAGCAGCTTGCATTTATTTTTGCTTGTAGCTCTAAATGAGACAGACAGTGTATGTCAGTCAATGTCGATGGATTGAACAAAATCTATATTTTTAAGAGAGAAACACAACTTAGATCAGAAACACACACACAAATATAGCCACAAAGCGCCCTTTGTATCCTTTAATCTTAGATTACGGTATTATTATCACTGTCTTTATGTTTGTTTGTTTTTTTATCGGGGGCTCAGTTTTGGATTTTGGAATGCAATAGTTTGGCGATTGCAGCGATTTACAGTTTTTGCAAATGCTGAGCGCTTCACACTCTGTTTTATTTGACCTTATACAGAGAAGAATTTGCATAAACTTCAGTGTGTTAAAATCTATTAATTTTACTTAGGGTTGCGGCTGCGCCACAAAAAATCCATAAAGGTTATCCAAGTACTTTGGACAACTTTTGATTCCACACTTCTCTAGATTGTTTTCACCAGGTTTTCCCATTTTGCCAAATGAAAGCGCCACTGCTATCCAATTATAAGAGCTCCTTCACTAGCCCTGATGGCGCTTGAGCCAAGGTATAATATGTTGAATATAATTAGGATTCGAGTTGATACAGATTCAATCCAACATACTTTTTTTCTATTTGATTTTTATGACCTGCAAAGTTAAAGTGAAACAATACTGGATAAAACTTAGTTCCATTATTTTTAGTCTGTACCCCTCAATGGTAATTTACCTTTTATCCCACAACCATTACAAAAATACCCATAAACTCATGTAGCTATAAACCAATTAAGATGCTACATTATTGTAAGCTAGTGTATTACACTTTCATAGAGGGTGGTAAAACAAAATTGAATCACGATGGACTACTGTAAGCTGGTGTAAATACACTGTGTATAGTATTTATTTAAACCAGCGGCTATTTTTGCATGTGGTGTAGCATATCCATATTTGCAGCGAATCCCAGTGGTCTGAAAACACAGTGATCGTGTAGAGTGTATGATTCCAGCGTGATAAACAATGTTCTGTAGCCTGCGTTCACTCATGGAATACAAATCATATTAATTACGTAAGCTCCACACGCTTGGGGCCGACTTGTCATGGCTGTCTCCAATGCTTTGAGAGGCATGCAATTGATTTAGTTTTGAGTTGTCATTGGATCCTACATAAAACATGGGATTTATTCATTATTTGATTAGCTGGTTAAGGTGTACGTTACTGATATTAATAATTAGTGACAAAATGTGGATACTGCAATTATTGGGACAATTTTCATAGAAACGTAGATCACAATTTATGTAATAAGTTTTATATAAAGATAAAGAGGTAGGTCGACTTTTGACTGTGATTGGTTTAATCCGCCGTCACTGAGAGCACGATGGAGGCTGAGAAGGAATGGGTGGGGAAAAGTAGATGGAATGTGACTGCATTAAACAGAAAATCACAGACTCAAGATATGACACAGTGTGTGTGTGTGTATTGCTCAAATAGTAGAGCAGGCCATTTTATAATCGAGTGGTTTGGTGTTGGTCAGTGGAGTTTTTCATATCACCCACAATTATCTGCATTATCTTTCAAAAATAATTTTCCGCAATGGTGTATCCACTTTAAAACAGCTTTTGGCAGTAGTCGAATTAGTTCATATAAAGCTTGTGTATCTACTGTATATCTTATTGTGACTAATTCCTTTTTTCTTAAAAAGTTGTTTGGGGTAGTTTTATTAGAAGATTTATAATTGGTCAATTTTCATCGCCATGTCTTTGTTCACCATGCCGTCTCATCTTCCCTTTATCTTGGTCTTTGTGTCTGGGCGCTGGGTGATGGTCTGAAAGCAGTGGCAGTAAGTTATGTCACTTCAAAGCCTTGTCTGCTGTGTAACAGGGCTCTTCGCATTCATTATTCAAAAGCCTCTCTTTCTTTCCCTCTAAATGTTTCCCCAGTTACTGTACCGTTGATAATAAATTGTGTTGCAGTGTGTCTCAGTGCTGGTGCCTTCACGTTAACGGTATGTCTTAGCCGACGTGTCTTTGTGAAGGATTGCATGCTTCATAATAAGGGTACATGAATTCATGCATAATTCATGATGAATTCATGCATGAATACATTATGAATTATCTTGATTTCACGTGTTTTCATGAACAAATTCATTAACACAGTTAATTAAGGCAATAAGCTCATTAATGATCATGAGTAATTAATCATGATCAGGGTACAAGGACCAAGCTTTGTATAAAAACTAATCATTAGTTCGTCGTGAGTTCATTATGAAACTAAAGATTTAGCATATTTGACAACTTCAAAATACGTTCATCGACTGTATCTTCTGGACAATCATGATCATGATTAATTACTCATGATCATTAATGAGTTCATTGCTTTAATGAACTGTGTTAATTCATGAGTATTTATGCTTGACAACTCATGAACTCATGTTAAAACATGATAAAGTCATCATGAATTATGCATTAATTCATGTACCCTTCTTATAAAGCGTTACCACCTGGGTACACTCAATACTTAAATATTAGAATTGCCCTTTACTTTAGAAATAAAACCAACAACAGAGATAACATTTTCCCCGCTTTACATATTTGCACACCCTGATTTTGGAAAAGTCGACTTGAGCACACTTTTCAGAAACTACATCTATGAGAACTGATTTCTATCAAGGCACTTTTTCTATTTATGATTAAACAACGATCAGATATGGTCTGCTTATGATGGGCCACACTTTATTTCCACTGACTGGAATTATGCTGCAAGTGAGCCCTGTATACAGTATTTGCTCTCACTCATCTAAGTGGATAACAATCTCACCAACAAACCACGCATGGTTCAAGAAATAACATAAAGTAATACATGAAGTAAGTAACAGTAACAGTAACAGTAACAGTAACAGTAAGTTACATGAAGTAAGTAAGTTAGAATCTTACTGATTATACACATAATTCTATCTTTAAGTTGATACCCACATGGGTCAGTATAACAGATATCTGATATCTGTTTAAGTCACTGCACTCTTCACACTAGCAGAAAGGCTGCAAGGGCAATCGTGGTACTTAGGCTTTAAATAGAACTCAGAAAAGAAATCAGTCTGATTTAATCTCCAATATAGAGCTTTGTTGGATTTAATATTAGCATTTTCACAAGGTTATCGAGTTTTGTATTGGTATATTTAGAACATTTTCTCCAGCTGCACTGATGGAAAAATAAACCGTCCAACAAGCTTCGATCAATGTTTACTACATTGATTACCCCATGCCCTACATGTTAGCTTTAAAGTACTTGAACACAACTACTGAACTGCTGTGAAAACATCAGTCTACTTACGAGCTTTGACGCTTTGCCTTTGGAGATAGTCTCTAAACTACACAAATCCATTTTGTGCAGCTCCCGGCCACAGATTCTTCTCTCATTCATAGCAGTGATCTTTGATTTCCATTGTTTGCCGGTGGCAGAGGCATTATCCCATTGAGTCACAGCGCTCAGAACTCAGCAACAGTGGAACCGGTCTGTTCATCCAGCAGTGGACAGTGAAACTGATATTGCTTAGTTTGCATTAATAAATAATAGCTGTGCAGTCACATTGGACTAAGTAATTGAGCGCTAAGTGAGCAAGCTATGCTACACAATTCATGAACAGGTTGGCCAAGAGTCAGGGGAAGGACAAGGCTTTTCAGAATTTCGCTCCACAATCAAGCAATTTTACTTATACAAACAGATCCACATTTACTCTGATATACAAATTTAGATAAGATTAGCACAACAAAAAAAAAGATTAAAATGCGGCTATTCAAAATATAGATTTATTTTCAATTTTAAGAATACTTTATTGTCAATGTTTTTTTAACACAAATATTTATGTCATCCCAATCTACCAATATATTTTCAAAATTACTAAATCAAGTGAGAGGTAAAGATCACTTTCAGTCCTTAGTCAATATTTCATGACCAAAGTGATCCTTCCTTTATCTGAGTGCTTGACTTTTGCTTTCATCTCAAAAACAGCACAGACCTGTACAGTGGGGTTACACTGGACCGCGTTATGAAAGCAGAATAAGCTGTTAATGGAGGAAGTAACTATGCATTATGAACAAGCTGCAGCTGAGAGGAACATTCCAACACAGACACTCAAGCAAGTCTGAATTATTTACGTCAACAATCTGCATCGGAACACTACGTGAAACCACAAGCTGGCGCCATGTGGCAGCCATTACCCATATTGAGGATCAACATTATTCAAAGTTTATATTCTCTTGTCGTTTGCATATTGATATTTTATCTGCAGAAAAGGCATTATGTTATTGCTTTCACAATGGGCACTTGAGCTTGTAATGCAGTCGTGACTCAAATGTGTAGCAGTGATTAAGATGTACTCTACTGGTTTTAATGGACTCCCCCAGAATGCATTTGAGAGGTGTGCGGGGAATCAAATTTGATACACTATGCCATGCTATCATGAATCAAACAAGGCTGGATTTTCTCCCAACTCAGCTACATATGTGAACAAGACTTTGCACCCAACTGAATAATGTTCATATTTTTAAATGTAGCAATAGTTTTTCTATGAATGTGTTGAATTTATACAAGAATGAGGTGATGCACAGCAGTCACGAGGCTTGCTCTTGATTTAAACACAGACGTTTATGCACAGATAGGCTCCTAATGAGACTCTCTTGATATGAGATCTGTAGAGAGATGCAGGGAAGGAGCTTAGATGACCATGTCCAGAGGGAAGGCTGCAGCAGACACAGAGGAACCTGTCTGATTAACGGCCCCTCTCCACTGCACCGCTTTAAGGGCCTCAGACGTGCACAGCAACAGTAACAGCAGCTCCTGCCCTGTGTCTGAGGCCACATGTTCCCCCCTGTGTGACTTCAAACATTTGGTCACTGGGGCATTGAGATCAAACTGGCCGTAGGTCAGTGAAAATGGTTGTTAAATCTCAACTGACTTTTCATCTTGTCAGTCCTAGACATGCATGATATGATTTAAAAAAAATAATCTATATTGTTTATTGTATTGACCATACATGTTTGTTTTAGGTTGTGATTGTATGATGCACGATTATCCAGATGTGAAAATCTAGTCAGATGGAAGACCTCAGTGATTTTGTGTGGCTTCTCCCGATACGAATATTGCGTCGCCTAATATTGCAATAACAATAAGACCATTCCTGAGGCTAATGAGCCTGAAAATATCATCACTTGCCCCTCGCGAAGGACAGTTTACACAATCCTTTCATGCTTGGGTCTCCTCACTCTGTGAAATAACCCCACACTGAGAAGAAAAACATCTAAAACTGTCTGATCACAGGGCGCCATAGGTGTATTCCAGTCATTCGCTCTATTACCATTTCCGTCACCGCAAAAATGCTACCCAGGAGGACTTGCTTGACGATAACGGTGTATATTTCTTCCCATTAGTCTAACAGAATATTGTATAGCGGCATTTGTCTTTGGAAGCACTGATATTGTTGCTAGGGGCAACGGCAGCACTGGTCCTGTGCAGCTCTCTTTCCCTCTCTCTTTCCCTGTCCCTCTCTCTCCCCCTCTCTTTTTCTCTCTCTCTCCATCACTCCCTCTGTCTCTCTCTCCCTCTCCCTTTCTCTACCCCTCTCTTCCCCCCCTCTCTCTCTCTCTTCCTCTCTCTCTCCCTCTCCCCCTCTCTCTGTCTCTCTCTCCCTCTCCCTTTCTCTACCCTCTCTTCCCCCCCTCTCTCTCTCTCTTCCTCTCTCTCTCCCTCTCCCCCCTCTCTCTCTCTCTCCCCCTCTCGCTCTCTTTCTCTTTTTCTCTCTCTCGCTTCGGTACAGAGTGGTTCAGGTTTGTTAATCTGCTTTGGGTAAGAATAAAACAGCATCTGGGAAACAGCCCTCCCACCACGAGGCTCGCGCTATTTTACACCGGCAACTCACCTGCTCCAGTGCGCGCACACACACACACACACACACACACACACACACACACACACACACTATCCACTTGACTGTCTGTGTACAATAATAAGCAGTAAGCACTAAGCACAGCGACTGCAGCAGGGCCCGTGTCACAACTGTTACACAAGAGTACACTATTCCCTCCACAAGAGATGAAGAGCGGCCCAATCCGATGGCACAAACAATGGATTTTAATGGGAAGCATTTGTATCAAAAGTAAAATCCTTTTATCTTTTCAGTCTTCAGTATTACCCATTAACCAAACCAATAATGCGCACTCACCCTGCATCCATTGAGTTTCCAATACTGTATAAAACCAGCACTTTCCAATTAAAATCTTTGAAGTATAAAAGTGAAAACAAAATCTTTTACTCGTCCCAGCTCATATCCAGTGCCCTCTCAGTCAAGAAGAGCAGTGGAACTACGGCATCTCCCCTGTGTGTTGGGAGCTGATATTTAGGGTAATCAATTTGTCTGCATACTGTGACTTTGGTACAGATATTGTTAACAGGCAAAGGCCTCCGGCTAAAACAGTAGCTCACAAAAGTAGAATAAATCAATGTCGGCTTGAATACAACTGTTCTCTTTTAAGAACAGTTGTGGATACAAAACACTGCTAATTCTTTCAGCAGTTTGATACAATATTTTTCTATTGTTTATTATTCGCTTTCTTCCTTAACTACTAAAGCCTGGCATATTCAATTTATGTCGCTGGGGTTTTAAACAAACAATGGCTACTGTATCTCTGTTTCTATTCAAGTTCACAGATATATGCAGCTTTTGAGTTTTGCATATATTCTACTACTGTACACTACCAAGTAATTTTATAGGAAGTGGGACATTTTCATTGTTTCAGGTCTATCTTTACACTTGAGGTAGAAATCTTTACACCTGACGACCTACAAGTAGGTACAGTATATGTAATATACCGTGTAATGGGACTGTACTGGGACTTACACTTGTAAAGGTTTATCTGAGTATTTGTATTTTAAGTCTAAATAATGTATGAAGATAAAGATGAAGATATAAGCCCCAACGTCTGGGAGTATAAAACGCCTGACACGTCCTCAGCTCAGAAAGCGGAAAGTGTTTTGACCTCTCGGGAAGGAGACAAAGTGAACTTGCAGCGTTACTCAAACATGTCAGAATGAAACAAAACACAACAAAATATGCCCAGAAAAGTCAGTAACAAGTAAAGTATTATATCCCTAAACTCCGGGAACGTGTATCAACAACTATTTCCTTGTTTCTGTCACAGGGCAAGAACATAAAAAAAAATAAAGAGCTTCTGGATCCACACATCATAAAGACGGAGGCAAATGGAACCGTGCCTTTGTTTCTGACAGCAGCACACACATCTGGGGGCGTCACAAGGCCGCGGCGGAGGCATCAACCGCGTAGATCTCTCAGATACATTCTGTTGGGTTGGCTCTGCAAAATGTTCAATCAAGCTTAGCAAAAAAAAAAAAAAAAAAAAATCAGATCCTGCTGACTTCAATTCCTGCT